>CM060684.1:20655675-21981498 GCA_030686995.1 Artemisia argyi
CTTAGGTGCTTACTGACTCCTCCCAAACCAACCAGTTAACCGGGTGCGGTCAATAGGTTCACCTAGGAGGGAGTGCTAGATATAAAATCCGTGGAAGTACAGGGAAATCCCCGGGTCGTTAAGTCCGAACGAGGTTGAAATTGTATTTGTAAACGTTTTCGGGATACAGTGATTGGGAAAGTAACCAGATAATGATTTGGATTGGATTATACTACTGGATACGATTTGGATAAAGCTAAATGAACAGTATAAACAATTACAAGAAACAGATATGTATAAACACAAATTGAATTTAAAACAGATGCGATTACGAACAGAGAAAAAGGTGAGTTTTAAGCCAAAATAAACTAGAGGGGGTGAAAGTGACTTTTCTACAAACTTAATATTAAAAGAAAATTTAATTAAAAAGAAAATTATTTTTTTTGATTATTTCATTATTTAATATTAATTAAAAACTATTTAATAATTAATTAAAACTAATTTAAACTAATTTTAATTTAAGAAAAATACTAAAGTAACTTAGAAAATTATGATTTTTTTTATAAAACTAATTAACCATCACAGAAATCCTAAAAAATTATAAAAAGTCTATAAAAATTATATTTAAGCTATTTTAATAATTATTTACTTAATTATTAATTAAAATCTATTTAAACTAATTTAATTCTAAAAATTACCAAATGAATAGTGAAAATTATGAAAATTTTTCTAAAAATAATTTATGAATTACAAAACCTAGAAAAATTATGAAAAGCTACTTTTGCTTATAAATAAGCAGAAAGAAAATTAATTTTTGGTTTTTAAATTAAAACTAATTAAACTTAATTTAATTATTATAAATACTAAATTAACTCAGAAAATTATGAAAATTTTTCTTAAAATATTTTAATATATTAGAAACTTAGGAAAACTATCAAATTGAAAATTACTTTTTGAAAAAGCTGAGCAATAAGCCAAATGCCTTAAATAGAAGCTATCACTATTTTTAAATTTGGTTTTTCTTGGATTTTCTTTTTCAAAACTATTTTACTACTGAAAATAAGCAACTTTTACAAAGACAACTTATTTGGAGCTTAAAAATAAGCAGTGCACAAAGTTATTGAATGGACAGAACTCCTAATAAGCTTGAAACTTGGATTTTTTATGCAATAAGCTACTGATAAGCTACAAATTGAACAATAAGCTATAAACACAAGAGATGCATGTAAAATAAGCCAAGACTACTGAATAAGCACATTGATTAAGCCAAGAGATACCAATAAGAACTTAACCAAAAACCTGAATACTAGACAGTCCAAAATGGGGGACTTGCAGCCCTTGGTGAGGACCACAGGGGTGATTGGAAGTCCAAACTCAATGGAGATCTAAAAAGGTGCCCTGGTAAGCTTTGAAATAAGCCAATAAGCAGAGCTTATGGTTCACTAATGAGCTTGGGGGAGGCTTGTGAACTTGGGTGACTTATACTGACCACTCAGTATACTGAGTGGTATGTGGGTAACTTAGGAGGTTGAATAAGCTAGGGGCAAGGAATCTAAAATTCAAAATAAGCACTGGTATATGAAGTTGGACTAATAAGCTATTCAAAAAGCCAAGCTTGAGGGCTGGGCCCCACAAATGAACTCAGGATGAGCTATTGAAAGTTTGGCAAATATCCTAGTGCAGGGGAGGTTCTCTCCCTGTAGGCTTAAATAAGCCAATGGATAAGCCAGAGAAAAAAATCTTAAAAATAATCCAAAGGTGGATTTCACAAGTTTAGCTAACAAGGTTTATCCTCCAAAAAGCTTAAGGTCTAATTGTGAAATCTTAAATCAGGAAAATTCTTGCAAAATTTGGATTTTTGACAAGACTATGCAATTTGACTTTTTGATTTTGAACCAAAGTTGACCAAAATGGATTTTGATTGAATCCTAGTTACTAAAAATGTTGTTTTAAGCTAAAAAGAAACTAAAATAAGCTATGGTATCAACTTACACACTAATGAGAGTGATATGAGACTCTAAATCTTAACAGTGATCATATATAATGAGATTAAAAGCTATTTTGACTTTTCACTGAGTGAGGGTTGGTTTTTATCACTTAAATGGACTAATGTGACCTACTGTGACTTATATGAACCAAGAACAACAACAAAAACACCTTGAATCTTAGTGAATCCCACAAATCCAAACAACTTGATAAGAAACTTAGTTTTTGAATTTTTAAGCAAATGGATACTAAAGGCTTTGGAACTGCTTCTAAACAACTTATTATAATCCAATAAGCTTAAATGAACACAGAAACAAGGATTACAAGCACTAATACCCCAGAATACACCTTATGCTAATCTGGGCAGTCCAAAATGAATTATAAGTAACTATCAATTCAAATTAACAACCAACTAATTTTAAGCTCTAATAAGACTTAATTAGACCTAATAAGCAAATAAAACACAGAAATAAGCTATGATAAGTAATGGAACAATAAAACTTGAAATTTAAGAAAATCCTTACAAAATGCAATCCTGCCAAAACACCAAGAACCAAGAACCAATGAACAATCCTACAGCCTCCCATGAGACACTAAACCATGGCCATCCAAAATGCACCACGCTCCAGCCATCATCTTCTTCAAACATGTATTTTTTTTATTATTTTTTTTTATTATTATTATTTTATTTTTATTTTTCTTGATTTTTTTGTATTTTTGATTTTTGATTCTAAACTCCTCCCTATGTTTTGAAAGCTTTTGAAATCTTACAAATGAACTAATATAAGCTTAAGGAAACAGAAAACAACATGCTTTATAAACTAATAAGCTAAAGTGAAATTTCAAATTAAAAATACCAAATTCTGATTTGAGAATGGAAACTTGCAATTAAGATTGAAGAAAGGTTAAATTACATTAAAGATACTGAGTACAAGCTTTTAAAGCCAAAGATTACAACTAAAATTGAGAATTTATGAAAAACGACATGTAACTATGCTAATTAACTACTTGATGACTTCTCTTGCTTCTTCTTCATTATATAGGCACCAATTAGGGTTTCCTTTGCATCTCTGATCATTTCCCACTTTATATCACAACCCTTGGATGTCTGAAACACATCCTAGCCCTTGATTCTATTTTGGCGGGAAAAGTAGTTTGACACCAATTGGGGTCTGTTGTTTGTGGGATTGGGTTTTCATTAATTGAGGGTGGATTCTAGTGCAAGAGGAGGTGAAAGGTGATGATGGAAGTGTTGGTGGGTTGGGCGGTGGAGGTGACAGGGTTGCAGGGTTAAGTGGTGAGGGGAAGGAGGGAAGGGGTGTTTGTTTAACTTTCCTTGACTGTTCTAAATAATAGAACAGGAGTGGGCCTTGGGGTTTTGGGCTTAGGTGATGGTTGGATCAGGGATTGGAGTGGACCAGGCTTAGGTGATGGTTGTGTTGGACTTGGATTTTGGATTTGGTTTAGTAAAGGGTCCGTTTGGTTGTAGATATTATAACAAGAACCACTTTTGCCATTTACAGAAATTTAAGGGGCTGAATTTGTAAATTTTCCAAAGTTCACAAAGGGTCCTTTCTTGCAAAGGTTGAATAGTACAAGGACCATTTTGATAATTTACAAATTTGAATATCCTAGGGACTAATTATGCTAAAACTGAAACTGCAGGGACCAAACTTGTAAACTCCTCAAACTTTTCACCCAATGACTAAATTTGATAACTTGTGAATTCCAAGGACCATTGTTGACTTTTTATTCCAAAATCCAATGCTCAGGGGCCATTTCTGCCAAATTCCAAACTTGAGGGACCATTTCTGACAATTTTGCAAACTTTTGTTCCAAGGACTATTTTTGGCATTTTGTGATTCCCCAGGGTGTGTTTTGACAATCTGAGCTCAAAAGTGGTAATTTCTGAAATATTCGTGCTCGTTTTTGACACGTTTTCCAAACTCGTGCTCATTTTTGTCCTTTTTGGCCTGATTTATACCAATTTCTGAAATATTCGTTCCTGCACGATCACAAACACAAAAGCACAATATCTTTGGCAATTATGGTTAGTTTGTGTCTGTTTTGGTCTTAATATGGACAAAAAAAGGTGTGTGAATAAGCACACACCAAAATCCCTCAGATTAAGGTATTGTGTGTCCTCACGCAATGGGATCATTTCACGCCCTACGAGATAAATAACTTTCATAACTCTTTCTACTAACATTGAAGAAGTAGCAAAATGTTCACAAGAGAGTACAAAATCATTTATTTTAGAGAACGCTCCGTTTTTCAGCTTTATTTCATACACTACTATTTACGTACTTTTTACATTTATTGTGTGACGGGATGTTTGACTTTCATTATTTTTCAATAACGTTTAAGGTCACAGAGTAAGAAACACAGCTCATAGAGAAGTGTCCATATGGATAGAATTCATCGTCCCTGATTTTTCGCGAGTTCCCATGCTAAACGTAAAAGCGAAATCACAGCTTAATTACAAGTTAGATGCTAACACTACCCATGGAAGTTACTTGTGTAATAACTCTTGCTCCCATTTTCCTATTTTCCTCTATTTATTTTATTTTTGGTGAGAGATGAATTTCTTCATATTTTCTCGTTTCGATAATTTTTATTTTGATAAAGATACCACATTAAGACGCTAAGTAGTTTTATATCTTTTCTTGAGAATCGCTGCTTTAAAAATGAGGTCCACATCAAAGAATTGGGATTCGTACAGACTGATAGACGTAAGTTGAGGAGAAATATACGGGCACCTCATGTGTCTGGTCTAGGAACATGTACATGCACCTCACGTGCCATCAACTTTTGACTAACACTTAAGCACATAACTCACTCTTATTCATAACATTTTTTTTACTAAGGATGGACAACTTTTCATACATAACGGAGTTTTTCACGGGGTATTTCCACTCTAGACGTTCCTGAAATGAGGACTCAAAGGTTTTTAGATCAAGACCTCACAAATTGATGTGTACCCAACTTTTAAAGCAATGATTCTCTTAAGAATATAAAGAACTAAGTGATGGACGTGGGAATCGCACCAGGCTTTACCTCTCGAGGGATCTCGAGAAGCTTACAACCCCTACCAGGCAGTGTACCTGATCGTTGTAGTATAGTATGGTGACAAGTACCGGGGGATTGATCGTTCAACTCAGGAATAGTGTCGCTAGGATTAGAAAGCCTAAAAACTAGATCTAGAGGTGAGGGATGATTCTTTTTGTATTTTTATAAAAGCAAATAAAATCTCGGGTTTTTGGAAGAGTGGACGGAATTAGTTGCTAATCAACTAACCCAATAACTAAGATGCAATCAAAATAAAATAACAGAAATGAAAATAAAGCTAATTAAACTAGTGTGGTGTGAACAATAATGGGGAAAGTTGTGTTTACTTAGATTTCATTACTCCCTAGATATCTTTTACAGGTTGATAGTTTGTTACAATTGCGTAGATGACGGGTTATATTCCTTAATACCATTCGTGGGGTGGCGTACGTACTTCCCCAACTCTATAAGCTCCTACTTCACTCCTATGTCAAGCCCGCTAGAAGCTCCTAACATGGGATCATTAGAATTCGCCCATGCATTAAATACAACCATAATAACCTAGTATGCATTGGTTCATGTTTCTTAAGACGTTCAAGCATGTTACCCTATAGGAAGTCTGCCAGTTTTCTTAAGCCTAACATCGAAATCATTCATCCGTAACAACTATAAACAAACAATCAACCCATAATCAACATCTAGGTTTCACTACATCTAAGCAAACACACAAGAGATCTAGCCTAGCATGTTAAATTCAAGACAAGCGTAAGATATATTCAAACAACACAGACATATTAAATGAATTGAAAGGATACTTATCTCAATTGAACATGAAAGGTTTCAAAGGGTAAAAACCCTTGAAAGAGCAGTAAAATTCGTGCTAGGGTTACACCCTCTAAAGTTCCACTCAAATTCCACACTAATGAATGAAAATTGCAAAACTATATATAGATTTTACAGGATGACGGCGTCAAGAAGGAATATCTGACGCCGTCAACTCGCCGCCCATAATGAGATCAGATTGCTTAGATCCAAGTTTGACGCCGTCATGTGTAATATTCTTCTGGGCCGTCACCATATCTTGAACCATGACGGCCAAGCTTGACGCCGTCATGATTTCTCTGGATCGTCACCACTTCCACCTTTTGTTTACTCTTGACGCCGTCAGGTACTGTTCCCAGCAAGAAAAATTAAGACTTTGCCGTTTTCTTTACTTTTTTACTCCAAAAATGTCCAAAATGCTTCCTTTTCCAGAATTCACTCCAAAAGTACCTAAAATGACAAAAGGAACGATTTAGGGCAATATTTGATCAAATAAATTCAAATCCGGGCTTAAATGACCCCCTAAAAACGGTTCATTTTTCGCCTCATCATATACCCTTACACTTGAAATTTGCTTGTCCTCAAGCAAATGCGCTTTTATTCTAATCAAAATACAAGTTAGGGATCATTTAACACTAATATAAAAGTAATTACAACAAATAATCGTTCCACTAAAGACCAAAGACAAGCACGGAGGTCATACATTAGCACCTCATAAATAGTGTTTAGATACTCTCATCTCTCGGGTGTAATAAAGTATATATCACAATATGGAAATGTAAAACATCTCTCACTACCTGTCATAGCAAATAGATTACCATAGGCTTGGGAAAGGATCAAACCTCCACCACATGGCGTAAGCACCTACGATAAACTATCAAAGAGGTCTTTTAAAGGGTTATAACGTTAGGTGTAGGGATATGGAATACACGGTTTTGTTGGATATAGGCAATCTTTACTGGTGGCGAGTTAATCATCTTGGTTAATTACATGTACAATATGGCGTTGCTAAGCCAAGACTAGACTCGACTTAAGCTAATAAATCAAAAATAACAAAAACTTAAAATAAACATAGGATGAAAGGGGATGGTAGTCCGTATGTTTTTCTCTTTTCTTTTTCTATTTTTTTTTTCTTTTTTCTTAATTTTTTTTTTCATACACTCTTACCCTACCATCCAAAATAATACATCATAGGGAATGAACATTCCCCTTACACTTGAATTTTTACATACTTTACAATAAACAAATCTAATGACTCGAATTAAGATAATCAAAACACTTGGAGTACTTTTAAGATTAACGCACATATGGGGGTAATAATATGATGTTCTTCCCCATTTCTCCATAACATTAGTACTTTACCCATGAGTCCCAATCGTCCCAAAACAATATGTACAAGGATATGACTCGACTTAGCAACCATGTAATCAATTAGATAATTAACTAAGGGTTTAAACAAATAACAATAATGCACTAAAGATGAGTCCATACACGGAAGACTAAGGCGATTTGGTTGTACATTTAAGTGGGTTGTAACAAATTCTTCCTTTAAGTAAGATGCTTAAAGTTAGAAACGAAAAGATAGGCTCGGAGGGGTGTACTAGGGGTTTCGTGTACTAAAAATGAGTACAACGCTAAGGTGTGGGAAAAATTAATTGACTTTACTAGCCAAGTAATATGACTTAAATGGTCAAGTAATTATGATACGGGTTTAACACAAGGGTGATCCTAATGCCTCTTATCATGTAGTAAATCCTACTACACGAATGTAGTCTCACTAGCGGTCTCGGGATACATCAATAACGCAAGTTCTAGAATCTAAATGCTACCGGTACACTCATAAGCACTAATAATAAATGCTTTTCCTATCAAATCTAAAGGCGAACCTCACATATTTGGGTGGAAAATTTTTCTGAATGATACGGTTTTGTGCTAGTCATACTACTCCTATCCATGAGACGCTTGCTAAGGCTAAAGTTTCACTCCTAAGTGTTGTAAAAAATTTTAAATTTGGTGCTAAAATTACACTAACATGTATTTCTCATAGTTTTATTACACACCTACTATCAAACAAACAAACTCAAGTGCAATTGTATACTATAAGGTATCATCATTTACCCTCCCCTTACACTTAGGATGAACATTGTCCCCAATGTTCAATTAAAGAATGTAAAAGTGAAATAGGTAAAAGAATGAAATCAAATACTCCCCTGATTCGTTTGGTGTGGATAGTGTGTTAACAAGGTTAGGTCTTCCTCCAAGAAATTGAACATTCAAAGCTTCCCTTCCAGAAAAATAAATCATCTTCTTGTCATAGTAACCTGTTAAACCTGAGAAAACAAACAAGGCAACCTCGCATAAAATCGGCGGCAATCTATATATACTAATAAATCCTATAAAACGATGTAAGATATAATGCTTGTGGAATGAATGTTTGCAGATTTCCTGGAGTTTATAAAACTAAAGAATTAACAAAAACTTTAAGACTCCGTTAGAAAAACAAAACTAGCAAAATTTGCAGAATTTTACACATGACGCCGTCAGGAGTTAACTCCTGACGCCGTCAGAAGTGACCTGCAGAAATCTTTACGTTAAGTTTCCGGAAAATTTCTGGAAAAACTTATGTCCTACTTCCTGGAAAATCCTGCAAAACGTCATTATGACTCGATACAAGCATTTGACTCTAACAAATACTAATACACATGTTCATTTAATATCGTGGAGAATCATGATCAATTTCGTTCTTAAAAACAAATTTGGGGTTTCCCCTTACACTTATCTTTTGCAAAATACCTTTATATGTAATTAAGACGAAGTTAAAAACAAAATAAAGCATTTTCACAATTTTATTTGAAACATGATCTACCAACAATAAATATAAAGCATGCATACGGAAGCAAATAACAATCAAACAAAATAAAAATCACACAAAACATGGGTTGCCTCCCAAGAAGCGCTTTTCTTTATTTACGAGTCTTGTAGCTAGACTCAAGTTCATGGGCAATTATGTGACCTCATCTTTCGAGATGACGTATCCCATATAATGGTGATCCTTACTATCGTGGTGGTGATGTTTCAATCTATCGATACTCGCAGTCACCTCCCCTCCTCCTTTACTGCTCAAGTTAGCTATCCCATCTTGGCCTATGCCTTCAATTGTAAATGGCCCATACCACCAGGGACTTGGTTTATCGAGAGGTACTGTTATCTCCGAGTGTCTTAAGAGTACCAGGTCTCCTTTCGCGAATGGTGCATGATTCCCCGTTGGTTGACTACATTCAAACTTGACATGAACTTTGTTGCAGCCTTTGTTTCCTTCATGTTCAGTTTCTTTGTAACTTTTGATCCTCGCTTCCCATGCAAGAATCTTTTGCTGAACACGAATAGGCGACGTGTCAATGTTGTTTTTGAGCTTTCTCTTCATCAGGCTATCTCGTGCACATTGCGGGGTCATGGGAAAGCTAATCTTTATTTTTCCTGATCTAAGCTCAATTTTCCTTTTTTCATACTTAATAATAGCTCGTGCGGTGGTAAGGAACGGTGCTCCGATTATTATTGGTATGCATCCACCTCCTTTATCATCGATGATCATGAAATCAACAGGATACATGAATCCTGCAACATTGACCAGCACATCCTCTGCAATTCCCAAAGGGTACACATAAGAGTGTCCAGCGAAGGATAGCCTAACGCGGGTGGTGGCTGGCATTTCTGATGTTAGTTGGGTGTAGACAGTTAGGGGCATAAGATTTACTTCCGATCCTTGGTCGGCGAAAGCATTCAAACATTGCAGATTCCCAATATTAGCTGGTATCTCAAAGTTCCCACAAGCCATCTGCTTTGTAGCTACTTTCTGTACAAGTAGTTTTTCGAATACCGGTCCCCCAGGTAATGTATCATACTCATCTTCCCCCTCTTTCTCCTTCTTTGAAACCTGTTGAGAGAATTGGTTACACCCGTCACCCTTTATCCAGTGTGTTATGGTGTTTTCATTTATTTCATGTTTTAGGTAGTAACCTAATGATTGGGATTTTGGCGGTTCTTCAATGGTTTCTTTACTAGGGGTTTCTTTTTCCTCATTATCCTTTTGGACAATCGTGATGGAATTAACAAACCGGGTAGTGGGGGTAGCACTTTCTTTCCTCAATAACATCATTTCAGGGGTTTTCTGGGTTGCGTACTCCTCCACTAGGCTCATCATCTCCTTCATTTTCTCTTGCATCTCCTCCTTTTGTTTATAAACTGCTTCCTCGAATCTAGCAAGCCGCTCAAAATGGGTTGCCATATATTCTCTCATTCGAGCTTCGAATTCCGGGCTAAGTTTTTCAGGAGGAGAATAAGGTGGGGCATAATTTTGAAAGGTTTCAACATTCTCTCTAGAGGGTGACTCAGATAGCGGCTTTGGAGTCATTTTCGAGACAGAATTGACAACTGCTTGTCTAGGACTTAAAGGTCTCTTTTGTCTTTCCTCGAAATAGTCAACTTTTGCCTCAAGCTTGCAAAGGAGTTCATCGGAGATTTGATTAGTCTCTCCAGGTGTCGAGATTGCGTTGATGGCCGCTTCTATAGTGTGATTAAATTCCCATAATTCTTGATTATCGGCGGCAAGTTCGTCAATAATTTCCCAAGATTCCTAGGTGTTCCTATCACGTAATCTACCTCCGGCGGCTCGATCAATGGTACGTTTGGTTTGATAGTCGACATGGTCATAGAAGATTTGAACTAATAACCAAAGATTTATACCATGATAAGGGACTTTTTGGAGTAAGTCCTTGAAACGAGCCCATGCTTCGTAGAAAGTTTCACCTTGATGTTGTTGGAACATCAAGATATCATTTCTAAGCATCGCAGTTTTCCCCGGTGGGAAAAATTGAGCAAGAAAACGAGTGGTGAGATCATCCCATGAGGTGATGGATCCCGCGGGTAAACGTTCAAGCCATTGATTAGCTTGATCACGTAAAGAGAATTGGAATAGGCGTAATCGGGTCGACTCTCTAGTTGTAACATCAAGGTCTATAGAATCTACGATTTTAAGGAAATCCTTGAGATGTTGGTTAGGATCTTCGGAACGAAGTCCATGGAATGCACATCTGCTTTGCACCAACCGGATGGTGTCGGATCACAATGGGGACACATTGGCTCCTTGGGTGAGCTCAATAGTATTTCGATTGCCTTGGTGGCTAGGACGAGAATACTCTCCTAAGGTTCGGGGCCTAGGAGGTTGGTTTGGTAATGGTGGGTTTTGTGGGTGGTTTTGAATTGGTAGGTTGATGGGTTCAAAGATGTTACCACCTTCCATGATGTCGGATGGTAAAGGTTACGAACAAAGACAAGAAGAAATAAGATAGACTAAAGAAAACCTAAAAATAAAAATAAAATCTTACTAGAAAGGAATCTAGCAAGTAGACCTAATAAAAAGAAATTCTAACCTAGACAATAACTATTCCCCGGCAACGGCGCCAAAAACTTGATGGATGTGGGAATCGCACCAGGCTTTACCTCTCGAGGGATCTCGAGAAGCTTACAACCCCCACCAAGCAGTGTACCTGATCGTTGTAGTATAGTATAGTGACAAGTACCGGGGGATTGATTGCTCAACTCAGGAATAGTGTCGCTAGGATTAGAAAGCCTAAAAACTAGATCTAAAGGTGAGGGATGATTCTTTTTGTATTTTTATATTTTTATAAAAGCAAATAAAATCTCGGGTTTTTGGAAGAGTGGGCGGAATTAGTTGCTAATCAACTAACCCAATAACTAAGATGCAATCAAAATAAAATAACATAAATGAAAATAAAGCTAATTAAACTAGTGTGGTGTGAACAATAATAGGGAAAGTTGTGTTTACTTAGATTTCATTACTCCCTAGATATCTTTTACAGGTTGATAGTTTGTTACAATTGCGTGGATGACGGGTTATATTCCTTAATACCATTTGTGGGGTGTGATAACGCTCAAAGTTAACATGTTTTTTTATAAGCGTTATTAGTGTTTTTGTGTATGTTAATTGGTTGTTTTTATATGCTTTTGCCACTAAATCGTATCAAAGTATGTTTTTGTAGCATATGTAGCCAAATGTAGGAAAAATGGAGAAAAAGTGAAGAAAATGAAGTATATGTGATTACATGAAGATTCCCAAGTTCAAAAGTCCAATCTGTGACGCATTTCATAAGGAGAACCTAAGTTTTGTCATCTCAAAGTTCCAAGTTCAGAGTTAATCAAGTTTGGATAGTGCATAAAGAACTACACAAGGAAAAGTCAAAGTCCAAAGCAACCAGAACCTACCATCCGATCGGTTGGAGCACAACCGATCGGATAGCCACAATTACCACATCCATCCGATCGGTGCCAACCCGTAACCGATCGGATGGATATCTCTGCCTGTTTATACCAACTTCTTGTGCATGAATCTTGGTCTTTTGTCCCATTGTTCTAGGCCCTTCTTAGTGTCTTGTTGTCCAAGCTCCAGCATTTATGTCCCTATTCATTACAAGGAGTATTTGACAAGCCTAAAAGGACCCCAAGAGTACACAATTGAAGACACAATTCAAGAGATCATTTACTCTCATTACTACTCTCAATTATTATCATCATCTAGCTCTCAAAGAAGGGAAATTCGTGCAGAAAGAACCAGGAACTTTGGAGGACCAAGGAAGCAACATTTGGAGGCCAAAAATCTCAAGAAATCATCACCAATACTTAGGTTATCAATACCTTGTCATTTGTTATCAATTCCAAAGCATTGTAAGACTTAAAACCATGGATTCTAATGTTAAATATTCTGAGTTTATTTGCATGTTTTCTATGAGTGGCTAGTAGTCTTTTTACACTTGTTTTGATGATGTTTTATGCTTAGTGATAGTTATGATTGTGATAACATGTTTTAATTCAATTTCAAGTCAATCCTAAGAACCAATTGTACCTTAAGTTTCATAGTGACATTTGTTGAGCCAAGGTTAACTAATTGATAATAGTTTCAAGGGTCGAAAGATTTGTTATTATTTAACTAGTTATAATCATTTGTCTATGAATGATTGTTTTTCGCCATAATTATTCTTAACTAAATAAATAAACAAGAAGTATGATTGTAAGAGAATGCTTTTATAACATTAAATCAGATTGTTTGTAAACCTTTAGTTGGACGAAAGTTTAGATGTTTATAAACAATTGTAACCTTTTTGTCTATGAATGGGTTACCTTTTGTAATGACCATTTCCTAAGAGTATTTGATTTGTAATAAGAGTTTGTTCTTGTGTTTAAGATATTCACCATACCTTATGAACCTTGGATGGATCTTGAATTGATTGGTTTACACCTAAAGCTTGTTTTTATGAACTAAAATCTTGACGAAGGTTTAACTTGTAGAAACAATAGATTAGACCACCATCTAATTATCACAACCAACATGTTATCAAAAGTTATCACAATCATGTGTGTCATTAAGTAGAAAACTAGTCTAAACAAGTGTAGTTTTTAAATTATTGAATTTGCTTATTATCTTATTTGCGTACATTAGAGATTTACTTTTAGACTTATATTTTGATTCACTCACAAATCCCTGCGAACGATCCCGACTTGCCATCATATCTTGCTATAACGGACGAGTACACTTGCTCGTATGTGTTGTTTCTAGATTTGGTAATTCACCCTTATAAATTTAAAACTTGCACTAACAAAACGCACATCAAGTTTTTGGCGCCGTTGCCGGGGATTTTGATTGTGTTTCTTTTAAGTTTTAAAAATCCGTTTCTTTTCGTGTTCGTTTTCTAAAAAAAAAAAATAAAAATAAAAAAAATAAAAATAAATAAATAAATAAATAAATTATCAGAAGTATCCAACCGATCGGATAGACATCCAACCGATCGGTTTCCCAGGTTTTCCCAGTTTTTTTAAATTTTACCGTAGCATCCATCCGATCAGTTTGACATCCAACCGATTCGGATAGAACTCTCTGTTTTTGAAAATATTATTTTCTTGTTCTTTTGTTTAGGTAATTGACTCGATTCTCTTGGTAGTTGTATGAACACTCGTTCTACTACTGAAAAGCTTAGTACACCTTTATCCAATCCTGAAAGTTTGTTTTGTAAGAAGAGATCTTCGTCTATTCTTAATTGGTTTGATAATCTTTCCGAAGAACATCCGATTTCCGATCTTTTTAAACCAATACCCATGGCTGACGATCAACCCATGTGGGCCGCCAATCAAACCGTAGCACCTACTCCTGGAGCTGCTATTGTTGTCGCTGACCTTGGTGAAAACTTTACCGTTAAAGGTCACCATCTTTCTATGATCAAAGACCGTCAATTTGATGGCCGTTCGCGGGCCGATCCGCATAAACACATTACCGAATTCATTGATATTTGTGGCATGTTTCGTTATGGAAATACCAATGTCGATGCTATTAAGCTCAAACTTTTTCCATCATCACTCGCCGGAGATGCCAAAGTATCGTATAACGAATTAACCCTAGGAACTACAAATAATTGGGAGACGATGAGGCAAGCTTTTGTAAGCCGATTCTTTCCACCTGCCATGTATGATAGACTAGTGGGAGAAATCCGTGCTTTTACACAAAATCCTAATGAATCTCTTGTTGAAGCTTGCTTCGCATGAAAGATTTGCTTCGAAGTTGTCATGGTCATAATTTAAGACGAGGAACAATAATCCAAATCTTTTATCATGGTCTTGATGAAGCATCCCAAGCAATCCTTGATGCCGGAGGAATTTTTCTTTACAAAACACCCAATGAGGCATATCAACTTCTCGAAGATCGAGTACTCCTTAAACTCGATTGGTCAAAAGATTCCAAAAGCAAACCCCTACGGAAAACCGTTGCTTTTGCCGAAAGTTCAAATAATTCGAAACTCATGGAGAAATTAGAAGCTTTGACTTCTAAAATCGACTCGCAATACAAAGATATAAAAGGAGAAATGAAAGAAATGCGAGATGGCTGTAATAATTGTGGAGGAAATCACACATCATCCGAGTGTGATGACCAACCTTTGAATAGACCCAACGAAGGGGAAGCCAATTATGTCCAAGGAGGATATCGTGGAGGAGGTTTTCGTGGTAATTATTACGGAAGAAGTTCTGGAAATTGGCAAGACCGCCAACAAAGGGATAACAACCGTGATTCTCAACCCCGAACAGACAACCCAAACCCACCAAATTCCGATAAAAAGGAAGAATCTGATTTCGAAAAAATGATGCGAGATTTCGTAACTACTCAAAGAGCTACAAATAAGTTTGTAAAAACTCAATTTTTGTAACACCCCCATTTTTAAGTTTGTCGCAGCGGAAAAATAATTTGGGTGTTACGGTGAGGATCGAAGTTTTAATCACATAAAACGGTTTAAAAGAAACATTTTGAAAATTATTCGTCATTTAAATAATAATTTTGATAAATGATGAATCATTTGATTTAAAATCTTATGAAAAGATATAAAGACTTGTAAAATGACAAATTTGATTTTTACACCATTTTAATTTATCAGAGTAATAAATGCCCACCCCGTGTCTTGTCCTGCTCCGTTAAATTACCTGAGATACACATGCTTAAAAGTGTCAACACAAAGGTTGGTGAGTTCATAGAGTTTTAGGAAAAACCCTTTATTTTGTTAGATTTCAGGAATATTTGGTATTAATAAAATACAAACGGTAACGAAACAAGTATCGAATATAATCACAAATAAATCATATAAATATTCAATCACATTCAATAAATCATCAATAATCTTATCATGAGCTGGAAACTCATGATACTAAATCAATCAAATATACAATTCATGTATGGTCAAACCTATACAGCTGTATCTAAATATATGTTGAATACATATATATTTCCTTTATAGATATTGCACCAAGCCTCATGACACGCAAGACGTTAACAGAAGGGGTGTTATATCAAATCAATGACAGATTTTGTCCTCGTGTAATAGGTGATTTGCCAATTCCTATTTTTACTCAAATATAGTGTATCACGACTAATGTGGCTAACCAATTGCAATTGGCATTCCGTCAAGCATTAGTGGGATCGGAGGTCAATCCAAAACAGGTTTCGAATCTGTTCACTATATTCGCGCTCACTTTACAGTGATTAATGGCTCATGATAGAGGTACTATATGGCGATAAGCTAACTTAGGCAATATCAAGGACTAATGGGCTCATTTAGCATAACATCATGAAATCAAGTATCGTATCACAGAGATCAAATTGGAAAAACAGTATCGTTTGAGTATCAGAAATTCAGTTTGAAAATATATCGTTTGAGTATCAGAAATTCAGTTTGAAAATATATCGTTTGAGTATCAGAAATTCAGTTTGAAAATATATCATTTGAGTATCAGAAATTCAGTTTGAAAATATATCGTTTGAGTATCAGAAATTCAGTTTGAAAATATCATCATTTGAGTATCAGAAATTCAGTTTGAATATTTCGCCAGTAACACATTTATATCACATACCACAATAATCGGATTGAGAACATTTTCATATGGGTATCAATATTTCAATCAAGAAATTCTTCAATAAATATATATTTCACATACCACAATAATCACATTGGAAACATTAACATATTTTAAATCACAATTTATATTATTTTAATATCAATTAGGAAATTGATTTGAATCATGTATTTTATTTTATTTCATATACTTATCTAGTTATCAAAGTATATGTAAGCATGTATCTCCCCCAATGAGTTCAAAACAATTATTTGAAATGGGGCTATGACTCACCTGGATTGATTTGGAAATGATAAAAAGTAAGATAGGATGAGATTTATGGAAACGTCTTTGACACAGAACCTGAAAAATAAATTTATCAGAGAATATAACCAAATACTATTTGGTAAATACGAACGAATAACGAATAAACATTATTCGTTATGACGAATAGATGATGTGGAGTGAAATTATTATGTCATGCATGATATGTTAAAATACTTTATTTAAAATATTCATCGTAGTTTTACCTTTTTAATCGTAAGTAAAAATATTAAATTTTTTTTTTAAATATCGTTATATATATAATTAACGTAAAAATAAATAATATATATATAAAACATAATAAAATGCATATGACGTGATGGTTGCCGTAAAATAGAAAATAAAATGAGAATGTCAAATAGATTAAGTGTAGTCCTTGTCCTTTTTCCATTTTTACACTTTTTATACTAACGGCGTTAGCGTCACACCGTTAGTCCTTTTTATATATATTTTACAATTATAGTCCACTCATGTCCAATGTTACAATTTAATCTTGTAACAATCCTATATTATCAATTTTTATCCTTTCTTTCTGTTTCTACATTTTTAGTCCTTTCTTTTCACAGTTTTCACATTTAGTCCTTATATGTGTCGTCGCGTTACATTTTTAGTCCAATTTTGTAAAAGTGATTATAAAAATTTTATAAAAATTTCCGTAGCTTCTTTTATGAATTTCAAGCTTATTTCAACTGCTTATTTTAATAAAAGCTTATTTATTTAGCTTATGGGCCTTAATTCGAACCAAACTAAAGCCCATTTAAAATTTTAGAGGCGAGGGCATGAAATTTCTTTTGGGCTTGAACTTGGGCTTCCTTTATAATTCTAAAAATATATTTTATGGGCCCAGTGGGCTGTTATATCGTGAAGTCTTGTTGGGCCTTAGTTAAGCCCACCCGACAAAATATTTGTTTTTATATAAGTTTGGATTTGCAAAAACTGGTTTGTGTCGATTTACTTTGGCTCGTTTATGGTGTCAAAACGTAAATATTTTTACAAGTCGTGTATATGAAACTAATAGTTTTCTAGGTGGTCTATTAGTTCGAGCAAAAATATTGGGTGCTTGTTACGTGAAATTGAAAGTTATACGTAGGTTTTGTGGCATGTTTGAATCGATTTCATTATTTGAAAAATTGGAATTATTTACTAAGTGTTTAGATTATTTATACGTGTGAATCATGGTTCAAAGTAGGCTCGTTAAATGCATGTAACATGAAAATAAACGTGAAGTGTACGTGCTACGTGACTCCTAGGCCTACCAAGATAGAGGCTAGTCACGTTTCGTGTTCTAACAATAAATATGTACGTGTATATATATACCAAAATGATATACGATGAAACGAATATAGATATGATGCATAACTAATATTTAACGTAGGAATTGAAATAGAAACAAGTTGAGGAGACTTACAAACACCTTATAGGTGATCAAAGGTCGAAAGTGTTAGGATAGAACACAAGAATATCAAGTCTCACTATATAACCCAAACGTTATATATATTATTAAAACTCGATTTCCTTTCTTGAGTCCCAACTAATATAACCTTCGACTTGTGATTTGGAAGGTGTTATTTAGGAAGAAACGAATGAGTGAAAGTGTTTGAGAATGGAAGAAAACTAAGTGCATGCATGTTACGTATATATCACCATTCGACTTGATCGGGTGGTGCTAAATAACGCAAGCAAACATGATTTACTATACCATGTCAGTACTACTTGGAAGATAGGACGAGTTATATACATATTTTATAAGATGTGAGAGCTTGAAAGAGGGAATATGTATTGGTGAATCATTCATGCATGTCGACACAACCATATATCCATAAACGATTTACAAAATCGTTTACTACTTGTATATACATGATCATATTCGACATTTGAGTATAAAATCATCTCGGTATCATTATTAGGATCATTTAGAAATAAACGGGGATTAAAATGGTTAAGAAATGGATTTTGTATGAATCGTTTGGGTCGATTCATAGCTAAACGAATTGCCTCTTAAAAACGTATCAAACCTTAACGTATGAACGTGAGATTCGACACACTAATAGTTGGCTAGGAGCTCAATGGGAAGGTGCAAAAATATACGTAGGTTGTGTGTAAAAATTAGAAATGATCGAGGTGTTTTGAAGCATGATTAGTCGATTTGTATTATTATTTGTAATAAATTTTGGGTTAATAATTTGGGCCGGTTGGGCTAAGGAGGATTAAGGGCCCGTTAGATTTTAATTAATTTTAGTAATTAAGTTTTTATTAATTAGGTTTAGTGTAATTAATATTTTGTTAATTGTGTCGATAACTTGTTTTGTCGTTTGACGAATTTGACAATATCGTAATCGTGACCATTTTAATATACAAAGAAAATTTTAAATTTCCCCGTAAAAATGGTAATTACAATAATGACAGAGATTATTTATATAATTAACCGAAGTTAATTATACGAATTTTCGCGAGGTTTTACAGTACCCACATGTCATTCTGAATTTCGTCCCGAAATTCAAATTTAATGTGATTACTCAAGTAAAGAATTTTTGGACAGAGGTTGTCGGGAGATTTTTTTTTTTTTTTTTTTTTTTATTCCTAAAATTACGGATTTGTGATTCAGTTAAATTTACTTCTACCCAACAAGATAAGGTAACTGACGTATTTAAGGTTTGTGAATATTGAAATTAGTGGTCATGAATAGTAAAATAACGGCTAGTAATAGTGACCAACGGTCGGGAATAGTAACCCCAACGGTCACTTTTAGCCTATATATACCATTTCAAATTTCCACTCCTTCCATCAACCATTTTTCTCTCATTTTCCACCAAAATGCCGCATCTCATAACCATCTTAGCGATTGTGTACGTCGTCCCTGCCGCTATCTACTTGGCGTACGTTCTGGATGAAGACTTTGGATTCTTGGTCGCGATCTTGATGTTTGTCGTACCCCTGACTATCCTTGCTATTACCGTCGACAAGATCTGGGGGTAAAACCTTGAGCTACGGTTGTTTTGGATTAAGTTCTTGTTATGTTTTTATGTATTTGTAACGAATAAGGAATAAAACTCGTTTTGTTTTTAAGAATTTGTCTCATTATTGTTTTTAATATTTGGTTTATATTTATTTTTCAGCATAGTTAAGGTGATTCATCCTGTGGTGGCTCTTGCTATTGTTTTGTTGGTGGGAGTTTTATTTGTCATAGCGGATCAACCTATTGAAGATTCCTTTGTTTGTATTGTAACAATTGTAACGATAGCACTTCCGATGCTAATTATTTGTTTATGTATTAACTTTTATGGATTTTAATAAAATTTTCGTTATGGATGTCTTTTATCAGTTGGTACGAATTATTTGTGTTTTTGATTGCTTGTACTTTTGTTGATTTCCCATCTTAATGGTGATGATACATGATAGGTATTTATTGTGGGTTGTTTAATGTATTGTTTTTGTACAGTTTATTTTATTTCTATTATTTTGCTTTGGAATGAAGATTGTTATTTAAATATTTATAAATATCATTGTTCCTTTCATAACATAATTCTTCCTAAATTATACATAGTTGATCAGGTTATGTATAATTGAGGACTAAATGATGTGATGTTTGGTTCGATCATATATTTCTATAAATTGTTTTAGATGATGTTCAACGTGTTGTTTTTAAGATATAACACGTAAATTTCTTTTTGAAAATAAAGTGGAAAAATTTAGGGTTCATAATATAAATCAGAAATTTATGGAGTAATTATTGTATATTGTCATTTGGTAAATGAAACATAAATTGAAATTAACTTAGATTATCATTATTATGGAAATATTACAAGGGAGATTTTTCGATACAGTAGAAAGATTATTGTTTAAGTTACATCCATCGTAACTTGAAGTGAAATACAGGAAAGAAATACAACTTAGGAAATTTTAAACTAGATTTTATTTATCTTCAACAGGAATTTATTCATCTGTTTCAATCTAGATGCCATTCCCTTGATACTATCAAGGTCTTTAAAGATTCTTCATTTTCTTATAAAGGTCTTGGCTTTCCAATTAACATTGTAGTTTGGACATCGTTTCACATGATGACCATGTCCACCACATCCGTGACATACAATGGTTGTTGGTTGTACTTTCATGTCCTTAGTCCTGCAGCTAATTGTCTGGTGACCTATTTTCTGACATTTCGTGCATTTAACCCTACATTTCCCGGTGTGATGATGGTTGCATTTTTGACACCAAGGTAGAGTTCCAAGATAACCACTTCCAGTAATAGGTGTGACAAGACAATTTCTATTAAATTTCTGATTGAGTCCCAGCTGATGTTGATACTTCATACGGTCTTCTAGATGTTTGCGATAACGGTCTTGAGCATTGAAGATGTTGCAGTAGATGGGATTGATGGTTCCTGTTTCGGGTAATTTCCTCTTCTGAATATTTCCATTTGGTAAAATTCCATGCCTAATTCCTTGATGATGGTTGATGGTAGGGTTGATCATTCCTTCTTGAATCTTTAAGTGAGGTGGTCTATACTTCATGAAATTTGCAGAGTTTTGATTACCAAGTATACCCGTCTCTCTTCTCGGATAAACTACGGTAGTCCCTTCTAGTACCACCGACACTATGTCATTTACCAATTTCTGGATAGCTCCAGGAGTCATGGTAATTTCTGATGATGATTGATATGCATTGTTTATGTTGTCCATTTTCTGTAAACATAAATGAAACTCAACATTAGAATCCATATAATATCAGAAAATTTTAAATAATGAAGTTAATTATTTCATTTATAATAGACTGAATTGACTCCCTACTGTAATCTAATTTCAAGATATGTCTTTGTTGTATCATTTTATTAATGATCAACTCTTGATATGGGATTACTAAGGAACAAACCGACTTGTCTATTTAAAATGAAGCTTAATTGTCTTTTCTTCATTCTTTAAATTCCTTATCAAAAATTGGTATTTAGACGATTCTTAAAGTTTTAGATTAATATGGTAAGTTTAAGAAATCTTAATTATTTGTAAGAAATCTTACGGTAGATTTGAATAATATTACAGATGTAAACAGAATATTAATAACTTGACCGATTATTTTTGCAGGATAAACGATACAAGATCTTTTATTAATACTCCATCGATCTGAATAGAATCATTTGGTTATTAAAGAAAATAACAAATGATGAGATTTTCGCATAAAATATGAGGATTCATTTCATGCATGATTGATACGGAAGAAAAGATTGATTCATAACATAAAGATATAACAGAAAGGATGTTATTATACAATATGTTTTGATTACACATTCTGAAGTTTCAGAATTATTGAATATTACAAGAAATATTAACCAAGTCTATTTGGTTTATTAGGAACAACAAGGAAACTTGTAAACTTAGGATTAGTTACGTCTCTGACGTAAATATCTAATTTCTTTCTCAAGTTCAAGTTGTGCAGCTTCCATGTTTGAGAAACGTTCTTGACACATGTTCATTTGGTTTGCCAACATACTCTCTAATGCGGCAATCTTTTGACCCTGGTTTCTGGCTGCATCTCTGGCCATCCATAGGGTTCTCTCAATATCTCCAATTCTTACATGTGTTTGACCGTGTTCTCTTCTTGCACAACGAACCCTGGAGTCCAAACTTCCAAGTTCCTGGTTGGTGTTGTCCTTTATTTCATTAATCTTTATTCCTATCTCACATATTGTTCGCCTCTCAGCATCCGCCCTTTCGAACAAAGCGTCAAGGTTACGTTCGTACCATTCAAATTGAGTTGGTCGTAACCCTTTTAGTTGTTCAGTGTGAGCATCCAATATGTCGGCATGTCGATAAATAAGATTCCATATTGATTCAGGAGTGCTTATACCGTAGTCGGGAGAGTTAGGTGAAGATAAATTATTTGGAGAATTTGGTATTGTAGAATCTGAAGTACAAGGTAACAGAGAAATTGGCTCAACATTCGTCCATGATATCTCTTGGCTCGAACCTTGTCCAACTTCGAATGTTGCCTGCCACCAATCAAATTTTCATATGATTCGGTAGCTCTCCTGATTCTTTGACGTAATGGTGAACGAATAGGTGATGACGGAGGTGATCTCGGATTGAGTTCTATATTAGGTTGGGATTTTATTATTTGTACATAAGGACCTTCATTATTTGGCGAATTTTTATTGATTGACGAGGTATTAGTATTATAGAGAGTAGATTTGATATTCACGGGCGTTCCTGAAGACATGCTACAGTAGTAACGGAGAATAATATTTTATGAGTATTTTGTATGTTAAAGATATAACAGTACAGATGAAATAACGATTGTATATGAGTAACTATTAAGCATGTAAGATAATCTCAATAAATAAAGTATGGAGCACGGCAGTTTGCAGACACGGAGGGCATAAAATATTATGGTGTAAAATCATTATTTTGAAAATGAAGTTATAGTTTTAATGTTTGAAAACATTTAATTCTCCATAACTGTAGCTCTTATACCAATCTGAAACACCCCCATTTTTAAGTTTGTCGCAGCGGAAAAATAATTTGGGTGTTACGGTGAGGATCGAAGTTTTAATCACATAAAACGGTTTAAAAGAAACATTTTGAAAATTATTTGTCATTTAAATAATGATTTTGATAAAAGATGAATCATTTGATTTAAAATCTTATGAAAAGATATAAAGACTTGTAAAATGACAAATTTGATTTTTACACCATTTTAATTTATCAGAGTAATAAATGCTCACCCCGTGTCTTGTCCTGCTCCGTTAAATTACCTGAGATACACATGCTTAAAAGTGTCAACACAAAGGTTGGTGAGTTCATAGAGTTTTAGGAAAAACCCTTTATTTTGTTAGATTTCAGGAATATTTGGTATTAATAAAATACAAACGGTAACGAAACAAGTATCGAATATAATCACAAATAAATCATATAAATATTCAATCACATTCAATAAATCATCAATAATCTTATCATGAGCTGGAAACTCATGATACTAAATCAATCAAATATACAATTCACGTATGGTCAAACCTATACAGCTGTATCTAAATATATGTTGAATACATATATATTTCCTTTATAGATATTGCACCAAGCCTCATGACACGCAAGACGTTAACAGAAGGGGTGTTCTATCAAATCAATGACAGATTTTGCCCTCGTGTAATAGGTGATTTGCCAATTTCTATTTTTACTTAAATATAGTGTATCACGACTAATGCGGCTAACCAATTGCAATTGGCATTCCGTCAAGCATTAGTGGGATCGGAGGTCAATCCAAAACAGGTTTCGAATCTGTTCACTATATTCGCGCTCACTTTACAGTGATTAATGGCTCATGATAGAGGGACTATATGGCGATAAGCTAACTTAGGCAATATCAAGGACTAATGGGCTCATTTAGCATAACATCATGAAATCAAGTATCGTATCACAGAGATCAAATTGGAAAAACAGTATCGTTTGAGTATCAGAAATTCAGTTGAAAATATATTGTTTGAGTATCAGAAATTCAGTTTGAAAATATATCGTTTGAGTATCAGAAATTCAGTTTGAAAATATATCATTTGAGTATCAGAAATTCAGTTTGAAAATATCATCATTTGAGTATCAGAAATTCAGTTAGAATATTTCGCCAGTAACACATTTATATCACATACCACAATAATCGGATTGAGAACATTTTCATATGGGTATCAATATTTAAATCAAGAAATTCTTCAATAAATATATATTTCACATACCACAATAATCACATTGGAAACATTAACATATTTTAAATCACAATTTATATTATTTTAATATCAATTAAGAAATTGATTTGAATCATGTATTTTATTTTATTTCATATACTTATCAAGTTATCAAAGTATATGTAAGCATGTATCTCCCCTAATGAGTTAAAAACAATTATTTGAAATGGGCTATGATTCACCTGGATTGATTTGGAAATGATAAAAAGTAATATAGGATGAGATTTATGGAAACGACTTTGACACAGAACCTGATAAATAAATTTATCAGAGAATATAACCAAATACTATTTGGTAAATACGAACGAATAACGAATAAACATTATTCGTAATGACGAATAGATGATGTGGAGTGAAATTATTATGTCATGCATATTATGTTAAAATACTTTATTTAAAATATCCATCGTAGTTTTACCTTTTTAATCGTAAGTAAAAATATTAACTTTTTTTTTAAATATCGTTATATATATAATTAACGTAAAAATAAATAATATATATATAAAACATAATAAAATGCATATGACGTGATGGTTGCCGTAAAATAGAAAATAAAATGAGAATGTCAAATAGATTAAGTGTAGTCCTTGTCCTTTTTCCATTTTTACACTTTTTATACTAACGGCGTTAGCGTCACACCGTTAGTCCTTTTTATATATACTTTACAATTATAGTCCACTACATGTCCAATATTACAATTTAATCTTGTAACAATCCTATATTATCAATTTTTATCCTTTCTTTCTGTTTCTACATTTTTAGTCCTTTCTTTTCACAGTTTTCACATTTAGTCCCTATATGTGTCGTCGCGATACATTTTTAGTCCAATTTTGCAAAAGTGATTATAAAAAATTTATAAAAATTTCCGTAGCTACTTTTATGAATTTCAAGCTTATTTCAACTGCTTATTTTAATAAAAGCTTATTTATTTAGCTTATGGACCTTAATTCGAACCAAACTAAAGCCCATTTAAAATTTTAGAGGCGAGGGCATGAAATTTCTTTTGGGCTTGAACTTGGGCTTCCTTTATAATTCTAAAAATATATTTTATGTACCCAGTGGGCTGTTATATCGTGAAGTCTTGTTGGGCCTTAGTTAAGCCCACCCGACAAAATATTTGTTTTTATATAAGTTTGGATTTGCAAAAACTGGTTTGTGTCGATTTACTTTGGCTCGTTTATGGTGTCAAAACGTGAATATTTTTACAAGTCGTGTATATGAAACTAATAGTTTTCTAGGTGGTCTATTAGGTCGAGCAAAAATATTGGGTGCTTGTTACGTGAAATTGAAAGTTATACGTAGGTTTTGTGGCATGTTTGAATCGATTTCATTATTTGAAAAAATGGAATTATTTACTAAGTGTTTAGATTATTTATACGTGTGAATCATGGTTCAAAGTAGGCTCGTTAAATGCATGTAACATGAAAATAAACGTGAAGTGTACGTGCTACGTGACTCCTAGGCCTACCAAGATAGAGGCTAGTCACGTTTCGTGTTCTAACAATAAATATGTACGTGTATATATATACCAAAATGATATACGATGAAACGAATATAGATATGATGCATAACTAATATTTAATGTAGGAATTGAAATAGAAACAAGTTGAGGAGACTTACAAACACCTTAGAGGTGATCAAAGGTCGAGAGTGTTAGGATAGAACACAAGAATATCAAGTCTCACTATATAACCCAAACGTTATATATATTATTAAAACTCGATTTCCTTTCTTGAGTCCCAACTAATATAACCTTCGACTTGTGATTTGGAAGGTGTTATTTAGGAAGAAACGAATGAGTGAAAGTGTTTGAGAATGGAAGAAAACTAAGTGCATGCATGTTACGTATATATCACCATTCGACTTGATCGGGTGGTGCTAAATAACGCAAGCAAACATGATCGGTTGGGCTAAGGTGGATTTAGGGCCCGTTGGATTTTAATTAATTTTAGTAATTAAGTTTTTATTAATTAGGTTTAGTGTAATTAATATTTTGTTAATTGTGTCGATAACTTGTTTTGTCGTTTGACGAATTTGACAATATCGTAATCGTGACCATTTTAATATACAAAGAAAATTTTAAATTTCCCCGTAAAAATGGTAATTACAATAATGACAGAGATTATTTATATAATTAACCGAAGTTAATTATACGAATTTTCGCGAGGTTTTACAATTTTTTAATCTCAAAACCAAAGTTGAGCAAGGTCAGAAAAATCATCAAGCTTCTATCCAGGATCTTGAACAAAAATTTGGTAGACTTTCTGATCAATTTTCTTCTCGAATTCCTGGTACATTACCAAGTAACACCCAATCCAATCCAAAACCGTCTGGATCAAACGATAAGAGTTATCGTCCACCACAAACCAGAAATGAGCATATCAATGCTGTATTCACTCGAAGTGGTCTCTCATATGATCCACCACCCATTCCTACCGATAATACTATCATTCAAGATGAGGAGGAGGAAGAAGCTGAAGAAGAAGCAGCTAAAGAAAAACCAACCCAAACATCAACCAAAGAAAATACCGTTCCATCAATAAAACCTTATACACCGAAAATACCATATCCACAAGCCCTAAGAAAAGAGAAAAGAGATGAGCAAAATAAGAAGTTTATAGAGATGATCCAAGAAGTTAGAATTAATGTACCCCTCGTTGATGTTCTAGCTAGAATGCCCAATTATGGGAAATTTTTGAAAGAACTTCTTAATAATCAAAACAAGTTGGAACAAATTTCCGCTACCGTTCTCAATGAAGAATGCTCTGCTATCATTCAAAACAAAATTCCACCGAAACTAGGAGATCCCGGAAGTTTTCTTATACCATGTACATTAGGAAACAACATCACATTCGATGCTTTAGCCGATCTAGGTGCAAGTATCAATTTGATACCCTATTCGCTGTATTCTAAACTTTCCATCAATACATTGAAACCTACTAAGATGAGTATAAGATTAGCCAACCATACATACCAATATCCTGTTGGGGTTGCTGAAAATATGGTTGTTCAAGTTGGTAAATTTGTTTTTCATGTGGATTTTGTCATCTTAGAAATGGAGGAAGATAGTCGAGTACCATTAATCTTAGAAGACCTTTCTTAAACACTGCTGACGCCATGATCAAAGTCAAAGGCAGAGAACTCAATCTTAGAGTAGGAGAAGATCGAATCACATTCTTAATCGATAAAGCAATGAAATATCCAAATTCCAGTGATGACACATGCTATAACATCGATGTAATTGATGAAGTCACTGAAGAAGAATTGGATGCATTACTTGACGATTCGAAACCATTCATGACTACTTCAGAAAAGATCAGTGAAACAGATTCTGATAAAGAATTTGAGGAATTCATGGAAGTAAAATTAGAAGAAGAGAAAGAAGAGAAATTTGAAGATATCACTGAAAAAGATCAAATGAAAATCAAATCATCTCTAGAAGAACC
This sequence comes from Artemisia argyi, assembly GCA_030686995.1. Lineage (NCBI taxonomy): Eukaryota > Viridiplantae > Streptophyta > Magnoliopsida > Asterales > Asteraceae > Artemisia > Artemisia argyi. Next base: position 20,683,450 of record CM060684.1, read on the forward strand.
ACCCACTGATTTGGAACTCAAAACCCTTCCCAATAATCTCGAATACGCCTACTTAGAAGAAAATTCACTTCTCCCAGTAGTCATATCGTCGTTCTCAAAACAAATAAAAAAGAAAGACTCGTTTCTGTTCTTAAGAAGCATAAACGCGCTTTTGCGTGGAAAACTTCTGATATTCCAGGAATTAGCCCAGATTTTTGCAAACACAAAATCAATTGTGAAGAAGGTACTAAACCCGTTGTAGAAAGACAATGTTGACTCAACCCCAATATGAAAGAAGTTGTTAAGAAGGAAATCATCAAACTTCTTGACGCAGGAATTATTTATCCTATCGAGGATAGCCCATGGGTGAGTCCAGTTCATTGTGTTCCGAAGAAAGGAGGAATGACTGTAGTGACCAACGAAAGGAATGAATTAGTTCCTACTAGAACTGTCACTGGATGGCGAGTAAGTATTGATTACAGAAAACTTAACAAAGCCACCAGGAAAGATCATTTTCCTCTATCGTTCATGGATCAGATGCTCGAAAGATTAGCAGGAAACAAATACTTTTGCTTCCTTGATGGTTTTTCGGGATATTTCCAAATTCCTATCGATCCAGCCGATCAAGAGAAAACCACATTTACATGTCCTTTTGGAACCTACGCTTACCGGCGTATGCCCTTTGGTCTATGTAATGCACCTGCAACTTTTCAAAGGTGTATGATCGCAATATTCCAAGACATGCTTGAGACATCTATGGAAGTTTTCATGGATGACTTTTCAGTTTTTGGTGATTCTTTTGAAACTTGTCTTTCCAATCTCGATAAAATGCTTGAGAGATGTGAAGCTGCACATCTAGTTCTTAATTGGGAAAAATTTCATTTCATGGTAACTGAAGGAATTGTGTTAGGACACAAGATATCAAGTTCAGGAATGGAAGTAGACAAAGCTAAAATAGATGTTATCACCAAATTACCACCACCAACTAACGTTAAAGCCGTTAGAAGTTTTCTAGGACATGCCGGTTTTTACCGCCGATTTATCAAAGATTTTTCAAAAATATCACGTCCTATGACTAAACTTTTAGAAAAGGATTATGTATTTGATTTCAATGCAGACTGCATTAAAGCTTTCGAAACATTGAAAAGTCAATTGACTAGTGCCCCAATTATGGTTGCACCTAATTGGTCACTACCATTTGAACTCATGTGTGATGCAAGCGATTTCGTTGTTGGAGCTGTTTTAGGACAACGTGAAGGAAAACATTTTTGTCCTATATACTTCGCTAGTAAAACACTCAACAATGCTCAACAAAACTATACGGTTATGGAAAAGGAATTATTAGCCGTAGTTTTTGCATTCGACAAATTCAGATCTTATCTCGTGCTTTCAAAAACAATAGTTTTTACAAATCATTCCGCACTCAAATATCTGTTTACCAAACAAGATGCAAAACCACGTCTTATCAAATGGATTTTACTACTACAAGAATTCGATATCGAAATAAAAGACAAGAAAGGAGCAGAAAATCTTGCAGCTGATCATTTGTCACGTCTCGAGAATCCGAATTTGGAAGAATTAAAAGAAAATGAAATTAACGATTATTTTCCAGATGAAACTCTTATGACGATAGATAAAGATGATGATGAGGAAGTACCATGGTTTGCATATTACGCAAATTATCTTGCAGGAGATATTCTTAAAAAAGGGATGAGTCACTACCAACATCGTAAGTTCTTTTCAGAACTAAAACACTATTATTGGGAGAAACCTTACCTTTTTAAAATGTGCAAGGATGGAATGATACGAAGATGTGTTTCGGGTGCCGAAACAAGAAAAATTCTTGATGAATGTCATCATGGCCCAACTGGGGGACATTATGGTCCTTCCACTACAGCTAAAAAAAGTTTTTGATGCTGGATTCTATTGGCCTAGAATTTTCTAAGAAGCATATACTCTCGTTCAAAACTGCGATGAGTGCCAAAAATCCGGTAACCTTTCTCGAAGAGACGAAAGGCCTCAAAAGAGCATTCAAGTCTGCGAAATATTCGACATTTGGGGAATTGATTTTATGGGACCCTTCCCTAAATCACACAAATACGAATATATCCTCGTTGCAATCGATTATGTTTCCAAATGGGTTGAAGCTGAAGATCTTCCTACTAACGATGCACGAGTTGTTGTCAACTTTCTCAAAAAGCTTTTCGCTCGCTATGGAATTCCTAAAGCTTTAATAAGTGATAGAGGATCCCATTTCTGTAATAAACAAATGGAGAAAGTAATGAAACGATATGGAGTTCATCATCGTTTTGCTACAGCTTATCATCCACAAACTAGTGGTCAAGTCAAAAATACCAATAGAGCTATAAAAAGAATACTTGAAAAAACGGTTAAGGACAATCCTTCCGTTTGGTCAAGGAAATTAGACGACGCTCTATCGGCATTTTGTACGGCATATAAGACACCAATTGGTACAACACTATACAGACTCTTGTATGGGAAAACATGTCATCTACCGTTCGAACTTGAGCACCGTGCTTACTGGGCACTAAGAAGCTGTAATCCTGATCTAAAAATAGCTGGAGAAAAGAGATTTTTGCAATTGCATGAACTCGATGAGTTAAGACTTCAAGCTTATGAGAACTCCCATCTATACAAAGCAAGAACCAAAGCTTACCATGATAGAAAGCTGAGAATTCGAAAACAATTCAAAGCTGGAGATAAAGTTCTGCTCTTCAATATGAAATACAAGTTTAAAGCTCTGAAACTCAAGCCAAAATGGTTTGGACCATATGTAGTGAAACATGGATTTCCATCAGGTTATGTTGAACTTTATGACAAACATGGTGGAAGTTTCATTGTAAATGGGCACCGAATTAAACTCTATTATGATAAAGAGCAATTAAACGTAATTTCTAATGAAAAGATTCCATCCGAATTTGAATATGAAGCTATCACATTCATGGCTCCACACAAGGGAATGATCCATTGGGCACACAATAATGATTTTATCTATGATGCTCTTCCTAGAGCATGGGAAAAAGTTACATTGGAAAACATAGATGAAATAGGAGAGGGAATTGTGATAGGAAATGTGGTGTACATCCCTAAAAGGAAATGTAACACTACAACTACACAATCTATTCGAAGTTTGAGTCCGGCTGAGGACTCGTTTATAAAACAAGCGCTTCTCGGGAGGTAACCCGTGTGTTTATTTTTAATATATTTTTTTTCAGTGTCTACACCCCAAAGTTTTACCACCTAGTCAAACTTAAGTGTGGGGGTGTGCCACTAATTTGAATAAAATTGCAATGCTTTTTGTTTGTTTGTTTTTGTTTCTAATAATGTAGGTGTTGATTGCAAGAAACAGAAGATTGGATAGAAACATAAAACCGGATATCATGGTTTATTTTCTCATTTTCCCTACTTTCATACTTTTAAGTTCGTTTATCACATTGAGGACAATGCTTAACTTAAGTGTGGGGGGTGAGTAGGTAAATAAGAAATTAAGTCTAATATCGAGTTAATTTTTAAATTTTGTTTGTCCTTATAATCTAGTTGTTTTCACACTTTTAGGAGTAATTTATTAGAATAACTGGATCTATCCACTGGAAAAATCAGTAATTTTGAAAGAATTGAGATATGTCCCGATTAATATTGCAATCCACTTTTGGATCGATAACATTTGCTAGCACACATTATAACCCTTTCCACTAAATTGTGAGGATTTTAGCCTGTTCATATCTAGCATACATCTTATATGCTCGAATCTTTTGTTATGAGTGTGCAGGTGATTTTATTTATTCTAGAACTTGTACTTGTAAATCATTAGGAGACCGTTGTGAGATTACATTTTTGTAATATAAGTATACATACGTGATAAGAGGCAACCTTAGGATTTTAACCAAATAGCCCTCCTTATTGATTTTTAGCTAGTCACATTGATTAGTTAATTTCCAATTTTTAACCCTTTTGTTAGCGTTCATCTTTAACGCTAGATACCCTTAGTTACACCTTCTGAGCCTTTCCTTTTCTTTTGATTAAAACCATAAAAAAATAAAAAAAGATTTTACACTTTTTAGCCTAGCCTTACCCTTTAGTCAAGTCTTGGTGAGTTGTTAGCTTTATGAGGTATTATATTATGAATCATGAAGAAAGAAATGAGAAAGTGGAAATTCAAGAATCAGCGATGGAAGCAAGTAAAAGTATAGTCATCACAATATATTTGATGACAAGTGTTTCCAAGTGTTATGAATTTCAGTTATTTGCAAAAAAAAAAAAAAAAAAAAAAAAAAAAAAAAAAAAAAAAACTGTTAGTTTGATATGTATAGTTTTATGTATAGCCAATGAAAAGCATTGATCGCGAAAGAATGAAGTTCTCAAAGACTACGAGGTTATGATTCAAGGAAGAAAAGCTAATAACATTTGATCTATAGACTTGGACTAGTTTGTATATTCTTAATCATCACTTACCCTTCAATAATCCCATGACTTATTCCTACCCTTAACCCTTTTTAGCCTAAACCAGAATAAAAGACCTCTTTGACATGTAGACTTGGTGCTTACACTATTGCGGTGTAGTTTTGTTTCTTGTACAAGCCTATAGTAATAATTAGATCATGACTGAGCAATGAGTGTGATTTATCATATACGCTACCCCATATATGAATGTTATAATTGAATTATATCTTATTCTTCTTTCGTGAGGTGTTTTAGAAGTGTTAATCAAGCAAGAAAATTGTTGGGTATTGTCAAACATCTCAATATTTCAATTTTAAAAGCTTAATAAGGATGATCTAACTTATACTTGTATAAGGAGGATTTTCATCACAATTTTCATAAATCAATTCCGGTTACCATGTGGATATTTAGTTTTCTTCTAGATTTGCTTGAGGATAAGCAAAGTTTAAGTGTGGGGGATTTGATAACGCTCAAAGTTAACATGTTTTTATAAGCGTTATTAGTGTTTTTGTGTATGTTATTTGGTTGTTTTTATATGCTTTTGCCACTAAATCGTATCAAAGTATGTTTTTGTAGCATATGTAGCCAAATGTAGGAAAAATGGAGAAAAAGTGAAGAAAACGAAGTATATGTGATTACACGAAGATTCTCAACTTCAAAAGTCTAATCTGTGACGCATTTCATAAGGAGAACATAAGTTTGTCATCTCAAAGTTCCAAGTTCAGAGTTAATCAAGTTTGGATAGTGCATAAAGAACTACACAAGGAAAAGTCAAAGTCCAAAGCAAACAGAACCTACCATCCGATCGGTTGGAGTACAACCGATCGGATAGCCACAATTACCACATCCATCCGATCGGTGCCAACCCGCAACCGATCGGATGGATATCTCTGCCTATTTATACCAACTTCTTGTGCATGAATCTTGGTCTTTTGTCCCATTGTTCTAGGCCCTTCTTAGTGTCTTGTTGTCCAAGTTCCAGCATTTATGTCCCTATTCATTACTAGGAGTATTTGACATGCCTAAAAGGACCCCAAGAGTACACAATTGAAGACACAATTCAAGAGATCATTTACTCTCATTACTACTCTCAATTATTATCATCATCTAGCTCTCAAAGAAGGGAAATTCGTGCAGAAAGAACCAGGAACTTTGGAGTACCAAGGAAGAAACATTTGGAGACCAAAAATCTCAAGAAATCATCACCAATACTTAGGTTATCAATACCTTGTCATCTGTTATCAATTCCAAAGCATTGTAAGACTTAAAACCATGGATTCTAATGTTAAATATTCTGAATTTATTTGCATGTTTTCTATGAGTGGCTAGTAGTCTTTTTACACTTGTATTGATGATGTTTTATGCTTAGTGATAGTTATGATTGTGATAACATGTTTTAATTCAATTTCAAGTCAATCCTAAGAACCAATTGTACCTTAAGTTTCATAGTGACATTTGTTGAGCCAAGGTTAACTAATTGATAATAGTTTCAAGGGTCGAAAGATTTGTTATTATTCAACTAGTTATAATCATTTGTCTATGAATGATTGTTTTTCACCATAATTATTCTTGACTAAACAAAGAAACAAGAAGTATGATTGTAATGAGAATGCTTTTATAACAACAAATCAGATTGTTTGTAAACCTTTAGTTGGACGAAAGTTTAGATGTTTATAAACAATTGTAACCTTTTTGTCTATGAATGGGTTACCTTTTGTAATGACCATTTCCTAAGAGTATTTGATTTGTAATAAGAGTTTGTTCTTGTGTTTAAGATATTCACCATACCTTATGAACCTTGGATGGATCTTGAATTGATTGGTTTACACCTAAAGCTTGTTTTTATGAATTAAAATCTTGACGAAGGTTTAACTTGTAGAAACAATAGATTAGACCACCATCTAATTATCACAACCAACATGTTATCAAAAGTTATCACAATCATGTGTGTCATTAAGTAGAAAACTAGTCTAAACAAGTGTAGTTTTTAAATTATTGAATTTGCTTATTATCTTATTTGCGTACATTAGAGATTTACTTTTAGACTTATATTTTGATTCACTTACAAATCCCTGCGAACGATCCCGAGTTACCATCATATCTTGCTATAACGGACGAGTACACTTGCTCGTATGTGTTGTTTCTAGATTTGGTGATTCACCCTTATAAATTTAAAACTTCCACTAACAAAACGCACATCAGGGTGGCGTACGTACTTCCCCAACTCTATAAGCTCCTACTTCACTCCTATGTCGAGCCTGCTAGAAGCTCCTAACATGGGATCATTAGAATTCGCTCATGCATTAAATACAACCATAATAACCTAGTACGCATGGGTTCATGTTTCTTAAGACGTTCAAGCATGTTACCCTATATGAAGTCTACTAGTTTTCTTAAGCCTAACATCGAAATCATTCATCCGTAACAACTATAAACAAACAATCAACCCATAATCAACATCTAGGTTTCACTACATCTAAGCAAACACACAAGAGATCTAGCCTAGCATGTTAAATTCAAGACAAGCGTAAGATATATTCAAACAACACATAGACATATTGAATGAATTGAAAGGATACTTATCTCAATTGAACATGAAAGGTTTCAAAGGGTAAAAACCCTTGAAAGAGCAGTAAAATTCGTGCTAGGGTTACACCCTCTAAAGTTCCACTCAAATTCCACACTAATGAATGAAAATTGCAAAACTATATATAGATTTTACAGGATGACGGCGTCAAGAAGGAATATCTGGCGCCGTCAACTCGCCGCCCATAATGAGATCGGATTGCCTAGATCTAAGTTTGACGCCGTCATGTGTAATATTCTTCTGGGCCGTCACCATATCTTGAACCATGATGGCCAAGCTTGACGCCGTCACGATTTCTCTGGATCGTCACCACTTCCACCTCTTGTTTACTCTTGACGCCGTCACATGAAGACTCTTGACGCCGTCAGGTATTGTTCCCAGCAAGGAAAATTAAGACTTTGCCGTTTTCTTCACGTTTATGCTCCAAAAACGTCCAAAATGCTTCCTTTTCCAGAATTCACTCCAAAAGTACCTAAAATGACAAAAGGAACGATTTAGGGCAATATTTGATCAAATAAATTCAAATCCAGGCTTAAATGACCCTCTAAAAACGGTTCATTATTCGCCTCATCACTAAGTTTCATTAAAACATGATGTCTTTAATTATTCTTTACAGATATATATGGTGAGACAATTTTGTGGGAGCAAAAAGCCACAAGTACCTACGATTAGCTCTAAAGAGAACCAACTACTCCACGTTTAGCATCTAACTTCTAAATAAACTCTCTATTAGTAGATCGCTGGCACGAGTCTTTTGACGCTTCAACTAACGGATGGTCACTAGTGCAATTCTTGGCTCGCTGGCACGTTATTTGCATAACGGATGGTCACCAAGTCACACACTAGCTCGCTGACGCGATTAGTCAATTAATCTAATACTCGGATGGTCACTACCTCAAGTAATGAGATACGCGGACGCTAAGCCAAATGAGTTAAGGGAACAAGCTAGGGCTCAATGCGCACGGTCAAGTCAAAATTCTATTCTTATTCTAACCAGCGGAAAGTCAAAACAAAGTGTCAAAACTTATTATATTTTTGCAGAAAATTTTCAAATTTTCTTATTTTTTTGTACTTTTCTGATGAATTTTTTTTTTTTAAATTTTTGGATTTTTTGAGAAAAACGGAGTTGCATGAGTAAACGGCACAGGAATGGTGCAAGTCAAATCGAAGATACCCCCCAGACTAAAGTTAAACATTGTCCTCAATGTTTCAAGGGTGTGGGTCATCCTACTTTGTACCTAAGGATTTTTATTAATTAATGCCAAAAGATAACGTTAGAAAATAAGGTTATCAGATTTCTTGAACGATGAAGCTTTTATGAAGTAAGGACAAAAATACGAGCACGAGAGTCATCATTCTTTGTGAAAATTACCTGTACAAATACAACAATAACCACACAATAGAAGCAGAAGAGGTTTCCGTCTCCCCGTTATTTTATTAGAAAGAATAGAGAAGTCAGAAACATGGGTGAAAACCCATGTGCATTCTAATGTTTTTGTTTACCGAGTCACTAGCTTGACTTGATCCCCGAATTCATTGGTTCGTGGGGAAAGTTTGGAGATCCGGGACAACCATTGGTGGTATGTCCCCTCCAAAGTAGTGTTTCAACCGATGACCATTCACTTTAAAGTTGGAACCGTCGGGTTGAGATAACTCAACAGTTCCATATGGAAACACTTTTGCTACAGTGAATGGCCCAGACCAACGGGTTTTTAGCTTTCTTGAGAAAATCTTCAATCTTGAATTGAAGAGAAGGACTTTGTCACCAACGTTAAAAACGCGGTTCTTTATCTTTGAGTCATGGATCTTCTTAGTCTTTTCTTTGTAAATCAAAGAATTCTCATAAGCTTGATCACAAAGTTCGTTTAATTCGTTTAGTTGAACCTTGCGGTGATCACCCGCTGTCTAGAGGTCGAAGTTTTCATGTTTTAAGGCCCAGTAAGCTTTGTGCTCTAGCTCAATCGGCAGATGACATGCTTTCCCGTACACCAGCTTGTATGGAGTACACCCGATGGGTGTTTTGTAAGCTGTGCGGAAAGCCCAGAGTGCGTCATCCAGTTTGTCCGACCAAGAGGCACGGTTTTCACCAACTGTCCTCTCCAGAATTCTCTTTATACCACGATTTGAGACCTCCACCTGCCCACTTGTTTGGGGGTGATATGCGGTAGAAAGACGGTGAGTTACACCGTACTTCAACATCACTCTTGCAAATTGATCATTGTAGAAGTGTGTACCATGATCACTGATTATGGCACGTGGAGTCCCGAACCTAGCAAAGAGAGACTTCAAAATTTTTACCACTACTCGGGCGTCGTTAGTGGGTAAAGCTTTCGGTTCAACCCATTTTGACAAATAGTCATCAGCCACGAGTATGTATTTGTTTCCTCGAGATGAGGGGAATGGGCCCATAAAGTCAATGCCCCAGATATCAAATATTTCACAGACATGGATGATGTTTTGAGGCATCTCATCCTTCTTAGAAATATTCCCGAGACGCTGATAAGCGTCACAGGCTTTGACCAGATCGTGGGCATCTTTATAGATGGTGGGCCAGTAGAACCCAGAATCAAACACCTTATTGGCGGTGTAGTTTGAGCTTTGATGTCCCCTTGTGGGTCCATCATGACAGGCTTTAAGAATTTCCATGGCTTCTTGGCCATGGACACACCTTTGGATGACTTGATCCGCACAAATTTTGAATAAGTAGGGGTCGTCCCAAAAATAGTGTTTAACGTCTTTGAAGAACTTTTTCTTCTGCTGGGACGACATCCCTTTGACAATGAAATTACCCGCATGGTAGTTTGCAAAATTGGAAAACCATGGGGTATTAGCATCTCCATGAAAAGAAACCGCGTTGAGTGTCTCGAGAGGAAAGGTTTCATTAATTTCCTTCTTCTAAAAAACATCTTGATGGGGGTTTTCTAAGTTGGAGTATGTTCGTGTCATAATAAATAATTATATGGCTAGACATATGTGAGCCTATGGGGTCACACACTTATACATAGAGACACCATTATATATATTGTATTTATCGTATTTACACTATATATACGACTACGTAACTCGGGATCAATAACGGGATACTATTAACTAAGCTAGTACTTATTTTATTGGATTAGACCAACAATAGGCAAGCCCATCTAGGGCCTTCATGGCAAGCCTATGTGAGAAAGGAACAAGGGAAATAGTTCAAGGGGTTAAGTGTAACATATGATCTTATAACCTCCTCTTGATTTGGTCATTATGACTAATTAAAATGAGAAAACTAATTACCAACTTTTCCTCCCCTTCCTTTATCCAAGAGCCATGAAATTAAACACACCCATATTAGGGTTTGCGGTTTTTGATCCCATCTAACCTTATTCTAGTGTAGTTCAAGGCTAGATTGATTGTTACGAGGTCAAGACTAGCATCGGGTGGTGATCGGTGATGTGTAGTGTGTTTCTATCATAGAGATGATCTATTTTGGTCATTTGGTTTCAAGGGTAGGTTCATGTGAAGAAGATCTCCATTGATTTCTACCGATCACGCTACAAAGGTATAAACTTGTGTTGTTATTTATTAGATTGATCATATGACTCTATGGATCCTTGTTGGTGATGTTTTCTGCTGTGTTTATATGTTTCTTTTATGTTTATATATTCAACATCACCTATAGTGGTATCACGAGCCATCATATGATGTCATATGATCATCTTGTATGCATAAAACTGGCTAAAAACGCGTGTTTTTAACGGATTCAAAAGGATTTTTTCAAGTCAGCCCCAAGGGCTAATTTTTTTGAAAATATTTCGACCCATATGGGGTCTTATGATCTGCACTTTTTGATCCTATGGCCATTTGTTATGCATACTTTAATTGGTATACTTGTCGGGTACGTGTAAAATGGCCTAAAACGCATGATTTTCATCGATTTATGAAACGATTTCAAATCAGCCCCTATGGCTTAATTTTCTGTTGTAAAATGATGTTAAGAAGGTCCTAATATCAGTGGGTTTTGAACCTAAGGCCATTTGACACGCGTACCAATCGGGGTTTTAATTCTTGTTAATTAATTTCTTCGATTTTGTTGGCTAACAATTTATTTCTTGTTATTTATTTTTTTTCCATGGCAAATACATGCATGTTTGTCCATGGAGTTAGCCAACACCTTGTTTTAATCATAATATTATGGTATTATTATGTGTATATGCAAAGCCGATGAAAACCTAGACCACTTGTGACATGGATTGTTGTGTATGTTGTTTAAATTTCGTGTTTTGGGGTTTTTGCCATTGTTTCGGCATTTTTGTAATGATATTATTTTTTGTTGTAGCCATTGTTTGGGCACTTTTACAGTAGGTTAAAAGTAGATTAGTTGTATTTTACTTTCAATATAATGTAATCGTGGCTTGGTGGTGAAAGGCGAAAGAGTTAAAGACATTGTTGCCGAAAAATGACTGTTGGAACACCAGTTGGAAAAACGTAGTTTCCCGATGATTGGTATGGAGTTTTTGGCTGAAATGTTTTTTCAGGTACTAAATACATGGGCCTACAAGTTTCTAGTTTTGAGCTAAGCCCGGGGAAGCCTCCTTCATGGACTTTTAGACCCCCGAACACAGAAATTCTGGAAGGACATCAACTACTTTTCATGTGCATTATGGGCTTTCTACTTGCTCTTGATTGTCTTGGAGCAAGTGGGAGTCCTCTATGTGGTTATGTAGTTTTTCCCTAATTGACTCTTGGTTCTCGTGATGGCTCACGAGACCAAGCATAGGTTTTTTCATCGGTTGAGGCTTTGCATATTGTGGTTGTGTGTTTGTGATTTTGCTTTTTATATATCTTGTAATCATATGTAAATTGCAAAATAGTTTTCTATAAACTTAAAACGAAACACAAACCATTTTCAAAACTAAGTCTTTTGATTTAGTTTTACAAAGTTTTAGAAACTTGAAATCATTGTTTTTAAATAACACTTAAACTTGTTATGTATGTTATTCCAATTTATGTATTGTCCAAACTTATTATCCACGTAGGATGTATATTAGTCATGAAAATGGACAACTTGACACACATAAATTAAAACAATGACTAGACTTAAGTTAAGAAAAGTTTTTAACTTGTGCTACGAAGGATGAATGCATGCTCCTTTCGTACACCTTTTGATTCACATCAAAACTTTTACCCGTCAAAATTTAAGTCATGCCGTCCAATGTTGAGAACACTTGCAATTACCTTTTGCCTATGCGTGGGACTTAGGTTGAATTGTAACCCATGGTGACTATTCTCTATGCGTGAGACTTAGATATATTCTCGTACGTTCTCAAATTGGATGATATAATCAAGTTAAATGGTGAGACCTTGACCCGAGGCAAAGATGGGACTAAACATGCCTACATGACACTATTTGTTTGACACTAGATGCCATGAGTCCCATAAGGATCTAAGAGTTGCACTTGTAATGCAATTGGTGATCGTCGCCTACCAATTGAATCTACTATTGCTAGCAGATCAACTGATGTGATAGTAGAAGCACAATGTAGATCTTAGCCTTTTACGTAAATTAATTGTTTTAAATTGTAAACATGGGGTAATTAATTTATAAAAGGATAATTATCGAAAATACTAAATATGAACTTTGTGAATTCAATTAATGAATTAATGCAACACAAAACGTAAATAAAAGTTTGTTCTTTTCTTGTTAAAAGGATCAAACTAAGTCTTCCTTTCCTTGTAAGAAAGAGACTTGTTCCTATCCTTTTTCTTTATGAGGAAAAGCCATAATAGGAATATTTGAATTTTCCTAATTCTTATCAAACTCAAAGGACATATACTCTAGAAATCGTGATGTCTTATAAAAATCAAAACGGTTAAGTATGGTTGCACATCTTATTCCATCAAGTTTGTTTTATAACCCTAGTTCCGGTTTTAAAACCTTGAAGAAATATAAGATATTTGGATAACTAGAGAACACGTTTTCTATAGCTACCAAACTAAAATGAGTTTAAATAATTAGAAAACGGAAATATCAATAAACCGCAAAGTGGTAAAGGCAATTACTAGCATGATTACCTAGCAATGTGTCTTAACCCAATGAACATGGAGGAAATGCATGCCGATTTTCAAGTTAAAAATGATGGCTAGCCCATCATCTATATGTTAGAAATTGATGCACTTCCTTGAATACATAAGTACATATTTACTAGTCAAAGTGACTCACATTAGCAATAATGTGTAGATATTCAAAGAAAGAAGGAAAGTATCCAATCGACACTCACTCTCCACTGGTGACGTAACACTTATAATGTTGTCTAATCCAGTGGGAGCTACGTGATTGTATTACTGGTGACGAAACACATGTAATGTTCTCTAATCCAGTGGGAGCTGTAAGCTCTATTAACTTACAAGTTGCCCATCTTATTTCTAGATTGTCTTGAAATAATACATTACTTTCCACATGTGAAGCATCATAGTTTTTATGAGAACCATTGCATAAAATTTTATAAGATAACTTGTCGCATTCCTGATGTTGCTTCCTGAAATGTTATCAATAAAATTGTTATGTATGATTCATTATAAAAGCGATAAAAGTTCTACACATCTATATTTTGATATTGACTAAAATCATATGTTATCTGTGACACTGTCATATTTACTTGCATGATGTTGTGCCATGCGCAAGTGGGAGAAATCTTAATTGTGTGCAAGGTACAACATATAACAATATGACTAATGGTTTTTCTTGACTGCAAGGTAAGAAAAATAAGGTTCTACTAGGGGTTCTACTAGTACTTATACACATAAAATGTATGTTACCCTAATTAGAACAAATGTCAAGATAACATGAAAAGCTACTTCAACATATTCGCTGAATTGTTTAGTAAATATGATTATGTCTTCTTATAAATTCATAATCATGAAGTATGAAATTAACTTGAAATTACTATTAAGGCCAATTATCGGCACTCATAATTACTTTAGTTGAATATCAATTCCGTTAATTGTTGAAAGACTTATAACGTAAAGTAAGACGTTAACTTGTTATGTCTTCTTGTTAAGACATGTACACTTACGACGTATAATAAAATATTTAATGTATATGTTTTCTAGTCAAAGAATACACATGAAGTCATTGACTTGGTCAGAGACTTATAATATAAAGTATGCAATAGGCTAAAAATACTATTGATACCATCTGGTATGACTTGGTTGGCAGATACGTAAGCCAAATAATATAAGTTCATCTGATGAGTTGTGTGATAGTTTCACAACATCAATCCACGTGGAATACCACAACTTTATGGTATGCCCATTATGTGATGACTTATACTGTTTTACCTCCAAAGCTATCAAGGTTAGAAAATTAGGTGTGCCATGTGTACACTCAATATGGTTCCAACCCAGAAGGAATTTAAGACTTCATTGTATTATGGCTTGGGATGAATCCCATTATGTCTTGATTGAAGTTCTGAATTTGTTAAATACCTAAGAGTAAGTAATTAACAAACTAGAGTCAAGAACTAATGATGTATTTTGGATGTCCCGGTTGAGAACAATTATTGTTACTCAAAATGCAGAGTATGTAGAGATTAGTGTCCACTTACAAAAGCAAGTGGGAGCACCTTTAGATCTTGAAGTCATTCAAGAGCTAAATACATAACCTTCTGAGTACACTTGCTAATGTCATACTAAGGTTGAACATGCATATGCTAAACCATAGATTGATATCTCTCATTCATAAATCGGCAAGGATACCCCTAACACCTGAATGATATAGTTTTTATATCAATGTTAAGGGACATAAGTTGGAGGATCATAGTGAACCTGCTGCATTATCAGATCTTGAATATAATGAATAGCTTAAAACTATGAATGATAAGATGCAGTCCTTGAAAGACAATCACTCATGGAGCTTGATTGATCTCTTACCAATCAGTTAGACTGTGAGGTTTAAAATGAGTTTCTTGATGAGAATACTCAAAAGGACAAACTTGTACGCACATTTAATTCACGCTTAGTATAAGGAGTTTACTCATACTCAAGTAATTGACTATGATTAAATCTTCCTACCTACAAACATTAAATGTATACAGATGATTAATTGTCATACCTATATTCATGTAAATGAAATATGACAATAGGATTTCAAAACACATTTTGATTACTTTTGCGAGGACGATGAGTAATCAAAAGGGTTTATGAATCCATATAATCTTTATTAATGTACACAAGGTATAAGAATCCAAGTGTGGATTAAATCATGCATCTAGGAGCTGAGATCTTAAGTTAATTCTGAAATCATTAATTTGATTTTGATTAAATAAGATTACCGTTGAGAACTCTGAGAGCAAGTAGGAGCAATGCATTTATTTTCTTAAATCTTATATGTTGTTAACATATAAGAAGCAATATTCCATCTTTGCCGTTCTGGTTGGCTTAGGGCGGTCGAACTCTCCCCTCCTCTCCTTAACAGTCGAGCCTGGAATAAAGTTTCACTAAAGGAATTTAGGAAATAAAACATACAACCTTGTTGCATGTGTTTATTAGAATAAGCGGTTAATAATCTAAACACGATATGACATGTCATTGAGGGGAGTCTTAATGATCGATCTTACATGATGAGATTGAATGCATGAATGGAAACCTTAAGTTTAACTAAAGGATTCATTATGTAAGTCGTATTATGTATTGGTTTATTTATATCATTTGCATGAATGCAAGATGAGTTGATAACAACAAATATCTAAGTGAAAGTCATTAGATTGTTAAACGAACAACCTAATGGACCTGCAAAGGACCAAAGATTTGTTCAAACGTTTACGGATATTTGAGGAGCTCTATTATATTGTCATTCATTGATGCTTATATAACTGAGATGATGCTCAACCCTAGTCGTAGTAGGATGACATCATGAATGATGACACCTCTAACTAGATGTGCTCGATTAAGAGCATTAATGCATTATACATTAAAAGAATAAGAATACTTTATAGTTTGGGAAACTGTTATTATGACTGTCAAAAGTAGGTGTTTTGCTAGCTTCAAACAAACTATGGAATGTATTGTTGCAATACTCGTATTGTACTTGAATGCATATATACAAAAGGACAATCATCATTCAAAACTTTTTTGAATTTTGAAACAAGTACTCTCAAAGTTTACTCAGATGACTACTTGCTGTCTTATACAACAAAATTGATCGTGGCAGAAACATCGGATTCCGATCTATATGTAGTCTTGTGCATATCTATTTTTAGTATTTGGATAATGGAACTGTAAGCAGTCGTATTATATAATGAATTGATATACCGGGTATTATCGTCTTCATTTATACTACTGTGTTCTATATTTGCATGTTTAATCCATGAATAATTTATTTATTCTAAAATTGTCCATTGCCAGTTGACGATACGGGAGTATCATCGAATTAAGGTAAATGCGAGCGTGTTGGTGATTTATTTACCAAACTCACATGTTGTTTATTGTGATGAACATTGGACTGACCCAACCTACGAGTATTCACTGCATGGATCATTGTCAATGGTGAATCTCGCAAATGGTTATGTCTCTTATCCTCAGACTTTGAGATGCAAGTAGGTCTTGCATGTGTGGAATTTCATTCTTTGATATGGTTAAACACTGTCCTGAATAAGGTAGTTATAAAAACCATTTTCAGGAGTGATTTGAAACACATGAATGACATGTGTAGTCAAAATAGGATTTGTTCCTCCACATGTCATGGAGTTAGATACTATTAGGCCCCTCGATGAATTGAACGGATGTTTGTATGGCCGTACCCAAATGAGATTAAGATGAATCTTAATTCACTTGGTAATCTTGTTCAATATCTAGATCGAGAAATATAATAATTGAACAAATAGAATGACTTTCATCCATGTCTAGTGTTCAACATAGTATCTGTAACAAAAGGATGGATGACATATAAACCATTTAAATGAGAAGTTTAAGAAACTACCCTCACATATTTCTAGGGGCATTGGCGTGTTGCTAGACGCTAACCTTTGCTTGTATAATTACTTGATTATTATGACGTCGTAAGTGGGAGCTGTTGGAGTATGCTCATGTCATAATAAATAATTATATGGCTAGACTTATGTGAGCCTATGGGGTCACACACTTATACACAGAGACACCATTATATATATTGTATTTATCGTATTTACACTATATATACGACTACGTAACTCGGGATCAATAACGGGCTACTAATAACTAAGCTCGTACTTAGTTTATTGGATTAGACCAACAATGGGCAAGCCCATCTAGGGCCCCCATGGCAAGTCTATGTGAGAAAGGAACAAGGGAAATAGTTCAAGGGGTTAAGTGTAACATATGATCTTATAACCTCCTCTTGATTTGGTCATTATGACTAATTAAAATGTGAAAACTAATTACCAACTTTTCCTCCCCTTCCTCTATCCAAGAGCCACAAAATTAAACAGACCCATATTAGGGTTTGTGGTTTTTGATCCCATCTAACCTTATTCTAGTGTAGTTCAAGGCTAGATTGATTGTTACGAGGTCAAGACTAGCATCGGGTGGTGATCGGTTACGTCTAGTGTGTTTCTATCATAGAGATGATCTATTTTGGTCATTTGGTTTCAAGTGTAGGTTCATGTGAATAAGGTCTCCATTGATTTCTACCGATCACGCTACAAAGGTATAAACTTGTGTTGTTATTTATTAGATTGATCATATGACTCTATGGATCCTTGTTGGTGATGTTTTCCGCTGCGTTTGAATGTTTATTTTATGTTCATTTTATTCAACATCACCTATATTCTAGTCGGGAGAGGTGATCAGCAGCTAGGTTTTCAGCTCCTTTTTTATCTCGTATGGTTATATCAAACTCTTGTAGGAGCAAAACCCAACGGAGAAACCTCGGATTTGCGTCTTGTTTAGCAAAGAGGTATTTTAAAGCCGAGTGGTCCATATACACTATGCATTTGGTTAAGATTAAGTACGGCCAAAAATTTTCAAAGGCATATACAACGGCTAAGAGTTCCTTCTCCATTGTAATGTAATGACTTTGAGCTTCAGTCATTGTTTTACTGGCATAGTGTATCGGCTGAAAGTGTTTGGTTTTACGTTGCCCTAGGACCGTACCTATTGCAAAGTCACTTGCATCACACATAAGTTCAAAGGGCAGGTCCCAATCGGGGGCAACAAGAATCGGTGCTTCAGTGAGTCTTTTCTTTAAAGTGGAAAAAGCTTCGATTCACTCGGGTGAGAAGATGAAAGGAGCTTCCTTCTCAAGGAGATGGGTCATAGGCCGGGCGATTTTAGAAAAATCTTGTAAAAATCGATGATAAAATCCGGCATGACCGAGAAAGCTTCTAACACCTTTGACAGTTGTGGGAGGAGGTAGTTTAGCAATTACATCAACTTTTTCTCTATCCACCTCAATCCCGTTCTTTGAGATCTTATGGCCGAGGACAATGCCCTCTTTGACCATAAAATGGCTTTTCTCCCAATTGAGACATAGATTTGTTTCTTTACAACGTTTTAGCATATTTTCCAAATGGGAGAGACATGATTGGAACGAATCCCCAATGACTGAGAAGTCATCCATAAACACCTCCATGGTTTTCCCAATCATGTCGTGGAAAATAGCCATCATGCACCTTTGGAATATGCCAGGAGCGTTGCATAAGCCAAATGGCATACGACGGTAGGCAAAAGTTCCATAAGGGCATGTGAAGGTGGTTTTCTCCTGATCCTGTGGATCAATGGGGATCTGAAAATAACCCAAGAAGCCGTCAAGGAAGCAATAGTACTTATTCCCCACCAATCTCTCGAGCATTTGGTCCATGAAGGGTAGAGGAAAATGGTCTTTACGGGTGGCTTTGTTTAGTTTTCTATAAACGATGCATACACGCCAGCCCGTGACCAGTCGAGTTGGAATCAACTCGTTTTCATCATTTGTGACAACAGTTATGCCACCCTCCTTAGGAACACAATGTATGGGACTAACCTAAGGACTATCAGATATCGGGTAAATTAATCCAGCATCAAGAAGTTTGAGAACCTCTTGTTTGATAACTTCGTGGATTTTGGGATTAACCCTTCTTTGATGTTGCACCGCGGGTTTAAAGTCATCCTCCATTAAGATTTTGTGGGTACAAAACTCGGGGTTAATACCCTTTATGTCAGAGAGTTTCCAAATAATGGCTTGCTTGTTTGACTTTAAAACCTTCACAAGAGCAGCTTTCTCCTCATCACTTAAACCTTTTGCGATTATGACGGGTAATTTATCATTACCCTCCAGAAATGCGTATTCAAGATGAGGAGGTAAGTCTTTGAGTTCGACTTCGGGAAATTCATCAGTTTTCTCAACATATTTGATTTCCGCTTTATGAAGTTGTTGTGGTAGAACAGGAAGAGGAGAGGGATCTTCGTTTAACAATTTATCAAGGAGAAAGATATCCCCCTCCGGGTCAATCTCTTGGTGATCAATTCCAGCGGGAATTGAATCACTCTTAAGAAAGGCCTTTATTTCCTCAAGGATGAAGTCACTTCCCTCAAACGGAGTGAGGGAAAGAGAAGAATTAGCAATTATGGGTTGAGAGGAGGGAGTGGGATTGCCAC
The DNA here is from genome assembly GCA_030686995.1 of Artemisia argyi. Taxonomy (NCBI): domain Eukaryota; kingdom Viridiplantae; phylum Streptophyta; class Magnoliopsida; order Asterales; family Asteraceae; genus Artemisia; species Artemisia argyi. The sequence goes on from CM060684.1 coordinate 20,703,065, forward strand.
TCGGAGAATCATCAGCATAACCAAGAACTTCTTGAGAATACTCCTCAGTAGCAATATCAATGACATCTATTCGGTTAACCGACTTAGAATCATAGTTTGAGGAGTATCTCGAGGTCTGATCAAGGTTGAAAGTTATAGCTTCAGTACCAAATCGTAATGTGATTTCCTCATCGAATACATCGATCAATGCACGACCCGTCCTTAGGAATCCTCTTCCAAGAATGAGAGGAACCCTTGGATCCGCATCAAAATCAACAATCACAAAGTCTGCTGAAAAATGGAACTTTCCCACTCTTACAAATACGTCCTCGGCAATACCGAGGGGACGAGATATTGAACAGTTCGCAAGCTCAAGAGTCATGCAGGTGGGAGTGAGTTCTGGAAGAGAGAGTTTCTTCCACACTGAATAAGGCATCAGGTTGATGCTTGCACCAAGATCGGCCAAGGCGAAGCATTCAACCATTCTTGAGAAAATACATGGAATGAGAAATTTTCCCGGATCTCCCAGCTTCTCGGGAAGTTGTTTCAAAAGAACTGCAGAGCAATTTTCATTGAGTGGAGTTCGTGCCATTTCGAATAGTTTTTCCTTATTGCTTAGGAGGTTTTTGATTGTTGATGCGAATTTAGGCATCAAAGGGATAGCATCCGCGAAACTAATATCAAAGTGTAGATCTTGAGAATTTTGGAAAAATTTCTCCATCTTGTGATTAGCTTTCTCGCAGAGCTTTTGGTCTTGTAATCGTGAGGGATACGGAATTGAAGGTTTTGGGTTGGCTTTTGGATTTTCAACAGGACTCTTGGGAGTTTCAAACATAACTTTTTTGGAGTCGGGACCGGAATAACTGGAGGAGGGACGTCATTGGTACTTCCGTTGTTAGTAGGAAGTATCTTGTCCGTTGTATCCTCAGTTTCACGCTCCTCTACCTGGACAGGAGAAGAGGTAGACGGAGCCTGGGTCCTTTATAGGAAACTCCACTTCTGGTTGTGATCGCTTTTACATCGCCCCTCGGATTCGCAATCGTATTGCTGGGTAATGTACCCGAGCCCGAGGGTCGATCATTTAAAGACTTCTTGATGTCAGAAATCTGGCTGACCAACAACTTGTTCATTTCATCTTGGGATTTCATAAAATGTTTCAATAACTCATCGGATGATGGTCCAGTTGGAACAACGGCTTGACCATTTTGATTCCAGTTAAAATTCTGGTTTCTGTTTTGACCATTTTGGTTCTGAGACTGATTGAATCCTAGTGGTCCAAGGTAGTTATTAGAACGGTAGCTAAAAAGGTTTCGGTCCCCTTGTGGTTGGTAAGAATTACCCCCCGCGTTATAGGAACCTTGAGCTGCGTATACGTTTTCATGAGCGAAGCCAATGGAGGCTGGGCACTCTGTGTACGGATGTGGACCACCGCAAGTTTCACAACTTGGGTTGACAACTTTGACATGCTGATTATGATTTGTCTGATGGATACGTAAAACTGCTGTAGATAAATCATCGAGTTTTTTTAGCAAGGAGAGCTATTTCATTGCTTGCTGGAGTGACTGATTTACATGAGTCGTTCCTCTCAGCAGAGGAGTCCCAAAAATTGTGATGGGCAGTCATGTTTTTGATTAAATCGTAGCACTCTTTAGGGGTCCTTTTCATAAAGTTGCCCCCAACAGCAGCATTGATGGTGTCACGATGGCGAAGTGTCAAACCATTATAGAAGGTATCGATAATGGTGACAAGAAGCATATTATGGTTGAGACATCGTCAGGAAGCTGTCTGAAGTTGCTGATATCATTCCTCAGCTTTGTTACCATAGATGGTGGAAAATATTTGGCTAGAAATTTGGTAACCATCTCATCAAAGGTGTGGATCGAATTCTTTGGAAGTCGATTGAACCAGGCAGTCGAATGATGAGAGAGGGAGTAGGGGAAAAGGTACAAACGTAGGCCGTCTTCGGTGACGCCATTTTGTTTCATGCTTTGGGTGACAGTCAAAAATTTGTCGAGATGCTTGTTAGCATCGTCACCCGGCAATCCGTGGAACTGGCACGAATTTTGGACCTGTTGTATCATATGGTGTTTTAGTCCAAAGTCCATGGCTCCAATAGTCAGTTGTGCAATGGGTCCACCTCTCCCGTGAATGGTGGGCTGACATAGTTCCTCCATTGTTCGGGTGTCAGGAACTACATCATCCTTGGGAGGTAGTGGGTGCTCGTCGTCCATCTTTAAAGTTTGTTCTTCTTCAACAGTACGTAACTCGGTTACATTTCTTTGGCGATTACGCTTTGCTTGCGAACGAGTGCGCATGCACTAAAAAAGTTTCAATTAAATCAAGACCGAGGCAAAACGACAGAACTTAAACCAATAACCATAATGTGAAAGGCTTCTTTGAAAAAGGTACACCAATTCACAAGGATACAATGGCAAGTTTTGATCTTTAGTTTGGGAACTTATTAATGTTCATACCCCCAGTTGGGTAGTATTCTGCTTGGTTTGCAACAATGTATTTTACGTAATTTATTCACAAGAAAACAAAATGTTTTTGGCTTTTAGTGTATGGGTGAAAAAACTTGGGAAATATTTTTGGAACCGATTCGTTAACCTAAATCGTTCCTTTAAGATTACTCGCAGGGTGGCGGAAGAGAAGAATGGATCTCTTTTCAGTTCGCAATTTAATGTCAGAACTTGCTTTTACCACCTGTATAGGTTGTAATCTTAAAGAAAACGAAGTAATTTAACTTCAAGATTAATTTTGTTGTTTATGATTTTTTTGGTGTTTTTAACACTTTAGGAAAAGTTTTAATGAAATTTTTGGTATGATTATGATTTTTTACAAAAATGGGTGGGATTTGTATAGTGACGGTTTTGAAAATCACTAAATCTAAAAACGTTTTTAAACACGCAACAACCTCCCCGGCAACGGCGCCAAAATTTGACTCCTCCCAAACCAACCAGTCAACCGGGTGTGGTCAATAGGTTCACCTAGGAGGGAGTGCAAGATATAAAATCCGTGGAAGTACACGAAAATCCCCGGGTCGTTAAGTCCCAACGAGGTTGAAATTGTATTTGTAAACGTTTTTGGGATACAGTGATTGGGAAAGTAACCAGATAATGATTTGGATTGGATTATACTACTGGATATGATTTGGATAAAGCTAAATGAACAGTATAAACAATTACAAGAAACAGATATGTATAAACGCAAATTGAATTTAAAACATATACGATTACGAATAGAGAAAAAGGTGAGTTTTAAGCCAAAATAAACTAGAGGGGGTGAAAGTGACTTTTCTACAAACTTAATATTAAAAGAAAATTTAATTAAAAAGAAATTATTTTTTTGATTATTTTATTATTTAATATTAATTAAAAACTATTTAATAATTAATTAAAACTAATTAAAACTAATTTTAATTTAAGAAAAATACTAAAGTAACTTAGAAAATTATGAAATTTTTTATAAAACTAATTAACCATCACAGGAATCCTAAAAATTATAAAAAGTCTATAAAAATTATATTTAAGCTATTTTAATAATTATTTACTTAATTATTAATTAAAATCTCTTTAAACTAATTTAATTCTAAAAATTATCAAATGAACAGTGAAAATTATGAAAATTTTCCTAAAAATACTTTATGAATTATAAAACCTAGGAAAATTATGAAAAGATACTTTTGCTAATAAATAAGCAGAAAGAAAATTGATTGTTTGGTTTTTTAATTAAAACTAATTAAACTTAATTTAATTATTATAAATACTAAATTAACTCAGAAAATTATGAAAAATTTTCTTAACCTATTTTAATATATTAGAAACTTAGGAAACCTATCAAATTGAAAATTGCTTTTTGAAAAAGCTGAGCAGTAATCCAAATGGCTTAAATAGAAGCTATCACTATTTTTAAATTTGGCTTTTCTTGGATTTTATTTTTCAAAACTATTCTACTACTGAAAATAAGCAAATTTTACAAAGACAACTTATTTGGAGCTTAAAAATAAGCAGTTCACAAAGTTATTGAATGGACAGAAGTCCTAATAAGCTTGAAACTTGGATTTTTTATGCAATAAGCTACTGATAAGCTACAAATGGAAAAATAAGCTATAAACACAAGAGATGCATGTAAAATAAGCCAAGACTACTGAATAAGCACACTGATTAAGTCAAGAGATACCAATAAGCACTTAACCAAAAACCTGAATACTAGACAATCCAAAATGGGGGACTTGCAGCCCTTGGTGGGGTCCACAGGGGTGATTGGAAGTCCAAACTCAATGGAGATCTAAAAAGGTGCCCTGGTAAGCTTTGAAATAAGCTAATAAGCAAAGCTTATGGTTCACTAATGAGCTTGGGGGAGGCTTGTGAACTTGGGTGACTTATACTGACCACTCAGTATACTGAGTGGTATGTGGGTAACTTGGGAGGTTGAATAAGCTAGGGGCAAGGAATCTAAAATCCAAAATAAGCACTTGTATCTGAAGTTGGACTAATAAGCTATTCAAAAAGCCAAGCTTGAGGGCTGGGGCCCACAAATGAACTCACGATGAGCTATTGAAAGTTTGGCAAATATCCTGGTGCAGGGGAGGTTCTCGCCCTGCAGGCTTAAATAAGCCAATGGATAAGCCAGAGAAAAAATCTTAAAAATAATCCAAAGGTGGATTTCACAAGTTTAGTTGACAAGGTTTATCCTCCAAAACGCTTAAGGTCTAATTGTGAAAGCTTAAATCAGGAAAATTCTTGCAAAATTTAGATTTCTGACAAGACTATGCAATTTGACTTTTTGATTTTGAACCAAAGTTGACCAAAATGGATTTTGATTGAATCCTAGTTACTAAAAATGTTGTATTAAGCTAAAAAGAAACTAAAATAAGCTATGGTATCAACTTACACACTAATGAGAGTGATATGAGACTAAATCCTAACAGTGATCATATATGATGAGATTAAAAGATATTTTGACTTTTCACTGAGTGAGGGTTGGTTTTTATGACTTAAATGGACTAATGTGACCTACTGTGACTTATATGAACCAAGAACAACAACAAAAACACTTTGAATCTTAGTGAATCCCACAAATCCAAACAACCTGATAAGAAACTTGGTTTTTGAATTTTTAAGCAAATGGATACTAAAGGCTTTGGAAATGCTTCGAAATAACTTTTTATAATCCAATAAGCTTAAATGAACACAGAAACAAGGATTACAACCACTAATACCCCAGAATACACCTTATGCTAATCTAGGCAGTCCAAAATGAATTATAAGTAACTATCAATTATAATTAACCACCAACTTATTTTAAGCTCTAATAAGACTTAATTAGACCTAATAAGCAAATAAAACACAGAAATAAGCTATGATAAGTAATGGAACAGTAAAACTTGAAATTTAAGAAAATCCTTATAAAATGCAATCCTGCCAAAACACCATGAACCAAGAACCAATGACCAATCCTACAGCCTCCCTTGAGACACTAAACCATGGCCATCAAAAATGCACCATGCTCCAGCCATCATCTTCTTCAAACCTGTATTTTTTTTATTTTTCTTTGATTTTTTTGTATTTTTTATTTTTGATGCTAAACTGCTCCCTATGTTTTGAAAGCTTTTGAAATCTTACAAATGAACTAATATGAGCTTAAGGAAACAGAAAACAACATGCTTTATCAACTAATAAGATAAAGTGAAATTTCAAATTAAAAATACCAAATTCTGATTTGAGAATGGAAACTTGCAATTAAGATTTAAGAAAGGTTAAATTACATTAAAGATACTGAGTACAAGCTTTTAAAGCCAAAGATTACAACTAAAATTGAGAATTTATGAAAAACGACATGTAACTATGCTAATTAACTACTTGATGACTTCTCTTGCTTCTTCTTCATTATATAGGCACCAATTAGGGTTTCCTGTGCATCTCTGATCATTTCCCACTTTATATCACAACCCTTGGATGTCTTCCTAGCCCTTGATTCCATTTTGGCAGGAAAAGTAGTTTGACACCAATTAGGGTCTGTTGCTTGTGGGATTGGGTTTTCATTAATTGAGGGTGGATTCTAGTGCAAGAGGAGGTGAAAGGTGATGATGGAAGTGTTGGTGGGTTGGGCGGTGCAGGTGAAAGGGTTGCAGGGTCAAGTGGTGAGGGGAATGAGGGAAGGGGTGTTTGTTTGACTTTCCTTGACCGTTCTAAATAATAGAACGGGAGTGGGCCTTGGGGTTTTGGGCTTAGGTAATGGTTGGATCAGGGAGTGGAGTGGACCAGGTTTAGGTGATGGTTGTGTTGGACTTGGATTTTGGATTTGGTTTAGTAAAGGGTCCGTTTGGTTGTAGATATTATAACAATGACCACTTTTGCCATTTACAGAAATTTAAGGGGCTGAATTTGTAAATTTTACAAAGTTCACAAAGGGTCCTGTCTTGCAAAGGTTGAATAGTACAAGGACCATTTTGATAATTTCCAAATTTGAATATCCCAGGGACTAATTATGCCAAAACTAAAACTGCAGGGACCAAACTTGTAAACTCCTCAAAATTTTCACCCAGGGACTAAACTTGATAACTTTTGAATTCAAAGGACCATTTTTGACTTTTTTGTCCAAATCCAATGCTCAGGGGCCATTTCTGCAAAATTCCAAACTTGAGGGACCATTTCTGCCAATTTTGAAAACTTTTGTTCCTAGGACTATTTTTGGCATTTTGTGATTCCCTAGGGTGTGTTTTGACAATCTAAGCTCAAAAGTGGTAATTTGCTTCCCCGGCTCTGGCTTTTGACACGTTTTCCAAACTCGTGCTCGTTTTTGTCCTTTTTGGCCTGATTTATGCCAATTTCTGAAATATCCGTTCCTGCACGATCACAAACACAAAAGTACAATATCTTTGGCAATTATGGTTAGTTTGTGTCTGTTTTGGTCTTAATATGGACAGAAAAAGGTGTGTGAATAAGCACACACCAATTACGCCTAGTGGTGGAGGTTTTTGATCATTTCCCAAGCTTATGGTAATCTATTTGCTATGACAGGTAGTGAGTGATATTTTTCCATTTCCATTAGTTATATATAGGTTTATAACACCCGAGAGATGAGAGTATCCAAACACTATTTGTGAGGTGCTAGTGTATAATTTCCGTGCTTATTTTGATTAAGGTGGAACGATCATTTGTTGTAATTACTTTTATCTCAATGTTAAATGACCCCTAATTTGTATTTTGATTATAATAAAAGCACATTTGCGAGGACAAGCAAATCTCAAGTGTAAGGGTATTTGATGAGACGAAAAGTGTTACGCTTTTAAGGAGTCATTTAAGCCCTAAGTCGTGATAATATGATCAAATATTACCTCAAATCGTTTCTTTTGTCAATTTAGGTACTTTGGAGACGAATTTTGGAAAAGGAAGCATTTTGGACGTTTTTGGAGCATAAAAGTGAAGAAAACGACAAAGTCAAGAATCCAAGATGGAAACAGTACTTGACGGCGTCAAACATTACTAGGTGACACCGTCACTCATTGATAAAGAGGTGGATAGTTACTTTACACTTGATGGGCCAGAATGGAATTTGGGAGTTTTACACATGACGGCGTCACGTTTTATTTAATCAAGGGCGTCACTTGTTATCACAAAGAGAGACGGCCCAGAACATGTTTACACCAAACGGCGTCAAGAGTGGATCTAGGCAATCAAGAAACCCTAAACACGGCAAGATGACGGTGTCACAACCCAAAAGGTGACGCCGTCACCCTTGTAAATCTATATATACTTTTCAATTTTTCATTCATGAAAGGAGGAACTTTTTGGTGGAACAAACACACAAACCCTAGCACGATTTTATGACCTTTTCAAGGGCTTCACACCCTTGTTTCTTCCATGTTCAATTAAAGATAAGTTATCCATCAATCATTCAATATGTCTATGTGTTGTTTGATTATATCTTATGCTTGTCTTTCTTTTAACATGCTAGGCTAGGTTTATTTATGTTTGCTTAGATCTAATGAAACCTAGTTATTGATTATTTATTGTTGGTTTGTTATTAATTGTTGTTGGGTGGGTGAAGTCGATGTTAGGCTTAAGAAAATTGGCAATACTCCTAAATGGTAATATGCTTGAACGTCTTAAGAAACATGAATCGGATGTGTACTACGATTATATGGTTGTATTTAATGCATAAGTAACTGTTTATCATCTTTATGATTGGGTACTAAACGTATCGTCATAGGAGGAGATAGAAGCTTATAGAGTTGGGGAAGATCGTACACGGCCCCACGAATGGTATTAAGGAATACAACCCGTCACCCACGCAATTGTAACAAACTTATCAATCAATAAAAGATAACTAGGGAGTAGTGAAATCTAAGTAAACACGTTTTCTCCATATAAGAGTTTTCTCAATTTATTTTCTTGTCATTTTATTTTTATTGTATTTGTATTTATTTGGGTTAGTTGACTAGCAACTAATTCCGCCCACTCTTCCAAAAGCCGATATTTTTACTTGCTTTTCTTAAAATATAAAAATACAAAAAGAATCATCCCTCACCTATAGACATAGTTAGATTAGTTTCAATCCTGACGAACACTATTTCCCAAGTAGAACGATCAATCCCCCGGTACTTGCCACTACACTATACTACATCGGTCAGGCACACTGCCTGGTGGGAATTGCAAGCTTCTCAAGATTCCTTGAGAAGTAAAACCTTTTGCAAGGTTGCAAAACCACGCATCAGCTAGGTATTTGGCAGTACCTAGCGCATGGGGTATTTGTTATATTATGAAATTCCGCAATTATTGTCGACTTATTTCAGTACAGGGTTACTGGTGTTGATTAACGCTTGGTGTCATGAGCTTAGTGCAGTGGTATTTTTCGGGCGTATAACAACGTAGCCCCTTTATCTTAAACTTGGAATATTGTCATCAACTACTTTACTTTAAACCTATGGATTCACTCAACCTTTGTGTTGACTTTTAGCATGTTTTATCTGAGGTGTTAGATCTTTTCCGCTGCATATCTTGCTTTGGAGGAGCTTGGCGAAGGGCATGTTAAGGTCATAGAAGACTCCAAAAACCGTTTGGGACCGCTTTAAAACCTCTTTGGACTTATGTTTTTTGTACTATTATTAAACGATGTAATTGAATGTTTTCGATCATAAAATTTCTTCTAAAATTATTTGTGTAAAACCGTTCTTTGTACCTTTTGTTGTGATAACAATCGAGTAGCACCCCCAGACTTGTATGCTTCCGCTGATCCGGTTTTTGGGGTGTTACAAACGAGATCAAACCAAGATGTTTTCTACCTAAACCATTCGAATCCACATAAAAACCACAAAACCAAGCACCAAATTCGAGTACACACAATCCCTAAGATGTAACCATGACTCTTGATACCAATTGTAAGTAACTCATAATCAATAACACATATGTAATTGTAGTTTAGATCGAATAAGAAGAAGTGTAGAGAGAGAAAGAATGAGGGATAAGAAAGATAAATCTATTAGCTTCAAAGATGAAGAGAACATCCAACCCTTTCCCTTGGGAGGAAAATGGTATTTATAGTTACATAATAATGCCCCATGAAACGGACTGTGGAGTGAGCTGACAGTGGGTAAAGACCCGACCCACTCCACGAATACTAATTACAATTATATTAACTAACTACTAATAATAAGTCTACGAGCTAACATAATGCTTAACAGATAAAGTCATAACATGGATGGATCTTATGGTTATGGTTCGAATTAGTATAAGAATTTTAGAGAGAGAAAGTGAGTTGGGAGCCTTTTCTAGTGAGAGATACACAAGAGATATTAGATTAGAATGAAAGGTCCAGCCCTCTCCCTTGGGTGGGAAAGGGTATTTATAGTTACATAGTAATGCCCCATGAAACGGGCTGTGGAGTGAGCTGACAGTGGGTAAAGACCTCGACCCACTCCACGAATACTAATTACAATTATATTAACTAACTACTACTAATATGTATACGAGCTAACATAATGTTTAACAAATACTCGGGGTGACCGAGTCTTTTCATACGAAAATTTATATTCCTAACATATACCCAAAAAATGCTTAAATATCATTGTACATTAAAAACATGCGTTTTGGGAAAATATGCAAAAATTCGTGTTTTAGTTGGTATATATGCAATTCCCCCTAAAATATAAGCCAAAAATTAAATAAGCCATAACATACATATAGATTAAAATGCATTTTTGGCCCCTGTGATTTGGCCAAGTTGCATGTTTGGTCTTAATCCTTTTCAAAGTGCAGTGGACGTCATTATTTTGAAGTTTGGCCTGCGTGTTTGGTCCCTGGCCAAAGGTAAATAACTAAAATACCTTTATTTGATTCTCAAATGAAATTCTATTTAATCTAATAGTTTATCTTAAAACCAAATTAATATTCAACCATTTACCCATATTCATTTTAAAATAAAACACATTACAAACATATAAATGAATTTATTATCCTGTTTCACATGTATCTCTTTCACACCACACAAATTCTTAATCTCCAACCCATGTAGATCTACAATCCTAGTGTCTATCTCAATACATAACACAGTCACACACTCTTATATTATTTCATAGCCACCAACACTTTATCCTTTCAAAAGAATGATACCAATTTCCCCTAACCTTTTTAAACACTAACAAATTTATCTTGTTGAATGAACACAAAATCATAACCCTTTCTTTCTTTTATCTGTAACGCGAAACACAAAACCTGTGCTTGGATCGATAGGGTTAGGGTTTTCATCAACTACCTATACAACTCGGATATGAAGGTGTTTGGATCGATGATTGAGGGTTAACTTAAAGATGTTTGGAGTACGAAATGTGGAGGTACCTTTACCGTCACCTACTAGCTCTGTCCGCCACGGGTTAGCGACATAAAGTGCGAATAAAGGTTCATCGGGACATTTTTTTCAACAACTGAAGCCCTTATTATCCTCGTAGAGCCTCCAAAGGAAGTAAAGACTACAAGTCCCTATGGAAGGGTTTAATCTAAAGGTGGGTGTTGATGCATAATCTGGTGCTGGCTGGATTTGACGACTCTCCTTGGGCCGTTATTCGTCTTCTCGAGCCCTGAATAGACCTGTCAACAAAGAGAACACGTTAGGAGTGGACCCGAGGCCGTAGCCCCGAGATCCACCTCCGACGGTCAAGTTAGTCTCCATGCGATATAGCATATAAGAGTTAGGTTTAGGGTAACCTGTTATGTTGTGTTAAGAAGAGAATCACAGCCCTATATTTATAGGGCATGGATTAGGGTTTAGGCGTAGAGTGAGCCGCTGTCTGTCGGGCCGGGCCCATTCCAGACTATACGTCCACAGTGGGTTTGAAAAGGTGTCTGAAAAAATAAAAAAGGGTGACTAGTCATGTAATTTTTTCAAATGTGGATAACGATATTGAGATTGGATTGAAATAACGAATTGTTTGTCATTAGGTTTTTAGAGTTTTTTATTTAATTTCGAAAAAATGATTGAAGATGATGATGAACTTTATTTTATAAATATGAGAATTTAATAAACATAGTAGATTTTTATTTTTTTGAAAAAAGATAAATTTATGTATATATATTTGAGTCATTTAACTTTGGTCAGGGAGCGAATATGTAGGCCAAAGTTATAAATACTAATTAATAGGGACGTTTGATGCACTTTTGAAATAGTGAGGACCAACGAAAAATACAATTTACTCCACAACCTATATAAGCCGAAACACACCGAAAAAATCCCAAAAGAAAAACACACTCATACTAGGAACGAACCATCTCATCTTCTCCACCCAAACCCTAGAAACCCTAATGGAAGGAGTCCAATACCAACTACAACAGAAAAGAGAACAAGTCGCCTCACTAGAAACACAATTAGCCATCGCTAAACAAGAAGAAAAAGAACTATGCGATAGATTACTATTCCTATCTCAAGCACCCCAAGAAAAAGAACCTAAAAAACCCTCCAAGAAAGACCTCGCCAAAGCCGAAAAGCTCCGCCGTCGCCAAGAAGCCGCGGCTGCTGCTGCTTCTGCCGCTGTCACCACCGTTACCCTCGACTCCCCAGACCCACTTGCCTCCAACTACGGCGACATACCCATCACCGAGCTGCAGTCACCACTCACAGCCCAAGATGACGAAAGAAGATGGAACACTGTTAAGTCGTTAAGGAAGGAGATGGAAGGTGAAAGTGTGTTGGTTAGAGGGAGAGTTCACACGTCACGTCCCTTGGGGAAAAAGATGGCGTTTTCGATACTTAGGGAGAGTGGTTGTATTGTACAGTGTGTTTTAAACATTGCCGAGGGTTTGGTTAGTGCTCGTATGGTTAAGTTTGCGGTTAAGATACCTAAGGAGTCTTTAGTGGATGTGGAGGGAGTTGTGAGTGTTCCGAAGGATCCGATTACCGGCGCGTCTCAGCAGGTGCGTGCGCTGGATTGTTTGTTTTGCTTTAGTAGTTAGCACTAACTGTTTGTTTTATAAAAGAGGTAGTGGCGTGTTCTATTGTTTTAGTTAGTTAGAAGGTGTTTAGGATTTCAAGCGTTAGTAGTAGTTAGCGGTAGCTGTTTGTTTTGCGATTGTAAGTGGTAGTAGTTAGAGGTGTATGTTTTATAAAAGTATTTGTAGCATAGTTATTTTTCATTTTTTGGTTTTAGTTGGTTAAAAGGGTGTTTGGGATTGTAAGTGGTACTAGGCAGTAGTTAGCTTAGTTGCTTGTTTTATAAAAGTGTTTTGTGTAGCTGTAATTATAAAGGTGTAAATTGACATCCACAATGTTAGTTAGAGGTTTTATAAAAGCGTTAGGTATCATAGCTATAGCGTAATTACAAAGTTTAAAATGACGTGATTATAATGTTTGTTAGAGGTAGAGTTTACCCGATACAAGCTGCTACGAATAAGTCCATAACGGGTGCCTTTTAGGAGGTTAATTGTTTTGTTTTGTTTGTCGTTGTGGTTGGTTAAAAGATGGTTTCGGATTCTAGGGCTGGTTTTGGGATTGTAAGTGGTATTGGTTTTTGTTTTATAGAAGTGATAGTCATGTATTATTTATTTGTGCTGTTTTTCAATGTACTCATAATTTATTAAAGGGTGTTTGGGATGAACTAAAATTTTAAAATTCATAAGTTTGTGTGTGTGTGTGTGTGTGTGTGTGTTTTGTTAATTATTTATCTCGCATTTTTTTTATGTATGCCAAAAACTTAGGCATTAAATCATTATCTCAAACAATGTAACCGTCACTTCTTTTGTAAACTGAATTACTACCAACATCGTCAAGTTTGGGATCTTTGATTATGAAATGTGTTTTTATTGATATAAGATACTGGATTTTCATATTTGTAGGTTGACATTCAAGTGAGGAAGATCTTTTGTGTAAACAGGGCGGATTCCGAGCTTCCTATCTGTATTCAGGCCGCTTCTAGAAGTGAAGCGGAAATTGAAAAAGCTTTGGAGGTATGATTACCTTCAAACGCAATTTTGTAAAGTTTTTAGCTTTGCTAGATTTTGCCATCCTACATTGTTTAAGATAACATTTTGTATATTAATATGGTTCATTGGTGACTGTGATTATGCAGCTTGGAGACCATCTACCTCGTGTCAACCAGGACACCCGGTTGACCTACAGGGTTTTGGACATTCGAACACCAGCAAATCAAGCGATTTTTACGCTTGAGTCCGACGTGTTATATGTACGACATCTTGATTACTTTATACTTAGTATCTGCGTTTGTGATATTTAACTGTTACTTTGTGTCTTGGTATATGTACGTGGTAGGCATCTACACTTTTCAAATGAGTAAAAGAGTGAACTATGCATTCCCAACCTATTGCAAGTTCTGGGTTCCCTTAGTTTACGCATGTAGTCAAGTGTCTATTTTTTGTAGGATATTAGATCATTGTTTACTCCATACTATGAGGTTGTCTGGAATGTGTACTTTAGTACTCCACTACACTTCGTACTTTATCGAATTATTTAGTGGTAACTTCTCTGACCAATTTACTCATAAACGGGTAGGTTTGTATCAATCTGACCCGACCTGTACCAAAATTACCGTTTTTGACACGAACACGACATACTTGACCCCTTCTCACCCAATTCGGCATTTTTAGAATCCAAGAACAATTCTTGTCATAAAATATATAACTAAAGAAAGTTCTATATGATTCTGCAGTTTTATAGGAAGTTTTTGAGGAAGCTTGGTTTTCGCGAGATCTGCACTCCAAAGTTAACCGCTGGCACCAGTGAAGGTGGTGCTGCCGTTTTTAGACTTGACTACAAAAACAAACCTGCATGTCTTGCGCAGTCACCCCAGTTTTACAAGCAGATGGCAATCTGTGGTGATTTTCAACGTGTTTTTGTTGTTGGTCCCGTTTTTAGAGCCGAAGACTCGTTTACGCACAGGCATTTGTGCGAATTCACAGGTCTTGATGTTGAGATAGAGATTAAAAAGCATTACTTCGAGGTACAGACAACTTATTATATGAAAATTCAGATTAGAAAAATTCTAACGAGTGGATTCATGTAGGTGATGGATATTGTGGACAGCCTTTTTGTTTACATGTTTAACAAAATCAATACGGAATGCCAAGAACAGCTAGAAGCTATTAGGGAGCAGTATCCCTTCGAGCCTTTGAAGGTGCCTAATTTACGTCTTCTCATTTATGCGATAACAGATTTGAGGTTTTTAGATAGTGTTTTGCATCATAGATTAATTCATGTTGTAATTTGATCTCATTCAACGTGCAGTATAAGGAAAAAACTTTGCGATTGACATTTGAAGAAGGGATTCAAATGCTAAAGGTTAGTAAACAAACTTACTAGGTGGATGTTTCTGCTCATTTACTTGTAAATGGGTCTATTTAGGCAATGCTTTATCTAGAACGGGCAAATGGGCAAAATTATCATATTTTTTTTTTAAAATAAGCTGGTAAGATGTGTCCTAAGTATCGTTTAACGCATACAACATCTTTAGTCGTTTTGTTCATAGAGTTATATGCATCTTGCAATGATTTAGTTTTATTAAACATATTATTAAAACCGTACCTGCCAAAATTGATCGCTTTGCCACTTCTAAATAAATATATGTGTTCATCGAGTCTCTGAAACTGATCCACTTATGCATCTGCTTGTCAACTTTTATGTTGCTGCATTCTGAAACATTAGGATGCTGGAATTGAGGTCGATCCGCTTGGAGACCTTAACACAGAAACTGAAAGGGCTTTAGGAAAACTTGTATTGGAAAAGTAAGTTGAAATTCTTCAATGTTTACTTTTCTTTTTCAGTCATAGTTTTTTGAAGACATAAAATCTATTTAACGCCTCCTTGATTTTAGAAAAGCTTTTTGCTTCCCCAGTTCCTTGGATCATGACATTTTTCTTGACAATATTGATTGTAGGTACGACACTGACTTCTATATACTACACCGCTACCCTCTGGCAGTTCGACCTTTTTACACGATGCCGTGTCCTGACAACCCAGCTTATAGCAACTCGTTTGATGTTTTCATTCGAGGTGAGTTGCCATGCCAATATGATCTATGTGAACTTGTATAAGTGAGCATATTCCGTTTCTGAATCTTAAAAGTTCTACCTGTTGCATTATGTTCAGGTGAA
Source organism: Artemisia argyi (assembly GCA_030686995.1). Classification (NCBI taxonomy): domain Eukaryota; kingdom Viridiplantae; phylum Streptophyta; class Magnoliopsida; order Asterales; family Asteraceae; genus Artemisia; species Artemisia argyi. Next base: position 20,718,643 of record CM060684.1, read on the forward strand.
GAGATTATCTCAGGAGGTCAGCGTATTCACATGCCAGAAATGTTAGAGAAACGTGCACGAGAATGTGGAATTGATGTTAAAACAATATCAACATATCTCGATGCCTTCAGGTACATTTTCAATTCAACCTGTTTTATGTACAGGTTGGGTAATGGGTCAAAGCGGGGGTCTGGTTGAAGCCAGTCGAATTTTCTTTGTTTTTTATAGTCACTTGCATATAAATATTTCTCTTTCATAAGTGGCAACATCTTTGGTGGTCAAATAAGTCTTTTAGGATTTAAGTATTGATAATACTTGTTTTTAACGGAAATAGGAAATCTTGAAAATCGACCGTATGTAAAATCTGCATCTTGAATGGCTTTGTATGTTCTTGATAACCATACTAACAATTGCTGTGTTTGTTAAGGTCTGGTGCACCACCACATGGTGGGTTTGGAGCTGGACTGGAACGTGTTTTGATGCTCTTCTGTGCCCTCGACAACATCCGAAAGACATCACTTTTCCCACGTGACCCACGAAGACTCGAGCCATAATCTGTTGCTTTGCAGTATTGGTTTACGCTCTTTTGGTGATGATTGAGAAAATTGATCTGTTGCTGCAATTTCTTTTTTAGAAGATTGTAATCGCTGAGAACTGTTTTTCGTAGGAAAACTCCCACATTCTAGTCGGCATACATTTTTGTTGTAGATAGCACTCGGACCCTCGATTACTAACTGAACAATGTTTTATTTACCCGTTGGATATCGCTATATTAACCAAAAAATTGTTTTCTAGTTGATTTGTTGAGTACTGATGGCTTCAGGTTGTGAAAATATAACATTAGTTCCCTTTACAAATAGAAGTATAAATTGTTGATTTATCTTTGAGAAGTTTGAATGGCGGGTTCACAATTTTTTTTTTTTTTTTTTGTACACAAGCTTTTTAGATCTAGGCATGTTTGGGGAATTAAGTATGATGGAGATGATTCTGTAGGTATGGGAACCATTTCATATCTCCGTGGAGTATACAGTGTCCAGGTGGAAATAAATATAAAAGAGTGTCCATGTGGAATTTTAAGAAAAAAAAAATATTTTATCTACTTGCAAAATCAGCCGGTCATATTTATTAGATCGTCACAAATTAGCAGGTTTCAATGTCTAAATTATATTGCTAATAAATAGACTTAACCACGAATATATTCTAATAAAGAAGAGTATTAAAAAGACCATTTTGCCTCTATTAAAAAGTTATTCTCAAATTCTAGTGTCTACATTAGTCAGTTTAACATACTAAATTGAATTAAACATTAATTAAAGAAATATTGACTTTGTCAAAAAAAAAATAATAAAATAAAAAATAACTTCTCAAAAAAGCCTCCTACAATTCGGGCCGACCTTCACCCGTTGTTACCCACCCTTTCATTCCTTCCTTGCTACACAATTGCTACAGATTCATTATCAAATATTCAAACCCAAACCCAAACCCAAAATCATTCCCGAACCCTAAACCTAGCCCGCCATCATCATCAGAAAAACAATATATTGTAGGAAACGAATTCATAAGTTTCAAATATAACCAATTGAATGTTATATAACGATTTTTAATTTTGGTTAATTATAGCATTTGATTTGGCAGGAAACTTTGAATCGGCTTTTCCAATTCACGGTAAGTTTTAGTAGCAATCAAATTGAAGTCCATTTTTTTTTCTTGAACAATCACCATCATCAAAATCATTTAAATGGTTAAAAGCTCGAATAAGGATCTCGAAGAATCATGCATCCAACCAACCCCGATATCTTCAGATAATGAAAAAATTGAAACCCTTCTTATTGGATGATCATGAGACTTGCCAAAAATCCAAATTATTGATCAATGGAGGAACGATATCACCGTTTTTGTTCAATAAGATACCAAAATGGATGATTGACTCATTCTATACTAGAACTAATTGTAGGAAATCCTTTTATAACACGGATTCCTATTTATCAATGATATTCCACGATTAATACAATGGATGAATCCCGTGAAATCATTTCATAGAAGTTCATTGAGATCTTCTTTTTATAAAGCAAATCAACATCGATGCGGTAGAAAAATTACGTCAATCGATCGAGATCTGGTATGCCACAAGTGAATATTTGCGACAAGAAATGAATCCTAATTTTCGGATGACCGATCCTTTTAATCCAGTCCATATAATGTCTTTTTCGGGAGCAAGAGGAAATGCATCTCAGGTACATCAATTCGTAGGTATGAGAGGATTAATGTCAGAGCAATTTACTTACGATCTTTAGCAGAAAGACGGATATTTCTTGCTCATTATCAGACAATCACTTATTCACAAACTGCGTGTGGGGCTAATAGTTTTCATTCCCATCTCATGGAAAGTACACGCGCCCGTGAAATTCCACTTCAACCTCAAATAAATAATATTGTAATGACCAAAATACCACTCTTCCTGATCTTGTCAAAAATAATTGTCCACTTTGTGATTTTTCTCTCATGATAATAATTTAAATTTTACGGTTAAATACCAAAAACTAGCCTTTTTGACGGTTTACTGAATTTGATAATGGTTTTCCCGATCTTGTAAAAAATGTATCGCTGTGAAAATTTGTAATAACCAAAATACTACTCTTCATACCAACAATTATACCAAATATTAACATTTCGTATTTAAAAAAAATATATGTATATACATTTGTATAATTAAAATGCAGCCATGTGTTGTTAATTTATTTTGGATCCAATGAGCAAACAAATATGACTCAACAACCGGTCCATTATGGGTTCTTGTACGGCCCATCATCAAATCCAGCCCCATCACTCCTAAACTTAACGAAAAAGGAAAAGAAAAAATGGGATATTAATACTGGAGGTGTTTCATTTTTGCTTAATATCGTAGATAGAGAAATATCTTAACCCAACTAGTAAAAAAATTGTTTCTTTTTTTGCTTAATACAAAAGAATATCCTAAATACAAAAGGGTGCTAAAATTGAGGTCCTTTCTATCTAGGATGTTTATCTAGACAAAACTACCCTCACCTCACCTCTCTCTCTCTCTCTCTCTCTCTCTCTCTCTCTCTCTCTCTTGTTCTATCTGCTCATCACATATCTATATTTTTACCTCTTTCACACCTACCATCATCATCAACACTCCGATCCACCACCAACCTCCCCATTTTCCACCACTAACCATACAGCATTATATATATATATATATATATATATACTAGCTTCATAACCCGGCCGATGGCCGGGTTAGCTTCATTATATTATTTGATTAATTCTAAGTTGACATAAATAAATAAGGAATAACGGCATACATGTATTCTATGAAAATTATAATAATGAATGCATAAAAAGTTGAGGCAGAAGTATCTTTGTTCAAACACATTTAGCTATTTCATACAAAATCAATACTTCATAAGTGTGCAACTTTTATTAGTTAAAGCTCGACAATATTTCAAATGAAAGACATGGAAAATCAAAGTAATTATCTTGAATAAACATTAAGAAAGACTTAGATACTGACATAACATTAATAAATGATACATATATATAATAATATCTGTTAAATGCAAGTGATTACTCTTTTTCCAACGTGTCAAGTATTGGTTGGTTAGACCAATCTACCATGCCTCATCTTGTAAGCCTTAAAGAAACTTTTAGTTGTTTCAAGATTTGTCGTTGGAGGTAACAAATCAATCTTTAAATTATCCATGTCGTATCCATATTTATCTTTATAACTAAAAAAATATAATGAAAATTAGAAAAAGGTATATTTTCGCATTTAAACTGTATAGGACATGTATGGTATTTTTACATTACCTCAAATTAAACTCCTTAACCTCAGGAGTATCGTCATTGATATATATCTGACTTGACCCACTATGATCCATGGCAACAGTTGGTGTACCTATATAAGAATAAGCATAAATTTACATACATTCAATCTAAAATTGTTAAATTTTTATAGTTTATAGCTTTATAACCCGTCCGATGGGCTGGTTAGCCTCATAATATTACTTGAGGAATTATAAGCTTACGTACATTAATAATGAACGACGGCAAATATTCTAAAAACAAACAAATAAATAAATAAATAAATAAAAGTGTTCATGTAATTTATGTTAAAAAGAACAAAGAAAAGTAAGAGAAAGAAAAAAAAACAATTCATATATAATTAAGAAAATATAATTAGCTTAATTGTTATCACCAATGGCAAAATATAATGAAATATACAAATTAAGATACGTACTAAAATCATCAAGGTTTCTCACTTTGTTGTTTGACTATGATAGATGCTTGTCTGATCATTAAGTGATTAGTATCAGCTCTAGAAAACTGTCATCTACTTTCTTCATTTGCTTATACATAACGTGTCATTTTTTGGAATTCAGTTTTGAGCTCTTACATGGATTTTCCAGAAGCTTTTGCCAGCAACAAATATGTGTATTCGATCATTGAACGATGATATTTCAGTGGGAGGTTAAAAGCCACAGTCCTCTTGTACAAGAATTTGCATCTCCAACGCCTCATGCGTCTTAACCTCAGCCGCGTCACATTCTGCTTCAACTTCTCACACCATAACCAAAAGATTCTTACCCGTAGCAAGATGCATCCGGTGTTTCAGCACAAACCTCAAGGTTACCAAGTCACTGTTACTAACGGCGGTCGACTTACTTTTGACATTCGTGGTTGCCTTTCTCTGTTGTTGGCACGCTCATTTATTCCTACAACAGGAGCAAATTAATAAGAATCAGTGTAGTGTTGTGTCTGAGTTTCCTGAAATCGCATGAACGTGATGAATCCTTACCACCTGAGTCTTACAAACCGTGGTCGACTTACTTTTGGCATTCTCTGTTGTTGCCACACGTACCGCTAGAACCTTTTTCTGGACCTTCATTTGTACCTACAATAGGAAAAATTTTATAAGAAACAGTGTAGCCTAAGCCGTCATTTATATCGTGTATATAGTACTTCAAATCGGTAGGTAACCAAATAGTTTACATGCCTTGGTTCGTAGGACGACCCCATCTGTCGCTAGCACAACTGCAATCATATATGTGACAAAAGGACGTCACGAATAGTGAGTGTAAGGTAAATTGTCTTTCATATTTTACTCAAATGAAACTTTTTTTTTATTGTTACCAATAGCAATATTATGCATAGACACATGTATCATTAGCTGAAAGAATAGTTACATCTGATGAGGCGAAAAATGATCCATTTTTAGGGGGTCATTTAAGCCCGAATCCGAACTTATTTGATCAAATATTGCCCTAAATCGTTCCTTTTGTGATTTTAGGTACTTGGAGAGTGAATTCTGGAAAAGAAGCCATTTCGGACGTTTTTGGAGCATAAAAGTGAAGAAGACGGAAAAGTCTCAAATTTCTATGCTGGGAACAGTGCATGAAGGCGTCAAGAGTTGTTCTTGACGGCGTCAAAGTCCCAAGAATAAAATACCGTAGTTGATGACGGCGTCACATAGGCCGTCAGAAGTAGATCAAGGCCGTCTGAGGAAGTATTTGGCGGCGAGATGACGGCGTCACACCCTTGCTCTTGACGCCGTCACCCCGATTTTCCTATATATAGTTTTCTAGTTTTTTCACATAAAAAAGAGAAGTTTTGGTGAAACCCTAAAGACGAATTTGGTGCAACTTTTACAGGTTTTTCAAGGGTTCCAAACCCTTGATACCTTGCATTGTAATTGAGATAAGTGTTCTTCTAATTCAATCAATATGTCTATGTGTTGGTTGTCTATATCTTGTTCTTGTCTCAATTCCATTATGCTAGGCTAGATCTCTTTTGTGTTTGCTTAGATCTAATGAAACCTAGATGTTGATTATGTGTTGATTACTTGTTTATTCTTGTCTTGGATGAATGATTTTATATGTTAGGCTTAAGAAAACTGGCAGATCTCCAAATGGTAACATGCTTGAACGTCTTAAGAAACATGAACCGAGGCGTACTAGGTCTTTATTGGTTGTATTTAATGCATGAGCCACTGTTTACAATCCCTATAGTTGTGCTGGGTCATGGTGTAGGAGGAGATAAGAGCTCATAGAATTGGGGAGTTATGTATGCCACCCCATGAATGGTATTAAGGAATACAATCCGTCATCCATACAATTATAACAAGTAATTAACGTGTAAAAGATATCTAGGGAGTAGTGAAGTCTAAGTAAACACATTTTCTCTAATTACTGCTCACAACCTTAGTATAAATTAGTTTAATTTCATTTTCTGTATTTTATTTTGATTGCATCTTAGTTTTGGGTTAGTTGAATAGCAACTAATTCCGCCCACTCTTCCAAAACCCGAGATTTTACTTGCTTTCCATAAAATATAAGAATACAAAAATAATCATCTTTCACCTTTAGAACTAGTATTTAGGCTTTCTAATCCTAGCGACACTATTCCTAAGCTGAACGATCAATCCCCCGGTATTTGTCACTATACTATACTACAACGATCAGGTACACTGCCTGGTGGGGGTTGTAAGCTTCTCGAGATCCCTCGAGAGGTAAAGCCTGTTGCGATTCCCACGCATCAAGTTTTTGGCGCCGCAGCCCGGGGAATAGTTATTGTCTAGGTTAGGATTTCTTTTTATTAGGTCTACTTGCTAGATTCCTTTCTAGTAAGATTTTTAATTTTTTTTTTTTTTTTTTTTTAGGTCTTCTTTAGTCTATCTTATTTCTTCGTGCCTTTGTTCGAAACTCTTTACCATCCGACATCATGGAAGGTGGTAACATCTTTGAACCCGTTATCCCACCACAACAAAACCCACCACTAGAACCCCTTAGGCCCCGAACCTTAGGAGAGTATTCCCGACCTAGCCACCAAGGCTACCGAAACACCATTGAGCTCACCGGAGACAATGTGACCCCCTTGCGATCCGACACCATCCGGTTGGTGCAAAGCGGATGTGCATTCCATGGACTTCGTTCCGAAGATCCAAACCAACATCTTAAGGACTTTCTCAAAATCGTAGATTCCATAGACCTAGGTGTTGAAACTAGAGAGACTACCCGTTTACGCCTATTCCAATTCTCTCTACGGGATCAAGCTAGTCAATGGCTTGAGCGTTTACCCGCGGGATCTATCACCACCTGGGATGATCTCACCACTCGTTTCCTTGCTCAATTTTTCCCACCGGGGAGAACTACTAAGCTTAGGAATGACATCTTGATGTTCCAACAACGTCAAAATGAATCTCTTTATGAAGCATGGACTCGTTTCAAGGACTTACTCCAAAAAGTCCCTCATCATGGCATAGATCTTTGGCTCCAAGTCCAAATTTTTTATGACCATATCGACATCTCCACGAGGCGAACCATTGACCAATCGGCCGGTGGTAAGCTACGTGATCTTAGTGCGGAACAATCATGGGAACTCATAGAAGATCTTGCTCTCTATGACAACGAAAGTTGGAATGATCCCCGTGATTTGAACAGAACGGTCAAGGCGATATCTTTGCCTTCGAACAATTCTAGCACTCCCGACCGTAGGATCATGGAACTTGAGGACCAAGTCAAGTTTCTCATGAAATCTTACGAAGCTCCGAAGCCTTCAAGCCAAGTGAACAAAATCACTTCTTCATGTGAATTATGTAGTGGTACCCATGACACTCGTGATTGTGTGGAACTCCCCGGAACAGCTTTTGCGGACTACGCATCCACGCGTACCGACGAAGCGGGAGATAAGTGGTACACTTTCAAGCCCGAGCCAAACACTTACGGTGATTCATACAACCCCTCATGGAAAAATCACCCAAACCTTAGGTGGAGACAAAATCAACCCAATTCCTCCAATCCGCCTAATCGCTACCAACCAAACGGTCCACCATCCAACCGTACTTTCAACAACAATCCTTCTAACAACTATGGTAGTACCAACAATCTTGAAGGATTGATGTCAAAGTTCATGGCATCTCAAGAAGCTCGCCTATCTAAGTTTGAAGCCGATTTCAAACAAAAGCAAAGCGAGATGACCACTAGAATTGATGCATTATTGAAAGTTCTCAATGACCGAGAAATGGGAGCACTCCCGAGTGACACGGTCAAGAATCCGAAAGTAACCGTTAATTCCATATCCTCAGTTTCGTCACCCACTTCGTGTCCACAATATTACTCGGTTAAATCAACGAGCACGTGTTTCAAACAAAACCAAGTTCCCCAAAAGGACCAATCAGATAAAACACCCACTATAGAGCCGGTCAAAAGCATTGTTGAAACACCTCTTACGCAAGACCTTGACGATGAATTCAAAGAACTTCACCTTGAACGCCCCGTCATTGATGTCTTAGCGCGTGCTTCATACTATAGTGCCCTCCTAGAAAAATATGAGAAGTGTAAGCTAGGCAAAAATGGGACCGCCTTCGTTCAAAACAAGTTGCCTAAAAAGCTTGATGACCCGGGTATATTTGTTTTGCCTTGTAAGATAGGAAAATCCGAAGCTTTCGACACACTAGCCGATTTAGGGTCAAGCCTCAACTTGATTCCCTTATCCTTATTCACCGCTCTTAAGCTAGGAAAGTTAGAGGAAACGGAGGTATTGATAGGTCTAGCGGATGGGAGTATTGCACACCCGGTTGGAATGATTAAGGATGTAGTTGTTCACGTAGGAAAGTTAACTATATTAGCGGATTTTCACGTCCTAGACATGGTTAGTGACACTACATGCCCATTATTGGTAGGAAGAGGATTTTTAGCAACCGCTAGTGCCATGATAGATTGCAAGGAATCAAAGATAGCGGTAGGTGAAGGCGATACTTGGTCGGTGTATGATGTTAAGAAGCATAGTTATGATTGTGATGATGAACCAACACCGCATTGGGTAGAGATGAATAGGAGACCGTCTAGATATGGACCTTGGATAGAAAGGAACTTTATAGGACCTCAATGCCCATTCTATCTAGAAAAAGACTTTGTTGAAAAGACACATTCGGTAGAACAACTCATAGCTAGAGATGAGGAGCTAGACCCCTTTGAGGACCCCTTAGTCTTTAGGAAGATGATTGAGTTATTAAGCGTAATGCCTATTAACATAGAAAGGAATAAATGGAAAAGAGAGGGAGATAAGTGTAAATGGAGGTGGGACAAGCCACCTAAAGAAGGTGACGGGTCATGGCATATTAGAATGACCGTGTATGATCCGGATGGAGAGAAGTTTGAAAGGTCATACCATACTAAGGAAACCAATAGGAAGTTGAAACCTAAGTTTGATCCCAAAGATGTCCTCAACGAGGAACTCACCCGAATCACGTGATAACCCATGACCTTGAGTCTAGCTACAAGACTCGTAAATAAAGAAAAGCGCTTCTTGGGAGGCAACCCATGTTTTGTGTGATTTTATTTGTTTGATTGTTATTTGCTTCCGTATGCATGCTTTATTTTTATTGTTGGTTGATCATGTTTCTCAATTAAAATGTGGAAATACTTTACTATGTTGTTTGGCCTAGTCTTAACTCCAACCCAAAAGTATTTTTGCAAAAGATAAGTGTAAGGGGAAACCCCAAATATGTTTTTAAGAAACAAACCGATCATGATTCTCCACAATATTAAATGAACATGTATATTCGTATTTGTTAGAGTCAAATGCTTGTATTGAGTCATAATGAAGTTTTGCAGGATTTTCCAGGAAGTAGGACCAAGTTTTTCCAGAAATTTTCCGGAAACTTAACATAAGAATTTCTGCAGGTCCATTCTGACGGCGTCAGGAGTTAAAATCTGGGAATTTTACCGGTTTTGTTTTTCTAACGGAGTCTTATGGTTTTTGTGAATTATTAAGTTTTATAATCTCCAGGAAATCTGCAAACTTCATTCCACAAGCATTATATCTTACTTTGTTTTCTAGGATTTAGTAACTTATATAGGATGCCGCCGATTTTACGCGAGGTTGTCTTGTCTATTTTTGTCAGGATTTACAGGTTATGTTCGACAAGGAGATGATTTATATTCTGGAAGAGAAGCTTTGATTGTTCGTTTTCTTGGAGGAAGATCTAACCTGGCCAACCTATAATCCATACCGAGCGAATCAGGGGAGTATTTGATTTCATTCTCTTTACTTTTTCACTTTTACATTCTTTACTTGAACATTAGGGACAATGTTCATCTTAAGTGTAAGGGGAGGGTAAAAAGATGATACCTTACATATGCACTTTCGCTTGAGTTTGTTTTGTTTAATGGTAGATGTGTAATAAAACTATGAGAAATACTTGTTAGTGCAATTTTAACGCCAAATTTAAAATTTTTTACAACATTTAGGAGTGAAACTTTAGCCATAGCAAGCATCTCATGGATAGGAGGTTGTATGACTAGCACATAACCGTATATTCAGAAAAATTTTCCACCCAAAAATGTGAGGTTCGCCTTTAGATTTGATAGGAAAAGCATTTACTATTAGTGCTTATGAGTATACCAGTAGCATTTAGATTCTATAACTTGCGTTACTGATGCATCCCGAGACCGCTAGTGAGACTACATTCGTGTGGTAGGATTTACTACATGATAAGAGGCATTAGGATCACCCTTGTGTTAAACCCGTATCATAATTACTTGACCATTTAAGTCATATTACTTGGCTAGTTAAGTCAACTAATTTTTCCCACACCCTCAGCGTTGTACTCATTTTTAGTACACGAAACCCCTAGTACACCCCTCCGAGCCTATCTTTTCGTTTCTAACTTTAAGCATTTTACTTAAAGGAAGAATTTGTTACACCCCACTTAAATGTACAACCAAATCGCCTTAGCCTTCCGTGTATGCGCTCATTTTTAGTGCATTATTGTTATTTGTTAAACCCTAAGTTAACTTTCTAATTGATTACATAGTTGCTAAGTCGAGTTATATCCTTGTACATATTGTTTTGGGATGATTGGGACTCATGGGTAAGTACTTATTTTATGGAGTAATGGGGAAGAACATCACTTATTACCCCCATATGTGCGTTAATCTTAAAAGTGCTCCAAGTGTTTTGATTTTCTTAATTCGAGTCATTAGATTAGTTGAATGTAAAGTATGTAAAGATTCAAGTGTAAGGGGAATGTTCATTCCCTATGATGTATTATTTTGGATGGTAGGGTAAGAGTGTATGCACAAAAAAAAAAAAAAAAAAAAAAAAAAAAAAAGAGAAAAAAAACATATGGACTACCATCCCTTTTCATTCTATGTTCATTTTATGTTTTTGTTATTTTTCATTTGTTAGCTTAAGTCGAGTCTAGTCTTGGCTTAGCAACACCATATTGTACATGTAATTAACCAAGATTGTTAACTTGCCACCAGTAAAACTTCCTTTATCCAACAAAACCGTGTAATTCGTATCCCTATACCTAACGTTACAACCCTTTAAAAGACCTCTTTGATAGTTTATCCTAGGTGCTTACGCCATGTGGTGGAGGTTTGATCCTTTCCCAAGCCTATGGTAATCTATTTTGCTATGACAGGTAGTGAGAGATATCTTCCGTTTCCATATTGTAATTTACACTTTATTACACCCGAGAGATGTGAGTATCTAAACACTATTTGTGAGGTGCTTGTATATGACCTCCGTGCTTGTCTATTGGTCTTTAGTGGAACGATTATTTGTTGTAATTACTTTTATATTAGTGTTAAATGACCCCTAACTTGTCTTTTGAGTAGAATAAAAGCGCATTTGCTTGAGGACAAGCAAATCTCAAGTGTAAGGTTATATGATGAGGCGAAAAATGATCCATTTTTAGGGGGTCATTTAAGCCCGAATCCGAACTTATTTGATCAAATATTGCCCTAAATCGTTCCTTTTGTGATTTTAGGTACTTGGAGAGTGAATTCTGGAAAAGAAGCCATTTCGGACGTTTTTGGAACATAAAAGTGAAGAAAACGGCAAAGTTTCAAATTTCTATGCTGGGAACAGTGCATGAAGGCGTCAAGAGTTGTTCTTGACGGTGTCAAAGTCCCAAGAATAAAATACCGTAGTTGATGACGGCGTCACATAGGCCGTCAGAAGTAGATCAAGGCCGTCCGAGGAAGTATTTGGCGGCGAGATGACGGCGTCACACCCTTGCTCTTGACGCCGTCACCCCGATTTTCCTATATATAGTTTTCTAGTTTTTTCACATAAAAAAGAGAAGTTTTGGTGAAACCCTAAAGATGAATTTGGTGCAACTTTTACAGGTTTTTCAAGGGTTCCAAACCCTTGATACCTTGCATTGTAATTGAGATAAGTGTTCTTCTAATTCAATCAATATGTCTATGTGTTGGTTGTCTATATCTTGTTCTTGTCTCAATTCCATTATGCTAGGCTAGATCTCTTTTGTGCTTGCTTAGATCTAATGAAACCTAGATGTTGATTATGTGTTGATTACTTGTTTATTCTTGTCTTGGATGAATGATTTTATATGTTAGGCTTAAGAAAACTGGCAGATCTCCAAATGGTAACATGCTTGAACGTCTTAAGAAACATGAACCGAGGCGTACTAGGTCTTTATTGGTTGTATTTAATGCATGAGCCACTGTTTACAATCCCTATAGTTGTGCTGGGTCATGGTGTAGGAGGAGATAAGAGCTCATAGAATTGGGGAGTTATGTATGCCACCCCATGAATGGTATTAAGGAATACAATCCGTCATCCATACAATTATAACAAGTAATTAACGTGTAAAAGATATCTAGGGATTAGTGAAGTCTAAGTAAACACATTTTCTCCAATTACTGCTCACAACCTTAGTATAAATTAGTTTAATTTCATTTTCTGTATTTTATTTTGATTGCATCTTAGTTTTGGGTTAGTTGAATAGCAACTAATTCCGCCCACTCTTCCAAAACCCAAGATTTTACTTGCTTTCCAAAAAATATAAAAATACAAAAATAATCATCTCTCACCTTTAGAACTAGTATTTAGGCTTTCTAATCCTAGCGACACTATTCCTAAGCTGAACGATCAATCCCCCGGTACTTGTCACTATACTATACTACAACGATCAGGTACACTGCCTGGTGGGGGTTGTAAGCTTCTCGAGATCCCTCGAGAGGTAAAGCCTGTTGCGATTCCCACGCATCAACATCCGTATGCAAAAAAGAAAAGAATGCACACCTGTATCCGTTACTGCAGTTGTGCATTAGATAAAGTGGTTGTCTCATAAGCCTTCCTTCCTTTTATAGACCGTTTGTTCAGCACAAAAGAAAGACCCGTAGGCGCGTAATCTGTTATCAACCAATTTTTAGAACAATTGCCGACTTTCATTTGCCATTCTTAGTTGTATGCATACAATTGGCAAAATATACAAATATAATTAAGAACAACTGCCGACTTTCTTTTGCCATTCTTAGTTGTATGCATACAATTGGCAAAATATACAAATATAATTATCAACTAAGAATGGCAAAAGAAAGAATGGCAATTGTTATCACCAATGGCACAAACCAATATCTAGCGATATAAGTTGCATTTAAAAAGGATCAAAATTTATCAACAAAAACATCTGATTTTGCGGATTGAATGCACAAGCAAAATATTAGCAAGAAACATATAAAATAAGTGGTAATGATGATGACAGCTAAGAAACAACAAATTTCCAAATTCTCTATCTTTCTACTTACTGATGTCCCTTTTATTGTTACCCCCAACACTACTTACTCATGATCCAGCCCCTATCTATAAACTCAGTATACAAACTTAGCCTTCCTTTACGTAAACTTAGACTTACACAATGCTATCAAATAGCTCATTCGTACCATCCAACTACAAAGGTTAGTTGATTAGTGATATGTCATCATTTCAAATTGTGATTTAAAACTCTAATTTCAGCATAAAACTTTTTTTTATCCGAGAAATTATGATTATAATCTTTAAAATGGTTAAAAATAACAAATGGCCCGGATAATGCCTAATATTAAGTGCAATACTTAGTGACTCACCATAATCGATTTGTGAAACCAAATTCGAACACCACAACTTGGTCTTATTTGGTAGTCTCTGTTATCTTGCTCTTCTTTGACCTTTTAGTTATATGAGCACATTATTAACTTTTGAATATTAAGATTAAAATTAAATTAGAAGGATATGATGAAAATAATGAAATACCCTTTTAATGTAAGCACGTGAACGCCATTTGACAGCAAACCACTAAGGGCGACCAAATAGCTGATAAAATATGGACAATAAGTAAACGAAGCATGAAATAATTCAAATGTGGTTTTATATCTCCCATCATCAAATTTGCAAGATTTGCGTATAGTGTAACTATGTAATACCTGAATAAAATGGTGGTTGCAGCAAAAAGAGAGTATAGAAAACGCTGAGAAGTTCATAACCCCTTCTGCATGCATGACCAGATGGATGATCATTTTGGAACCTGTTTTATAAAATTAGTATCACACGTGCGTTCCCATTCATATTAACGGAAAATGATAAAAAAAATTCTAAAACAATACAGAGTTCCCATGTGACTTGATGAAATCTCTCAATCTTTAGTTGTGACTTATGTCTTGATTGTGTTCAATCTTTTCAAGGTAATTGTCAGGTCACTTACAAATTAGCTAATTTTGATAAACGATGTTTGAACCTAATTTTAACAATTCATAAGACCTGAAGAACACAACAAACAACTCCCTAACAAATTACATAAGATTATATGGTCTCAAATCGAATAAGATCTTGTGTTTGTACCTGTGAGTGTGGCCACCTGGTGGAAGAATCTCTGTCCCATTAGGTGATGATCTTTAAGATCTATCCATGGTGAGTAAGTTTGTTAATAGTTTGATTAAAAAAAGGTAAAATAACACTTAGGTAATCATCTCCAGCTGCAGGAAATCGGTTGCCTGAATAAGAATGAAAAAAATTCAAAATCAAAGAAATCAGTTTAGTGTTCTTGTTTTGTTTATTTGGCTTGTTATAGCGAGTCCAGTAGTTCAGATTTCAGAGTCACACCTTAGGCTCGGGATATATGTTGGCTTATCATGACACGAATCACCCATGGTCTTAATCAATGGTAATTTCAAAACCTGTATCAAAACAAATTATTGATTTGATTATATGATCATAGAAAAACAAAACATATATATTGATCAATTTATAGCGACATGTTTATGATCATTGGCGGAGCTTCATATAGACTTAAGAGGGCTATGACCCTCCTAGCATTTTTCATGTCTACACAAAATACCCTTATATTAATGACCAAGTTACATTATAAACCTTATATTTTAAATAAAGGTAATGAATTGGCCATCCTAAGTTTTAAAATTTACAGTTCGGCCCTCCTAAGAAAGTTTGGCCAACTCCTCCACTATTTATGATGTAGTTGATCAAAATTCACAATGATTACATGAGGCCCAAAGACTCAGTATGCTAAAAAGCTGGGTTATCAATGGAACAAATTTAACTACACCGGGAGCAACAAAATGATTTCATTATATAGTGATTATTACAGTAAGAGTTGTATACTTGCTACACTAATACAAATTGTACAAAACAGCTATCAAGTATGCACTTTTTCTACATATTATCAACCGGCTTTCATAGTTATCCAAACGATAATTTATGCATCTCAATTGATCTTTGTCTATTATGATAGCAAACAATAACTATTAAGGAACTAATTTAAAAATTAAAGCAATAGCTTGGGTTTATTCTTCCACTGAGAACCAACATTTGTTTTGCTTGATTTTATTATCATGATCTATTTTCTTAAGAAGACGTTGAAAATAATCTATTGCATGCCCCTGTGATTTGACTAACCCCTTTTGCAGCTTTTACCTCCCAACTTTGCAGCAATGCATGCCTCATTCTAGCCTCTCATACTTTCCTGTTCAAAAAATTAAGTGCATGGCAAGCGAGGGATGTAAAAAGTAATACCCGAGTATCATTGTCAATCAACTTTGAGTTCCATGCATCCACCTACAATAATCATAAGGACTAATCTTATAAACTCCGATTTGATCAGTTAACAAAAAACACCAAGTATTTGGGATTTGATAAGTAAATGCATAAAACGGATCAAGTCTTGATTATAATAATGATACTTACTAATCTTTATTGCTCAGACGATTGGCCAGCAAAGCAGCTCTTCTATACAGGATGGTCATCATAATCGACGTAGAGAAATCCCTTGTCATGGAATACCTTTTAAGTTGAGACATAATAACATTATCAGATTCTACAATTTAAAAACAGATGTCCAAATGGGAAAACTTTTTTTAAAATTCAAATTATTATACTACAAAGTTAATACTCAAGTGAACGCCCTCCACGACCACTGATGCATATTTTTTGTTGATAAATGTGGTTGGTTTGGCTGCTACGTGGAAGAAAAAAGCGCATCCGTATCCTTTTTGTGGCTAAATACTGCAAAAGAGCATTAAGTAGTAAATCAAACAAAATCAAACCTGTCGTGGATCACAAACAAAGATGAAAGACACACAATCAAACAAGCTAACCATTTATTATATAATACAGAGTATAACTAATTCACAAATGTAGCTTGTAGAAAACTAGAAGGGGGGTTGAATAGTTTACCGCTTTTTAAATCCTTTTTAGCTTGAATATCCTTTAAAAACTTTACGTTTGCTTAAAGATATAAACACAACTTTATATGTTTGATTCTTTGAAAAGCTTTTCATGTGAATAACAATTCTAACTTTACTTGTTTCATACTTTGAAAAGCTTTACTTGTGATGATCCTAACTTTGCTTGTTTTAGTTTTTTAAAAAGCTTTACATTTGTTTAAAGATATAAACACAACTTTACTTGTTTTAATTCTTTGAAAAGCTTTATATGTGATTAGCGATTCTAACTAAAAGACAACATGCAATAAGCAAAGATAAAGAAAGAAACGATCAAACCACAAAACGATTGTTTATCGTGGTTCGGCTACAAAGACTCTTTTTCCTTGCCCTACATCCACGCCCCGAGTTACCAACTCGAGAGTTATAAGCACTAATCAACAAGCTCCTTTCACCCGCGGAGAAAACCTTTACAACGTCGCTTACACTTTTACCGACACTAAGCTAGATGTCGAGTTCTTTTACACGGGTACAACCACTCCCATTGTTGCTTACACTTTTACCGACACTAAGCTAGATGTCGAGTTCTTTACCAAGGGTACAACCACTCCCGTTAGTTCTTTTACAAGGGTACAACAACTCCCGACACACTACGTATTTTGAGGCCTAAAATACTAACCAATCACTTCTACATACATGACACAAATGAAGTATAAACTACCAAAGCTTATACATGACCAAGCTACCAAGACTTGCAACTTTAGAGTTGAAGCTTGTAACTTCTTGAATGATCTTGTGAAGTCCCTTGCTACATAAGAGAATCACACAAGTCAAAATGTTACTGAGTTAGTTGAGAGAGTATCTGAAAATATGTCCTAAAGGGGTGACTCAAAACTAAGAAATGGTTTGGTATTTATAGCAAACCATTCTGCAGGTCTGGCGGATCAGGCGGAACCCTCAGATGGGTTCCGCCCGTGTACCCCCAGGGTTCAGTCAGGGCTGCAGTTGGTTTTGCAATAAATCTTCCAAACCAAACAAGGTCACATCTCATTACACCTAGTCAAACACAAAACTTGCAAGCAAACATATGGTTAGTCAAACACTCTTTCTTACCATAAATGTATATTGACAAAGCTTGCCCTAAATGTGATGTGACATTACTATTTTAAGAAATAAATTATAAATGTGATGTGACAAGACACTTTCTAATTTAAGAAATAAAAACAATGTTTTGTTTAAAAGGAAATGTAAACCTTAGTTTAAACAAGACTTAAACACTTAAAGTAATGATTTACTCCTAGCTAAAGTTCATACTTTGTCATTAACAAAACTTAGCAAAGATCGTAAAATATAAATAACGTTTTTAGGCGATATTTGTATTAACAATCTCCCCCTTTTTGTTGATGACAAAACATAAACTTTATTTATAAGTAAGTCACTAGTTTTAGTGTTAAGTCTTATAAAGTTAGTATAAAAACTTGTTTTTGCAAAGATGAGTTGATAAGCACAAAAAATTTTGAAGCAAGTTTATATATAAATTCTCCCCCTTTTTGTCAAAACAAAAAGAAGAGTAGCGAAGCGGAAGTATGCACTTGCTCCCCCTTGGACGATACTCCCCCTAAATGGAATGCCAAGAGAGGAGACATGGATTTTGAACCTACAAGAAAAATGTTAGTTGCCACACAAGACAACTCATGAAAGCATTTCATGTCTAAAACACAACTAAGAGTTGTGAAGCGGAATAATGCAATACTCATGCTCCACTTGAATATTACTCCCCTAAATGGAGTATCAAGGAAAGAAAACATGGAAAATGATCCTACAAAAAGAAAGTTAGTTTCTAAAACACAAGATATACAAGTTACCATAACAAGGTATAGTGCAATCACAATACTTTAAATGGTCAACAAACAAAGCATATCTCATAATAGGATAAAATTAATTTCATGTAAAATTTGACTTTTAGGAAGTCAAAGACGAGAAATGATGTAAATAACATCCTACTTCTAAAAATAAAAGACCAAATAAAAAGAAACTAAGAATATAAAAATCCTACATCTATAAAAAGGAAACCATCACTTTCCTTAATGAGAAGCATTCTTCCAAAACAAGGGTAAGGTTGTTTGAGAATAAAAGTAGGTGGTGGAGGATGTATCGGGTTTCATTTTGAATGTTGTGGGGGTGACACGGTTTTGGTTTGTTTGTTTAAATGGTGAAACATTTTCCAAAAGAAACGGTTTTGTTTCATTTTGAAGAATCTAAACTTGAGGTGGTGTTGGTGCTCTAAACTTGGTTTGTTGGTTTTAATGAGCAACATTTTCCAAAAGAAACGGTTTTGTTTCATTTTGGAGACTCTAAACTTGAGACGTTCCACAATGTGGTTTAGGATAAACCTCATTTCATTGTTTAGAGGATCATGGATGTCTTTGTAGATAAGGTGAGACAACAATGGTTTTGGGTGGTGATATTCTTGTTGTGGTGTTTGGTTGTGGTCAAAAGACTCATTTTGGTCAAGCAATGACCGTGGTTTTTCATTTGTGAAAAGTGGTGGTTTTGTTGGTCTTGATGGAAGATCATTGAGATGCTTCTATTTTCTTATACGAAGAAAATAGAGATTCAAAGTGTTGGGAAGGTTCATGTAGTTGAACAAAGTGACGAAGGCTTGGTTTTCCCGAAGGATTACCATGAAGGTTTTTGTAAATGGGGTGAAACACAAATGATTGTAGGTGTGTATGACCTTGATTATTTGGAAAAATTTAGGGTCTAGCATAACGGTAAGCCAAACTCTCAAGCAATGATGGTGGATGAGGTGCATCATCCAATGACTCATTTGGTTGAAATATTGGTTGTTGTTGGGTTTCCGTTTCGGCAATGGTGTCAAAGAGTGACAATGATGGAGGGCTTGATAGTTTAGGTGATAGGTTTTCAAAAGTTTCTAATAGTGGATGTGGTGATGTTGGTGGTGTATGGAAAAAGTTCCATTGGTGTAAATGTTGGTGATCGATGGTTGAAAAATTTTTTGATGGTTTAAAAGTGTATATGTTTGTATTGCCATGTTTGGGAGAGGATGTTAGAGTAGCAAGATTGAGGAAATCTTGAATAGTGGTCATGTTGATGTTGCAAGGTATTGAATATGGTGTTGAGGTAGTAAGGTTAAGGAAGTCTTGGAGAGGTGAAGAAATGTCAAGTGATGAGCTTGATTTGATGGTTTTGTTGAAGCAACAAGGTTTAACACTAATCCTAGTGGTTTTAGCTTGATGATTCGGATGAGGTGTTTGATTAAGGCATCTCAATTCTTTGGTTTGCAAGAATTTTGAGATTGAGAGAAGTAATGGTGTTGGTGTGAGTTTTGGGGTATTCTAAGGTGATCAAACTAAAAAGAAATTGTGTGAAGGAGTGTTTGGATTTGATGTGTTCCATACAAATTTGGAATATTTGATGTGTTGGTTTAGTAAGGTTGAGTGAAAGACCAACATATGCACTCAATGCTTTGTGATCATGGGAAGTGGTTTGGTTGAAAATGTTCCAATGGTTTGAAGGATCCTTTAAAAGGGTTCCTTGGGTTAGTTATGTTTGAATTTGAATTTTTGGCGGGAAGTGACTTCCTAATTGTTTTAGTGAGTGAGAGTTGTTCTAATATGGTTATTGGAGGTAAGGGAAGACGTTTCTCACTAAAGATAATGGTTTGACACTTTACAAGTTTTGAACTTAAGAAAAATGACAAAAATTTTCTGCAGGTAACTGGCGGAACCCTGAGACAACACAGGCGGAACCCTCCTGAGGGTTCCGGCTGGTCCGTTGGGCCATTTCTGGATTGCCTAGAAAATACACTGGCGGAACCCATTCTAGGGTGCCGCCAGATCCGCCAGACCTGAAAAAGTTGGTAGTCCGCGTTTTTGACCCGCGAGACGATTTTCAAATTTTTTGAAAACTCATAAAACCGAAAATATAATTCATATCTGGTTAGGAAATGCAAAAATTGGACATGTAAAAACGCATACCATTTGACTTTGACCGGGGGCTAGTGAATTTCACTTTACTTAGTGAAAATTTCATAATCATGAAAATTTGACAACATGCCAAATGTTGTCTTCCTGCGTCATTGTTAGTTCCTACAAGTATCAAATAGTACCAAATATCCTACCAACACACAAATACATACCACATAATGTTTAAAACGACCAAATTGTTCAAATAGCACCTAGTGCCAAACACTCCTATACACCCGCTCTCATAGACGGTCAATCTACTTCTTGAGCTATCTAAGAAATCTCTCGATATTTTTAAACATTCCCTTTGTTTGCTTGAACTCCGCCGACTCATTTGGAATATCCGAAAGTTGGAAAATGTATTCTAGAGGTGGGAGCCTAGAGTTGGGCATAGCCTAGAGTTGGAAAATGTTTTCCTTGGGCTTTGTAGACTTTCCTATCACTTAGTGGGACAAAGGTGTGTGGAATGATAGAGTAGTCTAGGTGAAGACCTCTAGGGATTGATGGAATGGGAGAGATGAGCCTAAAGAGAAGGGTCAAGAGCATTCCATATGGCATAGCCGTTGTGCCTTGCACGGGAATGTCGGCCATTCTCTTGGTCATGTAGTAGGCGAGGTTGAAGGGTTGCCTAACGGACAAGGAGTAGAGCATGTAGCAAAGGCAAGCATTGATGTGATCTCGGTTTCCTATGGTGCTAATGACATTGGCTCTAAGGAGTTCTTCCCATTTCTTGAAATGGGGCTTGAGTTTATTGAGTTCCATTCCATATGGGTCCTTGTTGACCTCATTTCCAGTTCTAGTTCTCCTAGTGTTGGTGGTTCTAATGAAGAGGTGGTCACGGAGTTCATCCTTGGACACAAGAGGTGTATCATAGGGATGGACTTGGTAAATGAGTGTGTCAAGAGTTGAGAGGGAATGCTTGTCGGGGTAGATGCAAGTACCACGGTTTGGAACACCTAGGATTTGAGCAAATTCATCGAGAGTTAAGGAGTCTTGATGACTACTAGCCGTGAAGTTAATAGACATGCGACCATACTCATCTGTGGAGAGAGTGACGGATGCATAGAATTCTAAAATGAACCTAGGACAAATAGGCTCGTCGATTTCTAAGAGACACTCAAAGTTGATTGTGGCAAGTTCCGTGTAGAGGTTTGTGCCTTCTAGGAAGGATGGGTCAATGGTTCTACCCTCATGGACATAACGTTTTTCTAAGGCTTTGAAAACGTCGATTTGAGTTAGAGTAAGACCTTTGGTTTTGTGGTGTTTGGGTAGGTACTTAATGGTGTCCTTGTGGTCGTAGTGGGTTAGAGGAGGCATGATGATTCCAAGAAAAACAAAATTACACATTTTAGTCTAAGTAAACGAATATTGTAATGTGGATGTTCTAATGTGTGCCTATATGAAGACAATGTGGAGGTGCGGTTATCTTGACTCATTTTGATACTTAAAAACATTTTATAATGCAAGTGATGTTTCAATGACGTTTTTCATTTGTTTTAACAATGTGGTGAACGGTGGTAAAGTATGGTTGACGACCGAGAGTGGATATGTGGAATGAGGTGGTGATTGCTTGACAACACTCGAAGCTTGGATATCTTCTTTGTGTTCTTCACTTTCTAGAAAGTGGAAAATACGCATTTCATAATCAAATTCACTTGACTCTTGACGACATAGACAAATATGTTAATGAGTGTATGGATATGACAATTGCCCTTTGTTTCAAAGAGCGACACAAGGGTGAACATAGGTTTATGTATCATGAAAGGTGGTTTAATCTTAATAGGTTAGGTTATAGTGGGGATGACACACTTGTTTGGTTGCATTGTGGAATCTTCTTGTGAAGATGACTAGGTGGAGTTATTGGTGAAGATGATATTGACTCTTGGTTTCTTTGAGGGCATGGAAATGGTGGATGACTCGATATTGATAGGACAAAGGATAACTCGGTTTCTCTTTTCACATTGGTTGTTTGAGGTTTGAGTGATGAAAGGTTATGAGGAAGATGCTTGAAGTTCTGCTCATTTTGTGAATCTTATGGGCTGATGGTAAGTTGGAGTTGTGAGTAAAGAGGTGTTTGGTTTTGAAATTAAAAATAAAACATCCTGCAGATTTGGCGGACCAGGCGGAACCAAAGGGAGGGTTCCACCCGTATGGTCTGAGGGTTCAGTGGGAACTGCAGGGGAAAATTCAAATGGGATTGTCTTGATTTTTGTGGTTTTATCCTAATATTCAAAACTAAGGTTTTAGGTCTTATGAGTCTTTGACTAAGCCTAGGGATGATGAATGCTTCTCATTCAAGAAGTTTTGTGAAAACGTTGATAGAATGGTTAACGTATAAGGCTTTCTTAGTTAAGACGTTCCTCAATGAACATTCTTACCAAGGCGATGATGATGGATCACAATATGTCAATTAAGAACATAATGGATTGAATTGTCGCTGAAGTCGATGCTTCCTTTGTTGAAGGTATAACAATGTTGATAAAATGAATTCCGTTTATGACACGAATTTGCTTGTTCAAGCGGAGCTTGTTGATGTGCTTCTCCATCCGATACAAATTTGAGAACCTTACGTGTTTTGGAGAATCATTGGGTAAATAAGTATAAAAGTGCAAGTCCACTTGGGCTTTTCTTATCAACTTATTACCGACATAATTCCATTTGGCATACACTATGGTTTCTATTCCCGTTCTTTTGGGATACCATAATCCTAGTTGTGTAGTACCTTACGATGTATCCAAACAAGCTCAACTAAAGAGTTGTTTAAGGATCTTCTTTAACACGAGCACATAGACAAAAGCTAAACATAATGTTGAATCTAATCGTTATGAGAACAAGTAGTCTTCCGAACATTTCTCTATGTTTAGTTTTACCTACGGATTTACTAATCTCATTCTTGATAAGTCATCAATATCTTAACTATTGAGAACAAGAGTGTAACTAGGAATGTCTTTAAGTTAAAATCCCTTGCTTTTGAAGCTTTCTTTTATTATCAAAAAGTCTTTCAAATATTGACACTTATAATTACATGATTACTTCGAAATATCTATTTTGTTTCACTAGTTGTTTTACTCTATATTCCAAAAACTGTTTTTGTTGATTTTGTTTAGACACAGCTATGACCTATAAATCAAGTTTTATAACTTATGTCAATTTTGCATGATTCAATGTTTGACTCAAGGTGAGAAGATGTTATTTTGTACTTTTATTCTTAATGTTTTTCACAACATACTTGTCTTTTCATCATTGGACTTTCGACTAAGTTATCATCTCCCAAATATGATATCTTAGAAGGAGGAGATCACTCGTTAAATGTTATATTCAACGACTCCTCGACTCTTTGGGTTTTCTTACTTAAGATACTATGAACTCTATTTGTTTTGAAAAAGTCCAAGAGGTACAACATCATGAGACTAAGTGTCACATTTGATGTGTAAATCCTAGATGTTGAAAACTCATTTTCTTTCACACATCCTAATGTATGCTAATGTGATTTATTTCACCTTGTGTGTTTTATGTGAGATTATCATAAAGGAGTGATTGAAGAAAAACACAATTTAAGACTCAAAGTATGGTGTTTGGGAATGTTGTTTAATAAAGGTTTGTTTTGTAAGCATCACAAAAGTGTTAGACATTTTAACACTTAGGAAATTCTTAGTTAGCTCACTTGTAAGCAAGAGTTGAGTGCGACTCACTCAAGAGTTTCTCGTGTTTATCTCTTAATGGTTAAAGAACCAAAACACCTTATATCTCCTACTAGTACTAATGACGAAATTCCTTGTTGCATAGAATCTAATCTTAGTTATTACTAATAGCAGGTAAACACTTTAGAGTATTACAAATAACACATATTCCAACACATAATGCTAGAAACAAGAGACAATCAAAGTCAAGTTGAAGTAATGCGTACCTTTTAAATTGCATAGAGATGCTATCAAGAGGATAAACACTACCCGTAAAATCTTGGTTTGACGACACGCTTTGAAACTCAATTACTCATGTATCCAAGAAGGTTAGATAATCATATAAAAGCATAGAGCATGATAATCTTAATCCTTTTATCATGAGTTTCTATTAGAGATTGAATTATCTCTAAATCTCTCTTCTAGGTTAGACAAATTTTACTTGTATTGTTTTACTAGTTGATGGTGCTTTTGAGTTAAATCCTAATCCGGTTTTATCTTCAAACAACCTTTGACTCCTCAACAATCTTTCAAGAGATTTTGAGCTTTCATCAAATTTAGCTAGCATTTTTCCTTTCTCATTTTGCTTTTAATCTTATGTTTGTAATCTAGACTCACTTTACATTCTAGATCAATTTCAACATTACTCTCAATTCTAGACATTTTATCTTCTAACAAGATTTCCTTTTCAAAGATATTCTTAAAAGATTTTGAAGACTCATTCTTGAAGATAGTTTTTAGGTCCATGTTGCATAAATGTTTAGACTCATTTTCTAGTTTAGAAAACTCTAGGATAAATTTGTCAAAGCAAAAGTGTTTGGTTTCAAAATGTACCTTCCTTGATGTTTTATCTAGTTGAGAATCACAAACCGGATGGTTGGCTTCATCTTCATCCGTGTTATTCCATGAATCGTAAGCAAGTCCACTAAGAGCTCGACATGAGTAATCATCTTCACTTACACCTTCATTTAAAACATTTAAACTAGTAGTACATGTATTAATCTCAACTAAATGTCTATCTATCAATATTTCTAAGACTTCTAATTCATATGTGAGATCAAATTTATCATCTTTGACTTGACATATTTCTTAATGAAATTTTAACATATTTTTCCAAATATCATTAGCCGTTTAACAAAAATACATTCTTTCATATTTGGTACTAAAGCTTTATAAATCATTGTTTTAGCTTTAGTATTTTTATCAAGTTCAAGATAGTTATCTTGGTTTTCAAAACTTGTTTTCTTTGGTTTGAAATCACCAAAAGAAATAATATGCCAAAGATCTTGATCAATTGATTTCACATAGTTTTCAAAATTACTTTCCCATTCAAGTAAGGTTTTTGTTTTTTTTTTTTTTTTTTTTTTTTTTTTTTTTTTTTTTTTCAAATAGCGGTTGGTTTTGAATAGGTTGCCCTTCTTTGAGATTTTCAAAATCCATGGATCGATCCAAGTTTTAAAATACAATATATTTTAAAGAACTTGAGTAACGTAGCTCCTGATGCCAATTGTAGAAAACTAGAAGGGGGTTGAATAGTTTACCGCTTTTTAAATCCTTTTTAGCTTGAATATCCTTTAAAAACTTTAAGTTTGCTTAAAGATATAAACACAACTTTATATGTTTGATTCTTTGAAAAGCTTTTTATGTGAATAACAATTCTAACTTTACTTGTTTCATACTTTGAAAAGCTTTACTTGTGATGATCCTAACTTTGCTTGTTTTAGTTCTTTGAAAAGCTTTACTTTTGTTTGAAAATATAAGCACATCTTTATTTGTTTAGTTCTTTGAAAAGCTTTATATGTAACTAGCTATTTTAACTAAAGAACAACATGTAATAAGCAAAGATAAAGAAAGGAACGATCAAACCACAACACAATTGTTTATCGTGGTTCGGCTACAAGGACTCTTTTTCCTTGCCCTACATCCACGCCCTGAGTTTCCAACTCGAGAGTTATAAGCACTAATCAACAAGCTCCTTTCACCCGCGGAGAAAACCTTTACAACGTCGCTTACACTTTTACCGACACTAAGCTAGATGTCGAGTTCTTTTACACGGGTACAACCACTCCCATTGTCGCTTACACTTTTACCGACACTAAGCTAGATGTCGAGTTCTTTACCAAGGGTACAACCACTCCCGTTAGTTCTTTTACAAGGGTACAACAACTCCCGACATACTACGTATTTTGAGGCCTAAAATACTAACCAATCACTTCTACATACATGACACAAATGAAATATAAACTACCAAAGCTTATACATGACCAAGCTACCAAGACTTGCAACTTTAGAGTTGAAGCTTGTAACTTCTTGAATGATCTTGTGAAGTCCCTTGCTACATAAGAGAATCACACAAGTCAAAATGTTACTGAGTTAGTTGAGAGAGTATGTGAAAATATGTCCTAAAGGAGTGACTCAATACTAACAAATGGTTTGGCATTTATAGCAAACCATTCTGCAGGTCTGGCGGATCAGGCGGAACCCTCAGATGGGTTTCGCCCGTGTACCCCCAGGGTTCCGTCAGGGCCGCAGTTGGTTTTGCAATAAATCTTCCAAACCAAACAAGGTCACATCTCATTACACCTAGTCAAACACAAAACTTGCAAGCAAACATATGGTTAGTCAAACACTCTTTCTTACCATAAATGTATATTGACAAAGCTTGCCCTAAATGTGATGTGACATTACTATTTTAAGAAATAAATTATAAATGTGATGTGACAAGACACTTTCTAATTTAAGAAATAAAAACAATGTTTTGTTTAAAAGGAAATGTAAACCTTAGTTTAAACAAGACTTAAACACTTAAAGTGATGATTTACTCCTAGCTAAAGTTCATACTTTGTCATTAACAAAACTTAGCAAAGATCGTAAAATATAAATAACGTTTTTAGGCGATATTTGTATTAACATAGCTGTCAATTGATGTGTCGATATGATTTTCGTTAGCAATGAGGCATCATTTAATCTCATGAAAATTAATAACAGCAAAAGATTGAAACTAAAGATAACTTGAATCATCAGATCCCTATTTTTTAGATAATAAGGTTTAATAAATAGAATGAAAAAATAATTTAAACAAAAATTAAAAATCGAAGGGTACCAGTTTTTATCGTTCTCGTCATCATCATATACATACCTTTGCCATAGGGTTCCTGTTGCGACTTTTGCTGCTGCGGTTGAGATAAAAAAATGTCAATACATGGTGATATAGTCGACTCATATCGAGGAAGAGTTGAATTCAAAACTAAAATAATTAATTAATCTTAATAATTGCATACAAAATTAATCCCTAAATCGTCATAACTCAAAAAATTTACAAACTAACCTAATTGATGCAATATGAACAAATTAAATAAAAGATTACCTTCGAAGATGATTATGAATCCAGTGTTAATTTGTTGATCAAACCATTTTCGAAAAATGGGTTGATTGTGTGTGTTGAGGGTTTTTTTTTTTTTTTTTTTTTTCTTTTTTTTTTTTTTTAAGATTTGATTGAATATGATTTCGTGTGATTGAAAGAAACTAAAATCATCTCAACCCATGATAGGCGTTTTGAATTTTGAATAGTTACATGCTCCTTTTATTTAATTTTCTTTTAATATAGCTACAATTAAGGGATTTTTAAACCGATTGATTTGAGTTGCCATAATTAAGAGCCAAATGAGTAGCCAAAAAAATTGAATGCCTTATTGAATTTGTTTTTCAAATTGTTTCACAAAAACCACTTTGGTCTAGTGGTTGGATTGTTGCTTGTTTACATGGGAGACCGGGGTTCGAATCCTATATGTGTAAAAAATTTTAAACACATTCCGCAATCATGTTAAGGTGCCAACGTGGAGGATATTGCTGAGTCACATGATGACTCATATTATCCAGTCAACACCTCATGCCAAGTGGCATTTAACTCTCATGGTACAACCTTCAAAGCATCAAATACAACTCAAAACTTGTCTCATATATATGTAAAGATATTCATCTCTTTCCTCATATCTCTCATTTGTTCTTCCTTACCTACCTCCACACATGGTACCCCTCAATAAATTTCAATAAACGAAAGGTTTTTACACCTTTTAATTGCTTCTTGACGAAGGTGATGTATACATATTAATTAACTCGAATGGGATATGTGATGTCATGATTCTTTGAGTTTTTACAAGTTTGCACTTGGCTAAAATTGGTTTAATAATTATAAGATATGGTATAATTTAGGATGGTTCCAGTTTTTATAATAAAATTCACCATCAGGTTATGTTTTTAACTATTGATTTATTTTATTATGGGATTTTGGATCCAATTTGAACAAAGTTGCACTTTTTGATTCTTGGGTTTTATATGTTCCTGATTTTTCAGTTTTGCATATTCATTTTAAATAGAAGGGTAAATAGGGCAACTCTTTTGTTGAAGATCTTCATTCAGGATGTAAAAGAAACACAAATTTGTTCCTAAGATCCTTACTCCAAAGAACTTTATTTTTCTGCACAGGATTTATATCCAAACAGCAAAAAAAAAAAAAAGAAAAAAACCTTAGTGTCATTTGCAAACCCTAAACACTTTTTACATCCGCCCCATCTCATGTCAATATAGGCAGCTTTTGTGGAGACAACTATGTTCTATTTTAAAATATGAAATACTGTAATTTAATAAATCAACTAACATTTTTTTTGTTTCAAGGAATGATCCATTATTGTAAAATAATCCAACTTGTAAAGGTTTTCATATTGTAAATTTTCTTCTACTTGTATCATTCAAAATATGCATCAAGTTACTTGTTTGTTTCTCATGTTTAAAGTTTTCCAAGGTCTTTTTTTTGAACGACAATTGTGGCTACATGGCCCCTAGCCCAGAAGGCGTAGCGAGCCTACACAACTAGGTTGGATCCAGCCCAGAAGGCAATGGCACCATTCCCTTTACGTACGCGAGAGGAAACCCCTATCGATCTAGTCAATACTCGAACTTGAGACCTTGCCTGGGAGGGTAAAACCTCCATACCGCTAGACTAGAGGCCCAAGGTCTTATGAATCATTAATACGCATCACCATACGTACACATTTTTCTCCGCTAGCCTTGTTTCACCTCAGCTCGGTCATTTTTCTTAAAGCATATGTTGTCTACTTGCTCTTTCTCAGCTCGATTTATGTTGTGAAACGAAAATATGAAATTGTTGCTTGTGCAATATGTTGACATAATTATCGATCTTCTGTATGTTCTGCAATGCGCTAATGCAATATGTTATTGATGCATGTCGCTACTTGTAGCACCAGTGTACCTGCTAGCATACCCTTCTAACTATTGTCGAATAATTGCGATAATATCTCACTGACTAGGTAAAAAGTGAATGTTTGAGCACCACAACTATACCTTATTATAACTTATTGAAAATTAAGCAATACCAAAATGAACAAGAGAATGTAACACCACAAACTTAAATATTTCTTATAGAAACATATTACAATGAAATTGATTTGCACACTCTCAATTTTTATTGGCATACACCAATGCATTAGACCATTGTACTTTAAGTATAAAATTTGAGAGTGTGCATATCACTTCCCATATTACAAACTAGAACAAAAGGAAAGAACTAACTAACTACACAACAAGAATGCTTTGTGTGTGTGTGTGTGTTTTGGTGTACTAAAACTCAAAGGTAAAGCCTTCTATTTGTAGCCTTTCAAGAACCTCCCAAGTTGCTATCAAGTTCCCTTAAGATCCTAGTTGCATCATACAACTTGCTCCCACTTACTTTGATTCATTGACTGTAACCTTATCAAATATGAGCCTCAAATCAACAAATCTCCACCTTAACGAATATCAATTCTTCAATCTCGTTGTCAACCATCGTTGGTGGAGTCTTTAAACCAATCGTCACGTTTTCACAGTCCAAACAATAATTGAACTTGATCGAGCTACTGCATATCTGCGGGATTCTTAGAAGTATGAATCTTCTCGATTTTGACTTCACCTTCCTCCAGTATCTCTTGTATAAAATGATACCGAACATCAATGTGCTTCATTGCGTGATAAACTTTATTATTTTCTAAATGAACTACACTATGTCAGAATGCATCGTGACAAACTTTTGTTTGATTCCAAGTTCATCGAGCAACAATTGAAGCCAAATTGCTTCCTTTACAACCTCAGTAATCGCCATATACTCTGCTTTCATAGTTGACAACGTAGTAGTTGACTGTAAGATAGACTTCCAACTAACTGGAGCTTTTGCGAGTAAATACACAGCCTGTTGTACATCTTCGCTTGTCTAAATCTTCAGCATAGTCTAAATCGCAGTATCCTTCTACCCAATAACTACTTCTATGTTCGAATCCTAACCCTACATCGACCGTGTTATGGATATACCGTAATATCCATTTAACAGCTTACATCTTGCGCAAAAACTCTCAGTCATGGTGATTATGACAACAAAGTCAATTAGGCCCTAAGCTCATTGTTGACATAAAGGACAACAAAGTCCATAATCATACCATATGAATATAATATAATAATAGACTGAAGGGACTTGATACCGTATAGGAGTTTTAGCCCGCATGGCTAAAGCCCATACCACTATAACCAACACATTAGGCTCGAAGCCCAGCATACGTTGCTTGAAACAGCTTCCCATGCGAGCATTGGCGAGACATAATCGTCCTCACCTGGATAGCTAACGCTAGGGCAAGAATAAGCCTAAGATCTTATCCCCAAAACTGTTACACGTCCATGCCACGTTAACTACATCATTCATGCAAAGATAATGCTACGAATATCTCGCTAATACGTGCGAATATTGCCAATGATTCCCACACCCACCTGAGTCAATCATGACACAACACGTGTCATTCTTGTCTCCTCTACAAGATGATCGACACATGGTTCACCAAGAATCATTCGATCATGCTTGACCGCTTGATCACTGCCACTTGTCACACACAACCCCAAATGCATCTCTACAAATACATGAATTTAGAGAAAAGAAACCAAGTTATCTTATCCATTTTACACACACTAAACCCTAGTCGTTTGTGATTGTTACCCCAGCTCAAGATCCTTGATCTTATTTTGGGGTCCTTACCGAACGTGGGAAACTGACATATGATTAGCCTCATCTCATACTCATTGATTTAACCATAAATCCACTCATACATACCATACGTAAGACTAAACGTAATGGAACCGAATGGTCCGGTCTCCTTGGCCAATTCACACGCGTCCCCCTCCCCTTCTTAATTTGCAATGTTTTTGGTCTGTCAGTGGACCGAAACAATTGAAAGGTTTGTGTGTGTTTTTTGTTTTAATTTATTTTTGTGGGATTGTTTTTTGTTGTGTTTGCGGTCTCTTTACTACGAGTATTTGGTTTAGGAGAGAGAAAGCTAAGTTAATGTTGATGTGGCAGGGGTATTTGTGGTCTTGTTGTGGACTCATTACTATCTATCAACCTAAGGCTAGCCACAGTAAGTCGATCGTCAATTCACTCGACCGAGTTGGGAGTTGGTCGCCCTTACTGTGGTATGTAGGTCATTTCTTTCTTTCTTTCTTTGTGTGTGTGTATGTGTGGATTTAGATCGTTTGCACAATCGATTTGTATATATTTTGTGTGTGTGAATTAATTAAAAAAGAATATTTGTGAGGTATGTTTTTTAATAGTGTAGGTTGTTTTATTGTGGCAAAAAATCGTCTGTACGTCATTGGAGAAAGAAAACTAATATGACAGATAAAAGGTCATCTATGGTCACTACTGTTTGCAGCCTAAACATTATCTATATTATTTGAAACTTTAAATTTCGTTTGTATCAGTGTTTTAAAAAGCTATGCCAAGGCGCGAGGCGTGGCCTTACCGCCACGAAATGAACCTTGGCGGCTGTTCTAGGCGTGGCGTGAGAAAAGGCGCAACTTTTGGTAAGACGTGGCGCCACTTTTTTTTGCTAATAATATAATAAGTAGTAGTCAATGTCTAATATAGTTGTCCAAATGTATATGAAATATGATATTATAACATAAATGATAAATATGTAAATATTTTTTTGCCGCCTTAGTCACGCCTTAAAAAACGCTATAGCTTCGTCGTGGCTCGTAATGCTTGAAGCGCACGCCACGCTCATGCCATTTATAACTTATATTTATTACCCTTTGAAAAAAAACACACAGACATACCGTTTCCACTTCATCTTCTCCACCCAAATCAAAAACCCAAACCCTAGAAACCCTAAAAACCCTAATCCAATGGAACCATCCCAATCAGAACCCAACAAGCCCCCTTCCAAGAAAGACCTAGCCAAGGCGGAAAAACTCCGCCGCCGCCAAGAAGCCGCGGCGGCGGCCGCCGCCGCCTCCGCCGTCACCGCCGTCACGCTCGACACCCCAGACCCACTCGCCGCCAACTACGGCGACACACCCATCACCGATCTCCAGTCCCCACTGACACCCCCAACACGTGTTTTCAACACCGTTAAGTCATTGGACAACACCTTGGAAGGGGGGAGTGTTTGGGTGAGGGGGAGGGTTTTCGCGATACGGCCCGTTGCGAAGAAGATGTGTTTTTTCACTGTGAGGGAGATGGGGTGTACTGTGCAATGTGTTTTGTGTGTGGCTGAGGGTTTGGTGAGTGCCCAGATGGTGAAGTGGGCTAATGGGATTAGTAAGGAGAGTTTTGTTGATGTTGAAGGGGTGGTGAGTGTTCCCAAGGCTCCGATTACTGGCGCGTCTCAGCAGGTTGTTTTTCTTTGGTAGTTAGTGGTGACTGTTTGTTTTTATACGATGACGCGTTATTTGATTGCCTTAGTAGGTGTAGTTGATTAGTAGTTAGCGGTAGCTGTTTGTTTTATTAGTTGTAGTTGGTTAAATAGTAGTTAGCGGTAACTGTGTGTGTTTTATACGTTGACGTGTTATTTATTTGCTTTAGTAGCCGTAGTTGGTTAGAAGGTGGTTTAGTAGTTAGCGGTAGCTGTTTGTTTTAGTTTTAGTAGCTGTAGTTTGTTAAATAGTAGTTAGCGATAACTGTGTGTTTTATCCGATGTTGTTTTAGTGACGCGTTATTTATTTGCTTTAGTTAGCGATAACTGTGTGTTTTATCCGATATTGTTTTAGTGACGCGTTATTTATTTGCTTTAGTTAGCGGTGACTGTTTGTTTTTATACGATGACACGTTATTTGATTGCTTTAGTGGCTGTAGCTGGTTAGTAGTTAGCGGTAACTGTTTGTTTTATATGATGACGTGTTATTTATTTGCTTTAGTAGCTCTAGTTGGTTAGAAGGTGGTTAGTAGTTAGCGGTAGCTGTTTTTTTTATGAAAGCTGTAGTTAGTTTTAGTAGTTGTAGGCGGTAGTAGTTAAATAGTAGTTTCCGGTTTAGGATTGCAAGCAGTAGCTGGTTAAAAGGTGTTTTAGTGACGTGTTATTTATTTGTTTTGTTTTAGGGGGTGTTTGTTTAAGCTTATATGTGGGCTTATGAGCTTATTTGATTCCGGCTTTATGTTTCATAAGTACCAATTTTTCGGCTTATTTTGTGACTTATGGGCTTATATTAGTTTATCATGTCGTAACAAGCTCATAAGCCACATATGTTTGTTTTATACGATGACGCGTTATTTGTTTGCTTTAGTAGCTGTAGTTGGTTAGTAGTTAGCGGTAGCTGTTTGTTTTATGAAAGCGGTATTGATAGTTAGTTTTAGTAGTTGTAGTTGGTTAAATAGTAGTTGGCGATAACTGTGTGTTTTATACGATAATGTTTTAGTGACGCGTTATTTATTTGCTTTAGTAGCTCTAGTTGGTTAGAAGGTGGTTAGAAGTTAGCGGTAGCTGTTTGTTTTATGAAAGCGGTATTGATAGTGTTATCTAGGGGGGTGTTTGTTTAATTATATGTGGGCTTATGAGCTTATTTGATTTTGGCTTATATTATATAAGCCTCAATTTTCTGGCTTAGAGGGTGTTTGTTTCGGCTTATATAGCCAGCTTATGGTTTATATGTGTCGGCTTATATAACATAAGCCACAATTTTGTGGCTTATTTTGACACTTATGGGCTTATAATTGACAATGTTATATAAGCCCGTAAGTGTCAAAATAAGCCACAAAATTGTAGCCTATGTTATATAAGCTGAAACAAACACCTCCTTATTTTGAGACCAATGGGCTTATATAAGTTTATCATATCACAATAAACTTATATAAGGGCTTATATGAGTTTTATCATATCATAATAAACTTATATAAGCCCACATGTCTCAAAATAGGCCAGAATATTAAGGCTTATATGTAGTATAAGCCGAAAAACAAATAAGCTCACAAGCCACATATAAGCTTAAACAAACACCCCCTTATTTGTTTTATGAAAGCTGTAGTTAGTTTTAGTAGTTGTAGTTGGTTAAAAGGGTGTTTGGGATTGTAGGCGGTAGTAGTTAAATAGTAGTTACTGGTTTGGGATTGCAAGCAGTAGGTGTTTTATGCAGTCATGTTTTAGTGACGTGTTATTTATTTGTTTTGTTTTAGTCGTTGTTGTTGGTTAAAAGGGTGTTAGTGATTTCAAGTGGTATTAGTAGTTAGCGGTAGCTGTTTGTTTTATGAAAGCCGTAAGTGACGTGTTTTTTTATTTGTATGTTTCGTTTAGTCATTATTGTAGTTAAACAATTAAAAGGTGTTTGGGATTGCAAGCGGTAGTAGTTAAATAGTAGTTGTTTGTTTTATAAAGTGGTATTTATTTTGTTTTGGTTTAGTAGTTGTAGTTAATTAAAGAGTAGTTGGGATTGTAAGCGATAGTTGGTAGCAGTAGCTGACTAGCTGTAGTTATAAAGTGTAAAATAACGTGACTAGATTGACAGTTAATTTAGAGTTTATGCGATGCATGCGGTTGCAAATGGGCCCATTACAGACGCCTCTCAACATGTTAATTGTTTTGTTTTAGTAGTTGTAGTTTATTAAAAGGTGGTTTGGGATTGTAAGTGGTAGTAGTTAGCAGTAGTTTGTTTTATAAAAGCAGGTGTGTATTTTTTTTTGTCTGTTTTGGTTTAGTCATTGTACTTAATAACGGGTGTTTGGGATTGCGAGTAATCGTAGTTATTTGTAGCTGTTTTATGAAGGCGGTGGGGATGTGTGTTTTATTTGTTGTGGTTAAAAGGTGGTTGGGATTAGCTGTTTGTTTTATACTTTTATAGAAGATGTAGTGATGTGCTATCTATTGGTTTGGTTTAGTCATTGTACTTAATTAAAGGTTGTTTGGGATTGTAATTAGTAGTTAGCTAGCTTTTTATAAAAAACAGTAGTGACGTGTTGTTTATTTGTTTTTTTCTAGTTATCGTAGTTGATAAAATGGTGGCTGGGATTATAAGTTCTGGTAGCTAGTAGTAGCTGGGCCTTTTATTTGGGGCGAAGGGAGTATTTGTTTTGTTTTATTATTTGTAGTTGATTGAAGGGTGTTTGGGATTGCAAGCAGTAGTATGAACTTGTAAAAATTCAAAGCTTGTAACCTCATATTCTATGGTTTATGAGCTTATCTACCAGAGCTAATTGTTTATTTAACCTAATACGCTCATAAGCTCACAAGCCATATAAAACAAGCTTACGAGCGTACTGAATATTTGATAAGCTCATAAGCCCATCATATAAGCTAAGCAGCTAAGACGAACACCTCGTTATTATTTGTAGGGAAAATCGCGGACAACTAGATTAAATTTCAGACGTTTATGTGCTCTTTTATTTGTCAAATCATTTATCTATCATTCTTTTGTATGCCAAAAACTTGGGCATTAAACTGAAATACCACCCACATCGTCAAATTCGGGATCTTTGATTATGAGAAGCGTTTTTATTGATATAAGATATCGGATTTTCATATCTGTAGGTTGAAATTCAAGTGAGGAAGATTTATTGTGTCAACCGGGCGGCTCCCGTGCTTCCTATCTCTATCGAGGACGCTTCTAGAAGTGAAGCCGAAATTGAAAGCGCTTTGGAGGTACGATTAGCTTTAAACACAATTTTGTAAAGCTTTTAGCTTTGCTAGATTTTGCCACTCGACATTGTTTGAGATCACATTAAGAACTTATTTCATTTTGTATATTAATATGCAGCTTGGAGAACAGCTTGTTCGAGTTAATCAGGACACACGTCTAAATAACAGGGTTTTGGACATTCGAACACCTGCAAATCAAGCGATTTTTTCGCTCGAGTCCGACGTGTTACGTGTACGAGACATCTTGTTCACTTTGTATCTTCGTTTTTGATGTTTAAGTTATAACTAAATCAAGTTCCATATGATTTTATCTGCAGCTGTTTAGCCAGTTTTTGTGGAAGTCTGGTTTTCGCCAGATCTGCACTCCAAAGCTAACCGCCGGCACCAGTGAAGGTGGTGCTGCCGTTTTCCGGCTGGAATACAAAAAGCAACCTGCTTGCCTTGCACAATC
Organism: Artemisia argyi; assembly: GCA_030686995.1. Taxonomy (NCBI): domain Eukaryota; kingdom Viridiplantae; phylum Streptophyta; class Magnoliopsida; order Asterales; family Asteraceae; genus Artemisia; species Artemisia argyi. The sequence goes on from CM060684.1 coordinate 20,755,168, forward strand.
TCCACAGCTTCACAAGCAGATGGCGATCTGTGGCGATTTTCAACGTGTGTTCCTCATTGGTCCCGTCTTTCGAGCTGAAGACTCGTTTACGCACAGGCATTTGTGTGAGTTTACAGGTCTCGACGTGGAGATGGAGATTAAGTGGCATTACTCTGAGGTGATGGATATCGTGGACACCCTTTTTGTCTACATGTTTAACAAAATTAACGAGGAGTGTCGAGAATCACTAGAAGCTATTAGGAAGCAGTTTCCGTTCGAGCCTTTGAAGGTGACTAAATCCTCGTCTTCTTGTTTTATGTTAATAAATTTATGTTCTAATTTGATCTCATTTAATGTGTGCAGTATAAAGAAAAAACTTTGCGACTTACCTTCGAAGAAGGGATTCAAATGCTAAAGGTTAGTAAAAAAGCTTCTAAATTGATATCTGTTCATCGAGTCTCTAAATTAAACGTCATCTATTAGGATGCTGGAATCGAAGTTGATCCACTGGGGGACCTCAACACAGAAACTGAAAGGACTTTAGGAAAACTCGTATTGGAAAAGTAAGTCAAAATTCTCCAATATTTATTTTTCTCTTTCAGTATTTTATTTTTTATTTTATTTTATTTATTTAAAAAAAAAAAAAAAAAAAAAAAAAAAAAAGATCTATTTGACGCCTCCTTGATTTTGGAATAATTTTTTGCTTCCCCAGTTCCTCTGATCATGACATTTTTCTTTACAATATTGATTGTAGGTACGATACTGAGTTCTATATACTACACCGCTACCCTCTGGCAGTTAGACCTTTCTACACAATGCCATGTCCTGACAACCCAGCTTATAGCAACTCGTTTGATGTTTTCATCAGAGGTGAGCTGCCATGCCGATATAATCTATGTGAACTTGTATAAGTGAGCCTATTCTGTTTCTGGATCTTAAAATTTCTACCTGTTGCATTATGTTCAGGGGAAGAGATTATTTCAGGAGCTCAGCGTGTTCACATGCCAGAATTGTTGGAATCACGTGCCAAAGAATGTGGAATTGATGTTAAAACGATATCAACATACATCGACTCTTTTAGGTACATTTTCAATTCATGCGGTAATATGCTTTGTATGATGTCCTTGATAACCATACTAACAATTGGTGTGTTTTTTGTTAAGGTATGGTGCACCACCACATGGTGGGTTTGGAGTTGGGCTGGAACGTGTTGTGATGCTCTTCTGTGGCCTCGACAACATAAGGAAAACATCACTTTTCCCACGTGACCCACGAAGACTCGAGCCATGATAAAATTGCTTTGCAGTATGGGTTTATGCTCTTTTGATACTTTTGGCAAAAGTAACATCTTTTTTACAGCATTGCTGCAATTTCTTTCCTAAGAAGATTGTAATGGCTGAGAAAACCATTTTTGGTTCTCGTATACTTTCAATCTATGATTCTAATGTTGGAACCTGCTGTTTTTGGTTGTATATCCGTCTGTTATGATATCTTGCGAGTTGTGTCATACTTTTATGATGGTTGGTCGTTTATGCTCGGTTTTGCAATAATATGACCAGGACTTGACTTGTTCAAGTTGGAACCATCCTGGCTTTAAAGTCTTGTGGCTTATTGAAGACTTGTTCCTGATCAAACTTGTTTGACCGTTCATACTTTGTTCTGCATCACAAGTTTTTATCCGTCGCTATCGATAATACGTGTCGACATAGCACATGTATAAGACAGTTGTATTTGAAAATGGCATCCCACCAATGCTCTTTTGTCCAAGCATGTGACTGGTGACTCTTGACTTGTTTTTTGCTCTACATTTAATGCAACTAATTGGTAGTATGACTTCAAAGATCAGATAGAATTCAGTTCGAACGAAACCGTAACAGAATGTTTAGGGTTCGAACTTGGTTTTATCGTGGTGCAATAGAGTTTATAAATACGAGTTAATAACCATCACCATTATTTTATGTGCTAGATAAAAAACTAGCAGTTTCTTTTTTGGCAACTTCATGTGATTTGCTACTCACTCCCTAAATGAATGTTCGCTTACTATTTTTGTTTGTCCCTAAATAAGCTGTCTACTTTCAAATTAAAACCACGTCAAACACTGTTACAACAAAAAGAAGACATTTGATTGGTACATAGTAGAATCTTTGCACTTTCTTAAAACTCTGTGTCACTATCAAAGTAAACACTTATTTAAGACCGAGCGAGTATTTTTAAAGTTTGTAAAACATCGAACATATTTAATAATAAAAAAGTGATGTTTTTTCTTCTCATTTTGCTTTACATAAGACAAAAGTTTCTTGTAAACAGTATGAACTCATAGCTTCTTAAAAAAACATTGGAAAAATGAGCATTCTTAAAAAGTAAGAAAACTCACCACTCTTATACTAAATGAACACTAAAAATCAAAAAACTCATTGCTCACCGCTCATTGCTCCAAAAAGTTCAAAAAAGCTCTGCGCCAAACATAGCCTTAACCTTTGTTCCTCCATCATTTTCATTTTATTTTAAACGGGGATCTATGTGAAGGCTACTTTAAAGTCTAAGTCTTTTTAGCTCTAATGTATACAGTCTAACTGGAATTTTGTGGTTGCTTACAAACACTTTCTTAATCATTCACTAATCATCCTAAAATGCACCAGGATCCAAATATCTTTTGAAATTTTTATTAGGCTTACCGCTGACACACGTTGAAAATAGTTAAAAACCTTAACAAAACTTTACCCTATTCGTCATTTTTGAGTAAAATAGTAAAGAAGAAACTGCAAAAATCGTCCTTGTGGTATGTCCAAATTACAAATACAATTCTTATATCTTCGAAAGTGCTGACATCGTCTTTGTGGGAAACTATTAATGCAAATGACCAAAATGCCCTAAAGTGAAATGAAAAAGTTTCACTAAGTCAATGGGGTTTTAATCATTTATCATTGAGGTAGGGACGTAATTCGCACCAAATGTTTCGTACAAGGATGACACTTGCACTTTTGAAAAGATAAAGACTCTGCTTGGAATTTGAACATACTACATGAACGATTTTTACAATTTACTTTTAGAAATAAGATATAGTATAAGACCTCCTCAACAAAGTCTCAAAACATATTCGAACTTTTAAGATCACGCGTGATTTAGCTTTATCATACGTGATTTATTGTTATAGAGTTTTAACTTCACGCGTGATCAGTCACAAAAAAGAGAGAAAATGTCGCGTCGACAACTTATATGGGTATGTTTGGCTAAACGAGCTAGGGATTACTTGAGCTGATAATTTTATAAAGCTGTTTAGCGAATTTGTTGGAGCTAAAGCCTATTAATGTAAAATAGCATAAAAACACATCAAATTAAATTCAGATATATTTTAGCTTTTGCGTGATAATTAATTATATTTTGAAGGGTATTTAAGTAATTTGACTAGCTATAAGCCCCAATAAACCTTTTCAATGGGCTTGGGCTCATGGCTTACAAAAGCTTCATAATAAGGGTGCGTTTTTTTTTTTTTTTTTTTTTTTTTTTTTTTTTTTCTAATTTATTTATTTATTTATTATTATTATTATTATTATTATTATTATTTAAAAAAAGTCTTACTAGTCCTCTTACTCTTATCAGTAAGAGGTGGGCAGACGTTTTGCTTGTTTTTTTTCTTCTTTTGAGTCAGACCCAGTTAAACATATAACATTTTACTCAGTAAGAGGTGGAGACTTGTCTTATTACTACCTCTTACTCGATAAGAGATTGAAGACTCGTGTTAATATAATATATTTGATGATTTATTAAGTATGTTATATTTATGATAAAAAGTCTTGTTTCATTTTTACATAAGTTATTTAAATAAATTGCAGAAACGAGCACTTAAAATCATTCGGACAATTATACAAAAAAAAACAACATTATTTTGTTCAGATTTAAAATTTCTAACCACCTCTTACTGGTAAAATTTGATAGTCAGATTTAAACCTAAACGCTTCGAGTGTCTTGTGGTGTGAGAATTGACCACCACCACCGTACCCGGTCTTAATATCCCTTTAAAAAAAAAATTTTAAAAAAAAATAAAAAAAACTATTGGAACCTTACCAAATTTTCCCTCTTTTTTACCATCTTTTACCTCAGTAAAAAAGTAAAAAAACTTGACATTTTATAATCTTTTTTCTCTCTGCAATTCCAAAGACAAGGACCTGCTCAACAACAACAACAACTAACAACACCTCATACACACACATTCTTTCTTTAATGATGCTTTTGCTTTCTTCAATTTTCATTATTCCTTCCTTCCTTTCTCCAACACTTTCCCATCTTTTTGGGCTTTCCATAATTCGCATTTAAAGATCACAAATACCCTTTATACTTTTCTTCTTCTTTTCTTAAAAATTGTTAAAAAAAATTGAATCTTTTTGGTGTTTTCAGGGGTTTATTTGATCTAAATTGGGCCAAAGTTGACTTTTTTTAGTCAAAGAAGAACAAGAACAAGGTTTGGTTTCTTGAAAATTTTCAATTTTTTTATAAAGTTTGTATTTTTTTTATGTTAATTGAATTGGGTTTTGTTTGATTTAGCTTATTGTGTGCTTATTATGCTTATTATGTCTCTTTAGGTTTGAAATCTTGAATTTAGCTGATTATGTGCTTATTTCACTTGTTATGCTCCTTTAGGTAATAAATTTTGAAACTTTTTTGGTTTTTACTAATACCCTTTGCTTATTATGATGTAATTTGAATTGGGATGGGTTTAGTTTAGCTTATTGTGTGCTTATTTAGCTTATTATGTCCCTTGAGGTTTGAAATCTTGAATTTAGCTGATTATGTGCTTATTAAACTTGAAATTTTGAATCTTTTTTGGTTTTTATTAATACCCTTTGCTTATTTTGATGTAAATTGAATTGGGTTGTGTTTAGTTTAGCTTATTGTGTGCTGATTTTACTAGTTATGATACATTTATACTTGGGTGTTTTTAGGCGTATTTTTGGGCTTATAAGCTTATTTGACTAGGCTTATATTTCATAAGTCCATTTTTATGGCTCATCTTCCATCTTTAAGTCATTATAAGCCCGGAAAAATTGGCTTATGAAATATAAGCCTAGTCAAATAAGCTCATAAGTCAAAAAAATAAGCTGGAAATAATGGGATTATGAAATTAAGCGGCAAGAAATAAGCTCATAAACCATAAACTAAGCTTAAACAAACACCATTTAGAATATGGTATTATATTATGATGCAAGTTGTATTGGGGTTTGTTCAGTTTAGCTTAGCTGATTATGCGATTATATTACTTGTTTCGGCTGTATGAACGTTTATTGACCTTTGTAAGACTAGATGATTTGCATCTAATTCTACTTTTTTTTTTGCTGTATATAGGTTTACCCGTGGCACGTATTGATTCTGTTTGAGTTTCTGAAAGAGGGTTTTCGATTTAAGTTTAGATGGTTGGATAGGATTGGTTGAGTTAACAAACGTTGGATTTTAAGCCTAATTGATCCAATGGAGAGCATAGATGTTACTCTATATTCACATAGTCCTGTCCACAAAGCAGTAATAAACAAAGACTACACCGCTCTGAGGAAAATAATCGCGGGTCTTCCAAAATTCATCGACTCGTCTGAGGTCAAGACCGAATCTGCCTCAATTGCAGAGGAAGCCAAGGCTGATGTCATCTCTTCCGTGATTGACCGCCGTGATGTTCCTAACCGTGACACACCGCTCCATTTGGCAGTCAAATTTAGTGACGTTACCGCTACTGAGATCCTTATGTCTGCTGGTGCTGATTGGAGCTTACAAAACGAGCAAGGTTGGAGTGCTTTACAAGAAGCTATATGCAACCGAAACGAACCCATTGCTAAAATTATAATTAAACGTTACCAACCCTTAGCTTGGGCTAAATGGTGTAGGAGATTGCCTCGTTTGTTAGCAACAATGAGAAGAATGCGTGATTTTTATATGGAAATAACGTTTCAGTTTGAAAGCTCGGTTATCCCATTTATTTCCAGAATTGCCCCCTCGGATACTTACAAAATTTGGAAAAGGGGAGCTAATTTGAGGGCAGACATGACGTTAGCTGGTTTTGATGGTTTTAGAATCCAACGAGCTGATCAAACTGTTCTATTCCTTGGTGATGGTTCTGAAGATGGGCGGGTCCCACCGGGGACTCTTTGTATGATTTCACATAAAGAGAAGGAGGTAGTTAACGCGTTGGATGGTGCGGGCGGGCCAGCTACGGATGCAGAGGTGAACCAAGAGGTTCAAGCCATGTCTCAAACGAATATATTTAGGCCTGGTATTGATGTAACTCAAGCGGTTCTTGTGCCACAGATGACATGGCGGCGGTTAGAGAAAACGGAGTTTGTTGGGAATTGGAAGGCCAAAGTTTATGATATGAATAATGTGGTTGTTAGTATTAAGTCCCGACGTGTGCCAGGTGCTAAATCAGATGAAGAGTTGTTTGCTGATTCTACTGGAAACGATACTGATAGTGAAGACCTTAATGACATTTTGACTGATGAAGAGCGTAAGCAACTCGAAGATGCATTAAAGTATGGTTCTTTGGATCAAAACAATGGAAACAATAATGGGATTATCGAGCATAGACGTAGTTTTAGTAACCAAAGAGAAATTCCAATTGAAGATGGTTTAAGTCATGAACTTGTTGAAAGTAAGCGTGAAAAGGAAAAGAAAGGATGGTTTGATGGATGGAGGAAGCGGGAGACTAAGAATAGTCAAAGTCAAAGGTATTCAGGGGAGATTGCTGCTAATGGGGACGAGAATAGCAAAGCAAGATCTTCCAAACCATCTTCATCTACAAGTAGGCGAAAAGATGGGAACCGTGAGAGCGAGTATAAGAAAGGTTTGAAGCCGATTCTGTGGCTTTCACCTGACTTTCCGTTGCATACAGATGAATTATTGCCTTTGCTCGACATTTTGGCTAATAAAGTGAAGGCGATACGAAGATTAAGAGAATTGCTTACCACAAAACTTCCAGCGGGCACGTTTCCTGTCAAGGTATTCTTTGCAATTTTGTTGCATATTAATTTAGACTATCCCAAACACCCCCTTAAAAGTGATTAGGACATGAAAATCAATCTGATAATTAGTGCGGGTAATAGTGAGGTAAATTTGCATTTACGTCAATAGGCAGTATTTTACATAAACTTACAAGTAATAACCGAAATCACTCTTTGTCAAACTTTAGAAGCACGTCCAAACGCCCCTTACGGAACTTGTAGCCAACTTTTTTCTCCATATAGGATTTGTGCAACTTCAAGTAGCATTTTTCGCTAAGAAATTACTTTTCAGGTTGCTATACCAGTGATCCCGACCATAAGAGTATTGGTTACTTTCACAAAATTCGAAGAATTACAGCCATTGGATGAATTCATTACTCCGCCGTCGAGTCCTACAGCCACAGACCACAATCTCCCTGCAACTACAAGCTCATCATCGTCTTGGTTTCAGTGGATCAAAGCTCCCTATCAACACGCCAGCTCATCAACGTCATGTATAGAAAACGCTCAAGACCCGTTTATAATTCCTGCTGATTACACATGGATTACCGCGGAAGCAAAGAAGAAGAGAATGCAAGAAAAGAGTAAATCGAAGAAATCAAGAAACGAAACCTTGTAACACGTTCATATACTCAATGATTTGGAAAACATTGGTTCGTTTTATCTTTACTAATCTATTTGGGGTTATACAGATTCAAATACATTGTGATTCTTTAATTGTTCATGGTGATTTCTAGCTTGGACCACTTCATCTAATCTCGGTGATGAAGAAATAGTTGAAATGTGGAATTTGTGTGCAGGGTTACCTTGGTTCAAGTGTCTGAAACGTTGGCGTACAAGTTCCATGGTGCTTGGCAGGAGAAGGCTAACGAGGTGGAAGTATATATGTGTCAATCATACGTTATTAGTTTCTAATAAACAGGTTTTATACTGTATTTTACTTTTAGTTAATGTAACTAACAAAGGCGACTAATTGTTAACAAAAGCACAATTATACAGGATAGTTAAGGACTTATACCAAGGTAGTTCCTTTAAATCAAACAAAGATGATCGAATAAACGAGCTCGACATTATGTGTCTCTTTTCGTCTAGTTTGATTGATGTTCATATCTGCATACATATACATATCATATGTATCAATGTTGTTTATAAATAGTGCATCATGCTTCATTTAGTGAAAATAAAGGTATAAAGGATGTGTGCGATAACCCAAAAGTGAACCTATTAAGAACAAACCCCATGTTTATTTTTAACGAGGTTTCGATTCTAGTTTCGAGTTGGAGTTGAAAAAAGCCTCACTCGAAATAGAACCAATTCCTAGACGCTAAAAACCTAAATGCGTGAATTTCATCACTTTGTTTTTAAAACGACAAATAGATTCTTTTTTTGAAAGGCATCAATATATAAAAAACGCAACAAAGACAATACATACAAAGTGTTCCACCCCTCCAAGCAAGACGCTTAAAGAGAGAGGAACCCGACTAAGTAAAATACAAAATTCAAAGCAAAACACAATACATAACATACAAACAAACTATGACCAAAACCAAACCAACCTCTAAACTAAATGAAGCAGAAACCACTAGGGACCATAGAACCTTTTGAGATGAAAAACAAAACTTCCGGTCCATAAACCTTCTGAGAAGTAAACGCTTGCAGACAACTTCCATACAACTAATTTGCATACCATTACCAGGCGTTCACAGTAGCCAAACACAAAAATTAACAACAGACACACCGCATATGACATCTTCCAGCCAGGGACGGAGCCAGGAATTAGAAATAAAGGGGCCAAAATTTTTTTCTCAAGCTAACAAAGTAATTTAACTAAAGGTTAGGGGGGTCATTTGCCTATAGTTGCGTCATATGCTTAAATTTTATAAGGTAAATAGCAAAGCGATTGGGCGTGTTGGAGGGGGCCGAGCACCCCCTGGCTCCCCCACTGTCTCCGTCTCTGCTTCCAGCATTTTTTCTAACAGAACACACTAAGAGCTTACAAACCAAACAGCCGACACTCAAATACCCAAAAGAAAGGATGCCCAAACCACCTTTAACAACCAACACCTACATTGAAAATGATAAATCTTCCTACTTGATGTGCCTACAAATCATCCTACTAACAGGATTCTGACAAGTGTGAGAAGGTTTGGATGCAGACATAAAATGAGTGAAAAAAAAAATACGTAATATCGTTGTGTGTAGGAAGATTAATATGAGATATTGTAGGAGCCTTTAATAATGTTCACACCTACATATACCTTCCAACCATAACCAACATCTAAAAGATCACCTCGTAAAACAAAACAAAGCCAACAACCAAAAGAGAGGGCATGGATACACCTACCCACCGGGTAGTTTACCCAGATAAGGTGGCATTCAGTCATTGGGAAAGAAGGAACAAAGCATTAATTGTGTTTTATTATTCCTTTCATGCCACATATTACAATCAAGCATTAATTGTGTTTTTAGTCACTGGGTAGGTTAAGTTTTCTCCTGTTTAAACAAAATTGTAACATCACCGAACCTTTGGTGAGCATTGAAAATGATACAAATACATCATCTTCTTCACCCGTTTCTCTGCAGCTCCCCTGTTTTTCTTTTTTTCTTTCTAATCTCCTAGACTTATGCTGCTTCATTATATCATGTTAATATCAAGTAATAAAGTTTTAGAATACATTCAAATCAACATACACATTAAAAACGTGAAGTAAATCCGCCCTCTGCTCATATCTGGCCTGCATAAAACCAATAGTTTGATGCCCCCTGTTTGATTGATGCCCTGGGCTGTCGCCCGGTCTGCTCATAGCCAGGGCCGGCCCTGAAGGCCAACTAGCATATACAAATGGTCCGAGAAGAAAATACATCAAGAATAGCTGTTACAGCTTATTTCGAATTTATTTACAATGTATAACATTAAAAGGTGCATATAAATGATCTACAAGAATGTGGAAGGATTCTGTATGAATTGTACAAACACTTGAGATGTTAATCTCAGTAATGTGTTTAGGATATTTATGAATGAATGTGAGTTAGCACGCGGAATTTACTAAAACACACTAAAGGAATAAAGGTGGTGAATAAGTAAAAGAGAATGAGCACAACAAGAATAACACAAAATGATTCAATATTATTGATGAAATAATACGGGTGATCTAAACTATCACCAGGATTACAAGTGTAACCTTGAATCTTTGATACGTGAAAAGGTTAAAGATAGAAGTTATGCATGGAAAGCTATGAAAGCTGTATGAAAAGATATGCAAGTTCTATATGTAAGAAGGTGTCTTAAGGGTTCCTTTTATAGTATAAGGAGCCCTTATTACAAGTGGTCAAGTTGCTTAATATAATATACTAGAGGTTTATCTTATCCTAATATTACACCTTTCAAGGTAAAACACTCCATTATATCTACTGAGACTTCTGTACTACTTCTACTTAACGTATAACTTTGTACAAAGACTAATAATACAAGTAAATATCTCTAATTAAAATATAGCAACTTGTCGTGAAAACTGGCAGGACCTTCTTTAACTAGCAGTACCTTATTACCCAGAAGGTACTGTTAGTATATCTTCATCATCAACAGAACTGAAGAGGCAGGCTTAACTATCATTAGCAGGCTCTTCAGACAGACTCTTTACTTTGTGCATTTTATTCCCAACAATCCTCCCCTAAACTTGTTATTCCCATATAAAATAACCAAGTTTCTTTGTGAATAAAATTCATACCTTGAGGATTTGAGGGAACTCTTCCAAAAACCTTATCTTTTTCTTCTAAGGCTTTCATACTGATCAAGTATGCTCTCCTTCAATCTTTTGACTGCATCAGTCTCTTCTTCACACAAAAGCTTATTGGAGATCAAGACTGATAATACTTCATAGCTTAAAGGATACTCTTTCTCTCCTAGCATAAAGAGCTCTATTCCACTCTGAGTGGAAAGATGATGAACATGACTCATGCTGAAGTATTCCCATGTAACAGATAAATCATAGTAAGGAAATTTCCAATGAGTATCAGAAGGATTTGGATCATATAGTCTGCTGAACTCAACCCATAGCTCTTGCTCCTTTGCATCTGGCTTATACTTGTTTTTCAGCTTCTCTTGAACTAATACCCATAATTCATCTAAATCCATTCTGTTACATGCTCTAAGAAGATTTTCAAAGTTCTTAAAAATCTCAACCTTGTTTCCAACTCTTGTTATCTTCCATGCTTTGCCAAACTTATCATTGTAGATTTCCCAATCTATGACTGGATGCCTTGCATGTAAAGGTTCAGCAAAAATAATTTGTGGAACATGGACAACCATTTCTTTTGTCTGAACAGAAGGCAATTCTGCTTTCTCTGCTTGTTCCTTCTGATCATCTTTTCTTCCTTTGGAAGGTCTTTCTTGTGTATCCATGACAAAACTGGTTTTGTTTCTTCTGTAAGCCTCTAAGTATAGAAGCTTCAATTCATCAAAAGATTTACCTTTGAGATGATGATCCTTCATGTTCACTTCTCTTTTCAGATATATCATGAAGAATTTCTTCTGATCTGCTTCAGAATGTGGCATTTTGAATCCTTTCTTCTGATTCTTCTGGATTTGCTGATAGACATCATCCAATGCCTCTTGATTGTATTTCTTGGTGATGAAATCATTGAGCTTGATTGTCATTTCATCTGAGCTAAGAGATTCATCACAAATCAGGGTATAAGCTTCACCTCTTACAATTGGGTCAATAGAGATGATGTATTGCAGCTGAGCATCAAACTTTTCTTGCAGCATTCTTGATTCTTCTTCAGCCCTCAATACTTCTTCTTCATGAAGCTTTTTGGACAACTCTTCATCTACAGCCAATTGTACTTGTTCTTTCTGCTTCATCTTTTTAGGCTTTGGTTCATCTTTAACCACTATTTTCTTGCCCTTGTCTTTTGGTGATGATACTGGACTTGGAGCAGCAGATTGTTCATCAGAAACAAGAAACCTCCCCTGAGGCTGTGATCCTCTCTTTCTTTTGTAAGATACTTGATCAGATCCTTTTAAATTCATAGCTAATAGCCTCTGAATCCCAGCAGGCTCTTGCTCTGCTTCAGCAGTATCTGTAGCAGCAGTATCTTTCAAGCTAGCAGGCTCTTGTTCTTGAGTAGCAGGCTCTTCATCAATCACTGGAGTTCCTTCATGAAACTGAAATTGAATCTCTTCTTTATTTTCAGAACTACCCATCCTCCCCTTTTTGGAAGAGAGACCCAAACCCTCTGCATCAACTTCACTTTCAACTCTAATTTCTCAACCCTCTTAACTAACTTGGTGTTGATCTCTATAAAATGTTTGTTTTGACTTTCAAGAGAAGTTTGTAAGTACTGCACTTGCTCCTTTAATTCCCTGATAGTCTGAGCATCTACACTTTGTTGTGGATGAGATTGAGGTGGTGAGTTATGATGTGATAATGATGGTGATGTTGCAGATGGTGTTGGTGTTGGTTGATGAGATGGTATTGGTACTGGTGATGGTGGTGTGACTGATGGTGCTGTTGGTGTGGGTGATGGTACTGATGATGGATGTGGTGATGAATGATCAGGTTCTTCAGAATGTTGTGGTAACATTTCCTCAAAAAGTGGTACTTCTTCTCCTTGAAAACCAATTTTCATGTTTGAAAACACCTTGTGTGTAAGTTTGGGAGTCTTAAAAGGTTTGTTTGGGGGAAGTAACAAATGTTTGGATTTGTTTATGAGGCACTGAATGAACCTTGGGTACATTAAAAACTTTGTTTCACTGTCCACATTTTTAACCATTCCTTCAAAAATATATTTTGAAAAGTTGAATTTCTTGTTTGTTGCCAGGCAAATGAGAGCAGCAGCCATGTTACCACTAAATTGCTCCCATGAGGTTTTCTTTTGGCTTAAACAATGAAGGATGGTATGAATCAAAAATCTCCATTGAGGGGTAAAATGCTTTTTAAGAAATGTAAGCTTTGTAGAAGTTACATTATACCCCATTTTTGTCAAATTTTCAAATATTTTAATATCAGGTAGTTGACTAATGCCATCTGAATCATCCAAACGAATGTGTCTTCTAATGGATGATTCGGTAAAAGTCAATGTTCTACCATCCACTTTGACCATTAACTCTTGAATCCTATCCTCAAGAGTATTAAGTTTAGCAGTTTGCCAAAATTGTGAAATTTGAGATTCAAAAATAGTGGGATTCACGAGTAAAGCAAACCTGACATAAGAATTGTTTAGAAAATCCACTGCTTGATGAAAAGTTTCATTGTCATCAGACTTTTCCAAAAATGCTAATTGGTTGTGACGTTTGACAAAACTTAGACGAGCCATGGTGAAAGGTTTGATGAAAATTTTGATTTCGATGGTGGGATTTTATTGTTGTACTGGTAGAAGATGAAAGGTGAGTGTGAATTATGATAAGGATTGATTATGAGAGAAATGACTTTTGACCGACTATAAAAGTTATGGATAAGAAATTGAAGAGGCGGTCAAAAAAAAGATCTTTTATTATAATAACTATATCCTTAATTCGAAGAAAACATGAATAATTCACAAAAATACCCTTTTAAAAACAACGGCTATAATTGAGCCTGACAGACTCAACGGCTATGTAGCAGTACCATTTTACTCTACCAGTACTAAAATTTGAACTACCAGTACCTTGTTTTGAAATAAAACTTGGCAGTCTCTTTGAAATTTTAGAAAATATCCCTTATAGTTTTTAGCAAACTACCAGCTATCAACGGATTTGATAAGTCTTTACTAAGAGCCGTTTGCTTTGGACTAGTCAGTTCGTTTAAGTTTTTGAAACTGGGTGAACTGATTACCTTATAGTTTTTAGCAAACTATCAGCTATCAATGGATTTGATAAGTCTTTACCAAGAGCCGTTTGCTTTGGACTAGTCAGCTCTTAAAGTTTTGAACAACTTGGTGAACTGATTACCATTTCCATATCCTGATTGTGTTAGCAAGCTTTGAGTAACCTGAAATGGTTAGTTGTAAACCAAAAGAACAGAGTGCAAAGCACTTGTTTTATAGCATTGTTAACATTTAAACATCAAGATGAGCAAAAACAGGGCAAACTTTGAACTAACAGTACCAATTTTGTACTGACAGTACCTTATGACTAACTAGTAGTACCATGATTAGAGGCCAGAACTTGTTTATTTATATACAAAACACATGTTTTTCAAAGATTTATCATACCAATACCTGCTACCAGGTATTTAAACCTACCTAAATCAAAAGCTTTGGTGAGAAGGTCTGCAAAATTATTTTCAGAATCAATTTTGACAACTTGAATTAACCTTTTCTCATTGCAATCTCTTATGAAATGGTGTCTGATTTCAATGTGTTTTGTTTTTGAATGTTGAACTGGATTTTTTAATGATACATATAGTACTGCTATTGTCAATGTAAATAATGGTGTTAAGAAAATTGTACCCATAGTCAAGCAATTGATTCTGGATCCAAAGAACTTGGCCACAACAACTTGCACTTGCAACATATTCTGCTTCAGTTGTAGAGTTGGCCACCATTGTTTGCTTCTTGCATTGCCATGATATGAGTCTGCAGCCAAGAAATTGACAACCACTAGTTGTGGATTTTCTGTCTAGGGTTGCACCAGCATAGTCACTATCTGAGTAAGCTACCAAATCAAAAGATGATTCCCTTGGATACCATAGACCCAACTTCGGCTGGCCCTTGAGGTATCTGAAGATTCTTTTGACTGCTGTGAGATGAGAAACTTTTGGATTGACTTGAAATCTTGCACATACACATACTGAGAACATGATATCTGGTCTAGATGAAGTAAGGTACATTAGGGACCCAATCATTGATCTGTAGTTGTGCACATCAACATCTTCACCCTCAGCATCTTTGTGTAACCCCTTTTCTGGATCCATTGGTGTACTTGCAACCTTTGAATCTGCAAACCCAAATTTCCTTAGGATCTCTGCTACATACTTATCTTGGCTGATAAATATGCCTTCATTAGATTGTTTCACTTGGAGACCCAAAAAGAAAGTAAGTTCCCCCATGGAACTCATTTCAAACTTACTATGCATAAGTTTTTCAAACTCTACACACAATTCCTGATTTGTAGATCCAAAGATAATGTCATCAACATAAATCTGCACCAGCAAGATGTCTTTCTTGGTTCTTTTGATGAACAAAGTTGGATCAATCTTGCCTCTTTGAAATCCATTTTCCAATAAATAGAAAGCCAATGTTTCATACCATGCTCTAGGAGCTTGGTGTAGACCATAAAGAGCTTTGGTAACCTTGTACACCTTGTCTGGATATTCTGCATCAATGAAGCTTGGAGGTTGAGAAACATACACCTCTTCTTCAATAGTACCATATAAAAAGGCACTTTTGACATCCATTTGGTAGACAGTGAATCCTATGAAAGAAGCATAGGCCAAGAATAGCCTAATTGCTTCAATTCTTGCAACTGGAGCAAAAACTTCTTCATAATCCACTCCTTCTTCTTGAGTATACCCTTGGGCCACCAATCTGGCTTTGTTTTTTTATCACTATTCCCCTTTCATCTTTCTTATTTCTGAAGACCCATTTGGTTCCAATTGCCCTGTAACCTTTGGGCAAATCAACCAGTACCCAAACCTTTTGCAGTTTGAATTGAAGTAGCTCTTCTTGCATTGCTTCAACCCAGCTTGAATCATCTAAGGCTTTTGTAATGTTTTTGGGTTCTACTTGAGAGAGAAAGCATGAAAACAGGCATATGTGGGCAACTTCATGGTTCTTTTCTTCATACACAGCTAGGACAAACCCATCATTGTCTGAAGATAAGACTTGAGTTCTTGTTTTAACACCAGAATCAATGCTGCCAATCACATTTTCAATGGAGTGATCTTTGAGAATTCTTGGGTTGTGTGTTGTAGGAACATCATAGGAAATTGGAAGGTTTCCAATCCCTATATCTTCTGGTAAGGAATCATCTGATAGAACATTTAATGGTTCAGCAGGACCAATTTGTGAACTGGCAGTACCATTTTGTGAATTGACAGTACCATTTCCATTTTCAGAATTTTCTTGATTCCCTTGATCTTGAGTTCCATGATCATCTTCAACACCTTCATTTGTAGTATTTGAAGGCCCTCCATGACTTGAAGATGAATCCAATCCTGTCCAAATTGGCATCAAGATGTAATCTTGATCCTCAGATGCTTTATCATTGTCTTCAAAACCTGCATTATCATTAGTATTTGTACCTGTGACAGGCACATAATTCATAGATTCTGAAAGTTTATCAATGTCAAAACACCAATCTGGTCCAGTGCCTGCAACATTTGGTAGTTTCTCTTGGAACTCTATGTGCAGGTTTTCTTCCACTAGCCTAGTGCATTTATTATACACCCTATAGGCCTTACTTTGCAAAGAATACCCTATCATGTAGCCTTCATCAGCTTTTCCTTCAAACTTTCCTAGATGATCTTTGGTATTGAGAATAGTGACATGACATCCAAAAGGTCTCATAAAACTTAGAGATGGTGTTCTACCAAATAAAAGTTCATAAGGAGTCTTTCTATGAGGTTTAATCACAAGAACCCTATTCTGTACATAACAAGCAGTACCTACTGCTTCAGCCCAAAATGAAATAGGCAACTTAGAATCTACTAGCATTGTTCTAGCAGCCTCAATAAGTGTTCTATTTTTCCTTTCTGCTACTCCATTTTGCTGTGGGGTTCTAGCTACACTATATTCTCTTTTTATTCCTTTTTCTTTGCAAAATTCATCCATAACTCTATTCTTGAATTCTGTCCCATTGTCACATCTAATTACTTTTACTTTCTTATCAATTTGATTTTCTATCCCTGTAATGTAGGACTTAAGGATCTCACTTGTTTCATCCTTAGTTCTTAAAAAGAAAACCCAAGAGAATCTGCTGTAATCATCAGTAACTACAAGACAATATCTTTTACCATCCAAGCTATTCACAGAAGTAGGACCAAAGAGGTCCATATGAAGCATGTATAAAGCTTGAGAAATTGAGTTATAGGTCTTGGGCTTACAAGAAGCTCTATGTTGTTTGCCTTTTAGACAATCAACACAGGTTTGGTCATTTAAAAAAATCTTTTTGGGTAAACCTCTAACCAAATCATATTTTGCAATTGTATTGATTGTTTTGAAGTTTACATGACCAAGTCTTCTATGCCAAAGCATAGATTCATCCAATGAGGCTTTTGCTACTAGACAGGTTAAGCTCTCTTTAGGAACAATGTTCTTTAAATCAACAATGTACATATTGTTCTTTCTAGGGATTTTAAGAAGAATCTGACTTTCATCAGGGATTTTAAAATTAGGAGAAAGTACAATGCATTCAGTGTCAGTAAAAAGAACTTTGTTCTTTGTGTCACACATTTGTGAGACACTTAAGAGATTAAACTGTAGTTCTTTCACAAAATACACATTTTCAAAATCTAATTTACTGGTTTTAATTGTACCTTTACCAGTAATCTTTCCTTTGATTCCTCCCCCAAAGGTAACATATCCTCCATCAAATGATTTGAAGTCTGTGAGGTAAGACATGTTGCCTGTCATGTGCCTTGAACATCCACTATCTACATATCCTTGATCTGCAATATCATTTGAATGTTCCTGCACATGTATACACATATTAGTTTCTTTGGGGTACCCAAGCCATGACTGACTTGGGTTTGCCTCGTGCATCAATGTAATCAAACCTTTTTAGGACTGTTGATGCACCATTTGGTTGGAGTGGTCTCCAAATCCAACATGCTCAGGACTTAACAGCATTTTCATTTTTGACACATTTTGTGGTTTTTGGTCTGACAGTACCAAATTTGGCAGTACCATTTGGTCTAGCAGGACCATATGGTCTAGCAGAACCTTTTGGTTTTGGTTTCCAGTCTTGTGTTTTATCCACAAAATTCCTTTCAATATGACTTTTCACAACTTTTGGTGTATGTTTGAAAGTATTACTTGCACCCTTAGTAGTGAACTTTGGGTAAACAGGCTCATTTGTTCTAACAGTATGATTGACTTTTGGTGTGTTAGATTTCACAGAACCTTTTCTGGGGTTTGTTTTACTTGTTTTAGACCTTGATGTACTCCCAGAAACCCAATTGTTACAATAAGCATGAGTATGATTAAAACTACCACAGTAATAGCATGCCTTATTGTACAAAACAAAGTTATCACCAAGTTGATGTGACTTAAGATTGTTCCAATTTCTCTGACTACCTCTAGGTTTGCTATTACATTTAGCACAACATTCAACAGTTTTTAGAACAACTTTAGTCTTTGTGATACTTTCTACACTTTTAGGACTGATTGGTCCTACTTTGTTTCCTTTCTTAGAAACAGTCTCTTTTCTATTCTCATCAGATGTACAACCTTCAATAGTTGTAACATCTGAGCTCTTATCAGTGAGCACCTTTTCTTTGGAGAGAGAAGTATTACTTGTACTCTCAAAAGGTTCACTATTTTCTACAGGTTTTACTTTTTCTAGTGATTTATTTGTGAGCTCATGTAAACCTGATTCAGCAAGATCTAAACCTGGGGGACAAGGAATTCCTCT
This sequence comes from Artemisia argyi, assembly GCA_030686995.1. NCBI lineage: Eukaryota > Viridiplantae > Streptophyta > Magnoliopsida > Asterales > Asteraceae > Artemisia > Artemisia argyi. Next base: position 20,773,681 of record CM060684.1, read on the forward strand.
GTAAGGAGGAGGACATGTGTTGTATCCAATCCCAGATTTGATTTTCTTGTTCATTTGGTTCTCAATTATACTTTTAGTACAAGCAGAAGCATTTTCTAATGTTGTAACAGTTAGTTGAATATTATCTTTTGCTTGTTAGCAAACTCAGTTCTTAACAGGTTTATTTCAGCATCTTTAAGAAATATGTCTCTATTAAGAATAGCTTTTGTGTCAGAAAAGGTGAGTTCATTTTCTCTAAAGTGAATTATCTGTTTCTCAAGTTTGGACATACCACACTTATGATTAACTAGGTCTTGATGAGTTTTTCTTTGTTCTTCTTTCAGCTCATCATAAAGTTTTCTCAAGATTTCTAGTTCTTTAAAAACTTCACAAGTAGCAGAACATTTAGTAATTTGTACCTCAGGATTGGAGAGAGCCATTAAAGCCATTTCATTTGAGGATGACTCTTCTTCACCCATAAAGCTCCAATCAAAACCCAGCCCATCAATGGCTACCATAGCTTTTGTTTCAGTGATGTCCACTTCCTTGCTCTTGTTCTCATTGTTTCCCCTATTTTTGTTCTCAAAACCTCTTCCCTTATCACCCTGCTTCTTTGGTCTTCTACATTCTCTTGAGTAGTGACCCTTCATGTGGCAGTTGTAACACTCCACTTTAGATTTGTCATACCCAGCAGGTTCATTGCCATTGATGACAATCTTCTTTTCAGTCCTCATCAAATATTTCTTAGCCCTCATGCTAAGAAGTGAAAGCTGCCATTTTATGTCCATTTCTTCAAGATCATCATCACTGATCTCTTGAAGATCTTCAAAGGTCAATGTGGAACCATTGTGTTGTGATGTTAGGAAAGCACAACCAATTGTTTCATCTAAAATGGTTTTGGTACTGCTGGAAGTACTGGCAGTACCAAAATTTGTGTTGGCAGTACCTTCTTCTCCACCATCTTCATCAACTTTCTTGGTAGTACCATGAGATGACATAAATGCCATATTTCCTGAGCTTGAACTAGTAGACTTCTTTAGTTCATGCTCTACTATCTTGAAGTTGCTGTAAAGATCATTGAGACTCATGGAATCAATATCTGGTTTGTTTTTCCAGACAATGACATGCATTGCCCATTCAGAGGGTAGACTTCTAAGGAATTTGGAGTTTAAGTCTTCTTGAGATATTATCACTTCATGAATGGCTAACTGACTAGAAAGCTTTTGTAGTCTATTGAACATGTTGTCCAAGGACTCATTTGGTGTGGCTGAAAAGTTTTCAAACTGTTGTTTTAAAAGTGTTTTCTGGGTTTTCTTGGTGGCATCATTTCCACCAAATCTAGCCACAATAGCTTGAAAAAGGGTTTTAGCACACTTGTATTTGTTAAAGACTAGAAGCTGGTCATTTGGAATAGACATAAGAAGCATACTCCTGGCTTTAAGATCATTTCTCTTTTGAATTCTTTCTTCAGCAGTTATTGGATTTACTTGCACAGTTGTGACAAGTGCATCATTTACTGTGGAGGTGGTGGTTGCTGGTTTAAATGAGTTTCCTTCTTCAATGATCTCCCAAAGTGCATAGTCTTGCACTTGAAAGTATTGTTCAACCCTTAGTCTCCACATTTCAAACTCATTCTGTTTGAGTAATGGAAGTTTTGCAGCTACATTGGTTTGAATGTGCTCAACATCCATTTTTGCTTTGTTCTTTTATGTCATAAATATCAGCCTTGCTCTGATACCACTTGTGGAAGGATTCTGTATGAATTGTGCAAACACTTGAGATGTTAATCTCAGTAATGTGTTTAGGATATTTATGAATGAATGTGAGTTAGCACGCGGAATTTACTAAAACACACTAAAGGAACAAAGGTGGTGAATAAGTAAAAGAGAATGAGCACAACAAGAATAACACAAAACGATTCAATATTATTGATGAAATAATACGGGTGATCTAAACTATCACCAGGATTACAAGTGTAACCTTGAATCTTTGATACGTGAAAAGGTTAAAGATAGAAGTTATGCATGGAAAGCTATGAAAGCTGTATGAAAAGATATGCAAGTTCTATATGTAAGAAGGTGTCTTAAGGGTTCCTTTTATAGTATAAGGAGCCCTTATTACAAGTCGTCAAGTTGCTTAATATAATATACTAGAGGTTTATCTTATCCTAATATTACACCTTTCAAGGTAAAACACTCCATTATATCTACTGAGACTTCTGTACTACTTCTACTTAACGTATAACTTTGTACAAAGACTAATAATACAAGTAAATATCTCTAATTAAAATATAGCAACTTGTCGTGAAAACTGGCAGGACCTTCTTTAACTAGCAGTACCTTCTTACCCAGAAGGTACTGTTAGTATATCTTCATCATCAGCAGAACTGAAGAGGCAGGCTTAACTATCATTAGCAGGCTCTTCAGACAGACTCTTTACTTTGTGCATTTTATTCCCAACAAAGAACCTCTTTGCTACTTTATCTGCTTACCTTGGCCCTGAGAGAAAAGAAGGCATGAGTACTGTCAACTCTTTCTCGCGTGTAACTGATGTTCTCTTCATTCTTGGATCTGTGAAATTGTAATCCAAGTTAGATTCAACATTCATTCCTCCCTCTAACACCTTAACCACTGATGACATTGAAGGCCTTCTTGTATAATCAGTTTGCAAACACCATGAAGCCAATTTCATCATCTCCACGACTTCCGTACCATGTGATTTCATATCTTCACTATACCCATCAACCATATCTAACAACGTTCCTTGCTCCCAACACTTTTGAAACATGCCAAGTAAATGTCTCTTTTCTTCCGGCTGAGATATGTCGAAATTCTTCCTGCCACATAAGATCTCCAGGAGAACGATTCCAAAGCTGTACACATCCACCTTTTCAGTGATAACCGAGCTCAACCATTCTGGAGCCAGATAGCCAGGAGTTCCTCTCATGGTAGTCATCACTTGTTTTTGGTTTCTGTCGATGAGCTTAGACAACCCAAAATCAGATACTTTGGCATTGAAGTCGCTGTCTAGGAGTATGTTTTGAGGTTTAATATCGAGGTGGATGATTCTTTGCCTACAATCTTCATGGAGATACGCTAAACCTTTGGCGACATCAAGAATAATTTTCTTTATGCATTCCCATTTGAGTACATGCTCTCGAACTCTATGGTAGATCCAACGGTCTAGTGATCCATTGCTCATGAATTCATACACAAGAAGCCGTTGTGATTTCCAAGCACAAAATCCTTTGAGTCTCACTAGATTTACATGGTGAATGCTGCCAATGGATTCAACCTCAGCTAGAAATGACCTTTTAACATGCGTAAGCCCCTCGAGACATTTTACTGCAATTTTTGAACCATCTTCAAGGATACCTTCAAAAACTGTTCCAAATCCTCCTTCACCAAGCTTTTTACTGAAATTCTGTGTGGCAGATTTTAATTCTTCATATGAAAACCGAGTGGGCATTCCTGGTACTTGATCTAAATACTCTTCCTCCCTTTCAGTATTCTTTTTTCTCTTTCGGACTACGAACATCCTAAAACCAACGGGCACAACAACCAGAAGCACAAAACTTCCAATAGTGGACCCTATAACTATGGAAACTTGATGAGAGGTGGGAGACAAAGAAACTTGTCTTACCTTTTGAACTTTTATGAAAGCTGTAGCATTGTAACTGGGATCAACATAAAACATTGAAAAGATCTCAGAAGGTAAATAACAGTATCCTTTTGATATATATGAATGATACCTAAACAGAGCGGCTTTGCATGAGCAGTCATTAAGACATGCTTGCTTGCAAGTCTCCATATTAAGTGTCTCCATATCGGGAGTATAGGTGCGGTGGGTGAAGTACATGATATTCTTGAGTTCGATAAAATCCTGATCTTGTTTGGAATCACATGTGAGAGGAGTTATTTCAGAGCAACCAAGTTGGGGTTGGTAATCGTTCACCGGTTTAAAATAGTCTCTTGTGGGACAAGTACACTGTTGATTACCTAGGCAAAGGCCATTTCTTCCACAAACCAAAGGATAACCACACTCTCCATTATCATTATTTGTAAGATTAAAATCCACGCTCCACTCATTGTATGATTCGCCGTTCATTAATTCCAAATGCCCATTTGGCATCAGTTTAATAAACTGAAACGGTGATGCTTGTGGTATAGATATCACAAAGTCAGGATCATCTGGTTCAGCAGAAGATAGATATGCAGCCAAACTCCCGTTCAACAACCTTACATAACTTCTTTCTTCATTTGTATCTTTTCCACGGCTCAAGTAACTGCTATATATTAGAGGTGGGTTTGATCCAACGTAAGCAAACAAACCTTTATCGGTGACTTGAAGAGAATAAATACCTTTTTGAGCTGTCAAATTGGTTAACGAAACACTGGGTACGAGCTGCTGTCCTTGATACAGTCGTTGTCCCAGTACCAAACAGTCTGTTGGGAAATCAAAAGATTGCCAGACCACAGACCCACTAGCATCAAATAACACCAGGTTTCCGCTATCGGTTAAGTTCATACCAGCCACAGATTTCCCTCTAGTATTGGTAGTCCAAACTATGCTTCCATCGACATCCTGCAAGACCAATTCTCCAGTTGAAGTGAAATTCAGTATAGCACCATTCCCAACTTCATGGTCTCGGTTTGCTGACCAAATCACGAATTCAGGAGAAACCAAGTCAGTGAAATATCCAAAGGAACCGTTCGTGTAAATCTGAACAACTAAGATGGCAAATTGGTAAGAGAGCATGTTGGTCCCATTATAAAGGAAGCCACATGCGAATCCTCGTCTGTCAAAATTTCTCCCATATAGGATGGGTCTGAATATTAAGTTGTCTATGCTATAATTTGTAAGAGCTTCATTGTTTGTCCATGTCGTTGAAAGATTAGCATAGCCAAAGAGCTCAGCAGAAGCCAAGTAACAAGTTAAGATGAGAAACAACGCAACGAAGCAAAAAGAGATCAACGGTACCTTCATAACTAAGAGGGCAGGGAGTGGTAACGCAGAACCGGTGTTATGTCCTATGTGGCACGATGTCAACGCCGTTACCACGTTAAACCCATTTCCTAGTCGAGTGCGTTGGTGAGGCGTTTCAACTTACGTTATTATAGTAACGTACGTTGTGGTATTTTGGCCATGTTTACAAACCAACCCCCCATGTTTTACAACCGATAGTTTACAAACCAACCCCCCTCATGTTGTGTGAGTGTGTGTGTGTGTTGGGTTTGAATTTCCGTGGGTTTGCGTTGGGTTTGAATTTTGGGTTTGCGTTTTTGTGTGTGTCTAAGTGTGTGTGCAGAGAAGACAAGAAGATGATGACTTTTTTTTTTTTTTTTTTTTTTTTTGTCAACAATGAAGAAGAAGATGCAAATGAAGAAGAAGAAAGCGTGTTGCAGTCAATGTGGACCAAAAAGACTTTTTAAGTTGTTTTTTTTTTTTTTTTTTTTTTTTTTTTTTTTTTTTTTTTTTTGGTAATGGGCTAAGTCTTTTTAATGGGTTTGCAGTGAACGTGGACCAAAAAGACTCCGTATTTTTTTTTATTTCGTATTTAATTGTAATGTTTTTTTTCCGTATTTTAATGTTTAGTTTTTATAATTGAAGTGTTTGAATGTTTAATAAATGAAATTATTGAGGGTTATGATTTCCTGATGTTTTTGGTGTTAAAATGATGTGGCGTTAACGTGACAATGGTGTTTGTGTTATTTGGTGTTACCACTCCCTATGCTCTAACAAATAAGTAGTTTAGAAGACCTTAACTATGACGATGCTTCGTAAATAGAGAAATTTAAATATACTATTTTTATATTTTTAAGCATTGAACAAGTCAACTCTATGCTATAGTTCACTCATTTTAGTCGAAGTTATCCTTGCACAGTAAAACCTCTATTAATTTATAAATTAATAGTGTTGAGACCGGGATATTTTATTAATTTAGCGAGATATTATTATATCGATAAATTAATAATTTATTAATTTAAAGAGATTTTATATATGACTTTTAAATTTTCAAGTTTAATACTAGTTACAATATATACTCCTTAGAGATGAAAAATAAATTTGAAAAACACGTTCCAATTAAAATTTGATGAATTCATATTCACACTTTATAAAAATAAAATTAACACTTTTTGTTGCAATACGAGAAGACAACACACCAACACTTTCTAGCAATAAAGAGATTTTGAAATAAACTCAATATAGATTTGAAGTTCAACAAAAAATAGCAAGTGGCAATAAATTTCATTTTTTACTAAATAATCTTAGCATTTTGAAGTGTATCTCTCTCACACATATATACATATATATGAAATTTTTAGTAATTATTAATTTATAGTTTTGTTGGGACTAATATATATACACTGTAGTTTCAAAAAAAATATGATCTTATTATTTTATTGATTGGAGTCTAAATTTGTACTGATCCCAAGTTAGGACTGAATAAATTATTAATTTTATCGAGGTTATTAATTTATCGAGTATTAATTTATAAAGGTTTTAGGGGGTGTTTGGTACAGAGAAATAAACCAAAAGAAAAGAAAATGAATGAAATTCCTTTATTTGGTACACTAAAGAAATAAAAAGACGGAGAGTTTTGATTTCTCGAGAAAATAATTTACATGTAATCAAATTCCACTCCTTTTGATGTGGAAAAGAAGGTGGAGACGGAGAATTCATAAAGGGGCAATTCCATATTTACCCAACTTAAACATGATAATGTCATATTTACCCAAAATATGCTTTAAGTGCATTGTAAATCATGCATTTAAAACTTGTATTTTGGGTATATATGACATTTTCATGTTTAGATTGGGTAAATATGGAATTATCCCATTCATAAATATCACCACTCTATATTTATTTTTTACACAATAGTATTAAGAGTAAAGATCATTTGAGGACCAAACTTTTTTTACATACCAAGAGACTAATCTCCACCCTCCATCTTCCCTCCATCTTTATTTGATCTAATGGATGAGATTAATCCCAACAATTTAAAAAACCCACTTTCATCCTTTTTTTTCAAATATTAATATCTTTCAAACCATTAATCGTTAAGCGAAAAAAAATATACCGTTACAACGAGTATTTAATTATCTTTCTATAGATAGGCTAATTGATATATTTTCGACAAAAAAATTTTTTTTCGTTTTTTTCACGTTTTTTTTTCGTGGCCGAAAAAATCATATATGATATTACATATAATATCATATATGATATTACATATCATATATGATATGTAATATCATATATGATATTATATATGATATTATATGTAATATCATATATGATATTACATATCATATATGATATGCAATATCATATATGATTTTTTTTTCGGCCAGAAAAAAAAAAGCGAAAATAACGATTTTTTTTTTCGAAAGTATATCAAAGTGCCCGTCTATAGAAAGATAATTAAATGCCCGTCGCGATGGTGTAATTATTTTCGCTTAACGATTAACGGGTTAAGAGATATTTAAATTATAAAAAATTGGTGAAATAATAAAATCCTTTTAATCTCAACCATTGATTTCCTTTTTAGATGGATGGTGGGGATGAGTCCCTTGGTATGTGAGGAATGTTTGGTTTCTTGAATAACTCGACTCATAGTACTACCTCCGTCTCAAAATTATTGTCCACATTTTTAGTTTGGGATGTCTCAAAATAATTGTCCACTTTCCTTTTTAAGTAAAAACTAGAGAATATATTGAGGGAATATTCTTATTGAGTTGTTGAGATTTATAAGGGTCCCATTTTTCACATTCATGTGATAGAATTACATAGGAATGTCTAGAACCCTAGCCCCATCTCCACCTTTTTGACCATTCTGACAATAAAAAAAACCATCCTCATTGATCTTCGTTAGTAGCTGTCCTTTGCCAAAATCTCTTTTATCTTTCACCTGAACCTTTCTAATCGTTAGATCTGATTCATATTTCCGGTTTCGATTCGTTAAACTCATGGATTTTCCACCAACGTCTACTCCCAGTATTTTCATGAAGAGATCTCAAATGGATACAGGCAAATTTGTTTAACTAATCATATTTTTGTTCAGTCATCACAAAAATTATGCCATCGTGATAAAGTATTTTCCAAAAGCCTTCAACATCAAGCAACAAAGTCAAAATGTTATATCAATTTGGATGAAGTTAGTTGTTAATTGTTTTTTTTTAATTGGTTGGTATTTTAATTTGCTTCATTTTTTTAAAATTATTTTATGGTGTTAAATTTCCTAAAGAAATTATTTCAAGTTTTTTTTTTTTTTTTTTTTTTTTTTTTTTTTTTTTTTTTTTTAATTAATAATTCTCGGGTCAAAAGTCTATTGTTACCAAATATGAGAATTCATAATATTTCTCTTACTGATTTCTATTCTCTGAATTTCTATTCTCTGTTTCATTTCAATTTTCTGAATTTCTCTACAGCGTAGATTAATACACAACTGTGTATGACTGTATTCAACTATTAATCATTATTTTCCAAAGGGTCTTGCTAAGTGCTAACGCGCGCCAGTGGACCCAATTTTGTATGAAGGAGTTCGGTAACATGTGTTCACGTGGCACATCTTTGACCATATTTGAAAAAAATAAAATAAAATAATAAAAGAAAGTTTGAGTATTTAATTAGAAACTGTTTTTAATTTCTAATACATGTAAGATTTTTTCTAACTTGTGCCCATTAAGAACACAAAAATGTGTATTTTTTACAGGTTTTTGTGTCTTTTTTGTAAGTCTCTGTCACTTTTTAAATAAAAAACTGTTTTTTCTCTATACTTTTTGTGGGTTCACTAGTACTTTTTGTTTGCTTAACTTGTGACTCAGAACACAAGTTAGAAAAACTATATATATAATGCATATATAATTTTACCTAAACTTAAAAACCTTAAAATTTTATAATGTAATAATATCTATAATGCCCTTTTTAAACTTGAGTTTCCTACAAAATTGTTTCTTTAGCTGGTTTGAGTCTTTGGGGCTGTTGGTTCAAATCCCGTGGATTAATCAGCCAAAAGATAAAAAATCATGGTTAAAAAAAAATGTTGCTTTAGAAAATATGGCAAATTTTTAAATACTTGCATTGCTTAACTAACGAAAGAAAAATGGAACCAGATACATTCTTAAAGGAATGCGCTTTGTGTTACACAATATAAAAAAAATATAGAAATATGAAGGAACGAAGTTCACACAATCCTATTTCTTTCTGTTGGTCAACAACCAACAAAAGTTCTCGTTTAGTTCTTCACTACTTGTACAGGAAAAAGTCACTTTCTGTCTGGAGGGAATAATTTGATTCTCAATCGAATGTCTCCATATTTTTTTTATGAGCGTCTCTCTTATTATGATTTTGGGTTTCTCAATGGATTTAATTTATTTAGAGTCGCAAGGGCATAATCTGACAATTGGGAATTACGAGTAAAAAGTGACTGATTCTGTAGTAGATAGTATGAAGGCCCTCATTGATGACCGCCTATCAAAATTTAATGTATGTTTTAATAATTAAAACATACATTAAATTTTGTTTTCTTAAGAATATAATCTATGAGGCTTTATCCAACCCGTGCGATGCACGGTCTTTGGTTGAATATCTACGTGTTTTGTACGTAATGTTGGTGCAGACGGTTGAATGTATGGTTTAACACATATTATATCCCATACATGGAAGCAAAACATTGTTTGTGATTATAAAAGTTGCTCCAATGTAACTATGTGTACCAATGTAGCATGAGACAATTATAGCTTACTTACTGACCCGTGCAATGCACAAATGTTGTATTTAATTGTTCATCACGTAATGTTTACCTGTCATCCCTACCAAATAAAATTTCATGCTAATTATAAGTTGCACTGTGACATATGAGAATAAACGGATAAATCCTTAAGATTTTAATTATATGTTGACCCGTGTGGTCATAATCAGTATCATGTTGACCCGTGTGGTCATATTCGATATCTTGTTGACCCGTGCGGTCATATTTAGCTTTGAAACAACCGTCTTTCTTGACACCACAACTTTGCCAACAACATCAATGTAATTCAATGATTACTTTTTCCCTCATACGACATACTTAATACGGATATTTTTACTTCAAATTCTCAAAAGACAATTTACCAAAACACAATCCACTATGTTATTCGTTTCACTTAATTTGAACATATGCACATATACGTGTTTTGTATGTAATGTTGGTGTAGACGGTTGAATGAGTATATGACGGAATTTAGATGTCTTTTAGAGAAGTTTATAGGTTGTTTTTATTGTTATTGTTCTTTTATTTTAGTCTATGTAATTAGTTATATGTAATGTATTGTATTTATTTTAGTTGATTTGAATAAGCCTCATTTAAGCCCCATCAAACATAGCCTTAATGTGAAGTTTTTAACAATGGTCCTCAATCGGAATAATAATGTTCAAACATAAGCAATTAAATTGGTGTGTCATTTAATGTCACATTGATATAAAAGCTAGGACCCATTGGGCCTGTAATTTGATCCAAAATAAGTAACTAACAAATTAAGAAATGTAGTACTGTATTTAGTTATTTACAATCTTTAGATCTAATCTACTAAAGTTCAGATATTCAAAACCACGGCGATGTATTGTTTGTATATCTAATATCTTATCGATCATGTAATATATTAAGTTACTTTTAATATATATTCATTCAAGATGGATTCTAGCAAAATAAGCATAAAGTGTTTAACTCGAATATCATGTTAACCACGACTTAGTACCGTCACTAACAAAACCTGTTTTTTTTCAAGCTTGAAAATATATTAAACTTCAAGCTATAATATTACAATATAACCCTTTACAAATTGATAGTTCATATGAACATTACTATTCTGAATTCCTACGTGTTGAAATATGAAGAAAAAAAGAACCAAACCTACATGTTTACAAAGAAAGAACTTTAACTTAAGTTGAAGTTCCTTGATTATGCTTTTAATAGGTTAACTTAAGGCTCATAATATTGAACATTAATATCTAGAAAGCAGTTTCGGTTATATATAAGACTGATATTGGGTCCGAAGGGTCACTACAATTATACAATACATCTTTTAAAGCATTTGAACCAAATGATATAATTTGGATTCTATTACTAACAAAAAAAAAAAAATAAATAAAATAAAAAATAAAAAAATAAAAAATAAATACCACATAAGACAATAAGAATTAAAAGTAACAACTTGACCATAAAAGATGAATCACGTTTCCTAAGAAAAAGAGTTGCATATCAGTATATCACACACATTACATCTAAACAAATTTCTCTGTAGAAAATGTTAATTAGACGGCTTCACATTTACAACATGTTTTTGTTCTATAGTAACTATTATCAGTTTATATTAAATGTCGATGCAAACGTCGACGTATTGGCCTCCACTTTTCCCGCCATTTTTTGCCCAGAAAGTCAGCCCAGGTCCGTGGGTTTTTTGACCCACTATGGTTCAGCCTGTGTACAATAATGCAGCCCATGTATGCCAATGATAAACCCAGAACCTAGACCATTCCACAAACCCTCCGCACACTATTTTTTGCTGCTGATGATGATGATCGAATCAATCTAACCGAATCCACATCCAGTGGTGATGATCGAAGGATGGAGATGAAAGAGATGAATATGACAAAGAAGAGTATCATCAATGTTTGAGGTTGGTTATACGTTTTAGGTTTTTGATTTTGATATAGATTTTACTTTTAATTTAGGCTTCTTTGTGAAATTAGGGGTTTTTGCAGGAACACCAACTGTTTCTAGATCTTTAATTTGCTAATTCATCAAATCTACAAGACGCATGGAAACAAAAAGAAAGGTATAAAATTATTTATGTAAAATCTAATCAAAAATTAGGGTTTTGTTATAATTTGAGGGGTTTTGCTAATTTCGGCTTTATTTATTAATTTTAGGTGTTTTGTAGATTTTTTGATTGCTGCCTTGCATTTACCCACATTTGATTGGCTGATGATTGGCTCATGTTTGTTTTCCTAATATTCGCATTATATCGCGCGCCTATTTTTGGACTTAAGGTTACTCATATACTTGGTATTCTCATGTATTTCGAAATGGTTAGGAAAAACTTGAGACTCTCCGTATCTTGGTGTTGCAACATGGTATGTATGCAGCCATGGCGGGTATGTCCTGTTTTTCAGGTGTATACGTATTTGAGTCTCATTTGGTCCAAAAGAAAGTATATGTTAATATGTTATATATACATGGTCTTTGTGGTGCCATTGTTTTAGGACTAAAGCAGGCTAAACTTTCGTCCGACAAAAGTGCCTATGTGATTTTACGTGTGTAATGTACATTTATGTAATGGTAACAGGCTGTGATGACTGTTATAATTTTAACGAATTTGAATAGGTCATGGAAGGTTTTAACGTAACCTGGCATGGCAATGGCCGGACGGTATAGCATAACTGATAACTATGCAACCGAGCTTATTTGCAGTCACGGTGAAATCAGAATGTTCCTGAGACCCGTACTTTAATTACAGATCTGAGCCCCAATGTTCTTGAAACCCGTGCGGTTACCAGGTTATGTTTACTTTACTGAAATTGGTTAAACTGTGAAAAAGGCCTTATCTTGGTGGGCCGTTTATATAGGATAAAAGGTTGTGATGAATGTCAGTGGGTTCAAAAAAACTTGAGGCTGGCCGTATTTTGGCGGGGCAACATGCTATGTTTGCAGCCATGGTGTCCTTCTGCTGTTTTTTGAGTTTGTACCTATCTGAGCCTTATTGTTCCACTTGTTGTTTTTGTATATAATAGGCTGTGATGAGACTTGCAGGGTTGGGCTAAATTTGAAACTGTCCGTATCTCGACAGATGCACATGTATGTTTTTTTAGATGCTTGGGGCCTGTGCCATGATCTGTTGTTTCAGTTTTAGGCGCTTATCTTCTATGGCCTGTTAAGGTTCCTATATGATGTGTTTTACTTGGCTGTGATGATCCTTCGAGTATGATGTCTTGCTGAAAACCGTGGAAGGATGGCAGAGTGTGAGAAACACTCGCCTTAGCAACCTCCGCGCGTACGCTAGGCTATGAATTAATCTGAGCCAATAAGCAAATCCCAAACACACTCCCTTAAAACTGGTCAATCCTACAAAAATTTTATAACGGGTGATGATGATAATTTTATGCATTTATGTTCTATGGACACACATATCTTGGCGGGGCAGCCACACCTGGAATGTGGTTGCAGCCATGGCGGGTGTTTGAATTTGACATATTCGGTTGACGCGCTTTGTATCAAGTCGTTACTTGGACGGGTTTAAAAAACGTAGATTGATAACCAATATAGCATAGTCCAAAACATACACAACTATTTGTAACAAAATTAGTATTTCAAATTATAAAAGTCTATCAAGACTTGGTATATTACAGATTTTACAAACTCTTACATTTAAATTGGACAAAAATATTTTTTCATAAAATAATCATGGACCAACGAACAATCACACAATCCTTTATCCGCAAAACTCAAAGGCATGAGGCATGGCTAAAGTTGCTCCCTCTAAGAAGTTAATGGTGGCGATGGTCGTCTTTTATATACTGGTACAAAACTACAAAAGAATAGTGTTAAAAAATTACATGGGGTGAAAGCCAACTATTGAGACATACTGACTAACTATAGTTCTTATTTATGAGACTACTTATAATCACTTTCACAATATGCTACCGAAGACCCCCCAACAACATTTTTCCCCCTTAAAATGATCAAGACAACTTACATAACTAATCTTTGATATGAGTATTCACTAAATAAATATTTATTAAGCAATTCCCATTAATTATTTCATAATATTCATCACTTCTTCCAAAAGTGTACGTACCAAAGAATCAAGATTTCTTTTTCAATTGTGAGTTCGTGAAATGGTGACTAAAATAAACAACTAATAAAACCACATTACCCTGAAGTAGCCCAACATTTTCACCATAGAGCAAAAAAAAGTATTAATGTGACTGAAATTAGAATAGCACCCCAAGCTGTGACCAGACTGTCCAGGAAAATCAGGAGAGCCTGAGAAAGATGATAACCAATCCAATCTTGAATCGATCTTATAATAACTTGCTTAAAATTAATGTAAATGAAAAATACCTTCATTGTGGCTTTATTGCAAATAAGAAGTGTGCACAACAACAGATGTCGCCTTTTGAAGATGGGTAGTATCTCTTCTGTTGGGAGAAAAGAGTTTGTGTCATCGACTTCAGCCCCAAGATTTCCTTGCTGCATTTTCCAGTCTTCGATCCTTTCTTTCCAACCTCCATCTTTCTTTCCATCCCATTTTCCACTTCCTGTAATATTAATTCATATGGTCACTATATTGTATTTTGAATAGGCTCAACCCAATTGTATTAATGAACCGCAATCAATTCTAATGTTGTCAATATAGATCAATTCTAAGTTATTATATCAGAAGGGTTCGATTAACATAGGAGGGCAGTGCTTAGAATTCTCACAAATCGAAAAACCAACTACATTATCAGATACAAATGAGAATAGCAAACATTTGGTGATAAAGGACCAGCAAAGGAAGTAAACAGGACACCAACATAGGTTGACCTGACCCATACACATTTTTGTCTGTTTATCAGAATTTTAGAAATGAATCATATTTTAAACTTACTCAGCCGTTCAAAAAGTTTTGCATCTATATTTGTCGAGCATGCAACTTAATAGAAGCACACAAGCCTTAAAATTAAAGTTGAATACAATACACTGAACAGGTAAAGGTTCATACCGGTAACCTTCTGCTGTTCATTCTCTGCTGAGTCAAGATCAGTGTCGTTAATGTCACTGAAGGACTCCTTAGGAATGATGCAAATTGGAGTTCCAACTTCCAAGCTGCACCAATTATAATTTTAACAAAATTATTTGATGAAAATTAGAATAATATAAAGATGTGCCTAATAATGCACATTTCTTACATGATAATTACCACATAATAGTAAAAAGTCCTAAAAACTATGAGTTGCAAATTCATTGTCCTGGACAGTAATAAATACTTTCATAGTAATGTGTACTTGGTTTAAGTTACCTACCCGCAATACTTCTTACAAATTGATGAAATTTTCAAGGTAGAAGCCCCCGTTTCTCAAAAATTGATGCACTCATTTTAACGACCACCACTTTCTCTCTCCAATACCCGCAACAATTATCTTTTTAATCACAGTATATGTACTCACTACGCTGCTTGGTTAAGAAGAAAACCCATAAACTCTGAAGTGGGACGTAAGCACCTAATTTCAATATCTAATACTAATAAACTAAAACATCTAATTATTATAGGGGTGTTTGTGTTAACCCTTTTTGCTATTAGTTTTGCTAAAAAGATACCAAATGATCATGGGCCAATTTTGTTATTAGTTTTGTTGCACGTATGTTGCTTGGTTAAAAGAGTATTTAGCTTAAGTGCAAAAAAATTGGCCTATGATCAAAATTGGCGTACTTGAGGAACTAAGAAGAAACTTATATGTGGAGCAAAAAGAAACCAATTTATGAAAGTTTTGTTAATTAAACTATCTAATGAAAGTTGGAATGATTTCAACGGGTCTCGTCCATCAAATAACTGAACTGGGTCTATCCTGCCTTGCTATTTTACGTCTATGGTCTACCCATTTGAAATGTTTCTTTTTCTGCTTAATTATTTTGTTCTGCTTATTCGGCCCTTGGAGACGACAAAATGACCCAAATAGACCCGTGCATAAGTAAATACGTCCATCAGAAAAATACATTTTTTTGTTTATTGAATTTTCCAAGGTTTTATTGTGATTAGGTTATGATTTCGATGGGGGTGTTGGCCTGTTGGGCTTTGCGTTTTGGAACTGTCTTTGGTTATTGCTACTTGAAGTCACAATACAGTAAATGAATAAGCATATATCTTATCTTGCATATATTCAATTTGCTTTTTTGCAGGAATAGCTCCATTCCTTTTGCTCTGCAACTTTACGGTCGAAAATATCCTACAATTTCAGTTTAGCGTCAATATTCCACAACACAAAAACGCAATAACATAAAAACAAAGATTATATACCTACATTTTCAGTTTAGAATCTAATACCAAAAATGACTTCTCCTTACCTTCACAATCGAAGAAAGCCGACTTTTTGGGGCAGGTTTTTCTTCTTCATTCCTACACGACCGAACGAAATGGCTCAGAATCCCTTGGGCAACTTCTGGAGCAGAAGTCGTGTGTGACCTGACCCTATGAAGGAATTCCTTCAATCCCTACACATTGTTTAATAATTTTTGTTACAAATCCTGCAAACAACAGTATACATTAGCCAATAAAGAAGATTGCACAATGGGTAATAATAAACGCACTTTTTTAGGAGAATGAAAATATCAAAACTCAAGAAATATCCATGGTTTGTGAAAGTTGGGTAATCTCATTTAACCACATAAACATTCAAGTAACAAAATCATAGACCCATATTATTATATAAGCATGTAATACAATAAATTCAAATTCAATCCAAACCGAAAGGTGTTGTTACCTTTTGTTTTTTTATAGCACACACTAAAAAATTATAATATGTTTAGATACGTGTTGCTACTACACATGAAAATACACAACATGTATTTCGACTACGAATACGAAAGATTTAAAAACAAACACATATATTATAAGAATCACGATTTTACCTTTAATTTGTTCATGAAATTCATTTATCATTCTTTATGAACCCGTTAAGACCTAAAACTCAAACAAAGTAGACCTATAATTGAAGAATTCAAACTTGAAAACAAAATAAGCTCTCAACTTTACACTAATTGATAGCTTCATTTGTTGTATTTAGACATTTCATCAAACATTTAATATGCATATATATAAGCACGCCACAAACCTACTGAGAAAATTGTTAATGGTTTGGGTTTGAATCGAAAAGTCTTGGAGAAGATTTTTTTATCGGATATTTGAATCGTATAGAGGAAGTTTCAATCAAAAAGAGGTTTTGTACAAAAATCAAACCTGATTTATGGTAATAAACATGTAAATTAATTATTGCATATGTAAAATTCCAAATTTTCATCTTTAGATGTTTACAATGCATAAATCATTTATCAAACTATTAAAGAAAATGATAGCGATATTTTATCAAACACATGATTGCATTTAACCATGTACCATATGACATGTTTATATTTCTACCTTTAAAAATTTTCAATCAATCAAAGCAAAGCATAACCATTTATCTTAAACATTTGAGATGATTAAAACTACAAAAGAGCATACCATATGAAAAAGAAATTCAGTTGAAGAAGACATTATAAAAAGCTCTTGATACCAGTGTAACAACACACCATAACACCTAATCAACAAAATTAAATATCAAATCAAAGTAAAGACATGGTATAATTAAAAACGTAAAAACACATTAAATATTTGAATACCTTTAAAAGCAAATGCTTGAGCTTATATGTTAAAAAGCGAAAGAATCATTCGTTTTATGAGTTTCTTATGGTTTGACATGTCAAGCCTGCAAAATCAAAAAATCAAACCGAAGAATCAAATGAAGTGAAAATTTTGTATTAAAAGTTGAATTGAAAAACAATTAAAGTGAGTCAAAACACTATAACAGATCAAACCAAGCTTAATTCTAACATTTACATAAAAAACCTCAAAGACTAAAAAATGAAAATAATCTAAAATAATCGAATTCATTGCAATTAAAAGACCCACCAACATAGATCGACCTTAAAGGGGTGTTGAAACTGTTTCAATCGAAGATCTAAACCATGAAAAGAAATTGAAACCTTTTTTATATATGTATTTTTAATTGGTGTCACCATCATTTGAAACTGATATCATTGATTTTGAAGAGGAAGATGAAAGCGTGTAGAGGAAGATGCGGAGGTGAATTAATTGGTGTTTAGTGGTTTACAAAAATAGGATTTAAGAGGAAGATTGATTAAAGAGTGTATACAGGTTTACAAATCTGACTTGTGAATGAAGAGGTGACAATGAAGGTGCATAAAAGGGATGTACATAGTCTGTAAATAAGGAAAGACACGTCAGGATATTAATTGGAATTTTAATGCAGCGCGCTTAAAGGACTTGTTCAAAACCTTCGTTTATTAGATAGTATAGATGAATTAAAATATCATTTTCCTAAGACTAGTGGTAATAGAACACACAAGACAAAGACGCGTCTTGTGCTTAGGTGGAAGGCTCAACAAAGCGTGCTACTTATTATACATACCAAAGTATGACGCGTTGTTGGTGTTGTTTTGGGAGAACATGATCATTCAGACGTCCGAGTTGTGAAACTTATAGTTGTGTGAGTGTATGATTTTGCTTCTTGTGAGATATATTTGTCTTTACATAGGGTCTGTTTTGATGGTGATGTTATTTGTGTCATTATATTAGGTTGGTGGTGATATTGGTTGTTTACTGAGGCGTAGCCACAAAGTTATGGTCCATGAGACAAATTTTAATAATTTTTAGAAAATACAACCGGTTCGTTAGGGGTCAAATTAAAAAAAAAATGTTTGCTACATCACAAAACTTTTACAAAAGATTTTTTCATAAAAAGACGTGTCAGTTATTCAAAGGAAAATGAGAATATAAAAAGAAAAAGAGATAATTGATTAAAATGATTTTTATTGGTGACAAGCCCTTGAAAAAAAAATGTGGAACATTAAAAATTGTAGCATTCTCTTTAAAAAATTAGTCATATATTTAGCTAGGGGCATGTACCTTACCCCTCCTATATTCATCTCAAATTATGTAAAAGAGAATCTATCGTGACACTGAGTTTGCGACGATAATAACATAAAGTGACGAGTTATATTAAATACCAAACTTTTTTACATACCAAGAGACTCATCACCACCATCCATCTAAAAAGAAATCAATTGTTGAGATTGAAAACATTTTAGTATCTCACCCATTTTTTATAATTTAAATATCTCTTAAACCGTTAATCGTTAAGCGAAAATAATTACACCATCGCGACGAGCATTTAATTATCTTTCTATAGACGGACACTTTGATATACTTTCGACCAAAAAAAAATTCGTTTTTTTTACGTTTTTTTTCGTGACCGAAAAAATCATATGTGATATATCACATGTGATATTACACTAATATCACATAATATTAGTCACTAAAAGAGAAGAACCTGTGATGCTTCTGCCTTCTATCATCTTCTGTAATTCAAGACGTCGTATTGGTTATCTTGAACTTGCTACTGTATTGGTAACCAATAATTGGTTATTTTGAACTTGAATTTGGTTATTGTGATGCTACTTTATCTGGATTTGTTTCTGGGCTTCTATTGGGCTGGAGTATTTTGTAAATTCGGGCTTGGCATTTCAGCCAGATAACCGCCCGACTTATCCCGTTTGTAACCGAAACCGACCCGACACAAACCGGTTCGGGAGTCGGTATAGTATTTGGCCTTCAATCGGTATTGGGTATTGGCGGGTCGGGTCGGGTAGGGTCGGGATCCGGCCCGATGCTCAGCCCTATATTAGTGTAATATCAGGCTAAACACAATCTTTTCATAATTTAAACATATGCTAAATTAGAAAATATACTCCTTGTTCTCCAAGGCTTCTTCAAAACATAAATAAGGTAATTTGAGTCGTACTCTAATAGTGGGATCGTGACATCCGATGTGCAGAATAATGGCTTTATATATATCGCTGAGCTTTTGTGCTTTTCTATAAATGAGATGAATAAAGGACCCAGATTGTCTTGATGTGCTTAACGTATGAGGTGGAGACCCTGAAGATGGCAACTTCGCGCCATTGAAAATAAAAACCAAAAAATGCAACTAAAAATACTTGCTACGGAGTATTTAACTATATATAGCTATAACCAAATCCGTTAACAGGGAATTAATCGAAAGAAAAAATCATTATGGTTTTGAAGTTTTCCTCTTTTGTTTATTTGCTTAAGCACGAATGCCATACATCATAACCCAAAGTGTATATTACTATATTAGATCTATTTCCCTAATAAGATGAAGAGTCGAGTTATTCAACAAACCAAACATTCCTCACATACCAAGGGACTCATCCCCACCATCCATCTAAAAAGGAAATCAATGGTTGAGATTAAAAGGATTTTATTATTTCACCCATTTTTTATAATTTAAATATCTCTTAAACCGTTAATCGTTAAGCGAAAATAATTACACCATCGCGACGGGCATTTAATTATCTTTCTATAGACGGGCACTTTGATATACTTTCGAAAAAAAAAAATCGTTTTTTTCACGTTTTTTTTCCTGGCCGAAAAAAAAATCATATATGATATTGCATATCATATATGATATTACATATAATATCATATATAATATCATATATGATATTATATGTAAAATCATATATGATATTGCATATCATATATGATATGCAATATCATATATGATTTTACATATAATATCATATATGATATGTAATATCATATATGATATTATATGTAATATCATATATGATTTTTTCGGCCACGAAAAAAAAAAACGTGAAAAAAACGAAAAAAAAAAAATTTTGTCGAAAATATATCAATTAGCCTATTTATAGAAAGATAATTAAATGCTCGTCGTAACTGTATATTTTTTTTCGCTTAGCGATTAACGGTTTGAAAGATATTAATATTTGAAAAAAAAGGATGAAAGTGGGTTTTTTAAATTGTTGGGATTAATTTCATCCATTAGATCAAATAAAGATGGAGGGTGAAGATTAGCCCCTTGGTATGTAAAAAAAGTTTGGTCCTCAAATGATCTTTACTTGAAACTCTATAATTCTTGAATCTATTAGATATTTGGCTTGATCAAATACATACATCTACTCTTATCAAGTTCTTGAGTCAAAACATGATATTTTTCCACATATTGCCCTTGAGGAGTGACGCGTATGCAGATTAGCGTTGCAAGTTATCGATGTTTTGCGAAAGTGGTAACTAAAATAGATAAATAGACAATTTTTTTTCTTAATATAGAGAGAAAAAAAAAAATAATAATAAATAAATAAATAAATAAAAACCTAATTGGTCCAGAGCCACTCAAAGTCTCAAACCATTGGCCAATCTATAAATACAACTTTTCACGAGAAGCAAATCTATAAATACACGATTCGCACATCTTTACAAAACCCTAAAAAACAATCCAACAAACATCACAATGTCCGATCACATACCATTTGATTTACAAGTAGAAATCATCAAAAGGGTTCCAACCAAATCAATACTTAAGTTTAGAGCTGTCTCGAAACCATTGAAGTCTTTGATTGATAGCGCGAAGTTTATTGCTGATTATAACCATCAGTCACAGAATTTGATTATAAGTTATGGATACTACCGAAGAGATGCGTATGGATATGGTGAGCACTTTTCCCCAACATATGTTAAGATTGAAGACGATGATACTTTTCCCCAACATAAAATTTCTCTAACGGTTCCGTCGTATAATTTTAATGTTAATATGCTCGAAGTGATCAGCTGCTCGCATGGATTGTTTTGCTTTATTGGTCGTGATCCGGGCACACGTGTTTACAGGGCTATTATATGGAATCCGTCTATCAGAAAATCGGTACAAATTGATGTGCCTAATTTGCATCGATCAGCTTGTTGTGGTTTTGGGGTTTGTAGTGACACTAATGACCCTAAATTTGTCGAGGTTAATAAGATTGGAACTAAAAAATGCTCATACGAAGTTGAGGTTTATACATTAAGCTCGGGTTTGTGGAGAAGACGGCCACTTAGTAAATTGCCTAATAAATTTTTTCAACACGTATGGGATGATCCGTTAGTCATAGACGGGTTTATGTATTGGTTTTCTTTGTACAATGGAGTTTATATGATTATTTCGTTTCATTTGACAAGCGAAGAATTTAATCACGTATACCTCCCAAATAAGGTAGCGTTTACGAATGACACCTATTTACACGCTCCCATGTATAAACTAAGGGAATCTCTTGTTGTGGTTAAATCCCAAATAAAGGTGCACAAACAAGTTTATACGGCATGGATGATGGATGATAGTGTTTCTAAATCATTTAAGAAGATATTTACTATTAACTTACCATATAGCATACTCAAAGAAAGGAGAATACTCGGATTTCGAAAGAATGGTGAGCTTTTAATGGAAGAGCAAGATTATAAGAAGCAAGTCACGTTTGTAGCTTATGAACCGGGCTCGAAATACACCAAAAGACTTGGAATATCTGGAGATTCTGGTTTATGCTTTGCGGGCTCCTATGAGGAATCACTGCTTCTGCTTGATCAACCAGAAACATTGACTGATTTTAATAGCAACCCAAGGATTAAGTGACTTAAGTCATCATTACCTGCGCATACGGTTCATTAGAGGTTTTTTTTTTTTTTTTTTTTTTTTTTGGCGGGGATCGAAGAATTCTCTATAATTAGTTGTGTATCTTTTCTTAGTATATTACCTTGATAACTTTGTCGCCTTCTTCCTTAACCTTGCAATTTTCAATATCTTTATTACGTAGTTTTTTTTTTTTTTTTTTTTTTTTTTTTGAATTATTACACCAATACCTGCTAGTATATAATTTTTATAACTTATTATCATGGACCATATCTGTATGAGTGATCTTTTAAAAAGTTGGCCATTAGCTTTTTTAATAACTTAACACGAGAAGCAAATCTATAAATACACGATTCGCACATCTTTATAAAACCCTAAAAAACAATCCCACAAACATCACAATGTCAGATCACATACCATTTGATTTACAAGTAGAAATCATCAAAAGGGTTCCAACCAAATCAATACTTAAGTTTAGAGCTGTCTCAAAGCCATGGAAGTCTTTGATTGATAGCGCAAAGTTTATTGCTGATTATAACCATCAGTCACAGAATTTAATTATAAGGTATGGATACTACCGAAGAGATGCGTGTGGATATGGTGAGCACTTTTTCCCAACATATGTCAAGATTGTAGACGATGATACTTTTCCCCACCATAAAATTTCTCTAACGGTTCCGTCGTATAATTTTAAAGTTAATATGCTCAGAGTGGTCAGTTGCTCTCATGGATTGTTTTGCTTGATTGGTAGTGATCCGGGTACATGTGTTTACAGGGCTATTATATGGAATCCGTCTATCAGAAAATCAGTACAAATTGTTGTGCCTAATTTGCGTCGATCAGCTTGTTTTGGTTTTGGGGTTTGTCGTGACACTAATGACCCTAAATTTGTTAAGGTTAATAAGATTGGAAAACGCTCATACGAAGTCGACGTTTTTACATTAAGCTCGGGTTTGTGGAGAAGACCACTTAGTAAATTGCCTAATAAGAGTAAAATTTTTCAACGCCTATGGGGTGATCCGTTAGTTATAGACGGGTTTATTTATTGGTTTTCTTTGTACAATGGAGTTTATATGATTATTTCTTTTGATTTGACAAGTGAAGAATTTAATCAGGTATACCTCCCAGATAAGGTAGCGTTTATGAATGACACCTATTTAGATGCTCCCATGTATAAACTAAGGGAATCTCTTGTTGTGGTTAAATCCCAAATAAAGGCGCACAAACAAGTTTATACAGTATGGATGATGGACGATAGTGTTTCTAAATCATTTACGAAGATATTTACTATTAACTTACCATATGCGTCAGAAAGGAGAATACTCGGATTTAGAAAGAATGGTGAGCTTATAATGGAAGAGAGAGATTATGAACCTTACGGTTATAATCTAGTCATGCTTGTAGCTTGTGAACCTGGTTCGGAACACATCAAAAAACTTGGAATATATGGAAATACGGCTTTATGTTTTGTGGGCTCCTATAAGGAATCACTACTTCTGATTAATCAGTCAGATATATAAACTGATTTTAATAGCAAGCCAGACCTTGTCTCAACTCTCTCTGCCTCCATGATTGGTGAACTTTTCACCATCAAACCCTTCACTTGTAGATTGGATAGTTAATCCTTATTCACTTGTAGCTTAACTGTATGTTCATTTTCTTTTTCCTTTCTTTCCTCTAGCTGCTTGCTAGAATGTTAATAAAATTGCTGTTAAAAAAAAAGGTTAAGTCATCAATTCCTTGCGCATAAGGTTCATTAGAGCCTTTTTTTTTTTTTGGCCAAATTTCAGGGGGGATTGAAGAATTTTCTATAATTATTTGGGTATCTTTTCTTAGTATATTACCTTGCTAACTTTGTCGCCTTCGTTCCTTGCAATTTTCAATATCTTTGTTATTTGTTAAGAACTATTACACCAATACCTGCTATAATTTATTAACTTATCATCATGGACCGGCCATATCTGTATGACTGATCTTTTACAAAGTCGGTCACTGACATTGTAATAAACTAGCACATATGAGCTATGGCTTTGAATCTTTCTAAACAGATATCACTCCTTAACTTCCACTGTTCAACGTTGCAAAACTGCAGATACAATTGACTTTTGCTAATATGTTTTGTGCTAGAAACCCAGCTCCTTAACATATTTTAGACCATATCTTATGCGACAAGCTGCAGTAATTCCAAAATGGTCCAAACTAATTAAAATTTACATGGCTATCGTCTCTTTGTTAAAAAATATCAGGCTGCAACATACAACGTCGTCTGTAATGTTAAGACTTGACTGTTTATAAAAGTCTATTGAGTTTTCTGGTTGAAATATAAATCTAATAATGGGATTCCATCCATCTTTTATAGATATCTGTTCATAATTCATGGGGAGAAGTACAAGGCTATTTCATAATTTCCGTATATCTTTCCTTGTCCTTTTAGTATGTTGCATCAGCCTTGTTTCTAGCTTAATCAGAAGCCGAAACACAGTGTACCGACAGGGAGCGGAAAAAGATGATCAAATAGAGCTAATTAAAACTAACTCCACAGATCCTTCTTAAGTGTAAATCCATAACAATGAATTAACCGAAAATAAAAACCGTTATGGTAAAATGTGAATTTTGTACTAAACAGTAAAACACAGAGATATGACTCTTGCAAATGATTGATGATTTAATCTAAACACTTCATTAGTATGTTTTTTCATCCTTTCTTTACTTGTTTAAGACATTACACATGAATAACATTTCAAAAATCCCTTTTTTAATTTCTCATAAAATGTTAGCTTGTTTCAATGTCGTTAAAGGAGAAAAGCTTGAGGCCTGCTTGCGATTCAGTTAATTTCTTCATTGGGGAAAAGTTTGGGTTTAATGTTGTGATTCACCTCGCCTCTTGGTTCATTTGAAGATATTAAAACTGTGTTTGCTTTGTTAAAAAACTGTCATGTAAAATCACGCCCATATGTCTCTCATGGACCCTTCATAGGAATAGACATGTAATTGATTTGGTTAGGTGATTCGGAGTGATGCATTGCAAAAGTGGTAACTAAAAGAGATGAATTAACAAGTTTTTTTTTTTTTTTTTTTTTTTTTTTTTTTTTTTTTTTTTTTTCTCTCTCTTAATAGAAATATAAGGCCCAAACAGTTGAACCATTGGCCCAATTTGCATGTACATTTTACACAACTTTTCACAAGAAACAAACCTATTAATACACAATTCGTACATCTTTATAAAACCCTAAAAACAATCCCACAACACATCACGATGTCATATCACATACCATTCGATTTACAAGTGGAGATAATGGAATGGCTTCCGACCAGATCATTGGTTAAATTTAGAGCTGTTTCAAGAGCATGGAATTTGAGGGTGGAAGAAGAAATTGCTCGTCGTCAGAGGCCGGTAACGATATCTTTAATACAAAATAATTGCAAACACTTTGTCACAACCACAGCGGAGGGTGCTATAATTGAGCAATATATGCACGAAAAGCTGCTCCACCGACAAGAATTGGAAGCAAAACAATTGCTAGCTAGGTGGATGGAGCAGCAGGGTATGTCTCGTACTAAGATTTTTTTTATCCTTTTAGATGATGATAATGTATATGTATTGTTTATTAAATTAACCAATGGCCTATATTTACATCTTGTTAGGTACCGTATCTGGTGGAGTGGAAGGGGACGATCTTGTCGAGTCGAGTGAAAGTTTCAAACATCTACCAGATCCTTCCCTTGCTGCTTATGGTAACTGTTGTATATCCAGTCATGCGTAATCAAGTAGAAACAATGCAATAACAAAATGTATAAATCGAAAAGCTATAACAAACCAGATTTGTGAGATGTAACCGAATGCAAGAACATGATTGAGGCACGTGTTTGACACACTTCCTTTAAAACAGATTCGCCACCTATTCGGCCTCTATTTCCCAGGGTACAACAATCGGAGCAGTTAAACTGCCGGAATTGAAGTTATGCCTGAAATTTTCGCTGGACAAACTTGTGATTCGCATGGAAAAAGAAAAATCCCAAAAGCAAACATTTGTATGTGTTATCTTAGTGCGGTGCTCCTTTCTCTTATCTTTTCAATGATCACATATAGCTAGACTACATAGGTGATTCAAAAACTGTTCATAGTTAATATGCAATTAACTACCATAAAAACTGATTTGATTTTCGAGTAATGGTCATAGTTATTATCTATACTACCTTATAATGTATTTAGGATATCTATATTTAGAAGTATTAAAATGTTTAAAACCAAAAACATTTCTTTAATAGGAAAGATGCATACACATATAATTAAAAGCCTAGAAATTTAAATGTCTTTAAAAAGTATAGGTTGTTACAATTATAGCTTTCAATGCTTGTAATCTTTTAAGACTTACAAGAAAAGAAGCATATAGTACACCACTTTAATGCACATAATTTTTAGACTTACAAGACAAGAAGCATAGTGTACACCACTTTAATGCACATACTAAAACAATAATAATAATAAAAAAACATTAATGCTATTTTATGTAGTCAATTCATTAACTGGTTAATAAATACAATTAATACAATTATTAAAACACATCTTACGTAAGAAATACAAATTATCAAGCATATAGTACAAACAAATTAAACACAATTGCTACATTAAATGTCACTAATACAAATAATAAAACACATTTTACAAATATTCAAGCCCGAACGGGCAACGGGCCAAATGGGCTTGAGCCCGAATGGGTGCGGGCCAAACGCGTTCGAGCCCGAATGGGCACGAGCCAACGGGCACGGGCTAAACGAAATTCTTGATATCCGTAAATTTATTGTCAAAAAGAACATAATAAACTAAAATACATAATTCACCGAAAAATTTAATTTCAGGGTACCCGCCGCTGCAACGCACGGGTACCCTGCTAGTATTACTAACAACCATAAACCATGCCGTTAATCAAAATATTAATCAGTAATTAACCGACCATTAATATGTTGTTACAAGTTTGACACTTTCAAAGCTTACACCATTTCGTTTCAGACACCACAATTTGAGATCGATATCCCATTCACACTACAATTGGTGAAAATGCAATTTTCGACCAACGTATTTTCCAACAGTAACCTCCTCTTTTCATTCCTTGACTAGTCAACTAATGTGATCCCTAGGTTTTTTTACATCAACCTAGATGTTCAGTATTAACATATACAGTGTTGTAGCCGAGTTAGCAGAGGCCATGTGCAAAAGTTTATGTGATTCCTAAACATGACAATATAGATATATTTATAACCGTCTAGCTTTAATTTTTTTGAATTCTTCATCACTTCCGACCACTTAAAGAAATGTTTAACAAATATTTAGAACATAATTTCATGTATCGTTAACATTTTGGTGTTGGAAGTAAATTTTGAATCCCCCAAATATATAAAGGTATATATATATCTTGAGCCCCTAAAAGTTTGCGGCCCCATAGCTCGCACACCCTCGATAACCACTCTGACACATATTGATACAACTGTTTTTAGCATACGTATGCCACTTGAAGCACTCGGGAAAACCTTACTCTTTGCTATCTTATGCCAGGTGGATCCGCTTTCAAGCACCTCCGCAACTATCTAAACAGCTATTCAGGTGAAACCAATCACCCTGCAGAATATCCATCGCCAACTGGTAACGTACATTTAAAATCCTCCGTTTGATTGCGCTACATTGTTTTGGATTATTTTGCCGAATTGCAAATCCTAGAGCATGTTATATATCGTTATTTATATACTCTATTGTTCATGCCTCTTTTTTGTTTTATTTTCAATTCTTGTTACTATGGTATTATCACTGCACTTGGAAAGTTGGAGATAAATTGTAAATCTTTTTTATATTTTCACAAGCACTTTTGATCTTTTGCATGATCTTTTTTATTCTGAAGTCTTGCAACAAACCAAACGTTCTTGTCATTTCTGTAATTTGTAATTAAAAACAATGAGACTTGAATTGAGGCTAGCAAAATGAAATTGTTGTAATTATTTGAGGCTACACCATTTTGGGCTGATCAAGGTTCGGTAACTATTAAATGGCCAGTCCAAGCAGCTAACTGATCTCAACCTACATCAGCCCTTGGAAATGCTAACTTTGCACTTTCTTAATAGGTACTAAAGCTAAAGCGAAAGGAGAATCTGTTCGCAAGCGCCCACGCCAGGATCTTGGCGACTCAAGTGAAGCTTTTGCTGAAAATCTGAACCATTCTCCGGATTCATCCATTGCTGCTCATGGTAACGTCTTATCTTATCTTCTTTTCTTCTCTCTTTCTCTCTATTTTTCAATTGTTAACCGTATCTTAGAAAGATTGAAGAAACACTTAAAGTCAATTTTGGCACTGCACAAACCACTTGAAAAGAGATCTAACTCGAATATATGATAAGCGCCTCATTCCTTAAACCATCGTCTAATATGATAAGCGCCTAGAAAACTTTTGTTACAATTATTCTTCTAATAAGTCAACATGACCATATAGCTCATGCTTGACTAGAACTGATCATGCCACAAACTGTCATTTATACAGAATCACATGGAAAATTTCAATTTACTCTTGCTTTATTATGGCAGGAAGATCAATTTTCAAGCGCCTCTGCAGGTATCTCATCGGCGAGTCACATGAAACCCATGCCTAGAAACCCAACCCTGCAGCTGATCCATCACCATCTACTGGTAACAGCAACTGATTTTGACCATATTAGTACTTATATTTAGTATGATTTTTGGAGTGTTCGGATTTATTTTACTAAAATGCAATCTTACATTTTACTATCTCTTATACTTCAGTTAAAGAACTCTGGAATGTTTTGCGAAATGACCTTCTATTCATTTTATGGCTTTATGTATTTGGCATGGTATTATTCATGTGCTTGTGTGTTATGCAGTTAACTAACCTTGAGCCTTGTAAGTCCCCCACCCCCTTCAAGGTTATTGGCGAGTCGAGTGAGATCCTTGTTTAGTATCCGTATCATCACATGGATTTGACCTTTTTAATGACTAAATCTAATTACTACTTATAAACTCTGTGGAATGAATCTAGTTATTATGATGTATCACCTATGTACTTGACTTATGGGTATGTACAAGGCCGTCTTTAGGGGAGTGCAATGGGTGTCATTGCACACGGCCACCACTTGACGAGGGCCACAAGATTTCATACACTTCTATATTATATCTACACAATATGAGCGTTGGGTTTGATTATTTCATGCACTACTGGTATATGTGTTTTTAGGGGCCTCTGTGTGGTATTGGCACGGGGCCACCGGAATCAATGAGACAAGCCAACATATGTAAATTTAATTGGGTATGTGTGGTTATGATAACCTCTTTTCATCTTGAGCTAATGGCAAACTTGTCTTTTCTTCTCTTTTGGGCTCCATTTCCATTACTTAGATTGAACCATTGGGTTGGTCTAACTGAATATGAAAAGCGGTTTGGTTTTTGCTATTCTAGCGAAGCGAGGATTATTTGACTAGCAAGTGAAGTGGGTCAACTTTTTGGGTCTAACCGAATATGAAAGGCGGTTTTCAGTTGGTTTTAAACCGAAACCAAATTGTGTAACCTGTTTTGAGGTTCATGGGATTTTTGAGTAATAGACAGAAACATAAATGAGAATTGCCAATGGTGCGTTATTCAGTTGGTAATGGGTGAAACATCTTTGCACCTAACAACCACAAGGTCAAAGGTTGAATCTTGGCACCTTATAGCCACAACCGCTGAGTGAATCATGTATGCTCCCCATATTACATTATGGAAAGACACCTGATTGTGAGCCATTTTTTTTAGTGGCAATTTTAACTATCTTACAATTTTTTTACCACAAATTTATCTCACATGTCCTAAGCAGGAGTTGAACCTATAACCGTTTGGTTTGAGAGTTTCTCACACAACATGTGATACCATTGGGACAATAAACCCTTTGATAATTGTGCGCCGGTTTGAGTTACCGGTTATTAACCTCTTTGCACATAACATAAATGAGAATCGTGGGATGCACTTTAGTCGTGTATCGAACCTTGAATAAGCATCCAAAAGAGAAAGTTGAATAAAAGCCAGTGAAATTAGTATCATTAGGCACAATAATAATGGCCCATCAACAAACAACAAACAACAAACAACAAACCATTAGGATATTCATATGAACCGCACATGTGAAAATCACGAGAGCCCAATAATACAAGACATGCATATAGATTCACACGTCGTGTCATTTTCACTTCTGGTCTCTAGACATACCCTCTTCACACGGCTTTTTAAATATTTACACGCCATGTATCCATTGATTTTCACCTAAACATCATTTTTCTACTTTGTTTTTCCATTCCTTTGCCATTATATCTACTTTTTTGAGTCTGCAAATCTTCACTCACAAATTTTGATAGTTACATATAAAAATTCACTAAGACCTGATAGCTAGATTGACTGCCGTGTTACCAATTGCCAACATTTTTCATCAGAGATAATCAGTTGTCAACATTATTCCACCTAAAATATGTTTGATAGCATATTAGGAATAGAAGCTAAATACACAGTGTCTTTAAGCTTATCACATGTTGACATGTACTTTTTACCCATGGACATCCACATTGTCTTTGCCTATAAATAGATTGTTGTATTGAACGAAAAAAGTGTGTCTTGTATTAAAAGTTTTCTAACACTTTCATGAGCCTTTTCTTCCTTCTCCAAATTGAACTAAGTCCTAGATTTTATATCTATTGGTTAGCATAATTCTTACTTAAACATAATAACTTAGGTTTTGTGTTTAAGTTTAGTGAGGAGATCACCATACTTACATAGTCATTCAATCCTGGTTGTTATTCCGCAAACAACTGGGTATAATATTTTGATTTACATCAATAAAGATTTAAATGTTAAAAAAGACTTATTATACTTAAATTGTTTAATATGTAAACGTATAAACCATTGTTAGTAGTCACATTACTTAAGTGTTAATTAATACATAGTTGATAACTAAGTAAACAGAAACAACAAGTGGTATCCGAGCGATTTAATTTATAAAACATTTTTATAAACCATTCTAAAAGTTTTTAAAATCAAAATCCTTTCATGGCTACTAATTAGTGCCAAAGCTCATTGATCCAAAGGGAGGTAATTATTCATCTACTGCTCCTAAATTTGAGCAAGGAAATTTTACCAAATAGAAAAAGATATTCAAATGCTTTCTCTATGGCTCGGAACCTTATCTAGTCAAGTGTTTAGATGAAGGTCCCTTTTAGCCTAAAACCATTGATAGTTTAGATAAACCTCAAGCTCAATGGAATGAGGATGAGAGAAGGGTGGTCAACCTTTTAGAATTTTGAAAATTTTAGGTTTAGATAGTGATATGTCATAGGGCGATTGGTTTATTTTGGTAATTTTCTCATTTTCTATTAAACAGTAAAACACATAGTTATGACTTGTAGATGATTGATGATTTAATCTAAACACTTACGTAGTGTTTGGTATGTCGTAATTAATCAAAGGAGGAATGGAAAGCATTATTACGATGGAATGAGAAAATGTTGTTTGTTTATATTTATGTAATGTAATAATTAATTACATGGAATGACTCATTACACTAAAACTATTCCTTAGGGGCCCCTACTTTTTTTTCATTACATCCCGTAATGGAATCAAAATTACATAAAACTCCACCATTAACTAACCATATTAATAGAACTACTCATTAATAATGGGCATTTTAGTCTTTTTATTATAATTCCATTACATCTTATCAAACAAATCAATCATGATAAATAATGGTAATGACTCATTACATTACACCACTTATTCCATTACATCGGTCATTCCATTCATTTAACATTTAATTTCGTCCTACCAAACGAACCCTTAATTAATATGTTTTTTCATCCTTTCTTTACTTGTTTAAGACTTTAGGCATGAATAGCATCCTTTTGATTTCTCTTAAGTTGTTAGATTGTTTCAATGTCGTTAAAGGAAAAGTTTGAGGCCTGCTTTACGAAGCGATTCTTATAATTTCTTCATTGAGGAAAATTTCGGGTTTGATGTTATGATTCACATCGCCTCGATCTTGGTTCATTTAAAGATATTAAAAATGTGTTTGCTTTGTTACAAAAGCGCCATGTAAAATCACACCCATATGTCTCTCATGGATCCTTCATAGGAATAGACATTTAATTCGATTTGGTTAGTTTGGTTTAGTGATTCTATTGGTGCTTCATTTTTGTAACAAACTATTGTAATGCTGCTCTTTTGATGAAAATGCTGCCTAAAAAAAAATAAATAAATAAAAAATAAATATAAATAACTAATTGGTCTAAAGGCGGAAGAAATTATAAAGCCCAAACACTTAAACCATTGGCCCAATTTGCATGTACTTTTTATACAACTTTTCACGATTTTTATAAAACCCTAAAAAAATTCTGCCACAAACATCATATCACAATGTCAGATCACATACCATTTGATTTACAAGTAGAAATCATCAAAAGGCTTCCGACCAAATCGTTACTTAAATTTAGAGCTGTTTCGAAAGCATGGAAGTCTTTGATCCATAGCGCGAAGTTTATTGCCGATTATAAACCTCAGTCACAACATTTGCTTATACGTTCTGGATTCTACCAAAGAGATGTGTGTAAATATGAGTACAAATTTGATACGATTGTAGACGATGATACTTTTCCCCAACATAAATTTTCTCTGATGGTTCCTTCGTATGATAATATGTTCAAAGATGTAATCGGCTACTCTCACGGATTGTTTTGCTTGATTGGTCGTTATCATGATACACGCAATATAGTTTACGGGGCTGTTATATATAATCCGTCTATCAGAAAATCGGTAGATATTGTTGTACCTAATTTGTCAGGTAGATCATCTTTTCTTGGTTTTGGGGTTTGTCGTGACACTAATGAACCTAAGATTGTTAAGATTAATGAGATTATAACTGATTTATTCTCATACGAAGTTGAAGTTTTTACATTAAGATCGGGTTTATGGAGAAGACCAGTTAATAAATTGACTAATAAATGGTTTCGACACGAATCTGCTAATACTGTATCTATAGACGGGTTTATTTATTGGTTTGCTTCATATGATGGATTTTATACTATTGTTTCATTTGATTTGACAGTTGAAGAATTTAAACATGTATACCTCCCAGATAAGTTAGCATTTGGCAATGACAGATCCTTAAAACATAGTCTACTGTATGAACTAAGGGAGTCTCTTGCTGTGCTTATATACGAATGTAAGGCTGGTAAACAAGTTTATAAAGTATGGAGGATGGACAATGGTATTTCTATATCATTTACGGAGATATTTACTATTAACTTACCATATGCGTCACTACCGAGAATTCTCGGATTTAGAAATAATGGAGAACTTATAATGGAAATAAGAGATGATGATCATGATTCATTCATACCTGTAGCTTGTGAACCTGGATCAGAACGCATGAATAGAATTGGGATTTCTGGAAATTATTACGGTTCATTGTTTGTGAGCTCCTACAAGGAATCACTACTACTGCTTAATCAGCCAAATATGTAGATGAAATTATTTTTATTAGCAACCTAAGGTTTGATTCCCGTTAGGCAATGTAAGTTATTTATGTTCGACGTTTTTATTTCAAAACAAGAAATCTCATATTTAATGGCAAATCACTTGTTTGGATAACAGCTTAATTAAACTAGACATATTATTCTTTGAATCATTTGAGCTTGTAGATGCATCAATGTTATATTTTTCATAACATCACATGCCACATAATTATTAATTTATGATTTGAAGCAAGTTTAGAGACGGTAAGGCAATATTTTTCTATTCTTGATTCTTGCATTTAGAGGCTGAAAGGCAATATTCCCTTTTGCAACTCTTGATTCTTGCATTTGGAGGCTGAAAGCCAATATCCAATATTCTTGCATTTTTTTTTTGCTAACTTATATGTTAGTCTTCTTCCATGTTAATTGCAATTTGCAACTCTTTGTTAAGAACTATTACGCCAGCACCTATGATCTAATTCTTTAAGTTATCACATTTTGGTTGATCAGATATTTAATTATGCTGATCTGGACCAACCAATTATATTCCGGTCTAATAAAGTATGGACAATGATTTTTCCGTATCTTCCATATCTATATGATGTACGCATATTCTACAAAGTCGGCCATTGACTTTTTATATAATTTAACAAATCTGACATATGATTTGAATCTTTCTAACTATCACTCATTGACTTCCACAGCTCCACTGTTGCAAAATTTTAGATACACTTGACTTTGTTATTAGTGTATACTCAGTTCCCTATAGCGTCTTTCTTGAACACAGTTTATGCATAAAACTGTAGCAATGCCAAACTGGTCCTACTTTTTTAAAAAATGATATTGATAGTGTCCCTTTCTAACAACCTGAAGCTGCAACATTATTTTTTGTTATGATAGGAGATGACTCTGTGAAAAAGTCTACTGCATTTGAGATACTACTATTAAATATTATGATTAAGTATTGGTAAGATCAGTATATATACTAATAACGGGCTTCCGTCCATATTCATAAATAGATATCTAAGCATCATCCATGAGTGGAAGTATGAGGACATTGCCTCATTTTCCTATTTCTTTTCTTGTCGTTTTCATATGCAGCAGCAGCCTTGTTTCTGTTGAAACACGGTGCATTGAGAAGGAGCAAAGAGCACTACTTCAGTTAAAAAACGGGTTAGTGGATGATTATGGCATTCTATCTTCTTGGAGTAGTCATAAAAGCTCAATTGATTGCTGTTCGTGGAGAGGTGTAACTTGCAGCAACAGAACTCATCATGTCACAATGCTCGATCTTCATGGATATTGGTCAGATGATCTTGGTGAGCGAGTTGAACTTGCTGGTGACATCAACTCTTCGCTGCTTGGGTTGAAACACTTGCAACATTTGGACCTCAGTTTTAGTAGCTTCACCAGGATTCCAGAATTCATCGGCTCCCTCAGAAAACTTCGCTACCTCAACCTTTCCATCATTAACTTTGAGGTATCCAAAGTCCCCCCTCAATTGGGGAACCTTTCATACTTAGAAACTCTTGATATGTCATATTCTACTATTACTTTGAAAAACACAGAGTGGCTCTCTAAACTTTCTTCGCTCGAATACTTAGACCTCAGTTATTTGGACCTGAGTGATTCTAATAATCTGTTAGAAAATGTGATCACACGGCTTCCTTCACTTTTAGAACTAAGGATAGATAGCTCTCTTCTTCCAGAAATTCCTGCAAATAAATTATATCCAGTCACCAATTTCTCAAGGTCTCTGTCTATTTTAGATCTCTCCACTAACTATCTTCCCTCCTATTCGATATATCCTTGGTTATTCAACTTCAGTGGAAGCCTTACAGATATCAACCTCTCCTACTATGAGTTGGTTGGTACCATTCCTGAAGCTTTTGGTGCATTTAAGTTCCTGCGGAACTTAGATTTGACAACGAATGGCCTTAAAGGCGGTATTCCAAAATCATTTGGGAACTTCAGCAAGTTAGTTTCGCTAAATTTAGGTGGGAACAATCTCAAAGACGACCTTCCAAGTTTATTCCGCATTTTAAGAGGGACAAAGAAGTCTATCCAAGTTTTGGATCTGAGTTATAACAAGATAAGCGGTTCCTTGCCCGATTTTACAACGTTCACCGCTTTGAAAGAATTATATCTTAAAGGTAATAAGATAAGGGGACCTTTCCCTGAAAAATTTGAGCAAATCTCAAATCTTTTCATCCTTGATTTGGCTGATAACCAGATTAGTGGATTTCTCCCAAATCTGTCAGCTCTTTCTTCGTTGAGGGAGTTATATTTTGAGAGAAATCGTTTGCAAGGGACTTTAGGAGAAAAGATTATGCCACTTACGCAGCTACAATTCTTGGGGGCCTCTTCAAACCTCTTGAATGGTACAATCTCCGAAACTCACCTAAAGAATCTTTCTCATCTAGTTTATCTTGATCTCTCACATAACTCCCTGGTTCTCGAACTCGATTCAAACTGGTCTCCAACTTTTTCGCTCGACGTCATTTCTTTGTCAGCTTGCAAGTTGGGTCCTGCAGCTGCTTTCCTGGTTACAAACTCAGAAGAATTTCTCCATAATTGATATCTCTAATGCTCAAATCAACGACTCAGTTCCTGACTGGTTCTGGGTGCGGTTAACTCCAAGTTTTCGTTACCTAAATCTCTCATCTAATCAAATTCATGGTGTGGTACCAAATCTGATGTATGGGGACCAACCTTACATTGATTTAAGCTCTAATAACTTTTCTGGACCAGTACCATTGTTCCCTTCCGACACTCAAAAACTAAATTTGTATAACAATAAGTTTTCAGGGTCAGTTCCCTTTTTGTGTAATTTCAACACAATAGGCAGACTTGATCTATCAAAAAACCAATTGTCAGGAGAGCTTCCGAAGTGCTGGATGAACTTAACTCGGCTCTTTTTTCTTAATCTTGAGAGCAATAACTTTTCTGGGGCGATCCCCTCATCAATAGGGTTCCTCTCGTATATTGAAATGTTGAGTTTTCGTAGCAACAGCTTCACGGGAGAGCTGCCATCTTCCTTACAGAATTGTACCTTGCTTCAACTTCTTGATATTGGGGATAATAACCTATATGGTCCCATACCTGGGTGGATCGGGGAAAGCCTGACTGAGCTGCGTATTCTTAGCTTACCATCTAATGGGTTCAATGGTACTTTGCCTACAAGTTTC
This sequence comes from Artemisia argyi, assembly GCA_030686995.1. NCBI lineage: Eukaryota > Viridiplantae > Streptophyta > Magnoliopsida > Asterales > Asteraceae > Artemisia > Artemisia argyi. Next base: position 20,810,655 of record CM060684.1, read on the forward strand.
TGCAGGCTTTCGAAGATGAAAATATTGGATGTCTCTGTCAACAATATCTCTGGAACCATGCCCAAATGCCTTAGCAACTTGAAAGGCATAGCACAGAGACTAACAGAAGTTGTGTTTTTCGGGATAAATATCGTTGGATTGGAACGTACTAGGCTCACCCTTAGTCGAGATACGTATGTGTTTCAAGCATTGTTGCAATGGAAAGGAAGAAAATATGAATACAGTAGTACCTTGGGTCTGGTAACTAGCCTTGATCTTTCTAGCAATATGTTGAGCGGAGAAATACCAAGTGAGATCACCCGTCTTACAGGACTCATTGCTTTAAACCTTTCAAGGAACAACTTAACGGGGCACATTCCTCAAGATATTGGAAAACTAAGATGGTTGGATTTCCTAGATGTGTCTAGAAACCTTCTAGTAGGCAGCATTCCGACAAGCCTTTCACAGTTAGCCAATCTCGGCATGCTCGACCTTTCTAACAACAACTTGTCAGGTAGGATACCAACTAGCACTCAGCTACAGAGCTTTGGTGCTTCACCTTACAATGGGAATCCTGCACTTTGTGGGCTTCCACTTCCTAATGTATGCCCAGAAGATATCATCCCTCAAACCCCACATACTACACTAGGAACCGATGTTGAAGAAGACCAAGATAGGCTCATAACTTGAGGGTTTTTCATTAGTCTTTCCATCGGATCAGCCTTTGGATTTTGGGGGGTTTGTGGTGCTTTGGTTGTCAATGATGCATGGAGATATGCATACTACGAGTTCATGAACCATGTCAAAGATTGGATCTGTGTAGTGATTCTTGTGAACTACAACAGGTTGAAGACGCAGTTCTGACCAAAACGCTAATACTACATGCTGTTTTCGCCTCCATCAAAGATGCATGCGCGTTAAGTCCACTCCTTGTCTCACCGCAACAATGACTATCTTTTGATTACATAGTTCCATTTTTGGATGTCATTCATTAGTATTAAAATAATTGTTTCAGAATTTCTTAGTTAAACTGTCTTACATGTTTTTGCCCTGAAAGCTAAATAAGTTACCAATGCCATTGATACAATGCATTGCTAAAATTAGGGGTGGCAATTTCTTATCCGACACGAAACCCGACCTGAGACCGACACGAAAATTAACAGGTTCGGTTTGAGTCTAAATATGTTTCGGGTTGACCTATCTAACCCGTTTATTAAACAAGTCAGGTTCGGGTTTGGTATAGGTTAAGCGGTCGACCAACGAACCCGTTTAAGCTGTTTAACCCGTGTAATGTGCGAACTTGTTTAGATAAACGAGTTAAATGTATTAACCTGAAACCTGTTAAACCTATTCATTCATTAATTCTTTACTACTGTACAACATTCAGTCAGTCAAACCCTAACTTAACCACAGTTAAATAGCAAACCAACACGTACTCCTACTATTACCTCATTCAAAGCCTCATTCTTTTCACACATCATCACTCTCTTTTCTTTCTTTCAAACGGTGGTGGATCCTACTCTCGGTTCTCTTTTCAATTGGTACTACTTTTTACAACTTCTCTTTTTAAATCCATTTTTAATTTTAAGTTTATTTCTGCATTTTTAATTCAGGTATCGGTTTAATTAATTTGATGTGTTTATGTGAATTATGATATACATTTGGCATTGTTGTTTTTTTATTTTTAGTTTTGACCAGCTTTCTAATTTTTTTTTTAATTAGGAATAATGTTTGTTATGTAAGTAAATTGGAAATTAGATTAGTGTTTGTTTTGGCTTATATAGCCGGCTTATGGCTTATTTAGTTTTGGGCTTATGTTTCATAACCCCACTTTTTGTGCCTTATTTTGAAACTTTTCGCCTTATGTAAGTTCATTATTACATAATGAACTTATATAAAAGTTTCAAAATAAGCCGCAAAAAAATGAGCTTATGAAACATAAGCCCAAAACTAAATAAGTCATAAGCTGGCTATATAAGCCGAAACAAACACTAATCTAATTCCCAATTTACTTACATACTAGACATTTGTTTGTTATAGTCGTTTTCTTTATAGAGTTTAAAGTTAGTTTTGCGATTTTGTTGATGGAAAAGCAACAAATGTTTTATCCGGAAATAGTTGTGGATAGGATAGTAATGAAGCGCTGAAAGTAATGAATTGGCGTTTTCCTAAAGTGGGTATAAAAGATTTGAAAATGGTCTTGAGTGCTGATTACATGGATGACGTTAAGGAGTCGATTCGAATATTTTGTTACCTTACAAAAGCGACACGTATATTAGTCGTTACTTGCTATTACTGATTGTTGTTTTGTACTACGTAATGTCGTCATGCGTACATTTGATCACGACCGTATTTGGTACGCTATATCACGTGCATGATTATCTATATATATATATATATATATATATATATATATATATATATATATATATATATATATATATATATATATATATATATATATATATATATATATATATCTTGTAATCACATAAATACTTGTCGTCTTGTCCTTAAATTTGTTTCACGATGTTTACTATAATTTGAATGTTCGTTAACCGAAACTTACCTGTTCTTAAAGATATTATTGGGAACGAGGGATTATAACGGTAGTGTGAATGACAGAGCATTAGTCGCTTTTTGTGGGTGGCTTACTTAGAGATAAGTGGTCAGAAATGGTTACGAAATATCTTAATAAAGAAAGAGTTAGTCATGTAGTGATTGCAAATAATAACGGAAGGCTAGATTAAATTGTGGAAGTTTAGGGAAATTCTTTATTGCCATGATTCATGTAGTTAATGATATACAGGCAACTTCATGTAATTCCTATGTTGTTAGACAAAGAAGATTTATGTCATTGGTATCAACAAGTGCAAGCTTATTTTGAGCATATTTCGCCAACAGGAGTGGGATTAGTTTTACTGGGTGATCTTACAACCATCTGGGAAACAAAGGAAACAAGTAATGATGCTCTCTGGAATGCTCAAGAAAATTGGGAAATCACAAGATGGAGATTTTTTGAATCATCAGGAGTGCATTTACTTGAGTTAGAAGATGGTAGCATGATTCATATGCTAGCAGAAAGGAGATATCCTCTTACAAGAGATCTCATGATTACAATGCCAGATCATGGTATGGAAGTTGAACATGAGAATGAAATAGCACTTATGGTGATTGAATTGTTTATTAAATGGACAACTTCAGAAGATGATGATGCACGATTACTGGTATGGTTTTTGTTATATAAATCGTTTTGAAGAATAAGTACTTTATTCAAAGTACTGCTAGACAAACAGTACTTTATCAAAGTACTGCTTGCAGCACAAAACCAATAAAGTCTTTAGATTAAAATTTAAAAAAAAATGAAGCACAAGATGACAGCAACAAATTGTTTTGAGAGTAACACATGGTGTTAGTACTTGTACTACACGACAAATGGTAATCAACTCACCATGTTTAATAAACAAGAAAGAGTTTGATTCATCATGAGGGTACGGTTCTGATGTGATTATCAAATCCGTTTATAGTTGACAATTTACTAAAGGTTTTCAACTCACCATATCTGTGATAGTGAAGAGTTGGCTAGCCCACAAGAAAATGGCTTGTGGTAAAGGCTGTGAAAAATCCATTTGTATAGTAATTAGTTCACCATGGTAGTGATTGTACTAAAAGAACTAACTAGTCCAAAAGCAAACGGCTCTTGGTAAAGACTTAATAAATCCATTGATAGCTGACGATTTGCTAAAAATCATATGGTTATCAATGTACCATGGTTTTTAACCTAAACATTGGCTACTCCAGAGTTAATGGCTTTGGTAAAGAGACATCTAATCCATTAATTTTCAATGATTCACCTCTCACAGGAGTTAACACACCTGGAAGTGATGAGAATAGTATGAAACTTTATGATCTGATGTACATTTTGCCATATGTTGCTGAGTAGCTGAAAAATATTAGTTGCTGTGAAGATATCATCTGTTGTTGATGAAGATTACTTTGATGATGACAATACACACATATTGAGCATAAGACAGGCAGAAGATAAAGATACAGTCTTTCCTTGAAGACAAAGATGTTGCAGTTAAAGAATCACAAAGGAACTTGAAATCAAGCAAGTAGAATTCAAGTTAGGGGAGGATTGTTGGGATATAAAGTCAAAGTATTGTTAAAGGTCAAAGTATTGCTTGTGTATAAAGGTCAAAGTACTGCTCGTGTGAAGAAAGTCAAAGTACTGCTATTGTTAAAGGACTAATATGCAAATCGTTAAAGGACTGTTATGTAAAGTTATGATTATTAGATTAGAATATTCTAGAATTAGTTTACTTATTGTACAAGAATTGTAAACCGACTAGGGTTTTCCTTATGTCTATAAAAGAACCCTTAGGATGGTATTAGAACATATAGATGCACGTACGATATTAGAGAGTTATTTAGCGATTAGGGTTGTTAGTGAATCTGTATAATAAGTAGGTTCAAAGTTTGGTTTTAATATAATCGTTGAAGTTTTGTTATTCTTCTTAGCTTTGTTGAAGTAGATTCCGCATACTTAACAGAGTTATATCAGTGTTTCATTATTAGTAGTTTTGGAGTTATTCAAGATTGCTAAACCTTTACAAGCTACATAGTTAGTTTGATCAGAGTATACATCGACAACACTATTGGGTAACCAACCAACCTATAGCACTCTTCACCAGTGTGTCCCTCTTTTCCACAATTACCACACATCACTCCTTTCTTGAAAGAACTCCTCTTGATTGTCGACTCACCTTGATTGTGTGACCTGTTGAATGACTCTCCTTGAGTGAAATTTCTGTTGTTTCTTGAGTTGTTATAGTAGGTTTTTGGGTTGTTTGAGTGAGCTGACAATGTTACAGTGACTGTGGATTGATTGTTGTAACCTTCTCTTTGCTTTTCCTCTTGTTTAATCATGCCATAAGCTTTAGCCACTGTAGGCATTGGTTGCATCAGTAAAATTTGTCCCTTGACATTATCATAACATTCATCCAATCCCATAAGAAACTGCATTAGTCTCTTTCTCTATTCTCTTTCACCATTAACTCTACCATTTTCACATGAGCAAACACAAACACACATGTGGGGAGCTTCTAAAGCATCACATTCATCCCATAAGCCTTTTAGCTTATGATAATAAGTTTCAATTGAACAATTATTGTGCTTCAATTTTACCAAATCATTTGTGATTTGAAAGATTCTATGTCCATCTAACTGTGAATAATGTACTTGTAATTCATTCCATAAACCAGCAGCAGTGTTCACAAAGTTCAAAGAGTTACTTATCTGTTCAGCAATGGTGTTCAAGATCCAGGAAATAACCATATCATTTGTTCTCTCCCACAAAGCCCATAATCTTGAATCAGTGCCTGGTTCACCATATTCACCAGTAACAATCTTTAGCTTATTCTTTGCATTCAGTGCAATCATCATATATCTCTTCCACTGACCATAGTTATCTGAACCTGTCAACTTCTTGGAGATAAGAATCAACCCTGGATGATCATTTTGATGTAAGAACAGTGGATGGTTTGGCGAATTTGGATCATTATCATCAGGAATTGTGTATGTGTCTATTGTGTCTGAATTTGATGCCATTTTGATGGATTCTTGATTGAACAATGAGTTATTTTGAGAAAATGTTATGATAGATGTGTTGAGAATGATGAGATGATCAGAAATCTGCTTGTTTTGATTGATGATGATGAAAAATGGTGAATAATGGTGGTTTGTTACGGTGGTGATAGTTAGTTATTGTGGTTTGTTATGATGGTGAGTGGTGGTTTGTTGTGACTGAGTTAGTAATGATTAACAGAATTTGGATGATGATGGTAGAGCTGGATTGGATCTGATACCATAAACATTTTCTAATTAGAATTTTTTTTATAAAAATTTATCATCATCACCAATCATCATGCCTTAGTTTAGTTTCTGTAAAAACACCACCAACTGTCACCATACCTGAAGACAACACTAATGGTCAGATCCGGTCAACACCGCAACCACAACCACCGTCACCGTCAACCTCACACTCCAAGTCATTGCCAGATCTCTGGCAACAAAATTTTGTTTTTCTTATGTATACAAATTCTTAATACTCTCATAAAGATCAAAATCATAAGACAAAATTAAAAGGTGAGCAAGTTTGGTATGGACCAAATATGTAGATAACATGTTCATAAAGTTTCAATCTTTTTATACGTTTCACTTGTTTTATTTAAGTTTGGTATGGACCAAATATGTAGATAGCATGTTCGATGAAATGATTGTTTTGTAGTGACCAGTTTAAGTTGGATCATTTATGGGAAATGAGCTATATTTGTCTTTATTTTGATCTATGTAGTAGTTTAGGCTTAAAGAGTACTATTGTAAGTACTAGAAACCTTCTATATGGGTCAGAGTATGTGCTGACAAGGAGGTCCAGGAAGGGAAAGTTACCACCCACAGCAAGATCTTCCACTTCAACAATAATAAGGGAGGACATGAGTAGGTAGAGGAGCCTTTGTGCAGTATTTTCTTCTTGAGCATGTGAATTGTGATTATGTGTTTAGTACTTTATCGTGGATAATACGTTTGCTTATATTGTCTTAATGGAGATAAGAAGTGTTGAATACTGCTGTTTCTTAAACAGTTTATATGAAGATGCAGTGTATGGCTTGTTATCTTTGTCCATGAGTAGACGATAGCCGTCTGTTGCTACATATACATATTTGTCTGATTTCTATATGTTTTTAAAATTTAGATACTAGTAAGCTTGTGCTTGAGATGTTTATGTTTGTATCATATGGGCTCCATCCTTGTTGATTATCCCACTTTTGACCCATTTTTAGAATCATATATTGCATAAATAACTGTAGATGCTTCATCTTGGTATCTGGTAACATGGATGATCGTGGTTGCTTGTTCTAATGTTGATGTTCTTCAAAAAATAAATGACAATCAGAAAGTACTTGCGTCATGATGTTTGTTCTCGAATTGCATATCTGGTGCTTCTTTTGTTTAGCTTGTTAAAGTTTTCTGTCAAAATCTATTGTTGAATTCAAAATACTATATATGGCCAACCAAAGTGCATGTTTCATAGTCCAACCAAATCTGAACTGAAACCAAGCGAAGCCAAATCAGAGGTTAACCATGAAGTTAGGATCATTTTAGGTTTTTGAGTTTATGAGATCCACATTATGCAGATAATATTAGGTTGTCAACCTCTAGAGACTAGAGAAATGGTTAACTGAACCGATAACTTGGTTTACTAGTGGTGGGTTTTGTGGGTGGTTTTGTTGTGGTGGGTTGATGGGATCAAAGATATTATCACCTTCCATGATGTCGGATGGTAAAAGTTACGAACAAGGAAACGAAGAAATAAGATAGACTAAAGAAAACCTAAAAATAAAAATAAAAATCTTACTAGAAAGGAATCTAGCAAGTAGACCTAATAAAAAGAAATTCTAACCTAGATAATAACTATTCCCCGGGCTGCGGCGCCAAAAACTTGATACGTGGGAATTGCGCCCTCGCAACAGGTTTTACCTCTCAAGGGATCTTGAAAAGCTTACAACCCCCACCAGGCAGTGTACATGATCGTTGTAGTATAGTATAGTGACAAGTACCGGGGGATTGATCGTTCAACCCAGGAATAGTGTCGCTAGGATTAGAAAGCCTACTAAACTAGGTCTAGAGGTGGGGGATGATTCTTTTTGTATTTTTTATATTTTATGAAAGAAAGTAAAATCTCAGGTTTTGAAGGGGTAGTACAGTTTATACATTAGTACTGTATAAGTTTATAACACACGAGGCATAGATAGAGTACCTTAAATGAAACCCTAGTTTTAGTATCGGTTTTCGGGTCCTTGAATCCGGATGTAATAGCAGATTTCAAGGAGTTCCCAAGAGTGCTTGATGCAAACATTATAACTTGATCGAGAACTGCTTCTCGAGACATGTTCAAGGTCTGTGCATTGTAAAATTGCTCCTGTAATTGCATGACATGTAAAGTTTGGTAAGTAATCTAAGCAAAATAGATAATGCGTTATGCATATACTGAAGCGCAAAAATCAAGGACTTGTATCATAAGTTTACAATGAAATAAAGGGCACACAAAAATAGACCCATGATCTTTAATTAACATAAGATTAAATTTACATATGTTTATTTTTCGTGTAATTTTACATATGTGAATTAGTTGTAACCTGATGCTTAAAAAAAGCGTCCAATAAATGGTATGTAGTTGAAGCATTTAACTCGTTGACGATGTGCAAAGCTCGGGAAGTCATGAAAGCATTGTCATGGTATCTGCAACAAAGGAATTCACCTTAGCTTGTCAATCGAGTGGGCTCGAAAAGTTTTATAACCGAGTGTTTATAAAGGATTATAACATAAACAAGTAATCCAAGATAGTATAGCATAAGAAAGATGTAACACTTACGGTAAAGGATGTTGGAATTAAGATATCATGACAATCATATAAAATAAACCAAATACATCAAGTGAGCATAGCGGAAGCAATTACAAGATCATATAATATGTAATTAATTAATCAATTATAAAAATAAACATACCTTTGTGATTCTAGCCCGAACAAGAATCAAATGCAATCTTCAAATCAAGAACCCTAATTAGGGTTTATGTGGATTATAAGAATTACCCCTTACCTCTTTTGTAATTCAATCCAAGAATCAAACAATAATGTGTTTGAATCACGTTCTTGTACACACGTACTAATTCAAGTAAAAGTTTATGCAAGTAAATCAAACACAAAACCTTTTAGCAATAAGAAAATCGAATCCCTTAAGGGATTGTTTGATGGATCGATTTAGGGACAAGAGGAGGTGAGAAAAACACCAAGATGTGTTTGTACAAGTTATAAGAAAACAATGCATCTTGGGTTTGTTTATATACTAGTTGAAACTTGGAGCTCAAGGCACAAAGGAGGTGGGATTCCTCCTTGGCCTATCGGTTGTGGTATCCCCAAAGGGATTCAGGAACCTTCTCTTGTTTCCAAGTATTCACAAGTATTACTTCCCTAATCTTCATCTAACGGTCGTTAGTCATTCTCTGTTAAATACTAACGGTCATTACCAGTTTTGTGTTTATTAATAATTAAATATAACATTTATAAATAATTATTCTTTTACTCTTCATACGTATTGTGTGCAATCCCGTGATCTCGAGTTCGATCCTAACACACAACTATTATTATAATGTCTATAAAACTAACAGCTCCCACTTAGACATATCATAGTAGTGTAATCACATCGGTTAGCGTCTTGCAACACGCCGATGCCTCTAGTACAACTCGAGTAAGGCTCCTGGAAAACCTTTTAATGATTTCTCATTATTATTATCCCTTTGTTTCTAATACCATGTTAATAAGGATATGGATATAGATCATTCCTTAATTAACCATTCTGTTTCTCGTTATTAGAAATTGACAAGATTACCAAATATTCTGAACCTTTTAGGAAAGACCTTGGGCGTGGCCACGGAAACACCTTGACAACCCTACGAGGGGCCCAGCAGTATTAAACTCCAAAAATTAATTTGAATGAACAGATTCTATATTGACTACAAGCAAAACACACAAACTTTGTAACACTTCTGAAAACAACCCTTATGACTACCAGTTACGTATAGCGTTAAGTTGTTCCACAAAAATGTACTACATTCATGACCGTTATCTTGTATCTCAAGTCTAAGGATAACTTCTTATGATTTACTTAATGACAAGATCCATAAAGTAACATCATATAATCGGGATAAGTCCTATATTCAGTATCATTGAATATCATCTGAAATGGCATGACTACACATCAATATACTTTAAGTATATTATACCAACATTCAGATTTGTCTTAATTTAATAATATTATCATATTATTAACTGACAACGGACAATTTTAGAATGACATTTATTCATGGACTTTAAACATGCAAAAATAGGACAACAATAATTAACAATAGAAATAAACATACCAACATACTTTATCTCATTAAAATAATAATTGTTTACAATATCTTTTATCCAAATACTAATCACAGTTATGCATGAAACTACTAGCTAATTTAAGCCCAATTCCATTGGCTAATTCATTAAGCTTTTCTTTCGCCAAAGCCTTAGTGAATGGATCAGCTAAGTTATCATCTGTGTGGACTTTCAGCAGATTTATTTCACCTTCGTTAACCTTTTTACGAACAAAGTGATACTTCCGTAGAAAATATATGGTGCTTCTCATGACTCCAAGTTCATTGGCAAATATGATTGCAGCAGAATTGTCACAATACATATCAATAGGTAATTCAAATGAAGGCATAACACCAAGCCCTGAAATGAATTTCCTAATCCAAACAGCCTCCATAGCAGCAATGTATTCAGCTTCTGTTGCAGACATCGCAATTGTACTCTGCTTCTTGCTCTTCCAGTCTACTACTCCTCCATTGATAACAAAGACATAACCCGTCTGAGACTTCAAATCATCTTTATTACTTTGAAAGGACGCATCACAGAAACCTGTAACATCAAGTTCTGCAGCTGGTTCTCCACCATATACCAAAAAAATATCTTTTGTATTTCTCAAATACTTAAGAATATGCTTAACAGCAATCCAATGTTTTTCACCTGGATTCTGTTGAAATTGACTGGTGATATTTTGAGCAAACGCCACATCTGGCCTTGTGCATTTTACCGCATACATAATAGATCCTACGGCTAAAGCATAAGGAACTTTACTCATGCGAGCCACCTCAGCAGGTGTTGAAGCACAAAACTCATCACATAAGTCGTGTTTTACTTCCATCGGCAAATATCCTTTCTTGGAATTTTGCATATTGAACCTTTTCAATATTTTGTAAATGTAAGCACTTTGACTTAATCCAATTAACTGCCTTAATCTATCTCTATAGATTTTGATTCCCATAATGTATGCAGCTTCTCCTAAATCTTTCATAGAAAAGCACTTTCCAAGATATGCCTTAACCTTTTGCAAACTTGGAATGTCTTTTCCCATGATCAATATGTCATCAACATATAAAATTAGAAAAATTACATTATCACTCCCACTAGCTTTGTGATACACACATGGCTCATCAAGATTCTGAGTGAATCCAAACTTTTTGATCTCAGCATCAAATTTCTTGTTCCATTATCGTGATGCTTGCTTCAATCCATAAATGGATCTTTGAAGTTTGCATACACGATTTGGAAACTTTGGATTTTCAAACCCTTCTGGTTGTGCCATATAGATGTCTTCATCTAGATGACCATTTAAGAAAGCAGTTTTCACATCCATTTGCCATATCTCATAGTCATAGTACGCTGCTATAGCTATGAGAATTCTTATAGCTCTTATGTCTGCTACAGGAGAAAAAGTCTCCTCGTAATCAATTCCAAAAGTTTGAGTAAAACCTTTAGCAACCAGACGAGCCTTATAAGTGTGTGCATTTCCATCCATGTCAGTCTTAATCTTGTAGAACCATTTAATCCCAACTACCTTGGCACCAGGAGGAAGGTCTACTTCTGTCCAAACTTCATTATCATGCATGGATTGTATTTCCCCATTCATAGCAACTTTCCATTTTTCCTTTTCAGGACTATTAATGGCAGCTCTATAACTAGTATGTTCATTAAGATCCCCTAGTAAATTTTCCTCAACCTCTACATTAAGACATAGACGGTCAGGAGCTTTCACAGATCTAGAAGATCTGCGAATGGGGACTACTTTAACTTCCGGTGGAGGACCCAGACTTTCAGGTTCTACAGGAAGTACGTTAGTGTTTTCTGAAGGTAATGCATTATCTTGATCATATTCTAGATCATATACTCTCCCACTGACTTCTTGAGATACAAGATCATTTTCAAGAAAGTCACCATACCTAGCAACAAACACTTTGTTCTCAGGTGGGTAGTAAAAGTAGTAACCCATTGTCTCCTTTGGGTATCCTACCAAAATGCACTTTACAGATCTTTGTTGAAGTTTATCTTGTGAGTCACGTTTAACATACGCCTCACAACCCCAGACCTTTAAATAAGACAAGTTCGGAGCTTTTCCAGTCCATATCTTATATGGTGTCTTATCAACCTTCTTTGTGGGAACCATATTTAAAATACGAACAGCTGATTCAAGGGCATAATCCCAAAAAGACAAAGGAAGATTAGTAAGATTATACATTGATCGAACCATGTCCAACAATGTACGATTCCTTCTCTCAGATACACCATTTTGTTGTGGAGTATATGGAGATGTGAGATTCTGGACAATTCCATTCTCAGTTAAGAAATCTTTAAAATCTTGACTAAGGTATTCACCACCTCGATCAGAACGAAGAGCTTTAATCTTCTTTCCTAATTGCAACTCTACTTCTGCTTTGAAAACTTTAAATGTTTCATACACCTTATGTTTATGCTTAAGTAAATAAACATAACCATAACGGCTGAAATCATCTGTAAAAGTTAAGAAGTAACCAGCACCTCTCCTTGACACATGTCTAAGTGGTCCACACACATCAGTATGTATCAAACCAAGTAGATCTGAAGCTCTTTCCATATTGCTATGAAAAGGTTTATTAGTCATCTTCCCAGAAATACAAGACTCACACTTATCAAATGACTCATCATTGATATTTTTCAAAAGCCCATCTTTATGCAGCTTTTGCATGCGAGTCTTGCCTATATGGGCAAGTCTACAGTGCCAAAGGTAAGAAGGATTCAAGTCATACTTCATTCTCTTACTAATGGTGCATTGAATTATTATTATTGTTGGACATACAATCATTCATATCAATTTCAAACACACCATTCACAGCAACATCATTAAAATAAAATACACCATTTAAAGAAACAGAAATTTTATTGCCATCAATAGTATGAGAAAACCAAGATCCAACAAACATGAAAAGGAAACAACACCTCTAATTATTGAAGGTGCATAATGACAATTGTTTAAAATCAGTACTAAACCAGAAGGTAAAACTAAATTAAACACTCCTATGGCTTCAACTGCTGCTTGTGCTCCATTGCCCACATGCAGAAATTGCTCCCCATAAGCTAGTCTCCTTTCCTCTCTAAACCCCTGTAGTGTATTACAAATGTTAATACCACATCCAGTATCATATACCCAGGAATTTAATTTATGAGATAAAGTAAATAATTCAATGAAAAATAAGTTACCTGAAGTACTGGCGCCCATGTGCCCAGTCTTCTTAACCTTATTGTTTCGCAAGTCATCGAGATAAAGAGGACAATTCCTCTTCCAGTGACCCATCACTTTGCAGTAATGGCATCCTTGATCCTTCTTCGGATTATCCTTCTTAGGAGGGTTCTTCTTAGGTTGAGGTGGTTGATAAGCCATAACTTGCTTATTCTTATCAGCCTTACCCTTACCCTTACCCTTCTTCTTGTTCGCATTTGGCTTGTTAATTCTACCCCCTTGAATAGCTAGTACTTGGGGTGTAGGAGCCTTTTGTGGTAAACCTTTCTCATAATCAATGAGCAGTGCGTGCAATTCACTTACTGTCTTCCCCATGCAATGCATATTGAAGTTCCTCACAAAACCACTAAATTCCTTGTTAAGGGATCTATTGATTAAGTTCACAGCCATATCATTGTCATAGGGTTTCTTAAGTGTTTGTAGTTGATCCATGAAACTCTTCATTTTCAACACATGAGCACTCACAGGTTCACCATCACCCTGCTTATAACCATGTAGAGCCTCCATCAAATCGTAAATCTCTACATTTGATGGTTTCTCATACAGTTTCTTTAGTTCATCAATCATGTTCATGGGGAAGTATTCTTCAAACTGCCTTTGAAGAGCTGGTGACATTGCCCCTAACATCATTGCGGCCACATCAATATGTTCCTAACAAACTATTTTCCATTCAGCCTTAGCTGCATCAGTAGCTTCAGGACCTTCAGGTTCAGCAGGACAAGGCGTTTTCAAGATTTCAAGTTGACCAGTCACTCGCAGGACAATCCTGAGTGAACGATACCAATCATTAAAATTTTCTGAGCTAGTCAATTTTTCTCGTTCAAAGTAAGTCTTGAACACAGAACGAAAGTTGGTGTTATCAGTTTGAGCCATTTCTACAGATAAAGAAAGTTCAAAACATTAGTATTTTTGATAATACAATTTTTCAAGAAAATTAAAATACCCAAGGAAATCATATCCATAGAATAATCTTGAAAACTAGGATCCTCCATAAACATAGTTTCATCACATCAGTTGATCTGCTAGTAATGAAAGTATAATATGAGGTAACTTGTCGTACAATAATTGGCATAACATTTGTCCAATTCCTAGATTTATGGGATTTACAATCACAAAACATTTGTATTGTAAGCATGTTTAATCCCCATCTTAATGCCTTGAGTCTAAGATCTCACTTCCTACTCAATTTAAGTCGTCTAACTTAAAAACTGCAAACTCACAAATCCATCACATCAGTTGATCTGCTAGCAATGAATTTATGAAATTTACCTCTCCATTGCAATCTCGCCACACTACAAGAATCAGGAGAACAGGCGACGAACAGTTTCCCGTCGACATTATGTCGACGGCATAAGGCAGAAAACGACAAAAAAAACGATTGACCGAGGCCAACTGCATTGAATTTTTCATAATCGTATTTTCCCGTCGACATGTCGACGGGAAAATTTTAAAATATTTTTTTAGCCTCAATAATTCACCAAAGTTGGGCGCGAAATTTACCCGCTAATATATTCCCGTCGACATGTCGACGGTAATATATTAATAACGTTTTATCCCACAATTAACGTGTGATTAAGCATAATAATTATTATGTTTTAAGAGTCCCGTCAACATGTCGACGGGAGTATATTACTAATTATAAACATTTTTAATAAATGGGTAAAATATTGGGCGGGATATTTTCCCGCTTTATTGTTCCCGTCGACATGTCGACGGGAATATATCTTTAAAAATCAGGCTATATATATCCTCACAAATACATTCCCGTCTCATTTTTTTACCAATATATACATTCTCACAAAATTATTTCCGTCTCATTTTACACATCTCACAAATAATTCAATCGTCAATTGTTACAAGACACACATGACTTGGCGTGGTTGCACAGTTGAAAAGGAGTACTCAAAAATTTTGTCACACGAGCTCCTCTTTAATGAAGTTATGTTAACTTTTGGTCATGCAGTTTATGAGGAATATGGTGATTTTAAGGATGCTGAACCGTGGATGAGAGACAAGATTATCGAATGGTGTAGGAAAAAGTCGTACTACAAAGAGTACATGGACGAGCTAGATGCTGCTGAAGCTAAAGCTGCTGCTGAAGCTCAAGTTGTTGCTGTTGGAGGTGACGACGAAGCTGAAAGTACGTTGGAAACAAAACTTGATAATCTGGGAAATAGGATCACAAATCTTGAAGCTACGTTTGCACATATCAAGGAAATGAGAGCAAGGAAGGGAAAAGATGGTGCGAGTTCGAGTAAAGCGGGAAGTAGCCGCAAAAAAAGATAAACGGGTTGTTTCGTTTGATCTGTTGTTTTAGTTGTCGAGTTGTTTAGTTTGAGTTGTTTCGTTTGGTTGTCGAGTTGTTTAGTTTGAGTTGTTTCCTTTGGTTGTTGAGTTGTTTAGTTTGGTTGTCGAGTTGTTTAGTTTGAGTCTGTATGAAAATGCATGTGGTTAAGAACTCTTGCTTGTTTTAAATAAACAGTTTGCCTTTGTGTTTGATAATTATTGCTCCTTCAGTTCTAATTATTGCTCCACAACAACAACATTTTATTAAACAACAACAACAACAACAACAACAACATTTTATTAAACATCAATAACATCAACAACAACAGCAAACAACAGCAACAACAACGATAACAGTACTACATATGAAATTTATCCATGTCACCTACAAGGTCACGGAGTATTGCATCCGACTGACATGCGTGGTCGTGGTTGGGATACGTTGCCATGTCAAGTTTTGCCTCCAGCACCCTTAATTTTGTCTCTAGCACCTGTTTTTGTGCCTCCAACACCTGTTTTTATGCCTCCAGCAAGTTTATTCTAAGATTTTTTTCATGACAGTTTGAGCACCTTTTTGGAGCAGATCCAGAACCGCTTGATGTTGAAGCTCTCAGAGAACCGATCATCATTTTGGCGAGTCGTTCCTCCTTCCATAAAAAAAATTACATCCATGGTCTTCTGTCCCAGGCTGTTAAAGAGTAAAAACTATTATTTTTAACAACTAACCAAATTATTTAAAGAAAAAATATGTAATTGTTCACCTGCGAGAAAGGACACGCATAGTATAGTTTACCACGGGAGTAAGATTTACACGATTCTCGCAGAATCACGTCTCCTCGTTCACAAGGACAAGGAAAAGCTTCAAATTCTGCCATCTTCTTCACCATGATAACAGTGTATGTTTGTGGTTGTGAGGTTGAGTGGTTGAATCGTGACCGGTGTGGCCCGATCTACAAGTTGAGGTGATAAAAGGTGGTGGCCAGAAAAAGATTCCGGCGGCCGGAAAATGCTGGTGTCGCCAGAAAACAGAAACTGCTAGAGAGATAGAGAGAGATATATATAGTGAGATGAGTATGTGTGTGTGTGTGTGTGTTTATATTGTGAGGATAAGGTGTTAGGTAGAGAGAGAGATATAGTGAGATGAGGCATCTCATGTATAACCATTGCATCTCGACTCGTTCGTTTTACATCTCATGTATAACCATTGCATCTCGACTCGTTCGTTTAACATCTCATGTATAACCATAGCATCTCGACTCGTTCGTTTTACATCTCATGTATAACCAATGCATCTCGGCTCGTTCGTTTAACATCTCATGTACAACCATAGCATCTCGACTCGTTCGTTTAACATCTCATGTATAACCATTGCATCTCGACTCGTTCGTTTAACATCTCATGTATAACCATAGCATCTCGACTCGTTCGTTTTACATCTCATGTATAACCATTGCATCTCGACTCGTTCGTTTAACATCTCATGTATAACCATAGCATCTCGACTCGTTCGTTTTACATCTCATGTATAACCATTGCATCTCGACTCGTTCGTTTAACATCTCATGTATAACCATAGCATCTCGACTCGTTCGTTTAACATCTCATGTATAACCATTGCATCTCGACTCGTTCGTTTAACATCTCATGTATAACCATTGCATCTCGACTCGTTCGTTTTACATATCATGTATAACCATTGCATCTCGACTCGTTCGTTTTACATCTCATGTATAACCATTGCATCTCGACTCGTTCGTTTAACATCTCATGTATAACCATTGCATCTCGACTCGTTCGTTTAACATCTCATGTATAACCATAGCATCTCGACTCGTTCGTTTAACATCTCATGTATAACCATTGCATCTCGACTTGTTTGTTTAACATCTCATGTATAACCATAGCATCTCGACTCGTTCGTTTAACATCTCATGTATAACCATTGCATCTCGACTCGTTCGTTTAACATCTCATGTATAACCATTGCATCTCGACTCGTTCGTTTTACATATCATGTATAACCATAGCATCTCGACTCGTTCGTTTAACATCTCATGTATAACCATTGCATCTCGACTCGTTCGTTTAACATCTCATGTATAACCATAGCATCTCGACTCGTTCGTTTTATATCTCATGTATAACCATTGCATCTCGACTCGTTCGTTTTACATCTCATGTATAACCATTGCATCTCGACTCATTTGTGATATTCTAATTATTTTATTTTATATTTTAATAAATGATTTTTTTAATTATAATATAAGTAATTAATTTTAAATATATATTTTTTTAATTTTATAAAAGTATTCATAATAAATAATTTTTTTCAATTATATAAATTTAGTTTATTAATTTTATAAAACTTATTTTTTAATATTTTATAAAAGTATTTATAATAAATAAATTTTTTTAATTATATTAAAGTAATTTTATACAAGTATTTATAATAAATTAATTTTATAAAGTATTTATTATAAATAATTTTTTTTAATAAAAGTTATTTTCCCGTCGACATGTCGACGGGAATAAAACCGCCAAAATTTTCGTAAAAATTTAATACGTCCCGCCAAACGTAAACGACAAAATATTGTAATATTACCGTCGACATGTCGACAGTATGAGTAATAATATAAAAAAAATTCCTTAATATTCCCGTCGACATGTCGACGGGATAATAAAAAGCAATACCAAAACCAGATCTGGTCAAAATTATTGCTCATAACTTCGAACCATCAAAATAAACCATTCCCCCCCCCCCCTCTCTCGCCGGCGATTATACCACCACTCCTCCACCACACCTCCACCACACCTCCACCACTCCTCCACCACTCCTCCACCACAACCACATTATACCACCTCCACAGCTCACCACACCACTCCACCACTCCGACACTCGCACCACTGTGCACCTCCTCCTCCTCTACCCCTCCATTATTTAATTCTCTCCTCTACCCCTCCATTTTTTAATTCTTCTTCTTCCCCTCTACTCTTCTTCTTCACTCCGACACAGCAGCAGCATCAGGTGAGAGCCTCGTTTATTGTTAATAAATTTTGTTAATAAAATTCGTTATTATTATTGTTAATAAAATTGCTATTAAATTTTATTAATAAAATTGTTATTAAAATCTTGTTAATTTTTGTTACAGTAGCAGCAGGTGAGAGCCGAGGGTGAGAGCCGATGGTAACAGCAGGGTGAGAGCCTCGTTTTATTTTTTTTATTAACTTTTGGTATCCCGACGACATGTCGACGACAATAGTTTTTTTTAAAATTTTGATATAACCATTATATATTGCATCTCTTTTATTATAGCCCGAGCCCAAGACGAGACCACAGCCGAGCCACAGCCGAGCCACAGCTGAGCCACAGCCGAGACCACAGCCGAGCCACAGCCGAGACCACAGCTGATACGTACGGTATGTATTCCTTTTTTTTTAATTTTTTTTTCATATTTATGCTTTGTTGTAGCGTTTGGTTACTAGTTTAGTGATTGCAGCCGTATGTATAGTTTGGTTAGTATATTAGGTTTTGATATAAAAGGGATTGTTGCGGATTGTGAACTAGCCGTAGGATATTGTGTACCCACGGTGCAAATAGCACCTTGGGGGACTTGGTATTGAACTAGCCGTAGGATATTGGGTGGGTTTGGTTAAATGTTAGTTGGCGTTTGGTTAGTATATATTGGTTAGTATATATATGGTATACTACTTTTAATACATTGGTTATGTTTTGTGTTAGAATTTTTGCGGATTGATTATGTTTCTGCTTATATAACGGGCTTATGGTTTGTTTGGTTTTCGGCTTATGTTTCACAAGCTTAATTTTTATGGCTTATTTTGAAACTTTTTAACTTAAATAGTTTCAAAATAAGTAAAAAAAAAAAAAAAAAAAATAAGCTTATGAAACATAAGCCGAAAACCAAATAAGCCATAAGCCCGTAGATATATTGTTTGGTTTTCGGCTTATGTTTCATAATAGTTTCAAAAATAAGTCACAAAAACAAGTTTCAAAATAACAAAATAGTTTTATGAAACATAAACCGAAAACCAAACAATTGTTTATAGTCTAATTGTTTAACTTAAAATATATGCTATTGTTAGACTTTTGTGAATGTTTTAGGATTTTAGTGATTAATTTCGGAAAGTCCCCGTCCGAAGTTAATCATCCTATAGAAAACCCGTCCGAAATTAATTTATTTGAAATTAATTTCGGAAAGTCCCCTGTTTGGGACTGCTTTTTGAATGTTTTGTCTCATTTAGGATATGGATGCGTATAATTGATTTACTATTTGAGATGATTTCGACAGTGTTTCTCCTTTACTCCTACGAATATGTCTTTAATGTACATATTTGGGGAGTTGAGGGGAAATGCTGCCGAAATTTTCTCAGATAGTAAATCAGTTATACGCATTCATATATGAGATGAATCATTCAAAGAGTGGGTTAGGATTGCCTTCCATAGTTGCACTAGGTGAACAAAACAACTTTCCTTTATTTTGAATGTGTAATAACTAAGAGTTGAACAAAACAATATGCAGTTATGATACTTGATAAGAGTTGGACCCGTTTAGACACTCGTGTTTCCAAAGAGTTTTTTGATGGTCTTGCCGCATTCGTTGAACATTGCAAGCCGTTATTGAATAGTTACGGCAACATAAAATGTCCATGTCGTCTTTGTTGTAATGTTCCATGGGTATCTCTCGCCTTACTTAAAAGCCACATAAGCGAAAATGGGTGGGACCCAACTTATACACAATGGCGTGAACACGGTGAACCGGATCCTCTTCCTATACAAGATAACACAACACAATGTGAGATGAGTGACATGCGTGCGTGCATTAATGATATTTTTGATATTCCTCCAAATAATGAACAAAATGAGCCAACTCTTCCAAATATTGGCGAGACAAGTAACGAGCCAGCTCAAGCAACGACACCTCCTGTACGTAACGAGTATGAAGAGTTACTTGCCAGTTCCACCCAGCCTCTTTACCCGGGTTGTGACTTTATGACAACCTTGGATTTTATGTCAAAGTTTACGCATCTCAAGGTCAGCGGTAAATGGAGTGATACTTCATTTAACAATACGCTAAAATTTCTCCAGGAAGTATTTCCTCCCAGGTTAGGTTACAATCTCCCACCATCATACTCTGCTATAAAAAAACATTTAAAAAGGTCGGGTTAGGGTATGAGTCGATACATGCTTGTGAAAATGATTGCTTTTTATATCGGGGGACTGGTGCCGAAGATTTGGAGTATTGTCCGGTCTGTAAAACGAGTAGATGGAAAGACAAGAACACAACGGGGAAGAAAGTTCCTAACAAGGTGTTGCGTTACTTTCCTATCATTCCTAGGCTACAACGTTTGTACAAATCTATTCACACCGCAAAACATATGACTTGGCATGCTACTGGAAAGTCTATGGTAAACGGTATGATGCAACACCCGGTTGATGGTGAAGCATGGCAGAAGTTTGACAGCGGTAAATATTCGGAATTTGCTAACGAACCGAGAAACATTCGATTAGGGTTGGCTGCTGATGGTTTCAATCCATTCGGCAACCTTAGTCAGACTTACAGCATGTGGCCTGTTATCTTAACAACATACAACTTGCCTCCGTGGTTATGCATGAAAGAGACTACTTTGATGCTGACGTTGTTGATTCCTGGACCTAAATCACCCGCGAAGGACATTGATGTTTACTTAAAGCCTGTGATTGATGACCTTAAGGAATTATGGAAAATACCAGGTATCCCGACTATGGACGCTGTTACAGGCAAAGTATTCAACATGAGAGCGATGCTTTTATGGACCATCAATGATTTTCCTGCTCGTAGTAGTTTGTCAGGTTGGAGTGGGCAAGATTACTACGCATGCCCTACATGCAAAGTAGGCACTCCGGCTACGCGTGTGATAAGCAAAATAGGTTATGTTGGCCATAGAAGATTCTTAAAAAAAACCATAAATGGAGGAGGGATACTACTACATTCAATGGTGCACCTGATTTTACAGATCCTCCTAAAAAAGATACTCCGGCTGATATCTTGACTCAACTTGCAATATTGCCCACACGTTTGCCGGGGAAACATCCAGATTATGGGGGTGGGAAGATAAAACGTAATACTACAACCGACCTGAACTGGACTAAACGGTCTATTTTCTACGAGCTTGAACATTGGTCTTCTCTTACTCTAAAACACAATTTAGATGTCATGCATATCGAAAAAAATGTGTTGGAGAGTATCTTGAACACTTTGTTAATGAATGAAAAATCTAAAGACACCGCTAAGGCAAGACAAGACTTGCAAGCTTTGGGCATTCGACAGGAGTTGTGGCTCGGAAACAAACAAAACGGGAAGTACTCGAAGCCTCAAGCTAAGTACTCCCTCACACCCGATAAAAGAAAACTGTTCTGTCAATACATCAAAACAATTAAACTGCCAGATGGGTTCGGATCCAAGTTCAAGTCGAAAGTGACCAAAGATGATAACAATATAACGGGCATGAAGTCTCATGACTGTCATATAATGATGCAACGGTTACTTCCTTATGGACTTCAGCAATACCTGGACACACCGACTTATACACCATTAATCGAGCTTTGTTCATTCTTTAAGCAAATTTGTGCCCGAACTTTGATGGTGAATGACATGGTGAAAGCTAAAGAACAGTTGATCAAAATTTTGTGCAGTCTCGAGCAAATATATCCTCCTGCCTTTTTTTGACATTATGATTCACTTGGTTATGCATTTACCTGAAGAGGCTATTCAAGGCGGGCCTGTTTCATTTCGGTGGATGTATCCATTTGAAAGATACATGAAGAAGCTAAAAAACTATGTACGAAATAAAGCTAAGCCGGAAGGTTCAATAGCGGAGGGTTATGTTGCAGACGAAGCATTAACTTTTTGCTCTCGTTATTTTTGGGGCGAAATTGGGACGAAATTTAATCGTCCCACTGCATCTCAAGGCTGTCCTCTCCCAACAAGTGATTTCCAGGTGTTCCGATCACTATGTAAAACGTCTGGTAAAGTGATAATTATTCGGTTAGGTCTCCAAGAAATGAAGAAAGTGATATGGTATGTACTTCACAACAGTCCTAAGATCGACGCGTACATGAACGAGTTCGAGAGGTACGCGTTTTTATTTCGAAATTTCTTTTTCCCAAGTTATCTTTTCGATTAATTCTAATATCATGTCCATTTTCAGTGAACATCCTGATAGCGACATGCAACAAGAATTTCCTAGATGGTTTCAGACGAAGGTAAACTTATTATATGTAATTCCTTGTATAAATAACGACTATATATATTACTCATCTCCATCTATTCTTATCTTTGTTCATAGATCGGTAAACTTTACACAGACAATGACCCAAGGTGTACTCCAGACTTATTCGCTTTGGCTTGTGGACCATTATCGAACGTAACCTCAGTTCACACTTGCGTAGTCAACGGTGTGAAGTTTGTTGTACATAGCCGCGATGTAAAACGTACAACTCAGAACAGCGGAATTTGTTCTCCTGGCGAGAAGGAAGGAGAAATGTATTATGGTCAGCTAGAAGAAATTCTGGAGTTCGCGTATACCCAGTTCAAAGTTGTGCTGTTTCGAGTTAAGTGGTTCGACTTGGTCAAAAGAGGTAGAGTCGAATGTTATAACACTAGAAACAACATGACACAAATTTGGGCATGTAGCACAGCGTTTGAAGATCAACCTTACATTCTCGCAACATAAGCAAAACAAGTCTTCTACCTTGAAGATCCTGCCAGACGACCACTCCATTGGAAGGTCGTCCAAGAAGTGAATCACAACACAACCTGGGATGTCATTGTGACAGAAGACGATGATGATGTGATACATGGCAACAACTCATCGAATCTCCAACTGTCTGCTAATTTGAATGATTTGGCATTTGAAACCTTAAATATCGATGGTCAATCAACGTTAGTTGAGGCACCACCACCAATCATTCAAGTTGATGACGACGGTGAATTTATTGATGATGAGGACGACGATCCTTATGATTTAGCAGACTCTGATGCAAACAATTCTGATGATGAAGTTGAAGATGCGACTCATGCTGTTTATGATAGTGATGTAGATGTAGCAGATTGATCTTAAATTGTAACTTGTAAAACGACACTTAGCTTATTTGAATGAAATTGTTATGGATTTTTTAAATGTGTATATTTATTTTAAATGTGTATGTATTTGAATGTGTGCATGCTTATGTTAATTTGTTCCCGAATTTCTATATGTTAATTCAACTTGTACTTTTACAGATGGCAGCAGTAGCGCGAGGTCACGGTGGTGACGGTGCCGATGACCCACCACCACCTTATCGTTCGATTACTAGCGGTCACCGTAGTGGTAAGAAAATTAAACTTGATAATTTGAATTTTGTTACTTGTTATTTTTTAACGTTTTCACTCACTTCAATTGTAGGTTCGTCACAAAAACCTCGACGAGGAGGTAGAGCGAGACAAGCTGGCGGCAGGGGTGGAGGTCGGGATGGCGGCAGGGCACAGGTCCGTGAAGCCAACAAAAACAAAGACCTCAGGAAAGCTGTGACTGCCTCGGGCCCGCAATCGATCGAGTTCGAGTGGCGTGATCAGAAGACATTTCATCATGTTGGACCCAACCGCGCATGGTTCGGTAACTATGTTGGCGAGCTGGTTAGGTCCTTGCCGTTGCACTATCCCTCCTGGCACAACCTTGACGAAGCGACTCGACAGGGCTTCATGAACCGACTCGGGGTCAGTTATTTTATTTTCCTGTTAATTATATCTTTGTATTTAATTCTTTGAATGTGTACATTTATTTAAATTTATTTAATTTTGTATATTTGTTTAAATTTGTTTGCAGGAATTCTTCGACTTGCAGACCCACATGAACTCACCCGATTGGAAAACCATTTCGGCGGGCCTCAATGCGTACATTGCTAAGGTCTACTCCGACAACAAGGGCACGATGAAGAGGGTTTACTTCGACGGGGAGGGTGGGCCTGAAAAAGTGGATGAGATACGAAGAAACCCTCATCCGAACGTCGAGCCATCTGTGTGGGAGGAGCATATCAAGTTTTACATGAATGAGAAGACCCTGTAGCGTGCTGCTGTGAACAAGGAGAACCGAAAGAAGTTGAAGGTGTACAGCCGCCACGGTTCCAAGTCATTGGCCGCTATTCGCCACGACTACGTAAGACACATTTTATTTTTATACAAGTATTTTATTTTTATAAAATTATTTAATTATAATTATATAAAAGTAATTAATTTTGATTTTATAAAAGTATTTAAGTTTAATTAAAATAAATATGGTGTTTGATTTGCCATTTTTAATTTGTTTCATCTTATATATATGCATGTGTATATACAGTTTCTGAACAGCAAGGACAAAAAATACCCGTCTCTCATCCGGTCATTTTACGACACACACTGCAACAGTGATGGTATGTGGTTGCAGGATGAGGCTCGTGTTCAATATGTAAGTATCTTTTATTTATTTTTTTTAATTTATTATTTATTTATTTATTTATTTAATTTATATATATATATATATATATATATATATATATATATATATATGATATACTTACATATATATATAAATTTTCTCAATTTTTTTCTCAATTAAATAGGAAGAGATGGTCCGGCTGCGAGATCTGGGAGCGAATACGCCGGAAGGGGTGGCGTACACGGAGGAGCAAATACTTGCTAAGGTTTTGAAGGGCAAGCAGCGAGGCCACATCGCCGGACGGGGTAGGGTCGTACCCGGGCTCTCCAGGCCACCGTTAGCATACACCCCGCCTCCACCTCCAGGTATGTACAGTTTGATAATATATTAATTATAGATTACTCGATCATGACTCAAATTAAGTATTGCAATAGATGTTTTTTAATTTTGATTGTTTCATTTTCAGAATACGCTGAGATGGAGAAAAAGCTTGCTGAGGCCGAGAAGAAGATTGCTGAGGCCGAGGAGAATCGCCTTCGAGAAGCTGAAGAGCGTAAGGCCTTGAAGGCGCAGCTTGATTTGGTCACAGGTTTTATGTCCTCCAACCCGCGATGGAACGAGTATGTTAGTCAGGCGGGTTCTCAGCACGTGGATGGCTCAGGCAGTGGCGTTGGAGGTAGTGGCTCAGCTGGAGGGAGCGGGAGTCGCAGAGGCGATGAGGATGGTTCTGGCGATGATGAGGGTCCTACTGATGATCACGAGTGATTTTGGATGTAGAGGTACAAACTTGGGTATTTTGTGTTGTACTTATGCTTGAAACAATATTTTGGCGACCCATATGTTAGTATTGTATAGTTTAACCTTTTGGCGACTTGAACGTCGCGGATATTAAAACATTTATGGATATGGCAGCTAGGTTTAGACATTACCACACCCCGTTTTGTAGACTTTATATGTTTTTATTCATTTTGAGGGTGTTTAGCGACATTTTGCAAGTGTTATAGCCGATGGCGAGTTATACGTTTAGGACATGTTGATATTGAGTGGTTATAGGTGCTTGTAATGTTACAGGTTTTGGTAGATTTTTTCCGGAAAATCCGGAAAAAATCTGGAAAATTGCAATATTTGCAGCCTGTTGTTAACAGGGTGTTAATAATGATATCGTCGACATGTCGACGGCATCATTGAAACATAATTATTGGTTATTTAATGATACCGTCGACATGTCGACGGTATCATTAAAACAAAAACAGTGTTTTTAATATTATGCCGTTGACATGTCGACGGCATTATATTAAAAACAGTACTTTTGTTTTAATGATACCGTCGACATGTCGACGGTATCATATAAACCATAATTATAATCAACTAATTAAAACGTTAATTAGTTATATGGTACCGTCAACATGTCGACGGGAAGAGTTTGACGGACACCAAATTTCTTTGACTGGAAAACGACGTGGGACCCACAGTGTCGACGGTGATTGTCGACGGGAACATTGTTCCCGTCGAAGCACAGCCGTCAATGTGTTCCCGTCGACATGTCGATGGTAACGTATTATTCCGTCGACATGTCGACGGAAAGGGCTTAAAAAAGTCGCCGGTGAAAGCCTCGATTGTACTAGTGTCAAGTTCTCACATGACGTAAATTACAACTTCAAGTGTTCTTAATTAGATGGCATTTGACTTAATTTTATAAGGGTATTAATTTTGATGTGATCAAAATAATGTATGAAGAAGCATGCATACAACTTCATAACATTGGTTTTATAAAACATTTTTATTACCAATTTACTAAGAGTAAAATAGCAAAGTTTTGATTGAGGTATCGGGTCCACCAATTAAAGAATTACCAACAATTATCGTCCACTATATCGTACTTTTGCATAAGCCCTAAGGCTTAGTGTTTCGGATAATCATTATGGAATTGTGGTGAATTCACCCTTAAGATGACATTGTACGTGTAATGGTTGTTCGGTAAGTCTAATTTACACACAAACGAGCGTTAAGACAGAATGTTGTCTATCTAAGGCCACAATTTAATGCGAAGCCAACCCTATACCCATCTTGTAGTGTGTAAACTTCGGTCGGGCCTAGTTAACCATTACGTACAAAAAAATCAACGAGTTCGAGAGGTACGCGTTTTTATTTCGAAATTTCTTTTTCCCAAGTTATCTTTTCGATTAATTCTAATATCATGTCCTTTTTCAGTGAACATCCTGATAGCGACATGCAACAAGAATTTCCTAGATGGTTTTAGACGAAGGTAAACTTATTATATGTAATTCCTTGTATAAATAACGACTATATATATTACTCATCTCCATCTATTCTTATCTTTGTTCATAGATCGGTAAACTTTACACAGACAATGACCCAAGGTGTACTCCAGACTTATTCGCTTTGGCTTGTGGACCATTATCGAACGTAACCTCAGTTCACACTTGCGTAGTCAACGGTGTGAAGTTTGTTGTACATAGCCGCGATGTAAAACGTACAACTCAGAATAGCGGAATTTGTTCTCCTGGCGAGAAGGAAGGAGAAATGTATTATGGTCAGCTAGAAGAAATTCTGGAGTTCGCGTATACCCAGTTCAAAGTTGTGCTGTTTCGAGTTAAGTGGTTCGACTTGGTCAAAAGAGGTAGAGTCGAACGTTATAACACTAGAAACAACATGACACAAATTTGGGCATGTAGCACAGTGTTTGAAGATCAACCTTACATTCTCGCAACATAAGCAAAACAAGTCTTCTACCTTGAAGATCCTGCCAGACGACCACTCCATTGGAAGGTCGTCCAAGAAGTGAATCACAACACAACCTGGGATGTCATTGTGACAGAAGACGATGATGATGTGATACATGGCAACAACTCATCGAATCTCCAACTGTCTGCTAATTTGAATGATTTGGCATTTGAAACCTTAAATATCGATGGTCAATCAACGTTAGTTGAGGCACCACCACCAATCATTCAAGTTGATGACGACGGTGAATTTATTGATGATGAGGACGACGATCCTTATGATTTAGCAGACTCTGATGCAAACAATTCTGATGATGAAGTTGAAGATGCGACTCATGCTGTTTATGATAGTGATGTAGATGTAGCAGATTGATCTTAAATTGTAACTTGTAAAACGACACTTAGCTTATTTGAATGAAATTGTTATGGATTTTTTAAATGTGTATATTTATTTTAAATGTGTATGTATTTGAATGTGTGCATGCTTATGTTAATTTGTTCCCGAATTTCTATATGTTAATTCAACTTGTACTTTTACAGATGGCAGCAGTAGCGCGAGGTCACGGTGGTGACGGTGCCGATGACCCACCACCACCTTATCGTTCGATTACTAGCGGTCACCGTAGTGGTAAGAAAATTAAACTTGATAATTTGAATTTTGTTACTTGTTATTTTTTAACGTTTTCACTCACTTCAATTGTAGGTTCGTCACAAAAACCTCGACGAGGAGGTAGAGCGAGACAAGCTGGCGGCAGGGGTGGAGGTCGGGATGGCGGCAGGGCACAGGTCCGTGAAGCCAACAAAAACAAAGACCTCAGGAAAGCTGTGACTGCCTCGGGCCCGCAATCGATCGAGTTCGAGTGGCGTGATCAGAAGACATTTCATCATGTTGGACCCAACCGCGCATGGTTCGGTAACTATGTTGGCGAGCTGGTTAGGTCCTTGCCGTTGCACTATCCCTCCTGGCACAACCTTGACGAAGCGACTCGACAGGGCTTCATGAACCGACTCGGGGTCAGTTATTTTATTTTCCTGTTAATTATATCTTTGTATTTAATTCTTTGAATGTGTACATTTATTTAAATTTATTTAATTTTGTATATTTGTTTAAATTTGTTTGCAGGAATTCTTCGACTTGCAGACCCACATGAACTCACCCGATTGGAAAACCATTTCGGCGGGCCTCAATGCGTACATTGCTAAGGTCTACTCCGACAACAAGGGCACGATGAAGAGGGCTTACTTCGACGGGGAGGGTGGGCCTGAAAAAGTGGATGAGATACGAAGAAACCCTCCTCCGAACGTCGAGCCATCTGTGTGGGAGGAGCATATCAAGTTTTACATGAATGAGAAGACCCTGTAGCGTGCTGCTGTGAACAAGGAGAACCGAAAGAAGTTGAAGGTGTACAACCGCCACGGTTCCAAGTCATTGGCCGCTATTCGCCACGACTACGTAAGACACATTTTATTTTTATACAAGTATTTTATTTTTATAAAATTATTTAATTATAATTATATAAAAGTAATTAATTTTGATTTTATAAAAGTATTTAAGTTTAATTAAAATAAATATGGTGTTTGATTTGCCATTTTTAATTTGTTTCATCTTATATATATGCATGTGTATATACAGTTTCTGAACAGCAAGGACAAAAAATACCCGTCTCTCATCCGGTCGTTTTACGACACACACTGCAACAGTGATGGTATGTGGTTGCAGGATGAGGCTCGTGTTCAATATGTAAGTATCTTTTATTTATTTTTTTTTAATTTATTATTTATTTATTTATTTATTTATTTATTTAATTTATATATATATATATATATATATATATATATATATATATATATATATATATATATGATATACTTACATATATATATAAATTTTCTCAATTTTTTTCTCAATTAAATAGGAAGAGATGGTCCGGCTGCGAGATCTGGGAGCGAATACGCCGGAAGGGGTGGCGTACACGGAGGAGCAAATACTTGCTAAGGTTTTGAAGGGCAAGCAGCGAGGCCACATCGCCGGACGGGGTAGGGTCGTACCCGGGCTCTCCAGGCCACCGTTAGCATACACCCCGCCTCCACCTCCAGGTATGTACAGTTTGATAATATATTAATTATAGATTACTCGATCATGACTCAAATTAAGTATTGCAATAGATGTTTTTTAATTTTGATTGTTTCATTTTCAGAATACGCTGAGATGGAGAAAAAGCTTGCTGAGGCCGAGAAGAAGATTGCTGAGGCCGAGGAGAATCGCCTTCGAGAAGCTGAAGAGCGTAAGGCCTTGAAGGCGCAGCTTGATTTGGTCACAGGTTTTATGTCCTCCAACCCGCGATGGAACGAGTATGTTAGTCAGGCGGGTTCTCAGCACGTGGATGGCTCAGGCAGTGGCGTTGGAGGTAGTGGCTCAGTTGGAGGGAGCGGGAGTCGCAGAGGCGATGAGGATGGTTCTGGCGATGATGAGGGTCCTACTGATGATCACGAGTGATTTTGGATGTAGAGGTACAAACTTGGGTATTTTGTGTTGTACTTATGCTTGAAACAATATTTTGGCGACCCATATGTTAGTATTGTATAGTTTAACCTTTTGGCGACTTGAACGTCGCGGATATTAAAACATTTGTGGATATGGCAGCTAGGTTTAGACATTACCACACCCCGTTTTGTAGACTTTATATGTTTTTATTCATTTTGAGGGTGTTTAGCGATATTTTGCAAGTGTTATAGCCGATGGCGAGTTATACGTTTAGGACATGTTGATATTGAGTGGTTATAGGTGCTTGTAATGTTACAGGTTTTGGTAGATTTTTTCCGGAAAATCCGGAAAAAATCTGGAAAATTGCAATATTTGCAGCCTGTTGTTAGCAGGGTGTTAATAATGATACCGTCGACATGTCGACGGCATCATTGAAACATAATTATTGGTTATTTAATGATACCGTCGACATGTCGACGGTATCATTAAAACAAAAACAGTGTTTTTAATATTATGCCGTTGACATGTCGACGGCATTATATTAAAACAATACTTTTGTTTTAATGATACCGTCGACATGTCGACGGTATCATATAAACCATAATTATAATCAACTAATTAAAACGTTAATTAGTTATATGGTACCGTCGACATGTCGACGGGAAGAGTTTGACGGACACCAAATTTCTTTGACTGGAAAATGACGTGGGACCCACAGTGTCGACGGTGATTGTCGACGGGAACACTGTTCCCGTCGAAGCACAGCCGTCAATGTGTTCCCGTCGACATGTCGATGGTAACGTATTATTCCGTCGACATGTCGACGGAAAGGGCTTAAAAAAGTCGCCGGGGAAAGCCTCGATTGTACTAGTGCCAAGTTCTCACATGACGTAAATTACAACTTCAAGTGTTCTTAATTAGATGGCATTTGACTTAATTTTATAAGGGTATTAATTTTGATGTGATCAAAATAATGTATGAAGAAGCATGCATACAACTTCATAACATTGGTTTTATAAAACATTTTTATTACCAATTTACTAAGAGTAAAATAGCAAAGTTTTGATTGAGGTATCGGGTCCACCAATTAAAGAATTACCAACAATTATCATCCACTATATCGTACTTTTGCATAAGCCCTAAGGCTTAGTGTTTCGGATAATCATTATGGAATTGTGGTGAATTCACTCTTAAGATGACATTGTACGTGTAATGGTTGTTCGGTAAGTCTAATTTACACACAAACGAGCGTTAAGACAGAATGTTGTCTATCTAAGGCCACAATTTAATGCGAAGCCAACCTTATACCCATCTTGTAGTGTGTAAACTTCGGTCGGGCCTAGTTAACCATTACGTACAAAAACATCAATCAACCAATCCTTTGAAATTTAAGCTCTTAAAAATCAAAACAATTTCGCCATTTATTTAGTCCATATTATTTTTCTATTCAAAAATTACCCTTTTCGTTTATAAACATGTCTAACATAATAATAAACAAAAACAAGTAATGTATAATAAAAAAATAAATAACCAAATAAACATATACATAAAATAACAATTAAATATGTATAAAACATGTAGCCACATACAAATCTTATTCAATAGTCCTATTAATAATCAAGTCTAGGTGTGTAATGTATTTATTTAATTAAGGCTTTCGATCTTCTTCTAGGAAAAAGAGCCACATACATCGATAAATCGATTGCGTAAGCCAAAACTAAACAAATACCACATAGCACATAATTGATTATTGGAGTTTTCCCCAATTCGACATCTATTAATAAATTTACATGTTCATCAATTTAAACAATTTAAATATTCACACAATAAAATCCATGCAAACATGCACTTTTCATGAATTATGCTTAACAATTAACATATTGCACCAAGATTGTTTACTAAAACGCATAACCAATTACATGACATCCTAGGGTTTCTAATCATATTAAAAATCAAAACCAAAACCCTAAAACGCTAAAAGGTCTAAATCGACCCAATAAAAAAAATTAGGGTTAGAAAAAAAAAATGTAACTAAATGAATCAAGATTCAATTTTTATGCGTTTCGATAATTAATTACACATTTTAACGGCTCTAGATGCCACTGTTGGAATTAAGATATCATGACAATCATATAAAATAAACCAAATACACCAAGTGAGCATAGCGGAAGCAATTACAAGATCATATAATATGTAATTAACTAATCAATTATAAAAGTAAACATACCTTTGTGATTCTAGCCCGAACAAGAATAAAATGCAATCTTCAAATCAAGAACCCTAATTAGGGTTTATGTGGATTATAAGAATTACCCCTTACCTCTTTTGTAATTCAATCCAAGAATCAAACAATAATGTATTTGAATCACGTTCTTGTACACACGCACTAATTCAAGTAAAAGTTTATGCAAGTAAATCAAACACAAAACCTTTTAGCAATAAGAAAATCGAATCCCTTAAGGGATTGTTTGATGGATCGATTTAGGGACAAGAGAAGGAGAGAAAAACACCAAGATGTGTGTGTACAAGTTATAAGAAAACAATGCATCTTGGGTTTGTTTATATACTAGTTGAAACTTGGAGCTCAAGGCACAAAGGAGGTGGGATTCCTCCTTGGCCGATCGGTTGTGGTGTCCCCAAAGGGATTCCGGAACCTTCTCTTGTTTCCAAGTATTCACAAGTATTACTTTCCTAATCTTCGTCTAACGGTCGTTAGTCATTCTCTGTTAAATACTAACGGTCGTTACTAGTTTTGTGTTTATTAATAATTAAATATAACATTTATTAATAATTATTCTTTTACTCTTCATACGTATTCTGTGCAATCCCGTGATCTCGAGTTCGATCCTCACACACAACTATTATTATAATGTCTATAAAACTAACAAAGGAAACATGTGAACGATGAGAGACACAGCTCTAGGTCCATAATGATCAACAGCTTGTTTAAGTGGAGCCCAAGAATCCCTACTATCAGGAGACACCGGGTCGTAAAAAGCCTCGATAATCACAGTAGCAGTCGAGGCCGCATGTTTCTGGTACACGAAGCCATCGTATCTCGATGGAATTATAGCCTGTGATCGAACCAAAACTGTTTTGCAGCTTAGAATGAGTAGGAAAGCTAAGGAAAGTGTGGTTTTTGACATGGTCGTGTTTATGGGTTGTAACGATGTCGAGTGTCGACTAGGATGAGTTTAAAATGGTTGCGTAGTTGCTTTTATATTGTGGGAATCTTGACTTTTAGTGAAGCAAACAATGAGAATATCATTGGTAACATCGTATTTTAGCTTTTATGGTTATCTCTTGAAAGATTATCAGAAGTTAGGCTTAATCAAGAGAGCAATTCTGCGCATACTCAAATCCGGCTCCGAATATTATTATGAAATAAAAATTAATGCCACTGAAATATATAAATCAAGAATGGTTGCTATAAGGAATTTTCAACAACAGTGAAAGCAAATTTAACCCAGTCGAGTAGTGCTCTTTAGACCTACAACACAAGCCTAAAAACATGCCTAATGCATAAATCACTTGTACAATTGTATTATGTATCAAATTTCCACCAATCATTTTTTGAAATCAACCAATCAAATCATTAGGTACATTTGTAGGCATAATTAGTAGGCACAACAATCATTTTTCTTTTTTTTTAAACCCTTTGGAGATACACACAATGAATAATCATCCGTAGCTTCATGGCCTAACCCTAAACCTTGTGGCACCTCCAAACCGATTTGAGACTAGGAGTGTTTATCGATTTGATTATCAAGTTTGTCGGTTTATTCGGTTCGGGTTAGATTTTTTTGAGGCAAAACATAAACTAAACCGAATTCAAAATGGATCAAACCGAATTTCAATTCAGTTTGGTTTTTCAGGTTGATCCAAAAAACTCAAAACACATAATTTATAATATATATATAGATTTTTAGCATCAAATGTATTTAACTATAAAACATAAACAATGTATTTAATTTATAAAGTTTAATTATAGGTTTTTAGCATCAAATATTTAACTAGTACTCGAAATACATATTTTTATGGGTTGCTTCCAGTTTGCTGATATTTGGAAAATGAAACATATGGAAAATAAGTAGCATTAAATTTCATGACAATTTACAAACTAATTTATGTGGATACATGTAGGATATTTTTTTTGAACCAATGAGTAACATCATACATCTGTTTCCGGCTCCTTCTTTTATTTTTTTTCTATGTACGCAAGAATTTCATTGGCCGGAGATAATTTTATCATAATAGAAAATGACAGGATGCCAAGTAAACTAAAAAACAAAATATGTTTAAACTTCTAGAATATGATTGAACTTCTAGAATAAGTTAAAAATTATATTATTTGGGCAAAATTAAGATCAGAGCATCAATAATACATTACACTTATTGTCAAGTCAATCATCCACATAATATTTGTAGAGAGTCTTGACTAGATTACAGACCTTGACCAGTCAAGTAGCCTGAATTTCGAAATGTCATGAACAGAAAGGTTACGAGTTGTCAAATTTAATATAGGGGTGTAGTAGTAATGGTAAGGGTAATACTGTTATAGAGCGAGTACTAGTACTAGTATTAGTACTCGTGTTGGCAATGTCGTCATTGAGTTTACGGAGACACTGTACAGAATTCAGTTTAATAAAAAAATGGGGCCTAAAATAGAAAATAAATAATTTTCTAAACGGATAAAATAGAAATAATCGTTTACAAAATGCATCGGCTAACATTTTTTAATGCAACTTCTTAAATCAAATACTTGGAGTCATTTTTATAAAATATATACAGATCATAGAAAAATTTGGAGACCCTATGCGACAACACGCTTCGCACACCCTCAAATACAGTTTTGCGTGTTGGTGGTTTAAAGTCAAATGTGGTGGATGGGAAGGAGTTTGAGAATTATATGGATGTTAATCGATTTTTGATGTATGGTGGAAGTACAACGATGGTGCGGTTTTGGTTGAGGAGATTGTCAAGGGTGGTTTGAAGTTAATTGGGCGGTCTAAAAGGGAGGAGTTGGAGGAGAAGTTGAAGTTGAGGCAACTTGAGCTTCATGCCAAGCGACTAAAGTTGATTAGAGAGCAAGTACAGGTGGTTATTAATGCAAGCCGCCGTTGAAAAAAAGTAGTTATTAAAGATATTAGGTCAACTTATGGTTTACGGGTTGATGAATTATGACAAAGATGATGTCTCGTGATTGGAATTATGGTTTTTGAAATGAACTTGTAGCGATTTTTGGAAACACATGCTTGTTAGTTTTGATTATATTCTACGTTTAGTTACAAACTTGGCATTGGTCGTTTGAAATTAAAAGTAACAAGTTTCATATTCTGATTGTTTCAGTTTAACAATAGTGATAATTTGTTGAGTATGTTTTCTGCAATTATAGTGGTTTCCTAGAGCTTGTATCAAGGAAATAGAATTTAAATTAATTTGGGTGTGTTTGTTAAAAAATAAATAAATAAATAAAAAATACAAGCCCTCTTACTCTCACCAGTAACTTGTCTTATTGTCTCTTACTCGATAAGAGATTGAAGACTCGTGTTAATATAATATATTTGATGGTTTATTAACTATGCTATATTTATGATTAAAAGTCTTGTTTTATATTTATATAAGTTTCTTAAATAATTTGCAAAAACGAACACTTAAAATCATTCGAACAATTATACAAAAACAAACAACATTATTTTGTTCAGATTTAGACTTTCTAGCCACATCTTACTGGTAAGATGTGGTAGTCAGATTCAGACCTAAAACATCTAAATGAAACAAACACACCTAGTTATAGATAAATTATTCAAACATAAACCTATTCAAACATTAGTCATTACGAGTAATTAAGCGATAAATATTAATCATCCTACTACCTATATTTTTAAGGGTGGTGGCAGTGGCAGTGGTATGGGCTGCGGTTTGAGCCATACCGGCGGTGAACACCGCTGCCACCTCCACGGTATGCTATGCAATTTGGCTTGGGCGGCATTTCATGCTTCAACGATTTGGAAGGAAATGAACGTTGGAGCATTAACTATTTTTGACCGTTGGGCATGAATGTTGGGGTTTAAAACAAAAAAAAATAATAAAAATAAATAATTCCTTTATAAATACTAGACTTTCATTTGTAAAAATTACCGTTTTCGTCGACTATTCCAGTTCTGGAAACTACTTCCTGCGGCGGAGGAGGGGGTGAAGGAGGTGGTGGTGAAGGCGGTGGAGGAGAGGAAGGTGCGGTGGTTGTGACGGTGGTTATGGTGGGGGTAGGGAGGGTGAAAGTGGCGGTGGTGGTGTCGCCTGAGAAGTGTTTGATGCCGAAGAAGAGGGATAGTGCGAGGAATGAGAGAGTTAGGGTTTTGATGAATGTGTTTGGGTTTGTGAGGAGATCGGAGGTGAAGATGGTGGCAGATCACAAATCATGAAATGCATATCTATTTTTGCTTCCTTCTGCTTTCTACATCATTTGAAAAGACTAAAAAAACGTACTACATCATTTGTTTAATATAATTTATGAAAATAAAAATAAAAAAATAAAATTACTTGAGGTATGGAATCATGGTTGTCACTAAAAAAGGGTTGAGAGGTATGAAAAAAGTATGAATGAGATGGAATGATATTATTGGTGGGTTGGGAGGTATGGGGTTTTATCAGAAGCATGATTGCCACCACCCTAAAGAATTCAATGGGGACAAAATATAAAAGGAGAAAATTTTGATTGGTTAAGAGTACCCCGTGTTCAGGCTTATTTTCAGGCTTACGAGTTTATATATTATCAGCTTGTGTTCAAATATTTTCAGTTTTAAGTTCAAAAAAATATTTTTTGAGTTGATGTTTCATAAGTCTACATATTTTGGCTTTTTATTTATGAGATTATATAAGTTTATATTCCTGTTATAATAAGCTTATATAAGCTCAAAAGTTTCAAAATAAGCCAGAAAAAAATAAGCTTATTAAAGATGAACCAAAACCAAATAAGTTAGTAAGCAGAAAAATAAGGTTAAACAAACACCTTGTCACTGAAAGGGTTCAAAGTGATGTTGATGTAGGAACACTATACACTAATACATGTGTTCAATTGATGGATATAACTTCCTCCTTCAAATCAAAATGTTCATATGTTATCGATGTTTTATTCATATAAACCAACATCGCAAAACCTCAACTACAAACATAATTTTTAAGAGAGGCAATGGAAATGATAACAATTTCTCAATCAGAAGACATTCAAAGGAGAGTGTCGTTGTTTGGTAGCAAGTGGATCAATGATTTTTCTCCAGCCATCGTAGTCAATTGCGTCATCACTCACTGGTAGCAAAAATCCGTTAACAAAGAAGAAAGGTGTGCCATACACCCCTCTTGAACAACCGTACTGCAAAAACAACAGAGTTTTTTTAGTAGATTTTCCAGTTCTATCATTCATGACATAGTGCAATTTATATTAAAGGTTGGTGGACTAAGACCAATGGAAGGTGTAAAATAACACATATAGCAGAATCTGTGTATATTACTTCTGATGTAGATGCGGCATATTTATACATTTTTTTTATGATAGTATCTATAATCGATAAAAATAAAAATGAGCTAATATGAAATGGGTCAGACAGGTCACACGGGTTAAAAATCACCAAAATATTTAATGCGGAGCATACGTGTTAACTTAATCTATTACATAACTTAGATTATTGCTTTTACTAATAGATGTCTTGTAATATTTAACGCTTTAACTAGTTATGAGTAAAATCTCAGAGGTATACATATATGTGTTTGCGGGTCAACCCAACTTGTGACCGTAGTATATGACCCGCTATTTTGCCAGTTATAATGCAAAGTTAACAAGCCAAGCAAGACACGTAAAAACAGCTAAAGGTGGAGTTTATGGATTATCATAAGCTGTGGTAGTACAGTTTCTGCATTAGTATAACTCACGAAGCATAGATAGGTTACCTTAAATGAAACCCTAGTTCTGGTACCGGTTTTCGAGTCCTTGAATCCAGATGTAAGGGCAGATTTCAAGGAGTTCCCGAGAGTGCTTGATGCAAACCCTATAACTTGATCGAGAACGGCTTCTCAAGACTTGTTCAAGGTCTGTGCATTGTAAAATTGCTCCTGTATATGTATGACATGTAAAGTTTGGTAAATAATCTAAGCAAAAAAGATAATGTGTTATGCATATACAGATATACTGCAGCCAAAATCAAGGACTTGCATTATAAGTTTTCAATGAAATAAGGGGCACATAAAAATAGACCCGTGATCTTTAATTTGGATAGTATGCTCCTTAACATAAAGATGAAATTAACATATCTTTCTTTTTCATGTAATTTTACATATGTGAAATGATTAGTCTTTATATTATACAGTAGTTGTAACCTGATGCTTAAAAAAAGCGTCCAACAAATGGTAGGTAGCTGAAGCATTTAGCTCGTTGACGATGTGCAAAGCTCGGGAAGTTACGAAAGCATTGTCATGGTATCTGCAACAAAGGAATTCACCTTAGCTTGTCAATCGAGTGGGCTCGAACACAAAATTAGATGTCAAGTTAATTGCAAAAACTTATTGTAGTCTAGATTATAACCGAATAAGATCGAATAATAATAACACCGAAAAAAATGCAAGATAACAAAACCGAAAATGAAAAATAAGCAAACATTAAAATCTGGCAAGCGTCAAATGGTTCAGTACCATAGCAAACTGAGAACCACATACAAACATAGAGATTTTGCATTTTAAAGCAATAACTTCGCCTTG
Source organism: Artemisia argyi (assembly GCA_030686995.1). NCBI lineage: Eukaryota > Viridiplantae > Streptophyta > Magnoliopsida > Asterales > Asteraceae > Artemisia > Artemisia argyi. The sequence continues at coordinate 20,849,561 of CM060684.1, forward strand.
AAGATCAGGGCTAGAATTATATAATTAGTCCTTTGAAGCTAGAAGCATGTAGATAATGTCAAATTGTTCTCAATAATGAGTTTTCTTATAACAACTCAACATCTAACACATTTAATCCTAACTAGATAATCACTTCGACCTAAACATTAAAACTAGTTATTGTAAGTTGTAACTTCAAATCACAACTATCATATCAAGCGGACATCCAGATACCTCCTTAATTTGAAAACATATAACAAACGGTTTTTTTAATCAGAAACACAACTACATGTTAGCAGCTAAGCTTGCCTTTAGTCACTATAAGTTTTCTCTGCAAAATGAGCTTTTAATAAAGTAAATTCCAATAAAAACTGATGACATAAAAAGTCCTTAACTTTAAATCAAGATAAGCTTTTTACAATCACACCAAATCCATTTGCTTCACAAAGATGCATCTTTGTTGTTAGTCATCAACTTTAATGAATTTTTTTCTCAAACTTTATCAAAATATCTACAAACTAAAATAAAATAAAATAAAAAAAAAAAAAAAAAAAAAAAAAAAAAAAAACCTTGTTTGGTCCTCTAGAAGTGCAAGATGAGGCAAACCCATGTTGTATGGGCTACTTTACAGCCAAATATGCACTCGATACATTATATGTGGTGTTATTCATTTAATTTATCCTTTTCTAGCATCAAAATAAATATCAATATCTGCAAAGTTCCGGATATATTTTCAATTACATATAAAAGTCGAATAAAAGTTTAATAAATACTTGCATGACTCTACTTATAATAGCATGGTATGAAACTATAAATGTCTAGAAACAAATAAAATTATAAAAACACTTCACCTCTCTGTTTCCAATTCTAGTGAAAACATTGTACTAAACTTTATTTCCTTTTTCTTCTAAGACACTAGATTCCATTATTAATCCCCTTTTAGTTCAAAAAGGACATGCGTAATGACGCAATTAGACGTGCTCTATCAACTAAGCTAATAGCCCGCCGTGGTCCCCTTACTATGACAAAAGCGAAATCTTACGTTTAGGTTCGTTTTTGCTACACTGAAAGTCTCAAATGAGATGTAGTTCGGTTAGATTTTGAAAAAACAATCCTATTACATAGAAAAGGTGAATAAAAGGAAATGGGTATGGTAAAAACATTTAAAGCTAATAAATAAGTATTGATTGGCATTCTAGTTAGTATCTCTAATTATATGCCTAAACTTATGTGTCAATATTATGTTATTGATAGCACGGGGACCGCTTATTCACAACTCAATAACTTATTCCACACCTATTTAGACACATAATTATGATAATGATATTACAGTAACAAGCTCTGATTCGCATATAAATTTGAATCTTCTTATTAGTTTCAGTCATATTGCTCAAAACAGTTTATCTACTATAAGAATCAAGCATATAACATAAACAAGCAAATAGCAATCCAAAACACGATAGCATAAGAAAGACGTAACACTTACGGTAAAGGAAACGTGTGAACGATGAGAGAAACGACTCTAGGTCCATAATGATCAACAGCTTGTTTAAGTGGAGCCCAAGAATCCCTACTATCAGGACACACCGGGTCGTAAAAAGCCTCGATAATCACAGTAGCAGTCGAGGCCGAATGTTTCTGGTACACGAAACCATCGTATCTCGATGGGATTGTAGCCTGCGATCGAACCAAAACTGTTGTGCAGCTTAGAATGAGTAGGAAAGCTAAGGGAAGTGTGGTTTTTGACATGGTTGTGTTTATGTTTATGGGTTGTAACGATGTCAAGTAGGATGAGTTTAAAATGGTTGCGTAGTGGAGTGAGTATATGAAATTGCTTTTTATATTCGTTCATCACGTGTAACTAGCCACTTATTAGCATATTGTGGGTTCATGACATGTAACTAACCACTTATTAGCATCATGTGGGAATCTTGACTTTTAAGTGAAGCAAACTATGAGAATATCATGGTAACATCGTATTTTAGCTTTTTTGGTTATGAACCCGTCTCTCGAAAGATTATCCGAAAATGCTAGATTTTTTTGACAAAGTGATTTGTCATGTTACTCAACCCATATATATATATATATATATATATATATATATATATATATATATATATATATATATATATATATATATATATATATATATATATATATATATATATATATATATATATATATATATATATATGTTACTCAACCCATATATATATATATATATATATATATATATATATATATATATATATATATATATATATATATATATATATATATATAAGTCAAGTTTTTCCAGAGCGATCAAGTGCTAATTTAGGATTGTAAGGTTTGTTGAGACATTCATCAAAGCCAAATGAGCAGCATGTTGCTTCATAATAAAATCGTTATGGCCATCACCTGTTAACTTAAGGGAAGGAAAACCAGAAGTCCACAAAACCGTGAATGCTAGAAACAACGAATTGATAAAACTGGAAGTATGAATCACCATGCATGACAGTATATTAACCATGGGTATCTAAAAAAAATTAGAAAAATGATTTGTATGCCTAAAACATGAACCTAAATTTATACCTAAAGATTTGATTGGTGCATTTCAAAAAGTGATTGGTGAAAAATAATGAGAGAGAATAAGTTTGGTACACTTGTCATGAAATGAGTGGTTAGGTCTAACTTTAGGTCTCCTTGTTATGTCTAAATATCAATGCTCAAAAAATTATACACGTACTGCTCTTTACTTGTTTATAGAGTAGTTATGCCACATTTTCTTTTATATGTATAATAAAATCAGTCAAAGTTTTTAAAATTGTCGGGTATTACAGTTGCTCTCTAATCTCTATAGCTTGTTTCAAGTTGGTCACTTTGCCATTAAAGAAAAAGTTTGTTTCAACGTCGTTAAAAGGGATTTGGTTCTAGAATAGCAATGTATTTTTCCAAGTGTCCCGTTCTAGTACGTGTACTTTTTTTAAGTTTTAGAATAGCAGTGTACTTTGTATAAGTGTCCCGTTCTGGTACTTGTACTTTTTTAGAATGTAGAATAGCAATGTACTTTCGATAAGTGTTCCAATTTGGTACGTGAATGACGTACCAAATTAGAACACTTATGAAAAGTATAACATATCAAATTGGAACACTTATGGAAAGTACATTGCTATTCTACAATTTAAAAAAAGTACACGTACTATAACGGGACACTTATAGAAAGTACACTGCTATTCTAAAACTTAAAAAAAATACACGTACTAGAACGGGACACTTGAAAAAGTACATTGCTATTCTACAACCAAATCCCTCGTTAAAAAGAAAAAGTTGCATCATATTGCATCTAGTAAACATAGAGGTACGTGTTAGCAATGTGTCGTAAGCCAAAATTTGATCTATTTCCTAATAAGAATAAACTCTACATTTCTTGAATCTATTAGATATTTTGCTTAAACCGAATACATACATTCTTCTCTTAGCAGGTTCTTGATTCAAAACATCATTTTTTCACATATTCTCGAGTGATGCATTGCAAAATAAACAGGTTCTTTTTTTTTCTTTTTTTTTTTTTTTTCTTTTTTTTTTTTTCTTAATAGAAAAAAAAAAAAGAAAAAGAAAAATTAATTGGTCCAAACACTTCTCGCCCAATTTGCATGCACGAGAAATTAAGAAACAAATCCACAAGGATAATTTCACATATAGCCAAATCTATAATTAAATACATACAATTCGCACATCTTTATAACACCCTAAAAACAAATCCCACGAACATCAGAATGTCAGATCACATACCAATCGATCTACAAGTGGAAATCATCAAAAGGCTTCCAACCAAATCATTACTTAAATTTAGAGCTGTTTCCAAAGTATGGAAGTCTTTGATCCATAGCGCGAAGTTTATTGCTGATTATAACCCGCAGTCACAGAATTTGCTTATACGTTCTCAATGTTACGGAATAGTTGAGTTAGGATATGAGTGCAAATATGTTAAGATTATAGACGATGAAACTTTTCCCCAACATAAATTTTCTTTGACTATGCCGTGTGTTTATATGTTCAGATATGTAATCGGTTACTCTCACGGATTGTTTTGCTTGTTGGTTAGTTATCCAAATACACTTAATGTGTTTATATGGAATCCATCTATAAGAAAATCGGTAAATATTGTTGTGCCTAATTTGTTTAGTAGATCTTTTCTTGGTTTTGGGGTTTGTCGTGACACTAATGACCCTAAGATTGTTAAGCTTAACGAGACTGGAATGGATTTATGCTCATACGAAGTTGAGGTTTTTACATTAAGCTCGGGTTTGTGGAGAAGACCAGTTAGTAAATTGCCTAGTAAATGGTTTCGAATAATTGTATGGGATAATTCGGTAGCTATAGACGGGTTTATTTATTGGTTTGCTTCGTATGATGGATTTTATATTATTGTTTCATTTGATTTGACAATCGAAGAATTTAAACATGTATACCTCCCAGATAAGTTAGCATTTGGCAATGACAGATGTGACATATATAAACTACAGGAGTCTCTTGCTGTGGTTAAACACAAAATGAAGACGACTAAAGAAGTTTATAAAGTATGGATGATGGACAATAGTATTTCGAAATCATTTACGAAGGTATATACTATTAACTTACCATATGTGCTAGTAAATGAAATACTCGGATTTAGAAATAATGGTGAGCTTATAATAAGAATGAGCGATGATGATGATCATAATTCAGTCATGCTTGTAGTTTGTGAACCTGGGTCAGAACGCATCAATAGACTTGGGATTTCTCAAGATTATCTTGGTTCATTCTTTGTAAACTCCTACAAGGAATCACTACTACTGCTTAATCAGTCAAATATACATTAAATGATTTTATTAGCAACCTAAGTTTTAATTCTCTCTCTGTTATGCATGCTTAGTTATTTATGTTCAACGCTTTTTTGTTTCAAAACAAGAAATCTGATATTTAATGGCAAACCACTTGTTTCATATAATTCTTTGAATAATTTGAGCTTGTAGATGCATCAATGTTATATTTTTCATAGCATCACATGCCACATAATTATTAATTTATGATTTGAAGCAATTTTAGAGACGGTAAGGCAATATTTTTCTATTCTTGATTCTTACATTTAGAGGCTGAAAGCCAATATTCCCTTGGCGTTAGAGGATTTTTTTTTTTTTTTTTTTTTTTTTTTTTTTTTTTTTTTTCCTTCTTCTTCTAACTATTATGTAGTTTTCTTCCATGTTAATTGCAATTTGCAATCTCTTTGTTAAGAACTATTACGCAATAACCTATGATCTAATTCTTTAAGTTATCACATTTTGGTTGATCATATATTTAATTATGCTGATCTGGACCAACCAATTATATTCCGGTCTAGCAAAGTATGGACATTGATTTTTCCGTATCTTACATATCTATATGACGTACGCATATTCTACAAAGTCGGCCATCGACTTTTTATATAATTTAACTAATGTGACATATTGTTTGAATTTTAGATACACTTGACTTTGTATGCATAAAACTGTAGCAATGCCAAACTGGTCCTACTTTATAACAAAATGATATGGATAATGTCCCTTTCTAACAACCTGAAGCTGCAACATACAATATTTTTTGTTATGATAGGAGATGACTCTTTGAAAAAGTCTACTGCATTTGAGATACTACTATTAAATATTATGATTAAGTATTGGTTTGATCGGTATAAATACTAATAACGGGCTTCCATCCATATTCATAAATAGATATCTAAGCATCATCCATGAGTGGAAGTATGAGGACATTGCCTCATTTTCCTATTTCTTTTCTTGTCGTTTTCATATGCAGCAGCAGCCTTGTTTCTGTTGAAACGCGGTGCATTGAGAGGGAGCAAAGAGCACTACTTCAGTTAAAAAACGGGTTAGTGGATGATTATGGCATACTATCTTCTTGGAGTAGTCATAAAAGCTCAAATGATTGCTGCTCATGGGGAGGTGTAGCTTGCAGCAACAGAACTAATCATGTCATAATGCTCGATCTTCATGGATATCCGTCATACGATCTTGGTAAGAAAATTGGACTTACTGGTGACATCAACTATTCGTTGCTTGGGTTAAAACACTTGAAACATTTGGACCTCAGTTATAGTAGCTTCACCAAGATTCCAGAATTCATCGGCTCCCTCAGAAAACTTCGCTACCTCAACCTTTCCCACATCGATTATGAAGTATCCAAAGTCCCCACTCAATTGGGGAATCTTTCATACTTGCAAACCCTTGATCTCTCGGCTTCTTCCGTCATTTTGAAAAACACAGAGTGGCTCTGTAAACTTTCTTCGCTCGAATACTTAGACCTCAGTTATATGGACCTGAGTGATTCTAATAATCTGTTAGAAAATGTGATCGCACGGCTTCCTTTACTTTTCAAACTAAGGATAGATAGCTCTCTTCTTCCAGAAATTCCTGCAAATAAATTTTATCCAATCACCAATTTCTCAAGGTCTTTGTCAATTCTAGATCTCTCCTCTAACTATCTTCCCTCCTATTCGATATATCCTTGGTTATTCAACTTCAGTGGAAGCCTTACGGATATCAACCTATCCGTTAATGAGTTGTTTGGTACCATTCCTGAAGCATTTGGTGCATTTAAGTTCCTACAGAACTTAGTTTTGCCAACGAATGGCCTTAAAGGCGGTATTCCAAAATCATTTGGGAACTTAAGCAACTTAGTTTCGCTAAATTTAGCTGGGAACAATCTCAAAGATGACCTTCCGAGTTTCTTCCACATCGTGAGAGGGACAAAGAAGTCTATCAAAGTTTTGGATCTGAGTTATAACAAGATAAGCGGTTCCTTGCCCGATTTTACAACGTTCACTGCTTTGAAAGAATTATATCTTAAAGGTAATAAGATAAGGGGACCTTTCCCTGAAAATTTTGAGCAAATCTCAAATCTTTTCATCCTTGATTTGGCTGATAACCAGATTAGTGGATTTCTCCCAAATCTGTTGGCTCTTTCTTCATTGAGGGAGTTATATTTTGAGAGAAATTGTTTGCAAGGGACTTTAGGAGAAAAGATTATGCCACTTACGCAGCTACAATTCTTAGGGGCCTCTTCAAATCTCTTGAATGGTACAATCTCCGAAACTCACCTAAAGAATCTTTCTCATCTAGTTTATCTTGATCTGTCACTCAACTCCCTTGTTCTCGAACTTGGTTCTGGTTGGTCTCCAACTTTTTCGCTTGATGTCATTTCATTGTCATCTTGCAAGTTGGGTCCTTCTTTCCCAGCTTGGTTACAGACTCAGAAGAATTTCTCCATAATTGACATTTCTGATGCTGAAATTATTGATACTGTCCCTGATTGGTTCTGGAAGCAGTTAACCCCGAGTCTTCGTTACCTGAATATGTCATATAATGGAATTCATGGTATTGTTCCAGATTTGATTTATGGGGATCAACCTTTCATTGATTTAAGCTCCAATAACTTTTCGGGGCAAGTACCATCCTTCCCTTCCAACACTGTATCACTAGTTCTTAGAAATAATATGTTTTCTGGATCAATTGTCTTTTTGTGTAATTTCAACACAATAGGCAGACTTGATCTATCAAAAAACCAATTGTCAGGAGAGCTTCCGAAGTGCTGGATGAACTTAACTCGGCTCTTTTTTCTTAATCTTGAGAGCAATAACTTATCTGGGGTGATCCCCTCATCAATAGGATTCCTTTCGTACATTGTAATGTTGAGTTTTCGTAGCAACAGCCTCACGGGAGAGCTGCCATCTTCCTTACAGAATTGTACCTTGCTTCAACTTCTTGATGTTGGAGAAAATAACCTATATGGTCCCATACCTGCATGGATCGGGGAAAGCCTGACCAAGTTGCGTGTTCTTAGCTTACCATCTAATGGGTTCAATGGTACTTTGCCTACAAGCTTTTGCAGGCTTTCCAAGATGAAAATATTGGATGTCTCTGTCAACAATATCTCTGGAACCATACCCAAATGCCTTAGCAACTTGAAAGGCATGGCACAGAGATTAACAGAAGTTATGTTTTTCGGGATAAACAACGTTGGATTGGAACGTACTAGGCTCACCCTTAGTCGAGATATGTATGTGTTTCAAGCATTGTTGCAATGGAAAGGAAGAAAATATGAATACAGTAGTACCTTGGATCTGGTAACTTGCCTTGATCTTTCTAGCAATATGTTCAATGGAGAAATACCAAGTGAGATCACCCGTCTTACAGGACTTGTTGCTTTAAACCTTTCAAGGAACAACTTAACGGGGCACATTCCTCAAGATATTGGAAAACTAAGATGGTTGGATTTCCTAGATGCGTCTAGAAACCATCTGGAAGGAAGCATTCCAACAAGCCTTTCACAGTTGGCCAATCTCGGCATGCTGGACCTTTCTTGCAACAACTTGTCAGGTAGGATACCAACTAGCACTCAGTTACAAAGCTTTGGTGCTTCTTCATACAACGGGAATCCTGCACTTTGTGGGCTTCCACTTCCTAATGTATGCCCTGAAGATATCGTTCCTCAGATCCCACAAACTACGCCAGGAAGCAATGTCGCTGGAGACCAAGATAGGCTCATAACTCGAGGGTTTTTTATTAGTCTTTCCATTGGATCAGCCTTTGGATTTTGGGGAGTTTGTGGTGCTTTGGTTGTCAATGATGCATGGAGATATGCATACTACGAGTTCATGAACCATGTCAAAGATTGGATCTGTGTAGTGATACTCGTGAACTACAACAGGTTGAAGACGCGGTTCTGACCAAAACGCTAATACTACATGTTGTTTTCGCAACAATGACTGTCTTTTGATTACTATAGTTCCATTTTTGGATGTCATTCATTAGTATTAAAATAATTGTTTCAGAATTTCTTAGTTAAACTGTCTTACATGTTTTTGCCCTGAAAGCTAAATAAGTTACCAATGCCATTAATATAATCAATTACTAAAATTTGGGGTGGCAATTTCTTATCCTACACGAAACCCGACCTGAGACCGACACGAAAATTAACAGGTTCGGGTTGAGTCTAAATATGTTTCGGGTTGACCCTTCTAACCCGTTTATTAAACAAGTAACGTTCGGGTTTGGTATAGGTTAACTGGTCGACCCAAGAACCCGTTTAAGCTGTTTAACCCGTGTAATGTGCGAACTTGTTTAGATAAACGAGTTAAATGGGTCAACCCGAAATCCGTTAAACATATTCAACCCATATATATATATATATATATATATATATATATATATATATATATATATATATATATATATATATATATATATATATATATATTGGATAAATAGGTCATGTTCGGGTTATGTGTGAACAGGTTACATTGACATGACTGACCTGATTATTTAAACTGGTTGGGTTTAGGTTGGGTCAAAAAGACACCAATCTACTAACCCGAACCCGACTTGAATTTTCACCCCTAACATATAATACATTTCAAAATGTGGGTCAGAACAAATATTATACACCGTAATAGACATTGAGCAAGCAAATAATTTTTTACTTTAACCATGAACATCAAGTGATGATATAATGGTATAAATGACAAATTATTATTTCCGGTTTATCACATATGCAATTGCAAGAGCCTATTAACTATTATAAATGGACTAATGGAGCCCAGTTGAATGGATTGTTTTACCATCACAACTACGATTATATTTGGGCCGAATAACTTAGTGGGCTTATGTAGTTCTGTGTGATGTGGTAACCATTTTCAAAATTATGTGTAAAATGACAAATACCATTTTACCAAACATACTTCAAAAATACCAAATAATTCTGTGATCTTGCATCAATTTTTTTTTTCATCTTGCAAGCATGAAGAGAAATCTCGCGGGGCATGAAAAAAAAAAAAAAAAAAAAAAAAAAAAAATCTCGCAAAGTATGAAAAGTGTCGCTAAATTTGTCGTGGAATTGCAAGTTAAAAAAAAATTCAAAAAATCACGTCTGCTTATAAAAAATGGATAGTTTTGTAAGTCCAATATTTTTTAGTATGTTATAAAAAAGCGGTTAGATAGTTTTAATAATACATCATTTGTTAGTATGACAAGTAATATCTACACTGTTTTTTATACCTACATTATTTTAATTGTACATCACGCATTGTACAAATTATTGTGATGTATACATGAAAAGAAAATGATGTAAATATCACCTCCCGTTATATAAACCTCATCAAATACAAAATAAGTTTTTTCTATCATAGATTCAGATCTTTTCCAGGTTTGACAATTTAGGTTTGCTCATGTTGCAATCAAAGTCAATTTTACCTATCTTTAGGATCATGAAAATTGTGTTCTCACTTACTTCGTATTAAATTTGAACTTTCAACTTTTCTTCATTCCAAAGGCACATATTTCTCCATTTAGTTCTCTTTAAAGCCTTTGAATTAGCTAAGATGTTAGGCAAGTATCACATTCATTGATGTATCCGACAATAATAAATGTTTTATCATATATATTGGGTAAATTTGCTTAAGTTAAAATTCTTCTTTAAAAAAAAAAAAAAAAAAAACTTTCATACAATATAGATTAGTCATATATTTGGTTTTATAAAGAGGTGGAAGACAAACGAGTAACAAGTTGCGCCGCTAGCTCTTTTTGAATTGCAAAACTAACTATTTTGAAAATAATATTTGTGGATATAGGTGTCATAACATTACTATGTATAAACCGTTAGCAGCTTGTCCCATTGTAAAACCCTGGCTACTCAAACCCACGAGAGGAAAAACCCGGTTAAATCCACACACATATGTTTCCCTCCAACTCATCTAAAAACTAAAATGTCTGCCAATCTGAGTATGGATCTTCCATCCAACGAATCAGTCAAAAAATTCACAGATGCTTCTTTCTTGGCGGAAATCTCGGCGCGCCTACATACGTCAAAAAGGACGTCCCTAACCATATCGTGTATGTAGTTGAACCCCGGGAGCTCTTTGCAATGAACCGCATGTTCCCCAAAAGAAACCAAACATGCCTTGCGACAAATTGGACATATCTTATCAACCGGAAATAAATGAATCATGAGGCGTTGTTTTTTTTTTTTTTTTTTTTTTTTTTTTCACACGAAAGATTATTATAAAGTTGAATTTACTTTTATAAAAATAAGCCCCTTAATATATAAGTTTTGGTAAGGTGTCGAAAGTTATAAAAGTTGTTGACTTGTTGTAAAAGAATAATCTCAAGTATTAAACTATTATTTCGTGTAGTGTATAAAAATAACTTCGGTTTTCATCTCTTACATATACAACTTCATCTCTAGTTTCAACATTAACCGGTTTTACTAAACATATTCTTACATGAAAGGTCATAAAGAAATCAATTATGATGAAATGGAATATAATTACAAGTGTGGTTTCTACTTTGCTCAAATAATCTACAAATGAAAGTTTTGAAGTCCCAAAATAAACATTAAATATAAGTGCTAATTCCTCGTAAGTCATATAAGGGCATCCACTATGATAAACCTTTTAAAAGGTTTATAAAATTGTCACATCTTACATTGTCATTAATTCTTAAAACTTTTTATACTATGGTTAAAGCTTTTAAGATTATAAATTGTTCCAATATAAATTAATGCTATTAAATCAAAAAATGATAATAAACACTTCTTGGACCTCTCCAAAATTCTAGACATATTCATGCCACCTAGACATGAAATGGTTCCTCACTATAGTACAAAAAATCTTGGACCTCTTCATAAGGTTTTAGACCTATTCTTGAAACACCATAGTGGATGCTCTAAGCGTGTATGAAGTTTAAGCCACATAGTGACATTTGAATATTTGTTCAAAGAGCGTATACACATTATCTATAGCCGCCTCAAAGGGTCATCATCGACATTACTCTCCATATTTATTCTATCTACTCCCTCCGTCCCATATTAAATGTTCAGGTTTGACTTTTCAATACTATCTTTATCAACTTTGACTTTAAATATTTTTGTTTTTTTATATAGTATTTACAAAAATTATACGCAATAAAAATATATTTAAAACTCAATCTATTCATTTATTTTGTATCAAATACTATATTAAACAAACAAAAATATTTAAGGTCAAATTTGAGAAATAAAGACTTCAAAAAGTCAAACTGGACATTTAATATTGGACGCATGAAGTAACAAATAAAGGTGTCATAATGAGCATGTTTGGCAAATTGAATGACGAGTTAGGTTTAAATCAAAACAAAGTACATTAAAACACAAGATAAGAGTCGTTATAGTAGCTCGCAAGTTGCATGGCAATTGAGTGATTAGGTTATCAGTCGATATCGAATAACTCACAAGATTTTTCTTCTCATATAACATTATCTCCAATCAAGACGAGATCATGATGAGCAACCTAATAGGTATTTATTTTAGAATAATATAAATACGAGTGTTGTTATACATACCACTCTTTTGATAGTTTTGACCCTCTTTTATTATAATGATAGTTTTGACCCTCTTTATTATAATTTTTATAAACTAATCAAGTCAAATAAGTATCAAATAAGGTTTTGATTTTAAATCCAACACCTTCTTGTTAGCAGGAAAAAGATATGAACATTGCTTAGGCAGGTATTTGATGAATGGTCAATTGACATAACGGATGTATTGAATTAAGGTTTTTGCCAATTTAATCTTTTGGAGAAACCGCTTTAATTTTTTTTTTTTTTTTTTCTTCATAACGTGTATTTTAGTTAAAATATTAAAGTTGATTAAAAGAGAATAAAGTTTTCGTTAATTAAAAGAAATAAGGTTTCTTTCCTTTTAATATAGTTCCTTAACATGGCATGTACCATACATTTATCATAAAATGATTTATTAAAATATCATTTTCATAACACAAGACCAAGACACGTCTTGTGCTTAGGTGATAGGCTCAACAACGCGTGCTACTTATTAGACATACGAAAGCATGACACATTGTTAGGTGTTGTTTTGGGAGAACTCGGTCATTCAAACGATCAAGTTGTAGACTTGTAGTTTTTTGTGTGTAGGATTTTGGTTTTTGTAAGATATACGAGGATGTAAGCCGCACGTTGCCCCGGGCATTTTAATTACAAAATTATTGTAAAGATTTTTTTTTTAATTTTTTGCGGAAAGCGTCCTAATATTAGCGATTAATTGCGAAATTAGTAATCAAAGACTGACTTTCTTTTTGGGTAAAGGGTTTATACCCGGTAAATATATAACAAATGATAATGTTGTTAGGTACATGGGAAGATGGTAATGAGCCACCTTAAGAAAAACCTAACAAGACACTCTATATGCTTTGCACATACACAAAACATAACAGCCAAAACTGAACCACGACCTAGAGGACATATGCAAGATAAGCAATACACACAAGGACCTCTAGATACTAACTAATCAGCCACCTAGATACTAACTAATCAGCCACCATCTGATATAATACTCGAAATCTTCCACGTCCTATACATTTGTTCAACACGGGGCTTTTTCTTGAACCTAATTGATGCAATCTTTAGCCTCACAATATCAGCCACAATCTTGGACAACTGCTATGGGTTTCTTTCACCTTTTCCATGAACTCTGTTGTTGCGTTCTTGCCATATGAAATATGAAGAAGCAGCTACGATTAGACGACCAACAATAATAGTAACATTATTCCTATGAGCAATAGGGAGTAACCAATCCACAATGTCACTCCATTTAGACGAAACGAAGCTTATTTGAGCCTTGTTCAATACTTTGATCCAAACTTGCGACGAATAAGCACACTCGAAGAAAAGGTGATCATGAGAATCGGGTTGCACTTTGCATAGCGGACACCGAAGCAGGTTTAAATCAATATTACTACCGACATCCCATTGCCTCATTCGATCTTGTGTCAACAACCGTTTCCTCATAACTAACCACATGTGGATAGCATGTCTTGGGATACAATAAGACGACCAAACTAACTTGAACCACTCGACTTCATTGCCATGAACACGGACAGAATTCCAAGCATTTCGGACAGAAAAAGATGACAAAGTGCCATCATGAAGCTTCCATTGTAGCATATCAATCTGATCATGATGCAAAGTTGGGACACTTACCTGATTTAAAATGGGAAACAAACCAAACCAGGAATGAGGCCATTTCCATGAACCATCAGATATCATGGTTGCCACTGTTTCATGACGATTAAACCCGGCATTACTTATGGCTCTATATGACACGTGATTCATCAAAGGGCATCGAGCTTCCCATGTGTCGAACCACACTGATGCTTTCTCACCATTACCTATTTTGTACCAGATGTGAGGACGAACAATGTTACGAATTTGCAATAGCTTACGCCATCCCCAACTCGCATTTGATATAAGGCTAACGTCCCAAAAACTACGATTTTTCAATTTGTATGCATGAATCCATCGAACCCACATGGACTCCTTGTGTGTTATAAGTTTCCAAATATGCGATGTCATTAACGCTATATTAACCGTTTCTAGCTTTCGCACTCCAAGCCCACCTTCATACTTTGGAAGACAAACATCCTCCCAAGAAACTTTCGCCTTACCTCGTTTCATGTCTCCCTGACACCATAAGAAACCGCACATCAATTGTTCAATTTCGTGTATGATACCTGCCGGGAGAATGAACACAGATGCCCAATAAAGATGCATAGACCACAACACAGATTGAACAAGTTGCAGTCGTCCTGCAAACGATAACCATTTGTTCTTCCAATCTGTAATCCTCTTTCGGACCCGTTCAATGAGGATTTTACAATCCTTGTAAAGGAGTCTAGAAGAAATGAGCGGAACACCCAAATACTTAACACGCAAGGTACCTCGTTCAAATGGCATAAGCTGCAATATAGAGTCCTTTACATGATCACGAACATTACAAATGAAGATAGTACTTTTGGGTATACTAGGCACGAGACCCGACACCCCTTTAAATTCATCCAACGCCTCCATTAACACCCTAACAGAATTCACATCACCATGAGCAAACATAATTAGATCGTCAGCAAAACAAATATTTATAATTTTATGTTTACCACATTTATTATGATACGTGAACTCGCCATCCTCCCGAACCTTCCGTTTCAGAATGAGAGTAAGAAACTCCATTACTAAAGTGAAAAGATACGGGGACATAGGATCTCCTTGTCGAAGACCTCGTTTCCCTTTGAAATAACCATGCAAATCACCATTAATGTTTATGGAAAATGACGTGCTAGTGACACACGCCATGATCCACATTACCATATTCGGATGAAAACCAAATGCCACCAATATGTCTTCCAGAAATTTCCAATTGACCGTGTCCTACGCCTTTTGAATATCTATTTTGAAAGCACATCTAGGGGGACCACGGTTCAAATGATAGTTAAGCATTAACTCTTGAGTGAGTAATATATTGTCTGAGATGGATCTTCCTGGAACAAACGCCGATTGATTATCACTTACAATATCTTCCAAACCATCCTTAATTCGTTTAGTAATAATTTTGCTTATGCATTTATAAGTTACATTACAACACGAAATAGGGCGGTAATCATTTACTCGATTAGGAGTGGGTACCTTAGGAAGCAATGCAAGAATTGTGTGATTAATCTCTTGCAATAGCTTACCATTCATGAAGAAATCCCTAACCGCCTTACAAACGTCCTCTCCAACGATATCCCAACTCTTCTTAAAAAATACCGATGTGTAGCCATCCGGGCCCGGCGCTTTATCATTACCTATAGCAAACATTGCGTTTCGAATTTCGGCATCTGACACATCACGAACCATGTTACCAGCCTTTGTGCTACTCAAACGTTTCATGAACAGCCCCTCATGATTAAGAGGATAGACTCCATTTTTAGTACCTATAAATTGCATATAATGTTGCACAAAAACATTTGGGACCAAGTTGCCTTCATAAATAACATTATCATGACCTATGATGCAATCAATTCTGGACCTACTAACTCGAGCCTTAACCGAACGGTGGAAATACGAAGAATTAGTATCTCCCTCGCGAAGCCAATCAATTTTAGCTTTTTGTTTCAAAAAATGTTCCTCGTCCAAAGATGCTTGAGTGAATGCCGTTAAATAAGCTGCCTCTTCTTTACGAAGAATTATAGACGAAGGATCTTTGTCTAACGCCAATTGAACCTCATCCAGTTCATGACGGAGTTGAACAACTCCATTATGGATATTCCCATGTGACTGAAGCAACTTGCGTAACGGCTTTTTCAAAGACCTCATCTTCTTCACAAGCTTAAACATGTTATAACCATTAATCTCCATTTTACAAAGATTCAAAACCTCCTGTAAGAACTCAGGTTTGTAACCAAGGAAATTAAAAAACTTAAAAGGTTTAGGTTTATTCTTGGATAGCTTTTGGACTTTTAACACAGCCGGGGAGTGGTCAGAAATGCGATACGGTTGGAAAATCACATAAGAACCCGGGTACTCATTATTGAAACTGATATTGGACATAACCCTATCAATCTTCTTCAATATTCCAGTTTCTCCTTTTGGCTTTTGATTCCACGTATAATGTAAACCCGTGCTATTAACATCCGCAATTTCAATATTATTAACACAATCACTGAAATCACGCATAGAGATGTTAATGTCTTTCGAACCATGAAATGTGTCTTCAAGGTATAACGCGGCATTAAAATCCCCCATGATAACCCAAGGTCTCGTGTTCACAAATTGCTTATGCATTTCAAGACTATGCCACAAGTCTCTTCGAGTCTTATATGAGTTCGATGCATAAACAAAGGTACAAAATAAGGCTTTACCATCGGCTTTAAGCATAATCTGAGTATGAATAGCTTGGCTAGTGCACGCAAGACTAGTACATCCACAACATCATCATTCCAACCGAGAATTATCCGTGATCCCTTCGTGCAACACCTACCATTCGATGCCCATTTCCACCGTACACAAACATTATTACACATACTATCCAGCTTTCCAATATCAACATGAGATTCCAGAATCGCACATACATTTAATCTATTGTCATCAATCACCTGTCGAACCTCCGTTTGTTTAGGGGTGTGGTTCAAACCCCTTATATTCCAAGATGCAATGCTATACATCAGAAACATTGACATTGGGAGTGCTTGCCCCCATTGATTTTGGACCAGCCACATGATGAGTAGTTTCATCATAGACATTCTCGACATCTTCATCATCCGACTCAACTTGCGATCCCACTAACCCTTGTTTAATACTAGCAACAGTTTGCCCATCCTTCTCCCCATTCATACCACTAGAGCTCTCATTAGCCAACACATAAAATACATTCGAAGTGGACACCACCAGTTTACTCTTTGATGAGCTTGCCTTAATCCCATCATCAATATTATTTTTTTGGTATGTATTTTCATTCTTCTTAGATGTCCCCGAACCACCATTCCCTGAGACAGGTCTATACACAAATTTTTTTGGTTTGTAGCCCACAACCTGTTCTTTTTGTTTCCTACTTCTGTTACGATTAGATACCTGTTGAAAACCATCATTCAGAGCTTCAACATTCTTGTTAGGAGCACTCTTCACATTAATTGGACAATTATCAGAAGCATGTCCAAAAATTTTACAATTCGAACATCTTGGTGGATACCACTCATATTCAAATGTTACCGTTTCATTTGTAAAGCCCTCGTCCTCCAAGTTGGGAATTGCAATTACCATAGACTCTTTCCTTTCCCTGTCCGATTGAATTTCTACCATAACTCGAGCGTAACTACTCCTACCCCACGATTCATTGCACATAGAACTAGTATACGAATCCATCATGACCGGAGAACCTAACTTAGTTGCTATTGCACTTAAACCGTCCGCCGTGAAGGCAGCCATAGGGACATCGTGTATCTTAACCCAAACAGGGATTTTGGTTAAATTTTCTTTTGTTAGACACGTGTTTGGGGTCCATTTATTCAAGATAATTGGTACAGTTCTTATCATCCATGGACCATTCTCCAATACATCATCGATCCCTTTTTTTGTCGAAAACTTTTAAAAGTAAAACCCACGAGCATTCATCATGATCTTTTGAATCCCGTACTTAGCCCATGCATTGAAAACATAGTTTTCAACAAACGGGAAGGCCACTCGTTTTCCAATAAAATATCCATAGGTCGTATTCCCCATCCTTTCACTAACCTCCCTCACCGAAGAGACAGGTATTTTAAGCTCGAACTCCCCAGAATTCGAACCTTCCAAGTCTAAAGTGCGAAAATTTACCTTACTTTGTATCTTCTCAGTAGCAACAACATTTGCAAATGAAGCATTGTTAGTTTGTATCTTAATCGATTCCTTAACAATATCAGGCAAACCTTCACGAGTTTCTTTAGACGAACCATCAGATTTGGAAACATTAGTATCATCTTGAAAAGTCGCACTTGCATTGGATTTCTTTGGCTTCACTTGATTCCCATCCGAGCCGATCTTTGTTCCTTCGATATTCATGATTTTTTCAGTAAACGAGCTCAATAAAGAACTTATATCCTCCTCTCCCGAATCATCAACCATCGCAAAAACAAAACGAACCACTGTTCACTTCGTTGAGGACTTTTATCAAACACTTTATGTGCACCCACAAAAATACAATAATTTAATGGTGTTAAAATGATAATCAAGCTGAGTAATTAAAAGGGGTTTGATTGGAAAACATGTTTATGAATGTATGATTGAAATAAGAGTATAACATAAAGGACCAAGGACCGACTTTGCAACGGATGTATAACATGAAGGAACAATTATGTAAATCATGTGAGGACTAAATTTGTAACGAACCTCTGAGATGAAGGACCAAGTTCATATGGATTTTTTTAAATTTTTTTTAAAGATAACGGTCGTTAGCTATTTAACGTCAAGTTAGTGATCAAATGACTGACTTTGCAATGGATGTATAATATGAAGGACCAATTATGTAAGTTATGCGAGGATTAAGTTTGCAACAAATCTATGAGATGAAGGACCAATTTCATACGGATTTTTTTTAATATGTTAAAGAGAACGGCCGTTAAGTAACTAACGGTCGTTAGTTACTGTTGTGCTACAATTTTTTTTTTTTTTTTTTTTTTTTTTTTTTTTTTTGCAACAGTAAAAACAGCCTGCTCTTTGTTTTATATATATATATATATATATATATATATATATATATATATATATATATATATATATATATATATATATATATATATATATATATATATATAAAATTTGTGTTTAAGTTGGGTGTGTTTAGATGATGATGTTATTTGTGTTATTACACTATATTAGTGGTGATGTTTTTTGTTTATAGAGGCGGAACCAGAAAGTTATAGTCAATAGGACAAACTTTGATAATTTTAAAAACTAAACTACAAACCGCTTCATTAGAAGGTAAATTACAAAAGAGGTATGCTACATCTACAAAACTTTTTATAAAATATTTTTCTACCAAAAGATATGACATTCATTCATATAAGAAGAAGATAATATAAAAGGAAGAGAAAGAATTTATTAAAATGATTTTTATTGGTGAAAAGTCATTGTGTAAAAATTCATTTTATGAATGTAGCATTTTTCTTACAAAATAGCTTGATAATAAAAAAAATTATTACTCCTTCTGTCTCAAAATTTAACTCCATATTAACTTTTTAAATCAAACTTTGACATAAATATTTAAGTTTTTATTATATAATACTTGATGAAAATTATATCATATGAAAATACATTTAAAACTAAATCTATTTATATATTTTGTATTAAGTATTATATAACACACACAAAAATATTTAAGGTCAAAGTTGGATTAAAAAAGTCAAAATGGACTTAAATTATGGGACGGAGGTAATACAATTTTTTTGCTATGAGGCATGTACCTTACCCCTCCTATCTCCGTCTTAGATTATGTAAAAAGAAGCTAATGTGATAAATAATTTAGGGTGAGCATTGATACAAAACTAAAATTGAAAACTATTATTACATAAAACCGAAACCGAACTAAATTTAATCGGTCCGATTCTATTCAATCGTATTCGATTGAAACTGAAAACCATTAGTACATAAAATTGAAACCGAACTGAATTTAGTCGGTTCGATTCA
Organism: Artemisia argyi; assembly: GCA_030686995.1. NCBI lineage: Eukaryota > Viridiplantae > Streptophyta > Magnoliopsida > Asterales > Asteraceae > Artemisia > Artemisia argyi. The sequence continues at coordinate 20,869,573 of CM060684.1, forward strand.
ATTCAGTCGTATTTGATTGAAACCGAAAACCATTAATACATAAAACCGAAACCGAACTAAATTTAATCGGTTCGATTCAATTCAGTCCTGTTCTATTTGATTTCTTGTCCAATATGTTTTTGCGACAATTAGGGATGAGCACGGTACCGGTCCCGTACCGATCATGTACCGAATTAGTAGTACCGATTTTTTCCCGAGCATAAATAGTGGTACCGGTACCGTATCGAATGGGATTCGGATACCGGTACCGGGATATCAGGTTTTTCCCGTTTTTATCCGGGAATTTCCCGATTTGGTACCGGTCCCGTACCGAATTAGTGATCCCGAATTTTTTTCACCTTATTTCGTAATTCCAATACCATACCGTATATCAGAAACAGTACCATTTCAATACGGTTCCGGTTCGGTTCCAGAATTCAGGTCGAAATGGTCATCCCTAGCGACAATAATAACATAAATCATGCCTTCAAGCCATGCAATACTTTTCCCCAAACATAAAAAAATAGTAAAAAAATAAATAAAGAGGCGGTTAAAGAAAAAGAAAAGAAACGTAGCATACGTGACAGAAAACCATTCGCTACATAATATATAAACAAATCTGTTCCCTTCGCCCCACACTGATTCAACCAACTAAACCGAACCTACCCTCTTTTCCATCCACATTCATTCCTTGTCCCCACTTTCTTTTTTTATTATCATACACACACCATTTCTCTCTCCTCCTCTTTCACATAACAAACAAACTTTCCTGAAATAATAACTCTCAATTCTCAGAAGTTGGATTGAAATGAAGAGTGGTAGTGGTGGTGATGACGTGGCGTACCGTGTGTTGCATAAGTTGCCGTCTGGTGATAGTCCTTACGTGAGAGCTAAGTATCTTCAGGTAAACTTTTTTTTTTTTTTTTTTTTTTTTTTTTTTTTTAATTATAACTAGACGAATACTCGCACATAGCGCGAAATTGTGGACGTGAAATGAGTGGAAATACGGTTACTATTTTTGGAGACTGGTTTTATTTCGTACTGATTAAACGGTTTCGTGTTTTTCAAAGTTTTTTTAAAATTTATTATATATAAATTTTATTATTATGTATTAATTGATGCTAAGTGATTAGATTATTTACTGTGGTAAATATTGAGTTACTACTAGTACTTAATAAGCACATAGTAAGTACTAATAGTTGTTATTAATGCTTTTTTTAAAGGGATAATTAGTTGGAAATTTATCGTTTTGTAGTTTTGTGCGGGCATTTATTTATTTTTCTAGCATAAATTTTTTTTAATATTTATTATTATTATTTTTTTATGTATCGTGTAACCGATTGTATATCGGTTAAATAATACAACTTGTTACACGATAAGAAAAATAAAATAAAAAGTAAAAGTAGGCTACACGGATTTGAAAAAAAAAAGGTTACACAAAACTATAAAATGTGGCAAGGTAAAATTTGTTAACGATCAATTAGTAAAAGAATATCTCGGTTGGAAACAGTTATGATGAGATATCTCGTTTAGGCCAAGTGACGGACCGAGGAATAAAAGTGACCGGGTGCACCAAACTTTTAAGCCATAATATTAGAGAAAAAAATGAAAGTAAAAATGCGATTTTAGTTGAAATGATTGAGTTCAATAGGAATTAAAATCTATTTCTCAGTTAGTTACTAACGGATCAATTAAGCTAGTACTAGAAATACAATTCTTTTTGAATGGTGTGCATTTACGAAAATTGGATATTTTTTTTACGAAAATTAGCACTACGAATATGAATTTCATTGGCGGGACCCCCTAGTTCGGTCACTGTTTAGGCCACGTACTTTTAAGTCAAATAACCGTCTTCCCTGGTTAAACTGAACAGGCAAATCTCGGTTAGTTGTACTTAGTTAGTTATGATGTTTAATTATCTACCAAAGGGCTTGTGTCCCAACGATTTCTCATGCTGTATGACAAGCTCATGAACCAAATAGTTGCGGGTTCAAGTCCTGTGTAGGACTTGTGAGAGTAATGGATGGTTAGAATTGCCCTTAAAAATGATGTTTAATTAGCTGTGTTTAGGCTGATCTAGATATTTTGGTTACTATTTTTAGTCAAATAAAAATGAATTATTTATTTGTTAGGCTGTTTGGCAGTTTTTGTAGGAGAATAATTAGTTTTTATTATTGTTTTTGGAACATTTGTCATGGTATAGTATGTGTGAGAATGAGAGAATTATTGAGATTGAAGAATAATGAGATGATAGCTTTGCGGAGAAGCGATGCTGTAAATTACTTAAAGTGTGTGTAGGGTCCAAATCTCTATGTCACTTCCTTTTTACCCGATTTAGGTGATCAATTATTCAACCCAAATTCAGTTTTTCTAGAATATTTTGGAGTTTTACTTTAAAAAAATAGATATTTATGGAAGTGCTCATTTACCCGGTTTTTGTCTTATATAGCGAGATTGTTGTAGTTACCCGTGAAGGGTGAGTCTTCGACTCTGACATACACAACCTAACTGGGACACCTTTCATGCCATCTAAGTGAGGTTTGAAACTGAGAACACTGATATAATGAGGGTGCCTAACCACCGGACCATCTTGTTAAGTGGTTTGAGATTGTTAGTTTGCATTTAGAAATGAATAAACAGACATATTGGATAAATTGGGAAATTATACCGTGAATAAGTAAACATCCATGATCAACATTATTCTCCTGATTCCTGAAAGGCGTTTTTTTTTATCACTTTGATATTTGAGTTTTTGTCGATGGTAACGCGTCTATGATATTTGTCACGTTGGAACAGGAACCCATTAACTAATTGGCTGATGTGGTAGTTTATGTACACTTTTTTTTTACCCGAGTAAAAATGATGATGTATAAATAATCTCCTTTACATTTTATGTAATGATAAATTGATTATTCATAATTATAGAGCTTGTTGGTTTTGATATTTCAAATGGGGTTTGAGAGTATTCTGGTTTATAAGTGAGTTGTGAGAATATTATAAAGGGCCCATTTAACAAGTTACTTCCTTTCTTTTTCAAGCTAAAGGTCCCATTTGTGAGAATAATTGCTGCAAAGTGAATTATTGTCAAGAATTCTAATTAATTTTTTGTTATTTTATTAAATTTTCTTTTAGGTGATGAGTGAAATCTGGAACTAATTGTTTCTAAATTAACTTTTAGTCCTTCATAATTTATATGTGGTTATCATAGAGAATTAGAAATTCAAGTCTTTGTACAAGGTACCTATATCGCAGAGTAACAGGTTATATAAAAAGGCGTAAAAATGTTCTAACGCCTCTAGGAACTTTTATAAATTTACTCATGGCAAAGTTGCTATAAGCTAGTAGTTGAACTGCATGTGATATGTGTGTACTCCATGTACACAATACAAAGGTGCTTCTAAATTCATGTGGCCTACATGAAAGTCAGGTTTAGACATGGAAACCTCGTTATTATTATCTTTTGCAGCATAACGATATAAAAAGTTTTTCCATGTGGTCACAATCTGGTAAAAAGAGAACTGTCACGAAGGTTGTCTTTATAAATATAACCATCAGGAACTAGTATTTATGAAACATAACTAACAAGATTTGCTTGTAGATCGATCTGTATCACTATGTGCGTGTTGCCATGCTTTTATAGCATCTCCTAAATGTTACTGTTACATATACACAAACATGTATACATATAAATATATTACATGTACATAATGTTCAATATATATGTGTATCCATGCACAAGCACACACATATATGATATTCAAGGCTAAAAAATATCCAAACGCGTCACTTAATATGCTAGAGTTTTCTTTGTAGTTCCAACTTTGGGACTAGTGGGGAATAACTCCGTCTATATGGACCAAAAAGTGTATTTGTTTCAAGTCAACATTGATAAAAGGTATGGTTTGGGTATGGTCATGTTGTCACGATATCATCAGCTATGACACTAGATAAGATAAGGTCTTTTCATTTTTGTGGTCCATTTTAGGAATGTCAGTATTTTGGCTCTGTAGAATTTAACTGATCTCAAAGAACACTTCATGTCAACTTGTTTATTAAATTCTGAGTTATGATGATTTACGTAATATCTTTTACTATTACAACCATTTGACATCGATTTGTGCTGTTTATTTACAGTTGGTCGAAAAGGATCCAGATGGAGCGATCGTCCAGTTCTGGAAGGCAATTAATGTTGGAGATAGAGTTGATAGTGCCTTAAAAGACATGGCCGTGGTTATGAAACAACAAGATAGAGCTGAAGAAGCAATCGAAGTTATTAGAGCATTTAGGGAACGTTGCTCCAAACAAGCTCAAGAATCACTAGACAATGTCTTAATCGACTTATACAAGGTAAATACCATTTACAAGTTCACACATTCTCGGATTGTATGGTTAAGTTTTTCTAGTTATTGTAGTGGTCCCAAAAAATTTGTAAAAGGTGCATCACGTTTTCAGTCGAGAAAAGTTAAATTGTGTGTATCTTGATCTCAGTAAGTTACTAAATCTGCTTCATGTGCTTGCAGAAATGTGGCAAATTAGAGGAGCAAATTGAACTTCTGAAGCAGAAGCTTCGGATGATATATCAAGGTGAAGCATTCAATGGAAAACCGACTAAAACAGCTCGTTCCCATGGAAGGAAATTCCAAGTTACTGTCAAGCAAGAGACTTCAAGAATACTGGTATTAATAACAAGCTACTGCATGCATGTCGAATATTTGTTCTAGATGTGGCAAAATGGGCTGGTTGGGTAATGAGTCAAACTGGATCTGGGTTAAACGGATAGTTTTTTGTACGGGTGAAAATGGGCTGGGGTTGAATCCAGTTGGTTATGTTCGAACCATTTGACCCATGTCCTTAATAGCTATTTTTTTAATACTTTACTGGTCTGACACATGGAGATTAAAGATAGCCTAATCGATCTGTTTACAAGTAAATAGGTTGAAATCGCCATCTCTAGTTGGTACGACATAAATATTAACACAATTACTGACTTTCGCTTGGAACAAACATGATGCAGGGCAACTTAGGTTGGGCATATCTGCAGCTAAAGAATTTTGCAGCAGCAGAAGCTGTATATCGTAAAGCTCAAGAGATAGACCCTGACGCTAACAAAGCATGCAATCTGTGCATTTGTCTAGTCAAACAAGGTCGATATGCAGAGGCCAACACGGTTCTTGAAGATGTAATAGAGGGTAGACTTGTGGGGTCCAACGACCCTAAGTTAATCAATCGGACAAAGGAGCTGCTTCAGGAACTAGAGCCATGGCAGTTACTTCAGGTGCACCCTACTCCTAACCATGGGTTGGTAAATTTGGAAGATGCTTTTATTGAGGGGCTTGACCAGTTGATAAACCAATGGACCCCGTTGAGATCAAGAAGATTACCTGTTTTTGAAGAGATATCAACGTTTAGAGATCAACTAGCTTGTTGATCGGTTTTGATGGTGTGGTTGTGAGCCGATGACTCAATAGCTGTTGAGACTAGTGGACGTATAGTAACCAATAATCAATCTTTGTACCGTAATAGGCAAGGATTGTGTGCATATTACGTGTAAACTGCCGAGTGTGAGCAGATATTGTATGAAAGAACTATTCATATTTTTTGTTTTAGAGTATAAGATTGTACTTGTCACTTGCCTTTGGCTGACTTAGATTGTAGAGTAAATCTCGGTTTGATAGTTTTGCAAGCAAAATCGCAATAATACTGAACATAAGCCACATCAACCAATCATGATTTTGTTTCTCCAGTTTGACAATATAAACTGAAGTTTTAGATATACTATATACTAATGCTTACTTGTTTCGTACCAAAACACGGAAGACTAAACGGCTAAAATTGGGATATCAGAAGACTAAGCTGCTAAAATGGGTAAGCACATCGGGCTAAACCAATATATATATATCGTTTACAATCAATAATAACTTCTGTACAATCTCTGTTCCTTGTGAACACTGATATCTTATACTAAGTTTATTTATAACTTAATTCGGTAATGTTATTAAGATACAACATGTACATCAAGTATTGTAGATACAGAGACCTCTACATTCAAATTTTAAGATCACGAAAAGTGTATGTAGTAGATACACGTGATTAAGAATTGCAGAAAAAGAAGGTTTTGGTGACGTTCAGAAGCACCTCAAGCTGTTGCAGATTGACATAACGATCACCAGAATCAATAAAAGGATGATACCCCCAACTATCAGTTTAATCTTCATATTCTGAATCCACATCTTTCTTTTCATCTTGGTTCCTTGTTTCTTGAAATCATTAGCCTAAAACAAGAAACCGATTATTAACAAAATGCAAAAAACTAGTCAACCGTATCTCTTGTTGCTAGTAGTAACAAGTAGCCAAATAGTTAGACTTGGCCTCTTGGTTAGTAGAGGTGGTAAAATGGGTTCGGGTCAAAATGGGTAAAAAATGTTCATGGGTCAAATCAGCTTGCTTAGGTTGCCTACACTCTCTTCTATATCATTTCAATGAGAACTTTTCTTCTAATGGGAAGATCGTTTGTGTTACACGAACCTGATTGCGAAGGTTGTCAGTTTTATCAACCAGTAGTTCAATCTTCTCCCCACGGTCCAGTACCTGCACAAGTCATCGTTTTACTAGTTATCGTAATCACCACAAAACAAGCATGGTAAGAGAGGTTAAGATCTTAAGATTGAAGGTTTCAAACGAATGTACTGAGCAAAAGATGAACTATCACATCAATTAAGAGCGAGGTTTATGTGGTTATACAAAACTAGCCTAAAGCATATGTTATCAAATTAGCCTAGAGATACCTTCTCGATATTCTCCATCATAACTCCCTTGACTTCATTAACTTGAGCTTTCACCTTTGCAATCTTGTCGATCTCCTCAGGGTGAGACATACAGTATTTCATTTGCTCCTTCATTTTTGGTCTAAAATCCAACAAATATCAGTAACACTCTCGTGAAACACAGGACACACATTTTGAATTTTGAATAGTTAGGTACCCAAAAGATTTGCTGAGGCTCTTGGCAGAAGCAGTTGAAGCTTTTCCACCCGCATATTTCTTATTAAAATCGTCCTTTACACGTTCCAAAAAGCCCACTGGAATGTTCCTGCCACAAGATTCGACTGCAACAACACAAAACGCTGCAACAACCAACAAAAGTGAATGTATTATCAAGAACGACATTACAGACAATCTGATTCAGTATAAAATATCGTATAACACGTCCTTTATCAATTGCATAAAAGTTGTAACATATTTTAAACGTTTTATTCATTATATGTACCAAACTTTTTTAATTCTTTTTTTTGGTAACCATCGTTTCTGAACTTTTAGCTGACTAATGAAAAGCGCTTGAGCCCAGTGCATGCACAATCGTAGTAAAACGAAACATAGCATAATTACATGCAATTACAACAAAATTTAGACATGTTGGCAATGTTGCGTGCAACATAAAATCACAAGGTCTGTCATATACAATGACAAAAAAGTTGTCAACACGCTACATTTTGGCGTGATTAAAACATTGCATAATGAAAATCCAAAACCTACATTAGATTCTAATCAACACGAAATACCAACAAACGCAACAATATTAAAAATAAGAAACAACTTACTATATCCATTATCAATAAGGTAGCTAAAGGTATATCCATCACAATTATAATTAAACCGGTTCTGATTAGCCGGAAGTTTTTGAAGACATTGGCTAGCAACAGCTTGGAAATTCCCCTTGAATTCGGTATATTCAGCGAGGATCACCGTCCCTCTAGCCACAAAGCTATAAATCAAAGATTTTTGTCCCATTTCCTATTCTACAAACAAAAACCTGTTCTTAACAAAAAAATATGTTTATTAATATTTTTCAAATTATGCTTGTAATTGTATCATTATGAGGGTATATGGGTGATCATGCCGAAAAAGATTTTTCGAATTCCGGCTGTTTATTTCGATATGATATCGAAAAATGAGGATGGAACAAGATTGTTTTTATGAATGGAAAATTTGTTGGGGTGATTAGAAATAATAGCGAATTTTTTGTGATGGTTTTAGTGGTAATGGTGAGTTCGTTTGTAAGAATAAAAATAACTTAACTGATTTTTGAGTTACGCGGGTTATTTTTAAATTTCATACCATACATAATTTCTCTTATTTTTTATTTTAATAGACAACAAATCAGTCTCGCATGTCACAATAACTTAAACTTTCTATCATTTAGCTGATAAACATTTTCATACCATACATAATTTCTCTTATTTTTTATTTTAATAGACAACAAAGCCTTTTGTATATGAGCAATGCTAGATTCATAAAACGTTTACGAAAATTATATTCACATAATGACTTGTCAAGCAAATGTGGAGGGTAAGAAAGAAGAAAAAGAAATTATGATGGAATATATTTAATAGGATCGTAATACTTGCCAAGTTATTGTGTGGATATCATATTGAGTAGTATAAAATGATTGACACGATAAAAATACAATGACAAATACGAAAATTACTATTATTCTATTATGTCATTTCAATTTAAAAAGGTCATTTATACTATTTTTAAATGTTTGCGAGGTATAGAAATCAAATAGACATCCTACATATGTTGTAATAGGAGATTGAAGACCAAGTCTTCAAGCTTGAAGACGGAGTCTTCATTGTTACACCCCTTACCACTTTACGCGTCTTTCATAGTAAATTTGCAAGACTAGGTCTTGGCCAAAACTTAGTCGTGAGTGTATGTTTTTTTTGTTTTTGTTTGTGTGTGTTTTGGTGAGGTGTATATATATATATATATATATATATATATATATATATATATATATATATATATATATATATATATATATATATATATATATATAGTTTTGCGTTCATGTGGTGTACAAGCTTAAAATAGATAAAATAGGTACACATGTGGACCGTTGGATCAATGTTGATAGATAAGATCAAAATAATAATACTAATTAATTGAATATTTACTAAAAGGGTATTATAGTAATCTTTGTTTGCCATTATCTCATTTTATTTAACCCGTGATCCCTTGATAAATGCTTCATCTCAATTATTATTTCATACGTTTTTTTTTTCATCTTCTATATTACCACAATGAATCACCACACGACCTCTTCAACACAAAAATCATATCTGACTTTACAAGTATGTCTAATACACCAGATAGTGATTCAATGGAAGGTAAATATATCATTTATTTGGTGTTTTTTTTTTCAATCGATATGAATTTAAGATTTTTTTTTTTTTTTTTTTTTTTTTTTTTTTTTTTTTGGTTTTTTAATTTCGAACACATACCCATGTTTATTTCAATCTTGATAGATGATATGTAGTTGTATTCTCGTTATTGATTCTTTATATCCTTTTAGTTATGTTGATTGGGAATTATGTTGATTTACCTATCAACAGCAGCATAGTTAATAGGGAATTATGTTGATAATGGAATTATATTGATAATGGAATTATGTTGTTAGGGAATTATGTTATTGATCGAATTGTAGTTTTTAGTAGATATTTCGCAATTATGCAATTATGTTGCTGGTAAAAAATAGTGTTTTTTAGTAGATATTTAGCATTTGTGCAATTATGTTGCTTGTAAAAAATTGATGTTCCTAACCCTCCTAAGCTGAACACGAATGAAGCTTACGCAAGAACGCTTGGTGTATCTGAACCTGCAGAGGTGACTATTTTTACCCTTACAGGTATTAATAATAAGGGTCATGTGATTCGAACAAGGCGCAAATCAAAGTCCGAAATTGCAATGCAACTAGGCGACAAGCCAATGAGAATGTGCAAAACTTGTGCAAGTTGGCTAGGCATGATTCTAGGAATTGTCCCATGAAGAAGAAGGGCCTTCAAGACGAGGACGTAGACCAGTCAAATGATGATTATATGGATATCTATGATAGTGACTAGTTTATGTATTCGTTGTTACCTATTTCCACTCATTTTGAACTATTTGTGACTTCTTCTTATGTTAGACTTGAAGGCAGTACTTTATTTGTTTCTATCAGTTGTTTTCAATCATAGTTTGTTTAATAAATAGAGTTTATTATTCTATCACATGAGCTACTTGTATTGGCGTGTAAAGTGGATGTGTTAAATTGCAATGGTACATGTGAAGCTTTGGTTCAATAGGTAAAATACTTGATCTGGATATACAGGTAATATACAGGCACCTTTAAACACCAGACATGCATACACATTTTCAACACACCATGGCTTCATGACGGAAGTATGCATACACATGCTGAACACACCACACCTGCGTACACATTTTGAACACACCACACCAGACCTGCATACACATTTTGAACACACCAGACCTTTTGATAGTATATTCAAACACACCAGACCTGCATTTTGATATCCTAAAAATAACTCCGCATTACTAGCCATTACAACATTCAAATATTCTATCATTCATATTTTAAATAAATTGATTGATTCAAATCAAATCACAATATAATATCTGTAGCATTGGTTCATTTTGGAAGATTACTTTTGTGCAGTAATTCAGACTTTGTGGGTCATATGAAATACAGGCCAACAATCTCCATGTGATTTCACATAAACCTTTTCATTGCACATGATCACAGATTATGTGTTGCAACATTATTTAACAACCAAAAAGCACACGTCATGTCCAAGATAACAATAACATATTAAATAGTTCAAAACAAGTACGAGGTGATTAACACACTAAAACAACTCGTTGCCGTAAACATCCATGTACTTGAACACAACCTGGTACACATCAGGTCCTTCAATTTTTTTCCCTTTCATGGCAGTTCCTAGCATCATGGTATGCGTACTTGCCACAGTAGCCGCACCTCCTCATTGGCTTTTTGGCTGACATCATAGCAATATACCTATTTGGTTCACACCGCGTGCGACAGCTGCCACCTTTAGTTTTAAATATAGACAAAAAAGAAAGAAAAATAAGATTTTAAACATCAATCATTTAAGAATTAATTAGACTTTCTGAAGTGGAACCATACTATTTACTTTGAAAGGATTATTAAATTAGACATTCTAATAAGTGAAGAAAGAAAAAAAGTGTTAAAACAATACTATTTACCTTCAAAGGAAGAATTCTGGATTGCAATACACATACTGATATGCAATTTGATGTGAATAACGAGTATAAATACACGTTGTTTCAAATACATGTTTTTTCCAATGAGGATATGAAGTATTAATTAGTGATGCTGGCTATTAAGACGGGATTTGTTTTTTTTAAAACCATATATCATGTATAACTGGAAAATATCATTCACATTTAAAACATTGAAGGTACCTTATTTGATGTGATACATATTCCCAATTGCAATTTGAATAAACAATCTAAAACACTCACTTTCAAACGTCAATAAACAAGTAAAATGCTTTGTTATACCACAACACACCCCAATCTTGGTTTCATCGAGATATGCCGTGTATCACATTGAACTCGACCCTAAATTTATACTACACATCCATTAAAACAAATGCCCAAAACTTTATCAGTACTAATGCACAATTCCATTAAATACCCAAACCTGTCAGTCAATCATCAACCCTTGTCCCTTTTCACCTCCTTTTTTTGTGTCCCTCGTCATTCTTCAAACAGCCAACTTTTTTAGTTTCCTTAACCGCTTCAATGTCAATATCCATATTCTCCCCTATACACAACATGAAACATATTAAGTAGCTGATAAACCTAGCACTCGTATTTAAAAAGCAAACACACATAACTTTATTGAAATTCACCTTTTACACATATATTACCTTTTGCATTTGCCGATCCTATAGGTACCTGCTTTTCCGCCCTCTTATCCGGATTCACCTCCATTTCTCGGTTGCTACGGGATTCTCCACACCATTATCCAAATTTTCTCCTTCAACTTGCACACCATTATCTGATTGATCACATACAAAAATAAATAAATAAATAAATAAATATATTAAAAATTAAAAAAAATTACACTCTTATATACAACATTAACCCTACGCCATAATAAACATAAGTTATACACTAATAATGATTGCTTTATTTAAAACTCTTTTCAGACTTGTGTGATATCAACTAATACACTTTTCTGATTGGTTTAGTTAATACACAATCAAGCCAAAAAATGGTACACAAATGTTGGTTGTGTTTGCTTTGCTACTTGTATGATTGCATCTACACAGCTAAGCAAACACAACTACACATTAATCCTAAGCAACTAATACACATTCATGCCAGACCTACACACGAATCCTTACACATAAATATTCCATCTAATACACATACTTAACGCACAACTACTACACATGCACCTCTAATGGATTAATGTGTTTTAGTTGGTTAGGATTTATGCTTTAGTTGTGTATTAGTTTGAATCTGGCATGCATGTGTATTAGTTGGTGGTTGTGTATTACTCGAACCTACGATTTATCCACCAACACACATTACTTTATTTAAAACTCTTTCGTCAATAGTGCGCTACCAAGTAGTACACACACAGGTATATTCCTTACACACACATAGGTTTATTCCATCTAATACACATAATTAATGCACACCTACTACACATTCACATCTAATCGATTAACGTGTATTAGTTGCTTAAACTCAATCTGTACTTGTGTAGTAGTTGCAATCTGGCATGAATATTTATTAGCTGTTGGTTGTGTATTACTCAAACCTACGACTTAGACACCAATACACGTTACTTTACTTAAACCTCTTTTGTGAGTATTGCGCTATCAAGTAGTACACATAAGCTGAGATCAAGTTATCCACTAATACACATGTTTTTATTTAATATGCTAAATCAACCAAACAAATAAGCTAACAAGCTGAAATAATAAATAGTGCTACAACAGACTAACCTCTAACTAAACAGCCTAATAGGCAGTGTTCCAAACTAATTAAAAGCTAATGAAAAAGCTCTAAAGTAAAAATTAAACTCAGAATACTAAAGCCTAAACTACAAGCTAATTTACAAACCAAAATTCAAGTAAAATGTACAAACTGATAAGCAAATATGTAGCAATAAACAATCAGATATGACTGTTGTGCACGACAAGTAGCAGTCCAAAAACTAGCCTATTTTGTGACAACCGGCAGTTTAGGGAGCTATTTTTAAAACCCGCATTACAATTTAAGTTCGTTTATAATTTTTAATTGAAATTTTCATTTCACAACGAACTTGTAAGACCTATTTTATGGATATTTTAATTAATGACGTTATGGAATTCGTGAATTATGTTCATAATTCATTTCTGATTATACGATCGGTGATGTATATTTGAATTCTCACTTGGTACTACGTTGACTTTGGCACTAGGATTTCCTAACGACAATTTTATGATTCGTCTTAACGAGTCCGATATATATTTTAATTAATTACGAGAGGTTCTCGTGTGATATGGAAGTTTTAAAATAAGTTCGGGTTCGGGCCACATGTTTTTACAATAACCCGCGTTACCCGCTCCACCGTAATAATATTATTATTATTACTATTATTATTATTATTATTATTACTAATATTAACTGTTAAAAAAAAAATAATAATAATAAAAAGTTATAATAGGTGTGTTTTGGGTCCGGTTCTACACACAACAACACCACACCTCACTCACCATTTTCACTTCTCTCTCTCATCTCATCATCTTCCCCATCTTTCTAACCCTAGCCGCCGCCCTCTTCGGCCGGCCACCACCGTCACACCGCCACTCCCACACCAAAAATAACACCACCACTTTAACCCTCTCGTCGAGATCTTTCTTTTGAGCTATAACACGCGCCCTAACTCCCACATTAACACCAAATCCGAATCAAATAATCACAAGTTCATCACCACTTTCTTGTTATTTCTTGAGTACTCTTCGATTTAGGATTGTTTTGGAAGGTAGGTCGAGTTTTAACTCGATTCATTGGTTCGAATCGTGACCAAGGGTCACGAGTTGATGAGAATCAAGTGGGTTTTCATTTAAAAACGTAACATGTTTATGGGTTTTGGTTGAAAACACGTTTTCTACAAAGTTTGGTATCCGGGTTCATGGTTGGGTCGTGGTTGACTTGGAACCGAGAGCAAAGCTCTCGGCTTATTTTTTTTGTTGGTTCGAAGCCTCGTATGGCTTTGGTTCTTGGTGATGTTTGATCGATTGATTGTTGTCGAGGGTGTGGTGAACCTCGACCCGATGCTAGCCGAGACCGTGTGGTCTCGGGGTTCTTTTCTTTGTGCTCTTTGGCCATACCGAGACCTCAAGGGGATTCTCGTTGAAGTGTGGTTCGAGCCTTTGGCTCGTATGGTAATGTGGTTCGACTCTTTGAGTCGCGGCTTTTAGCCGAGTACCAATTTGGTTACCGAATTGACCTTTGGGTCGTATGGAGTATATGATTTCCTGGTTGGCCCTTGTGAACTATATGGTTCTTGCGATGTTTGGTTCGAGTCTAAATGACTCGCGGTTCGGAGCCGAGACTCAAGTGAGTCGAGGGCTCGGGTCGGCTTGGTAAACCGACCCACACATTAACTTGGTTAATGTTATTATTTGTATAATGGTGAACTTATTTAATTGTTGTTGTGATATTTATTTTCTCGGCCGTATATATATGGGTCGATTTGGATATGGTTTTTGGTATTGAGAAGTTGTTGTCGATTGGTAAGTGTGATTGGGGACCGATTGTAAGACGGTCGTTAGATTGACGGAGATAGGTTAGTCGGGTGCCGTAGTCGGACCCTATTGTTGTAGCCCGTGGTTTGAGATTGTGATTGGACGGAGATTTGTTATTTATGACTTTTGCTTATTTTTGGACTTGGACATCGAGCCGAGAGTCATGACTCGGACATATGACCATTTCGTATAACTCAATAACTATTAAAATGGAAACGGAAATAATAAAACTCGTAATAATAATTATTGATAATATGAACGTTTATATGAAAGTATGTACGTGAATAACGTATATATAACTATATAAACGCGTATATTAATAATAATAATAATCACGAGTCGTATTATAAATAATACGATTAGATATATATTAGGCTACAAAAGTGGCGTAATATTATTAAACGTATTATTATTATAAAAATTGTGTTATAAAACGGGAAACTCCCGACAATTATGAAACGTTTAATAAAATTTCATTTCGGATATATAACGGATAAACTTGTTGAGTTAGGCGAAATTGTTGTCATTCGGGTCCAGGTAAGTTATTATTTGCGACGTTCGTGTTGTCACGGATATATGACGACTAATATAGACGTTTTCTATAATTAAATAACCACTTAACCGTAAGGTTGAGCCGGGTCATTTAGCTATATGAAACGAACATATTAGTGGGCATCGTATCCTACGACGCCCATAAGTTGTAGTATATGTAAAGTGTAATAGATTGCGAGTGTATATATCGGGAAATCTGGCCAATTTGACGATATATACGAGGAATTTATTAAACTATGATATATACTATATAGTAATTATGTGCTATGTGCTTTATATGCGCTTTAGATTTGGTGTAATCTTGGAACGGTATATTACGTAAATAAATATGAGGATTATCAAATCGACGGATTTGGTAAACTTTGGCGATTTATTTAAATGATATATTGAGCTAATATTAGATCTATAGCTTATCTTATCTTTCTATGTGTGATCTTGTTGGTTTGTTTTAAGTCGACCCACCACCCGTATGGATACCAAACGCAAATACACCAAACTAATACGAAATGGATTTTCGGTAATAAAACGGATTCTCGTCCGGGTTTGGGAATATTATATATTTGAGGTAATGATTTCTGAAAGAGTTAATATTGTTAGGTCGTGCCAAGTCCGTAGTTGCTGTTTCGTGAGTTATTATACATCTTATTTCTACCTACCTCGTCTTGCTATTTTCTGGACTTGAGGTGAGTCATAGCCCCACTTTTCCTCTTGAACTATGTTTTCAATACTTGGGGTGAGAAACGTGCAAATTGTTTTATGTGGACTATTATCGCTTTTACTTTTCAAAACTTGCTATGCTCATGGAACTAGGAAGATTTGTCAACCTTAGTCACATAGTGAATTATCGCGTGTAGACTAGTTATGGTTAGACGAATATTATAACAACCTTAGTCACATAGTGAACCATCGCGTGTGGACTAGATTTGGTTAGATGAGTTACATCAACCCTAGTCACATAGTGAACCATCGCGTGTGGACTAAATAATGGTTGGATTACGAGATTGGCTTATTTGAGGATTTTGGATACTATAGTGTGCACCTATAGGTTATTAATACTTCGGAGGTTATCCGAGTATTTATTGGTATTGCGGGGGTTACCCGAATATCTATGTTATTACGGAAGGGTATCCGTGTGTTATGTTGAGAGCGGAGGGTATCCGCAGGCTTTTAGCGAATCCTTAGTCTAGCTAGCAAGCGTTTTGCGTATATGTCCACTATATTATTAGTTGAATTTAAACCTATGATCTCACCAGCGAAAGCTGACTTTTAGCACGTTTTCTCAGGTAATTAAGTGATGAGGTGCATGCTTGGATTGGAAGGCTTGGCTAAGGCTCTCGGTTCATGGATCTATTTTTCTAAACTCTGATGATTGAATTTGGACCTATTGTTATTTTATTTTGGGCCTGACTCTGAATGATGTTGGGATAAATGTAAACCTTAAAACCCCGTTTTGGTTGTGTTTTTATTATGTTTACTTTATCTCGTTCTATATTGTCTTGTGTTGGATACCAATCCCCGTAACACCCCGAAAGCTTGTTGAGTCTTCCGCTGTATCAAATTTTGGGGGTGTTACAGATTGGTATCAGTGCCAAGGTTATAGAGAACTAGGTAAATAAACGCCTAAACTATAACCGTATTTTTATAGAAAATGATCCTTGACCACCGCCCGTCAGCCCGCCAAGCCGAAGCATCTTCTATTATTTGAGGTATTATGAGATATTTGAGATGATTTGAGGTTTATGGATTTTAGTAATAAGATGGCGTTCTCGAGGATTTATATGGTCTACATGTTTTATAAACATTTTAGTAATGCGGTGTTTGAAATTCTTTTATTGAGATTATATATGGAATTATTTGATGAGTATGTTTGGTATGGTATTATAAGCTGTGATTTAAGTTGTTTTGAAACACTTACACCTACCCTACGCCGTTGTCACAGACTATGGCCTCCCATATGCCCGATGTCGTCGAGGATATTCTTACTGCACCGGTTTTACCTGCACAGTTCATTATGGCATCTGATGACCCTTACCAGATGGCCATGACTTCAGCTACTGTATCACAGGCAGCTTCTACTTCAGCACTACCTGCTGCATCTACGCAGGGACCCTCATCTTCTTTAGGGCTCCCTGGTACATTGAGGCAGCTTACTCTTCATCAGGCTTTGGCTCATGTGGCACCACGCTTTGCCCACCGAGCTACGGCACGTATGTCGGTACGCCCTACTCCATCACCTTTACAGATTGATGCTCATTCTCTTCTGTCTGAGGCGCCGCCCACATCACTGCGTCGTCGTCCTAGATCACCTACTACATCTTCACATGGTTCACCTAGTAGGAGACGACGAGTGATGAGGTACTCTTCCTATGAGGAGGAGGAGGAGTACGAGGGTGAGGATGAGGCTGATGACCCTGAGCGAGAGGATGACCCTCAGGAGGCTGAGCATGGTGATGATGATGACCCCGAGGAGGAGGATGACCCTCAGGAGGATGAGATGCCTGATGATGATGATGATGAGTTAGCACCACCAGCTCAAGCTGAGGAGCCTGATTCACCTGTACACCCGATTGAGCCCGATTCACCTGATCATCCGTTCTTGTTTGAGTTGCCACCTGGTAGTCCCGTTGAGTCGGATGCATCTTCTGAGGTTTCTGCTGAGCATGCAGAGTTGGGTGAGGTTGGCAGGTTGTGGGCTCGGGTTACTGAGCTTAGTGACAGAGTTGCACGTGTATCTGATCGACTTGAGCGTGTTATTGGGGAGTTTTTAGCAGATTTGAGAGTTGATTTGACTGTCGCTGTGGGCAGGACTACTGAGCTGAGGAGAGTTATGATGGATGTCCACGAGCATATCGATAGTTTGCAGCGAGGATTTGTTACTGCTCGTGAGGCCGATCGCAAGCTTTGGCAAAGGAATGCCAAGCTAGAGAAGGAGGTGGCTGACCTCAAGAGAGACCGAGACACCCATAGCGTGGAGTTAGGATCGTTATGGAGGGATCTTGATGGCTTGAGGTAGGAGTTGAGGATTCTCCGTCAGCCACGTGGCTAGTTGTTTGAGTTATATTATCTTGTTGCTTTCTTAGCCGAGGAGTGTTCGGTTAGAAAAGCTAGTTATCATATTTTGATGTATTTTGTACGGTATTCGTCTCTTTTGGAACGATTAGTATGTTTTGTGTTATCCGTTAGTTGGAACGATGTTAGATCGCTATTGTATGGTTGATGGTTATTAGTATATGGTATTATGTGATTTTGGGTGTTATGGAAATTGAGTCCTTATTCGCTTATTTGTTATTACGTGGTGTGTTGTTACTATTCTTTCCCTGACTTGATTTCGTTGAGATGTTTTGTTGAGCATATCGATAAGTTCTATTGGAGACTCATGAACTTGTGTGATGTTACAGATCAATGGCACCACGTCGAAACCCTGTTAGGTCTACCAGAACTGGTCCTGCTGTGACTACTCCTGCTCGCCGAGGTCGTCGACCTACTCGAAATGTTGAAACCCCTACTCCTGACAACCTGGACACTACTAACCGCAACAACAGGAATCAAAATGTTGATATTCAGGGAGACAATGATCATGTTCCACTTAATGCACCTACTGTGGATCACTCAATGATCAACCAACTCGTGGAGCAAAGAGTTGCTGAACTACTAGCTGAGTCAAATCATTCCAACAATTCTGCTGGAACTTTTCCACCTGTTCGTGCTAATGGATGTCAATACAAGGAATTCAAGATTTGTGGACCCATTGAGTTTGGTGGAACCGAAGGAGTGGTTTACTTAGTCAGATGGATCGAGAAGACTGAGTCAGTGTTTAATGTCAGTGGTTGTGCGGAGAATGCGAAGGTAAAGTTTGCTTCTTTTACTTTCAAGGATGAAGCTTTGACTTGGTGGAACAACTACCGAAATGCAGTTGGGAGTGATGTAGCTTATGCCATGACTTGGGAGCAATTCAAGTCTTTGCTGATTCAGACTTATTGCCCAAGGAATGAGGTCAAGAAGCTAGAGATTGAGTTTTGGAACCACAAGGTGAAAGGTAATGATATGGCGACTTACAATCGTCGTTACCAGGAGTTAGCCTTGTTGTGCCCTGATATGGTGAAAACTGAGACTCAAAAGATTGAAAGGTATACTGATGGATTGCCTGTAGCTACGAGGAATGATGTAATTTCTGCTAGGCCTGCAAACATCCATGAGGCAATCACAATTGCTCAACAACTTATGGATTCGTTAGAATTAGAAGAAGCTGATAAGGAGAAGAATGGAAAGAGAAAGAGAGACCGTCACTCTAAGAGTAATGATCACCGAAGCAAGAGACAAGCTAAGGCTTATGCTATTGGGAATGGAGATAAGAAGAATCAGAACGGTGATGCACCCAAGTGTGATCGTTGCCACCAGCATCATAATGGAAGGTGTAGTGTGAAATGCCAGCATTGCTCAAGGAAAGGACACACAGCTAGGGACTGTAGAGCTCGACCTCTTGCTATGGTTCAAGCTGCTCCTGAGATGAGAAACAAGGCAGATGTTACTTGTTATGGGTGTGGAAAGAAGGGACACTATAGGAATGAGTGTAGAGAATCGCAGAACCGTGGAAATCAAGGCTCGGGTGGTAATGGGTACAATTATGGAAACCGTGGAACTGGAGGAAACCGTGGACGACGAGATAATGGGGACCAACGTGTGGAAGCTGGAGCTGCTCAGGGAAGAGTGTATGCACTCGGGAACGAGAGAGGAGAAGATCCGAACGTCGTTACTGGTACGTTCCTTCTCAATAATCGTTATGCTTCCATACTATTTGATACTGGTGCCGATAGAAGTTTTGTGTCCACTACGTTTGCACTCTTACTAGAGAAACCCCCGATGGCCTTAGGAATTGGATACGATATTGAGTTAGCAAATGGAAACCTAGAAAGGATAAATACAATCATTTGCGGTTGTACGTTAAATTTCTTGAACCACCCTTTCAACATAGACCTTCTACCCGTCACGCTAGGAAGTTTTGACGTTATCATTGGTATGGATTGGTTGTCGAAGTATCGTGCTCATATACTTTGCGACGAGAAGATCGTGCGTGTACCATACGGAAAGGAAGTCCTGAATATATTAGGAGACCGAAAGGATTCTAGGAGCCCATCCCGCTTAGCAGTCATATCTTGCACAAAGTTACCGAAGCTAATGGAGAAGGGATGTTATCTTTTCTTAGCTCAAATTTCTGAGAAGGGAGAGACGAAGAAAAAGGAAAGGTGCATTGGAGATGTGCCTATAGTTCGTGATTTTCCTGATGTGTTTCCCGATGATTTGCCGGGAATCCCGCCGACTAGACAAGTGGAGTTTCAGATTGAGTTGATACCTGGTACTGCACCTGTAGCACGAGCACCTTATCGTCTTGCACCTACCGAACTAGAAGAATTGTCGAAACAATTGGCGGAGTTAGCCGAAAAAGGATTCATAAGACCAAGTTCTTCACCTTGGGGAGCCCCAGTCTTATTCGTGAAGAAGAAGGATGGATCGTTTCGTATGTGTATTGATTATAGGGAGTTGAATAAGTTAACGGTGAAGAATCGATACCCGTTACCTAGGATCGATGACTTGTTCGATCAACTTCAAGGATCGAGTGTGTATTCGAAGATCGATTTGAGATCGGGATATCATCAACTTCGAGTTCGCGAGGAAGATATTCCGAAAACGGCTTTCAGAACCCGTTACGGGCATTACGAGTTTCAGGTGATGCCGTTTGGGTTGACTAACGCACCAGCAATATTCATGGATCTCATGAATCGTGTGTGTAAGCCTTACTTGGATAAGTTCGTGATTGTATTCATCGATGACATTATGATTTATTCGAAGAGTGAGGAAGAGCATGAGGAGCATTTAAGACTCATTTGGAATTGCTCAGGAAGGAGAAACTTTATGCCCAGTTTTTGAAATGCGAATTTTGGATTCCGACGGTACAATTTTTGGGTCATGTGATTGATAGACAAGGAGTCCATGTGGATCCTGCTAAGATTGAGGCGATAAAAGATTGGGCTGCACCTACAACCCCAACCGAAGTTCGTCAATTTTTGGGTTTAGCTGGTTATTACCGAAGATTCATTGAGGGATTTTCGAAGATAGCTAAACCATTGACCAAATTGACTCAAAAGAGTGTTACGTATGAATGGGGAGATAAAGAAGAGGAAGCGTTTCAATTGCTTAAGAAAATGTTGTGTAGTGCTCCTATCTTAGCGTTACCAGAAGGTAACGAGGATTTCGTCGTCTATTGTGACGCCTCACATAAAGGTTTAGGAGCCGTGTTAATGCAACGAGAGAAAGTGATAGCTTATGCTTCCCGACAGCTCAAAAAGCATGAGAAAAACTACACTACCCATGATTTGGAGCTCGGTGTTGTGGTTTTTGCTTTAAGGATATGGAGACATTACTTGTACGGAACCAAGTGTGTTGTATTTACTGACCATAAAAGTCTACAACACATCTTGAATCAAAAAGAGCTCAACATGAGACAGCGACGTTGGATTGAGTTGCTAAGCGATTATGATTGTGAAATTCGCTACCACCCTGGTAAAGCAAACGTTGTTGCTGATGCTCTTAGTCGAAAGGAAAGAGTACCACCATTACGAGTTAGGTCATTGGGAATGACTATCGTGTCGCCATTACCGTCTCACATACTCGAAGCTCAAACGGAAGCGTTGAAGGCAGAAAATAGACCTGCCGAGAATATATTTGGGATGGCTAATAACGAGAAAGGATTTGTTAAGCGTTCTGATGGATTATTATGTTTTGGAGATCGGATTTGGGTACCTTTATATGGAGAAATTCGGGAATTGATTATGCATGAGTCGCATAAGTCAAGGTACTCTATTCATCCTGGTTCCGATAAAATGTACCAGGATCTTAAGAAGTTCTATTGGTGGCCAAATATGAAGGCAGGTATAGCATCGTATGTTAGTAAGTGCTTGACATGCGCCAAGGTTAAGGCTGAACACCAGAGGCCGTCAAGACTACTAACGCAACCAGAACTTCCAGTCTGGAAATGGGAGCGGATTACTATGGACTTCATTACCAAATTACCGAGGACAGCTAGCGGTTGTGACGCTATCTGGGTAATTGTGGATCGTCTGACAAAGTCTGCTCATTTCTTAGCTATTAGTGAAGATGATAGTGTGGATAAGCTTGCGAGGTTATATGTGAAGGAAATTATTTCGCGTCATGGAGTCCCGATATCTATTATTTCGGATCGTGATAGTCGTTTTACGTCAGCTTTGTGGCGATCACTTCAAACGGCTTTGGGGACGAGGCTTGATATGAGTACTGCATATCATCCCCAAACCGATGGTCAAAGTGAGAGGACCATTCAGACGTTAGAGGATATGCTTCGTGCATGCATCATAGACTTTGGTAAAGGCTGGGAGAAGTATTTACCCCTTGCGGAATTCTCCTATAATAACAGCTACCACACAAGTCTTAAAGCTGCACCATTCGAAGCTTTATATGGCAGAAAGTGTCATTCGCCTATTGGTTGGGCAGAAGTTGGAGATAGTCAACTTACAGGCCCTGAGCTTATTTTGGAAACTACAGAGAAAGTAACTCAGATTCGTGATCGGTTGCAAGCAGCTAGAGATAGGCAGAAGAGCTATGCCGATCAGAGACGTAAACCTTTAGAGTTCCAGGTTGGAGACAAAGTAATGCTGAAAGTCTCACCTTGGAAAGGTGTAATACGTTTCGGGAAACGTGGTAAACTCAACCCACGCTACATTGGACCATTCTTGATCTTAGAAAGAATTGGGCCCGTGGCTTATAGGTTAGAATTACCATCCGAACTGAGCAAAGTTCACGACGTGTTTCACGTGAGTAATTTGAAGAAATGTCTTTCTGATGAAATGCCGTCATTCCAATGAGGGACATTCGTGTTGATGAGAAACTGAATTTCGTGGAGGAACCGATCGAGATTTTAGATCGTGAAGTTAAATGACTCAAGAGAAGTCGCATTCCGCTCGTCAAGGTTCGTTGGAATTCCCGACATGGACCAGAATTTACGTGGGAACGTGAGGACGAGTTCAGGAAGAGATATCCGAAGCTTTTCACTTAGTAGATGAATTTTTCCGAGTGAAACCCGGGACGGGTTTCCTTCTGAGACGGGGAGGATGTGACAACCGGCAGTTTAGGGAGCTATTTTTAAAACCCGCATTACAATTTAAGTTCGTTTATAATTTTTAATTGAAATTTTCATTTCACAACGAACTTGTAAGACCTATTTTATGGATATTTTAATTAATGACGTTATGGAATTCGTGAATTATGTTCATAATTCATTTCTGATTATACGATCGGTGATGTATATTTGAATTCTCACTTGGTACTACGTTGACTTTGGCACTAGGATTTCCTAACGACAATTTTATGATTCGTCTTAACGAGTCCGATATATATTTTAATTAATTACGAGAGGTTCTCGTGTGATATGGAAGTTTTAAAATAAGTTCGGGTTCGGGCCACATGTTTTTACAATAACCCGCGTTACCCGCTCCACCGTAATAATATTATTATTATTACTATTATTATTATTATTATTATTACTAATATTAACTGTTAAAAAAAAAATAATAATAATAAAAAGTTATAATAGGTGTGTTTTGGGTCCGGTTCTACACACAACAACACCACACCTCACTCACCATTTTCACTTCTCTCTCTCATCTCATCATCTTCCCCATCTTTCTAACCCTAGCCGCCGCCCTCTTCGGCCGGCCACCACCGTCACACCGCCACTCCCACACCAAAAATAACACCACCACTTTAACCCTCTCGTCGAGATCTTTCTTTTGAGCTATAACACGCGCCCTAACTCCCACATTAACACCAAATCCGAATCAAATAATCACAAGTTCATCACCACTTTCTTGTTATTTCTTGAGTACTCTTCGATTTAGGATTGTTTTGGAAGGTAGGTCGAGTTTTAACTCGATTCATTGGTTCGAATCGTGACCAAGGGTCACGAGTTGATGAGAATCAAGTGGGTTTTCATTTAAAAACGTAACATGTTTATGGGTTTTGGTTGAAAACACGTTTTCTACAAAGTTTGGTATCCGGGTTCATGGTTGGGTCGTGGTTGACTTGGAACCGAGAGTAAAGCTCTCGGCTTATTTTTTTTGTTGGTTCGAAGCCTCGTATGGCTTTGGTTCTTGGTGATGTTTGATCGATTGATTGTTGTCGAGGGTGTGGTGAACCTCGACCCGATGCTAGCCGAGACCGTGTGGTCTCGGGGTTCTTTTCTTTGTGCTCTTTGGCCATACCGAGACCTCAAGGGGATTCTCATTGAAGTGTGGTTCGAGCCTTTGGCTCGTATGGTAATGTGGTTCGACTCTTTGAGTCGCGGCTTTTAGCCGAGTACCAATTTGGTTACCGAATTGACCTTTGGGTCGTATGGAGTATATGATTTCCTGGTTGGCCCTTGTGAACTATATGGTTCTTGCGATGTTTGGTTCGAGTCTAAATGACTCGCGGTTCGGAGCCGAGACTCAAGTGATTCGAGGGCTCGGGTCGGCTTGGTAAACCGACCCACACATTAACTTGGTTAATGTTATTATTTGTATAATGGTGAACTTATTTAATTGTTGTTGTGATATTTATTTTCTCGGCCGTATATATATGGGTCGATTTGGATATGGTTTTTGGTATTGAGAAGTTGTTGTCGATTGGTAAGTGTGATTGGGGACCGATTGTAAGACGGTCGTTAGATTGACGGAGATAGGTTAGTCGGGTGCCGTAGTCGGACCCTATTGTTATAGCTTATCTTATCTTTCTATGTGTGATCTTGTTGGTTTGTTTTAAGTCGACCCACCACCCGTATGGATACCAAACGCAAATACACCAAACTAATACGAAATGGATTTTCGGTAATAAAACGGATTCTCGTCCGGGTTTGGGAATATTATATATTTGAGGTAATGATTTCTGAAAGAGTTAATATTGTTAGGTCGTGCCAAGTCCGTAGTTGCTGTTTCGTGAGTTATTATACATCTTATTTCTACCTACCTCGTCTTGCTATTTTCTGGACTTGAGGTGAGTCATAGCCCCACTTTTCCTCTTGAACTATGTTTTCAATACTTGGGGTGAGAAACGTGCAAATTGTTTTATGTGGACTATTATCGCTTTTACTTTTCAAAACTTGCTATGCTCATGGAACTAGGAAGATTTGTCAACCTTAGTCACATAGTGAATTATCGCGTGTAGACTAGTTATGGTTAGACGAATATTATAACAACCTTAGTCACATAGTGAACCATCGCGTGTGGACTAGATTTGGTTAGATGAGTTACATCAACCCTAGTCACATAGTGAACCATCGCGTGTGGACTAAATAATGGTTGGATTACGAGATTGGCTTATTTGAGGATTTTGGATACTATAGTGTGCACCTATAGGTTATTAATACTTCGGAGGTTATCCGAGTATTTATTGGTATTGCGGGGGTTACCCGAATATCTATGTTATTACGGAAGGGTATCCGTGTGTTATGTTGAGAGCGGAGGGTATCCGCAGGCTTTTAGCGAATCCTTAGTCTAGCTAGCAAGCGTTTTGCGTATATGTCCACTATATTATTAGTTGAATTTAAACCTATGATCTCACCAGCGAAAGCTGACTTTTAGCACGTTTTCTCAGGTAATTAAGTGATGAGGTGCATGCTTGGATTGGAAGGCTTGGCTAAGGCTCTCGGTTCATGGATCTATTTTTCTAAACTCTGATGATTGAATTTGGACCTATTGTTATTTTATTTTGGGCCTGACTCTGAATGATGTTGGGATAAATGTAAACCTTAAAACCCCGTTTTGGTTGTGTTTTTATTATGTTTACTTTATCTCGTTCTATATTGTCTTGTGTTGGATACCAATCCCCGTAACACCCCGAAAGCTTGTTGAGTCTTCCGCTGTATCAAATTTTGGGGGTGTTACATATTTAAGCAAACTTTTCAGTATTCATATTAGTTTCAAAATCAAAAAGCTCAGTTGACTATTAAAAATAAGCTATTAATCTAACAAAAAAACTAAATTTTATGAGATTAGAACAAGTTTTGAACACTAAAATCTGATTTGAAAATCAATGTTGAGCTGCTGAAACAATAATGCAGAAAAAGTGAATAAGGGATTAATTTTTGTTTTTTTTACCAATATAGCCTAAACTCTTTAGCTGCTGAAACTGTAATGCAGAAACAGTAATGCAGAAAAAGTGAACTATGAATTTGGCAAGACACACGTAAGATATACAAACATTTAATTATGAGAATCCTATGGAAACACGTAAAATATACAAACATTTAAATGAATAACATATACATTCTATTTCAATGCCTAAATCTTAAAAAATATATCGACAACTCCCAAAATTTTTACAGAAACACTAAATAGTTACATAAGTCAATACACAAAACAAATCAAAGAAAAAAAATTTAGTTTGTATTTGTTCAATCAAGTGACTAAATCTGGTTTCAGCCCGAAACTTAACCAAACACACTATTTTAATTGTTTTTGGGCTTCAACCCATTCTATACACAAACGCACGCTAACTGTTACTCACTTCAGTTACACACAAGCACAATATGTTTCTTGACACACTTTGCAAACATATGATTTCAAACAAATTTATTTACGCATGTAAGCAACCATGAGTGGGAAAAAATAAGCTCGACAACAAACACGCACACAAGTGAACTCAATTAAAAAAATCTGTTTTTCACAAAATCTTTTAGTACCCACTTGACGACCCCAAGTTAACAACAACATACTCACCCCTTGGTGGTGTTTTTCGACCACTAACCAAATGCACCCTTCGATATTTTCAAAACACCTATATGTAATAGTTGTTTAGTTCACAACACCTAATAAACAATACAACTAACACACATTCTCATCTGCTGGTTTATTTTCAAAACATATATGAAACATATAATTAGCTGATTACCTTCCACACCTAATTCTACTCATACACATAATCAACCAACAACTAAGTTAACACAGACACTTAAAGTCAACTATACACTACCTTGTTCGTCATCACTATCTCCATCAAGAGTTAGATCAATAGTTTCGTATTCTTCATTATCTCTCTTTGGTCGTCTAATATTAGACAACCTCCCACTTCGTCGGACTGAAACCAAAAACCAACAATGTATTGACCAAATTAAAAAGACAATATTTATTGATTATAAAGAATAAAATTAAAGAAGAGGAACAATGTATCAATTACCAAACACTATTTCTTCTTCAACATTCGCCATACTTGTTTCTTATGATTGCAACTACCCACACTTTGCTACCTGTATTTAAGTATAAAAAGTAGAACGAAGAATTGGGGATTTTTGATTGATTGAACGATTTGGGGGATTATGATGTGAATTGTGAATTGCATGATCCGGTTGACCTATATTGGGGATGCGTTAATCTTGCTACCTAATTTTTTTGTAACTGAGAGTGTTAATGATCAACAACAACAAATATATTATCGTAATAAAAAGTGCTACACAAATGCCATTTGTCTTTCACTTATTTACAATTGTGCCACCAATCTATTTAATATTTAATCTCATCTATATCAAGTTTGATCCTACGGTCCACATAAGTACCTATTTTATCTATCTTAAGCATGTACACCACAATAACGGCCCCCTGTTATTTTCAGAACCCTGTTAAGTGCGGTAACTGCGAGAACTCCAATTTTGCATTAGAAAACATGCATGTTTGCATAAAACATGTATGTTTTCTTACATACACCTTAAAACACATGTCTGCGTATTAAGGTGTATGTAAGAAAACATACATGTTTTATATGAACATGCATGTTTTCTAATGCATAATTAGAGTTCTCACAGTTCCCGCACTTAACAGGGTTCTAAAAATAAAACCATTTTGCATTGATTTGTTGCACTTAACAGGTTTTTATATGAACATGTATGTTATGCATGTATGTGTATTAAGGTGTATGTAAGAAAACATACTTGTTTTATATGAACATGCATGTTTTCTAATGCAAAATTAGAGTTCTCGCAGTTCCCGCACTTAACAGGGTTCTGAAAATAAAGATACACTATCCGGTACATTTTTGGATTTTAGTGCGGATGTACGGACGAATCTCAGCCCTCCATCTAGTCAACCATCTGAAAAAAGCAGAGTGGCATTATCGTAAATATCCCGACTTTTTTAAAAATCTTAATATCACAGTAGATTTTCTTATTCAAAAAAATTCAAAAAAATCTGAAAAAATTAAAAAAATAAAGAGAACAACAAATAATTATAAATCGCTGAAAAAAAATTTCAAAAAAAAAAATCATTTTCATCGTTAAAGGTATTGTGATATTAACGTATGATTTTGACTTTTTTACAAAAGTCAAGATCTGATATTGACTTTTGTAAAAAAGTCAAGATCTGACGCTAATATCACGGTACCAATTGATCATGAAAACGATTTTTTTTGATTTTTTCCCTTCTCAGCGATCCTTACTCTAGTTGTGTTCTTTTATTTTTTATTTTTTCAGATTTTTCTGAGCATTTTTTTCTTTTTTGATTATGAGTGCTAATGTGATGTTAACAATATTATGAGTACTACCGTGATATTAAGCTTTTTTACATGTAAAAATGAACCGTGATATTAAAAACCCATGATAGTTACTGTGATATTATAAAACCAACGTGATATTAAGCTTTTTTACGTGTAAAAATGAACTGTGATATTGAAAAAGTTACTTTGATATTAGTATAAAACTTAATATCAATGTTTTTTTTATTACGATATTAAGAAAAAGTTAAAGTGATATTAAAAAAAATTAACTTTGATAATAAGAAAGCATGATAGTTACGGCTATATTAACAATTTTTATTAAGAAAAAGTTTTTATGATATTAAAAAAGTTATTGTGATATTAAATTTTTTATTAAAAAAAAAAGTTTATGTGATATCAGAATCTGATTTTGACTTTTTTACAAAAGTCAAGATCTGATCTTGACTTTTGTAAAAAAGTCAAAATCATACATTAATATCACAATACCTTTAACGATGAAAATGATTTTTTTTAGAAATTTTTTTCAGCGATTTATAATTATTTGTTGTTCTCTTTATTTTTTTTTAATTTTTTCAAATTTTTTTGAATTTTTTTCAATAAGAAAATCTACTGTGATATTAAGATTTTTAAAAAAGTCGGGATATTTACGATAATGCCACTCCGCTTTTTTCAGATGGTTGACTAGATGGAGGGCTGAGATTCGTCCGTACATCCGCACTAAAATCCAAAAATGTACCGGATCCCTTCCCTATATATATATATATATATATATATATATATATATAAGTGGGGTATATTTTGGTAGTAATGTCGGTTGTTTTATTACATTATATTGATGGTGAAGTTAGTTGTATAGAGAAAAAACTGATGTGACATTGAAGTGGCGATAATGAATGCGATCTTGAGGTCTCCTTATTACACCCGGCCTCATACCGGCCATTAAGTCAGGCTAAAGTTCATATTCCTTTTCTACATGGTGCTATGCATTGACGTCTGTCGATTAAATCAAAGTTACCGGTGTTTAGTAAAAGCAAATAGGCAAGTAACAACTTTTACAACTTAGTTATGTAGTACGAAATAGTAATTTTAATTTATTGTTTACTCGCAATAAACATATTAAGTGGATATTTGATGAGTTTATAAGAATATTTAAATATAATAATTAGTTAGCTCATATTATTAGTTTATAAGAGTATTTAAATATAAATATTTCGAGTAGTTAGATCAAGTTGATTAACTTATAAACAATTAAAAAGATAATCTTAGGTGTTGTTTTCTTTATTAAGAAACTTTAAATTTAAATCTGATACACCCATTTGAATCTGAACATATAGCTAAAAAGTCTAAATGTGATACCATGTTAATCAGAATCAGTGTATGGGAAATCTGAAATTCGACTGTTTATTGTAAATTACCAATTTTTATGATTTAAACATAAGTGCATTCACGTGAATAATGAAATTTATTAGATATAAAATAACCAAATTTATAATATAATCAATTAAAAGTTAAGAGAAGTATAAAAAAACATAAATTCAAGCTCATGTTTATTTTTGGGTTTACATTGTTTTTTCTAAATAATTAACTAAATGGTTCGGGTTACGGTTAAGATATGTGAATCTACTAACCTGAATCCGTCAAAAAAAACAACACAAATTGTCACGTAATTATTATCATTCCCCCTTTTTTTGTGTAACAAAAAATATGTAATACTTCAATTTAAACTCACTTTTAATGCGAAGAGCAATGTTGGAACAAGACAATAAAAAAGAAAAAGAAAAAGACCAAATAAAAATAAATATCATAACATAAGAAAACAAATAAACAAAGGAAAGTAACATTAAGAATTATTAAAGTATCTTATCGACATCTAATTAATGACCAAGAAGAAAACAAAACGTCTTAACATCGACTCTCAAGTGACATTTTTATCCAAACCTTTAGACGCGGGTTGTATTATACAAATCCTCCCTATGTTGTCAGATCAGGGAAGGTTTGGTCAAACCGTACAACCCGCACTGCATACCGTACAACCCGATAAGCATGCAATGATTAGAAACCCTCCCTATGGGAGGGTCCAAATAACTTTCCCTTTAGATGCTTCTAACTAAATAGGATTAACTGATTAAGAAGTACTCCCTCCGTCACTTAATTTAATTGTTCATTACTAGAAGTAGATAGGTAAATTCGATTTAGTTTATCATAATACCTTTGGTTAAAATTAATATTACATTAAAAAAAAAAAAAAAAAAAAAAAAAAAAAACCCTTAATTATTTGTTAAAAAATAAAACTGTCTTTTCAAAAAAAATTAAAATAAAAACAATAAATAATTATTACCTGTTTTTTTCTTAAAAGTATTTGTCAATACTTTTTCCCGCGCAATTTTCTTACATTTCCCGCCAATACTTTACCCCCAAATCTCATTATTCACACACACAAAACACACACAGTTATACCAATCTCAAATCAAACACCACCACCCCCAAAATGGAAGACGAACTCGACTGGCTCGAAGCCGATTTACACTCCTATCTCGACGACGCCGAATACCAATTCGACCTCGAACCAGAACCCGAACCCCAACCCGAAACCACCGACAACTCAAATTCAAAGAAACGCGCCAATCCAATCAACCAAACCAACTCGACAGTGGACGATAGAGACAAGAGGTGCAAAATTGATGTTGCTAAGGTGATTGATGATGATGAGGAGGATGAGGAGGAGGATGACGAGTGGATGCGATATGAGAAGGAGGGGGTTGTGGAGGTGGAGGAGGAGGTTGTGGAAGTTGTGGAGGTTGTGGAGGAGAAGTTTATAGCGCGGAATTTGGCGGAGATTGAGGGGGAGTTTATGCCGGTGACTGGGACGGATGGGGAGAGGGTTTACGCGAAGAGAGTTGGCGAGGAGGAGGAGGGGGGTAGGAAGGTGGATGTTAAATTGGCCAATTCTTTTAAAGGTAGTTAGTGAATGCATTGTTCAATTTGGTTAATTTATATATTGGATTATGTTGTATGCTTTTATGATTGTAAACTCGTGGATTATTTTGAGGGGCTTATAGAGGCTTAAAGGGGCTATAACTTTTAAATAAGCTAGGTTATAAAATAAGCTTTGTTTGTCGCACGGGCTTATGGAAGCTTCTATAAGCCATAAGCCTCCATAAGCCCAAGCTAATTGAAATGGGCTTTTGGGGGCTTATAGTTAGTCAAATTACTTAAATATCCTTCAGAATATAGAGGATTATCACGCAAAAGCGAATTTAGTTTGATGTATTTTTATGCGATTTTACATTAATAAGCTTCAACTCCGATCAAATCGCCAAACAGCTTAAAAAAAATACAAGCTCCACCTTCCGGCTTATAATATAAGCTCCGCCTCCACCCCAGCTCTAGACCATTTCGTCAAACATACCCATATATAGCGGGTTTGTGGCTTATTTGGTTTTTTGCTTATGTTTCGTAAACTCAATTTTTGTGGCCTATTTTGAAACTTTTACAATCTAATTATAATAATATAATTGTTTTAAGCTTATATAGTGGGCTTATGGCCAGGGGCGCAGCTACATAGGGGGGGGGGGGGGGGGGGGGGCGACCCCCTGAAATTTTTTTTGCAATGTAGGGGGTATATAGTTTTCGTGTAGAAAAATTTCGGTATATTCGGTTTCGACCCCCCAAAATTTCGGTATTACCCGAAAAATAGCGTTAGGAAAAAAAAATTTAGATCCCGACCCCCCACTGAAAATTTTCTTGCTTCGCCACTGCTTATGTCTTATTTGGTTTTGTGGTTATGTTTCGTAAGCTCATTTTTGTGACCTTTTTTGAAACTTTTATATAAGCTTATTAAGACATAATAAGGTTATATAAAGCCGAAAAGTTTCAAAAAAGGTCACGAAAAATGAGCTTATGAAACATCAGCACATAACTAAATAAACCATAAGCCCGCTATATAAACTTGAATAAACACCCCCTTAGTACATTGTCTCATTGGATAATTCATATATTGAATTATGTTGACGGGATGTTTGTTTAAGCTTATATAGCCTCTAAACCACTACAAATGGCCTAGTGGTAACACACTTAAGAGGTTGAGGGTTCATACTTATGGGTGGAAAGGGAAATGGTCATAAATGGTCACAGTCATAACTTGGTTAGGCAGCTTACATCTCAGTCAAAGACTTACCCCTCCCCATGTAGCCGAATATTCATTCATTTTACCCGTTTATGCTATGCTTCTAGTCCTGAACTCAAATGGATAGTAATAAGATAGACTAGGTTGATGACGTTAATTTGTTGGATTAAGTGGATCCTATGTGTGTTAACTTCCCTACTTTTGTTAGTAATTGGGTGATAGTTCAAGCTTTTAATCTAG
Source organism: Artemisia argyi (assembly GCA_030686995.1). Taxonomy (NCBI): domain Eukaryota; kingdom Viridiplantae; phylum Streptophyta; class Magnoliopsida; order Asterales; family Asteraceae; genus Artemisia; species Artemisia argyi. The sequence continues at coordinate 20,902,650 of CM060684.1, forward strand.
TCAAATTGTAGTAATTGGGTGAAAGAAGATTTGTTTTACCCAATTCGGTCTATTAATGTATCTTCAATGTTTATGGTTGTTAAGACTAATTGGTGTGTTACGCGTTCTTCTGCATTTTGGTTTTGAGTTGCAATTGTTATTGTTTGTTTGTGTGATTGTTTGCTGTTAGGGCGTCATTTATAATAACAAAAGTTGAGTTATGTTTTGGGTTAATTCCGTAGGTCTTATGATGGAACCCATAAGTGTTCTAATGCAGAAGCTGGAAGAAGATGCTTTGCAAAAGGTATGCTTACTCTGTTGTTACGATCATTTGGTCAAGTACATGTAACATGTACTTCTTGTATATGGCACAGTGAGTTTTTTGCTGATTTGACTCATCTGGACCTATGGTCATGCCAGTTACTAATTTAGGGCTTGTGAGTTAAGAGATATACTGTGATTAGAGTTCCAACTAAAGCTTGCCTTGACTGAGTATAATCCATGAAAGTTACTAGTGGGTTTGAATATGTATTTGCTGTGTATATACAACCAGATATTATTATTGTTATAATTGGCCGGGTGTCAAAAGGGGACGAATAAGTGGATTAAGAAAGGCTTTTCATTAATTTTGTGTCTTATACACTATTTGTAATTATGCGAAATAGCACATGCCTTAACATAAAGAAAGCCTAATCTTTTGTAAGTATAAGAAATTTAGCTACACCATCATTTCTGCATAACTAATTGTTACTGTCTTATTTTCACCACTGGCAGCTTGAGTCTGAGACTCTAAGCTGCCATAATTTATCAGTAATCGAACAAGTTTTTTCTTTTTATTAGATGGTTGGGGGTTATGTTTTTCTAAATGACAAGTTTCCATTTTCAAAACTTACCCAGGTTTGCGTTCAGATGATTTGCTAACTAATTATATCATTATGAGCAGAGATGATGAATTTTAAGTATTATATTGCTTTGGACGTTATTTCAGAATTTTTTGGGACTGTTTATTGTTTAGAAATACTATACTTTTTAGTCAAAGTTTGGCATGCCATGTATGAAATTGATGTCTTATTAAATTAGTTATAATTTTTGTGGACTTCTAATTTTTGTATAACTGTGTCATGAAGGCTTTGCAAGATAGTGTCTCTAGTCAGACTGATGCAATTATTCCGGGAACACCAGTTGTGAGTGAACGACTATGGGTGGATAAATATTCTCCAAATTCATTCATGGAGCTTCTGAGTGACGAACACACCAATAGAGAGGTACATTTTCCGAAAAGTGTGCCATGAACTTATGATTACTTTAAATCATCGATTCTTATCTTTTTTTGTTATTCTCAGGTCCTTTTGTGGTTGAAACAATGGGATTCTTCTGTTTTCGGGTCTGAACTCAAGACCACAACAGATGATGTTTTGTCCGCTTTAAAAAGACATACCACTGTCTCTCAACAAAAGAAAGTTTCTAATAGAAATTCTTCTGGGTGGAACAAAGACTTCAAATCCAACACTGGAACTTTTAAAGAACACAATCACTTTGACAAAGAAAACTACAATTCTCATGGCGATCAGGAACTCCATAACAAGAAGAGTAAGGAGCCTGGCCCACCAGAACAGAAGGTAACATTTGGAACTAGTTTGATACTGTTTTTAGACCTTATGAAAATATTTCCATTAAGGTGAATTGTGTTTTTAAGTCCAACATTATTAACATCCTGGTTCTATGCTCAACTGTTGCAGATCCTTTTACTATGTGGTGCACCAGGGCTTGGGAAAACAACACTTGCACATGTGGCTGCTAGGCATTGTGGATACCGTGTGGTGGAGGTAGTCACTGGTTTCTTTGGCACATGCTTATAAACGGCTGTACTCTAATATCCAACTGATTTTATTTATTTTGATGTAAATCTAACTATCTGGTACACATTTCAACATTTCTAAGCAGTTTTAGTCCGTAGAGGAATTAAAACTCGCTGTCAAAATTCACATGCATTTTAGTATTTAGTTATTCTTTATTTTTCACAAAGTACAAATAAGTTTTTATGAGAGGCAAATATTTACATACCTATAATCACCTAATGCCTCACACATGTCTCAGTTTGAGGCTATGAGTAAAGATTTTTTTTGGTTTTTTTATTTAAATCATCAACTTTGATGTATGCAGATTAATGCCAGTGATGACCGGTCTTCCTCAACAATTGAAACCAAGATTCTTGACGTGGTTCAGATGAACTCTGTCATTGCTGATTCAAGACCAAAGTGTTTGGTAAGTTACCTTCAATATACACAGTATACATGGTTTTTTGTTCTGGGTAGAAGGTTTGAAATGACTTTTTGTAGGTAATTGATGAAATTGATGGAGCTCTTGGTGATGGAAAAGGCGCAGTGGATGTTATTCTAAAGATGGTAATATATATGATTTTTCTTGACCATTTATGTTTTGCTTTAGCGCCATAAATAAGCTATTAAGTTGTTTTAGGCTTTTAGCTCTGATACCGAATATGAAACTTTAAGTTGCCTTAAAAGTTTTTAAAAGGCAGTGACAAATGTGGATGTTGGTAATAAATAGTTCATAAATCTCGTCAAGACCTACTAGCTTGAATATAAGGCTTGTTATGTGTATATTGCCAATATGATGGTTAGGTATATTTATTGTTTTTTACTTTTCTTTTTCACACAAGTAAAATTTTCACACTATTATAAATGCAGGTCACTGCTGATAAGAGGTCTGACACAGGGGCAGAATCAGAACAATCAGGAAAGTCAAAGAAGAAGAAGAAGGACGCACCACTTCTTAGACCTGTAAGATCTGTTTACTGTGCATGTTTATTTGATGATCAAATTCTGCTTGTTTGTTTAATACTCATGGTTTGTCTTCTTGTGCAGGTGATTTGCATTTGCAATGACCTATATGCGCCTGCTTTGAGACCGTTGCGCCAGGTGGCAAAGTAAGTATTTTCTTAGTCAGCATTATAATATTTCCAGACCACATTAAGGAGCATGTTTACGTTATGCAGAAGTCAAAACTTTAACTGATAGGACACTCTTTGTACATTTTCCTCTTTGGTATCTAGTTTCTAATGTGTTCACTTCTTATCCTGACAATGCGAGAATGATGCAACATACGAAGCAATCTAAACTGACCACTAATTTTCACATCTGCAGGGTTCATGTATTTGTTCAGCCAACAGTAAATCGTATTGTGAGCAGGTGATTTCTTTAGTTCTAGTAATCAAACATTAATTCTATGTGAAATGTATTCTCTTTATTGTATTATGCACCTAACCCAAGTGTTTTTCTGGATACTTAGGCTTAAATATATATGCAACAAGGAAGGAATGAGGACAAGCTCTGTTGCACTTACTGCACTGGCTGAATATACAGGTATATAATTTCTGCTAATAAAAAGTCTTAAAAGTTTTTTTCGAAAATATAACTGGACGTCACTTCATCCAAATTTATAATTTCTAATCATCTCTCTTTCCCTTAGAATGTGACATACGTTCATGCTTGAACACTCTTCAGTTCCTCAACAAAAAGAAGGAAATGCTCAATGTGGTATGCCGACTTGAGCTAATTCTTATGTATTGTTATACATGAAATGATGGAATTCACAATCCGTTGTAACTAAGAGACTGTTTTGCTTGCCTTGTAGTTGGACATAAGTTCTCAAGTGGTCGGTAGAAAGGATTCATCAAAAAATGTTTTCGACATATGGAAGGAGGTATGATTTAGTGATTTGTTTCTTATGATCATATCTATCAGTTATCGACATTCTCATTGATAGTAGTATTTGTCTTTTTTGTATTTAAAAGGTTTTTCAGAAGAAACGACTGAAGGGGGTTAGGAAGTCTATGGATGGCGGCAGAAGCATGCTTAATGAATTTGATTCTCTTCACTCTCTGATTTCTAATTGGTATGTTGAATTTTTTATACGAACTCAATACTTCCCCTTGTTTTAAGTACTGCATCATTTAACTTGACTTTCGACTTTTCAGTGGCAGCTATGATCTAATATTAGATGGGATTCACGAGAATATGCTGCATTTAAATTATCATGATCCAGTAATGAGAAAAACTGTAAGTTCCCTGCCCAAAACCAATACAAGTAGCCCAAAGTGTTCACTGCAGATTTGGGTCAATAAAAATCACCCAACGGTTCTAATTGGATGAAAATTTATACAATTAAGATGCTAAGCGGGTCAAATTCTGTTGGAAGTGTGTCAAAGTTGCTCGTAGATTTAACTATGAAATTTTTATTTATAAATAAAAGTTGTTGTACTTAAGTTAGTTACATCAATAATTCAATATAAAACAAAAGTTGAAAATACGAACGGGTCAATCCAACTTAGCCGCCTATTTGAATTTGTTATCAAAATGACTCTATACCCAGCCCAGCCTATTTTGGCACCTCTACTCTTGATTATCGGTAGACTTGTAGCTAAAGAATTTCCATCATGCAGGTCAAGTGTTTGCATAGTCTTGAGACTTCTGACATTCTTCATCAATATATTATGCGGACACAAAAAATGTCCCTTCAAGGTAGTTAAGCTTCTGTTCACAAACTTAAGTAAATTCTAGAGTTAATTTAGAAGCTAATAAACTCTGTCATTCTTTTTTGCAGTTTATCAGCCTGCCAATGCAATTACCATACATGGTGTGGTATCTCAGGTTGAAAAACCTAATATTCAGTGGCCAAAGGCTTTTCATAGGTATGTCAACTAACTAGAGCTTTGTGCTGGTAAAAAAACTATGGGCTTCATCTTCTGTCTTTAACGAAACCTACAGGTATCGAACGACACTGATTGACAAAGTGGAGTCGTTGCACTTGTGGCACAACAAAATATCACCATCCATCTCAAGACACATATCTACTAAATCATTTGTTGAAGATTTGGTTTCGCCATTATTACATATTTTGTCACCACCAACTTTAAGACCGGTAATTTACTTGTATTCAACTTTCATTTTACCATTTCTTTTTTGCCATTCATTTCTATTCTTAAATTAGTAGATACAATTTCCAAATGTAAATTTTAGTAAGGAACATTATATTTACGTATGTAAGGGAAATAGCTTACATGTTTTAAGAGACACTTGAGGACGAGCTATAATAAAATATGCAGTTAAGATAGAAGCTAAGTATTTACTAGATGTGGCAAAATGGGCGGGTAGCGTGGTTGGGTAATGGGTCAAAATATGTACTTTTTGGTACGGTTTGAGACAGGTCAGGACGTTAGGTCAAGTTAGGCTCACCTGAAACACGTGTTGTCCACTTTTGATAAATTCAAAACTGTACTTGTTACAATTTAATAAACTGATTTACGAGGTTGAATTACATTTATCTTATAGTGGGAAGCTTTTGGCCCGCTTGACTTGTTATCTTATAACCAAGTAAAAGTTAGTTAAGTATTGCTACCTACATGTAAATCACAATGGTCATCTGCTGATTTACAGGTCGCATTACATTTATTATCCGAAAAAGAGAAGAATGAAATGACTCAGCTCGTGAAGACCATGGTGTCCTATGCCATAACATACAAGAACAAAAAAGTTGACCCGTTACCTAATAAAATGAAATATGAAGTCACTACAGATGCTCCAGTTCTCTCATTTGATCCCCCAATTGGCGATTTTGTAAACTTTGAGGTTAGGGATGTTCAATTTGTATTATAAGATTTAAGTTATGGTTTTAATGATTTCTAATCTACGATATTATATGCTGCAGGGCTATAATTGTAATTATTTCCTTCTTGCCTTAGCTGTGAAGCAGGTCCTTTGTCACGAGGTAACCATAAAGCTTACCACGCTTATATTAAATCAAATCAGCAGCGGCTTATGATAATGTACTTCCATTCTGATTTTAGGTTGAAAAGCAAAAAATACTACAAAATAGCATTAACAGAACGAAGAACGTAAATGATGTATCTGATGGGCAAAGAGCATATCTTGCTGGTAAAGAGAATTTGAGTAAACCTGAACGTTTGCTAGAAAATGCTAAGACTATCAGCAATTCAAAGAATCCGTCTGGTCCAAAGCAGAGTGAAATAAAAACTTCTGCTAATACTGCGGTTTCTGCTTCAGCATCTGGAAAAAGTGTTATATCAAGTGAGATAACAAAACCCTCGGAAACTAAAAAGAAGAAAGTAAGCGGGTCCTTCAACTTCTTTGAGAGGTAATATGTTATTTTGCATATTTTATATATTAAATATGGCTAATTCACCGCCTATAACTTATCATCATGATTTCTTTTGTTAATCTGTAAACCAGGTTTAAAAGAGTGAGCGTCAATGGATCTCAAATTACTGAACCTGTGAAAAAGGTTCCGGCAACGTCAGAGAGAGATTCACGTCCCGTGCTATTTAAGTATAACGAGGTAACTATTTTGAAAATTCTAAAAATTGTAGATGTAAAACCACTCGATTCTCACTTCCGCAATGCAATGTTTATTCTGGATTATCTTTTGCCTGATACTGTCTTTGTGCTAATGCAGGGGTACACAAATGCAGTTAAAAGACCAGTTCGTATGCATGAATTCTTTTTGCGACATTGATATCATGATTTTGCTTATTTTTCAGCTTTTAAGCTTAACACCTCACTCTTTGATGTTCTTTATGATAACAAAAATATAAAACAGAAACCCCTTTGTACATATCCTTGATTGTATTAAATTACTTTTTGCCTTTTGTAGTTGCAACTCACTTTAATAATGCATTCTAAGACCCCCAAAAGCAAATAACACATAAACAGAAGTTGCCATCCCGTTTTAGATGGTGCATCGTATCGGCAAGTAGACAGCTCCAAGATTACCTTCTGCCGGCGGTAAAAGCCAAGACTACCCAATGCAACATATTTTTCACTCTACCGAGAACAAAGTCTGTTTGTGCAACAATTCTGACATACTAATTGACACACTATTTAAGATTATGACAGCATCACGTTGCATATATATGACAAAAAAAAAGGGAAGTGATACTTACACAATTTTTTTTATGCACACACCACAATGTTAAATCATTAATGCACATGTTACAACATGCTATATGCATAATTGTGGTGTGTGCGTAAAAAAAGTGGTGTAAGTATTACTTCCCTAAAAAAAGTATGTGAACCAGAATGTTCATAACCATTACATGCCATTAACCCTTTTTCTAAAATAGAGAATAATGCATGCAAGTTCTCTAACATTAGTATTACAAGAGGACTTTTACCGCAACGATACACAACTTGCAATTCGTTTCCTTCAAAAACACATCTAAATGTTCTAAAGCTGAATTGCATGTATGATTTAGATAGCCTTAAAAGTTTCTTTTTTCACTACTAGGCAATGAAGTCGACTAGTTAACTGAACAAAAACTCGCATGGCCACGGCCCACCAGCCGTTTCTCTTTTACCCAATACGGGTACATGATGAAACTATGCGTTCTGGCTCTTACGTTCACCTCCTGACATGTATGACTCTTGTTGATGAACCGCAAGCACATATTAATTGAGAATAGGGGTGTGCAGAATTCGGGTTTCACCCACAAAAACCAAAGACCGAAACCGAATCGAATAAAAAAATACCGAACCAAAGTTGTAACTGAACCGAATTTGCCAAAAGCGAACCGAACCGAATTAAATATTCAGTTTTCGGTTCGGTTATGGTTTTGGCAAAATGAAAACCAAACCGAAAACCGAATTCACATAAATATATATTTTTTATATATTTATATTAAAAAAAATTAAAACTCTTTCATAGTATAAATATAATATTTTTTAAGCTTGATTTTTTTTTGTGCAAAAAATCTATATAATTAAATAAATAAAATTATGTAATTCAGGTTATCGGTTATGTTTAATCCAATTTGAATTCAATTCGGTTCAGTTTTCGGTTTTACCCAGAAATTTTTTTTAACCGAACTAACCGTAACGAATAAACCGAACAACCTGATAACCGAACCGATGTACACCCCTAATCGAGAAGTGAACACTTACCAAAACCAAGTTATAGAACACGTTTGCCCCATTCTTTGTCAAGTATGATTTTCCCCATCTATTGGACGAATTTCAATCCCTTCGATAATAAGCCCAGACTTCCAATGAAGTTCACGTGTCTCCATAAACCGCATGTCCACTTCACCATCCATCTTTTCATCATTATAAAACCTACCTAATTCAATCTCCATCCACCCATCTGCTCGCATTTGTGGCACCCCACCTATTACCTGTCTATGTGTATGTACAGAATTCTGTGTACCCTCGCCTGTTTTTGGTGGTTTTAAGTAAACAGTCGTTGCCACATCATTAAGATCATCCGTGTATTCTATTTCACTAACATGCCTAACTAATGTCTTTGCTGGAAAGTCGAGCCCATGTGAGGCTTGTCCGGTTTTGTACACAAGGTATGCTGCATAACTAGTATCTGACGATAGCATATTAGTATTGAACTTGCCTTTAACTTCAAGCCAACACACTGCTAGAAGCTCAGCTGCCTTCGAAAATCTGCAATTCGTTCGCCAAATATATAATTCAACTTCTTTTAAGTATATTCATTTCATCATTTCAAATCAAAGAATCTCCAATGTTAGCACTAAAATAGTGCATATAAGATGAATCGTTTTTATTCATCTTATAACACAAAATAATGCAATGAAAAGGAAAAAAAAAAAAAAAAAAAATAGTAGCTAACAACATATATCAATATTGAATATTGGGCTCATATTTTTTTGCATAAATTAACTTGTATGTTTTATATTAAAAAACAAAAGTGTAGTGAAATCTTTGAGTTTTAATGCAACAAAATAATGTTTAATGCAATGAATAGTGAAAATTCCGAGTTGTACACTAAAATAGTGCTAACATTGGATTGGATATTTTTAGCACTTTAGCAGTATTCCAGTTAGAACAAGAGTACAATTAGCACAAAGAGAGGAGATGCTCTAAGAATGACAAACAATTTACACAACAACCTATGAAAATCTGAAACTCACGTTTACAGAAGATGAATCAAACAAAACACAACAACGGGGGGAGAGAAAGGAGGGACCTTGATTCAGGAAAGGATCTCCATCTCCAGAAAATCAAAGTGTCTTGCCACGCAATTGAAAGTGCCTTCGCTCCTAGCATAAAGCATTTTTTTCCATTCTGTTTTTTAAGGGAGAAGCTCTGTACCCAATGGTTTTTAAAATTGGGTTAGAAATAGAGCCACAATGTTACTAATCCAATAAAATTCTTGACGAAAGTTTTCATGCAATTCACCATTATAAAATAAACACAAGACAATTCAAGATAGACATAAGTACTCATTGATTGATGCTAAATATATTTGACTTCATTGATTAGTATCATCATGACATCATCGTAATCGCTATTCATGGGTTGGCAGTTTAGCATTTGACTTTGTTGTTCCGACACACCTTTTGGAATGTAATACATTATTCATTCTCCATTCCTTTCCCAAATCTGCACAATGAATTATCAAAGTTCAGATTAGGGTCTTGACCTTATGTTCTATTATGAATTATAGACTCATATTTTTGTAGTTATATTACGGACTCTATTACTTGTTCTTCATTGCTTTTCAAGTACAAGCCACCTAATATAAGCCCATGAAATGTCCAAGGGTAATATCTAAATCAATACAATCGATTCTAATTATATTATGTTAGTGTGACCCAAAATACGCTTATTAGCAATTCAGGGCGTAATATCTTATCTAAGGGCCTGTTTGACAAAGGAATGGAATGGACACAGTGGTGGATCTAGGTATTTTAAACATGTGCGACACAAACGATTTTTTTTACCTCAAGTTCTAACTAATACAGAGAATGGAATAAAAACTGCCGTATTAGAAAAATCATATACAAGCTAGTATAGTTACTTCGATCACCCTATAACATCATAAATCTAGTATTTACACAGCACGGCCCTTGAGCTCGAAAACACTAAGACGTGCAAAAAACTATAAATATCAAAAAGCTAAAAAAAGTTAAACAATATATAAGCTTAGAAACAATAGCTGATGTCAAATTTATGACACTAATTTTATTGAACCGTCTTTCAAAACTTCTTAAGACAATAACTAGCATGTGTAAAAGACGCTATGAATGACTTATGACCAATCAAAGTAATGTTTTAATGTTTCCAAACAAGGGTTAATAATGTTACTTTTGTGCCTTTATACATTTTTAGAACTACAAACTAAAAATATGAGATAAGTGTGTAAAATCTAGAAACTTTAGGGGCAATGTGTAAATGACTCAAAATGGTCATCTTCTTCACCCATGTTGGGATTAGGGATAGATATTCATGGGGCAAAAGAGCAAACCAGACCAGCAACAGCAACAGCAGAAGCACAAGATCAGAAGCAAATTGAGCACAAAAGCTGGTATTTGTTTTATTATGAAGTAGTCTAGTACAAAGTTATGTATTCAATCCTATATATATAGCTAAACAACCGACTTTACAAACCGACATAAAAGATCCTGATACTTCCTAAGCTACTAACAAAATGACCAAAATACCCTTACTACTAATATTACCAAAATACCCTTAGGAGGTGAAGTCACAATACTAACAATCTCCACCTTGAGTTCAACTCCTAAGTAACTCCATATCTCCAATTTTGAGCAAATCCAAAACAATGGCGATACTTGCTCAAAGGAACTGATGGTTGTAATGTAGCTTTCCAACTTACAACCGAATTTCTAATGGTGAAAACATAAAGATCTTCTAGCATCAAGATCCGCAGCATAATCCAAATTTGAGTTGCAGGCAACCAAATATTCACGTTCACCACCGTAAATGAGGTCCCGAGTTAAACTCCTCCACCTGCTTCAAATCAAATTCAAAGTTCCAAAGGCTAGAGATACTAACCAATTTCAAAACAAACGATTGATTCTCAAAAGCTATCCAAAACAAAATCGATCCAAAACAAATGCCGATGACTTCAAAACGAACAATCAAATGTTAGCCGACAAATTCAAAACAGCCAACCGAACAAACAAATCGACTCAAACGATCTTCACCAATGACAATCAAATTCAGGCTTCAAACTTCAAAAGCCCGACAAACGAAGATCCAAAATTTCCAAACTGACAAATTCCAAACGATCGAACAAATTTCAAACGACTCGAACCAAGTCTTCAAACACCAAATCAATCTTCAAATTTTAAATACCAAATTCAAATTCTAATGACCCACTTATTTGATAAGTATTACGGTCCAACTTCAAACTTATTATCCGTATCAAACAAACTCAAGCTAATATATAACTTGACGAATGAGCCCTAGTAATTCAAACGCTCCAAATATGATATGGATAATAATACGAATGACCCACTTATCCAATAAGAATTACAGTCCATAACTCAAAACAAACGAATACTAAGATCACCAAAGTAACAAATTTCGAACATGTTTTAGAAGTTATTTGTTACCGGATCAACAACGAATGGGCAAATACCAAATTGCCATTCACCAAATCTAACTAAATTTTCCACCGACCCATTCACTAAGAATCACCCAATCAAAACTTAGCATATTTAAATACTAATTCAAACAATCGGCAATATCTATGAACGATCGAATCCAAAAGCGAATCGACAAATACAAACCCAAACCCACGTACAAATTCGATTCTTCAAACCAAATTCTGATTATCCTAAACCCCAATCAACTAATCGATCCACAAAGAAGCAAACAGATATTAAGAATCCCTAGACAAACTGATCGATTCAACAAGTTCTAAGTATCCCTAATCCCAATCACAAACACCTTCAATCTATTAAACAAGCAGAAGCAACAAATGATTGAACAAAAGAAAATTCCCAAAAACCACAAACCTGATATCTTCAATGTTGATCGACAGCAACCACCAACCACAAATCAAATTCAAACGATATTAAGATGTTGAATCTTGAAATCAACCACAAACAAGTGTCGATCAAAAAACCCAAATCAAATTGTTGCTTGCTTCAAATCGATCGAGTGGCTCTGATACCAATTTGTTGGGATTAGGGATAGATATTCATGGGGCAAAAGAGCAAACCAGACCAGCAACAGCAGAAGCACAAGATCAGAAGCAAATTGAGCACAAAAGCTGGTATTTGTTTTATTATGAAGTAGTCTAGTAAGTTATGAATTCAATCCTATATATATAGCTAAACAACCGACTTTACAAACCGACATAAAAGATCCTGATACTTCCTAAGCTACTAACAAAATGACCAAAATACCCTTACTACTAATATTACCAAAATACCCTTAGGAGGTGAAGTCACAATACTAACAACCCAACTAAGAACAGACAATAATATACTACTGTTACCTCAGTTTTCAACTTACTTTATCCTAATCAATTTTAAGCTCATTCTTTCTCTAAAATCTCATAGTTTTCATTCTTGAGCACATTGTTATCAGTTTGGTGCCTGAAATCGAATTAAATCAACCACCAAGTCTATTATCATACGCCCCTAAAAGATGAAGGCCTAGATGCTCAAATCCGGCCCTACTTCACATGGCGAATCCATGTGTGGCACGTGCCACAGGTGGCCAAGGCATAGCTCCGCCCCTGAATGGACAAGCTAATGGAATGGATCACCTTAGTTCACCCGTGAGATTAGTTTTAGCACGCCTTTTATTACCAATTATAAAACCATGTATCTTTGTTTTATAAGATTATATTTGATAAAACTTGCCGGATATTTTTCTATGTATTGATAATACAATTTAAACAATACAAAAAATCATTACATCCTAAATTTTAAAAAGGCTCGTTGTCAAGTTATTTTCAAAAAATATGGAGTAAAATACTAATTTGGTTAAATTTTTTAAATTTGCAAAAAAAAAAAAAAAAAAAAAAAAAAAAAAAAAAGAAGGTACAAGTTAGATGATAACATTAAAAAACTTGACTAGCATTCTAGTTTTCATTGCAATGAGTGATGTTGTTGTGCCAATTCAGTGTCCAATGGTCTCTCTGTCTAGATTTAAATATAAATAAGACTAAGTAAAAAAGACTCGCTGATATGGAAATCAGCGAGTAACCTTAACAAAATTAAGTCACAATCATCATCATAGAATCAAAGATAACTTGAAGATATACTCTCTAGCTAATGCGGAGTCAGCTAGTATGTATAAGGAACTGAGGCTAAAGGACAAAGATTCATCAGGTATTGACAATGCCCTGATAAATCTATAAGCTCTCTGATTCTTCCAACATAGCATAGCTCGAAATATCTCTTAAGATGTTTAGGCGGGACTTTTTAAGATTGCAAAATAGCGGGATAAAGTGAATCCTTGATAAAGTCAAAACAAGTAAGAGTTGGCGAAAAGGCGGTGAACAGTTATAGCGGGATAAAGTGAATCCTTGATAAAGTCAAAACAAGTACGAGTGTGTGAAAAGACAGTGAACAGTTGGCAGAATTATTCACTAAAGCATGGTTGTTATGTTTCCAAGAATAAAAACATTTAATGGAAGATGCACTTCTCCGATAAATGCTTAACACGTCACAACAACCCCACATATGACATCCTCGTACTCCCCTATATAAAGGGAATGTTGGTTGAAGTAAATGCCATCAGTTTCATATTTATTGTAACATTCAAGAAGAGCATTTACTCTCACTTGACCTCATTTTCGTCCATGATCAGTGACTTTAGAGTTCACTTGCAAACTTATACTTTGTTTTAGTTTGCTTGGTCAGAGAGCAAAACCATTGTCATCCAATTAAGTGTTAATTCCGTATAATATTTTGTAATTCTTTGATTCATTCAATAAGAATTATACGATTGAAAAGTGATCTTTGTGTTTGCATTTAAATATTTTATATCTTGTTTCATAGAACAACCAAGGATTTGGGAACTACAATTGGTATTAGAGCAAGTTTGGCCTTAAAACATTTACAAAACTAGTGCTCAATACTCAAAACTTGTACAAATCTTTTAAAACCAAGATCCAACCATGGCCAGAAACAATGAGAATGTTGAAAATGTTGTTGGAAATAATGCTCCTAATTTTAACATTAACAATAATGCAAACAAGATTACAAATAATATTGCAAACAATGACCTACCACAACTCCTAGATTCAAATAAGGAGCTCATATTACTCCTATACCTTTATTAGAAGTGGATGATTTTCCAAACTGTAAAGATACTACGATAGTCTATCTTGATGGATTTGAACCTTTTATTCTTTAAATCTTGGAAGATGGTCCATATATCCGAAAGTCTCCTGGATCCACTTGTGAAAACTTTTTGGCTAATCCACAAAATCAATGGACTCTGAGGAAAGGAGGCTTGCTAACCAAGATAAGAGAGTCAAAAGTATTGTTATTTCAAGCTGATAAGATCGTTTATAGCTTGAGGTTGGATAAACCTCATATAGGGATTGCACAATAATAAAGATAAAGAACATGTACGCAGCGGAATAAACAAAACATCTTTATTATTGCTAACAAGGTTTCTCGTCATCATCTCTACTCTAACATACACCAAAGCCCCAATGCTACGTGATCAAGTGTAGCACGGTTACATCCTAACAGCTATCTAAGATAGTTGAGGCTTAACACAATCTACCCTAGGTGTTTCCCATAAAACACCTGTACACACAAGTCTAGGCGTTTTTCCAGCCCTAGACTTACACACACATTTTTCTGATTTTACATTGTGGAAGACTTATAAAACATATTCCCTGTATCTCTTTATATAATAGAGATACTAGGGTTACAAGGAATAAACTAGAATAATAAAAGATATGCTGTAATCTTTTTCTTTCTTTGCAAGTTTCTTCCTTTGTCTCCATAAGTCCTTCATCTTTCATATTTGTCAATATCAACTCAAAGTATAATTCCTAACAATCTTCCCCTAGTTGATATGACAAAACCAAGTATATGAAAGATGTCGTCTTCCCCTTAAACCATGCATATCATCAAGGATCTTCAAGCTGCAATCTTCAAAGTATTCTTCTTCCCCTTTTTGTCATCATCAAATAGGGGACAAATGTAAGCAACCTTGATCTTCACAACCACGAACCAATAATACACATCTAATTCATCTTTCCAATGTTTCAAAGTCGCCCACCATTAAGTTTTCCGCATCTAAAAATGTACTTGAAACAATAGAAATCAAAACCATCAGTAGTAATAACAACTAGCAGTAGCAAAAACCTTCACCTCGATGTAGCATATAAATGATTAAACATTTAAACACTTAAGCTTCCCCTGAAACCCATATGTTAACCATTTGTTGAATCTTCAATTCTGTAGGCTCTTATGTAATGATTACTAATGAAGAAAACTAAGTATTACCAACTTGATGCTGAAGTAGAACCACCCAAACTTGTGTCTTATATCTTGTACAAAAATTGACTTCGAACGTATACCTAACGTATAGGGAGATCGCAACCTCTTGACAAAAAATCACTGAGCACAATAACGTAACTCCTTCAAGTGTTTTGCCAATTCGTAGTCACCTGAACGAACAAACAAGTTATCTTCAAAGTGCCATACTCACTTTGAGATATGATAAGAACACGCATCCAAGAACCTCCACTTCAACTTCAAATAGGTGATAAAAACCTTTCTTCGTAACCAATTGAGCAATAAGAACGAGCCTTTGAATCTGTTAAGAACCAATAAATCAAAACTCCAAAAATCTTTCTTGTGTGTGTGTTTCTTCTCCTATGTGTGTGTTGGAACCAACTGTTCCAAAATAATATATACTTCCCCTCACTGCTTGTAACTCATGATTGCCAATGAAATAATCAAAGTCTCCACGTGAAATATAGCAACATGAATAAGTACCAACCACATGCCCTTTAAGAAATATGAACAGCAGCGGAAACAATTAAGGCATCAGTGGTAACTTGTATAAGCAGTGGAAAAATAATTAAGCTTAGTGGTATCACTTACAATTAATCTTTTCACTTACAATTAATCTTTTCACTTGAATATACATAAATCTGTTTCACTTACAATTAATCTTCTAAGTATCATTAAGTAGATTCCGCATACTTAGTGGTATCACTCAAAGTATCATTATCAACACAAGTTCAAGGTGTACACGATCCAACAAGTGGTATCAGAGAAAGGCTTTGATATTTTGATTTAGAAGATCCTATGGCAGATTCAAAAGATACAATGGAGACTGAAACAAGCCAATCTAATATTGCTGCAAAGCTTCCCAAGCTTAAAATTAATGACTTTGAGATGTGGAGGCTTATGATTGAACAATTCTTTATGGTTCAAGACTACACATTATGGGAGATCATAATGTGTGGAAATTCATTCAAACCTGGTACAACTGTTGAGACGGTTGGTGGCAAGCCAGTAACAAAAGTAAATGCTGGTCCAGTTACAAATGAAGAAAGAAACCAACTTAAGAATGATCTGAAGGCTAGAGGTTTGCTATTGATGGCTCTACCCAGAGAACAAGTTCTGGCTTTTACCAAATACAAGTCTGCAAAGACCCTCTTTGATGAGATATGTGAAGTGTTTGGTGGTAATGACTATACCAAGAAAACTCAAAAGACTTTACTGAAGCAGACCTATGAGAATTTTGGCTCATCAAGCAATGAATCTCTTGATAGCATATTCACAAGGCTACAAAAGATTGTAACTCAGCTGACTGCTTTTGGAATTGAGGTAGAAAAGGAAGATCTCAATCTTAAATTTTTAAGAAGTTTACCTGCTGAGTTTGATACAAATGTTGCTGTATGGGAGGACAAGTCAGATCTTGAGATTATGAAAACTTAATGGTGGGCGACTTTGAAACATTGGAAAGATGAATTAGATGTGTAATATTGGTTCGTGGTTGTGAAGATCAAGGTTGCTTACATTTGTCCCCTATTTGATGATGACAAAAAGGGGAAGAAGAATACTTTGAAGATTGCAGCTTGAAGATCCTTGATGATATGCATGGTTTAAGGGGAAGACGACATCTTTCATATACTTGGTTTTGTCATATCAACTAGGGGAAGATTGTTAGGAATTATACTTTGAGTTGATATTGACAAATATGAAAGATGAAGGACTTATGGAGACAAAGGAAGAAACTTGCAAAGAAAGAAAAAGATTACATCATATCTTTTATTATTCTAGTTTATTCCTTGTAACCCTAGTATCTCTATTATATAAAGAGATACAGGGAATATGTTTTATAAGTCTTCCACAATGTAAAATCAGAAAAACGTGTGTGTAAGTCTAGGGCTGGAAAAACGCCTAGACTTGTGTGTACAGGTGTTTTATGGGAAACACCTAGGGTAGATTGTGTTAAGCCTCAACTATCTTAGATAGCTGTTAGGATGTAACCGTGCTACACTTGATCACGTAGCATTGGGGCTTTGGTGTATGTTAGAGTAGAGATGATGACGAGAAACCTTGTTAGCAATAATAAAGATGTTTTGTTTATTCCGCTGCGTACATGTTCTTTATCTTTATTATTGTGCAATCCCTATATGAGGTTTATCCAACCTCGAGCTATAAACGATCTTATCAATTGGTATCAGAGCCATGGGGCTCGTGATCGTAGGATTAAACAAGGTTTGGTTTGTCGAAGATGGAAGAAAATTCGAATTGGTTCGTATCTTCAAAACTCACTGCAGGTCAGTTTTCAAATGGCGATATCTCCTTCGTTAACCGTTGGATCGGGCTGAAATTTTTATTGGAGGTTCTCTACATGTCAAAGAAGAGTTTCACCGGAGGGATCTTCAATCTGAGCTTCCAATAAAAAAGATAAAAATTCTTGAAAACTGCTGCAGAGAGGTATATTATTTCTTTTTTTTTTTTTTTTTTTTTTTTTTTTTTTTTTTTTTTTTTTTTTATGTATGAACAATGAATATAACAAAACAACTAGCTCCAATATTATTAATAATAATAATACGAGTGATCTGAGATATCACTAGGGTTACACCTTGAAGCTCTAAGAAAACATATATAAAAGTTATCATCTAGGATCTCCTTTTATACAACATGGAGTCCTCTTGTACAAGATAAGTATAATACTAATAGAATAAGATATACTCAAAATCTTTTCTATGTTTATCAATACGCGTTTCTCTAACAGCTAACAAGTGAGCAGTGGTAATATTTGTTCTTGCAGTGGTAATGAGTTTCCACTGCAAGTACAATCTTCTTGCAGTTGTAATATCTTCACTCACCGTGGTAACTGATAGAATAATTCCCAACAATCCTCCCCTAAACTTATGATTTATTTGTAAATCAATAAGTTTCTTCAAGTATACAATAAACCTGAGGATATGGGAATTCTTCCAAACACTTATCTTGTTTTTCTTAATCGTTTATCAGCTCTTACACTTTGATCATATATCCTTTGCAGCAAATCATCTATGACTTCAGTTCTTTCCCAACACCTAAGCTTCACAGTTCTCATTACATCCAATACTCCAGCTCTCAATGGATATTCTTTCTCAACCAACATAAAGACATCAACTCCATCTTGAGTAGAAACATGATGCACAAAACTTGAATCATAGAATTTCCACAAGGTTCTTTGATCATGAGCTTCAAATCTCCAATATCTATCACTTGGGTCAGGTTTATATAGTCTTCTGAAGTGAACCCATAATTCCTTAGCTTTGACATCAACAAGTTCTTCCTTCTTAAACTGATCTTGAACTATTTTCCACAAAGTATCCAGATCTTCTCTATCACAAGATCTAATAACATCTTCAAAATCTCTACAAATACTTGTGACACTTCCAGTTCTGATGATCTTCCAAGCTGCACCAAAACTATCAGAAAAGATTTCCCATCCAACTACTGGATATTTTGCTTGTAGAGGTTCAATATTAAGCACATCAGTTTCTATGAACAACATGTTTGTAACTTGCTCTTCAGTCAACTTGCTAGGACCTTCTTCTTCTTGAGATGATTTCTGAGTCTTCAACTTCTTTGCTTCTTTTGATTCAAGACTCACTCCAGTCCTTTTTGTCTTCATAGATAATGGTTCTTGATTAATTGGAATGAATTTACTATCTTGTCTTTTGATTCTGTAGTAAATACCTTCAATCTGATCATGTGACATTCCTTTGAATTGACCCATCTTCATATTACCAACATGACAACAATAAATCTTCATCTCAGAGATAATTTGTGCCTTTGTAAGTTTCCTTGGCACCTTTTGACCTTTTCTTGCATCTCCAATGATTTGATCAAGAGCCTGCTGATTTTTTCATGAGAATGAAATCCTTAAGTTGAGCAGACCTTTGTTCTTCATTCAAGGTTGTATTTGCAATCAATTCAATAGCCTTCTTCCTAATTATTTGATCATTGTTAATCAAATAATCAATTTCTTCTTCTGTAGGCACATATGAGAATTCTGGAGGTTTCTCATACATAATAGTTGGAGAGACACTTGAAATAGGTTCTGCTACAACAACTTCAAGTTTATCCAACCTTCTTGCTTCCATGAAACTAGCAACTTCATCTTCCTTAATCTTTTTAATTCTTTCATACTCTTCAGCTTGTTGTTGTTCAGCTAACCTATGATCATAGTCAATCTGAGCTTGTTCAAACTTAGAAATCTTTCTTGTCACTTGATCTGAAGCACTTTCAATAGCCTTTCCTTTAACTAAGCTTCTTCTGACAGCTTCTTCCTTTGCAGTGGTAACTATCAACTTGCAGTGGAAACGAATACACTTGCAGTGGAAACGAATACACTTGCAGTGGTAACTGATAAGCGTGCAGTGGTAAAATATAGCCTTGCAGTGGAAACGTGATATCGAGCAGTGGTAACTTTGTCTTGTACGATCAGTAACCATACCAGCACCAAGCCACCAGTAACCCTAGTCA
This sequence comes from Artemisia argyi, assembly GCA_030686995.1. Taxonomy (NCBI): domain Eukaryota; kingdom Viridiplantae; phylum Streptophyta; class Magnoliopsida; order Asterales; family Asteraceae; genus Artemisia; species Artemisia argyi. Next base: position 20,922,421 of record CM060684.1, read on the forward strand.
CCCTCATTCGCTGCTCCAATAAATCACAAAAACCACCAAGCAGCTATCACCACGTATTCCTACTAGGGTTCATCGTCAATCCTAGAATTGACTCACCAAGACTAGTAAGAACAAATAGATCAAACCCTTTACTTATCAGAGCGTAGCCACACTCTTCTTGACCAACAACCCTAGTTGTTATGTTCTATCATTGTACCAGCTAGGGTTTTCGTGCAACCCTCATCAAATCCCTATAAGCATTCATTCCTGTTTTATTTAAAATTAGGGTTTGAGAAAAACCCTAATTGCCACGAATTGAACATTGTACCAAAAACAGAAAACTTCGACCACATATCATCAAGTCGACAACAAGTATAAAGACGACACTTTTTAGCCTTTAGTGACACTTTTTAGAGTCACTAAAAACCCTAAAAATTCGAAATAATATACCTCTCTGCAGCAGTTTTCAAGAATTTTTATCTTTTTTATTGGAAGCTCAGATTGAAGATCCCTCCGGTGAAACTCTTCTTTGACATGTAGAGAACCTCCAATAAAAATTTCAGCCCGATCCAACGGTTAACGAAGGAGATATCGCCATTTGAAAACTGACCTGCAGTGAGTTTTGAAGATACGAACCAATTCGAATTTTCTTCCATCTTCGACAAACCAAACCTTGTTTAATCCTACGATCACGAGCCCCATGGCTCTGATACCAATTGATAAGATCGTTTATAGCTCGAGGTTGGATAAACCTCATATAGGGATTACACAATAATAAAGATAAAGAACATGTACGCAGCGGAATAAACAAAACATCTTTATTATTGCTAACAAGGTTTCTCGTCATCATCTCTACTCTAACATACACCAAAGCCCCAATGCTACGTGATCAAGTGTAGCACGGTTACATCCTAACAGCTATCTAAGATAGTTGAGGCTTAACACAATCTACCCTAGGTGTTTCCCATAAAACACCTGTACACACAAGTCTAGGCGTTTTTCCAGCCCTAGACTTACACACACGTTTTTCTGATTTTACATTGTGGAAGACTTATAAAACATATTCCCTGTATCTCTTTATATAATAGAGATACTAGGGTTACAAGGAATAAACTAGAATAATAAAAGATATGCTGTAATCTTTTTCTTTCTTTGCAAGTTTCTTCCTTTGTCTCCATAAGTCCTTCATCTTTCATATTTGTCAATATCAACTCAAAGTATAATTCCTAACACAAGCCTTCCAAATGACATTATGAAATCTGTCATCAGGTGTAAAACTGCCAACGAAATATGGACCGACCTTATTCTAGGTCATCAAGGTCTGTCTGAGACCCGTTACACCAAAACAGTAGCTCTTAGGCTGAAATTCAATGCCTTTAAGGCACTTGAAGGTGAAAAGATTGCACAAACTTACACCAGGATAAAAATCTTGCTAAATGACATAGAAAACAAAGGGAGTTGAAATTCCTCAAGTTGAAATAACTGCCACCTTTGTAAAAAGTTTACCTAGGAAATGGCCGAGTCTAAAGCAGACTTAAAGGGCAAACAATGCTATCGAAAATGATAGTCTGCAAGTACAATTATGAGGACCACCTAATTGACCAAATCTATGAACCTGAATCAAAAAAGGTTCATGCCCATACCTCTATATCAACTGCTTTGTATTCTAACTCACTTGTACAACCTAAAGACAATGAATTTGATAGAGGAAAATACTAGGAGCAACCAAGAATATATCTGTGATCTAACTGTTGAATTCAATGATTGGGCTCTTTTGGCCTATCAGAGAAGATTCTACAAGATACCAGGGAGAGTTGCAGCAACTAGGATGCCCTTATTTTAGCGGGGGTAACCCTTTTACCAAAAAAAAAAAAAAAAAAAAAAAAAAAACTAATATGCCCTCTAACAAGTCAAAGGAGACTTGCTTTGGAAGGAAGGATCCTTTTCAAAAGGACTATCCTGACAACAAAACATCCTCGTCATCCTATCCATTAGCATCCAGATTCCAAAACAAACCCAAACATTAACCAAACACATCATTCTCATCAAATCAACATGTTAGCGCATACGAAAATTCTCAAATATAAAAGCAAAAAGGCTGAGCTAGCTCTCCTTAAATCAAAAACCTTCGTCAAGCAACAACTGTTAGAGTTTGACAATCAAAGTACACGTATTTGCGGAAGCTAGGATCAAGTATAACACATAAGATTAACTAAAACATAAATAGGAACGTACCGTGGTGATTCTAGCCCGAACAAGAATCAAATAAACAAATCTTCAATTAATTGATGAACCCTAATTAGGGTTTATGAATCAATGATCAATCCTTTACCGTTTTATTGATCGATTCCTTAATAACAACTATAGTGAGTTGTTACCTCGTTCTTGTACACACAAACTAATACCGAATCAAATTAATTGCAAGATTAAACACAAATATTTGTTTTAATAAAACAAAAATCGAAAACCCTAAGGGATTAGGGTGTTCGATCGGCTAGAAGAAAATAAGGAGGAAAAACCAAACTTAGGGTATTGTGTGTGCACAAAAGGTGTGAATGAATGACCCTAAGGTTTGCTTATATACTAGAGTAAACTTGGAGAGCAAGGCAAGCATGGGTCGACCCCTTTGGGCTTGGTTCGACCGGCCATGCACACCCAAAGGGTGTTCCGGATCCTTCTTGTTATCCAATTTACAATCTAGTCCTTTTCCTTCCTTTTAACGATAATTAGTCCATACATTTAATAACTAACGATCATTAATCCTTAAACTTGTGTTATTAATAAATATAACTAACAATTAATAATATTAATCTTTGACTCTCGTTTGTATTGTGTGCAATCCCGAGGTCTCGGGTTCGATACTAGTCATTTACATATTAATATTTATACGTGTTGATATAAATAATGCCTAAAAATATTATTAACATATATCGATATCTATATGTTTTGATAATCACAAAACGTAAACTCATTGAACTACAAATTATGACGTAAACAAGTATTTAGTCGTAAATATTTGCTTTAGCATCCATATCACTTAAGGTATGAATAAACAAAGTGTCTAATGCATTTTATGATCAAAGGAATTTTTATTTTTACAAACCTTACATTTTATTAAAGTGGGACAAACATTTTTAAACTTATACAAAACATTTTTGTATTTATAAGAAATGTTTTATTCAAAATAAATATTTTGAATTCAAATTTCAACCCAAAAAATGGCTACATTCTTTAGGAAAAACCTCCCCCACAAAAAGACAAAAAATCTGAAGAAAAAATATTTTTTTCTTAGGCGGCCCCCTTAATTATACTAGGCGGTCCCCTTAGTTATTAAAGGGACCGGCACCCAATTAAGGGGAACAGCCACGCTCCCAAACAATATTTTTCTCCCTATAAATACTGGTTCATCCCACATAATTTTCTTACCTTTTGCACGAAAATTTTCAGTCCCAATCCCTTCAAAACATCCTTCTAAATCCTTTGATCATAAGATTATAAGTCTTTGTTTCAAGTGATCCAATCATTTACCACTCAAAGTGCAAGAGAAGAATCCTCCCTATCATAAAGCCAAAGATGTATTAGGATCTAGTTAGTGTTATGTAATGTTGTGAGTTATGTATATGTAATAAGTAGATCAAGATGATCTTACTTAGTAGTGAGTTTATGAGTGAGTAAGAAGTAGTGGGAAGAAGTAGTAGTGTGGAGAAGTCATGAAGTTGTGAAGAAGTAGATGTATGAATATGTAGTGGAGTATAGAAGAAGTTGTGAAGCAGTGAAGAAGTCTTGAAGTCGTGAAGCCATGAAGAAGTCGTGAAGCCATGAAGAAGTCGTGAAGTCATGAAGTCGTGTAGAAGTTGTGTAGTGATCGAAGTAGTGTTGTGAGATTGGTTCTAGCTACTATTAGAACTCGACATTTAGCTTAGTGTCGTTAAATGGTGTAAGCAAAAGTTGTGTACGGTTTTCTCCGCCAAAAGGGAGCTTGTTTAGTTGTGAAGAAAACTCTCGAGTAGGTGACTCGGGGAGTGGAGTAGGGCAAGGAAGGTGTCCTTGTAGCCGAACCACTATAAATCATCGTGTCCGGTTTGCATTTCCTTTCTCTTATCTCTTTTCATTTATTCTTGCATTTATTGCTTTACATCTATGCTTGCCTATATGTCTAAGTTGTTACTTATATAGTTGTGATGATTGATTGTGTTGTACATAGAAGTTAATATTGTGATTGTGCGTATAATTGTATGATATGGTCAAATAGATTATTATTCACACTTCTCATATTAAGTTTAACTTGATAGATAATTTGATACAAAACGTTTTATGATTTTAAAAGGAAAACGTATTCACACAAAGACCGACCAAAGCTCCATTCATAAAACTAAGTTTTTCCAAAAGCTTACGTATATAATTGATCATATTGATTATATGGTGTTTTCATACTAAACTCTAATTAAAGGTTTTCCAAACAAACAATTGAATAAATCCGAATCAACATTTTGAAACAAAGTTTTTATAAAATGAAAAAGAGGGGAAAACTATTCAACCCCCCTTCTAGTTTTCCACAATACGTAACTTTTAACAACAACAAGAACAAGTACAAAGGGTTAGTAACTGAGTCATATGACAGGAATGCAAAAGAGCTGAGGGTTATGCATTCATCTCTATAAAGGCATTTATTGCTCTAGCTGAAGATGAGCCCTCTGTTGGAAAGAGTGATGACAGTTTAGGCCAATGAGTTGCCATCACCATGAAAAAGGTACACTTAGATATGGATGATAATGTTGAAAGAAAACATTGTCTTGACTATACTCTAGTTGATCTCCACTATGTATAGTGGAAGATGAAAGGAAGAATTTGCTCAGCAAGTTTACCTAGGTTTGAATTGCTTGACCTAAAGAATGTAAAAGTTCACTACTAGACCTTTCAACTTGAAACAACAAGCTCGTGCTAGTAATCAAGAGCTTAGAGAAGAACTCTCTTCTCCGAAGAAAATGATCAAAAAATGGGCCACTAGCTCTCCTAACCTAGAAAAATGTCTTAGTGAACAAATCCGTGCTCAAGACAATAAATTTTTTGATGATCAACCCCTAACAAAAGACAAAACTTCTTCACAATAAGTAATGTTTGTCAAGGCCACTAATAGGTATGAAAAGGAAGTTGGGACTTCCACTCAATGGGTAGAGGGTAGAAGTCTCCCTGATAATTAGCTACTTCCTTATTTTGAATCTACAGGGATCACAAATGGTATTAGAGTGTTGATTTTGGATTTGTTTAGGTTTTTGTTTAGGAATGTAAATAGAGAGCTTGTAACAGCCAGTTGAATTGATTTTAGGATTTTGTGCGCATTTATGCCTAGAAATGTAAATGGGGATTTTGTAACAACCAATTGCACATAATTATATGAGAGGTATTGGGCATGACCACTTTGAGTCCTGGCTATTAATTATGTTATCAAGTACTCTAACAATATCAGAAGGAGTGGTGTATCTCTTGGAAGGGGATTCAATGACACCTAACGACAAGCACCATAAACTTCAGCAAGATAGTTCCAAATAGCTACTAAAATAACTAAAATGAATTATAATACCTTTGCAAATTATTGGTTACGGGCAGGGGAAGATTTGTGAGTTTAGACCAATCAAAGGAACACTACAATAATAACCACTATTCGCGACGACCAACTTTTAGCGACTATGCATGTCGTCACTAAAAGCCTATGAGACCTACACTTTCAATGTTGACTTTTAGTATAAGTTTGACCGTGAGACCACACTCTTGGTGACGACACGTGTAGTCACAAATGCTATTAGTAACGAATCATTTCGTCGCTAAAAGTTGAAAACGTTGTAGTGGAACAAGAGCCACTTTTGTCTACAAGACGTAATTATGTTACAATTTTGGATCCTTAGTAAAAGAAGGTCAGGCAAATTAGTACGCTAGATTGGTATGGGCCCTCACCATGCATGACTATGACACAATTTTTTGCAAATACAAAGCACCTTTTTTTTCTTCCTACTTTTCTATTTTATGACAACAATTTTTGGCAATTTTAATGAACTTTGTCTAATTTGATTGCTAAAAGTGGGCTACTCATAACATCCACTATAACTTTAGTACTCCAAATCTTATTAAGATTAAAGTAGTGCATCTAGTAATATAATTTAGGCTAATTGATCACCACTTAAACAATGGCATCCTCGACCACCACAAGGAAGTTCCGAATACCTATCACGAGTATGAGCAGACTATAATTTCTTGGTTATAAGCTGAAGAACATATTAACGAGTTTAGATCAACCATAAAGTAGTGTGCTAGCTAGAAAGGCATAGGCCCTACCAAGACTATAGCTCCATAATTCCCAGCATTAACAAACCTTTTATTTCTTAAAAAACTTCTATTCTACAATCCAATTTCGCAATTAAAACATTTTTTTTGGGTAACCATGGTTTCCAACCTTTTGTCTTACTAATGCACGGGGTTTAAACCCACCGCCACACACACCCAAACTAGGTAAAGTTTTTCCTTTTTAGGAGGTTGGCGTGACCACTTCAGAATTGTTCGCACCGGGATTGAACTTAAGACACACAAATCTCTATTTTTTTGAGTAAATTGTAAAAGGGCGAATACTATCACATAAAGAGAAATAAACTAAAGTAAGTTACTCAAGTACTAAACACATGCAAATAATCACACACTTTTGTATACAAGATTGAAAAAAAAAAAAAAAAAAAAAAAAAAAAACCTTACCAAATTCCCATCATCAAGTAGTATATGAGAATCAGACAACAAGAAATACAACTCCTTCTTAGAACCATAAACCACAGGATTAACAGACCTTGAAATAATCTCCTGATAATCAACAGGCAAAAACCTCTCCCACACAGCATCACTATCAGCAAAACACTTAAACCCTCTAGAAATAGAACTAGCTCTACATGCATCACGTGGTGACGTGTGAGCAAGAATATATGAAACACACCCTTCTGATAAAAACACGAAATTTGTTGAGTTGTTTCCTAAAGAACAACCACCAGCACCTCCCTCTATAACCATTTCTCAAAGAGAGTTATCTTTGTCTTTCAGACTTTCACATACTAAAAAAAACACACAACGGATAGAGAGATCTGGGGTTTTATTGGGTTACGTACTAGTTTTGATATGATTGGTAGTTACCACCGTCATGCAAAATGGAAACATTTGGATGTTTCTGATTCTTTGCTTAAAAGGGGTGTTAATCTATACTTCTATACTACTATATAATGTATTTGGTACTATTCTATAATTAGAAAGGCTTAAAAATTCAGACTTTTACTTACTAATTATGGAAACAAACACCCCTAACAATCACCCCTACAATTTATAACCACTTCAACAACCACCCCCAACAATTTATAACCACCTCAACAACCACCCCAAACAATTTATAACCACTCCAACAACCACTTTCCACCACCCCACCTCCCTCCTCTTCACCCCAATAATCCGCCCCCGCATCGCGCGGGTACCTTTCTAATGTTTCTAAAATAGTATGGTTATTTTATCATTATCTTGGGTGTAACGTCACTAGATGCTTCATGATTTTAGATTTCAATAGAGTAATGGTAGGGGTGAGGATGTGCGGGGTGCGGCGGTTTTATGGTAAAATCAAAACTGAACCGTATATTTCAGTTTTTGAAAATTACAAACCGTTTGGTTTTGTTTTTTTGATTTCGATTTTTTGGTTTTTGACATTAAATCGGTTCGGTTTCAGCTTTATTTATTTATTTATTTTTTTTGAAAACAAGCAAGTTTTAATCTTATGTTTTAATCTTATATAAAGTTTACTATTCCAAGTATCAAGCAAAAATATTTAAACAAATATCAACAATTACATATTATCCGGCAATCCAAAGCTTCGAAAAAACGTACAAAACAACAAAATATTTTCTAAAATATAAAATGCTGGTCTTTACGGCTTTACACTTTTCATTCGCAAAAACATTAGAAGAACATTATTGTTCGAAAACAAAGATGTAATATTTATAAATATAACAAATTTGAATGTATAAATAATAAACAACACTATTTTTTTAATAGATAAAATTGTATACTCAAATCTTTAAAATTAAATTACAAATTTCTTATATACATAAAATTGTATAAAAACATATATAAAGATGGGGCGGGGCGGTTTTTTCGGTTCGGTTTTTCTTATGAAACCAAATACCACCCCAAACATTCAGTTTTTATAAAATTCAAAACAACCACTATCGGTTTGTTAAATGGGGCGGTTTTTTCGGTTTCGATTCAGTTTTTCGGTTTTTTTCTCACCCCTAAGTAATGGTGTGTACAAAAGTCTACCCCAATTGTTACAACATTTATTGTTTAATGATTATATTAAAGAATTACTAAAACGATCGAAACACATTACTAGTTTATCGATTATTATTTAAAATATTACTTTTTACGATTATGGTCAATGCAGTGCGTGTATGCGCACCATTTTCTATACTACTATATAATGTATTTGAGACTATTCTATAATTAGAAAGATTTAAAAATTCAGACTTTTACTTACTAATTATGGAAACAACCACCTCTAACAATTTTTAACCAATTCAACAACCACCCCCAACAATTTATAACCACCTCAACAACAACAACCACCCCAAACAATTTATAACCACCTCAACAACCACCCCAACAACCACTTTTCACCACCCCACCTCCCTCCTCTTCACCCCAATAATCCGCCCCCACATCACGCGGGCACCTTTCTAGTATTTTTAAATAGGCTGGAAACTTACACGTATAAAGGTGGTACGTGTGTACCAAAATTCATAACCATCTTCATTCGCATGGAATACTCACTTTTAAATGCCCATTAATACATTGTCTTCATCTGTATTTGCAATATTCATCTTCCTTTTTCTTCCTTTTCAATATTTCCTTAACCAAAAATACTTGCAATTCAAGCTTCAATCCTTAAAACAAAAATCATAATATATCCGAAAATAATTCCTTGACTCAAAATATCCAAATATAAAACCCGGAAAAGAACCCCCAAATTAAATTTGAAAAATATATCCAAAAATTAATTGTCGTTTCATGTGTAGTGCGAGTTTTGGTACGTGGGGTTGAGTTTGATGCGTTACTTGACTGTCATTTGGTCATGGGTTATTGATTGTCATTAGGTCCCTTTCATTCCTTTTGGTCCACTTTTGTTATTGAAAGTATGACTCAATATGAAACACATTTACCGGTATAAAATTTTCATTTTTTAATTGTATACGTTATTTGTTGGTTTTCTATTATATGTTATATATATCGGTAAATTTTTAAAAAATAAAGAGCACATAAAGTGAAAAAGGGCTAAAGCACAACTAGTGTTGTGACATATATTCGAAAACATGTACTCGTTATTGTTATTGTTATCGTTATCGTTATCGTTTTCTATGTATGTTAATACGTGTTATGTCTAAAATATTGTTATCGTTATCGTTATCGTTTTCTATGTATGTTAATACGTGTTATGTCTAAAATATATGTTTATATGTTTTTTTGTATTTTTATGATGTGAAACCCACTATACGTTCTAGAATGAGTTTGATTAAGGATATGACAGAGTTGTTGGAAATGAGGCCTGCCGGTTTGAGTTTGTTTAGGGAGTCTTGTTTTGGTGTTTGGTTAGATGCCCTCTTTAAAGATGGTGAACCTTTTTGACACATTCGATGCTTCTTAATCAACAAGAGGGAGACGGGAACCACACTGAATATGACGACTTACAATTTAATGTTCACAAATATATATTAAATTTCGGCGTGGAGAATTTTGTATATGTACGGGCATGAAGTTTGGTCACTATGATGTTAAGGATTTAGATAAAGCAACAGATGTCCCTTTTAGAGATCGTGTATATGGTTATAATAAAGTAACGATTCTCATTTGAAGAACGCATTTTATGGTAATGCGTGGGATGATATTGAAGATGTTGATGTTGTATGTTTGTGTTTGGTTTTGTTTGTGAATCTTATATTTTGGTGAGAAGGGAGCGTAAGCATAATGCACATGTGCATATTTTAACATTTAGTTGAGGGCTAGGATGTCTTATAATCAATTTTCATGGGGATCCTATGTTTGGTGTGGTGTATAATAGTATTAGGAATGTTGGCTGGATGGATTCATTTTCCTGGTGCGGATGTTGGTGATGGTGCTGGTGAGTATGGTGGTAAGGTGGGTAAGCGGGAGAAATTTGGAAAAAATGTAGTGATAGCACTTAAAGTGAAGGAAAAAACTGACAATTGGCATTTTCAAATGATAGTTAACCTAAACTAAAAACGTTTTACTTATATTTGATTTAACTTATAACTGTTAGGGTAACCCACGTAAAACGGAAAACAACTTTGAATGTATACTGACACTAGACTAAGTTTAGTCTATGTCTAATAAGTACTTTAAGACACTCAAGAGCATGTTTTACAAGTCATTTACATTTGGTTTTATAAAATTTAAGTAAGTTGTTTAAACTTGCATTATATTGCATGCGTGCATACACAAACTACCCAACACTCACCACCTTTACATTATATACACATATAACAAGAGAAGGATTACTTTTAGCTAGATAAAGTAATTTTTTTAAGTTTAGATGAAGTGTTTTTAGTTTGTAAAGGATTTGATTCGAGAGTGATGTTGGTAGGTGTGGTGTGGCTAGAGTCTTTTATGTGTCAGCCAACATTAATTTTAACAACTATATACTCCGTTTTTTCTTACTTGGAAATTTTTGTTGTTTTTGAAATGCTCTTTTACTCCCTCCGTCCCATAATTATTGTCCACATTTGACTTTTTTAGTCTTTAACTTTCAACTTTGACCGTAAATATTTTTCTTTGTGATATATATTACTTGATGCAAAATATATAAACGGATTGAGTTTTAAATGTATTTTCATTCATATAATTTTCATCAAGTATTATATAACACAAATAAAAATATTTAAGGTCAAAGTGACAAAATAAAGACTTCAAAAGTCAAACGTGGACAATAATTATGGGACGGAGGTAGTAAGTTTTAACGTTTTATTTATAACCTTCTAAGTTTTACTACTACGTATTATTTTTTATTGTATCTAGCTACAAGATGCTCTAGCAATTTTTAAACACAAATATTGAACTTGATTTGTTTTCTAAACTTTTGAGATTTAAAATGGGTTCTGAGTCCGCCACTGAAAATGAGTGGTGAAGATTTGATCATCTGGTCTTTGGAAAATTTGTAATCTCACGTCAACCAGCTAGAAATCGAAAAACAGAAAGAAAACCCGTAACAAGAAAGCAAGCATATATTATACATATGAGCAAATACATATGAAATTAACATTGCGATCAAGAACGCCTTGTCAACCTGGCAAAACTCACAGCTATCATCACGTAGATCCAATCTTTTAAATAGTTCACGAAATGAAAATAGGCGTATCTCCATGACTGATTTATAGCCAAAGTTCCAAAAACTCCCCAAAATCCAAAAGCCAATCCAAAGGAAAGACTAATGAAAAACCCATGGGTGATCAGCTTATCTTGATCTGCAGTGTCATCAGTTTCTAATAGCGTACTTGGTGGATTTTGAGGTACCAAATCTCCAGGGCATGTGTTAGGAAGTGGAAGTCCACAAAGTGCAGGATTCCCAGAGTAAGATGAAGCACTAAAGCTCTGTAATTGAGTGCCTGTTGGTATCCTACCTGACAAGTTGTTGTTTGAAAGGTCTAACAAACCGAGATTGGTCAACTGTGAAATGCTTGCCGGGATGCTACCAGTCAGATGGTTTCCCGATAAATCAAGGAAATCCAGCCATCTTAACCTTCCGATATCTTGAGGTATTTGCGAGGTTAAGTTGTTTCTTGAAAGGTTTAAGGCTACAAGCTGGGTAAGATTGGTTATTTCACTTGGTATTTCTCCGTTGAAATTATTGTTTGAAAGATCAAGGCTACTGACCAGACCCAAAGTATTCTTGAACATAGACATCCTTCCTTTCCATACCAACGATACTTTAGACATAAACACAATGTTATTTAGGGCAAGCCTAGTACGTGACAGCCCAACAGCGGTTGTCATAAACTCAACCCTGTTTTTTCTCTCGCTCATGCCTGTCATGTTGCTAAGGCACGTGGGTATGGTTCCAGAGATACGGTTGACAGAGATGTCCAAGATCTGCATGTAGGCATGACTGCAAAAACTTGTAGGCATAGTTCCGTGAAACCGATTAAATGGTAAGCTAAGAACACTTAACAGCCATAGGTTTTCCCCAATCCATGCAGGGATGGGACCCGAGAGGTTATTTTCTCCAAGATCAAGAAGCTGCAGGAGCGTACAATTTTTTAAGGAAGAAGGCAGCTTTCCTGTCAGGCGATTGTTTCTGATGCTCAGCATTTTAACATACACTAGGCTTCCCATAGATGCGGGTATTCTTCCTCTGAACTTATTGTATTCAAGATTAAGAAAATTGATTCTAGTTAAGTTCATCCAGAAATCAGGAAGCTCGCCTGAAAGTTGATTATTTGAAAGATCAAGATAATATATGTAGGTGAGATTCCACAAGAATGAGACAGATCCCCGAAACAAATTATTGTTGAGAGCCAATAGTAGGGTGTTAAAAGGAAACAATGGTACCGGACCAGAAAAGTTATTAAAGCTGAAATCAAATATAGGTATGTCCCCATACACGAAATTTGTCAATTTTCCATGAAAGTGATTAGATGAAAGATTCAGGTAACGAAGATTCGGCGTTAGCTGCTTCCAGAACCAATCAGGGACAGAGTCATTGATTTTAGAATCAGAGATATCAAGTATGGAGAAATTCTTCTGAGTTTGCAACCAGGTTGGAAAAGAAGGACCCAACTTGCATGACGAACAAGCCAAGACATCGAGGGAAAAAGTTGGAGACCAGCTATAATCCATTTCTAGAACAATTGAGTTATATGAAAGATCAAGGTAAACCAAAAGAGAAAGATTGGTAAGGTGAGCTTTAGAGATTATCCCATCGAATAAATTCGAAGAGACCGCTAAGTGTTTTAGTTCAAAAAGTTGCATGATCTTTTCTCCTAGAGTCCCTTCCAAACGGTTTCTCTCCAAATACAACGTCCTTAATGAAGAAAGATTCGAAAAATCTGGTAAAAGTCCATTGATTTTGTTATCAGACAAGTCTAGGATTAAGAGATTTGAGATTTGCCCAAAATTATTTGGGAAGGATCCGTTCATCTGATTGTAATCTAGACGTAATTCTCTTAAAGCTGTGAATGCTGTAAAATCAGGCAAGGAACCACTTATGTTATTGTTACTCAGTTTCAGAACCTGGATCGAATTTTGTGCTGGTGCCAAGAGGTGGAAAAAGTTGGGAAGGTCTTCAACAATATTGTTAGAACTAAGATCTAACGATTGTAGGTTGCTAAAGTTTCCAAATGATCTCGGGATGCCCCCTTCTAGGCCTGTACTGGTCAAATGTAAGTTCTGAAGGGATTTGAATGCACCAAAAGCTTCAGGAAAGGTACTGTTTAACACATTGTTAGACAGGTCAATATCGGTAAGGCTTCCGCTGAAGTTGAATAGCCAAGGATATATTGAAGATGAAGACAACTCAAAGTTTAGAGATAGATCGAGAACAGAAAGAGAATTTGAAAAGTTGGTGACCGGAAAGAACGAATTAGCAGCCGAATTGGGAAGCTGACAACTATGTAAATGCAGTACAAAAAGAGACGGGAGCCTCATTATCACATTTCCTAACAGATTAGTAGACTCGCTGAGGTCTAAGAAGCTGAGGTCTAGGTACTCGAGTGAGGAAAGTTTATAGAGCCACTCCGTGTTTTTCAACTTGTGGGACGAAGCTGAGAGATCAAGAACTTGTAAGTAAGAAAGATTCCCCAACTGAGGAGGGACATCAGATACCTCTAAAGCAATGTTGGAAAGGTTAAGGTACCGAAGTCTTCTCAGGGAACCCATGAATTTTGGAATATGGGAGAAGCTATTGAAACTGAGGTCCAAATGTTCCAACTGGTGTAGTTCTAGCAGCGAATTGTTGATATCACCACGTAATCCAGCTCTGACATCAAGTTTGCCATGAAGATCGAGCATTATGACATGGCCAGTTTGGTTGCTGCAGCCTACACCTCTCCACGAGCAGCAATCCCAAGAGCTTTTCTCCCATGTAGAAAAAATGCCAAAATCACCCACAAACCCATTTTTGAATTGGAGTAGTGCTTTTCTCTCCCTCTCAATGCACCTTGTTTCAGCGACCTCATTTCTCGCCATGACAGAAGCAAGTTTAATGCAGCATATGAAAAGGATGAGAAGTGATGACATGGATGCGTACTGCAGTGACTAAAGGAAGCCAATGGTATTTATACTACAATCATTTTTCAAATTTCTTACATAGATGGGATATTTCAAATAAGTCTATTCATTCCGAACATTGCGCAATTATGCATTAATTCCATAGTCTTAGTTTTAAGAAAGGGACACCATCATGATTCATGTTTTTTAATCGCTCACTCCAGTGAAACTGAAGGGCTGAGATCCGATGAGAATATTTTAACTGAAAAAGTGAGGTGGAAACAGACTTATTCACCTTGACGCTACTTAAATTAAAGAAAAATCATGTTGATGATACAATCATATCCCGCAAAAAAATTTCTTTGACCAAATACATATAAGAAAACTAATGACAACTTGGAATAATTCTTTATTCATTTGTTTTTATTCTCATAAGGCTGACAACTTGGAATAATTTCTTTGACTAAGTCACTTGGTTGCTGCTTAAAATAATGAAAAACCATGATGACAAAATAAGCATATCCAACAAAAAATAACCTGTACCATATTAAAATTCTCATGAATCCGTGTCTTTTTTTTTTTTTTTTTTTTTTTTTTTTGGTCTGTTCTGTTTTGACTTTTGAGTGCAACTTTATTGCTGTTATTTATAGATCCCCATGGTAATTCAGTGTTGATTTTCTAGTGGATAATAGAGAATTCAAATCTACGTTGACATAGCAAAATGAATGAATGTGATGGGTTGAGAGAGTCAAAACGGGTATTTTTTGTTTAGGCTCGGTCGTTGTTATAGATATGAACTGACTGATTGTGTTGTTATTATCGGAAGTTCAAGCATAATCAAAACCACTATTATCCATGGCATGGTCATCAATGGATGGCATTGTTAGCTCATTCACGGACGATGCACATAATTGTCCATGTGTCACACCCATCCAGAGGCGGAAACACGAGGTGCAACGGTTCGGAACATCGCGTAAGAGAGTAGAACACTACATATTTGCATTAAAGAAATAAGTTTACAACGTTATATGGATATCTTTATCCAACATCAGATAACAAAACGTAGGTCTTAATTTGTTAAAACAATGTCTTTAGAAAAATCTCTTAATCCAATTTACACAGCCTTTTGAAATGATGACATTGGATAACTTCAATGCAGGTTCCTTAAAAAATATTACTGATGATCACCTAAAACTGATACTCGAAAACGTCAACATAATTTTGGTGAGCTCGCAGGTAAGTGAAACCGCATTTGCTGTGCATTAAAAACTAGTAGGACGATAGTGTAGAAATAAAAACATAGTAGCAAAAAGGTGTAGTATAGTTGTATTCAAATCACATCAAACTCATAATTATGTATGTATGCAACCACACAGACATATATGGTTAATAGTTGTGTATGCAGCCACACTGACATGGCTCACTATTATATATGCAACCACACGGGCATGGTTCATATTTGCATATTTAGCCACACGGACATGGCTCATAATTGTATATGCAACCACACTGACATGGTTCATATTTGTATTTGTAGCCACACGGACATGGCTCATAATTGTATATGTGGAAATTCTAGATGTTAAACATAGGATATTTGTATATGTAGCCACACGGACATGGTTCATATTTATAGAGACGAGGGGGTAAAGAAACAATGTTAGAGTCGGCTATGGAATCCTCTCAACTGACCCCTACATGAACAGCCGGCCAATATGGCCTTTACTTGCCTAGCAAGGCACTAGTCGAGTCACAGTTCTAGTCTAAATCTAATTTAAATTACAACGTACACTTAATTCTCTAAACTACGTTTAAGTTTGCTTCTAATATCCTTCAATTTCCTCTTATGTGTGCCAATTTTCAAGATGTTAAATGGGAGGGAAGATTTTGATTTTTGATAAATATAAGTGTGTAAGTATGTATACAATACAAAGGTGTTGAGTTGGGTTGGTTATTGCATGTATGTATAACTGTATGAGATTAAATGCAAGTTTAAACGATTTACATAAAATTTATAAAAATCAAATGTAATTGACTTATAAAATATGATTGTAAAAGTCATATAGTATATATTAGTCATTGAATAAACTTAGTCTAGTGTTGGTATACGTTTAAAGTTGTTTTTTGTTATACTTGATTTAACCTAATGGTTATACGTTAATTCAAGAATTTACGTGTTCAAAGTAAAACGTTTTAAATTTGCGGTTAAGTATCACCTTGAAAATGCCAGTTGTCACACCATGGCAGGTTGGAATAAATCGACAACAAACCCGAATATCATCGAAACATGAAATCTAGAGACGTAGTGTCTATCACCAAGCTGCAACACCAAACACGAACCCGCATTGGACAAACGAAAAAAGAAGAACAAGAAACTACAAATATATTGACAATAAGTATGAACAATATGCACATGTCAATACCCTTGAACCCTTTTATTAATCAAAATAAATATTACATTGAGAAAGAAAAAGCTAAAGATCTAACATCCCTCACCTCTATCTATAGAGATGAGGGGGTAAAGAAACCATGGTAGAGTCGGCTAAGGAATCCTCTCAACTAACCCCTACATGAACAGCCAGCCAATATGGCCTTTACTTGCCTAGTAACGCAAGTAGTCGAGTCATAGTTCTAGTCTAAATCTAATTTAAATTACAGCGTACACTTAATTCCCTAAACTACATTTAAGTTTGCTTCTAATATCCTACAATTTCCACTTTAGGAGTAAAACTTAAACATAAGTGATACTCAACACCTTTTCGTGGTGGTAGAACCTAGAAACGGGGACCACCTTGTCAACCAAGCATTGTATTTTAGTAATTTCCTAAGATTAGCTTTCTTAGACTCCTTCATTTTCTTCTTTTTAGCAGCATTACCCTTTGTACCTTCTTTACCAGGTACTTCGGTTATCACAATATCCGCTCTGACCTTTATACTAAGGTTACCAAATAGTCTATGTTTGTCTTTTCAAGTTGTGTAACTTCCAACTATCTTTGAGCCATCATAGTATCATCGCTACTAACGTGAATAACCTCAACTTCACGATTTCCTTGAGCTCCTTGTAGTTCCACCTCAAACTAAACACGCTTTCGATCATGTACTCCATGGACTCATGTTCTAATACAAAGACCAACCCAACTTGTTCTAAACCCCTATGCTTTTCTACACCATTCCCATCGAAATTTTTGATGTCAAACCTACTTATAGAATTCTTCTTTACCTTTGCTAAAATCATTGTCAAGTTTTTTCTTAATCAACTTTACCACCAAGTCATGTGTAGTAAACCTGTTGTTGCTAAAGAAAATTTTCTTGAAAATTGAATTAATTAGAAAAATCTTAAACTCTCTATCTCGAACAATCAAACCCGTTAACTTGAAACCCAAGCTAACCATGATTGAAACTTGAAAAAAAAAACCCTCAACACGAAAACCTTCAAGCTTGATCAATTTAGTAACGCTAAACGAAACCCTTGAAGTCAAGTTTTAAATCAAAGAGTTAAGTCTATATAATAGAAATATACTTTTCAAAACATACAAATATCATACATGAACTTTAAAAATACAAATATCATATACGTACTTTTAAATTTGTCTCGATATCGTAACTTTGTTGATGTAGCATGATTAGTCACCGGTAAAATTAATTATACGACATTGTTAATAATTTTTATTGGTGATGTACGTGAAGATTACTCCAAATATTCCTTGTTTCTTATATTTTTCGTATATAACAATACAAACACTTTATATACACAATATGAATCATAATAATCATAAATTGATGCGATCAAGAAATTGAAGGAGAAAAAAATCAATGTTCTTACTTAATGATTATCTAGTTGTTTGTCATTCTTTTGAATAACTTTAACAACTGAAAAAATTTCTCATTTTATTTATTTCTTCAATAATCGCTACTTTGTAATAAAATTAAGTCCCACTACATTATAAAAAATACACTTCTGGTATATGAAAAGTGCACTTCAAGTAGCATACGTGGATGGTGAAGCGAATTAAAGAACCTAATTAAATATACACTATGCAAAATTCAAAATGGCAGTGAATGAGTGTCATATACTATAATGTGGACTTTGACGCATTAAAAATAAGTTTGTGATGATAACAAAACGGATTTCGAAAGTACGTGTATGGTATTGGTATTTTTATGAGTTAATAATATTTCTACAATTTTGAAAATATCTTGCTATTATAGCAACTTAACCCTAAGTAAAAAATCGAAAAACATGGAACTTTTAGAACACCCCTAAAAATCTACAACTTCCTACAACCCTCTTAGTTCTTCACGTGCACGGAATATGCAATACCCCTTTTGACACCTCAGATTCATGTAACAAAATTTAATGTTCACATGCATGTACAAAGAAAAACCCTTCTTTGTCGTATTATGTTTTTGAAAAACAACCGCCAATAGAAAAAGCTTTTCGTCGACTTCATCTCCAAGAAAAGATCGATACAAAAACCCTTTTCTTTTTCGATGGAACTCGTTTCTAGCAATCGATATTGAGAACTACAATACCAACTCCTCTTGATATCACGTGTTGGAATAAATCGAAAACAAACTCGAATATCAAAACATGGAAGACGTAGTGCCTATCACAAAGCTGCAACACCAAACACGAAACCAGCGTTGGATGAACGAACAAAGAAGAACAAGAGACTACAAATATATCGACAATAAGTATGAACAATATGCACACGTTAATCCCCTCAAACCCCCTTTATTAATCATAATAAAGATTACATAGAGAAAGAAGAACGTAAAGAACTACCATCCCCTCTCACCTTTATTAATAGGGGTGGGGGGTTGTTAACGAAACCATGCTTGAGTTGGCTAAAGAATCCTCTCAACCGACCCCTTTGTTAAAGTTACGTATAAATTAATAGTGTATGACTAGTATCGAACTCGAGACATCGGGATTGCACACATTACAAATGAGTATTAAGAAATAATAATTGATATATATTAATAGTTATATATATAATTATTTACAATTAGAAGGACTTAACGGTCGTTAGTATTAACCGTATGGACTAACTATCGTTAAATATAATCGAGAAGGACTAATATGAAATTAGACGTCAAGAAGGATCCGGAAGATCCTCTTGGATCTCTATGGCCGGTCGAATGGGGGGAGGGGAAACCCAACCCACATCAAACTTGTCCTCTAAGTTTCTATTATTAGTATATATACAAACACAAGGGTTATTTGTTTCTCACCTTTTGTGCCATACATAACCCTAAAATTGTTTTCTTCTCTCCCTTGTTTTCATAACCGATCGAACACCCCTAATCCCTTAGGGTTTCGATTTTTTGTGAATCAAATTAACTTCTATTTGATTTTACTTGCATAAACTTAATACGGTTTAATTTGTGTGTACAAAAACGAGGTAATAACTCACTATAGTTATTATCAAGGGATCGATAAACAAAACGTTAAGGGGTTTATCATTGATCCATTGTTACACAAGTCCAAGATTTGTTTATTTGATTCTTGTTCGGGCTAAAATCACCACGGTACGTTCCTATTATGTTTTGGTTAATTATTATGTGTTATACTTGATCGTAGCTTCCGCAATACGTGTACTTTGGTATTTAAATTCTAACAGTGGCATCACGAGCCGTGTATAACATGTAATTGATTACTAAAATGTAATAAAAATCGGATCTTTAATTATTTTAGATACATGTTTTGATCTAGGGTTTTTTTTTCTTTTATTTTTTTTAAAATCCAAAACCCTAACCCTAAATTTGGCGGGGGGGGGGGGGGGGGTCGATTTTCCATGAAACCCTAATTAGGGTTTTTGGTTAAAATTAATTAACTTGTAATTAATTAGAAACCGTAGGTCATTAACCGGTTATTTGAACGTACTTATGACCTAATTGGTAATTGTTATGCTTTAATCCGTGACAAAACGTGCATGTTAGTCATGGATTGTTAATTGTTTATAGTTTATGTCACATGTTTAGATAGATCTAAAATTGGGGAAGACCTCAATACAATCATTAAAATCAATTTATGTGCTATGTGGTATGTGATTGACTTTGGCCCACACAATTGACTTGTTAATGTATGTGGCTCACTTCCTTCAAGAAGAGAAGGCCTTAGTTGATTATATGCATATTCAAACCTGGAATTGATTTTGTTAGGATCTTTTCTAATTAAGATTTCATGTGGCTAATTGTTTCACCTTTATAATTGTTATGTTTATTAGTTATTTGATTTGTCTTTATTACTTGTTTTATTATTTTATTTGTTGGACACGATTGTAAGCAATAAAAGGGTAATTTTTATAAAGAAAATAAATTTGACCAATAATGGTGAAACTTTAAAGTGATAAAGATTGATTCTTGCGGTGTCTTATGTGCCAATAGTGGTTCGCTTCGCACGGTAATTGTCTCCCCGGTGAGACTAAGCAAAATTCATACTTTATGTTGATATAAATAATGCGTAAAAACGTTATTAATATTTTTCGATATCCCCATTTTTTGACGATCACAAAATCTAAAATCATTAAACGTAAAATCATTACGTAAATAAGTATTTAGTGACAAAATATCATTATATCCATCTAATTCACTTAAGGTATGAATAAACAAGTGTCTAATACATTTTATGATCAAAGGAAGGTTTATTTACTAATTACAAATCATATAAAATGGTATAAACATTTTATATATTTTAGAAAAACACTTTTGGTAATTAAAGAAAATGTTTATTTCATAATAAATATTTGAATTCAATTTTTTAACCAAATTCAGTTAAATTTTCACCAAATAAACTTTCCCCAGTAAAAGACAAAGAATCTGGCCGTTTCATATGGGCGGCCCCCTTAATTATAAGGAGCGGCGCCCTTAATTTTAAGGGGGCCGGCACACAATTAAGGGGGTCGGCATACGCTCCTGTGTCAGATTTATTTTCCTATAAATACTGGTTCAAATCTGAATTTTTTCATTACCTTTTGCACTAAAACTTTCTGTTCTAATTCTCTCAAATCATCTTCCTAAATCCTTTGATCATAAACATATTAGTTCTTGTTTTCAAGTGATTCTATCCACCCTCATTCAAAGTGCAAGAGAAGAATACTCCTTTTATCTAAAACCAAGAAGTATTGAAGGTTAGTTGTGTAGCTTGTATTTATTGTATAGTTGTGTAGTGATTGTAATTGATAGATCTAGGAGGGTTAGTAGTTGTGAATAGAAGTAGTGAAGAAATAGTTGTGGTGTGAAGAAGAAGTAGTGAAGGTGTGAGAAGTAGTGTTGTGTACAAGTTGTGAAGAAGGCGTGTAGTGGTGTGAGATTGGTTCTAGCTACTATTAGGACTCAAAATTTAGCTTAGTGTCGTTAATTGGTGTAAGCGAAAGTTGTGTAAGGTTTCTCCGCCAAAAAGGGAGTTTGTTGACATAGTGAAGAAAACTCTCGAGTAGGTGACTCGAGGAGTGGAGTAGGGCGAAGAGGTGCTTCGTAGCTGAACCACAATAAATATCGTGTGCTGTGGTTTGATCTCTCTATCTCTATCTTTTCATTACTTTCATATTTACGTTATCATTATTTAGTTAGTTAGATTAAATTGTTTGAGTTGTGCAAGTGTTGATATTCACATAAATAAGAATCGAAGTTTTTATCAAACAACGTTTTTTAAAATATAAATTGACATAAAACTATTCACCCCCCCTTCTAATTTTCCACAATTGGCATCAGAGCTACGTTAAACAAGATTTTTAAAATAAACTGTATTTTAAAACTTGAAACGATCTATGAAATCTGAAAAATATTTAGAAGGTCAATCTATGCAAAGACCACCACTATTTGAAAGTGATGGTTTTCTTTATTGGAAAAATCGATTCGAAACTTATGTGAAATCAAAAGATCTAGATCTTTGGCATGTTATTACTAATGGTGATTTTCCTCCTATACAAAATAATCCCGAAACCAAAAGGGATGAAATTGTACCTTTTGAAAAACAAAACGATGATTTGAAAAAGAAACTTGCTAAAAATAATGAGGCTAAAATGGTTATTTATAATGTGTTACCACGCAAAGAATATGAAAGAATTTTTATGTGCAAAACCGCAAAAGATATTTGGAACTCTTTATTAATCACTCATCAAGGTAATAGTCAAGTTAAAGATAATAAAATAGATCTTCTTGTACAACAATATGAACAATTTACGATTCCGGAAGAGGAATCAATTGATAATGCTTTTGTTAGATTTAACACTATCATCACAAGTTTAAAAGCACTTGATGAGAATTTTTCTAGCAAGAATTTTGTAAGGAAATTTCTTAGGGCTCTCCATCCGAAGTGGCGTGCTAAAGTGACGGCTATTGAGGAGTCAAAGAATCTATCAACTCTACAACTTGACGAGCTAATTGGAAACTTGAAAGTGTATGAGGTGATAATAAAGAAAGATTCCGAAATGATCAAAGGAAAAAGGGAGCAAACCAAGTCAATCGCATTGAAAGCAAAAAAGGACTCTAGTGACGAAGAATGCTCAACCTCCGAAAGTGAAAATGAAGAGTATGCCATGGCCGTAAGAGACTTCAAGAAATTCTTTAAAAGACGAGGAAGATACGTTAGACAACCGTTTGATGAAAGAAAAACATTCCAAAGAAACAAGGATGACAAGACTAGCAAGAATGAAAGAAAGTGCTTCAAGTGCGGAGATCCAAACCATTTTATTGGAGAATGTCCGAAATTGTCAACAAGTCAAAACCACAAGGCCTTTGTAGGAGGAGCATGGAGTGATAGTGACAACGATGAAAAAGACACAACAAAAGAAGAAAAGTGTCCCATGGCAAGATCTTCCGATGAGGTATGTTCCGAAACCGAATACTATAGTGATGATAATTTATCGTTAGATGAAAAAGATTTAGATAGTGAATATAGTAGATTATGCAAACTCGGACAAAAAGTCATAGCTAAAAATAAACTACTAAAACACACTAATAATAAATTAAAGGATGAAATACTTGAGTTAAAAATAAAACTACAAAAGCTAGAAAAAGGAAAAGAAAGTATTATAGAATGTAAAGAATGTCTAGTTGTTAAAAATGAGAATAAACAACTTAAGGAAGAAATTATTAGATTTGAGAAATTTGAAAATAGTAGTCAATCACTTAGTAAAATAATTGGCTCTAAAAGAATTGCCAAAGATAAAGCCGGTTTAGGATACGACTCAACCGAAGCATCAACTAGTAAATCTAAAAATGTAAAGTTTGAAAGTGAAACTAGTGAACTAAAACCTTTAGAGTTAAAACCAAAGTATATACTTTTGAAAGATAGATTAGTACCTATTGCAAGTGATGAAGAAATTAAAAGCTTTCATAAATCATCTTTAAAACCTGAAAGTAGAAACCCCCAAGCCAATAATAAGATCTAAAACTCCACCACCTAGAAAACCAAATAGTCCTCATCCTAGGTCTAAAACTCCTCAACCTAGAGTAAACCAAAATAGACGAAACTTTCACAATAATCATCAAATGTGGAACTTCAATCCTTGGGGAATGATTCTACCATACATGCACCCAAGTCAAATGCGTAACATCTTTGGACCAAACAACTTTGGTCAAATGAGACAATGGGGACCAACAAGATGAATTCATCATACCTTGGCAAGCTTGGTTCTCTATCCGCTTTCACATGGTCATGAAATCTCTTGAAGACTTTGAAGATTTACTTGTTGAAGAGAAAAAGGTACACGTCTCTTTTAAATTTCCATGTTAAGATTGCATGCTTAGTCTAGTATCTAGTTCATTATTACTATAGCTTATTTCATAATTATTCTTAGCTTATTTTCTTGTTTATATATATACACATTTTTTTGCATATATATATATATATATACACATATTATTATTAGACATACTATATGCCTTTATAACCTAGAAAACTCATTAGTTGATTTTCTAGAACTAGAAATTGTTCGTTTACGAACCTTTTCTTTTCCCCGCTTTTGGCCTTCTTGAACTTTAAACGTTCAATCATACTCATGTTGATGTAGAGAAATGAGTTGAAGAACCTATGGATGAAACAAACTCCCGTCACCTTTTGCATCCGTCTCCTTCTCCTTTTTCTCGTCTTATAAACCCATACTATATATATATATATATATATATATACACACACACACACACACTTATATACCTTCCACACTTTTCATCGTCGACTTGACGGCTTGATTAATTTTATCCAAAATTATCAAGGAAATTTTAGTTGATAAAATGTCAAATAAAAATGTCAAGTAATTCTGTTCGTGCGAACACTCTCCAACGTATTTTTGATTAAAAATAAATCTAATATATATATATATATATATATATATATATATATATATATATATATATATATATATATATATATATATATATACTTACTTATTTTTATTTTTAGAATCAAAACCGCGAAAAACTTAAAATTTGACTGGGCGGCCCCCTTAATCATTAAGGGGACCGGCAGTGTTAATATGGGCGGCCCCCTTAATGTTTAAAGGGGCCGGCCATCTGATTGTTCCAATACGTTTTCCCTCTTATTTCTTTTATCAAACACTCCTCTTTCTCATCATCCCCATTTTCTGCTGCTACTGTGACGAAAATCCAAACCCCAAAACATCTAAAACCACTTCCAAATCACATAATTCGGGTTATTTCGCAAAGGGCAAATTCATCTAACACGATTACCATCACTTATTGTAAGATTTTCATAACACATTTCATTTAATTTCATCAAATTTGGTTATAATCATGATTTAGCATTTTATTTCAATTTCTTCAATTTCATCTTTTCTTTCAAATTGAGTCTAGAAATTCAATAACTAAATGCTTCCCTTAGGATTAGAAAGTATGATTAACACTAGAAACCAACAATTACAAACACCTCTTGTCGAAAATTTTTTGAAAAAGTTCATACACTCATTTTCAAAATTTTGCTTGTACATTGTTGAATAATGCTACAAAAACTTGCTAAAACATATCACATTATGATTTTATAACCTATTTATCACAAAAACAATTTTTTCGATGAAGTAAAATTTTTTTTGTTTGATAAGAGGGTGTTTGGATCATGTCCAAATAGTGTCGAATATTTTCTAATATAACCTTTACAATACATCATCATGAATATAAGTATAAAACTAGCATTTTAGAGTTGTCAAGATATATAATTCATATACATATTGACATTTTGGTAGTAAATTTTCTAGATAAGGAAGCGTTTGGTTTAACTAGAAAAATAGTATTTTTGAGTCAAAGTATAAACTATTCTTTTCGAAACAAATCATTTGCATAAGAAACTTGTTGGAAATAGCTAGTTATACAATCTAATGTACATCTAGCAAATTTTCATGATATATTAAGATGTTTAAAGGGGCGTTTGGATTATCCCATGACGACTTGATAAACATCGTAAAATATATCTAACACAAGTTAAAAATAAAATAAGGAACATGGTAAACTACTTCTTAAGTTAAAGGTCTTTAGAGTCGAAGTACGTTTACGTTCCACATACGTCATAAAAATATAAGTATCATGTTTTAACGTTAACTTTATTTTAATTTTGTTATTGTGTTTATGTGAAAATGCCAAAAGTTATTACCGAAGATATTTCCTTAACAAAAAACTATATTCCCAAAGTCTCACAACTTCCCACCACCTCTCCTTCCATTGCTCATTTCTATCGTCAAATTGAAGATAGAAATATTCATGAAGGTCTTGTCGTATATCCCTCTTACTATCAATCCGATTTTATCGATCGTATGTTCACTAATATCCGCTTTGAATGTCTCTTCCAAATAAATGAACCCATTATTCCTCGCTTCATTCTCGACTTCTATAGCCAAGTCAAGGTCCAAACCGATGATTTTGGTTCCATTCTCATCTCATTCATGATCCAACATGAATTCATTACTCTAACTCTTGCACAATTCGGTCAAATTCTCCAAATTCCTTTCACCGGTCAATCCGTTTTCACAAACGAATGGGATCTTGGTTCTCTGCAATATTCTTGTCCAACTTTTGGTCCTTACTTCTCCAAAATTCCTTCTCCACTCAAAATTCGTCAAATGCTCGGTTTAACTCGTGAAACCACCACTCGAAAAATCAAATCCAAAAATGTCGATATCACCGAAAACCAAATTCTACTCAAAGAATTAAGCTCCGACATGAAGCGTTGGGAAGAACTCATTCGTGAGAATGCGTTTCGTACCGGAGGCCACCGTGACCATCTCCCGGCTAGCCTCGCTCACATGTTGTATTGTATTGTTGCCGAACAACATTACAATTTGGCTTATTTCTTCATCAAGCGCATTGAACGTGCAAGATCTACTCCTAGGGCAAATCTTCCGTATGGAATGTTCGTTACTCGTCTCTATCGTCATGTTATCGCAAACTATCCCGATCTTGATGGTAGCATTTATGAGTCCATCTATCCGACCTTACATCCTCTCGTTCTTAAACAAACCCGTAAACCTCGTAGTGATAAGGGTAAATCTCGTCGTCATAGTTTTTATGGCTCATCATCTCGTCAAGAGGATGACGAAGAGGATGAATTTATTCATCGTGCTCCCTCTCCCGATACGTTTCTTGAAGACTTGGAAGAACTTGAAGAAGACGACTACCTAGTGCCATCTCCTTCATCTCAAACTAACCAAGTGCTATTTGAGCGACAAACCGATTTGCTCAATCAAAACCGAAGGATACGTGAGGAGATGCGAGGAGGCTTCAAATCTATTGCTAAGACGATTGGAGGATTGTTCAAGAAGAAGAAGTGATGGGGAATTTTTATTTGCTTTGGATGATCATGTTTGTTGAACTATTAGTTTGTTACTTTTGTTGAATAATTGTTTCTTGTGTGCTTTATTTCCGACATATATTCGGAAATTAATATTTGTTGCCATGATTTTAGATACATTTAAACTATGTTATTAGTTAACTTATTATTATTTGATGCTCTACATGCATGCTTGTTTTTATACTTGTCTTTAATCTATGCTTGCATGATTTATTTATGTTTATATATATGTTTCTCTAATAGACCAAAACTAAAATAAAATGTTCCAATAGAGCTTGCTGCAAACACAAAACCAAAATAAATCACTTTTAGAAAAATTTTGAAATTTGATCGTCTGGGAATTCACCAGATGGGCGGCCCCCATAATTCACACGGGCGGCCCCTTTAATTTTAAGGGGGCCGGCCATGAATTAAAGGGACCGGCCATCTGGAACAGTTTTTACACTGTTTTCTTTTTGTAACTTGTGACTTCTTTTGCTAGTCCCAGCTACCATTTCCCTTAAAAACTAAACTGATTTTGGAATCTAACAATGCAACTTCAAATTAATACCATTTCTAATCATGATTCCATGCTATATAACCCTTTCCACCTTCATCCACACTTCATGATCATCATCAACCTCAACAGATTCATCATGTCATCACCAAAAACCACTACCTCCAACAAAGCTAAGAAACAAAAACTTGTTATCATCCCACCAAAATAACTCTTTATTGATCTCACTAGTGAAGACAATACCACTCCATCACCACCACCTCAATGCTCATCTCCTAGTGCTCCAAATGCACCATCCAAAACACCATCAACACATGAAACGTCCACCTCTTCCATACCATAATCATCATCCATCAATGACTACATCAACACTCACCTATCAACTCCACCAAGAATTCCACCACCACCACCTCTTGAAAATGCAACCTTAGACATGACACTTTCATTGTCACCCACCACACCTCTTGATGCACAATTTTCACCATCACCACTCAATCCACCAAATTACAATCCCATCCCATAGAGCTTACTTGAAGCCCATGGTGATACATGCCTTTGTTGCATCTATAACCGAACCATCATCTTTGGATTAAGAGATGAAATCCACTACATGTTTTCATACCTTGAAAGCTTGTTCCCTCAACCTCAACCAACAACATCCACACCTCCACCACCAACATCAACCACACCTCCACCTTCATCAAACATACCTCCATCAACTCCATCATCTCCACCTACAACTTTGCTCCTCCCAAACTAAGCATGGATCATGGTTGGAAAATAAAATTGTTTTTAACCATTTTGATGAACAAGCTCTAGGAAAAACATTTCTATTAAGAGTTTTGGTTGATTGTAAGCCCTTAAGGCTTTAGTTTACTAGTTGAATTATTCATGTATCTTGGATGCATGTTGCTTGTATTTCATTCATATTAATGAAATGTTTCCTTCCATGCTTAGATTGCTTGTTCTTTTCTTTTCATATATATAATTGTTGCATGCATATATATTGTATGTTCTAAATATTTTTGCAAGCATTCCATATCTCGACTTGTCTTGTAACCTTAAAATGAGGGGGAGTACACATCAAGGGGGAGCTCATCCAACATCGGGATAACCTTTTTGATGTTTACAAAAAGGGTGAGAAGTGATATAAACCACTAAATACTTGCATATATAATAATTTTTGATTTAATGAGTTTAGATTTTGTAATCATCAAAAAGGGGGAGATTGTTGATACAAATAATGCGTAAAAACGTTATTAATATTTTTCGATATCCCTATGTTTTGACGATCACAAAATTTAAAATCATTACGTAAATAAGTATTTAGTGACAAAATATCATTATATCCATCTAATTCACTTAAGGTATGAATAAACAAGTGCCTAATACATTTTATGATCAAAGGAAGGTTTATTTACTAATTACAAATTATATAAAATGGTATAAACATTTTATATATTTTAGAAAAACACTTTTGGTAATTAAAGAAAATGTTTATTTCATAATAAATATTTGAATTCAAATTTTTAACCAAATTCAGTTAAATTTTCACCAAATAAACTTTCCCCAGTAAAAGGCAAAGAATCTGGCCGTTTCATATGGGCGGCCCCCTTAATTATAAGGGGCGGCCCCCTTAATTTTAAGGGGGCCGGCACACAATTAAGGGGGCCGGCATACGCTCATGTGTCAGATTTCTTTGCCTATAAATACTGGTTCAAATATGAATTTTTTCCTTACCTTTTGCACTAAAACTTTCTGTTCTAATTCTCACAAATCATCTTCCTAAATCCTTTGATCATAAACATATTAGTTCTTGTTTTCAAGTGATTCTATCCACCCTCATTCAAAGTGCAAGATAAGAATACTCATTTCATCTCAAACCAAGAAGTATTGAAGATTAGTTGTGTAGCTTGTATTTATTGTTTAGTTGTGTAGTGATTGTAATTGATAGATCTAGGAGGGTTAGTAGTTGTGAATAGAAGTAGTGAAGAAATAGTTGTGGTGTGAAGAAGAAGTAGTGAAGGTGTGAGAAGTAGTGTTGTGAACAAGTTGTGAAGAAGGCGTGTAGTGGTGTGAGATTGGTTCTAGCTACTATTAGGACTCGACATTTAGCTTAGTGTTGTTAATTGGTGTAAGCGAAAGTTGTGTAAGGTTTCTCCGCCAAAAAGGGAGTTTGTTGACATAGTGAAGAAAACTCTCTAGTAGGTGACTCGAGGAGTGGAGTAGGGCGAAGAGGTGCTTCGTAGCCGAACCATAATAAATATCATGTGTTGTGGTTTGATCTCTCTATCTCTATCTTTTCATTACTTTCATATTTACGTTATCATTATTTAGTTAGTTAGATTAAATTGTTTGAGTTGTGCAAGTGTTGATATTCACATAAATAAGAATCGAAGTTTTTATGAAACAAAGTTTTTTAAAATATAAATTGACGTAAAACTATTCAACCCCCCCTTCTAGTTTTCCACACTTTATTACATGTTTTAAGATTTAATCCATAAACTTTTGCTTGATTGATGTTTTTGTACACATGTTTTTAAAAGTAACTCCTTTAAGACAAATTCATAGTGATGGTAAGAAGGCTTGGAAAGAGCCTTTGAGTCTGTCTTGGTTATCACACTTATGAATACGTCTTAAACGAATTTCTTTTATCTTCATTCTTGTACAATGTCATATTAAGGGTGATTTACCTCAATTCCACTTTTGTGGGCGATAATTGTAGGTTCTTCTTTAATTGGTGAACCCGATACCTCAAGTAAAACTTTTTGTATTAATCTTAAGAATTGGTTATAAAAAGGTTTTGAAAACTTATGCTATAAAGATAAGTGCATGCATCTTTATACATGTTTTGATTGTCACATCAAAATTAAATACCCTAAAATTTAAGTTACACGCCATCTATCTATAAGGAACACTTGGAGTTATAATTTAGTAAACATGAGACCTAGGCTAAATTTTAATAACAAGGTAAAATTCTGTTAATGCGTGAGACCATAGATAGTAATTTTACAGTTTCTAAGGTAGACTACTTAATTAAGTTGTGCGTGAGACCTAGAACTTAAGGAATGAGATGGGATGAAACATGCTTACAAGGAAAATTGATGAATCACAAGGAAAATTGATGAATCAATTTGATGTAAATCCCATAATGATCTAGGAATTGGAAATCTTGTTTGCCAATTATTGTTCGACATATTACCATCTTTTATACTTTCACCACTAGCAGATCAACTGATGTGGTGGAACCTATGTAAAGTTGGATCCTAGATTTTCAAGAAAATTAGTTGGTTATATGAATATAGCCTTGGGTATTATATTTCCTTGGAAATATTTATTATCGAAAATACTAATGTATGAACTTTTATCTATAGATATGGCTCAACCCAATAACCCATCTGTGATTTCTACTTTCAAGTGTCATCTTGAGAGGGAAAAACTGACTGGAAAGAATTTCAATGAATGGTACCGATCGCTCAGAATTGTCTTGAGGGCGACCGGAAAACTCAATTACT
The DNA here is from genome assembly GCA_030686995.1 of Artemisia argyi. Lineage (NCBI taxonomy): Eukaryota > Viridiplantae > Streptophyta > Magnoliopsida > Asterales > Asteraceae > Artemisia > Artemisia argyi. The sequence goes on from CM060684.1 coordinate 20,953,502, forward strand.
TGACTACTCATTGTCAATAGGAGCTTGCTGAAACTGAACCTGAACCAGTTAAGGCAGCTTGGAGACTTGAGCATGCTAAATACAATGAGGTTGCTTGTTTAATGCTCACTAGTATGAATGCTCAGTTTAAAAAGAAGTTTGAGTACTACTTTCCTAAAGACATGCTTGATGAACTTCAAAAGTCTTATGAAAAGTCTCCTGCAATTGAATTGTGTGAGTGTCTTGACAAACTACACAGCTGCAAGCATGGTGATGGTAAACTAGTTGAAGATTATGTGAATGAGATGAAAGACTACTTTGATCAACTTCACAGAATTGGATTTGGTTACCCCGAGAATGTGCAAATGAACTTGATCAACAGGTCCCTTAATAAGGATTTTGCTGGTTTTGTTCAGAACTTCAACATGCATTGCTCGGGGAAGACAGTCTCAAAATTACTCGCATTGATTGTTGATTATGAGAAAGGTCTACCAGCCAAGGTCAAGGCTCCTACCCCGCAAGTGTTGGCAATTCATGGGGGAAAAATCCAGAAGAAATCGCATGTGAACAAAGGCAAAGGGAAAGGTGATAAAGGCAAGCAGGTCATGGCCTATCAACCACAACCCATGATGAAGCAACATCAGCCTAAGCAGGACAAGGTGAATCCTCCAAACAAGAAGGATCAGGCTTGTCACCACTGTCATGAAATGGGGCATTGGAAACGCAATTGTCCACTCTATATCCATGACTTGCGACAAAAGAAGCAGAATAATGAGACTGGTAACCCCAGTAATTCAGGTGCGTTCTTTATGATTGAATTATTCACTATTACTCCTAAATTGAATTCATGGGTATATGATACGGCATGTGGCATTCATATTTGCAATACCTTGCAGGGGTTTAGAGTTGAGAGAAAGCTGGCCTATGGAGAACAATTCTTGCACGTGGGTAATGGAGCACATGCAAAAATTGAAGCTATAGGCGTTTTTAATTTAGTGTTGCCTTTGGGCTTAGTACTATCTTTAAGTAATTGTCATTATGCACCGTCAATTGTTAGAGGTGTTATTTCATTTTCATGTTTGTTGAACCTTGGTTTTGATCATACTATTACCAGCAATGGAATTTCAGTTTCTTTAAATGGTATTTTTTATTTTAATGCTATTGCTGTGAATGGTATTTTTGAGATTTATATGAATGATAATGATAATGCTTTTGTTAAAAATAATTCAATGTATAGCATCAATCATAAGAGAATCAAGAAAGGTCTGGATTCGTCTTATCTTTGACATTGTCGAATTGCTCACATTGGCAAGACTCGCTTGGAAAAGCTGCAACATGATGGGCTTTTAGAAAAGATCAATGATGAATCATTTGATAAGTGCGAATCTTGTATTGCTGGGAAGATGACAAAGAAACCCTTTAAAAATAGGATTGAAAGGGCTTCTGATCTACTTGGTCTTATTCATACAGATGTGTGCGGACCACTTAGACATGTGTCAAGGAGAGGTGCTAGCTACTTCTTAACATTTACGGATGAATACAGCCGTTATGGTTATGTTTATTTACTTAAACATAAGCATGATGTATTTGAAACATTCAAAGTGTTTAAAGCAGAAGTAGAGTTGCAACTTGGAAAGAAGATTAAAGCTCTTCGATCCGATAGAGGTGGTGAATACCTGAGTCAAGAGTTTATAGATTACTTAGCTAAGGAAGGAATTGTCTAGCACCTTACTTCTCCATATACTCCACAACAAAATGGTGTATCTGAGAGAAGGAATCGTACATTGCAAGATATGATACGATCTACGTTTAATCTAACAACTCTTCCTTTTTTGTTTTGGGATTATGCCTTAGAATCTGTGGTTCACATTCTAAATATGGTTCCAACAAAGAAGGTGGATAAGACACCATATGAGTTATGGACTGTAAAAGCTCCTAACTTGTCTTATCTAAAGGTTTGGGGTTGCGAGGCATATGTTAAACGTGACTCAGCAGATAAAGTACTCCAACAAAGATCTATAAAGTGCATATTTGTAGGATACCCAAAGGAAACAATGGGTTACTACTTTTATTACCCACCTGAACACAAAGTTTTTGTTGCAAGGTTTGGAGACATCTTGGAAAAGGAGCTCATATCTCAAGAATTCAGTGGGAGAGTATATGATCTGGAAGACGATCATGAAGATGTTACACCTTCTGAAAACACTAGCCAACTTCCTGTGGAACCTGAAAGTTTAGGTCCTCCACCTGAAGTTGAAGTGGTTCCCATTGGTAGGTCAACTAGACCTGTGAAAGCTCCTGAACGTCTATGTCTTAACGTAGAGTGTGAGGAAAATATACTAGGGGATCTTGATGAACCTACTAGTTATAGGGATGCCATGAATGGTCCTGAAAAGGAAAAATGGCAGGATGCTATGAATGGGGAAATGCAATCCATGAAAGATAATAAAGTCTGGATAGAAGTAGACCTACCTTCGGGTGCCAAGCTAGTTGGGAGTAAATGGCTCTACAAGAAAAAGACTGATATGGATGGCATTGTACACACCTATAAGGCCCATTTGGTAGCTAAAGGCTATACTCAAACATTTGGTGTTGGCTATGAGGAGACCTTTTTTCCTGTACCTGACATTAAGGCTATTAGGATTCTCATAGCTATAGCTACTTACTATGACTATGAGATTTGGAAAATGGATGTCAAAACCGCCTTCTTAAACGGTCACCCAGATGAAGACATCTATATGGCGCAGCCTGAGGGGTTTGTGAATCCAGAATTCCCAAATCGTGTATGCAAACTTCAAAGATCCATTTATGGATTGAAGCAAGCATCACGACAATGGACTAAAAGATTTGATAGTGAGATTAAAAAGTATGGATTCACTCAAAATCTTGCTTACATTGATAAAATATTGAAGATATTCAATATGCAAAATTCCAAGAAGGGATATTTGCCAATGCAAGAACAACATGGCTTGAGTAGAAAAGTTTGTGCTTCAACACCTGCAGAGGTGCAATGCATGAAAAGAGTCCCTTATGCTTCGGCTGTGGGATCTATTATGTATGCGGTAAAAAGTACAAGGCCTGATGTGGCATTTGCTAAGAATCTGACCAGTCGATATCAGCAGAATCCAGGTGAAGCTCACTGGACTGCTGTTAAGAATATTCTTAAGTACCTTAGGGCTACTAAAGAGATGTTCTTAGTTTATGGGGGTACTCCATCTGCAGAACTTGATGTTATAGGTTACTGCGATGCTTCTTGGAAAGGTGATAAGGATGATACGAAGTCTCAAACGGGTTATGTCTTTGTCATTAATGGAAGAGCTGTGGATTGGAGGAGCAGAAAGCATAGTACACTAGCAATGTCTGCAACTGAAAGTGAGTATATAGCTGCTTCAGAAGCTGCAATGGAAGCCATTTGGATTAGGAAGTTTGTTTCGGGGCTTGGGGTTATGCCATCGATTCAAAGACCTATAAAAATGTATTGCGACAACTCAGCTGCAATCACATTTGCCAATGAACCTGGAATCATGAAAGGCACTAGACATTTCCCGATTAAGCATCACTATGTTCGAGAACAAGTCAAAATAGGTGAAATCGAGATGCTCAAAGTTCACACAGATGAAAACTTAGCAGATCAGTTAACAAAGCCTCTACCTGGCACCAAGCTTTATAAGCATGTTGAAGGCATAGGACTTCGTTTAGCTGAAAGTTTCATGCCCATTTTTGATTAGTATTTGGATAAAGGATGTAATGTACAATTATTATTTTAATGGAATAAAGTATTGTTTATGTTTATTTATCATTGTCTTAATAATATATCCTGTATTTGCATGTTTAAATCATGAATAAATTATTATTCTAAATTATCCGTTGTCGATTAATGATATGCGAATACCATTAAACTAAGACAAATTTGAGTATTGGTCAGGATATACTTGAAAGTATATCGATGTGTAGTCATACCAATTTCACATGATATTCAATGAATTGAATATAGGACTTATCCCAACTATATGATTTCATATTTGTGAGAATCATATTTAAAGTTATCCTTAGACTTGAGATACGAGATAAGAGTCATGGATGTAGTGCATTTTTGTAAAGCAATCTACCACTCACCGTAACAGGGAGTTATAAGGGTTGTTTTCAGAAGTGTTGCAAAGTCCATGGGTTATTCTTGTAGTCAAGAAAGAATTTGTTCCTTCTGATTTGTTCAGAAGTTTAATACTGCTGGGCCTCTTGTAGGGTTGACAAAATATTTGCGTGGCCACGCCCAAAGTCTATTTGGAATACGTTCAGATTTTTTGGTAATTTTGTTCAATCATAAAGAAACGAGAAACGGAAAGTTAATAAAGAATCTCATATCTTTATTGATGTAGTATTAGTAACAAAAGGATAATTATAATGATGAATCATTAACGGTTTTCCAGGAAACCTAGCTCGAGTCGTGCTGGGGGCATTGGAGTGTTGCAAGACGCCAACCAATGTCATTACACCATTAATAGATATACGAGTGGGAGCTGTTAAAGTTACGTATAAATATTAATAGTGTATGACTAGTATCGAACCCGAGACCTCAGGATTACACACATTACAAATGAGTATTTGGAAATAATAATTGATATATATTAATAGTTATATAATTATTTACAACTAGAAGGACTTAACGGTCGTTAGTATTAACCGTATGGACTAACTATCGTTAAATGTAACCGAGAAGGACTAATATGAAATTAGATGTCAAGAAGGATCCGGAAGATCCTCTTGGATCTCTATGGCCGGTCGAATGGGGGGGGGGGGGGGAGGGGAAACCCAACCTACATCAAACTTGTCCTTTAAGTTTCTATTAGTATATATATAAACACAAAGGGTTATTTGTTTCTCACCTTTTGTGCACACACATAACCCTAAAATTGTTTTCTTCTCTCCCTTGTTTTCATAACCGATCGAACACCCCTAATCCCTTAGGGTTTCAATTTTTTGTGAATCAAATTAACTTCTATTTGATTTTACTTGCATAAACTTAATACGGTTTAATTTGTGTGTACAAGAATGAGGTAATAACTCACTATAGTTATTATCAAGGGATCGATAAACAAAACCGTAAGGGTTTGTCATTGATCCATTGTTACATAAGTCCAAGATTTACTTATTTGATTCTTGTTCGGGCTAGAATCACCACGGTACGTTCCTATTATGTTTTGGTTAATTATTATGTGTTATACTTGATCCTAGCTTCCGCAATACGTGTACTTTTGTATTTAAATTCTAACACCCTTCATGAACACATAGCCATATGGCCTTTAATTTCCTTATAAGGCAAGTAATCAAGTAATACTTCTAGCTAACCTAATCTAAATTACAACATAGAATTAAGTCCCTAAACTACGTTTAAGTTTGCTTATATATCCTGCATGGCATAGTTTTCCTAGCTTGGAAATCAAAATCCTGGCCTTTGCATGTTTATCTTTGGTCACCCACATCACCAGCAAAAAATAAACAAATAAGGCCATGCAGAACAATCTCTTAATAGACAGATCTCCCAATCAGGGATATAACATAATCTAACACATATAAAGGGTGTTTAGGAATTACTTACTTGATCGTGCGGTAACGTTAGCTCCTATACCTTCTTGACTTGCACAAAATTGCCTTCTTCTTGATCTTGATATTTCAGTTGATCACCTAGGGTTTCTTGGAAGAATCACCACGTGACTCTATCAATTGACTACCGGTACTGCACAAGTAGAATTAGTGCTTCAAACCTATGCAAGTTGCAGAGTACAGAATCAGGTAACAAGTCGACTTGGTAATCAACTTAGGTCAATTAGGGATCAACCAAAAAGGGTTTTGCCCCTTTCCTTTGGTTGATCAGATGTAGAGAGGAAGAGGGGAAGGAACTAGGGTTTAGAGGATTGTTATGACTTCTATTTATGTGCCGTTTTATTTATAAGGAAATAAATAATTTCCAAATTGCACTAAAAGTCTATAATAATTTTCTATTAAGTAATACATGTTTGACAAGTCAAACTCCTCAATGGGGTTCGGCCGACATCCATACATTCTTATGGATTATAGTTTTGCCTTTTATGCTTAAATATATTTATCTCAAATAAATATACACACTCTGGATAATTACCGTTTACCCTTCTATGAGAATATTGCTATATTCTCATTTCCTCTTCATTTTTATTTTATTTCATCACTCTTTTTTCATTAGCAATTTACGTGCTCCATTTAGTGTGCACCGGTGTGACCCATTGGCATTTCTATGAAAAATAGTTGCGGAAGACTTTGTTCTTTACATATCAATCCTTTCGTATCTTCTACTCAATGGTTGATTGGAAAACGCTAAAAGGTTTACTTCAAAATGCCGAATCCTTGATTTGAGATGATGTAATTTGTACGACACTGAAAGTATTATAGTGTATTAACACATAAAAGTTGAAAATAATATGAAAGTTGAATCATCTGATGGAAGATGTTGGTCAATCCTGATTCTGTTACCAAATGCCATCGAAAGTCAACTTAGTTACCTAGCTTTTTAACACACATCTATACTATATAATAAACCAGAATAATTTACAAACCCTCTAAAGCATGCGATGCAATTAATTTGATGATGTGTCTTGATTGTGATTGGTCGATCATTTAATGCGTACAAGCATCCCAATGCATTCTTTTTTCTAAAACACAAAACCAAAAGTCAACATTAACACAAACAATAAAATCCGCTCCTTATTTGTTTTAGTTTTGTAAGGTATTCAATGCCATTAAACAATACATTTGATCTATACGCTCCTCTTCATCTCATTCAAAAGAATGCATATCAGTTTCATATCAAATCGTCCTCTCCAAATATCATCTACACTGACAATATGGACGAATTGGTAAGTATCCATTTAATTTTAATATTTAGGTTTCGATTATTTACTTGATGAATTAAATTTAATATTTTTGTTTAATCAGAAGTCAAAACAATAAAAAAATGGGGAAAATCACCTTGATGAATTGCGTTACAATTATTTTTTTCGGTTCAAATATATGATATATTTCGATTGAATATGTTATAATTTATTTGTGTTTAATGAGAATCTTAAATTTTTTTGGGGGGAAATCATCTTGATATATTTCCATTGATTATGTTATAATTTACTTTTGTAGGTAGAATGTGATTGAGGAAGATTAACCAGGTTTGACAAGTTTTATCTTTTTTCATTCTTTAATTTAATTGTTAGTAGATGATATGGCTTGATGAAAATGATTATTTGTAGTTTATGTTTTATGTGTGTTTTCTATGCACGCCAACTATTTGATAAATTGTGTAACTGTCTCTCTTCTTAGTTTATCATAGTACCTTAAAACTTAGGTCGAGTACGAGTAAATAGTGACTATGGTTTATCGTAGTGCCTGATAAGAACAAGATAGTTCTTGCTTTAAGTTTTTGGCGTATCTACTTCTCCTAGAACGTTGTTATAGTAGTAGCGGTTTATGTCAAACATGTCAAATAAACCATAGCTAATAGGAGGAACGAGTTAATGAGACATCTTATCCTTACAAAAGTATTAGGAGCAATTAAAGGTTAATCTATCTATCTACAAAAGCATTGACAGAGAGCTTGGTAAAAAACAAGTAAACTTGAATAAGCTTATCCATAGACCCATAGTGTTGTTTATGAATTGTAATAAGCCAATAAGCTGGTTGAATATGCTTATCCATAGACCCATGGTGTCTAATGAATGATAGATTCTCACTGTATACATCATGTATTGGTAAATGATTTTTTTTTAATGTTCTGCAGGATTTTAGAGGCAGAGGAAGATCTTTTCGAAATGCAGAGGCAAAGGAATTATGAGAAAAGACAAATCTTATCAAGGTACTGCACATATTAACTCTTTTAATAAGTAATATCTATAGGGTAATTCAAATGTGCATCGGAATTTTGAATAAATGTGTTATTAAGTTAGAAGATTATCCGAATGATTATGGTAAGTACAACCTTGACTAAAACATATAGTGTATATAGAAATTGATGATAGACAATGCTTGAATCACTTTATGAACTTGCTCCAGCTCCAATGAGAATAGTTCTTTACATGTAGGTTCCACAATCTAACCTAAGAGAAGTGGTTACAAGGCGGTGAAAAGTGACAGTAACACATGTTATTTGAAATTGACTTACTCAATCACTTAATTGTAGAGGAAACTTCACCAGTAGCTATGTCTAGAGTAGTGGCTAATGAAAGACCAATATGCCCTCTTGATACAGAATCTGAATGGCGTTGTGAGCCATCATATGTCAACCTTTGTGATATGCATTATATTCCCATAATTGCACACCAGGAAAATCCGTAGCCACACTAAAGTATGTTTTTAATTATTAAAATCTTGATTTGCTTTGATGTGAATGATGTGAACTATTTAATTCTTTGTGAAAAGGATTGAGTGATTAATAATTTTTAGATTACAAGCGTGAAAAATCATTTAAAACCTATCAATAATGAATCAATATCAAGAGTTCCATTTTTTGTTTTTAATAATTTGGGTAATTCGCTTCATTCTAAACTTCGATCAAAACAGGAAAAATAACATTATTAGGCGGGTTGAACCAAAGATTTTCATATATTGACGTACCTGTTGTTGGCTTCTGAAAGATATTAATGGTAGAAGAAAGGCTTTGGAAAAATTGGTTGGGTTTCACTCGGATATTGTACGAAAGGTTGCTGCCACCCCCTTTGATCTTGGTGGGAAATTTCATGGGTTCAAGGTAATAGTTAGATGTTAATTTCATTATGCAAAGTGGTCTTCTTTATACCTTTCACCAGGGATAAATTGCAACTAATTATGGATTGTTTAGAAACTGTCTCTATGAATTGAATATGTATCAATATTTATTAATTTTTGTCTCCGTGCAGAATCAGTTGTATGGTAGCTTCCAAGAACGACATTGAGGCTTTAGTTGTAGTTTGCTTGGGATACCTGCTAAAGGTATGCTACTAAATTATCCTACATTTTTTTTGGATTGTTTAATGTATGTTGGCTTTTAGCGAGTTTGATTATTTAGCTTACTTTGTGTTGTTGGGCTTCAAACTTCTTGATTAGCAACCATGTCTAGGATTACACTTTATTTAAAGCAAGTCCAAATAAAGGTACATGGTTGATTATGGAACGTGAACTAGACAAACGAACAAAATGCTGAATTTTTCGGGCACACTAATGTGAATTTGGTATATTTCTGTTGATATGCAAAAGTACTTGGCTGTTAACATATCTGTATTCAACAAACGGCCAATACGTAAAATTAGGGGTGTCAGTAGGGTCCGGTTGACCCGAACCTGATAAACCGACATTACTATTGGGTTGGTTTGGGGTTAGGAAAATGGATGTTATCGGGTTATTGGGTCATCCCGATAAGACCTGAAAATCAATATTTAATTTTTTTTCATGTCTTTTAACTTCATGGCTAACTGGTACTTAAGCACCAACTTAGCTACTGTCAACCGGTGCTTTAGCAATTAAGTATAAATAAAGTATTATAACCAACCATCCCTCCGACTTAAGTCAAGCTCAAATACTGAAGTCGTATAGAGCGGGTCAGGAATGCTACTCACAGACCATCCTTCTTACTTAAATCAAATTCAACAAAATACAGTTGGTATTTTTAAGTTCCACTCAATACATTATGTTCATTAAACCAAAAAAACTGAGCTTATTGACTAAATGATACGCACAAACAATAGAATGAGCTTATTGACTAAATGATATGCACAAACTATAAAATGCACTGAACCTGTGGTTTGTCATAAAATATATGGATTTGTTTGAGCTAGAGTGTTAATCACTAATTAGTATATCGATATCTATGGATCATCATAGCAAAGTGTTAATCGCTAATTAGTAGTAATGCACATATGTTAACAAACATTCTCTATCTTTATCGTCAAAAGATAAGCCTTTGAACTTAATATTTATTTTATTCATCTAAAGATGAGTAATAGTATGTGATTTTGATTTTCTCAACCATGAAGGGTGCATTGCCCACAAGTAAGCAGTTAATTTTAGTTTTGGTCTCTTAACAATGCAACTAAGAGAAACCAAAGACCAAATATAATCTACAAGCTAAGGCTAACATGTTTACATGCCTTGACCTGATGGGCAATATGTTAAAGTCAATGCAGATATGTAATTAGTGTCGCAAGCATGATGTGTGACTTATTTCATAGTTTTGAGCAGATAGCATTCATAGTGTTACCGATAACCCTAATCACCTGGCGTGACATAACCCGATCCGAATCCCACCCGAACCCGATAAACCCACCCGATAACATCTCTACGTAAAATGGTATTTAATACACTACATTTTTGCAGGCCCCAAATGGAGTCATTCGAGATGATACCCTGTTGCAACTTCAAGTTCCTATCAAATTTGTGGATGTAAACTCTATGGAGTAGCTGCTTCATCATGGAACATTTTCAAAATATTGGGTTGTGTTAAATTTTTGTTGTAGCAGCTATTGGCGTTTGAATTAATAGTTAATTTTGTTCATTTAGCACCTATATAATGTATGTGAAACATCTATTTTAGACTTTTGTAGTATCTAGAAAAGTAGTTAAATGTATGATTGTTGTCTAACATTTTAAGTTATTAAAAATTGCACAAGAATGTAACGATTAAACAAGAACTCGTGAGATATGTGTAAACATGTGTTTCACGGTAAGTGAAAAAAGTAAGAGAATTGACTTTACTTTTGTGAAAGTGTGGTCGTGATTACATGATTATATGATTATGAAAATTCTAACCCATTCAATGTATTATCCCCATGTCATGGATGATTATGTTTTCATATATAGGTTAGGATTTATCCAATTAATGCGCTGATGTGTCTCGATTGTGATTGGCCGATGATTTAATGCGTACAATACACCATTGCGCACTCCCTTTATGCTCATTTTATGTGTACAATTTTCTGTGTACAATACATGTTGATACAAAAGTTGGGCGTACCTGGTTATTGGGCTCTTGCTCTCGTATCAATTCGCTCCTTAGCACTTTGTTACCTGCGTACTAAGAAAATAAAACAACACCGTTAGGCTTATCGAGGGATTGTCTCCCCCGATTAGACTCCGGCGTGAGAGTAAGTAATCGATTTAGGGTTCTCTTAAAGAGTTAGGGTTTTGTATATCGTACCTTGAATGAGAATCGTATGATTCTATATATAGGGGCTAAGAAACCGTGTTTCTTGCTCCTTACTCTTCGCACGCGTGGTGCTTATCCGAGGTAAGGATATCTATTCCTTGAATAGATAATCCTTATCGTGTACCCGGTGGGTTAGATTGGGCCTTTGGGCTTCATGGGCCCAAAGCGTTAATACTGCGGCCCATACCATTGTCATGGTAGCCCATTCGTGATGGGCTTAGGTGTGAGTAATGTCTATCATTTGGGCTTGCGGCCCAGATGTAGGCTATACGTCATCATGTCCCCCCAGTCTAGTGTGCGCGGCGCGTAGCCGTGGGTACTAGACTTAATACCATCAGCGGTAAGCGTGGCGGGAGGTTGAACAAATATTACCGCCTTTTTGTAGGTGCAATGCACCTAATAATTTCAAAATGGATGCCTCGAAAATCGGGGGTGGTGTCCACGTAGCCCTTGGAATTCGGGAAAAAGTGCATGTACCTGTTCGACTTCTAGCCATACATTTACTGTGAGTGGGTTCCACGTGGATAGAAATTAGGGTTTTCACCACCCTATATAAGAGTCACCGCCCCCCTTTTTTACAATCACACAGTAAAACACACACTTAACCACTATTCACCTTCTTCTTTGAGAGCGTTTTTTTTGCAAAGAAACCTTTTCACTTTCGTAGGTAATTTGTGTGCGTCCCACTTAGTTTTTAAATGAAAATGGTTGCTCAATTGGAGGATTTTCGCTCCGCGATGTCCATTGAGGACGTAACGCAGTTTTCTTCCGACTATTTTGTGCCTTTGGATGTACGTCCAGAGGCTCCAGATGTCGACGCGTGTATAGCTGATTTCCCCGAAGGGAAGATAGGTCTATACACGAAATTTTTTGAGTACGCGAACTACCGCGTACCCATATCTGTGTTTCTGAGCGATTTGCTTAATCACTATCGCCTTCACATCTCTCAGCTGCACTGTATAGGTGCGGCGAAGGTGTCGAATTTTGAGGTAAATTGCCGTTTACTTGCGATAGAACCTACCGTGGACTTGTTCCGTTCCTTTTACCACACGACGTGGTCAAATGGTTGGGTTTCCTTTGCGAAGCGCCAGGGGGCGCTTCAGTGTTATACGGAGAAAGTTGACGCCCTCAAGAATTGGAGGGAGTACTTCTTTTGCGTGGATGACGTAGTCTTTCCCTCCCCTTTTGAGTTTTATACTCAGGAATCCTTACCAAGGGATGGGCGCCCCGCACCCGGTTCCTATAGGCTTGCTGACGCGCAAACTTTAGATGCCAATCGACTGGCCATTAACCCCTATCCGGAGGAGTTTTTGGTACATGTGGGGTTGAGCTGCGCTTATTTTGGCGCTGCAGATGAGGTTCCCACTTTCGTGAGTGAGGATGGCCAGGGTGGGTGTTCATCCCTTATACTTCCTTCTTTGTAAGTCCTTTATTCTTGTCTTCGCGCCTTTAATAACTAATCCCTTTTGTTTTTTTCTTGCTTTATTTGGTGTGCGCAGAGATGGATCTGTTCGCGGTGGTCAAGCTGGACAAGCCAAAGCAGGTGACCATAGGGGTGCGTCCTCTGAAGGAAGGAGAGCAGCCCTTGCTGGAGGCGACCGCGGGGCACTTGACCGTCCTGCCTGCGATGGTCCCCGAGGACACGCCACCACTCCAGGTGAAGCCCGTCCAGAGTGTAGCGCCTGAGGCGGTGGTCGCGCCCACTGTGGAGGTGGTGCCAAATGTGGAGGTAGCGCATGAGGAGGCGCGATCAAGGTCGTCTGACAGCATCCAGATCCTGAAACCTGAGGAGGTGCTGCGGGAGGAGGTTGCGCAGAATTCGAAGCGCAAGGCCGAGGCTGGGGCCAGTGGTACTAGGAAGAGGCGTCGACACGTCATCAGAGACGCAGAATCGAACGCGGAAGAGACCTCTACCTCTGGCGCACGGTTGAAGGTTGATGATGTTTCTCCGTTTCTGTAAGTGTGCATTTTTTTTATATCATATTACTTGTTGTAATATTTGTTGACTGCTTTTGTTGCGTAGGGATGACGCCGCGAAGGACGATGAGGTTTCCTCTCCGCAGGATGAAAACAGGGAGGGGAAGACCAAGGTTGCTGATGGTGGTGAGGCGCAGCAGCTAATGGATGAGCTGGCTGCGACCCCTGCACGCCAAGCTGAGCTGGTGGCTCAGCTGAAAGGGAAGTATGTTGGGGAGAGCCGTGCTCTTGCCCAAAAGGAGGAGGAGTTGGTGACACTCCGTGCGCAGTTGGCGAATGCGCAAGTGGAGTCGGAAGCCTCGAGGGCATATGCTGAAAAGATTGCTCAAGATAAGGTGAGCATGTTAGCTGACCTTAGGTATGCGAGGGCGAAGCTTGAGCAAATAAAGGCTAAGACCTCCTGGTCGGTGTCTTATCTTGAAGAGAAGAGGGCGGAGCATCATGCTAGCGTCCAGGAGTTTCAGGGGCGCATCGAGAAGGCGATTGCGATGCAAGAGGAAAAGCTGCGCGCCCTCAGCATAGAGTATGACGAGGAGTTGTACCCCCATCTGATGTCCACTATAGCCGAGAGCAGGTATTTTTGCTTTCTTGCCTTTAGAATTTCTTCATCGCCATGTTGTTTTACTTACACAAATTTTTCTTTGTGAATGCAGATGGTTGATTAGCCATGGACTGTGCCTGGCAGCCCTGAGCATACTTGAGTCTGCTGAGGTAGTGGAAGCTTTTGGGAAGGTTGTGCACTGCGCGATTGCGCGTGGTCGATCGCAGGCCATGGAGGACCTTCATGAGGCCAAGTTGCTGGAGAAGGACTTGGCGGAAGTCCCTGGTTACAGCCCTACAGCCTATGATGAGCTGCTGCAGGCAATGGCGGGGCTGAAGGTTCTTGAGTTGCCGCACATAGGGAAGTTGGAGCGCGATCAAGATGACCCCATAGATGTGCTGATGGCGGGTCTGACTTTGCAGCGCCATCTTGGGGATAACGTGGAAGAGGAATTAGATTACTATCTAAAACCTGATGTCTCGCAACTTCAAGTCCATGTGTTCGCGCGGCCTCGCGACATCCTCAAGCCTTTTGCTCTTGAGAAGGAAATTTCTTTGAAAGAGGTGCTAGAGCGTCATGAGCAGAGGGTTGCCGTGAAGAAGGGTATCAAGGGCAAGGCTGTGATGTGCGGCATCGGTGCTGCACACCTTCCCAGAGCAGATGGCGTGCCTGTAAGCGTCCCGACCGTATCTATGCAGGATGCTATCACCTTGAGGTAGCTGCAGGAAGCGGGGAGTTCCGTCGCCCCGGAGGAGGGTCCTGAGCATCGCCATAGTATATAGGTTTTTTTTTGTATGTTGATGTATCTTTCCTTGTAATTAATAAGTTTGGAATAAGATGCATTTTTGTTCTAAGTTCATGACTTAAATATACTTGCATTGTTTGTTATTTTTTATTATTTGACCAAGTGTCTTGGCTCGTTATATTGCTAAGCTTGTACAGTGTATTTAGTATATGCGCATCCGTCGTGGGGTGCGCACGCGATACTTACTTCGACGTCTCGAGAGTAAGGCGCTTAGCAAGGATGCGTGATCCAATGTTGATGGGTTTGCAACCCTCTTACTCAACGAGTGAATTAGTAGGTTAACTCATCCTTTATGCCTTCGTGGGTCTTTAAGTGGTGCATGCACGCCATGTAGGCAAAAATGTAAGATAAACAATATTGACATATATGCAATAAAGTAAAATGCGCTATGGAGTTAGCTAGAAACCATAACATTTTATTGATACTTGCAAGTTATTTGAAAAAATAGAAAATACAATTCCTAGAAAAGAAAAGAAAGATAAACACTTATTGGGCACCACGTAGGGTGCAAGGGTGTTAAGGGCCGTAGCCTAAAAGTAACATCTTTTGAGATTGCAGATGTTCCAAGTGCGCGCTAGGTCATGACCTTCCATATCGCGCAGTCTGTATGCGCCGTTGCCGAGCGCGTCTGTGACCTCGTAAGGTCCTTCCCATTTAGGTCCGAGCTTGCCTGTGTCTTCTGCGTGGTTCGCATCGTTGGCGCGGTAAACAAAGTCTCCTGGTCTGAATGAAGTGTGTTTGACCTTTAAATCGTAATACTTCTTCATTTTTGCCTTAGCCTTTGCTTCACGTATAGCTGCGCGTTCGCGTCTTTCTTCCAGTATGTCTAAGTCTATGCGCCGTTCCTCGTCATTCGTCGTGACGTTGACCTCTGTTGTGCGTATAGTTGGCATTCCTATCTCGGCGGGTATGACGGCTTCTGTTCCATAGACTAGGGAAAATGGCGTGTCGCCAGTGCTGGTTTTGATTGTTGTGCAATGCGCCCACAAGACGTGCGAGAGCTCATCTACCCACTTTCCTTTGTGTCTGTCGAGACGCGCTTTGATTCCTTCGCCTAGACTGCGGTTTGCGCGCTCAACTAGGCCATTGGTTTGTGGGTGTTTTACTGAAGCAAAGTGTTGTGCGATGTTCAATTGCGCGCACCAATCTTTGAATGGGTTGTCACAGAATTGTTTTCCGTTGTCTGATATGATTTCGCCCGGAAGGCCGAAGCGGCAGACAATGTTGTCCCAAACAAAGCGTTTGACTTGGTTTCCCGTAATGTTCACCACTGCTTTTGCTTCGATCCATTTTGTAAAGTAGTCTATGGCTACGATGAGGAATTTTACTCCTCCCGCTGCGACAGGGAAAGGTCCTGCAATGTCAATACCCCATTTGTAAAATGGCCATGGTGAGGTAATTGGTGTTAGCTCTTGTTGTGGTCGGCGCGGAATTGGCCTATGTACTTGGCAATTGCTGCACTTTCTTATCAGGTCGCGCGCGTCGCGATGCATTGTTGGCCAATAGTATCCTGACCTTAGAGCGCTTGCTACCACGGATCGTGGCCCTAAGTGCATACTACATGATCCGGCGTGAATTTCGCGGAGGACGTAGTCTGCTTGAAGGGGTCCAACACATCTGAGCCATGGCTGTAAAAAAGATCGTTGATAGAGTACGTTATCGCGTAATTCAAATCGTTGCGCTGTGCGCCGTATTCTTCGAGCGTCTTTATGATCTTGGGGTAGGATTCCCTTGCTAATAAATTCGATGATAGGTGTCATCCACGTAGGATCTTGTTCCTCTATCACCGTTGATATCTCCATATCCAAGATTGACTTGTTTTTAAGGGTTTCCACCAATACCTGTTTTGAGAGGTGTGCGAAGCTTGTGGATGCGATTTTGCTGAGCGCGTCCGCCTTCCTGTTATCTCCTCTAGGTACTTGTTTTATTGTGAACCTATCGAAGTTCTTGATCAAAGATTTTGTCTTTTCCAGGTATTGGATCATGTGTTCATCCTTGGCTTCGTATTCACCTAGCACGTGGTTAGCAACTAGACGCGAATCTACGTTTGCTTCTAGGTTGCGTACACCCATTTGGATTGCGATGCGTAGTCCGGCTAGTAGGGCTTCATATTCTGCCTCATTGTTTGTGGCTGTGAACTCGAAGCGTAGCGCGTAGGTGAATTCCATACCTTCTGGATTTGTAAGAATAAGGCCTGCGCCTGATCCATCTACACATGAAGACCCATCTGTGAACAGGATCCAGGGTTCCTATAAATCTGCTTTAGCTGCAGATGTCGGGCTGTCGTTATCTGGCTTCTCCACGATGAAATCGGCTAAGATTTGTCCTTTGATTGCAGTGCGCGGCCTGTACGAGATGTTATACTCACTTAGCAGTACACTCCATTTTTGTAAGCATCCTGATGCGTCGGGCTTAGAGATAACCTGTTTAATTGGCTGATCAGTAATTACTGCTATTGGATGCGCTTGAAAGTATCTACGCAGCCTTTTTGCTGCGAACACTAGAGCCAAAACCAGCTTTTCCATAGCACTGTAGTTAACCTCTGTTTTCTTTAGGGCTTTGCTTATGAAATATATGAGTGTCTGGACGGAGTCTCTATCTGTCAATAGTACTGCGCTAACTGCTCCATGGGTTGCCGATAAGTACATGATTAGTTCTTCCCCTGTTCGCGGTGCGACGAGTTTGGGGAGAGATGCTAGGTGGTTTTTAAGTTGTTGGAAAGCTTCTTCTGCTTCATTAGTCCAGCGAAAGTCTCCCTTTTTTGTGCACTTCGTGAGTGTTTTAAAGAGGGGAAGGGATTTTCTGCTGACTTAGATAAGAAGCGATTCAGCCCTGCTAACTTTCCATTCAGTGACTGGACTTCTTTTAGTGTGCGTGGGGAGGGGAGATCAATAACAGCCTTTGTCTTCTCTGGGCACGGTTTGATTCCATCAGGTTCTATCAAATACCCGAGGAACATGCCTTCAGTTGCGCCAAAGGTGCACTTCTTAGGATTCAACTTCATGTTTATCCGCCCCAATGTCCGGAATGTTTCCTCGATGTCGCGCACCAATTCGTCCTCTGTATGGCTTTTAATGACAAGGTCGTCAACGTAGACTTCCAAGTTGCGGCCTACTTGTTTTTCGAAGGCTGTGTCCACCAGTCGTTGGTACGTCGTGCCTGCGTTCTTCAGGCCAAAAGGCATTTTTGTGTAGCAGTATACTCTTTGACTGGTATGGAAAGCTGTTTTTTCTTCGTCTTCCACTGCCATCTGGATCTGATGATACCCTTTATATGCATCTAGGAAGCATTTGAAAGGGTATCCGCACAAGGATTCAACCTTCCAGTCTATCTCTGGCAGTGGATAGCAGTCTTGTGGACATGCTTTGTTGAGGTCCGTGAAGTCCACGCACATCCTCCAACTACCATCGCTCTTCTTCACCATAACTGGGTTAGAAAGCCAGTCGTGATAGTATACTTCTCGTATGATGCCTGCATACACTAGCTTTTGTACTTCTTCCAGAATAGCCTTTGCACGATCTGGGGCCTGGCCGCGCTTCTTTTGTCGTATTGGAGGGTATCCTTGTCGGATTTGTAGCTTATGTCGAGCGCGGTACTCCGGTCATATGCTTTGGTTCCCATGCGAAGATATCTAGGTTCTTCTGCAATAGTGCGCATACAGCTGCTTTACCCTTGTCAGATAAGGATCCTCCAATCGAAACTTGTTGTTCCGGATAATCTGGATGAATGGCGACTTTTAAATTTGGCGCTTTTTCCGTGCGCTGTTCTGGAATAGTCTCTGCTTCAGTTGTGGCTGCGATGCATTCTCTTGCTGCTTCCTCTTGCATGAGGGCGGTTAGGGTTTCGTAATTTTGGGACACAAAATTTCCCAAAGTTAGATCGCGTGCGTCCTCAGTTGTTGCAAGAATTTCTGCCTCAGTATTAGGCACCCTGTTCCGTTCAGGTGCGCCTGGTGTTGCAGTGTTGTTCACTGCGGGTATGGCCTGATGAGGAGTGATGAAGAGGGTGCGCTGGAGTTCCTCAATGCTTGGGGACACTGGTGTGACTGTGGTAGTCCTTATAGGCAGTTCTACTGCTAGACGAGGTGGGGTTGTTCCTGCCTCGTGGTGACCAGGTGCGCTGGTTGTTCCAGCAGCTTGTCTGGAGGTCGGATCTTGTTGATTCTTCCTCTGATGGTCACGCTTTTCTGACTGCGGAGTCCGCTGGCTTGAATTCTTATGCTTCGTCATTCTAGTTTTTAGTAGGGTCCCACGGATGGCGCCACTTGTTGATACAAAAGTTGGGCGTACCTGGTTATTGGGCTCTTGCTCTCGTATCAATTCGCTCCTTAGCACTTTGTTACCTGCGTACTAAGAAAATAAAATAACACCGTTAGGCTTATCGAGGGATTGTCTCCCCCGATTAGACTCCGGCGTGAGAGTAAGTAATCGATTTAGGGTTCTCTTAAAGAGTTAGGGTTTTGTATATCGTACCTTGAATGAGAATCGTATGATTCTATATATAGGGGCTAAGAAACCGTGTTTCTTGCTCCTTACTCTTCGCACGCGTGGTGCTTATCCGAGGTAAGGATATCTATTCCTTGAATAGATAATCCTTATCGTGTACCCGGTGGGTTGGATTGGGCCTTTGGGCTTCATGGGCCCAAAGCGTTAATACTGCGGCCCATACCATTGTCATGGTAGCCCATTCGTGATGGGCTTAGGTGTGAGTAATGTCTATCATTTGGGCTTGCGGTCCAGATATAGGCTATACGTCATCAATACACTTATTTTTGCGTACACAATTATTTTTGTCAACTCATTCAATGGCACCCACCCTAACACTCCATCTTTGTAGCCGACTCTTAATTATTGTCAAACCAAAATCAAATCATTATCCCCAAATAAGAGTTTTAAATCAAATCTTCCTCTCCAATATTTGAAGTCTTTCTCTCCAATTCAAAAATATATATGTTTGTACCTGCTATGGTGTTGTAAATATGGCATCGATTGAAACAACCAATTAGTGTGATGCTCCCAAAGATTTTAATATGGAAAGGATTCGAAACCGCCTTTTGATTCATATTGTGGTGTCTATCATAAAAGGTTTGAGTTTTGATTATGTCCAATTTATATCAATTCGTTCATTTCTTTTGTCATATTAAGTGCCAAACGAGCCACTCTTATTATGGAATGCAAAGAAACAACATGTTGAGATTTAATGATTTAATAACTATTATTATACGAGTAAATGCAATGGATAGATGTCTAATAGGGATCCCGTTTGATGTACATGAAGTCATGAATTAACACATATGAACATAAATTACTAACCTATTGGTTTTGCTCGGTTGATCAATCGTTAGGTGTTCACGGAATGAACATTTATTACTCAAGTGGTTGGCGTTGACTGCAGTTATTGGAGAAGATGATGCATGGACGTTTACTATATTAATAGTTACAAGTATAATTGTTTATAGTATTCCTTTAAAAAATAATTGAACATGTTTACGTTCGTTGTTGTTTTACTTTATCCACACGCTCAACTTCTTAATGAATAACTTCTCTAAAACCCCGTGAATCCACGGGTCTATAAGCTAGTTTGCACAATACACACTCATACAACTGGATTGTGTTGGATTTATTGAGTAACACACATACTTGGGCATTTCACTTATTCTAACCCACACGCAAACACTTCTCCTAGACAGAAACATTTATACAACAACAATAGTAATTATACTAATAAATATTTTAAGTCGTTATTTGATTATTAATTGTCTTGTTTGTGTTTTCAGTTATCATATAGGAGCTTTATTATGTGTTTACTAAGATGAGACAAGCTCCAATTAATTAGTTTACATGTAAATAAGACTTGCAAATTTGCTAAATGGAATAAGAGCGTCCCTCAACCTGGTGTAGTTCATTGCTATCATAATGTTGATCTTGATCCAATCTAAGGCATGGCTGAAAAACTCGATCAAAATATGCATTTCTCCATGAATCACTGACAACCAAGATGCCGCAGACACCAATAAATCCGAAGGCTAATCCGATCGCCATACAAATGAAAAACCCATGAGTTATTAGCTTATCTTGATATCCAACATCTTCGGTTTCTACTATAGTTTGTGGGCTTTGAGGTACCAAAGTTCTCGGGCATGCATTAGGAAGTGGAATCCCACAAAGTCCCGGATTGCCAGTGTAGGATGAAGCACTAAAACTTTGTAACTGAGTGCTAAGTGGTATCCTACCTGACAAATTGTTGTTTGAAAGGTCAAGGACCCCGAGATTGCTCAGCTCTGAAAGGCTTGTTGGGATTGCACCAAACAGATGGTTATTTGATACATCAAGGAAATCCAACCATCTTAACCTTCCGATATCTTGAGGTATTTGTGAGGTTAAGCTGTTCCTGGAAAGGTTTAAGGCAACAAGTCCAGTAAGATTAGTGATTTCGCCTGGTATTTCTCCATTGAACTTATTGCTAGAAAGATCAAGGCTGGTGACGAGTCCCAAGGTACTACTGTACTCAGATTTGATTCCTTTCCATTGCAACAATGCTTTAAACACAAATGTAGCTGTACTGATGGCGAGCCTAGTCCGTGAAAGACCAACCGTGTTAATATGAAAAGACTGATCATCTTTGGTTATTCTTTGCTTCATACGTGTCAAGTTGCTGAGGCACCTTGGTATGGTTCCAGAAATATTATTGACAGAGATGTCCAAGATCTGCATCTTCGGTAGCCTGCAGATACTTTCAGGCATGGTACCCTGGAACCCATTGGATGGTAAGCTAAGAACACGCAACTCTGATAGACTTTCCCCAATCCAGGCAGGTATGGCACCTGTGAGGTTATTTTCTCCGATGTCGAGAAGTGTTAGCCCTGTACAATTCTGTAAGGATGAAGGTAGCTCTCCAGTTAGGCTGTTGCTACACATACTCAACATAACAGTGTATGATAGGGATCCCATTGATGTGGGGATTCTCCCAGAGAACTTATTGTTTTCCAGATTAAGAAAAAAAATTGAGTTAAGTTCATCCAGCAATCGGGAAGCTCTCCTGACAGTTGGTTATTCGAAAGTTCAAGGTTGAATATGGAGGTGAGATTACACACGAAAAAAACTGTTCCAGAAAACAGGTTATTTCTAAGAACTAATGATATAGTGTTGGAAGGAAAGACTGGTACTTGGCCTGAAAAGTTATTGGAGCTTAAATCAATCATAGGTTGATCCCCATACATGACATCTGGCACAGTGCCATGAACCTGATTAGATGAGAGATTCAGATAACGAAGACTCGGCGTTAACTGCTTCCAGAACCAATCGGGGACAGTGTCGTTAATTTCAGCATTAGAAATGTCAAGTATGGAGAAATTCTTCTGAGTTTGTAGCCAAGTTGGAAAAGAAGGACCCAACTTGCAATATGACAATGACATGACGTCAAGGGAAAAAGTTGGAGACCAATCATAATCAAGTTCGATAACTAGGGAGTTATGCTACAGATCAAGATAAACCAGCTGAGAAAGATTTTTTAGGTGAGTTTCAGTTATTGTACCACGCAAGAGATTTGAAGAGACCCCCAAGGATTGTAACTCAGTGAGTGGCATAATCTTTTCTGCTAAGAGGCCTTCTAAACGGTTTCTCTCAAAATATAACTCCCTCAATGAAGAAAGTGGCGAAAGGTCTGGAAGGAACCCACTGATCTGGTTATCAGCTAAATCAAGGATGAAGATATTTGAGATTTTCTCAAACTTTTCTGGGAAAGTACTATTCATCTCATTGTGGCTAAGATGTAATTCTTTCAAAGCTGTGAATGTTGAAAAATCCGGCAAGGAACCACTTATCTTGTTATCACTCAATTCCAAAACTTCAATCGACTTTTTTGCTGGCCCCAAGCGTTGAAAGATTCTGGGAAGGTCTTCTTTTAGAGTGTTCCCTACTAGATATAGCGAACGTAAGTTTTTGAAGTTCCCAAACGATATTGGTATACTTCCTGTAAGGCCATTCATGGTCAAATCTAAGTTCTGTAACAATGTAAATGCACCAAAAGCTTCAGGAATGATACCATGCAACTTATTGTAGGAAAGGTCGATATTTGTAAGGCTGCTACTGAAGTTGAATAACCAAGGATATACTGACGAGGAGGGAAGATCATTAAAGGAGAGATCTAGAATAGAAAGAGACTTGGAAAAATTGGTGAATAAAAGTGGCGTAGCAGCAGAAATCTGTGGCAGCGAACAAGTATCTAGTTGTAGTTCGAAAAGGGAAGGAAGTCGGCTGATGATATTCTTTAAGAGATTATCAGACACACTGAGGTTTATATAACTCATGCTTAGGTATTTGAGCGAAGAAAGTTTAGTGAGCCATTCCGTATCTTTCAAAATAATGGAAGAAGCTGAAAGATCAAGAGTTTGTAAGTATGTAAGATTACCCAATTGAGGGGGGACTTTGGGTACCTCAAAGTTAATGATGGAAAGGTTGAGGTAGCGAAGGTTTTTGAGGGAACCAATGAATTCTGGAATACGGGTGAAGCTATTAAAACTGAGGTCCAAATGGTTCAAGTGTTTTAGCTCAAGCAGTGAAGAGCTGATTTGACCTCCTAACCCAACAACCGCAGCAAGTTCGTCTGACCAATATCCGTTAAGTTTGAGGCTTATAACATGATTAGTTATGTTGCTGCAGCCTACACCTGTCCATAAGCAGCAATCATGTGAGCTTCCATGACTACTCCAAGAAGAGAGTATGCCGTAATCATCCACTAACCCATTTTTAAATTGGACGAGTGCTCTTCGCTCCTTCTCAATGCACCGTGTTACTGCAGCCTCTGTTCTAGTTATGCCAAAAAGAAAGCTGGTGCAGCATATGAAAAGGACAAGTAAAGACATCAGTAATTTTTATGCAATAACCTTCTTCTTTTACCGGTGGGTGATGCTTTGATATTTGTTGTAAAGGAGGGAAGCCTATAAGTAGTATTTATATTCAAACCAAAAGTCAAGTCAGGATGTCTGATAATAGTATTTTCAGATGTATTCGATTTTTCCGTATATTCAACTCCTAACATTTAGTAATTTATGTAGCCTGTCGGCTGCTTAAAGTAAATGAAGAATCTAGCGACCAGGACTGTCTTTGAAGACCTGCGTTCAAATCAAGAAGCATTCAACTCCTTGTAACAAGAATAAGACTTGTACCACAAATATTTAAGTAAACAAATAATAGTTTGGTGTCATACTAGCATGTTCTCTAGCAACAGTAAAATGTATGTCCAATTTTGCAACGGTGGAACTTATGTTTACTTCTAATTAATCATCACACAACAGGGTGAGGAATCTAGCTTTTAATAACAACACAGTATGGTCTTTTGTTTTTGAAAACCAACTGAACAACGTTTATTTTGTTTGATCAAAGAAAAAAATAACCATTTCAGCCTTGCAGATTCATTTGATCCATGAGTGATGGTTAGGCGGCCATTAGACGGATTTAGATCTGTATCACGTAAATCTTCACAAATAACTTTCTTGTAAAGTTAGTATATTAATATTGTTGGTGGTTATGAGCCCAGAACAGGGTTAAGATAATCAATAGCCTAACTACGTACCAATAAAGGTTACCGGATATTACTTGGAATCGTGTTATCACTTTCCAAAGTAAACTATTCGACCCTAATACCTGGGTATCACGAATATCTACTTGGGATAAGACCAAATGTTGTTAGTGATTTAGGCACAAATCAATAACCCTTCGTGTATAAGTGTTATATGTTTTCTGTGTGTGTTTCATGCATCATCTGATTTCCTATTTATAGGAAGATACTCATGTCTAGTCAAATGGAATTATGAGAATTAATCGGCCCATTAATCTCCACATAATTGCCCCCATTATAGCCAAAAATAGTGGTTACATGACCAATTAAACGTGGTCATAAGTGTAGATATAACTGTCATTTAAATAGGTCAAATCAGTTACACTCTCATCAGCAGAATCTGCTTAGCACTAGCAGCAGATTCACTGCTCAGCAGCAGAGTCATACTGCTAGCAGCAGAACCAATATCAGCAGAATCCTAATGCTAGCAGTAGGATCCACTATCAGCAGAAACCAATACTAGCAGCAGAATCTTGCACAACCACTATTGAGTCAGGGGAATCAGGGACTTGATGGGTGTACACTCCGTACCTCCAAACCCATTCCCAAGTATGATTTGATCCCTCAAGTGCACTAAATTTTTCAACAATCCTCCCCAAATTTAGTTCACTTCCTTTGCATGAAAATCA
Organism: Artemisia argyi; assembly: GCA_030686995.1. Lineage (NCBI taxonomy): Eukaryota > Viridiplantae > Streptophyta > Magnoliopsida > Asterales > Asteraceae > Artemisia > Artemisia argyi. Next base: position 20,978,245 of record CM060684.1, read on the forward strand.
AACCTTAAACAAAACATATGCATAAACGAAAATATCCTGAGGATTGAATTTCCATCTTAGTACATTACACGTTCAAATATTCGAGAATCAGGGTGTTCTAAGAATTGAACCCTTCAACATATTTGAATACCTAAAGGTAAAATGCACATATATTTTCAAACAGTTAAACACTCCTGACACTATACAAGCCATGTGTCCATATCCAATTCATAAATGTTGTAAAAGCTAATAGTCCATAGCTTCCTGAAGGGGCAAAACTTCAACATTTACATAGGTGGTTCCTCTTTATTCATGCTTCTGCCAAGCACTTTTTCAAAAAAAATTAACCATTAAGAAGTAATGACTTCATCCTCCTTTCCAGCAGGTTCTAAGCACAAACCTTGGGATGTTTGTAAAACATGTGCTTCAGTACTCTGAATGTTCAGCTTTCCACATTGAACTCAGCTCCCAAGTTTCCTCAGGAGGGAGTTGGGTGTCTTAGCATTCAGTGACTAAGTTGGACTTTAAACCCATCCCTTTAACAGACTTTATAACCAAGTCTCTAGCAAGACCCTTCGTCAAGTGATCAGCTAAATTCTGTTGAGATCTAACAAACTCTATAGAAATCACCCCATTCATGATAAGTTCACAAATCATGCTATGCTTGACACCTAAGTGTCTAGACTTCCCATTGTACATCTGGCTATAAGCCTTTGCCAATGTAGCAGCACTATCACACCGGATAGAAATAGGTGCTATAGGTTTAGGCCACAATGGAATCTCAAGAAGCAAGTTTTTCAACCATTCAGCTTCTTTACCAGCAGCTGCTAAAGCCACAAATTCAGATTCCATTGTCGAACTGGTGATACAAGTTTGCTTCTTGGATGCCCAAGAAATTGCACCTCCACCATGTAGGAATACCCAGCCACTGGTAGACGAATTGTCTTCAGTGTTACAGATCCAACTTGCATCAGTGTATCCTTCCAACACTGAAGGATAACCAGTATATGAGAGACTATAATCCATAGTTCTCTTCAAATACTTCAGTACCCTCTGAATTCCTTGCCAGTGCTGAGCACTAGGATTACTAGTATACCTGCTCAGTTTACCCACAGCAAAAGCAATATCAGGCCTTGTACAAGTCATGACATACATCAGGCAGCCAATCACCCTGGAATACTCAAGTTGAGATACAACTTTGCCAGTATTAGGCATAAGCTTCTCAGTGGTATCCATAGGAGTACTCACCGGAGTACAATCAAAGTAATTAAATTTCTTAAGTACCTTCTCAATATAATGAGACTGAGAAATTGATATACCATTACTTTCATGTTTGATCCTTATACCAAGGATAACATCTGCCTCCCCCATGTCCTTCATGAAGAACCTTGATGAAAAAAATTCCTTTGTCAAGTCAACCTGATTTTGGTCAGTGCCAAAGATCAGCATGTCATCAACATATAGACAAATGATGACTCCTTTACCGGATTCATCAAATTTGCTATATATACATTTGTCAGCCCGGTTAAGAACATAACCATTAGACAAAACCACTTCATCAAATTTTTGATGCCATTGCTTAGGTGCCTGTTTCAGTCCATATAAAGACTTAATCAGTTTTCACACCTTGTTTTCATTGCCAGGCAAGATGAAGCCCTGAGGTTGGTTCATATAAACCTACTCATCCAATTCACCATTCAAGAAAGCTGTCTTCACATCCATCTGATGAATAATCAGATTGTGAATTGATGCCAAAGCAATCAACAACCTGATGGCACTGATACGTGCCACAGGGGCATAAGTATCAAAGTAGTCTATCCCTAACTTTTGTTTAAAGCTCTGAATGACTAGTCTAGCTTTGAACTTTTCAATAGTTCCATCTACCTTCATTTTCCTTTTGAAAATCCATTTGCAACCAAGAGGTTTGCAACCTGGTGGTAGATCGACCAACACCCAAGTGTTGTTGCCCATGATGGAGTCAATCTCATCATTTATTGCCTCTTTCCAGAAAGCAACATCCTGGGACTTCATTGCTTCTTCAAATGTTTTGGGATCATCCTCAACAATGAAGCAATAGGAATATTGGTCAGATACCTCATTCCTTGTACCTTCAATTAAGTATAATTGAAACTCAGGTCCAAATGACTTTGGAGTCCTGACCCTTTTGCTCTTCCTGAACTCAGGTTCAGGTTGTTGAACCACAACCTCATCAAGGACCTGAGATGATAATTCATCAGGGACCTCTGATACACCAATGTCATCAGTACCATTTGGAATCTTGTGACTTGGTCTAAGGACTGATGAGAATCTATTCTCATCAAAGAGTGCATCCCTGGATTCAATTATTGAGTTAATTGAAATATATTCATTAGGTTCAATGACATAGAACCTGTATGCCTTGGAATGCTCAGCATATCCAACAAAGATGCATTCAATGCCTCTTTCACCCAGAGTTTTTAACTTTGGATCAGGGAGTCTTACAAATGCCCTACAACCCCAAACCCTGAGATAATTCAGGTTGGGTTTCTTCTTAGTCCAGAGTTCATAAGGGGTAACCTTGTTCCTTTTATTTGGAACCGTATTTAATAAATAGCAAGTTGTTAACATAGCTTCACCCCAGAACCCTTGACTCAGTCCTGAATAGGACAACATGAAATTAACCATCTCCTTCAGTACCCTGTTTTTCCTTTCAGAGATACCATTTTGTTGAGGAGTATAGGGAGCAGTCGTTTCATGGATTATACCAACAGACTGAAAATATAGAGTATCCATGTACTCACCTCCCCTATCAGTCCTGAATCTTTTGATCAGGGACCCAAATTGCAACTCAACTTCAGTTTTAAATACTTTGAATTTATCTAATGCTTCATCCTTGGTATGTAATAGATAGACATAACAAAACCTAGAAGCATCATCGATAAATGTCACAAAGTACTTCTTATTCCCCAAAGAGGGAGTGGCATGCAAATCACACAGGTCACTATGTATAAGCTCCAAGAGCTCAGTCTCACGCTTTACACCCTGAAAGGGCTTTTTAGTTATTTTGGTCAACATGCAAGTCTTACACTTTTCAGTGTCCATGTCAAAAGCTGGGATTAACCCATCCTTAGACATATCTTGCATCCTTTTATAGTGTACATGGCCAAGTCTAGCATGCCACAGGGTGGAGTCGTTCAGTTTAGAGGTTGACATAAAGGCTGAATTAACAATGTCAGTGACAACATTAAGCCTGAACATTTGATTACACAAATAGCCAAAACCAATAAACATACCATGTTTGGACAATATAAATTTATCAGATTCAATAACTTGTTTATATCCATGATTATTCAAAACACTACTTAAAACCAAGTTTTTCCTTATATAAGGAAAATGAATAACATTAAACAAAGTTACAATCTTTCCAGAACTAAATTAAGATATACACAACCACGACCATGCACCAAGGCTGTTGACTCATTTCCCATGTGAAGAATAGAACCATCATTCAGTGACTCGTAAGTCTTGAACCATCTTCTATCTTTGCACACATGAACAGTTGCTCCAGAGTCAACCCACCACGCAACATCATCATCCTGCACGTAGTTAGATTCAGATACATATGTAACATAATAAACCTGAAGAGATTCATTAAACATATTCTGACCTTTCAGTGAGTTGGAAGGACCTCCACTCCCTGAACCACTAGTGCCTGAACCATTGGATTTACCTCCAATCTTAACACCTTTGTAATCCCTTTTAATGTGACCAGATTTGCCACATTTCCAACAAGTAGGTGTTGCCTTCTTGTTAGGATCAGCCCTTGTGTTATTATGATGTTTACGTTTGCCTTTGTTGTCATTGTACCTGGTGGAATTGTTATGTTCCACCATATTGACAACAGATGCACCAGTAGCATTGCTACTCTTTGGCTTGTCATTATCCTACGCTCTGAGGGATTCGTCAATACGCAGATGACTACCCAACTGAACAAGTGTCAGTACTTCCTTCTTATGTTTCAATGTATGCTTGAAATCTTTCATGTTTCAAGGTATGCTTGAATTCTTTCCAAGAAGGAGGGAGTTTGTCAATGATACAAGAGACTGAAATAGCCCCATCCATGTTCATTTTGTGTTGTGTAAACCTTCCAAGTATTCCAAGAAGTTCATTGTATTGTTCCATGACTGGTCTTGAATCAGTCATTTTGTAATTTGTGAAATTACTTACAAGAAACTTCTTACTTGAAGCATCCTCAGCCATATATTTGTGTGACAACTGGCAAATTAGGGAGCCATTCTGAAAACCCGCATTACTTTGAAATTTATTACTTTTGGAATATTGGAAAAGTTTATTCGTGATGAGATTTGTAAACGCTGGATTGTGATTTTTAGACCGTACGTTATTTATGGAATTTGAATTATTGGTTTGGTTTGGTACGTTTCATGATGATTTATTTGTGAGATATTCATTTGGCACTACATTGACTCCGGCACTAGGTTAACCTAACGAATTTTAACCTTTTACATAACGGTTGCGATTCTCCGTTAAATGAACATTATATTTTTTCTTACATGTCTATATGTTTCAGGAAACGTCTTTGGGAAATTATTTACGACGTGCACTAATACGTTTGGCGACATTTATTACCTTTAGGAACGAGTAATCGTGTTATGGGAAAACCGATTTAAAATATTTTACTAAACATTAAAAGTATTGTGGTTTATGTTGGAAAAATGAAACCTTAGGGGCCATAGTGCAAATTTCGGGTATAATACCCACACCTAACCCTAACCCTTTCATAATTATCATCACCACACACCTCCCCTTTTCTTTCTCTTGTCGCCGCCGACTGCACACCCCAACACCATCACCACCGCCGTTTTCCAAGCAACACCACCATCACCAAAATACTCACCAACCTTTTCTTGTTCTTGTGGTGTGAAACACGCGCCCAAACAAACCACTCCCTCCTCCGTTTTTATTGATACCGCCGCACTCAAACACCACACACCACCACACCATCAATTTTCTTGGTTTTCATTCGAATAGAAGGTGAGAAATCGCGGGTATTGCGTCGGGTTTGACTATTTTGAGTTGAACCCGAATTAAATCTTGATATTTTGGGTGTTAAAATTTGAGATGATAATGGGTTTTGATATAAAGATGAGATTGGTATCCATGGGGGTCGACTTTTGATTGTTTTGGTGCTCGGATTGGATTTTTGATGCGTTTGGTTTTGTGTTTAGCTCGTTAGAGCTCAACTGAGACCCTATGGTCTCGTTGTTTTGTTGCTTGACTCGTTTGGGAGTCTAACGTGACCTCTACGGTCCGTTGGTTGTGAGACTAGCTCGTTGGAGCTCGGAGTGACCTCAAGGGGTCCGATTGGTTTTGTAGTGTGGCTCGGGTGACCTTAATGTGACCCCTATGGTCCGTTTGGTATTGATTGTTATGGGTTGGAGCTAACCGAGACCCTCATGGTCTCGTTATGTTTTCCCTTGGCTCGAATTGTAGGCCGAGACCCAAATGGGTCTTCCGGGTCGAAGTTTGCTTGGTTTCCGACCCATTTTGCTTGAATCGGTTATGTCCCATTTGTTTTTATGATATTATTATTATTGATGAGGTATATTATTTTTGGACATTGTTGATCTTGTTGTCGTTGCGTGGGAGCCGAGAATGAAATGGGATTATGATTTATATTTTGGAGTTGTGTTGACGATATGGTATTAGGGACCGATTGTGAGACGGTCAATTAGATGACGGAGATAGGTTAGTCGGGTGCCGTAGTCGGACCGTATTGTTGGAGCACGTGAATTGGGATTGATTTGGACGGAGTTGGATTATCTATTTATGACTTTGTTATTTTTATTTTTGGACTTGGACAATGAGCCGAGAGTGATGACTCGGACATGTGACTAACTCATATGACTCGATAAATATTATAATCGAACATTAATAATAAAACTCGTAATAATATTATTGATAATATAATCGTTTATATAAGTATATAGACGTGATAAACGTATATATATATATATATATATATATATATATATATATATATATATATATATATATATATATATATACGTTCAAATGAGAAGCTTAAATTTTGTGAGAACGCGAGAAGCAATCCTAGCCACTCATTTTATTTTTCTTTAACTTTAATCTAATAGCTAATATTAGTTAATTAACTTTTTGAAAATTTTCTTAAAAAATTTTGAAAAATTTTTAAAAAATTTTCGAAAATTTTCAAAAAAATTTCGAAAATAAAAATTCGAAATTTTTTTTTCCGAAATTTTTTTTTTGAAAATTTTTTTTCGAATTTTTTTTTTCAAATTTTTTTTTTCGAAAAATATTTTTTTCAAAATTTTTTTTTAGAAAAAATTTTCGAAATTTTTTTTCAAAATTTTTTTTTTTTCGAAAATTGTTTTTCGGAAAAAAAAATTTCCGAATTTTCTTTCCGAAAAATTTTTTTTCGAAATTTTTTTTTCCGAATTTTTTTTTCGTCACATGTGAAAAAAAATTTGGAAATTTTCACGAAATTTTTTTTGTTACGTGTGAAAAAAAAATTCGTCACATGTGAAAAAAAATTTCGTCGAATGTAAATTTTTTTTTTCGTCACATGTGAAAAAAAAATTCCTGTCACATGTGAAAATTTTTTTTCGTCACATGTGAAAAAAAGTTTGGAAATTTTCACGAAATTTTTTTGTCACGTGTGAAAAAAAAAATTCGTCACGTGTGAAAAAAAAATTCCTGTCACATGTGAAAAAAAAAATCGTCACATGTGAAATTTTTTTTGTCACGTGTGAAAAAAAATTCGTCACATGTGAAAAAAAAATCGTCGCATGTAAAATTTTTTCGTCACATGTGAAAAAAAATTCCGTCTCATGTGAAAAAAAAAATTCGTCACATGTGAATTCGAAATTTTTTTGAAAATTTTTCAAAAAAAAAATTTGAAAATTTTTCAAAAAAATTTTCAATTTTTTTTTTAAATTTTTCAAAAAAGTTTTTGAAATTCTTTTGAAATTTTTTCGAAATTTTTTTAAATTTTTCAAAAAAAATAGTTAGCTAATAATAGCTATTAGATCAAAGTATAAGGAGGATAAAATGAGTGGCTAGGATTAGTTCTCGCGTTCTCACAAAAATTAGATTTCTCACATGAATGGCCCCCTATATATATATATATGTATATATATATATATATATGTATATATATATATGTATATATATATATATATATATATATATATATATATATATATATATATATATATATATATATATATATATATATCTATATCTATATATCTTTATATATAATAAATAAAAAGTTTTTTGAATGCCATTAACCCCACTTCTGACGTCATATATTGACGTCATAATGCCACGCGTCGCTTTTCTAACTGCCTTTTTTCTACCCTGTGGTTTATGATAAGCTTTTCTAATTTTACACACAATTAAATACTGTGTTTTTCTATGACGATTTCTATGAAGAATATGCACATCATGAAACAATATTCTTCCTTCGACTAAGGTAATAATCTATTTGTAATAATTTTTTTTATACCCGATTTCATAGTCGTTTTTTTTTTGTTTTGTTTTTTTTTTTTAAAATCATAATGATTCGTATTAGGGGTTTTGTTATGATGATTCATTTTAGGGGTTTTGTTTATTTGAATCTTCATTTTAATTTTTTTGATTGTGTGATTGTAATTGGTGGGTTCATGTGACGATTGATATTAGGAATTTTGTTATGATTCTTCATTTTAATTGAAAGTTATCTACATGGCCGACAAAAGCAGATCTATTGTTTGTGGTATGCAATTTGTCTTAAATTTTGATTGAATGTTTGATACTGTTATGCATATACATAGTTTTTCTTGAAACATAGTGCATATTTGACCAGTCACTGTTAGTAAATTTTGTTAAATTATAGGTTATGATAACTTTTGTGCATGTTGTTTTACTGAAATGAGCATAGTGCTTTCTTAGATTTATGTGTACCACAGTGTTTTCTTGAATTTTGTTTAAATATTTGATTTTTTCTAGCCAAATGTTTTCCTTAAAATTTGTTTAAACTAATTGATAATTTTTTGGTTATAGGATAATCCTGTTGGGACTGGATACAGTTTTGTTGAGGATAAAGAGCTATTAGTGAAAACTGATGAGGAGGTTGCAGCTGATTTAAAAACATTGTTGATTGAAATATTCAATAGAATGAACACTTCAAAAGAGTCCATTTTATGTTGTGGCAGAGTCCTATGGCGGTAAATATGCAGTCACTCTTGGGCTCTCAGGTCTCAAAGCCATTCAAGAAAGTTAAAGCTCATTCTTGGATGTATGTTACTATGATACTATCTATACACACCATTTTTTATAATCTCTCCCAAAGAAACCTTTTTTGTTCATTTTACTTGAATGAACTAAATTTGTGCAGCGAGTGATTTTGGACATATATTGTTGCAAAAAAAAGTGATCGTTGCACCTTTTTTTTTTTTTTTTTTTTTTTTTTTTTTTTTTTTTTTTTTTTGCCTACAGTGTTTGTTCAATAGGGCTGTAACTTATATTTTTTTTGATTCTATGGTATATGTTCAGGAATTGCGTTGGGAAATAGTTGGATTTCACCTGAAGATTTTGTAGTAACTTTACTTGATTCTTTAGCTTTAAAAACACCGTTTTTCAGCAAGTATGAATCTTTGGGGGTGTTTGGCATTGCAATTTTAAAGTTATTACATGATAAGAAAATTATCAGATGTGCTTAGGTTGTTTAAAGTTGACAACTTTAAAATAATACTTCAGCCATAATTGATGGTAATAGTTATTGCTAATATTCGTATTTCTTAAAGTAATTATTGCTAACGTGAGATGTCCCTATATAGTTGGCAATACCATAAATAAATTCTCAAGCACTCAGAATTCACACATACCATATTCATTTTCTTAGACCTTTGAACTTGAAAATTGTAGGTATCATGGTCTCCTCTTTTAAAAATATGTTTCAAGGATACAATTGCTTGGCTAAAGCAAACAGTTTGGTGTTCCTGCATTAACAAGTGTGTTGCAGATACACATGGCAGATTTACTCAAAAAGGTTGTTGACACTTGATGGAGTTTATGGATTTTGGAAGTAATTGTCAAAGCTTGACATGTTTGAGATTTGTCAATATCTTTAAATGTTTTATGCTCTCAAGTACTGCAAATTGGTAAGTCAATTTGTCAACTTATAGTTCTTTTTTAAGTAACTGAATATGCAACTTAACTGATTACTTAAGCTGATATGAGATTGGTGTTTATCGATTACAGGCTGAATCTGTTCCATTGGTTGTAGACGAGGAAAAGTAAGGATCAATTCGTATGGGTGAGCAATTGAGCTGAGGGGGTTTCACGAGCTGTTCTCCACACTATATAAATAAATAAATAAATAAATAAACGAGTAGTAGAGTATGCATTTTGAAATGCTTTTATTTGCATTTGTGAGTCATTCTTTTTTTCCATTTCATAGGCTGCAGCGAAGACCAAGGTACAGTTTACTGTTTAGATCATATTGTCCTCTCTTCATCTAAATAATCACCAATAACACATTTTGCTGCTTTTTTATATTAATGAAACTGTTATTTTACCGTAGGGAGGTGTTTGGGATTGCTTATATAAGTGTCTCCTTATTGCATTTCTTCATTTTTTATGTTAGTTTATGCATTTGAGACATGTATAACTTTAAATTGACCCATTACAGGACTATGCTACTTTTCCAACTGTGCTAAAGAATGTGTTCCTGTAGCAGATTTGAAGATGGTACAGTTATGGAGAATGTGGGCGAATCAAGATGTAGTGACAACCCCACCTTCCGAATCTCGACTCACTCAGTGGGATTGCTGAAACATGGCCTGGTGCGCTGATGAAGCCTGCGTCAAAAATAAAAAATATCGATACGAGGAAAAAGGAACATTGACATGAGGCTGCGCAACAAGCTTATTTTTGAATTTCCAAGTATCAACAACTCATTATGTGTTTTGTTACCACTGATAAATTGGTGATTTTATGGATAATATTATTTTGATTCATTGTTTGAAGCAAGTATGTATGGTTTGAAGCAAGGTTTTGAAGCCCGGGTCGACCCGGCCGGTCGAACCGGTTGGACCGGAACCCGGTCAAAAAACGGGTCAAAACAACCCGGGTTTCTAAAACCGGGTCAACCGGTGTGCCCCGCCGGGTTTTGAGTGACCCGGTTCAACCCGGGTTTTGAAACCCGGCCGGGTTTGGATTTTCTCTCTTTTAAAAAAAAAAAAAAAAAAAAAAAAAAAAAAAAATAATTTTGACTCTTTTTTATTTATTTGTCATTATTAAGGTGCTATTTTTATTTGATATGACTTTCTTATGGTGTTTTCACTCATATTTGTACGTAAAATCGATTTTTTGAAATGTGCGTAAAACCGGGTCTAACCGGGTTGACCCGGTGACTCGACCGGGTCGATCCCAAACCCGGGTTTCAAAACATTGGTTTGAAGTGAAATAAGAAGATATTTGCTGAACTGTTATTTCCATTCTTTATAAGTGCAATGGGAAAATATTGTACATGCCCTGACATGGACACAATACTGTCTAGGCATATAATACTATCGTTTAATTCAGAAAAAGTTTACTCTTCCCACACAAAAAATACTATTGTATACAAACATTTCGCCGCAAGGCGCGGGTTAAAATCATCGTTGACATCTATTTGACATTGTAACAAATGAGGGATGTCTAAGGGGTGTGTAATTTTTTTTTTAATCTTTTATTATTATTATTATTATTATTATTATTATTATTATTATTATTATTATTATTATTATTATTATTATTAATCAAGATAGTAGTTTACATACAATTAAAGACAGAGGCTAACCATGAATCCTAAAATATACACATGGAAAAAAAATGAGTTAAAAAGCAACAACACTAGAGAATAAGTTATAAATTTATTTGTTTACAAATCATGTGTATACTCATATTTTTTTGGATCATTCATATAATATTTTTTGTTTTATTTATACGAGTTTGATTTTTTATATGACTTTTTATTTTTCTTACAATACAATTTTTTTATTGCCACCCGCGAAACCCGCGGGTCTATAGTCTAGTATATATATATATATATATATATATATATATATATATATATATATATATATATATATATATATATATATATATATATATATATATATATATATATGCGTATATTAATAATAAAACAATCACGAGTAGACGTTATAATAATATAACGATAATTATTGTACTATGCGAATAGTGCAATAAATGTCGGGAATGTTATTATAAATAAATAACTATAAATGATGACGAGATCTAAAATGTTGGGTAATAAATAAATAAAAAGATGACTTTTATAAATTAGGAAAACTTATCGAGTTATACGGATTTGTGGTCACTTAAGTCCAAGTGGATTTTATTTTATTATGTGACTTTTATGTTGTCACGGATATATGACGATTAATATACCCATTTTCTATAACTACGTAACTTATTTAATCGACGGGTTAAATAGAGTTTATTTAGCTATATAAAACGAGTATATTAATGGGCATTGTATCCTATGACGCCCATAGGTTGTGGTAAGTGTATTAGGATAATGAATTACTAGATATCTCGTGGAGTTGGCTAAATTGACAAATTTGGCAAATTTAACGATATATCTAGGGAATTTATTAGACTACGATATTTACCATATAGTATTCTTTGTGCTATGTGATTTAGGTTGGGTATAATCTTGGAGTGATATACTACGTAAATAAATATGGGGATTACCAAATCGACGGATTTGATAAACTTCGATGATTTATTTAAATGATATGTTGGGCTAATATTAGAACTATAGGTTGTTTATTATTTCTTTCGTTGTGGCTTTTTGGTTCGAGTTGTGTCGACCCTCCACCCGCATGGATACCAAACGACAAACTTCATATTAATATGAGGATAATTTGAGAAATGGATTTTAGAAAGTAAAATGGAATACGTTCGGGATTGGGAATATTTGATTTTGAGGAAATGATTCTGAACGCGTTTGATTTTTGTTAGGAAGTGCCGAGTCTGTAGTTGTCGTTATTTGAGTTGCTTTACGTCTTTCATCTATCGATTTCTTTTGCTGATTGCTGGGCTTGAGGTGAGTCATAGCCTCACTTTTACTCTTGAACTTTGTTTTCAATACTTAGGGTGAGAAACATGCAAATTGTTTTATGTGGACTATTATCGCTTTGTAAGCTATTGATTGGTTGTTAAAACTTGGTAGGTTATAGAGCTAGGTAGGTTATAGAACTAGGTAGGTTATAGAGCGAGACCTAGTCCTGAACTAGGTGAGCTATTGATTTGGTTATAGAGCGAGGCCTAGTCCCGAACTAGGTAAGCTATTGATTAGTTGTTAAGCGAGGGAGTAGTCCCGAACTAGGTAAGCTATTGGATTGATTATAGAGCGAGGCCTAGACATGAGCTAGGTAAGCTATTGATTGGATTGATTTGAGCTATAGCGTGCACCTATAGGGTTGGTTAGATTTGGTTGGTTCGTTTTGGTTGGATGATTGAGGCCTAGTCTAGCTAGCAAGCGTTTTTGCGTATATGTCCACTCTGTTTAGTTATGAATTTAAACCTATGATCTCACCAGCGAAAGCTGACTTTTAGCGCGTTTTCTCAGGTAATTAAGTGATACCCTTGGATGCTTGGATTGGAGGCTTGGCTATGACACCTGGTTATGGATCTATTTTCTAAAACTCTGATACATAATTGTGGACCTATATTTATTTCTTTTGGGCCTGACTTTGATTGAATTTGGGATAAATGTAAACTTTAAAACCCCGCGTGGTTGTATTTTTCTCTTGTTTACTTTATCTCGTTCTTTTATGTCTTGTGTTGGATACCAATCCCCGTAGCACCCCGAAAGCTTGTTGAGTCTTCCGCTGTACCAAATTTTGGGGGTGTTACAATTTGGCATCCAAGGAATCCCACAGTTCTTTAGAAGATTCAACATTCTGATGTATGTCAAAGAGAGAATCAGACATACCATTGAGGATTAAACCTCTGAAGACGTGTCATCATTCTCCCATTTGCTTCGATTCCTGATCTGTTCCACAGTAGCATCATCCCCATGATCCTCAGGAATGGCAGTACTTAGAACATATACCACATTCATGCTTGACAGCAAGAAGTGCATCTTCTTTTGCCATCTTCTGAAATCAACACCTTCAAACTTTTCCAACTTGGAAGAGTTAGCAGCCATATGCCTCATAGCAGCAGCCATTGATTATCACCAAATAGTTTACTTTGATTGTTGGTGGTTATGAGCCCAGAACAGGGTTAAGATAATCAATAGCCTAACTGCGTACCAATAAAGGTTACCTGATATCACTTGGAATCGTGTTATCACTTTCTAAAGTAAACTATTCGACCCTAATGCCTGGGTATCACGAATATCTACTTGGGATAAGACCAAATGTTGTTAGTGATTTAGGCACAAATCAATAACCCTTCGTGTATAAGTGTTATATGCTTTCTGCGTGTGTTTCATGCATCATCTGATTTCCTATTTATAGGAAGATACTCATGGCTAGTCAAATGGAATTATGAGAATTAAACGGCCCATTAATCTCCACATAATTGCACCCATTATAGCAAAAAATAGTGGTTACATGACCAATTAAATGTGGGCATAAGTGTAGATATAACTGTCATTTGAATAGGTCAAATCAGTTACACTCTCATCAGCAGAATCTGCTTAGTACTAGCAGCAGATTCACTGCTCAGCAGCAGAGTCATACTGCTAGCAGCAGAACCACTATCAGCAGAATCCTAATGCTAGCAGTAGGATCCACTATCAGCAGAAACCAATACTAGCAGCAGAATCTTGCACAACCACTATTGAGTCAGGGGAATCAGGGACTTGATGGGTGTACACTCCGTACCTCCAAACCCATTCCCAAGTATGATTTGATCCCTTAAGTGCACTAAATTTTCCAACAAGTATTAGCCAACTTCTTTAGTCCATCGCGCAGATATGTCACAAACGGAAAAATCAACGGCGAAACTTCTGTAAAGAGGAGTGGACTTTGTGTTTTGGCAGCACCATAAGTTAAGAAGCAATACAATTTTTTTGCCACGTCATATAACAAATATTCAATATAAAAGCATCAATCATACACAAATGTCAACTGCATAGTTTTAATCCTAAAAAGTAACATACTTACTCCGTCTTAAAATTGTTGTCAGCTGACAAAAAAATAAATAAATTAAAACAAATCTCATTATTGCAGCTTTCTTTTTTATTTTTTTGCAGAATGATAGTTTTACCCGTAACTAACTAATTTAAAACTTTTTTTTTAATGTTTTTAATAATTATAACCTCAAGTATGGGTAATTTGGTAAATTCGAACTAAATATTTTATCTATTTTTGGAAGTGGATAATTAATTTAGGACAACTTGAAAATGTGGATAATAATTAATAAGTATAGGAGGGAGGGAGTATATATTTGATCACTAGTCAAATGTCTATGTTATACCCGTAGTCAAGTCAAACTCATTTTTTGGAACAAAATATATATTTGTTTGTACAACCATCTTCTAAAAGGCAATACAAAAGTCATCACATCAAAATTATGAGTAATTCACTATTCAACTAAACGGTATATGGTGTTATCAGTTCGAGCTTAATATTTTGATGACCGGGGTAGACCCTTAGATATTTCAAGATCAAAAGACAATACTACAGTGACTTCTAGTAAACTTTTAGACGCAGATTATATATTTTTGAGATGCCTTGTGACTTTTGACGTTGTCTACTTATGTTGTTGTGGTGTTGTTCAAGTCCGATGTACATTTTTGGTTTGGGGTTTCGCTAGCTGTGGTGTTTCGGGGTGCATAATTATTTTAGCTTCCATGTCTTTCATTACTTTTCCGGTTAGGGGTTTTGATTTCTCAATAATGGAGATGACATTGGTGCTCAATAATTCCCGACAAAATCTTTTGTCTAGCGTAGTTTTGTGGGTTGATTAATTAATAATGGAGATGACATTGTTACTTATATTTTTGTGGTATATGCTGATAATGAATTAATGAAGACTGGTTAAATTTTTTGGTATATTATAATAAAGGTTTTGCTAACTTTATTTCTACAGGTTATGGTTAAGCATTAGTTTCATATATATAGAATCAATATACTCAATAAATCAAAATATTTTTGAAATTTCTACAGGTTATGGTTAAGCATTAGTTTCATATATAAAAGCATTATATATCATCTACTAAAGGATTAAGATTCTCTCAAGCTGATTTCAACATGATAGGTCATAATTAAAAAATAATAATAATAATAATAATTGTTGGTTTCAAATAAGGTTAATATTCTAGTGTGGAGGGCCATTTGTGACATGTTAGCCACTAGAAAAAGTGGAATCTAATACAATCTGGAGTTATGTTTTTCAATAGCGGCGATTTTGTTTGCCTGATCATTCTCGTGGATGTTCATTGTTAAACATTAATGATTTCGTTTGAAATTTAAGTCAAATGAAAAAAGTGATGCGTGGGAATCGCAACAGGCTTTACCTCTCGAGGGATCTCGAGAAGCTTACAACCCCCACCAGGCAGTGTACCTGATCGTTGTAGTATAGTATAGTGACAAGTACCGGGGGATTGATCGTTCAGCTTAGGAATAGTGTCGCTAGGATTAGAAAACCTAATTACTAGTTCTAGAGATGAGGGATGATTATTTTTGTATTTTTATATTTTTATGAAAGCAAGTAAAATCTCGGGTTTTGGAAGAGTGGGCGGAATTAGTTGCTATTCAACTAACCCAAAACTAATATATAATCAAACTAAAATACTAAAAATGAAATTAAACTAATTTATACTAAGGTTGTGAGCAGTAATTGGAGAAATTGTGTTTACTTAGACTTCACTACTCCCTAGATATCTTTTACACGTTAATTACTTGTTATAATTGTATGGATGACGGATTGTATTCCTTAATACCATTCGTGGGGTGGCATACATAACTCCCCAACTCTATGAGCTCTTATCTCCTCCTACACCATGACCCAGCACAACTATAGGGATTGTAAACAGTGGCTCATGCATTAAATACAACCAATAAAGACCTAGTACGCCTCGGTTCATGTTTCTTAAGACGTTCAAGCATGTTACCATTTGGAGATCTGCCAGTTTTCTTAAGCCTAACATATAAAATCATTCATCCAAGACAAGAATAAACAAGTAATCAACACATAATCAACATCTAGGTTTCATTAGATCTAAGCAAACACAAAAGAGATCTAGCCTAGCATAATGGAATTGAGACAAGAACAAGATATAGACAACCAACACATAGACATATTGATTGAATTAGAAGAACACTTATCTCAATTACAATGCAAGGTATCAAGGGTTTGGAACCCTTGAAAAACCTGTAAAAGATGCACCAAATTCGTCTTTAGGGTTTCACCAAAACTTCTCTCTTTAAATGTGAAAAACTAGAAAACTATATATAGGAAAATGGGGATGACGGCGTCAAGAACAAAGGTGTGACGCCGTCATCTCGCCGCCAAATACTTACTCGGACGGCCTTGATCTACTTCTGACGCCGTCAAGGTCTAGGCCGTCACACAAATTACTCTTGACGCCTTGTGTGTGACGCCGTCATCAACTACGGAATTTAATTCTTGAGGTTTGACGCCGTCATGGAATTACTCTTGACGCCGTCACCTACTGTTCCCAGCATGGAAAATTGAGACTTTGCCGTTTTCTTCACTTTTATGCTCCAAAAACGTCCAAAATGGCTTCTTTTCCAGAATTCACTCTCCAAGTACCTAAAATCACAAAAGGAACGATTTAGGGCAATATTTGATCAAATAAAGTCGGATTCGGGCTTAAATGACCCCCTAAAAACGGATCATTTTTCGCCTCATCAAAAAGCTATGTTTAAGTTCTTCAATTAAGATGTTTTGAAGCCATCTTGTTCTCATATGTTTGGATAATGTGGAATAGTTAAAATCGCCAAGTGCTCATGGTTAAGTCTCAATCTAGCATCAAAATTTTCAATATTCAACGGTTACCAAGGCCGGTCCTGAGTTTTTTCTGCCCTGGGCGAGACAGTTTTTGATGCCCCAAAGGAGACAATCAAAAATTGACTACAAAGCATTGCAATCAAACACACTATCTTTCACGGGTTTATTCTTCAAACAAAAACCACATCTCAACCTAATAAAACTTGGACATCCCGATAAGATTTTGTTGTTTGGATGTATTTTAAAAAATATATTATGCACAAACTAATATGAGTTAACACGTTATCGCACTTATATAACCAACATTTTTAATAAATCTATATGTTAAATGTTTTCACAAACTTCAAAGAAGAATTCAAGTATTACACATGCACAAATTTAAATTGAAAGTAATATGAAAAATCAAACTGAAAAGAAAAAAGATGTAAATGGAATATCAAAATCTAGTTGAAGCACTATTGTGTGAAGTTGTGAACTATGTTTAATAATCGCGATGTATGACTTTATATTCACTCTCATACATTACATAGTTGTTAGTTACAAAAATTATCTAAAAACAATACTAAAAACAAGAAACAAACTCTGTACTAGTTAAAACAAATGGAATATCAAACTGAAAAGAAAAAAGATGTAAATGGAATATCAAAATCTAGTTGAAGCACTATTGTGTGAAGTTGTGAACTATGTTTAATAGTCGTGACGTATGACTTTATATTCACTCTCATACATTACATAGTTGTTAGTTACAAAAATTATCTAAAAACAATACTAAAAACAAGAAACAAACTCTGTACTAGTTAAAACAAATCAAAATGTCAAAACACAAGAATAAGTTAGGTGACAAATTATCTCGAGAATAGCAATATTACTATTTTTTTTATTATATTCCATATTTCTCTTACTCTTTTTATAAAAGATGCTTCTCTTTCTCTCTCTTGTACATCTTCTTCTCCATATCATTTTCCACCATAGATGAGAAAAAAAGACATAGACAATGAATTCGAGAGCATCAAATAAAACCTATTCACAGAACTACAAAAATGATGCCCCTGTTTGTTGGATGCCCTGGGCCGTCGCCCGCACTGCCCATAGCCTGGGCCGACACTGACGGTTACCCTACAAATGGATTGGTGGTAGATGCAAAAATTTGTATATTAGCGGAATGATTGGATTAATGATCCTATAATTGCTTGTATACACTCTATGAGCTAGGCTTTGTATCTAGATTCTTGCTAGCTTTCTCCTTCTTTGGTGATTATATTTTTCGTAAAAAAAGAAAAAAATGGTTAGAAAATGGTTGTTTGTCATATCTTACTATGCTGATTATGTGAGGTGTTTGGTACAATCATTCTAATTTGGTATTTTCCTTGATACCTTCCCTAATTTTATCCTTATTATGATGATATTTTATCCTTATTATGATGATAGGTTAAGGGCCAAGCCTAAAGGCTTATAGTTCATTAGTTTTAGAGTTAAGTTAGCTTAGTTTTCAAGTCATGTTCTATATTACATGGTATACGAGCTTTAGATAAGATCCGCATACAAAATTTGCTATCCACTAGTCATCGGCTACTCGTCGGTGATCCGGAGGGATCCGGGTTATTTTCGTTTTTTTATTTTTTTAGTTGTTTTTCGTATTCAATGCATAAACTCTAAATCCTAGCCGTTAAAACACACAAAATATGTTCAGTTGCATTTAATAAACCATATTTTTCCTTCCTCATCAAATTATTTTTGTTGTTGAAGATCATTGTCATTGACAACAAAAGTTGACTACCAAATTGCCGCTCCATACTAAAGGCAAAGCAAGTCATGACATAAAAAAAGTAACAAATGTCATAAAAAATGAAGGAAATCGTAAAGTAGTATACAATTATGTCGCCAAATACAAGTCCATCTCCGTGCAAACGAACAACAAAGAAGAGGAGAAAAATAAAATAAGAAGAGAAGAAGAAGGCGATTTCAACATTTTATCCGGTTTGTACATCCAGAAACCTCCCGTTCAAACTGCAGGGGAATGTTAGATGATAGGTTAAGGAAGCCTAAATGCTCAGGGTCCATTTGGTTTAGGGTTATGTTAGCTTATTCTCTAAGTCATGTTCTATTATAAATAGACATGAAATCTCATTATGTAATCACACTAACGCAATTCAATAATCTATCTTTTTCACTTTTATTTGGATTTTTAACAGCCGTGGAAGTGTTCGTTGTCCATATAAAATGTGGAGAAACAACTTTAATTCAAACTTTTCATGGGATTTATGTTGGTTCTATGAGTTCATACGAGTCATTGTTTCAGCCTTTCTGGGCTACGTCTTTTTGTAATTTTGTTTGTGTTACTTGCTCCTCTGTTTCTTGTGTAATAATGGATACATAAACTCTGAAATTATAATGCAATAAGTTCTCAAAAATTGTAAAAACTAAGAATGCAACAGGCCAACAGTAATACATATCGGTCATGACCTAAGAAGTACCGAACAATTGAAAAATTCTTGTCTGTCTTAAAAGTGAATATGTTACACTTACTAGAAATAGTACATAGAATTACCATTTAGGCCGAAATTTGCCTCTTCAACTTGGCCCAATTCACTGCTATCATGACATAGATCCAGTCTTTGACATGGCGTAAGAAACTGATATATGCATATCTCCATGAAGTACTAACAACCAAAGTGCCAAATACTCCCCAAAACCCAAATGCTAATCCAATCAGAAGACTAATGAAAAAACCACGAGTTATCAGCTTATCTTGATCTTCAACATCGTCGGTTTGTGCTGTATTTCGTGGATTTTGAGGTAGTAAATCTCCTGGGCATGGAATAGAAAGGGGAAGTCCACACAGTGAAGGGTTCCCAATGTAGGATGAATTATCAAAACTCTGTAACTGAGTGCTAGTTGGTATCCTCCCTGACAAGTTGTTGTTAGAAAGATCCAAGACCGCGAGATTCGTCAACAATGCAAGGCTTGTCGGGATGCCCCCAGTCAGATGGTTTCTCGACATATCAATGAAATCCAGCCTTCTTAATCTTCCAATATCATGTGGTATTTTCCAGGTTAAGTTGTTCCTTGAAAGGTTTAAGGCAACAAGTCCCAAAAGATTGGTAATTTCGCCTGGTATTTCTCCGTTGAACCGATTGCTGGACAAATCAAGGCTAGTTACGAGACCCAAGGTGTTACTGTACTCATGTTTCATCCCTTTCCATTCCAAAATAGCTTTGAACACATATCTAAAGAGAGGAACTGGAAGCATTGGTACCCTGTTCATCCCAACGTTGTTTGTTATCATTAAGGTAAGGGTTTTTATCTCTGTCATGGCTTTCAATGAGTTAAGGCACTTGGGTATAGTTCCAGAGATATTGTTGGAGGAGATATCTAATATCTGCAAATTAGAAAGCCGACATAAGCTTGGAGGCATGGTACCATGGAACGCATTAGAGGATAAGCTAAGAAAACGCAATTCTGACAGGTTTCTCCCGATCCAAGCAGGTATGCGACCTGAAAGTTTATTTCCTCCGAGATCAAGAAATTGTAGTGAGGACCAATTTGTTAAGGAGAAATGCAGCTCTCCGTTCAAGTTGTTGCTACTCATACTTAACATATAAAGGGATAAGGATCTCACTGATTTGGGTATTCTACCCTCAAAACTATTATTTTTAAGATTAAGATACATGAGGTTCGCGAAGTTCATCCAAAAATCGGGAATCTCACCAAAAAATTGGTTGTTTGAAAGATCAATATTGAATGCTTCTGTGAGATTCTGTAAGAAGGAGATAGATCCTGAAAAGATGTTGTTCAGAACTAAAGCTTGGGTGTCGGAAGGAAACAAAGGTGCTGGTCCTGAAAAGTTATTGGAGCTAAAATCAAAGTAAGGCCGATACCCATATATCGAATCTGGCAAAGTGCCGTGAATTTGATTAGATGAGAGATTTAGGTAACGAAGATTTGGCATTAACTGCTTCCAAAACCAATCAGGGACAAAGTCGTTGATTTTCGCATCAGAAATGTCAAGCATGGAGAAGTTCTTCAGAGTTCGTAACCATGTTGGAAAAGAAGGACCCAGCTTGCAAGATGACAATGACATGACATCAAGTGAAAAAGCTGGAGACCAGTCAGTATCAATTTTGAGAACAAAGGAGTTATATGACAGATCAAGGTAAACAAGATTCGAAAGATTTGTTAGGTGAGTTTCAGATATTGTACCGTGTAAATGATTTGAAGATACCCCCAAGGATTGTAGCTCAGAAAGTGGCATGATCCTTTCAGCTAGTGTCCCTTCGAAACGATTTCTCTCTAAATATAGCTCCCTCAATGATGAAAGAGCTGAGAGATCCGGGAGCAATCCACTCATCTGGTTATCCGCCAAATTAAGAATAAACAGATTTGATGTTTGCTCAAATTTTTCGGGGAAGGATCCCTTAATCTCGTTATCATTAATATGTAGTTCTCTTAATGCTGTGAATGATGTAAAATCAGGCAAGGAACCACTTATCTTATTTGAAGTCAATTTCAAAACTTGGATCGACTTCTTTGCAGGTGCCAAGATTTCGAAGAAGTTCGGAAGATCTACTTTGAGATTGTTTAAATCAAGATGCAGAGAACGCAAGTTACTGCAGTTCCCAAACGATCTCGGGATACCCCCTGTAAGCCCATTATCGGTCAAATATAAGTTTTGTAGGGATCTTAATTCACTAAAAGCTTTCGGAAAAGTACCAAGCAACATGTTGTGGGAGAGGTCGATATTGGTAAGACTTTCACTAGAGTTAAACAACCAAGGGTAAATCGAAGCGGAAGAAAGATAGTTTTCAGAAATGTCCAGAGTAGAAAGAGACTTTGTGAAATTAATAGTTGGAAGTAACGAACTAGCAAGCATTTTCCGAAGTAAACAATTACCCAGCTGCAGTACAGAAAGCAAAGGAAATCGAGTGATCACATCGAATAACATATTATTAGAGTCACTGAGGTCTATGTTAGTAAGACTTAGGTGCTCGAGTAAAGTAAGTTGGTAGAGCCACTCTGTATTTTTCAAATTCGAGATAGAATTTGAGAGATCTAGAGTATGTAAGTAAGAAAGATTCCCCAGTTGAGGGGGAACTTTGGAAACCTCCAAATAGATGTTGGAAAGGTTGAGGTAGCGAAGGTTTCTGAGAGAACCGATGAATTTTGGAATCAGGGTGAATCTATTATAACTGAGGTCCAAATGTTTCAAGTGTTTCAATTCCAGCAGTGAAGAGTCGATTGCACCACTGAGGCCAACTGCTGTGTAAAGGTCGTGAGACCAATATCCATGAAGATCAAGTGTTACGACATGATTTGATCTGTTGCTGCACCCAACACCTCTCCATAAGCAGCAATCCTGCGAGCTTCTACTCCATGAAGACAATACGCCAAAATCATCTACGAACCCATTTTTAAATTGGAGGAGTGCAATTCGTTCCCTCTCATGGCAGCGTGTTTGAGCAGCCTCTCTTCTGGTTATGACTGAAAGAAGTATGACACAGTATATGAAAAGGGTAAGTAAAGACATCGGAAAACACTGCAATAATATATGATTTGATGATATCTATTAAGATAGGAAAAAGCTTAATGCTAGTATCTATATTCAAACCCATATTTAAATCACGAACACATGTACATTAGACCTATTCAAAGAATCAACTCCTCACATTATTAAAAATATTCTACCGTATAAAAGTCTAATTAGAATTTTAGAAAGTGTCAATATCTGTGTTTCTAAAGTGCACGCATGACGAGTGACACTGAGTGGCTGCTAGCCAGTGGCGAATAATATCCTCCAAAAGTGAGGCAGCAACCACTGCCAAAAATTATTTGAACTTTGACCACACAATAATAATAAGAAGAAAAAAAATGACAATTTTGAATTACATTAGTTTGATGCATAATCTGTGACCAATGAAGATGCTATCTGAGGAAGTGAGTATCAGGAGCAATAAGAAAGCACAAACTCTTTCAAAAGTCACTTGTATTGGTATATTAAAATAGTTGAACTTGTAAGTTGATAGAAAGTGAAAGAGAAGTTTATTAATACCTTGATTAACTTGGAAACGATTAGTTTAATGCCACATCACATATAGTAACAGTTCTTAAAGAATCTGTCAACAGCAACGCAAATGAACAAGCCAATGTTAGTCTTTTGTTTCTATGAACAATTGAATAAGAAAAAGTATACCAAGTTTATTTTATAAACAATCGTTAGTTTTTACAGGCTAAAACTCCATGGGTATTTATAACCCATCGAATGACACTTATGAATCCGGCCGCCACAAGTACCGTCACCACCGCCGGCAATGAGAAGCAAATTATTTAGTAAAGATTTATTGTAAATGAGATTCTTTGTCAGTGGGTGAGAGTGTACATGAAAAGACACAAGTACCCTGAAGCGTGGAATTGCACCATCGCAAAAGGTTTTACTTCTCAAGGGATCTTGAGAAGCTTGCAATCCCCACCAGGCAGCGTACCTGACTGCTGTAGTATAGTATAGTGACAAGTACCGGTGGATTGATCGTTCAACTCAAAGAATAGTGTTCGCTACGGTTAAAACTCAATAAAACTAGGTCTAGAGATGAGGGATGATTCTTTTGTATTTTTATATTTTATGGAAAGCAAGTAAAAATCTCGGGTTTTGGAAGGAGGGGCGGAATTAGTTGCTAATCAACTAACCCAAATAATTAAAGATACAATCAAAATAAAATAAACTAAATTTAAACTAAATATGGCGAAAAAATAATGAGAGAAAATGTGTTTACTTAGATTTCACTACTCCCAAGCTATCTTTTACAGGTTGATTAGTTTGTTACAATTGCATGGATGACGGGTTATATTTCTTAATACCATTCGCGGGCCGTGTAAGATCTTCCCTAACTATATAAGCTTCTACCTCTTCCTATGTCGAACCGACTACTAGCTCCTAACATGGCCTCATTAGTAGTTACATACGCATTAAATACAACCAATATATCGTAGTATACCTCCAATCATGTTTCTTAAGATGTTCAAGCAAGTTACCAGTTGGAAGTCTGCCAGTTTTCTTAAGCCTAACATCGAATTCATTCATCCACAACAATTATAAACAAACAACCAACCCATAATCAATATCTAAGTTTCATTACATCTAAGCAAACACAAAGAAAACCTAGCCTAACATGTTAAAGAGAAGACAAGCATAAGATATAATCAAACAACACATAGACATATTGAATGATTTGATGAAAGACTTATCTTCAATTAAACATGGATGAAACAAGGGTTTGAAACCCTCAAAATATCTGTAAAATTCGTCTAGGGTGTACTCCCTTCAAAGTTGCACACAATGAATGAAAACTAGAAAACTCTATATAGATTTTATATCGTGAAACCTCTCTGCAGACTCTCTATCTGCTCATGTATCTCCATCATACCTCTCCTAATCGTTGTCGTCTTGCCCACGACAGTAGTCAAATCAACTCTCAACTCAGCAATAAACTCTCCAATAACCATCTAAAGTCGATCAGCCATCTGTGAGATCCTCTCGCCCTGTGCAGTAAGTCGAGTCCAAATCCTACCAGTCTCACCCAAATCTGCAGGCTCAGCAGAAATCTCAGATGGCGCGTCCGACGCCATGGGACTACCAGGTGGTGAATCAAACAAAAATGGGTGATCAGGTGAAACCGGCTCTAACGGATGTATCGGGAAATCGGGCTCCGCAAAATGAGCTGAATGTGCTGGCGAACCGTCATCATCAGGCATCTCCTCCTCCTGACGATCATCCTCCTCCTCACCCTCCTGTGGGTTATCATCCCCCTACTCAACCTCCTAAGGGTCATCAGCCTCCTCCTCACCCTCGTACTCATCCTCCTCATCCGAGAGGTACTGCATCAATCGTCGTCTCCAAACAGTTGAACCATGTGGTTATAGGGTAGGTGATCTAGGACGATGACGGAATGATGTGGGTGGTGCATCTGACATAAGAGCGTGAGCATCAAAGTGCATGGGTGGTGACGAAGGGCGCACAGACATGCCTGCCGTAGCTCGATTGGCAGAACGTGGAGCTACACGAGCCAAAGCCTGATGAAGTGTAAGCTGTCTCAAAGTACCAGGAAGCCCCAAATAAGATGAGGGTCCTTGAGAAGTAGATGAAGCAGGTGGTGTAGAAGTAACTACTGTCGGTGATGAAGTAGCTGAATGCATGGCAATCCTGTTAGGATCATCAAGAGCCATGGTGACCTGTGCTGGGCGGAATGGATCAGCTAGAAGATCCTCAGAAACATTGAACGTATGGGAGGCCATAGTCCGTGACAACGGCGTAGGGTAGGTGTAAGTGTTTCAAAAAACTAAACCGCGAACTCAAAATACCAAATCAAAATCATCATAAAATCCCAATCATATCATTCCAAGAAAGATTTTTAATACTGCATTACTAAAAACATTTCTAAAACAAATAAGCCATATAATTCCCCAAAACGCCATCATATCACATAATCAATATATCCAAAATTCTTAAATCATCTCAAAATCTCATATCTAATCATTATCTCATAATACCTCAATAAAATCGAAGTTGCTTCGGCTTGGCGGGCTGGCGGGCATTGGTCGAGGATCGTTTTCTATAAAAATAGGTTATAGTTTAGGTGTTTATTACCTAGTTCTCTATAACCTTGGCTCTGATACCAATCTGTAACACCCCCAAAATTTGGTACAGTGGAAGACTAAAGAAGCTTTCGGGGTGCTACGTGGATTGGTATCCATCACAAGTCATAAAAGAACGAGGTAAAGTAAACATAAGTAAACACAACCAAACAGGGTTTTTAAAGTTTACATTCATCCCAAATTTATCCAAAGTAAGGCCCAAAAGAAACAAACGTAGGTCCATATATACATATCAGAGTTTGAGAAAATAGATCCTTAAACCACATTGCCAAGCCAAGCCTTCCAAACCAAGGATCCAAAGCCATAACTTAATTACCTGAGAAAACGCGCTAAAAGTCAGCTTTCGCTGGTGAGATCATAGGTTTAAATTCTTAATTCAATCAAGTGGACATATACACAAAACGCTTGCTAGCTAGACTAGGCCTCAAATCACTAAACCAAACCTATAGGTGCACACACTATAGTCCAAAACCAACCAAATCAATATGCATTCGCAAAGATGCGACATGCCCAACATTCGTAAGGATACAACATGTTCATGCATTCGTAAGGATACGACATGCGCAACAACCTACCTAGTTCTATAAGCATAGCAAATTTTAAACAAAAAGCGATAAAAGTCCACATAAAACAATTTGCACATTTCTCACCCCAAGTATTGAAAACAAAGTTCAAAAGTAAAAGTGGGGCTTTGACTCACCTCAAGTCCAGATATCAGCACAAAGAAACCGGTAGAATCAAGATGTATCACAACTCAAAAGACAGCAACTACAGACTCGGCACTTCCTAACAATGTAAACTCTTTTCAGAATCATTTCCTCAAAATCAAATATTCCCAACGTATTCCTTTTTACTTTTCAAAAATCCATTTCTCGTATTATTCTCGTATTTGTTTGGCGTTTGGTATCCATGCGGGTGGAGGGTCGACACAACTCAAACCAAGATAACCACAACGAAAAAGAATAATAAAACACTCTACGGGTCTAATATTGGCCCAATATATTACTTAAATAAATTATCGAAGTTTATCAAATCCGTCGACTTGGTAATCCTCCATAATTATTTACTTAATATATTATTCCAAGATCATACCCAAAACCTAAGTCACATAGCATGTAGATTACTATATGGTAAGTATTTAAGTTAATAAGTTCCCTAAATATATCGTTAAACTTACCAAATTCGTCAGTTTGGTAAACCTCACGAGATATTTAGTAACTCATTATCTCGTACTCCTACCACAACCTATGGACGTCGTAGGATACAATACCCATTAATATACCCTTTTTATATAACCAAGTAGGTCCTATTTAATCCGTCGATCAAATAAGTTACGTAGTTATAGAAAATAAATATATTAACGTCACACATCCATGACAAGCACAAAGTCATTCAATAATAATATTGCCCACTTGGACTCAAGTGCCCTCGATCTCGTATAACTCGTAAGTTCCCGTTTTATTTCCAAAAGGCTTTTCATTTCGTATAGTATTTTTAACGTTATAATCATATCGTCATTTATAATAGTTTGTTTATAATAACGTTCCCGACATTCATTATACTATTTTCATAGCATAATATTTATCGTTACATTATTATTTTATTACTCGTGATAATTTTATTCTTAATATACGCAATTGTATAAATATATATACATTTTCACATTTATATATTTATATAAATGTTTATATTATTAATATAAGTATTACGAATTGTTATTATTAAGTTTGATTATTATTAATATCAAGTTATAAAAGATGAGTCACATGTCTGAGTCATCACTCTCGGCTCACTATCCAAATCCAAGTGCTAAGGCGTTTTGCCGAAATCAATCGTTGACTAGAAAGTCAACGCGACTTCGACTCGCATAGCCATGGGTCCAAGTAATAATAATCAATACCACATCTCCGTCAATCGTCCCATAACACAAGCTACAACAATAGGGTCCACCTACGGCACCCCACTAACCTATCTCCGTCGTTCTAATTTGACCGTCTCACAATCGGTCCCCAATATTACTTTTCATCAACAACTCCCCAAATACCAAAAATATTCCATTGTCGAGACCACAAAGGGTCTCGACCCATCCAATGTATTCGGCCAAATAAGAATACCACAACAACATCAATATCAACAACATGGAACAAAACATGAAAACATCAAGTTACACATTTTTCCGGGTTGGTTTACCAAGCCAAACCCGTGCCGAGAGACCCACTTGGGTCTCGGCAAGACTACGAGTCAAGAAAGACTCAAACCAAAGACCACTTGGTCTCGGCTTAGGCTCACCCGAGCACTCCCAAAACTGCCAAACGGACCCTTTGGGTCGCGGCACACAAACAACAACAACAAGAGCCAAAAGGGGTCATCCAATCCATACCAAATCCAAACTCCAAGTACCAAACCCTTGTTAATAAGGTTACCAAGGTCAAAACCCATCAACTAGAGCCACACGGCTCGAACCAAAACCATGCCGTGAGCCAAGGCTCACGGTTCACTCGACCTCCATGAGAAAACTCATCAAACCCGGAAACCAAACTCATAATTATTATCAAAATACCATTTCCCATCAATATGTTACGAAACCCAACAAAGAAAATCCGTGTATACACATATTTGAACCCAAATCGTGGCACCCTTGGTGCAAAAACGTGAATACCTACCTCTTTAGCAACTCCAAGCTCAAGAAACTTTAAAAATCCAAAAGTATTATTGGTGGTGGTGGTGTTTAAGTGGCGGTGAAGGATCAAACGTGGGGTTAGGGTCGTTTGTGTAGCGCATGGGTTACACCAAAAGAAAGAGCACAATGAGGTGGTTTAGATTGTGGTGATGGTTGTGTTGTAGGGTCGGTGGTGTGATGGTGGTGGCCGGAAAAGATGGGTGGCAGCTAGGGTTTGAATGAGAGAGAGAGATGGGAGAGATGATGGGAGTGGTGAGGGTGTGTTTGCTTTTTGTGTGAGCCGATCCAACCACAAGGACCATTTGTAGTTTTCTCTTTTTATTTATTATTTTTTTTTTGTAAACAATAATAATAATAATAATAATAATAATAATAATAATAATAATAATAATAATAATAATAATAATAATAATAATAATAATAATAATAATAATAATAATAATAATAATAATAATAATAATAATAATAATAATAATAATAATAATAATAATAATAATATTGTTAAGGGGGAGGGGCGGTTAATGTGTAAAACTCAAGGACCATAACCGTAAACATTTCAAAGTATCCCGACACTCTCAAACCGAGCTCGTTCCCAATATTTTAAAATTCCATGTTACGTTCAATAAATATATAAACCAAACCGTAAATTCAAAATATTTAAATTTGTTAGGTTATTCCTAGTGCCAGAGTCAACGTAGTGCCACGAACGTCTCAATTAATAAATCTCAACATAAATTCCATATCAAAATAATAATTCAAATTTAAATTCCGCAGAAACCTTATAATTCAAAACCACAGTTCAAAGTTTACAAATTCATCGCGAATAAATTTCAAATATTTAAAAATCATCAAACCTTAACGTAATGCGGGTTTCAAAATGTCTCCTTAAATTGCCAGTTATCACAAGTTCTATGTTATTGAACCTAATGAATATGTTTCAATTAATTCAATAATTGAGTCAAGGGATGCACTTTTTGATGAGAATAGATTCTCATCAGTCCCTAGACCAAGTCAGAGGATTCCAAATGGAACTGATGACATTGGTGTATCAGAGGTCCCTGATGAACTATCATCTCAGGTCCCTGACGAGGTTGTGGTTCAACAACCTGAACCTGAGCTCAGGAAGAGCAAAAGGGTCAGGACTCCAAAGTCATTTGGACCTGAGTTTCAATTATACTTAATTGAAGGTACAAGGAGTGAGGTCTCTGACCAATACTCCTATTGCTTCATTGTTGAGGATGATCCCAAAACATTTAAAGAAGCAATGAAGTCCCAGGATGTTGCTTTCTGGAAAGAAGCAATAAATGATGAGATTGAATCCATCATGGGCAACAACACTTGGGTGTTGGTTGATCTACCACCAGGTTGCAAAAAGAAAATGGAGGTAGATGGAACTATTGAAAAGTTCAAGGCTAGAGTAGTCATTTAGGGTTTTAAACAAAAGTCAAGGATTGACTACTTTGATACTTATGCCATGTGGCACGTATTAGTACCATCAGGTTGCTGATTGCTTTGGCATCAATTTACAATCTGATTATTCATCAGATTGATGTGAAAACAACTTTCTTGAATGGTGAATTGGATGAGGAGGTTTATATGAACCAACCTCAAGTCTTCATCTTGCCTGACAATGAAAACAAGGTGTGTAAACTGATTAAGTCTTTATATGGACTGAAGCAGGCACCTAAGCAATGGTATTAAAATTTTGATGAGGTGGTTTTGTCTAATGGTTATGTTCTTAACCAGGCTGACAAATGTGTATATAGCAAATTTGATAAATCTGGTAAAGGAGTCATCATTTGTCTATATGTTGATGACATGTTGATCTTTGGTACTGACCAAAATCAGGTTGACCTGACAAAGGATTTTTTGTCATCAAGGTTCTCCATGAAGGACATGGGGAGGCGGATGTTATCCTTGGTATAAAGATCAAACATGAAAGTAATGGTATATCAATTTCTCAGTCTCATTATATTGAGAAAGTACTGAAGAAATTTAATTACTTTGATTGTACTCCAGTGAGTACCACTGAGAAGCTTATGCCTAATACTAGCAAAGCCGTATCTCAACTTGAGTATTCTAGGGTAATTGGCTGCCTGATGTATGCCATGACTTGTACAAGGCCTGATATTGCTTTTTAAGTAGGTAAACTGAGCAGGTATACTAGTAAT
Organism: Artemisia argyi; assembly: GCA_030686995.1. NCBI lineage: Eukaryota > Viridiplantae > Streptophyta > Magnoliopsida > Asterales > Asteraceae > Artemisia > Artemisia argyi. The sequence continues at coordinate 21,008,740 of CM060684.1, forward strand.
CCTAGTGTTCAGCACTGGCAAGCAATTCAGAGAGTACTAAAGTATTTGAAGAGAACTATGGATTATAGTCTCTCAAATACTGGTTATCCTTCAGTGTTGGAAGGATACACTGATGCAAGTTATGTAATACCCTAGGCAAATCCCATATTGGCCTTGACTTGGAGTGATGTTGGGACATATGTTAACATTCGCCATATATGACAACAACGCGTTTTGTGGTCTAACGGTTAATCGCCCATACGATTAAGCGTGCTCATGTGAGAGTAGTACTGGCTTGGGTGACCTGTCGGAAAGTCTTCACATGAGGGCCACAAAAGCAAAGCCGTGAGCCCTCGGGCAAAGCGGACAATATTGTGGTCTATAAGGCGGGGTGTTACAGATGGTATCAGAGCCACTCCAAGCCGTTCGGGATGTGGGGCAAACCTCATCGAGGACGATAAGTCCCTAATGGGGGGGGGGGGGGTGAATGTAATACTCTTGGCAAATCCAACATTGGCCGTGACTTGGAGTGATGTTGGGACATATGTTAACATTCGCCATATATGACAACAGCGCGTTTTATGGTCTAACGATTAATCGCCCATACGATTAAGCGTGCTCATGTGAGAGTAGTACTGGCTTGGGTGACCTGCCGGAAAGTCTTCACATGAGGGCCACAAAAGCAAAGCCATGAGCCCTCGGGCAAAGCGGACAATATTGTGGTCTATAAGGCGGGGTGTTACAAGTTGGATCAGTAACACTAAAGACAATTCATCTACCAGTGGCTGGGTATTCCTACTTGGTGGAGGTGCAATTTCTTGGGCATCCAAGAAACAAACTTGTATCACCAGTTCAACTATGGAATTTGAATTTGTGGCTTTAGCAGCTGCTGGTAAAGAAGCTGAATGGTTGAAAAACTTGCTTCTTGAGATTCCATTGTAGCCTAAACCTATAGCACCTATTTCTATCTATTGTGATAGTGCAGCTACATTGGCAAAGGCTTATAGACAGATGTACAATGGGAAGTCTAGACACTTAGGTGTCAGGCATAGCATGATTCGTGAGCTTATCATGAATGGGGTGGTATCTATAGAGTTTCTTAGATCTCAACAAAATTTAGCTGATCACTTGACGAAGGGTTTGACTAGAGACTTGGTTATAAAATATGCTAAAGGGATGTGTTTAAAGTCCAACTTAGTCACGGAATGCTAAGACACCCAACTCCCTCCTAAGGAAACTTGGGAGCTGAGTTCAATGTGGAAAGCTGAACATTCAGTGTATTGGAGCACTTGTTTATATTACATCCCAAGGTTTGTGCTCGGAACCTGCTGAAAAGGAGGATGAAATCATTACTTCTTAATGGTTAATTTCTTTGAAAAAGTGATTGGCATGAGCATGAATAAAGAGGAACCATCTATGTGAATGTTGAAGTTTTGCCGCTTCAGGGAGCTATGGACTTTTGGCTCTTAAAACATTTATGAATTGGATATGGACACATGGCTTGTATAGTGTCAGGAGCATTTAAGTGTTTGAAAACATATGTGTATTTTATCTTCAGGTATTCAAATGAGTTGAAGGGTTCAATTCTTAGAACACCCTGATTCTCGAATATTTGAACGTGTAATTTACTAAGATGGAAATTCAATCCTCAGGATATTTTCATTTATGCACATGTTTTGTTTAATGTTTAATTTTCAGGCAAAGGAAGTAAACTAAATTTTGGGAGGATTGTTGGAAAATTTAGTGCACTTGAGAGATTAGTTCAAACCTGGCAATGGGTCAGAAGGTATGGAGTGTACACCCATCAGGTCCTGAACACCCTGACTCATATAGTGGTTAAGTGTTATTCAGTGTCTGATGAAGTTCGGTGAGTTCACTCATTCAGGGAGTGATACTCTGGACTGAATAGTATTCATCAGGATGATGAGTTCAGCTCAGGCTGAAGGATCTCGTCAGGGAGTTGATGTCCTCAGGGACTAGCTCATCAGTGAGTATAACAAACTTACTGGACTGAATTCAAACTTGGTTAACTGCTTTGACCTATTCAATTGGCAGTTATAACTGTATTAATGATCACGTTTAATTGGTCGTGTAACCACTAATACCTATTATTATTGAGGCAAATTAAGTGGGATTAATGGGCCGTTAATCACTCTTAATTCCATTGACTAGGGTTGTAGCCTCTCGTAATTTTCCCAACGGTTAGTAAATACTTACAAGTTATTACGTTATTTAAATACCCACTTTTACGTATGAAATTTTTTTTTCTATTAGACTTGATATATAAATCACAACAGTAAAACTTTGAATTATCTTTTGCTTAGAAACATTGCTTGCACACAAACCTAGATAGTCTAAATTATCGCGAATATATATATATTAAAAACATTTATATTTTTATAATATGCGTTTCGTATATTTAAGGTACAATATTTATATATTCCTGGAGCCTACGAAAATTCTCGAGATCACTCATTAATATTATTTGATCGTAACCCGACTCTCAAAACACACCAGGTGGGCCCCATTGACTCATTGGGCCTTAAACCCAAATAACAAACCAAACGGACCCTTTTATATTTTTGTTTTTCTTTTTCTGCTGGACCATACGAAACACAAGCCCAACAGGCTCAAAGCCCAAAACGCACCCTATTGTCTTGTTTCTGCCAGCCTCGACACACCCAAAACACACCCTCCTTATCGTGATTTTGACACACAACATGAACATATTTTTACATAACTTAATTTACGAGCTAGCAAAGAATTGAGAATGATAAAGTTTGCCATATATCTCACTTATTTGCTACCTGTGAATTGACCAAAGCGAATGACGAAAACCATGTACAATGTAAAACCAAATGTTGTCACAAGCCTTCCTTAGCACCACCCAATGTATCCAATGCCTCTTAAGCTGACTCAAGTGAACAGGAATGTCAGGAATGAACAGCGTATCTCTCTTATACATTCTCCTTGTTGGCTAATGATCGATTGGGCATAGTTTGAGGTGCCACCCCATGCAAACGAGCCAACACACATTCTTGTGAACTTTGTACCTATCTACACTTCATAATCTCACTATATAAAAAGTTCCCATGCACCTCAATTGATCACACACACAAAAACTTACCAAATATACAAGTTACAAGTCGAGTAGCACTTGAAGATGGGACAGAAGGTTTGGAACGATTACGAAGCCTAGAAGTGATCCAAGGAGACCAATCTTTGCTCATCTCATATCTCTAGTGTACCAAGAAGTGAACCACAATCCTCATTGCTCCATTCTTGATCCATACGTACCATTATCCCCACCTTTTGAGGTGAAGTAAGCCAACTCGAAACCTATTCAATCCTTTCTATTTTTCATTTTATTATATTTTGCACGTTTACTTTGATCATTTATTTTGTTATATTAAAACGTAACATATACATTTTATCTATCGTACTCTATTTTAACCATGCTAGAAATTAAGAGACATAATGATTTTGAACTAATATTATCATACACGTAATAAATATAACACGTTCCTAATGTCACTTGACCCTTACGTATAAATGGAAAACACTTAGAATATTTCTAAGCGTTGGAAAACAGTTTCAATATTGATTTTCGTACAAACACTTTGCCTCGTTATTTCTTAATATACGAACGTAACATATTATTATTTTTGGAGACACTAATTATTTGGTACACTAATAAACAAAATATAAAAAGTTTCGAATCTAAAAACATTGTGTTCTTATTAAAATCGACATGTTTTGTGACCTCTTGGACAACTCGAATAAAATCTCAACACTTAGAATTTTTCTAAGTGTTGAGCAGTTTCAACATATGAAGTTTGCTCGATCACTTTGGTCTCGTAAATGAATATTTAGACACGTGACATATTCTTTTTAAAACTCGACCTCATTAACAACTTATTAGACAATCACAAGACACATTTTATTCGACCTAATAAATTTATTTAGACCTTGTACTCGACCTGTTTTGTACCGACAAAAACTCAAATTTTTATAAAACTATATAAGCCAAAACGTGGGCTTATCTTAAGCCCATTAAGCTTATGTGATACACTGGGCCTGGGAGCCCAACTCCAGTGTTTTTAACATCCTAAAATAAGTCCAAACTCAGGCCCAAACCTTTCGTAAGCCCATTGGATCGGAAAATATTAACGGGCCTTGATATTGTTTCGTTAAAGCCCATTTAGAAAAATAAGTTGCTTTTAAGCTAATAAGCAGTTAAAATAAGTTATTTTGAATACCCTGAGCTTATTTATCATGTCAAAAAGCTAAGTTATTAATTTGGTAATTTTTGGACTAACTATGCAAATTTTCGTAACCGAGGGACTAAAAGTGTCAAAACTGCAAACTTGGGGTATAAACTGTCAAAACAGATTTTTATAAGTTAGAAACTATTAATAATGAAATTTGGAAGTGAGAAATGTAAATAATAATACTTTTGGACCTAAAATGTAAATTATGTATATTTTGGACTAACGATGTAAAATATATATCGTTAGGGTTAAAAAGGTAAATTTTGGAAACTTAAAGGAATTTTCTGTAAATATTATTTTACAAAAATAATATTAACCTTTTACATATTTAAGTATATAATTAAATATAAACATAAACTTATATATACGTTATATATTCGTAATTATAATTAAACTATATAACGATACATTATATATTTCTTGTAAAATAATACGTCTATTTTCATATCAATCATTAATCATTTTATATATAACTTTATTTTTGAACTTAAAACACTTAAACAAACACGAGATTCGTTCGTAACTAAATATCAAATATTCGCGATAAAACCAGATTTAGACTATCAACTGAAACTTGCATTATCTTTTAGGTTGTGTTGTGTGAAGCCGTTTCCTTGCTTTGTTGAGACTACGATACCACTGTACTACTAAGGTGATTTCATAGCCCACTCTTTAACTATTTTCCGTGGGGGAGATACATGCTTAAAACTCGAACACAAGTCTTTTATACCGGGTATTGAAATACCGTCAGGCCAATGTTATTTGCTTAAGTTACTATTGTCAGAAGTCCCTTGATCATGAACCTTAATCACCTGAAGGGTGAACGTAAATAATTGTGGATAGTACTATTAGTGATTGACAATCCTCGTTTGGTTGTTGGAGAAAACACCAGGCGCACTTTATTGTTCTTATAAATAGGTTATTGACAAATACCTATCTTTGGGGGCTTAGTACTTACCATCATAATACATACTTATGATTGGCTGTTAATCGTTGAGTATCATGAGCTTAAGGCAATAACAGGAACATTGATTTTTTTTAACATATTGATTGTATGTGATTACAATACATTCTTAACTTGTGATTCAAACTCTTAAACTCAAACCTATGAATATCACTCAACTTTATGTTGACTTTAGCATGTTTATCTCAGGTAACTAAACAAGATGGATCTGGATGGCACGGAGTGGGCAAAAGCATGACAAGAACCATAATAAACTACTTATTTTCCTTCAGAATAAAACACGTTCTTAACTTAATAATGTTTTGTATCCCAGATATTTGGTATTTTGAAATAAATTAAACTTTAATACTTCACTTTGTGTTGTCTACTATGATTGTGACAAAGATCCTTGAAGTAATACCCCGAAAGTCTTTCGCTGACATGTTAAGTCTTCCGCTGTTATTAACGACTTTTGGGGGTGTTACAGATTGGTTTTCAGAGCCACGGTTATAGAGAACCAGATGTTTTTAAATATTGGACTATAACTACACTTTAACTGGACCATTTTTACAAAATACCACTTCATGCCCTCCGTGCCTACAATCCAACATCTGGTAGAAAAGTTACTTCTCATTATTTCTTACTTATATAACTTGATATATGCTTACATGTTATGATTATGCTAATAACTATGTTTACTAATCGGGATTATTACAGTACCATGTCTTCCAAACCTAACTTCATTGTTTTGTTATCGGATTCGGAAACTGAGAGCTCTACACCTATTGTACCAACTCTTGCTCCAATGACTGTGTCACCTACAACAGACAAGAATAAGGAAAGTCAGCAATCCTTTACTTCACCTCAAGCATCATCTGGTCCAATCAGACGCAGTAAGCAAACTTCTCCATTCCAGCCTTATGAACCAGCCACAGCTGGAAAAGCTCTTTCATATGCTAAAGAAAAAGACATCTAGGATGATACTAAATGGAAAAAGGAAGTTGCTCCAACTGCAGAACCAGTGATACTACCTAGTATATTTTATCAGTAGACTACTACTGTACCAGTGACAATCAACAGTCCACCACCTGTGAAAACTTCCAGTGCTCCTCTGTCTTATCAACCAAGGAATTACCAGATTCGTCCTACCTCCTCAGATCCTTACTATTATGCAAGAACCAACCATAAGGCTCGTAAGCGGGTCAATGCTCGCAAATGGTCATTTCTACTACCAATCCTTAAGTATTGGAGATCTCAAGAAGGTACTCCCACCAACAGAGAACTTGGTGAAAGATCATCATTTGCTGCATCTAAGATCCTTCCAGTCACTGGAGAACCCATTCACCATACCATACCACTCTTGGCAGCTAGGTTAGTAAGACATGAAGACAGGTTAGATGCCATAGCCACCTTGGTGAACAACATCCCTAATGAACTAATAGAAGTCATGTCAGCTGAGATAGAACAACTTGTGATGGGACACCTAGAGATGGGAACCATGATTGAACAACTAAGTACCCAGTTCGGTGAAGCTATGTCGGATTACTTTGCTCTGCTAACACCGTAAACAAGGACATCATGTGTGACATCGATCAAGCTCTCGACACCACAAGAGCCCAAGTCATGTCTCTGCGACGTGCACAACAAGAAACACAAGCTAGGGAGAGAGACCGAGACCAAATCATAGAAACCATGGCCGCCAAAATTCAGGAACTAGAACGTCGTCTTGATGATAACCAAGGAAAACCCTAGAATGCCATAGATTGTCGATGTAGCCTCACCCACATCACAGTAATAACTTGTATTTGAATGTCCTAGAGATATGTCAACAAGAATAAATAAGTGATGTAAACTCAAAACGACAATCTAATCAATGATGTTATGTTTGCTTTATTTTCATAAGTGTTATGATATCGTATATTGCATCGTGATATATGTGACACTATTATAACTTTGAACCTATTGATGTTACTAAATAGTCTAACACAAGATGGTTATTATGAAAATTCTGAAAATATATTCTCATTTTTAGGAATATGGCACCTAAGAGAACCGTGACCACTACCTCAGCAGCAACCATGACCCCGGAAGAAATCCAACAAGCAATCACCAATGGAATCAATGCAGCCTTAGCCGAACAAGCAAATGCTAACGCACAACCGGCAAGAAATGTTGCTCCCGCACCTCGCCAATGTACCTATAAAGACTTTATGGCTTGTCAGCCAACTTACTTCATGGGTACTGAAGGGATAACTAAACTTGCCCATTGGTTCGAGAGATGCGAAACGGTATTCCAAAGGAGTGGATGCTCAGAAAACAACAGAGTCACATTTGCCACCGGAACCTTAATGGATGACGCTTTGTCATGGTGGACCACTACAACTCAAACTTTAGGTACAGAAGCAGCGTACCGACTCTCTTGGACGGAATTCAAAGTCAAGATCCTAAAGAAGTACTGTCCTCGATCTAAAATAAGGAAACTGGAAGACGAATTCCATGTCCTTGCAGTCAAAGGAATCGATCTTAGGGCTTACAACAGGAGATTCCACGAGCTAATGGCATTATGTCCTTCTCTCGTACCAGATTTAGAGAAAACTCTGGAAAAGTATATCGAAGGTCTTCCCCGGAATATTGAAGGGAACGTCACAGCATCCAACCCACCATCACTAGAAGTCGCAATGGAGCTAGCACAAAAACTCCTAGACCGCGAAATCAAGTGCAATGAACTCAAAAGAAAGCTCGATGACAGGAGAACCACCCACCACCAAAACCACAATCACTACCACGACGGCCATCGCAACAACAACCATCACCACAACAACAACAACAACTACAACAGGATCAACCAACAACAACACCAGAACAAGAACCCACATCGTCAACAACAGAACCAACGACAAGAACCTCCTAAGATATTTACGGCAACCAATGACAATGGATATCAAGGTATTAAGCCACAGTGCAACCGATGCAAGCTTCATCACAATGGTGCTTGTACAGTAAAATGCCATAAATGCCAAAGGATAGGTCATGCCACAAAAGATTGTAGGACCCCTGCTACCGGCAGCAACCTACAACCAATAGCACCAACATGTTACTCATGCGGAGAAACCGGACACTTCAAGAACCGCTGTCCAAAAGGAAATGGTCAGAACACTGCACGAGCAAGAGCATACGTGATGGGAAATGAAAATGAACCACAAAACCCCGACGTTGTCACGGGTACGTTCTTATTAAATCATCATAATGCTAGAGTATTATTTGATTCTGGAGCAGATAAGAGCTTCGTGTCAGATACGTTTGCCCCTTTCATTAACTCTAACCCTTCTAAGCTAAACACCACATACGAGATAGAAATGGCCAATGGGAACTTAATTAGCACCAACTCTGTTTTAAAAGATTGTACCTTAACCCTCGTAGGAGAATCCTTTCCTATTGACCTGATGCCTGTCCAACTCGGTAGTTTTGATGCTATCATCGGAATGGATTGGTTATCCAAACATCATGCTAAGATTCATTGTGACGAGAAAGCCATACACATTCCTTTTAAGAATGAAACCCTCGTTATCCATGGCGACAAGAATAAAAACCGATACGTAATCATCTCATGCCTCAGAATGATAAAATACATGAACGAAGGATGTCATGTATTCATGGTTCAGGTGACGGAAAGTAAGTTAACCAAGAAACAACTTAAAGATGTACCTATCGTTAAGGAATTCCCCGAAGTATTTCCTGAAGATCTACCCGGTCTTCCACCGACTCGTCAAGTAGAGTTCCAAATTGAACTAGTGCCTGGAGTGGCACCAGTAGCAAAAGCACCTTACAGGTTGGCACCTTCCGAAATGGAGGAACTATCGGAACAACTAAAGGAATTATCCGATAAAGGTTTCATTAGACCAAGTTCATCACCTTGGGGAGCCCCAGTTCTATTTGTTAAAAAGAAAGACGGATCATTCCGAATGTGCATAGATTACCGAGAGTTAAACAAACTCACTATAAAGAACCGATATCCTTTACCTAGAATAGACGATTTATTTGATCAATTACAAGGATCGAGTGTATACTCGAAGATTGATCTAAGGTCGGGATACCATCAATTGAGAGTTCGGGAAGAAGATATTCCCAAGACAGCCTTCAGAACCCGTTATGGACACTAAGAATTTCAGGTAATGCCATTTGGTCTAACGAACGCACCCGCTGTGTTTATGGACCTAATGAACCGAGTATGCAAGCCATATTTGGACAAATTCGTGATAGTGTTCATTGACGACATTCTGATCTACTCTCGTAACAAAGAGGAACATGCCAATCATTTGAGAACAATCCTAGAGTTACTTAGGAAGGAAAAGTTGTACGCGAAATTCTCAAAATGTGACTTTTGGATTCCCACGGTGCAATTTTTGGGACACGTAATCAATAGTCAAGGAATACACGTGGATCCTGCAAAAATAGAGGCAGTTAAAGAATGGCCATCACCTACAACTCCCACAGAAGTACGTCAATTTTTAGGTCTTGCAGGTTACTACCGGAGATTTATTGAAGGTTTCTCTAAAATCTCAAAACCATTGACCAAGTTGACCCAAAAGAACGAAAAGTACGTCTGGGGACAAGAAGCAGAATCAGCCTTCCAACTATTAAAACAAAAGCTTTGTGAGGCTCCAATACTAGCATTGCCAGAAGGAAGCAAAGATTTCATGCTATATTGTGACGCTTCGTACCATGGTTTAGGTGCAGTTTTGATACAACGGGATAAGGTAATAGCTTATGCCTCACGTCAACTGAAGAAACATGAGGAAAATTACACAACCCATGATCTAGAACTAGGAGCAATAGTATTCGCTCTTAAATTATGGAGACACTATCTATATGGCACTAAGTGTATCGTGTTTACAGATCACAAAAGTCTCCAACACATCCTAGATCAAAAGGATTTAAACATGAGACAACGCCGTTGGTTAGAATTGCTTAGTGATTATGATTGTGAAATCCGTTATCACCCAGGAAAGGCTAATGTAGTAGCAGATGCATTAAGCCGAAAAGAAAGACTAAAACCTCTCAGGGTTAGATCGTTAGGCATGACTATTTGTTCACCCCTTCCAACACAAATCATTATCGCCCAGAGCGAAGCTCTCAAGAAAGAAAATCGACCAATTGAAAAGATTTTTGGTATGCTGGAAAACGAAAACGGATTTGTGAAAAGATCAAATGGAATGCTTTGTTTCAAGGAAAGAAGCTGGATTCCTCTCTTCAGAGGTATTCGTGACCTTATCATGCATGAGTCTCACAAGTCAAAATACTCCATTCACCCAGGTTCCGACAAGATGTACCAAGATCTTAAGAAACTATATTGGTGGCCGAATATGAAAGCCGACATCGCTGAGTACGTCAGTAAATGTCTAACATGTTCAAGAGTAAAAGCAGAATACCAGAAACCCTCCGGATTACTCACCCAACCTGAACTCCCCATGTGGAAATGGGAACGTATTACAATGGACTTCATCACCAAACTTCCCAAAACCTCTACTGGCTACGATACGATATGGGTTATCGTTGATCGTCTCACCAAGTCAGCTCATTTCCTACCAATCAAAGAAACTGATGAAATGAACACACTTGCTCAGATATATCTGAAAGAAATTGTGTCACGACATGGAGTGCCAATTTCTATTATATCAGATCGTGACAGTCGTTTCACGTCTCATTTTTGGAAATCATTACAAAAATCTTTAGGAACAAAGCTGGATATGAGTACAGCCTATCACCCACAAACCGATGGTCAAAGTGAGAGAACAATACAAACCTTAGAAGATATGCTACGCGCTTGTGTTATAGACTTCGGAAAAGGTTGGGACAAACACTTACCGTTGGCAGAATTCTCATATAACAACAGTTATCATACCAGTATCAAGGCAGCACCATTCGAAGCACTTTACGGTAGAAAGTGTAGATCACCTGTTTGCTGGGCAGAAGTCGGAGAAATACAACTCACAGGACCGGATCTAGTTCATGAGACAACCGAGAAAATCATCAAAATCAAACAACGTTTACAAACCGCTAGAGACAGACAGAAAAGTTACGCCGACCTAAAAAGAAAACCCATGGATTTTCAGATCGAAGATAAAGTTATGTTAAAAGTATCACCATGGAGAGGAATGATACGATTCGGAAAGAGGGGAAAGTTAAACCCAAGATACATCGGTCCATTCAAAATCCTAGAAAGAATTGGACCCATGGCATATAAACTTGAACTACCCGAGGAACTTAGTAGAATTCACAACACTTTTCATGTGTCAAATCTCAAGAAGTGTTTATCCGATGAATCTTTGGTCATTCCATTGAAAGAATTACAACTTGATGACAAACTCGTTTTTACCGAGGAACCAATAGAAATCATGGATAGAGAAGTCAAACAACTAAAACAAAACCGTATCCCTATCATAAAAGTTCGTTGGAACTCTAAACGAGGACCAGAGTATACTTGGGAACGCGAGGACCAGTTTCGCACCAAGTACCCACACCTCTTCTCTTAGACACCCTTGGCAACCCTCCTAAACTCGAATTCCGGGACGGAATTCACTGTAAGATGTATGTACTGTAGCCTCTCGTAATTTTCCCAACGGTTAGTAAATACTTACAAGTTATTACGTTATTTAAATACCCACTTTTACGTATGAAATTTTTTTTTTCTATTAGACTTGATATATAAATCACAACAGTAAAACTTTGAATTATCTTTTGCTTAGAAACATTGCTTGCACACAAACCTAGATAGTCTAAATTATCGCGAATATATATATATTAAAAACATTTATATTTTTATAATATACGTTTCGTATATTTAAGGTACAATATTTATATATTCCCGGAGCCTACGAAAATTCTCGAGATCACTCATTAATATTATTTGATCGTAACCCGACTCTCAAAACACACCAGGTGGGCCCCATTGACTCATTGGGCCTTAAACCCAAATAACAAACCAAACGGACCCTTTTATATTTTTGTTTTTCTTTTGCTGCTGGACCATACGAAACACAAGCCCAACAGGCTCAAAGCCCAAAACGCACCCTATTGTCTTGTTTCTGCCAGCCTCGACACACCCAAAACACACCCTCCTTATCGCGATTTTGACACACAACATGAACATATTTTTACATAACTTAATTTACGAGCTAGCAAAGAATTGAGAATGATAAAGTTTGCCATATATCTCACTTATTTGCTACCTGTGAATTGACCAAAGCGAATGACGAAAACCATGTACAATGTAAAACCAAATGTTGTCACAAGCCTTCCTTAGCACCACCCAATGTATCCAATGCCTCTTAAGCTGACTCAAGTGAACAGGAATGTCAGGAATGAACAGCGTATCTCTCTTACACATTCTCCTTGTTGGCTAATGATCGATTGGGCATAGTTTGAGGTGCCACCCCATGCAAACGAGCCAACACACATTCTTGTGAACTTTGTACCTATCTACACTTCATAATCTCACTATATAAAAAGTTCCCATGCACCTCAATTGATCACACACACAAAAACTTACCAAATATACAAGTTACAAGTCGAGTAGCACTTGAAGATGGGACAGAAGGTTTGGAACGATTACGAAGCCTAGAAGTGATCCAAGGAGACCAATCTTTGCTCATCTCATATCTCTAGTGTACCAAGAAGTGAACCACAATCCTCATTGCTCCATTCTTGATCCATACGTACCATTATCCCCACCTTTTGAGGTGAAGTAAGCCAACTTGAAACCTATTCAATCCTTTCTATTTTTCATTTTATTATATTTTGCACGTTTACTTTGATCATTTATTTTGTTATATTAAAACGTAACATATACATTTTATCTATCGTACTCTATTTTAACCATGCTAGAAATTAAGAGACATAATGATTTTGAACTAATATTATCATACACGTAATAAATATAACACGTTCCTAATGTCACTTGACCCTTTCGTATAAATGGAAAACACTTAGAATATTTCTAAGCGTTGGAAAACAGTTTCAATATTGATTTTCGTACAAACACTTTGCCTCGTTATTTCTTAATATACGAACGTAACATATTATTATTTTTGGAGACACTAATTATTTGGTACACTAATAAACAAAATATAAAAAGTTTCGAATCTAAAAACATTGTGTTCTTATTAAAATCGACATGTTTTGTGACCTCTTGGACAACTCGAATAAAATCTCAACACTTAGAATTTTTCTAAGTGTTGAGCAGTTTCAACATATGAAGTTTGCTCGATCACTTTGGTCTCGTAAATGAATATTTAGACACGTGACATATTCTTTTTAAAACTCGACCTCATTAACAACTTATTAGACAATCACAAGACACATTTTATTCGACCTAATAAATTTATTTAGACCTTGTACTCGACCTGTTTTGTACCGACAAAAACTCAAATTTTTATAAAACTATATAAGCCAAAACGTGGGCTTATCTTAAGCCCATTAAGCTTATGTGATACACTGGGCCTGGGAGCCCAACTCCAGTGTTTTTAACATCCTAAAATAAGTCCAAACTCAGGCCCAAACCTTTCGTAAGCCCATTGGATCGGAAAATATTAACGGGCCTTGATATTGTTTCGTTAAAGCCCATTTAGAAAAATAAGTTGCTTTTAAGCTAATAAGCAGTTAAAATAAGTTATTTTGAATACCCTGAGCTTATTTATCATGTCAAAAAGCTAAGTTATTAATTTGGTAATTTTTGGACTAACTATGCAAATTTTCGTAACCGAGGGACTAAAAGTGTCAAAACTGCAAACTTGGGGTATAAACTGTCAAAACAGATTTTTATAAGTTAGAAACTGTTAATAATGAAATTTGGAAGTGAGAAATGTAAATAATAATACTTTTGGACCTAAAATGTAAATTATGTATATTTTGGACTAACGATGTAAAATATATATCGTTAGGGTTAAAAAGGTAAATTTTGGAAACTTAAAGGAATTTTCTGTAAATATTATTTTACAAAAATAATATTAACCTTTTACATATTTAAGTATATAATTAAATATAAACATAAACTTATATATACGTTATATATTCGTAATTATAATTAAACTATATAACGATACATTATATATTTCTTGTAAAATAATACGTCTATTTTCATATCAATCATTAATCATTTTATATATAACTTTATTTTTGAACTTAAAACACTTAAACAAACACGAGATTCGTTCGTAACTAAATATCAAATATTCGCGATAAAACCAGATTTAGACTATCAACTGAAACTTGCATTATCTTTTAGGTTGTGTTGTGTGAAGCCGTTTCCTTGCTTTGTTGAGACTACGATACCACTGTACTACTAAGGTGATTTCATAGCCCACTCTTTAACTATTTTCCGTGGGGGAGATACATGCTTAAAACTCGAACACAAGTCTTTTATACCGGGTATTGAAATACCGTCAGGCCAATGTTATTTGCTTAAGTTACTATTGTCAGAAGTCCCTCGATCATGAACCTTAATCACCTGAAGGGTGAACGTAAATAATTGTGGATAGTACTATTAGTGATTGACAATCCTCGTTTGGTTGTTGGAGAAAACACCAGGCGCACTTTATTGTTCTTATAAATAGGTTATTGACAAATACCTATCTTTGGGGGCTTAGTACTTACCATCATAATACATATTTATGATTGGCTGTTAATCGTTGAGTATCATGAGCTTAAGGCAATAACAGGAACATTGATTTTTTTTAACATATTGATTGTATGTGATTACAATACATTCTTAACTTGTGATTCAAACTCTTAAACTCAAACCTATGAATATCACTCAACTTTATGTTGACTTTAGCATGTTTATCTCAGGTAACTAAACAAGATGGATCTGGATGGCACGGAGTGGGCAAAAGCATGACAAGAACCATAATAAACTACTTATTTTCCTTCAGAATAAAACACGTTCTTAACTTAATAATGTTTTGTATCCCAGATATTTGGTATTTTGAAATAAATTAAACTTTAATACTTCACTTTGTGTTGTCTACTATGATTGTGACAAAGATCCTTGAAGTAATACCCCGAAAGTCTTCCGCTGACATGTTAAGTCTTCCGCTGTTATTAACGACTTTTGGGGGTGTTACAAGGGTTGAGTAATCTTGCCTATAAATAGGAAGATCAAATCATGCATGAAGGAGAGACAGAAAACATATAACACTTAAAAGCAAAGGGTTATTGATTTGTGCCTAATTCAATAACAAACATTTGGTCTTATCCCAAGTAGATATTGGTGATACCCAGGCATTAGGGTCGAATAATTTACTTTGGAAAGTGAGTACACGATTCCAAGTGATATCCGGTAACCATTCATTTGGTACGTAGTTAGGCTATTGGTTATCTTCACCCTGTTCTGGGCAGACACTCCACCAACAACAAGATTCGGGCTGCTCAACATAGTCTAAATGAATATTCGTAAACAACATGAGACCACTACTAAATTCTATCAACAAAATATGTATGGTTTGTTATCAACAAAAATACAACAGAACTATGGCAATATATACATAGTATTATTAATTGCTTCATAGCGAGCTAATTTTAACTAAAGATATCATAATAACAACTCCATTGTATTTCCATCATAACTTATACAAAAAATACCTTCGCATACTTGGTACATTTTATACACCATTCAACATATGTTATGACACTCTTCAACTTGTTTATGATCGTAGATACACCAATTCAACAAATATGACGCAATCAGATCCTGAAATGAGGAACAGGGAGGATGGAACG
Source organism: Artemisia argyi (assembly GCA_030686995.1). Taxonomy (NCBI): domain Eukaryota; kingdom Viridiplantae; phylum Streptophyta; class Magnoliopsida; order Asterales; family Asteraceae; genus Artemisia; species Artemisia argyi. The sequence goes on from CM060684.1 coordinate 21,024,709, forward strand.
TACATGGTTTGGCGTCTTCTCAGAGAAAATATTTTGGTCATGAATGGTCAAACATTAAACCAAATTTAACAAATCTTCCTTTAAAGCGAATATACCTTCAAATTAGAAACATAAAAGTATGCATTCCCATTTAGGCCCAAAAACGCCTCTTTAAAATGGCATAATTCACTGCTATCATGACATATATCCAATCTTTGACATGGGTTATGAAACTAAAGTATGCATATCTACATGATTTACTGACAACCAAAGTCCCATACACTCCCCAAAACCCAAATGCGAATCCTATCAAAAGGCTAATGTAAAAACCGCGAGTTATCAGCTTATCTTGATCTTCGTAATCGTCAGTTTGTACTGTATTTCGTGGATTTTGAGGTAATAAATCTCCTGGGCATGAAATAGCAAGTGGAAGCCCACAGAGTGAAGGATTCTCAATGTAGGATGAATTACCAAAGCTCTATAATTGAGTGCTAGCTGGTATCCTCCCTGACAAGTTGTTGTTTGAAAGATCCAGCACGCCAAGATTGGTCAACTGTGAAAGGCTTGCCGGGATGGCACCAGCCAAATGATTCCTCGAAAGATCGAGAAAATCCAACCATCTTAATCTTCCGATATCTGGAGGAATTCTACATGTTAAGTTGTTCCTGGAAAGATTTAAGGCAACAAGACCAAAAAGATTGGTGATTTCGCCTGGTATTTCTCCGCTCAACATATTGCTTGAAAGATCAAGGCTAGTTACAAGGCCCAAGGTACTGCTGTACTCATATTTCATCCCTTTCCATGCCAACAATACCTTAAATGCATATGTAGTTCTACTGAAAGAAAGCCGGGTCCGTGCCAACCTAACATTATGTACCCCCAAAAATGCTACGGTTTTTTTCTCAGTCATGGATTGCAAGTGGCTGAGGCATCTGGGAATGGTTCCTGAGATATTGTTGACAGAGATGTCCAAGATCTGCAAATTTTCAAGCCTGCATAGGCTTGTAGGAATGGTCCCATGGAACCCATTGAATGGTAAGCTAAGAACACGTAAACTTGAAAGGCTTTTCCCGATCCAACCAGGTATGCTACCCGAAAGGTTATTTTCTCCAAGATCAAGAAATTGTAGTTCGGCCCAGTTCTTAAAGGAGGAAGGCAGCTCTCCAATAAGCCAATTTCTACGCATACTTAACATAAAAACATTGGAAAAGGATCCCATCGATGCGGGAATCCTCCCTGTGAAATTATTATTTTCAAGGTTAAAATAAAACATGCTAGTGAAGTTCATCCAAAAATCAGGAATCTCACCTGTGAGCTGGTTACTTGAAAGATCAAGATTGTATATGTCAGTGAGATTCCACAGGAATGAAATGGTTCCTGAGAACATGTTATTGTTGAGAACCAATGCTTGGGTGCTGAAAGGAAACAACGGTATCGGGCCTGAGAAATTATTAGAGCTTAAATCAAATACAGGTTGTTCTGCATACATCAAATCTGGCACGGTGCCATGAATATTGTTAAGTGAGAGATTTAAGTAACGAAGACGGGATGTTAATTGAACCCAGAACCAATTCGGGATAGAGTCATTGATTTGGCAGTTAGATATGTCTAGTATGGAGAAATTCTTCTGAGATCGCATCCACGTTGGAAAAGAAGGTCCCAACATGCAAGATGACAACGAGATGGTATCCAGTGAAAAGGTTGGAGACCAATTAGAATCAAGTTTGAGAATGAGGGAGTTGTCTGACAAATCAAGATAAACTAAATGAGATAGATTTATAAGATGAGTTTCAGAGATTTTACCATGCAAGAGATTTGATGAGACCCCCAAACATTTTAGCTCTGAAAGTTGCATAATCTTTTCTCCTAGAGTCCCTTCCAAACGGTTTCTCTCGAAATATAACTCCTGCAATGAAGAAAGAGGTGAAAGATCTGGGAGCAATCCACTGATCTGGTTATCAGCCAAATCAAGGATGATGAGATTCGATATCTGCTCAAATCTTTCAGGGAAAGTTCCCGTCATCTCATTGTAAGAAAGATGTAATTCTTTTAAAGCCGTGAATGTTGTAAAATCAGGCAAAGAACCACTTATGTTATTATTACTCAACTCCAGAACTTGGATCGACTTTTTTGCTGGCCCCAAGAGAAAGAAGATGTTCGGGAGGTCTTCTTTTAGACCGTTCGCTGAAAGATATAGGGATTCTAAGTTGCTGAAGTTCCCAAACGATCTTGGGATACCACCTTTAAGGCCATTATAGGTCAGATCCAAGTTCTGTAGGAATGTGAATGTACCAAATGCTTCTGGAATGGTACCGAGCAACTTGTTGTAAGAGAGATCGACATTCGTAAGGCTGCCACTGAAGTTGAATAACCAAGGATATATCGAAGAGGAGGGAAGATCGTTAGAGGATATGTCTAAAATAGAAAGTGACTCCGAAAAATTGGTGATTGTAAGCAACGTATTAGCACGAACTTTCGGCAGAAGACAATTATCTAGCTTTAGTTCAAACAGGGATGGAATACGGGTAATCACATTTTTCAGCAAATTATTAGACTCACTCAGGTCTACACCACTCAGGCTTAGGTATTCAAGCGAGAAAAGTTTAGAGAGCCATTCTGTATTTTTCAAAGAGATATAAGAATATGAGAGATCAAAAGTTTGTAGGTATGTAAGATTGCCCAATTGAGGCGGGACTTTGGATACCTCAAAATCAATCGTTGAAAGGTTTAGATAGCGAAGTCTTCTTAGGGAACCAATGAATTCTGGAATACGGGTGAAGCTATTAATACTGAGGTCCAAATGGTTCAAGTGTTTTAACTCAAGCAGTGAAGAGTTGATTTGACCTCCTAACCCAACTACCGCAACAAGTTCCTCTGACCAATATCCGTTAAGTTTGAGGCTTATAACATGATTAGTTCTGTTGCTACAGCCTACACCTTTCCATAAGCAGCAATCCAGTGAGCTCCTATGACTACTCCACGAAGAGAGTATACCCGCATCATCAAAGAATCCACTTTTTAACTGGAGGAGTGCTCTTCGCTCTCTTTCAATGCACCGTGTTTCAGCAGCCTGTGTTCTAGTTAGGCCAGAAACAAGGCTTATGCAGTATATGAAAAGCACAAGTAAAGACATATTGAAATGTTGAAATGAATTTGCTATCTAGTAAGTTGGAGAGAAGGGTATTACTAGTATGTCTATTCAAAGAATTAGCTTCTTACGTTAGTACTATATTTTACGCCATGATATCTGCATATGTTTTTTTAAGCCATTGACCAAAGAAAAATTTGGCATGGGAGAGTGACAAATAATAATATGTAAAACTGAGAAGAAGGAATGGACTTGGTCACATACCGACACAATATTATAAAACATGCGATAAAACAATGCCTAATTCTTCTAAAAATGATAATACTTGGACCATATATATATTGGTTATAATGAAACATGTAACAACAATTAGTAGCTTGCTGAAATGTGTGTATTTAACAAATGTATTTATCGTGTATATTTTTTTAACCAAACATCGATCAGATTCATGACTGATGGTTGGGTATCTATTAGGATGAAAAACAAAAAGATGGATTAAAACCTGTTTGTCAAAAGTGTTAAAAAAAATGTAAATAATGTCTGGAAAGAGGTTCTCAAATGGTGGAAAATTACTAATGTCTCTACTGACCCTCCTGGAAGTGTTACAATTGGCAGATAGCGCAAGCATTACAACTAATCACTCAAAGTTTCTTAATGTTGTTGTCCAAACCACTATTTGGTCTCTGTGGAAATTCAGAAATAACATGGTTTTCTCTCATGTTTGCCCGAGCAAAGACCTTCTCAACGACATCAAACTATTGTCCTACAATTGGATTTCCTCTAGATGTAAGACAACGGTTATAAACCGGATAGAGTGGCTTATTTACCCATGTAACGCTCCCCTCCCCCCCCCCCCCCCCGGTACTATTTTCTAGCCTCTTGCTAGTTTTCTTAATCCAATTGCTGTTCCAAAAAAAAAAAAAAAAAAAAAAAAAATGGCCAACTTTGTACGTCATTCTAAGATATATTCGAAAGAGAATTAATCACTGCCAAGGACATTGAGACCAGGTGCTCTGACTGCCTTAAAAAATATACAAATAATGAAACTGTCAATATATATCTACCATGTTTCAACATTCCAACTTCTACCTACTATAACATATGACAAATATCACAAGTATAAGATAAATGTCACATCACACAGTCAACTGTATAATTCATTTTTCTAGAGAGAATATTGGGATCATCATTATTATACGTTCGTTTATTTTATTAAGAGAAATCCTAGAGCCAAAAAAAAGTCTCACAAAAAAAATCCACAAACTGATGTGGCAGAGATTGATTGGTTCAGTAAGAGAGATGAGAGAGAAACTGTTACACAATACACCAATAAAACGTTGACATGTAAGCTTGTGGATGTTTTTGTGAGAGTTTCTTTATAGGTCTAGCATACCTCTTTTATTAAATACATGTCAAGTCCAACTTTTCCTCCACTCATGGTTTCATAACACATGGATTGAATAATTTTTTAATGTGACGGGATATGACCGATTTGTGACACGATAGACATAGAGGATCTCTCAAATCTTTTTATGACTTTAACGGAATGCAACAAAGTGACAGTTGACTTGTTCATCAGGTTAAGCGATCCGGCGCATCATATGTGTCTCAATTCTTAGATATCTCTTTGTGTTCATCCATCGCCCTTCTAAACACGAGAAGGCTTGTTTAGAAAATCAAGTGTTTATCCCTTTTGCTTATGATACATTTGGTTTCCTAGCTTCGGAAGCAGAAGAGTTTTTGATTAGGGTTCAATGGGTTGTGCAAAGTAATTTTTCGACCCCTAAGACACAAAACTTCATTTTTAGTAGGATGGGTTTTTGCCATCCAAAAGGGGTTGCGGCGCAACTTGTTACTCGTTTGTCTGCCATCTTATTGTAATTGATATCTATCAGTTAATTAAATTCTCGGGACTTCCTTCTTATAGTTATGTTTGAACATATCCTATTTTTTCAAGAGTTTGTAGGAAATCCTTCACCCTTCTTATATTTATCGTCTATTATACTCAACCTAAGATAGATTCAAAAAAATATCTCGGATGTCCAAGTTGATGGCTAACGTAACATCTTTTAAAACACAATTCCATTTCCACCGGTTGCTCTTGTTGCATCATAGAACATATCTCAATATGAAGCCATGATATCGCAAAAGTCAACCTACTATACAGTTAGGTATTTGATAAACTCTACGCCAAACATTTTTGTCAACCTATTTGCCATGTCAAAGTTTCATTCTTTGTTGATAATCAGCCTTCCATAGACATACGACACACACACACACTCGTAGCAATTACCATAAAACGACTCTCATGTATTACTTGCTAATATGGTACTCCGTATATTACTTGCTTGCAATATGGAAAACTGATACTTACATACATATGAAACCTACTGCTATTTATACTATAAGTAAACAAACAAAACATGCAAAACGTGGTGTACTACATGTACTGCCACTATTCCTAGAAACCTGTAACAAACAAACAAACATGCTAATATTACAGCCCACGTATTCCTTAGTACTCGGTCAACACAAGGACCATATCAACTGTTTATTCAACATAACCAGGATCCACATATTGACCCGTACCCGCTGATTCGTGACCCATCAAGATTACCCAACATTCACCCCCGTAATCTTGATTCCTTTCACGGTCTCGGCTCCTACGATCATAATCACGAATGCGGTCCCTTTCTCCGTCACGATCTATTGAAGCTTCAGTCTAGACAATAAGCTGGTCATGGTTATCTCTTTCTTTACTCACCACTGCATGCTTGATCTTTCAATCCATCTTTCACGTACTGCTCGTCCGTCCAGTAAATGGATCAACCCACTTCTGAGATTCATACCTACTGAGCCATGACCCATGACCTGGTTCATGGACACAACCTGTTACGGGATCCATCCACTTGCTCAAAGTTCTTGCTAAAATACCAGTCTTGATCTCGTTCTTGCTTCTTTCTTATCGATTCTTGCTTGTCAATTCTTGCTTGTCGACTCTTGCTTGTCGACTCTTGCTTGTTGACTCTTGCTTTCTACTTGCTACAAACACGAAACTTTCTACTTGCTATCGTCGTCTTGCCTGCTACTTGCTACAGACTATGCGACAACCTTCTTGCTTGCTAACTTGCAATAACTTGCTCTTTCTTTCTTTCTTTTGAACACCAGGTGATCAACCATGCTGCTTGCTTTCTTTCTTTTGATCACCAAGTGATCAACCTTGCTGGTCTTGCTTGTTTTTTTTCTTTCTTTCTCATTCTTTCTTGCTGTGATCAACACTTGCTGCTTTCGTCTTTCGCTTCCTGATTACATAGAATGCAATCAGTCCTTTCTATCTTGCCACACATCAGGTATGAGCCCTCCTAGCTCTGATACCAATGTTGATAATCAGCCTTCCATAGACATACGACACACACACACACTCGTAGCAATTACCATAAAACGACTCTCATGTATTACTTGCTAATATGGTATATTACTTGCTTGCAATATGGAAAACTGATACTTACATACGTATGAAACCTACTGCTATTTATACTATAAGTAAACAAACAAAACATGCAAAACGTGGTGTACTACATGTACTGCCACTATTCCTAGAAACCTGTAACAAACAAACAAACATGCTAATATTACAGTCCATGTATTCCTTAGTACTCGGTCAACACAAGGACCATATCAACTGTTTATTCAACATAACCAGGATCCACATATTGACCCGTACCCGCTGATTCGTGACCCATCAAGATTACCCGACATTCTTTTGAACAAAATTATTTATTATATTGTCTTAATATTAGCTTATGATTTGTCAAGGGGTCTAACTGTTTGTTTACTTTGTGTCTTAGCCGGGTAGTAATAGGATTAACATTAGAGGTTTGTTAGGAGTTGCTTGAATCCCAATCAAAATCTGTTTTCTTTGAGTCTCAATCGGTATTAGATTCTAGTTCGTATTAGAGTCGGTTGCTTACCTAGTATTTATAGTTGACCCCTTATTTACATGTATATAATAGTCTTTTCGGTATATTAGACGTTTTCTAAGAGTTAACACCTAACACTTAATTATAATAGATTTGTTTTCGTAGTCTTTGGTCGTTGTCTGTAGAATTGCACCACTTTGTAATTATTGTAGTGTGTTGTGTGAACAATGCTTTAGAAACATACTATTAAAGATTTAATATCAAGACAATTAGATAGCATGCTCTAGAAATAATCAACTGTCTGCAATTATGCAATCACTAATAACTAATTATTTAGAAAGTCAGTGGTGGACTTTGTAGATTATGAGCTTTGCACATATGTCATATAAGGATAAGTATATTTATATACTTGGTTGACAGCATTTAAGCTATAGACATAAATAGCTACCAGCAGTCACTCATGCAATAGTATATAATGTGAACTAAATGATTTGTAGCCCACCAAATTAACAAAAAAAAAAAAAAAATGTGGTAGCTACCTTTTTGGGCTATGGTGTTCAAAGTTATAACCATGTAGAAATAAACCAATGATCTAAATTCTAAATTTACATGGGTTAAAGTAGGTAATGTTATTAAAAAAAAAAAAAAAAGAAAAAAAAAAAAAAAAAAGCCTTTCAATATTTACTTTTCTATATATGACTCACAGATTGACAAACATTATTTGTTCGCTAATCATTATGGAATAACGACACACACGTTCAGTAAAGTCAAACTTTTGGTTATTATGATGGAACAGGTGTACATACTTGTTGGTAAAGTCAGTTCATCCTCTGAAAGACATTCACCTTATAATTCATCCCATTAAAGTCGGAGTAACTAAGTATGATTTAAGTCGCTTTATTTAGCCATACTTTACAAACAAGAAATCATTATTATAAAATTACATCATTAAATATTGCAAATAGAACTTGAAAAGATGAACAGGGAAATTATCAAAAGATCGCCATGGTCATTATTGGGCAAATAATTACTTATGCAATGTAGACAGATCTGCCTTCAAATTAATTATACAATGAACCAAAAAAAAAAAAAAAAAAAAAAAAAAAAAAAAAAAAAAAAAAAAGGATGCATTCTTATTTTAAGCCCAAAAACGTCTCTTCAATCTGGCGTAATTCACTGCTACCATGACATAGATCCAATCTTTGGCGTGACTTATAAAACTAAAATATGCATATCTACATGATTTACTGACAATCAAAGTGGCATACACTCCCCAAAACCCAAATGCTAATCCGATCACAAGGCTAATGAAAAAACCACGAGTTATCAGCTTATCTTGATCTCCAGCATCGTCGGTATGTAAAGTAGTTTGTGGGTTTTGAGGTACCAAATCTCCTGGGCATGGAAGGGAAAGGGGAAGTCCACATAGCGAAGGATTCCCAATGTAGGATGAATTATTAAAACTCTGTAACTGAGTGCTAGTTGGTATCCTCCCTGACAAGTTGTTGTATGAAAGGTCCAGCACGCCGAGATTGGTCAACTGATCTGTAACACCCCCAATTCATGATGCAGCGGAATTCAACTTGGGTGTTACTCGACGGCACAACAGTCATAATAATAGAAAACGATCTCTAAACGAATCGTATTAAAAAGAGTTGTCATTCATATTTATTCAAATATATCAGAGTTTACATAGTAAGGTCCCAAAAGGTTCCATTGTTTCAAAACACATCAATATAAAGTCTATGATGTTTTTATCGAATGACATAATAGTTTATAGCCTTCTTCCTTCGGTACGTGCCCTTCCCGCTCCATTCTTGATTATCATGGACCTGAAATACATGCTTAAGAAGTCAACACAAAGGTTGAGTGATATTCATAGAGTTTGTTTTAATGGTTGAACACAATATGTTGGTAGTAAGAGTTAATTAGACTCATACTCATGTTAGAAAACAAAACAGTTATTATTATGTACTAAGCTCATGCAACCAAGACGTTAACGGGTACCAATATCAATTGGCGGTTTTGTTGCCCCGGTAAGTACTTTGCCGTCATACTTAATGTTCAAATATAGTGCATTCGTTTGAACTAATCTGCTCAAACAAATGGGATTCGTCAATCCCAATAGGCCTATTCACAATACTCGCGCTCACTAATACTAGTGATTAAATGGTTCATGATGGGGCCTAGGATTGGCAAGGAAGGTACTTAGTAATAATAAAATAATCAGGCAGCATACAGTTTCAAAGCATTGTGTTCGGTTTAAAAGTAGCATGTATTCCCCCCAAGGGTTTGTAAAACATTGAAGTAATGTAAAGTGGGGCTATGAACTCACCTTAAGTGCGATAGCAAGTAATGAAGGTGATGGTTGGATCGTGTAGGTTTCTACGAGCAACCTATAATAGAATGTTGCGACTTAGGATTTGTGTAAAGAATATAACGGAGTGCCTATATATATATCTTGCATTTAGTCCATGATGTGGTATGATGTATATCTATTGTATGTCTTTGTAAGAAAAGATTCATGAACATGTATGTTTTGTATATCGTTTACTACCGTTCGGGCTGACATATTTCAGAAGTCATGTTAGTAAGCGTTCGAGGAGCCAGGACACTTTAACTCGTAAATCCACAACTCATCTCGACGGCTTACATAATGAACTCCTCACATGAGGCTCCCTACTATTGTAGTAGTTGATAAAATATATAGATATAAGTTTTGATCCGAAAAGTTACATGTCCGATATTTTGAATAAACTTAGGAAAGTTTATTAGTACATGAAGATTGTTATTAGGGTTAGTTTCATAAGTCTTGAATGACCATTTTTCTCTTGGTAAAATCTCATGGTTTCCTTGTAAGTGAAGTAGATCCAAATTGCTTGTTCATGTTATCGCCAAATTCATTATTTCATGTTTACACCTATGTAAGTTGCTATGGTCATTTCGTCATGGCCTAGCCATGACCTTTGGTCCTTGTTCCAAGGTCATGAGACCCAACCTTGGCTCTAGCCATGGTGGTGGTCTTGTTTATAGGTCATAATAACTCTTGTTCCTTTTAAAGTATAACCATAATCTAGTGACTTATATATATGTAAATAGCTGTTAAGAAATTTAGAAATATCTCACTCAGAAAGTGTTTTCAAGGCTCGAGCCTCTTTGTTCCTGAAGGAAAACGTGATTCCGGACAACTTTCGTGTTTTAACTTTTTCATGAAACGGAGCAGAAAGGCCTCTTTTTGCGTGTTTTAGGTTCTGTCACAGAAACATTTAGGCAGTTTTGCCGGAAATCTTTGGTAACTTCAAATCGCCATAACTTTTGACTCGTATACTCTTTTTAGGTGGTTCAAATTGCTACGGTTTCCTTGTTAAGTCCTCTACTGTAATATGTAATAATCCAATATCATATTTTTACCATTTTGATCAGGTCTTACCAAGAAATTCACTAATTTGCTTGTTTTAGTAACTTGTTTCAACAATTCATTATAACATCTTTTACTCATTTTTATACACCATGGACATTCATACAAGATATAATATAGCAAGGATAACATGTAAATGATATGAACATGAGAAATTAACAAGAAGCATGTTAGGTTTAGGCTTACAACTTTTGGCTTTCTAATTAAAGAAAGGAGTAACAAGTAAGGAAATGAACTTTGATAGACTTGCTTCAACCCTTTTCACTTCATGCAACCTTTCTACCCTTGGTATTCTTGAAAGATGGATGATAAAGGTTGAGGTGAATTGAGTGGATTTAAACTCAAGAGAAATCACCAAGTATATTAGGGTTTGGAAGAGTTTTGGTGAATAATAAGCTAACTAGGGTTTCTATCTTGAACTTGCACTTGATCCTTGCTAGAACTAGGAAGAAATAAACTAAGTGTGGAATGAAATGGGGTGTGGTGATGGCCGGCCAAGGAAGGGGGGAGAGGGAGTATTTATACTCTCATGAGGAGGTTACAAAGTTAAGATATTTTTGCCAAAACTACACATGTAACACATCTAAGCCACAAGACACAAGATCAAGCCACCTCAAGGGTGACTCCCCCCCCTATGGCGGTTCCAAAGGGATAAGGGGGTGAGTTGGCTTGGCTTGGCTTGGATAAATATCTAGATATTAGATGAATTTTGACTCCGGGAAATGCCAACCGTAAACGATTAGGCCTCGAAACGTAAAACCGGGTGTCGTAAAATTATGAAACTTTAAAGTATTGTTAGACATGTCCATATGTCCCATAATAAAATATAAAATGAGTGATAAGTTCCATTTGGGTGGTAAACCCTGCTAAAAACTGGAAACACGGGTCTAAAACGCGTAATACGTAAAATGTACGAATATTGCGTAAAATTGAGAAAAGTAAAATGTTACTTTTCTAATATGATAAAAATGATTTATAATGTCTAGACTGGGCTCAGTCTAGTGTCGGTTGGTATTAAATGTCTTTTAGACATCAAACCGGAAGCCTAAAAATCACGAAATGACTTATAAAATCAAAGAATGATTTTTAGTCAATGGAGGAGGGAAAAATATGTTGACTTATTTTAATAAGTTGAAAACTCAAATCGTCTTAGAAACGCGGTGCAGGTAAAGGCTAGGGTTACGGCTGAGTAAAACCGCGTAAAACTGAAAATTCCAGTTTTTCACGGCCGAGGTTTATTCTGGTCATATTTTTCTCAGTCATGATTTATTCTCAAATAAATCATGAGTGTGTTAAACATTTTTCGGATGTGGGGTCACCTGACGGGATCAAATTTCGTTGTGCGTAGAATTTCTGATTGACGTTTTACCCTAAAACGTATAGTTACGTGTAATTCCTTAATAACTTTCACGAAAATGATCTGACGAATGTCAAACATTTAATTTGCCATGGAAATGATTTATCACTCGAGAATATGAAATAAAAATCAACTTTCGGGAAAATTTCAAAAAGAAATGAATAGTAAAAATGAATAGTAACATGAATAGTAAAAGTGAATAGTAAATTTTCCGGGAATAGTAATTAACCTGAAATTGCGAATTGTTACAGTCTCCACCCCATACGAGAGCTCCGTCCCGGAGATCAATTTGTGTTAGGAGTAGAAGCTTCGTTGGTAAAAAGATGTGGGTATTTCTTACGGATCTGGTCCTCTCGTTCCCATGTGTATTCAGGACCACGTCGTGAGTTCCAACGAACTTTGACAATTGGAATACGGCTTTGCTTGAGTTGTTTGACCTCTCGGTCCATGATTTCTACGGGCTCCTCAATAAATTGAAGATCGTCATTGAGTTGAATTTCATCGAGTGGAATCACGAGTGATTCATCCGACAAACATTTCTTTAGGTTGGATACATGGAAAGTTGGGTGTACACTACTGAGTTCTGATGGAAGCTCAAGTCTGTACGCCACAGGACCAACCCTGGCTAGGATTTTGAATGGTCCGATGTATCTTGGGTTTAGTTTTCCTCGTTTACCGAATCGTATCAAACCTTTCCAAGGTGATACTTTTAGCATAACCCTATCTCCGACTTGGAATTCTAGGGGTCTGCGTCGTGTGTCGGCATAACTTTTCTGTCGATCTCTTGCGGCTTGTAATCGACTTCTGATTTGTACAATCTTATCTGTTGTTTCACGGATGAGTTCTGGTCCAGTGAGTTGAACTTCTCCCACTTCTGCCCAACAAGCAGGTGAACGACACTTTCGACCATAAAGTGCTTCAAATGGAGCTGCTTGAATACTTGTATGATAGCTGTTGTTGTAGGAAAATTCGACTAATGGTAGATGAGTATCCCATCCTTTTCTAAAGTCTATTATACATGCTCGAAGCATGTCTTCAAGTGTTTGGATGGTTCGTTCACTTTGACCATCGGTCTGAGGGTGGTACGTTGTACTCATGTCTAGATTTGTTCCAAAGGCGTATTGGAGTGACTGCCAGAAATTGGAAGTAAATCTACCATCTCTGTCGGATATGATGGATATTGGTGCACCATGCCTTGAGACTATTTCTTTGACGTATAGTCGGGTTAGTTGTTCCATTTTGTAAGTCTCTTTGATTGGTATAAAGTGTGCGGATTTTGTGAGGCGATCAACTATGACCCAAATGGAGTCATAACCGCTTGATGTCTTTGGGAGCTTGGTAATGAAGTCCATAGTAATTCTTTCCCATTTCCAAGTAGGAATCTCTGGTTGTTGCAATGGACCGGATGGTTTTTGATGTTCGGCTTTTACTTTGGAGCAGGTAAGACATTTGCTAACGTATGTTGCAATGTCGGCCTTCATGTTCGGCCACCAATAAAGTAACTTAAGATCATGATACATCTTATCAGATCCTGGATGTATGGAGTATTTAGACTTGTGTGATTCATGCATGATCAAGTCTCGTAGGCCACCATAAAGTGGTAACCAACTTCGACCTTGGAAGCATAGAGTTCCATCTGAACGGGTTTCGAATTTCTTTTGTATCATGCCATCCAACTTTTCCTTTTGGATGTCTTCTTGTTTTACCGCCTCAGCTTGAGCGCGAAGGATTTGAGTAGGAAAGTTTGAATTTATGGTTAAAACTAAGGCTCGGACTCGTAGTGGTTTAACCCGTTCCTTTCGGCTAAGGGCGTCGGCTACTACGTTTGCTTTCCCTGGGTGGTAACGAATGTCGCAGTCATAATCACTTAGTAATTCCAACCAACGACGTTGTCTCATGTTTAGTTCTTTTTGGTCCAAAATGTGTTGTAGGCTTTTATGATCGGTGTACACAGTACATCTAGTACCGTATAGATAGTGCCTCCAGATTTTTAGTGCAAAGACCACAACTCCTAACTCTAAGTCATGAGTGGTGTAATTTTCCTCATGAACCTTGAGTTGTCTTGATGCATAAGCCATGACCTTATCGCGTTGCATCAACACGGCACCTAACCCTTGGTGCGATGCATCACGATAGACTACAAAATCTTCGATCCCATCGGGCAATGCTAGGATAGGCGCACTACAAAGTTTCTGTTTGAGGGTTTGGAAAGCTTTTTCTTCGTCTTCATTCCATACGTATTTCTTGTCTTTCTGAGTTAGCTTAGTCAAAGACTTTGCTATTGAGGAAAATCCTTCAATAAACCTTCGGTAATACCCGGCTAAACCCAGAAATTGCCGAATTTCTGTAGGTGTGGTAGGTGTTGGCCAATTTTTGATAGCTTCAATTTTAGCGGGATCGACATGTAAACCGGTCTTGTCAATCACATGCCCAAGGAATTGTACTGATTGAATCCAAAATTCACATTTGGAAAACTTTGCATACAATTTCTCTTCCTTGAGTAGTCCTAAAATCGTTCTCAGGTGTTCTTTGTGTTCCTCTTCATTTTTGGAATATATGAGAATGTCGTCTATGAATACGATCACGAATTTGTCCAAATATGGTTTACACACCCGATTCATGAGATCCATGAATACTGCCGGTGCATTTGTTAACCCAAATGGCATCACTTGGAATTCATGGTGACCATATCGTGTCCTAAAGGCTGTTTTTGGAATGTCTTCATCAGGAACTCTAACTTGGTGGTAACCTGATCGTAGGTCAATTTTTGAGTAATAGGTTGAGCTTTGCAATTGATCGAATAAGTCATCAATTCTTGGTAGTGGGTATCGGTTCTTTACGGTTAATTTGTTTAGCTCACGATAGTCAATACACATTCGTAGTGACCCATCTTTCTTCTTCACGAACAAAACTGGAGCTCCCCAAGGTGAGGAACTGGGTCGAATAAATCCCTTGTCCGCAAGTTCTTGTAATTGATTTGATAGCTCTTGCATCTCTGAAGGTGCTAGCCGGTATGGTGCGCGGGCAACTGGCGCCGCTCCTGGTACTAAATCAATTCTAAACTCTATTTGACGATTTGGTGGTAGTCCGGGTAAGTCTTCTGGAAAGAATTCAGGAAACTCACGGGCAATAGGAACATCTTCGAGACGTTTTTCATCGGTTTTCTTTTCTGTTACGTGGGCTAAGAAAGCATAACATCCTTTCTCAATGTACTTCATGGTTTTGATACATGAGATGATGTTTATTCGAGTTCCACTTTGATCACCACGAATGATCAAAGTTTCATTGTCACATGGAATGTGCACAACTCTTTCACCACAAATAATGTTAGCTTGATGTTTAGACAACCAATCCATGCCAATAACTACATCAAAACTTCCGAGTTCAATTGGCATAAGATTGATGTCAAAGGGGTGGTCTAAGAGATTAAGGGTACAGTTTGGGATTACGGTATTGGTATTTACTAAGTCACCGGTAGCTAGCTCAATATTATAACTAGTGGTTAAAGTGATTGATGGAATATCAAGTAAAGGCGCAATTCTAGTAGATATAAAGCTCATATCAGCACCAGAATCGAATAATACTTTAACAGGAATATTATTGAGTAGGAACGTACCGGTAACCACGTTCGGGTCCTGGTGTGGTTCTTCTTTTCCCATGACATAGGCTCTACCACGAGCACCTCCGCCTTGGGGTCCTTGGTTTTGAGGACAGTTGTTCTTGTAGTGTCCCCTTTCACCACACCCAAAACATGTAACTATGGGCTGTGTGTTAGCCCCAGTAGCTATACCCTTGCCTCTACAATCTTTGGCAAGATGTCCGGGCTTTTGGCACTTGTGGCATTTGGCCGGGCAAGGACCTTCGTGATGGTAATTGCACTTGGTACATTGTGGTAGATTACCAACGTACTTACCACCAGCTGGCGCAGCAACATAAGCCGTCGCGGCTTCCTGTCTCTTGTTCTGTTGATTGTGATGGTTGTTGTTTCGGGTTTGGTTGTTGTTGTTGTTGTTATTCCCACGGTTACCATCATATGGTCGTTTGTTGTTGTTGTTCTTGTTGTTGTTGTTGTTGTTACGGTAGTTGGAGTTGTTGGGGTTGTTGGCATTGCTGTTGTTGGTGTTGTTGTTGGTGTTGAGGTTGTTTTGTTTGCGGGTTTCCAACATACGTACCACTTGATCCATGAGGCTACGGGACATCCGTATAGCCTCATCAAGTTCCTTTGGATTTGCCGAAGTCACATTCCCCTGTATGCTTGAGGGAAGTCCCCAGATATATCTTTCCAACAATTTTTCCTTTGTGGAAACCATTGTTGGACAAAGTATCCTCAGTTCCTGGAATCTACGGTTGTAGGTCATGATATCATTTCCCTTAACCGTATGATCCCAGAACTCAACTTCCAACTTTTGTATCTCACTCCGTGGACAGTATTCCTTGATCATCATTTGTTTCAAATTAGCCCAAGTAATTTTGTAGGCATTCTCAATGCCCATGGGTTGAGCAATTGAGTTCCACCAGGACAATGCCTCATTCAACAGAGTACTTGTGGCATACTGAACTTTATCCCCCTCGATACATTTACTAACCAAGAACACCGACTCCGCCTTTTCGAACCAACGGGTCAAACCCACAGCCCCTTCAGTACCCTTGAATTTGATGGGTTCACATTTCAGGTAGGAAATGAACGAGCAACCCTTTGGTACTATAGTAACATTGGTCACCGGAGGGGTAGGTCCTCCAAGGTTAAGACTGGCAATTCTTGCAGCTTCCGCAGCAATTGCAGCTTCCGCAGCAGTGGCGGCTTCATCAGCTGCTGCAGCATCAGCAGCTGCTGCAGCATCGGCGGCTGCTGCAGCATCAGCAGCACCAGCAGCTGTGGTGGCTTCGGCAGCTGCTGCAGCTGCTGCAGCTACGGCTGCACGTTCTGTGATAAGTGCTGCATTGATACTGTCCTTTACCAGTTTGCGGATGGCAGCCTGCGTCATCGTTGGTGGGGTCTTTTTCTTTGGCGCCATGATTCTATTGTTCAAAAGATATGTTGTAATTAGAGAGTTGTGAGATGAGCACAATTTTTGATAAGAATGATAGGATAATAAATGTTGGAACTTAAAACATAATACATGATAGTATATAAAACAAGAGTTTTATTTATATAACGTTGTTTACAAAATCGAACTTATTACAAGTTCATTCAAAACTTACTAACTGATACTTTCAGTTAGTAATTACAACGTTGTACTAAAGATAACTAGTACTATAACACTAGTCTAACGTCGGTTGGGAGGTTGTTGTAGTCCGGTTGGATTATTATTTCCGCGTGTTGCTAACACGTCTACACTTTCATTTGGACGGTATTCTTTGACATTCTTTTGGTATAGCCTCTGTTGTATGGAACTCATTTGAGTTTGCATTCCACACAAATCATTCTTAAGTTGATACCTATCAAAGTTTGCAACATCTAACCGGATTTCGGCGGTATTTAGGCGGTGAAGTAGTTTATGAATTTGTACCGCATCCTGTTCTTGGGCCCTCTCAACCAAAGTGAGTCTATCCTTGACATTATCCAAGCCAGTCAAAGGATTTAAGACTACTTCCCCAACATGAGTCGAGTCACTCTTCACGTAGCTCATGTCAAGCTTAAACCAATATAGGTCGTCTCGAGCGGCATCCATTCTAGCAGAATTTACCTTGGACATACATTCGTGCATTTGACTTGCCATACATTTAACTTTGAGTTGGGTTAGGTTGAGAGCTTGTTTCAAAGAGTAGATTTCGTATTGAGCTGAGTTCACGAACATATGTGTAGATGTAGATGTTCCGCCGGTTTGGTGAGTAGAATTCGGAACTTGAGCTGGAGTGGTACGGTTAGATTCGGATGAAATTGGTGAAACAGGAGGTGGAGAGGTTAATGGTGATAGATGTGGCACCACTAATAGTTCCTCCGCTTCCTCATCGATGCCTTCGATGTCAACATCCATTTCAGGATCCTCTTCGTAATCATCGATGTTTATGTCCATATCCATTTCAGGATCTTCGTCCGAATCTATTTCGTTGTCTAGGTCCTCATAAGGTTCTTCCTCATCGTCGTAGTCAATTGCTTCAAAGTAAGGATCATTAGGTTCGGGAAGGATTGGTAAATACTCAGGCATAGCAGGAAGATGATCGGGAGATGGAGGTGCGGACATGATGTCTACAATTAGTATTTCGATGTCAAGATAAATCAAATGCTTATGGAAAAATGCTCAAACTATGTCAATGTGCATATAACAATATACAAATATGTTCATGTAGCATAACATGTGTAATAAGTCCATAATCTTCTGGAGGATGGAAGGCACGAAGAGTGGAAGGCTATAAAAATGTTTTTGCTTGTTATTGTAGTTATAGTTTAGGTCTCACTTAGACCCGTTTCTCTATAACCATGGCTCTGGTACCAATCTGTAACACCCCCAATTCTTGATGCAGCGGAATTCAACTTGGGTGTTACTCGACGGCACAACAGTCATAATAATAGAAAACGATCTCTAAACGAATCGTATTAAAAAGAGTTGTCATTCATATTTATTTAAATATATCAGAGTTTACATAGTAAGGTCCCAAAAGGTTCCATTGTTTCAAAACACATCAATATAAAGTCTATGATGTTTTTATCGAATGACATAATAGTTTATAGCCTTCTTCCTTCGGTACGTGCCCTTCCCGCTCCATTCTTGATTATCATGGACCTGAAATACATGCTTAAGAGGTCAACACAAAGGTTGAGTGATATTCATAGAGTTTGTTTTAATGGTTGAACACAATAGGTTGGTAGTAAGAGTTAATTAGACTCATACTCATGTAAGAAAACAAAACAGTTATTATTATGTACTAAGCTCATGCAACCAAGACGTTAACGGGTACCAATATCAATCGGCGGTTTTGTTGCCCCGGTAAGTACTTTGCCGTCATACTTAATGTTCAAATATAGTGCATTCGTTTGAACTAATCTGCTCAAACAAATGGGATTCGTCAATCCCAATAGGCCTATTCACAATACTCGCGCTCACTAATACTAGTGATTAAATGGTTCATGATGGGGCCTAGGATTGGCAAGGAAGGTACTTAGTAATAATAAAACAATCAGGCAGCATACAGTTTCAAAGCATTGTGTTCGGTTTAAAAGTAGCATGTATTCCCCCCAAGGGTTTGTAAAACATTGAAGTAATGTAAAGTGGGGCTATGAACTCACCTTAAGTGCGATAGCAAGTAATGAAGGTGATGGTTGGATCGTGTAGGTTTCTACGAGCAACCTATAATAGAATGTTGCGACTTAGGATTTGTGTAAAGAATATAACGGAGTGCCTATATATATATCTTGCATTTAGTCCATGATGTGGTATGATGTATATCTATTGTATGTCTTTGTAAGAAAAGATTCATGAACATGTATGTTTTGTATATCGTTTACTACCGTTCGGGCTGACATATTTCAGAAGTCATGTTAGTAAGCGTTCGAGGAGCCAGGACACTTTAACTCGTAAATCCACAACTCATCTCGACGGCTTACATAATGAACTCCTCACATGAGGCTCCCTACTATTGTAGTAGTTGATAAAATATATAGATATAAGTTTTGATCCGAAAAGTTACATGTCCGATATTTTGAATAAACTTAGGAAAGTTTATTAGTACATGAAGATTGTTATTAGGGTTAGTTTCATAAGTCTTGAATGACCATTTTTCTCTTGGTAAAATCTCATGGTTTCCTTGTAAGTGAAGTAGATCCAAATTGCTTGTTCATGTTATCGCCAAATTCATTATTTCATGTTTACGCCTATGTAAGTTGCTATGGTCATTTCGTCATGGCCTAGCCATGACCTTTGGTCCTTGTTCCAAGGTCATGAGACCCAACCTTGGCTCTAGCCATGGTGGTGGTCTTGTTTATAGGTCATAATAACTCTTGTTCCTTTTAAAGTATAACCATAATCTAGTGACTTATATATATGTAAATAGCTGTTAAGAAATTTAGAAATATCTCACTCAGAAAGTGTTTTCAAGGCTCGAGCCTCTTTGTTCCTGAAGGAAAACGTGATTCCGGACAACTTTCGTGTTTTAACTTTTTCATGAAACGGAGCAGAAAGGCCTCTTTTTGCGTGTTTTAGGTTCTGTCACAGAAACATTTAGGCAGTTTTGCCGGAAATCTTTGGTAACTTCAAATCGCCATAACTTTTGACTCGTATACTCTTTTTAGGTGGTTCAAATTGCTACGGTTTCCTTGTTAAGTCCTCTACTATAATATGTAATAATCCAATATCATATTTTTACCATTTTGATCAGGTCTTACCAAGAAATTCACTAATTTGCTTGTTTTAGTAACTTGTTTCAACAATTCATTATAACATCTTTTACTCATTTTTATACACCATGGACATTCATACAAGATATAATATAGCAAGGATAACATGTAAATGATATGAACATGAGAAATTAACAAGAAGCATGTTAGGTTTAGGCTTACAACTTTTGGCTTTCTAATTAAAGAAAGGAGTAACAAGTAAGGAAATGAACTTTGATAGACTTGCTTCAACCCTTTTCACTTCATGCAACCTTTCTACCCTTGGTATTCTTGAAAGATGGATGATAAAGGTTGAGGTGAATTGAGTGGATTTAAACTCAAGAGAAATCACCAAGTATATTAGGGTTTGGAAGAGTTTTGGTGAATAATAAGCTAACTAGGGTTTCTATCTTGAACTTGCACTTGATCCTTGCTAGAACTAGGAAGAAATAAACTAAGTGTGGAATGAAATGGGGTGTGGTGATGGCCGGCCAAGGAAGGGGGGGAGAGGGAGTATTTATACTCTCATGAGGAGGTTACAAAGTTAAGATATTTTTGCCAAAACTACACATGTAACACATCTAAGCCACAAGACACAAGATCAAGCCACCTCAAGGGTGACTCCCCCCCCTATGGCGGTTCCAAAGGGATAAGGGGGGTGAGTTGGCTTGGCTTGGATAAATATCTAGATATTAGATGAATTTTGACTCCGGGAAATGCCAACCGTAAACGATTAGGCCTCGAAACGTAAAACCGGGTGTCGTAAAATTATGAAACTTTAAAGTATTGTTAGACATGTCCATATGTCCCATAATAAAATATAAAATGAGTGATAAGTTCCATTTGGGTGGTAAACCCTGCTAAAAACTGGAAACACGGGTCTAAAACGCGTAATACGTAAAATGTACGAATATTGCGTAAAATTGAGAAAAGTAAAATGTTACTTTTCTAATATGATAAAAATGATTTAAAATGATTTGTAATGTCTAGACTGGGCTCAGTCTAGTGTCGGTTGGTATTAAATGTCTTTTAGACATCAAACCGGAAGCCTAAAAATCACGAAATGACTTATAAAATCAAAGAATGATTTTTAGTCAATGGAGGAGGGAAAAATATGTTGACTTATTTTAATAAGTTGAAAACTCAAATCATCTTAGAAACGCGGTGCAGGTAAAGGCTAGGGTTACGGCTGAGTAAAAACGCGTAAAACTAAAAATTCCAGTTTTTCACGGCCGAGGTTTATTCTGGTCATATTTTTCTCAGTCATGATTTATTCTCAAATAAATCATGAGTGTGTTAAACATTTTTCTGATGTGGGGTCACCTGACGGGATCAAATTTCGTTGTGCGTAGAATTTCTGATTGACGTTTTACCCTAAAACGTATAGTTACGTGTAATTCCTTAATAACTTTCACGAAAATGATCTGACGAATGTCAAACATTTAATTTGCCATGGAAATGATTTATCACTCGAGAATATGAAATAAAAATCAACTTTCAGGAAAATTTCAAAAAGAAATGAATAGTAAAAATGAATAGTAACATGAATAGTAAAAGTGAATAGTAAATTTCCCGAGAATAGTAATTAACCTGAAATTGCGAATTGTTACATGTGAAAGGCTTGTCGGGATGCCACCAGTCAGATGATTCCTCGACAGATCGAGAAAGTCCAACCATCTTAGTTTTCCAATATCTTGAGGAATTTGCATCGTTAAATTGTTTCTAGAAAGATTCAAGGCAACAAGACCCAAAAGATTGGTGATTTCGCCTGGAATTTCTCCATTGAAATTATTGCTAGAAAGATCAAGGACAGTTACTAGACCCAAGGTTTTACGGTACTCAGATACCCTTCCTTTCCATAGCAATAAAACGTCAAACACATACGTAAATTTACTTATAACAAGCCTAGTAAGTGTTAATCCTTCGAAGTTGGTCTCAATTAAACTGCCAGTGTTTCTCTCCGTCATAGCTGTAAGGTTGCTCACGCATAGAGGTATGGTTCCAGAGATATTGTTGACAGAGATGTCCAAGATCTGCATCTTGGAAAGTAGGCAGAAGCTTTGAGGCATGGTGCCATTGAACCCATTGGATGTTAAGCTTAGAACATGCAAATTGGATAGGCGTGTCCCAATCCAAGCAGGTACGGGACCCGAGAGATTATTTTCCCCGAGATCAAGAAGCGCAACGCTGGTACAATTCTGTAATGTACAGTGACGGAGCCAGGATTTATCATCCGGGTGGGCCGGGAAAAACAAAATATTAATTACTCGTACTAAATACTCACAAGTCACGACCAAGTGAAAGTAGTGAAAATAATAAAATGATCTAGTTATTTTGTTTAGTCATTGGCAATATAATATACTACACTGTAATTATTTATTTGATGGGCCAGCTGCTTTATATTTGGGTGGGCCAAAACATGTTTAATATGTTTAACGTACTATATAACACAGTAATATCTCCTTGTTATTGTTATCTAAAAAATTGTTTAGGGTGGGCCATGGCATACCCCAAGTTATAAGTAGCTCCGTCCCTGGTAATGAGGATGGCAACACCCCAGTCAGCCTATTGCTTCGCATACTCAACAACTGAATGTACATTAGGCTTCCCATAGATGAAGGAATTCTTCCTGTGAAATTGTTATTTTCAAGATTCAAATAAAACAAAGCAGTGAAGTTCATCCAAAAATCGGGAAGCTCTCCTGATAATTGATTATATGAAAGATCGAGTCTACCAATGGAGGTGAGATTCCCCAAAAAGGATATTGATCCCGAAAACATATTACTTTGAAGATATAAAGTGAAGATTTTAGTAGAAAACAATGGTAATGGGCCCGAGAAGTTATTGTAGCTTAAATCAATGTGCGGTTGCCTTCCATACATCAAATCTGGCACAATGCCATGGAGTTGATTAGATGATAGATTCAGATAACGGAAACTGGGAGTTAGCTGCTCCCAGAACCAATAGGGAACAAAATCATTAATTTGGGCATCTGAGATGTCAATTATGGTTAAATTCTTCTGAGTTCGAAGCCACGCTGGGAAAGTCGGACCCAACTTGCATGATGACAATGAAATGGTATCGAGTGAAAAAGTTGGGGACCAACTAGAATCAATATCAAGAACCAGGAAGTTATATGACAGATCTATATAAACTAGGCGAGAGAGGTTTGTTAGGTGAGTTTCAGAGATTGTACCATTCAGATGATTTGAAGAGGTCCCTAAGAACTGTAGGTCAGAAAGCGGCATCAGCCTTTCTCCTAAGGTCCCTTCCAAACGGTTTCTCTCAAAATACAACTCCCTCAACGAAGAAAGCACCGAAAGATCTGGGATAAATCCACTGATCTGGTTATAAGCCAAATCAAGGATTAAGAGATTTGAAGTATGCTCAAGTTTAGCTGGAAAAGAGCCCTTCAAGTCATTATCCTTAAGATGTAGTTCATTTAAAGCTGTGAATACTGTAAAATCAGGCAATAAACCAGTAAAATTATTCGAACTCAAGTCCAAAACTCGGATCGACTTTTCTGCTGGTGCCAACTGGCGGAAGAAGCTAGGAAGGTCTTCACTCAGATTGTTCGCACTTAGATATAGTGAATCTAAGTTGCTGAAATTCCCAAATGATTCCGGGATGCAACCTTCAAGGCGAGTGCCACTCAAGTCTAAGTTCTGTAAGTATGTGATTGTACCAAAAGCTTCTGGCATGGTACCATGCAAGTCATTTCTGGAGAGGTCGACACTGGTAAGGCTGCCACTGAAGTTGAATAACCAAGGATATATCAAAGAGGAAGGAAGATCATTAGAGGATATATCTAGAATAGAAAGAGACTTGGAGATATTGCTGACTGGAATAATAAAAGGAATTTGTGGAAGGAAACAACTAATTAGTTGGAGATCGAATAGGGATGGAAGCCGGGTGATCGCATTTTCTAACAATCTATCAGACTCACTGAGGTCTACATAATTGATGTGTAGGGTTTGGAGTGAGGATAGTTTGGAGATCCACTCCGTGTTCTTCAAAATGATGGAAGAACTTGAGAGATCAAGAGTTTGTAGGTTTGTAAGATTCCCCAATTGAGGAGGGACTTTGGAATCCTCAAAAAGGATGTTTGAAAGGTTTAGGTATCGAATTTTTCTGAGGGAACCAATAAATTCTGGAATCCGGTTGAAGCTATTATAACTAAGGTCCAAATGATTCAAGTGGTTCAACTTTAACAGAGAAGAGTTGATGTCACCACTCAGAACAACTCTCGCACCAAGATCATCTGACCAAAATCCATTAAGATCGAGCCTTATGACACGATCAGTTCCGTTGCTGCAGCCTACACCTCTCCATACGCAGCAATCTTGTGAGCTTCTGTGACTACTCCAAGAAGAGAGTATTCCAGCTTCATCTACTAACCCATCTTTTAATTGGAGTATTGCTCTTCGCTCCCTCTCAATGCAGCGTGTTTCAACAAAAACAAGGCTAATGCAGCATATGAAAAGGAAAGGTAAAGACATGGGCAAATGATACAATTTCATTCTACTTCTTCCTATGGATTATGAATTGATATTTGTGAAGATGGACAGAACCCCATTAGTATTTATATTACAATTAGAAATTATAAAAGTAATATTTCTGATGTGTTGGACTTTTTCAAAGAGTCAATTTCATTCTATTTTTTCATGTCATTTTTTATACAGTTGGACCAATTTGGAATTATTGCAGTTTGCTGCATGAGCTATGTTATAAAAAAGATAAATTAATATATCAGTGAATACTCAACCATATCTGCAATAATGCAGTCAATGAGTGATGGCCGGATATCTATTTTATTAGAAACATTCCAACCTATATCTCAGATGTGTTAACTTATTTAAAACTCGGCCAACTTGGTAGAATCAGTCATAAAGATATGCCAGATTGAGAAAAAATATAGTACTCCGTAGTATTCTAGAGGAGTCCATATACCTATCATATATGTTTCACCATTCCAACATGTACCTAAGATAGGATAGATCAAAAAAGAAAATCAATAAGATGGCATCAGTGCCTTAATGTACCACAAAAGCCAACAAACATAATATGTGTTTACTAAGAGGTATATTACGGATTTGATCACTTACCAAAAGCTTTCTTATAGCTTTCATAAGACGTACTGCTTGTAATGTAAAACTTTCATGTTTTTGATTGGACCGACTACTTTTTTGTTTGTAATAACCATCTTTTTAAAGACGATCACCATTCAATTCATTTCTATGAAATTGTAACATCAAAAATTTATAAGTGTACAATCTTTAACATTTTCAACATTCTTAAAGATTTTTTTAATTTTAAGTTTCTCGATAAAACAGTTTTATACAAGCAAATTTGCTGCCATTACATTCTACTTCTTCCCACGGATTAAAAATCAATATCTATGAGGATGGATGAAAGCCCAGTATTAGTATTTATATCCAGTCAGAAATATTAATTGTAGTAATTCTCATGTGTTAGACGTTTTCAAAGAGTCAACTTTTAACATAAATAACGTAGGCCACATTATTGTGTGGTAACAAAGGCTGAAAGGGACTAATCTAATCCGCATTCAATAGCGTTGGACCAATGGCTGCATAAGCTGTTATCTACATGGCATTTAATTAGAAAGATTCAAACCATATCTCAGATATGCTAAGTTACTTTAAAAGTCATGCTCTATATTGTATTGTTCCTTTGTTGTTTTCTTTGGCGCGTTTTGGCTTCTCGCTAATAAGATGTTTGATCGTTCATAAATTTATTTTGCTGGTTTATAAACAAGGCTAACTCTGTCAATGAGAATGCTGAAATTGGTGCATCCAGAAAATGTCGACAGTAAAATATGTGTTTGCTAAGAACTTAGTTAAGGAGTATCTTATGTATTTGATTATTGATCAAACGGTTTTGTGATGCGCTGAACGTGATGTCGAACTTTTTAACTCTATGGAACAAGTACAGTTAGTTTGTAAATTAAAGTACATCCTCTTAAAGACGATCACCAAATTCATCACATTAAAGTTTGAGTAACAAAGTGCTACTTGAATGGTTTAATATAACTATTAGAAACATGTCACAAAGTGAATATGATATGCATATGCACTGCCATATACAAAAAAACAGAACATGATCATGAATTTATGTAATTGATTAGTAAACTAAAATGTTGGAATAGGAATAAGCGGACGACGTTTAACTACTTGGTAAAGCTCATATCCATGCTTGTTTTTATCAAACAAGCACTAGCTCTTATTCTCATGAAATTACGGATATCATGTACTGCAATGCAAAATGTTTTTGTACAAAACATTTCGATTAGTTGGTGAGAAATGGGTCATTTTTCTTTAAAAATTAAACGTAAAAAGTAGGGAACTTGTTTAGTCGCAAAAAAACTGAAAAGCTTTTCCAAAAAAGTGAAAAGTTCAAGTTTTAAATTTTAAGGGTATGTATGGCAAAACTAATTGCAAGATGTTCATGTAATATCATCTTTGTCTCTCATACTTTAATATCATCTTCTTCGGTTCCTCTCTAACTTCATATTTACCCAACACTTGATTTCACGAATCATATGTATTGACATTGATAGAAATTCATGGTTTTCCTTATAATAACATACATATGATTTATTCAAACTAAAAATCATGTGTACAAATGAAGTTACAATACGAATTTCATCGTATGATATCATAAAAATATAGGAAAGGAAAACCGATAAGAATTTAGAGGAAGGATTGAAACAAATAGGAAAGAAAGAAGAGAGAAAAAAACTTTTATTATCGTTCTATATCATAAAAGTGTAAAAGTAAGAGAGATGAGATAAAAATTGTCAAAAAAAAATCGGAGAGAGAAAATCATATCGAAATCTATCGAATCCATCCGATTTCTATAGAAATTAACTACAGAAAATCCAAAAAAATCTTGAAAAATTGAAATTATTAGTGTTTTTAATTTTTAAGATGTTACTTCTCTTATTAAAAAAAATAATAAAAAAACTTTATTTTTTTTTAAAGATACGCGTGTTTAAAAGTATAAAGGATGGAGAAAATAAAGAAAACACATTTTTGATGGCTTATATGTAATTATTTGTAAAAAAGACAGGATATGCCTTTTTTTATTTTTTGCACTGGAAATAATTTATATAAAAATTAGCAAGAAACTAGAGATTAAAAGAATGATTTGTTGCCCACCAAAGTAACAAAAAAATATGGTACAATAAATTTGCCAATTGCAAATGTTTTTTTTTTCTTTTTCTTTTTTTTTTTTTTTTTTTATGGGTGAAAGTATTTAATGTTCTTAAAAATTAGTTTGAATATTTATATTTCTATATATGACTCACTGATTGACAAACACTGCCTTGTTTATTTGTTCGCTAATCATGATGAAATAACGATACACACGTTCAGTGATCAAACAGATCTTATAAAATTTGCAGCATGTAAAGTCAAACTTTTGGTTATTATGAATGGAACAGGTGTATGATTTAAGTCGTTTTATGTAGCCATACTTTACAAACAAGAACTGATTCTTATAGAATTACATCATTAAATATTGTAAATAGAACTTGAAAAGATGAACAGGGAGAATAAAAGACTCATGGCTCTTTGTGTTTCTTCACAGTAATATCTTGCGGGTTAGTAGCAAGGAATTTACCAAAAGATCATCATGGTCATTATTCGGCAAATAATTACTAAACCAAGGTAGACAGATCTGCCTTCATATTAAATATCCTAAGAAACCAGAAAGAAAAAAAAAAAAAAGGGATTTATTCCCATTTTAAGCCCAAAAACGCCTCTTCAACCAAGCGTAATTCACGGCTACCATGACATAAATCCAATCTTTGACGTGGCTCACGAAACTAAAATATGCATATCTACATGATTTACTGACAACCAAAGTGCCATACACTCCCCAAAATCCAAATGCTAATCCGAAAAAAAGACTAAAGAAAAACCCACGAGTTATCAGCTTATCTTGATCTCCATCATCATCGGTATCTACTGCAGTTGGTGGGTTCTGAGGTTCCGTATCTCCTGGGCATGGATTAGAAAGGGGAATCCCACATAGTGAAGGATTTCCGATGTAGGATGAATTGCTAAAACTCTGTAACTGAGTGCTAGTTGGTATCCTCCCCGATAAGTTGTTGTTTGAAAGGTCCATCACGCCAAGATTGGTCAACTGTGAAAGGCTTCTCGGGATGCCACCAGCCAGACGATTCCTCGACAGATCGAGAAAATCCAACCATCTTAATCTTCCGATGTCTGGAGGAATTCTCCACGTTAAGTTGTTTCTAGAAAGATTTAAGGCCACGAGACCCAAAAGATCGGTGATTTCGCCTGGTATTTCTCCGCTGAACATATTGCTAGAAAGATCAAGGCTAGTTACAAGACCCAAGGTACTACTGTACTCATGTTTCATCCCCTTCCATGACAACAATGCCTTAAATACATATGTAGCTCCCTTGAGAGAGATCCTTGTTCGTTCCAACCCAACATTACGTCCCCCCAAAAATGCTACGGTTTTTTTCTCAGTCATGGATTGCAAGTGGCTGAGGCATCTGGGAATGGTTCCTGAGATATTGTTGACAGAGATGTCCAAGATCTGCAAATTTTCAAGCCTGCATAGGCTTGTAGGAATGGTCCCCTGGAACCCATTGAATGGTAAGCTAAGAACACGTAAACTTGAAAGGCTTTTCCCGATCCAACCAGGTAGGCTACCCGAAAGGTTATTTTCTCCAAGATCAAGAAATTGTAGTTCGGCCCAGTTCTTAAAGGAGGAAGGCAGCTCTCCAATAAGCCGATTTCTACGCATACTTAACATTCTAACATAGGAAAAGGATCCCATCGATTTGGGGATCCTCCCTGTGAAATTATTATTTTCAAGGTTAAAATAAAGCATAGAAGTGAAGTTCATCCAAAAATCGGGAAGCTCTCCTGTGAGCTGGTTACTTGAAAGATCAAGATTGTATATGTCAGTGAGATTCCACAGGAAGGAAATGGTTCCGGAGAACATGTTATTGTTGAGAACCAGTTCTAGGGTGCTGAAAGGAAACAACGGTATAGGGCCTGAGAAATTATTAGAGCTTAAATCAAATACAGGTTGTTCTGCATACATCAAATCAGGCACAGTGCCATGAATATTGTTAAATGAGAGATTTAAGTACCGAAGACGAGGTGTTAATTGATCCCAGAACCAATTCGGAATAGAGTCGTTGATTTGGCAGTTAGATATGTCAAGTATGGAGAGATTTTTCTGAGATCGAATCCACATTGGAAAAGAAGGACCCAACATGCAAGATGACAATGAGATGGTATCGAGTGAAAAGATTGGAGACCAATCAGAATCAAGTTCGAGAACGAGGGAGTTATCTGACAAATCAAGGTAAACTAAATGAGACAGATTTACAAGATGAGTTTCAGAGATTTTACCATGCAAGAGATTTGAAGAGACACCCAAACAATTTAGCCGAGAAAGTTGCATTATCTTTTCTCCTAGAGTCCCTTCCAAACGGTTTCTCTCAAAATATAACTCCTGCAATGAAGAAAGAGGTGAAAGATCTGGGAGCAATCCACTGATCTGGTTATCAGCCAAATCAAGGATGACGAGATTCGATATCCGCTCAAAGCTTTCAGGGAAAGTTCCCTTCATCTCATTGTGAGAAAGATGTAATTCTTGTAAAGCCGTGAATGTTGTAAAATCAGGCAAAGAACCACTTATGTTATTATTATTCAACTCCAGAACTTGGATCGACTTCTTTGCTGGCCCCAAGAGATGGAAGAAGTTAGGAAGGTCTTCTTTTAGAGCGTTCCCAGAAAGAAATAGGGATTCTAAGGTGCTGAAGTTCCCAAATGATCTTGGGATACCACCTTTAAGGCCATTTAAGGTCAATTCCAAGTTTTGTAGCAATGTGAATGTACCAAATGCTTCTGGAATGGTACCGAGCAAATTGTTGTTGGAGAGATCGACATTGGTAAGGCTGCGACTGAAGTTGAATAACCAAGGATATATACAAGACGAGGGAAGATAATTATCGGATATATCTAGAATAGAAAGAGACTTTGAAATATTGGTGACATGAAGTAGCCTATTGACAGAAACTTTTGGAAGAAGGCAGCTGTCTAGATGTAGTTCAAAAAGGGAAGGAAGTCGTGTGATCAAACTTTCCAACAGTTTATTAGAATCACTCAGGTCTATATAGTTGAGATTTAAGTATTCGAGTGAGGAAAGTTTAAAGAGCCACTCCGTGTTTTTCAAAATGATGGTGGAAGTTGAGAGATCAAGAGTTTGCAAGTCTGTGAGATTCCCCAATTGAGGGGGTACTTTCGAAACATCAAAAAAAATGCTAGAGAGATTGAGGTAGCGAAGTTTTCTTAGGGAACCGATGAATTCTGGCATTTGGGTGAAGCTGTTAGAACTTAAGTCCAAATGTCTTAAGTGTTTCAGCTCAAGAAGAGAAGAGTCGATGTCACCACTTAAAAAAAAATTTGCAGCACCATCATCTGTCACGTATCCATGAAGATCGAGCTTTGTAACATGATTAGATATGTTGCTGCATCCAACACCCCTCCATAAGCAGCAATCGTTGGACCTTCTATGACTACTCCAAGAAGAGAGTATGTCATAATCATCCACTAACCTATTTTTAAATTGGAGCAGCGCTATTCGTTCCCTCTCAATGCATCGTGTTTCAACAGAAAGTAAGCTGATACAGCATATGAAAAGGACACGTAACGGCATGGGAAAATACTTCAGTTGCATTCTACTCCTTCCCATGGATTAAAAATCGATATATATGAGGATGGATGAAAACCCAGTATGGAGTAGTATTTATATCCGGTCAGGAATTTTAATAGTAATAATTCACATGTACTAGACATTTTCAAAGAGTCAACTCTTAGCATAAATAACGTAGTTGACCAAAGAAAATTCCCCCGCATGGGAAAGGGACAACGAATATTATTTAAACTGAGGGAATGGACTTGGTCACCTGCCAACACTGTATTTATAACACTTGCGTTAAAACAAAGCATTATTCTTCCAAAAACAAAATATTTGGATCTTGTATTGGATTTAACTAAAACAAGATAAAAACTTAGTAACATACTGAAATACGTATATATATTTATAGAACAAAACTTTCAATATATTGTTAGTTGACTAGTATTTAGTATTAGTATTATTTGTATTGTGCAAGCTCATTTGATCATTTAGCATTATTTATACTATACTCAAACTCATAGGTTAGGATGGTAAAAGCACCTGAAATTGACGGAGATGGTAAAACAACGCATTATTCTATATCTGCTTTATTGGTATTATAATTAACTAGATTATATATACATTATATATAATTTCATCAATTATATTTTTTATATAAGCATTTCTATTACATAACATATTTGTATTTTGTACATAAATTATTTAAAAAACATTAAATTGTTTGATACGATATTCATTTTCTTTAACTTTTATATAATGTGAATATATTAGAGTGTTTCCATTTGTTTTATCAATGGATTTTAGTGTGACTTAATCTTAATACCCGTCATTTTTTTCATAATATTCAATTGGTGATAACCGATAAGCTCGGGAAAACCCGAAAAACTGATGGATAATATTAACCGGGTATCCGACTGGTAAAGGAGCGAGTACGGGTTTGGATATTATAAACAGGTGTTGGTACGGGTACAATAAAATCCGCCCCAAATCCGACCTGTTGCCATCCCTACATTGTCATAGAAATAATACAGTTCGACCATGTTTCACCATTCCAACTTGTACCAACTACAGCGTACGACAAAGTCAATTCTATGAGTTATTTTCCTGGAGAGGATATTAGGTATTTGCTTATTGTTACATGATCTTTTATATTTTGCTCAAAAAAAAAATATGATATTTTATTTGCTTAAATGCATGTCAAGTCAAACTTTTCCTCCAATCATGGTTTCATAACACATGGATTGAATGATTTTTTAATGTGACGGGATATGACCAATTTATGACACGAGAGACAAAGAGGATCTCTCAAATCTTTTTAAGACTTTTTAGTTTTTGGTGGAATGCAACAAATTAAAGTGACAGTTGACTTGTTAATCAGGTTAAGCGATCCGGCTCATTTATATGTGTCTCAGTCGTTAGATATCTCTTTGTGTTCATCCATCGCCCTTCTTATAGTTATGTTTGAACATGTCCTAGTTTTCCAGAGTTTGTACTAAATCCTTCACCCTTCTTATATTTATCATCTATTCTACTCAACCTAAGATAGAGGTTATTGCTATGTTTGGCAAAAGTAGCTGTGAACAATAGCTTTGAGCCGTAGCCACAGCTCACTGCTCATCACTCACAGCTTCTTAAAGAAGCATTGGAAAAATGAGCTTTCCTAAAAAATAGTAAAGCTCACCGCTCTTTTGACAAACGAACACGAAAAATCAAAAAGCTAATTGCTCACCGCTCATCGCCCCAAAAAGCTCTACGCCAAATATAGCTATGTTTGGCGGCTGGCGCAGAACTTTTTGGAGCTTTTTGGGACGATGAGCGGTGCACAATTAGATTTTGATTTTTTGTATTCGTTTGGCAAAAGAGCTGTGAGCTTTGCTATTTTTTTAGAAAATTTCATTTTGCCAATGCTTTTTCAAGAAGTGGTGAGCAATGAGTTGTGGCTACAACTCAAAGCAACTGCTAACTGCTACTTTTTCCAAACATAGCTAAACTCAAAAATATATCTCGGATGTCCAAGTTGATAGCTAACGTAACACCTTTTAAAACACAATTCCATTTCCACCGGTTGCTTTTGGTGCATCATAGAACATATCTCAATATGAAGCCATGATATCGCAAAAGTCAACCTAGTATACAGTTAGGTAATTGATAAGGGGAATACTAGACTCACAAAAAAAATTTCACAAAATCATTCACAAAATGAGGTGTCACTCCCTGATTGATTTAATTTTTTACAGTTTCTCTCTCTTCTCTCTAAATCATCCAATCAGAGAGTGACAACTCCTTTTGCGAATGATTTTGTAGATTTGTTTTTGTGGGTCTATCATTCCCCATTTGATAAACTCTACGTCAAACATTTTTGTCAACCTATTTGCCATGTCAAAGTTTCATTCTTTTGAACAAAATTATTTTTTATATTTAGTCTTAGGTCATGTTTGGCAACACCTTTTTGGAAGCGTTTAAGAGCGGTAAGCGACAAGCGACAAACGTTCCAGTCTTAATGCTTGTTTGGCAACACTGCTGCTAGCGTTTAGCAACACCTCAAAAGCTTGCAATCTTAATGCTTCCTAAAGAAGCTTTCCAACATACAGCTAGCGTTTTACTTTTAATATTACCAATTTACCCTAAAAAATAACATTCATTCATAAGTATATGCCCTTTTTCGTAATTTTACGTTTTATAATTACAACTACAGGTACGTTACCAAACACGTTTTTTAAACAAGTAGCTAATGCTTGCTGCTACTGCCTACTGCTACAGCTTATTGCTTATTGCTACTGCTTACTGCTACCTGTCGCCAAACATAGCCTTAATATTAGTTTATGATTTTTCAAGGGGTCTAACCGTTTGTTTACTTTGTGCCTTTTTTTGGTAAAGGGTTTCCCAAGTAAATGTATTACATCAAAAATCGTTGAAGTTCAAAAGGTGCATGTGAAGTTCTACAACCCAGCCTATTACATGGGCAATAAGAGTGCACCGTAGTAAACTAAACTCATGCACAAGCTTACAACAAGCTACTAATCAAACTACTAATAAAGAATGACACAACCATTCTTATCACTAACAAAGAAAGAATCAATAACCAACTTTCTAGACAAGCAATAGCAGGCCATGAACTCACCAACCGAATAGCCACTCCATTCCCATAGCTGGTATGAATAGGCCAAACAATTGCTCCAGTTAAATTGAGTCTGAAATCCGACATTGAAGCAAATTCCAAATAGCTTTCGTGGCTAACTTCCATAAAGACGAACAAAGAGTCAATACCTGTAGGAGATTTGTAATATGCATTCCATACATCCGAACACATGCACAAGACCAACCAGGGTCTAGAGTATGCATGATTAGACCTTACACCTCCAGCAACTCACGAACCAATCTAGTCGATCCAATAGATCTAGGGTAAAACAAACAATCAAAATTTGTTTTCTTTTAGTCTCAATCGGTATTAGATTCTAGTTCGTATTAAAGTCGGTTTCTTACCTGGTATTTATAGTTAACCCCGTATTTACATCTGGATAATGGTCCTTTCGACATATTAGACTTTTTCTAAGAGTTAACAAATAACACTAATAATATATTTGTTTTCACAATCTTTGGTCGTTGTCCATAGAATTGCGCCACTTTGTAATTATTGTAGTGTACTGCATGAACAATGTGTTGATGCAAATAATGTCTATAAACATTATTTCTATCTTTCGATACCTCTACTTTTTGATGATAACAAAATGTGAAAACATTTTACGTCAAAATTAACGTAAAGAAGTTTTTAATCGAAGTATCCGGTTTCAACGCAAATCACTCTAGGTATGAATAAACAAATTGACAACTTGAAAAATGATCAAAGAAGTGATTTTATGTTTTAAACTTCACATTTTTAATGTGACAAAACTTTCTTTACAAAAATACATATTGCAAATTATTTTTGAAATATAAAGAAATGTTTTAATGGGAAAATTAGTTTGAAAATCAAAACACTAAAATTTCCCCCCAAATCAGCTCCAAACTCCTTCAAACAAACTTTCACCACTAAAATAAAAAAATTGGAGCATTTTTGTCTGGCACGGTACCACTATATTTAGTGATACCGTGTGACAATTAGTGGTATCGTGTACCCATAACGATCAGATTTTCATTTTCTATAAATACCGCCTCACTTCCTTGATTTTAATCATCCTTTTTCACATAAAACTTTATGTATTCCATCCTTCTTCCATCCTTCTTTCTTACTTACATTTCTTAGATCATTAGTTAGTTTTTTTTTTTTAAAGTGATTCTTTCATCCAACTAAAGATCACCAACATTCATCTACTAGTCAAGAGAAGAACACATAGTGTTAAGAAGACACAAAGTGTTAAAGTCTTTGTGTAGTGCACTTGCATTACTTATTGTTTGGTTGATTGTTTATTGATATACATCAAGTGTTGTAATCTTGTATAAGCTATCTTGTGTGGATCATTGTGATCTTGTTGAGATCTTGGGGATCTCTTGTAGCTAGTTTGTTAGTGTATTGATCAAGTGGATAAAGGGTAGATTGTGTTGGTTGTGTTGATTGGGTAGATGGTGTAAGGATCGTGTGAGAAGTTAGGATCGTGTGGATCATGGTAGATTGGTACTAGCTAAGATTAGTACTCGACATCTAGCTTAGTGTCGGAAAATAATGTAAGCGGCGTTGTACGGTTTTCTCCGCCTGAAGGGAGGTTGTTGACAAAGTGCTTATAACTCTCGAAGTGGGTACTCGGAGAGTGGAGTAGAGCGAAGAAGAGCTTCGTGACCGAACCACTATAAATCAGTTGTCTCTGTTTAATCTTTCCATCTCTATCTCTTTTATTTATTTCTATTGCTTGCTTGTATTACCTTAGTGTTGTATTCATATTGGTGTTAGTTGATTTCATCTACATATGAATCAAACTTTTTGACAAAGTAAACTTTTATAACTAGAGAAAAAGTCGGTAAACTATTCAAACCCCCCCCCCCCCCATCTAGTTTCCCACAATTGGTACCAGAGCCACGTCAGGCAAGATTTTAAACCATAGATAGTGCTTTTGCTAGATTCAATACTATTATTACTAGTCTTAAAGATCTTGATGAGGGTTATTCTAGCAAGAACTACGTTAGGAAGTTTCTTAGGGCTCTACATCCCAAATGCAGAGCAAACGTCACCGCCATTGAAGAATCGAAGAACTTGGCGACATTTTCACTTGATGAACTTATAGGAAACTTGAAAGTTCATGAAATGATGATGCGTAGGGATTGCACCAGGCTTTACCTCTCGAGGGATCTCGAGAAGCTTACAACCCCCACCAGGCAGTGTACCTGATCGATGTAGTATAGTATAATGACAAGTACCGGGGGATTGATCGTTCAGCTAGGAATAATGTCGCTAGGATTAGAAAACCTAAAGACTAGGTCTAGAGATAATGGATGATTCTTTTTGTATTTTTATATTTTATGAAAAGCAAGTAAAAATCTCTGTTTTAAGAGGAGTTGGGCAGCATTAGTTGCTAGTCAACTAACCCAATAACTAAAGATGCAATCAAAATAAAATACTAGAAATGAAAATAAACTTAATTATACTAGTGGTGTGAGCAATATATGGGAGAATTGTGTTTACTTAGGTTTCACTACTCCCTAGATATCTTTTACAGGTTAATTACTTGTTACAGTTGCGTGGATGACTGATTGTATTTCTTAATACCATTCATGGGGTGGCGTACTTACTTCCCCAATCCTATAAGCGCCTACATCACTCCTATGTCGAGCCGGCTAAGAAGCTCCTAACATGGGATCATTAGAATTTGCTCATGCATTAAATACAACCAATAAAACCTAGTACACATCGGTTCATGTTTCTTAAGACGTTCAAGCATGTTACACAATGGAGATCTGCCAGTTTTCTTAAGCCTAATATTGAAATCATTCATCCATTATAACTATAAACAAGCAATCAACCTATAATTAACATCTAGGTTTCATTACATCTAAGCAAACACATGATAGATCTAGCCTACCATGTTGAAATCAAGACAAGCATAAGATATATTCAAACAACACATAGACATATTGAATGAATTGAAAGAGGACTTATCTTAATTGAACATGAAAGGTTTCAAGGGGTAAAAACCCTTGAAAATACTGTTACAAACGACCTAGGGTTTATTAGGTTCAACCCTAGTATTCTCCACACAAGTTCCTCTCTTAATGAATGAAAAATAGTAAAGTATATATAGATTTTGTGAGGTGACGGCGTCAGGAACAATTGTCTGACGCCGTCATCTCGCCGCCAAATAATTTCTCGGACTGCCTAGATCTGTGTTTGACGCCGTCACGTGTATTCCTTATGCAGGCCGTCACAATATTAACTCTTGACGCCCTTCTCTTGACGCCTTCAGGTTTTCTCTGGGTCGTCACGGATTTTACTCCTGACGCCATCACCATTTTCTTCTTGACGCCGTCAGGTACTGTTCTCAGCATGGAAAATTAAGTCTTGGCCGTTTTCTTCACTTCTATGCTCCAAAAACGTCCAAAATGCTTCCTTTTCCAGAATTTACTCCCAAAGTACCTAAAATCACAAAAGGAACGATTTAGGGCAATATTTGATCAAATAAATTCAATTCCGGGCTTAAATGACCCCCTAAAAACGGTTCATTTTTCACCTCATCATATACCCTTACACTTGAGATTTGCTTGTCCTCAATCAAATGCGCTTTTATTATAATCAAAATACAAGTTAGGGGTCATTTAACACTAATATAAAAGTAATTACAACAAATAATCGTTCCACTAAAGACCAAAGACAAGCACGGAGGTCATATACTAGCACCTCACAAATAGTGTTTAGATACTCACATCTCTCGGGTGTAATAAAGTATATATCACAATATGGAAATAGAAAACATCTCTCACTACCTATCATAGCAAAATAGATTACCATAGGCTTGGAAAAGGATCAAACCTCCACCACATGGCGTAAGCACCTAGGATAAACTATCAAAGAGGTCTTTTAAAGGGTTATAACGTTAGGTGTAGGGATATGGAATACACGGTTTTGTTGGATATAGGCAGTCTTTACTGGTGGCGACTTAACAATCTTGGTTAATTACATGTACAATATGGCGTTGCTAAGCCAAGACTAGACTCGACTTAAGCTAATAAATCAAAAATAAAAAAAACATAAAATGAACATAGAATGAAAAGAGAAGGTAGTCCGTATGTTTTTTTTTCTCTTTTCTTTTTTTTTCTATATTTTTTTTCTTGATTTTTTCGATTATTTATTTATTTATTTATTTATTTATTTATTTATTTGCATACACTCTTACCCTACCATCCAAAATAATACATCATAGGGAATGAAAATTCCCTTACACTTGAATTTTTACATACTTTACAATAAACTAATCTAATGACTCGAATTAAGAAAATCAAAACACTTGGAGTACTTTTAAGATTAACGTACATATGGGGGTAATAATATGATGTTCTTCCCCATTACTCCATAACATTAGTACTCTACCCATGAGTCCCAATCGTCCCAAAACAATATGTACAAGGATATGACTCGACTTAGCAACCACGTAATCAATTAGATAATTAACTTAGGGTTTAAACAAATAACAATAATGCACTAAAGATGAGTGTATACACGGAAGGCTAAGGCAATTTGGGTGTACATTTAAGTAGGGTGTAACAAATTCTTCCTTTAAGTAAGATACTTAAAGTTAGAAACGAAAAGATAGGCTCGTAGGGGTGTACTAGGGGTTTCGTGTACTAAAAATGAGTACAACGCTAAGGTTGTGGGAAAAATTAATTGACTTAACTACCAAGTAATATGACTTAAATGGTCAAGTAATTATGATACGGGTTTAACACAAGGGTGATCCTAATGGCTCTTATCATGTAGTAAATCCTACTACACGAATGTACTCTCACTAGCGGTCTCGGGATGCATCACTAACGTAAGTTCTTGAATCTAATTGCTACCGGTACACTCATAAGCACTAATAGTAAATGTTTTTCCTATCAAATCTAAAGGCGAACCTCACATATTTGGGGTGGAAATTTTTGAGTGGTATGGTTTTTGTGCTAGTCATACAACTCCTATCCATGAGACGCTTGCTATGGCTAAAGTTTCACTCCTAAATGTTGTAAAAAATTTTAAATTTGGCGCTAAAATTGCACTAACAAGTATTTCTCATAGTTTTATTACACATCTACCATCAAACAAACAAACTCAAGCGAAAGTGTATCTGTAAGGTATCATCATTTTACCCTCCCCTTACACTTAGGATGAACATTGTCCCCAATGTTCAAGTAAAGAATGTAAAAGTGAAATAAGTAAAAAGAATGAAATCAAATACTCCCCTGATTCGCTCGGTATGGATAATAAGGTGGCCAGGTTAGATCTTCCTTCAAGAAAATGAACAATCAAAGCTTCCCTTCCAGAATATAAATCATCTTCTTGTCATACATAACCTGTAAAACCTGACAAAACAGACAAAGCAACCTCGCATAAAATCGGCGGCAATCTATATATGCTAACAAAACCTAGAAAACAAAATAAGATATAATGCTTGTGGAATGATGTTTGCAGATTTCCTGGAGATTATAAAACTATTGATTCAACAAAAACTTTAAGACTCCGTTAGAAAAACAAAACTGGTAAAACTTTCAGAATTTTACACGTGACGCCGTCAAGAGTAAACTCGTGACGCCGTCAGAAGTGATCTGCAGAAATTCTTATGTTAAGTTTCCGGAAAATTTCTGGAAAAACTTCGTCCTACTTCCTGGAAAATCCTACAAAACATCATTATGAATCGATACAAGCATTTGACTCTAAAAAATACGAATATACATGTTCACTTAATATTGTGGAGAATCATGATCGGTTTTGTTTCTTAAAAACACATTTGGAGTTTCCCCTTACACTTATCTTTTGCGAAATACCTTTGGATGAAGTTAAGACTAGGCCAAACAACAATGTAAAGTATTTTCATCATTTTAGCTTTGAAACATGATCTACCAACAATAAAAATAAAGCATGCATACGGAAGCAAATAACAAACAAACAAAATAAAAATCACACAAAGCATGGGTTGCCTCCCAAGAAGCGCTTTTCTTTATTTACGAGTCTTGTAGCTAGACTCAAGGTCATGGGTTACTACGTGACCTCATCGCTGGTTTCACTCTCTAGGTCATCTCCTATACCAGTTTTGTATTCCGGACCTAGTTGCAAGCATTCTTTGTAGAAACCAAGCATCCTATTCATCACATACTCTACTCCTCTACGTCTATCCTCATCATTCCTATAATAAGCTGCTTGTTTGTGTTCCTTTTCTATATTTGACAAGAGGTGGTACTGCTCAATCTTATAGGGCATTTGGTAGGCAATCTCATCATTCTCCTCCTTGAACCTAACTATCCCTAAAGTCGGATCATAACTCATCTTAGTGGCCTCAACAAATGGTTTTCCGAACACTACTTGGCTTAGACAAGCATCTATCACCGGACGAGTATCCTCTACTATCATAAAATCGATCTCATAAGTGAAATTTCCCACAATCACATGCACTCCTTTAACTCTTCCTACAAAATTACTTATCAAATTCTTATTGGGCATCAACCTATAACCAAGTTGTTTCTTCATTACCCAATTATAATAAGTCCTAGTCATGATGTTTATAGGAGATCTAGGATCGATATAAGCTTTTCATATATGCATATGCTCGATGTTGCATGGTATGTTGATGTTAGAGGGGTCTCCTATTTTGATAAGGGGTGTGCCAAGGATATATGGTGTCTCGAGACCATCGAATAAATCCTTATGATATTCCCGTTCTTCCTTGGTGGGCAACTTATCAAAGTACTCTTCTACGGTATCTACTTCCTCTAACTCTTCTGCCTTATTAACATCAACTTCCCTAATTTCATCCCTAGTCTCGGTTTCTACTTCAACTTCATCTTTGTCACTTTCTTCCATATCCTTATCTTATGGCTTAATGGTGACAACATTGACAAAGTGGACATGTTTGGATGACGAGGGGTCTTTAGTCAATTTGTAGTCTAACCTTGAGGTTTCATCCTTAGCCTTATGATCTAGATGTCCAGCTGGTTGTTGGCTCTGGTTAAGTGTGGGAGTGGATATTGGGGTGATGGTATTTACAAAATGGATTGGTTCTAGGGGGTTAGCAGGATCTTTCACTTTTGGTGATAGATATTTAAATAGCTTACTAGGACTTTTTATTTTCACAGGAGAAGTTGGCTGATCCATGACGGTAACAGATTTGACCACTTCAGCTTGAATCGGTTTATTAACGGCGTGCTCTTTAATGGAAATTAACAGATTAAAAATCTTATTATTCATATCGGCTTGCTGTTGTCTAAACTTAGCCTCAAGCGTAGAAAGCTGTAATTCTTGAGATAGAATGAACTTTCGCAGGGCATCTTCACAGCTTTGCCTAGGAGTGCTCTGTGATGGAAAATGCTCGGACCATTCAAGTGGGGAGGAGTCATTGAAGGATACGCTCCGCGTTTGGTACCCTCTGAAATTAGGTTTATCCTTCCATGCCTCATAGGCCTCGTCAAAGTTTCGAGGACCTCGAACAACGTGAGACGATGTGACTTTGTTATAAGCGTGTTTTGGAAGCTCCATGCAGTTATGAGTTTCGTGAGGGCCATTACACATTTTACATGAAGAAGCGATTTTGTTCACTTGGCTTGACGGCTTAGGAGCTTCGTAAGATTTCATGAGAAACTTGATTCGACCTTCAAGTTCCATGATCCTACGGTCGGGAGTGCTAGAATTGTTCGAAGGCAAAGATATGGCCTTGACCGTTTTGTTCAAATCACGGGGATCATTCCAACTTTGTTGTCATAGAGAGCAAGATCTTCTATGAGTTCCCATGATTGTTCCGCATTTAGATCAGGTAGCTTACCACCGGCCGATTGGTCAATGGCTCGCCTTGTGGATAGATCGATATGGTCATAGAAGATTTGGACTTGGAGCCAAAGATCTATGCCATGATGAGGGACTTTTTGGAGTAAGTCCTTGAATCGAGTCCATGCTACATATAGAGTTTCACCTTGACGTTGTTGGAACTTCAAGATATCATTTCTAAGCTTGGTAGTTCTCCCCGGTAGGAAAAATTGAGCAAGGAAACGAGTGGTGAGATCATCCCATGAGGTGATGGATCCCGCGGGTAAACGCTCAAGCCATTGACTAGCTTGATCACGTAGAGAGAATTGGAATAGGCGTAATCGGGTCGACTCTCTAGTTGTAACATCAAGGTCTATAGAATCTACGATTTTAAGGAAGTCCTTGAGATGTTAATTTGGATCTTCGGAACAAAGTCCATGGAATGCACATCCGCTTTGCACCAACCGGATGGTGTCGGATCGCAAGGGAGACACATTGGCTCCTTGGGTGAGCTCAATGGTGTTTCGATAGCCTTGGTGGCTAGGTCGGGAGTACTCTCCTAGGGTTCGGGGCCTAAGAGGTTGGTTAGCTAGTGGTGGGTTTTGTGGGTGGTCTTGTTGTGGTGGGATGATGGGTTCAAAGATGTTACCATCGTCCATGATGTCGGATGGCGAAGAGTTACGAACAAAGACATGAAGAAATCGATAGACTAAAGAGAACCTAAAAAAAATAAAAATAAAATCTTGCTAGAAAGGAATCTAGCAAGTAGACCTAATAAAAAGAAATCCTAACCCAGACAATAACTATTCCCCGGGTTGCGGCGCCAAAAACTTGATGCGTAGGGATTGCACCAGGCTTTACCTCTCGAGGGATCTCGAGAAGCTTACAACCCCACCAGGCAGTGTACCTGATCGATGTAGTATAATATAATGACAAGTACCGGGGGATTGATCGTTCAGCTAGGAATAGTGTCGCTAGGATTAGAAAACCTAAAGACTAGGTCTAGAGATAAGGGATGATTCTTTTTTTATTTTTATATTTTATGAAAAGCAAGTAAAAATCTCGGTTTTAAGAGGAGTTGGGCGGAATTAGTTGCTAGTCAACTAACCAAATAACTAAAGATGCAATCAAAATAAAATACTAGAAATGAAAATAAACTAAATTATACTAGTGGTGTGAGCAATATATGGGAGAATTGTGTTTACTTAGGTTTCACTACTCCCTAGATATCTTTTACAGGTTAATTACTTGTTACAGTTGCGTGGATGACGGATTGTATTCCTTAATACCATTCATGGGGTGGCGTACTTACTTCCCCAATCCTATAAGCGCCTACTTCACTCCTATGTCGAGCCGGCTAAGAAGCTCCTAACATGGGATCATTAGAATTTGCTCATGCATTAAATACAACCAATAAAACCTAGTACACATCGGTTCATGTTTCTTAAGACGTTCAAGCATGTTACACAATGGAGATCTGCCAGTTTTCTTAAGCCTAACATTGAAATCATTCATCCATTACAACTATAAACAAGCAATCAACCTATAATTAACATCTAGGTTTCATTACATCTAAGCAAACACCTGATAGATCTAGCCTAGCATGTTGAAATCAAGACAAGCATAAGATATATTCAAACAACACATAGATATATTGAATGAATTGAAAGAGGCCTTATCTTAATTGAACATGAAAGGTTTCAAGGGGTAAAAACCTTTGAAAATACTGTTACAAACGACCTAGGGTTTATTAGGTTCGACCCTAGTATTCTCCACACAAGTTCCTCTCTTAATTAATGAAAAATAGAAAAGTATATATAGATTTTGTGAGGTGACGGCGTCAAGAACAATTGTCTGACGTCGTCATCTCGCCGCCAAATAATTTCTCAGACTGCCTAGATCTGGGTTTGACGCCGTCGCGTGTATTCCTTATGCAGGCTGTCACAATATTAACTCTTGACGCCTTCAGGTTTTCTCTGGGTCATCACGGATTTTACTCCTGATGCCGTCACCATTTTCTTCTTG
Source organism: Artemisia argyi (assembly GCA_030686995.1). Lineage (NCBI taxonomy): Eukaryota > Viridiplantae > Streptophyta > Magnoliopsida > Asterales > Asteraceae > Artemisia > Artemisia argyi. The sequence goes on from CM060684.1 coordinate 21,068,429, forward strand.
ACGCCGTTAGGTACTATTCTCAGCATGGAAAATTAAGTCTTTGCCGTTTTCTTCACTTTTATGCTCCAAAAACGTCCAAAATGCTTCCTTTTCCAGAATTTACTCCCAAAGTACCTAAAATCACAAAAGGAACGATTTAGGACAATATTTGATCAAATAAATTCAATTCCGGGCTTAAATGACCCCCTAAAAACGGTTCATTTTTCGCCTAATCAAATGATAATCTAGAAAGACTCCAATTTAGTGAAAGGCAAAAGTGAGAAAATTATATCTCTTGCATTGAAAGCCAAGAAAGAGTCTAGTGATGAGGAAAGCTCATGTACTGATATTGAAGACGAAGAGTATGCATTAGCGGTTAGAGATTTTAAGAAGTTCTTTAGAAGAAGAGGTAGATTTGTAAGACAACCTCGTGATGAGAAGAAGTCGTTTTCAAAGTATCGTGATGACAAGAAAGGAAAAAGTGATAGGAAATGCTTTAGATGTGGAGATCCAAATCATCTTATTAGTGGATCCAAAGCATCTTATTGGTGAATGTCCTAAACCACCAAGAACCAACAACCAAAGAGCCTTCGTAGGAGGTTCTTGGAGTGATAGTGGTGAAAAAGAAAAGGAAGAGAAGCCCAACGACGAAATGTGTCTTATGGCTCAAGCTTCAAATGAGGTGCATTCCGATTCTTCTTACTATAGTGATGATAATTCCTCAACAAATGACAACTTGCTCTATGAAGAATATAATAAACTATGTGAGATAAGTTCTATAATCATCACTAGAAACAAAACACTAAAAGAAAAATTACACAAGCTTGAAACGGAAATCATAGAATTAAAGAATCAAGTTAAAAGACTTGAGATAAAAGATGAATGTGATGTTGGTTGTGAATCATGTCACAAACACAGAGTAGAAAACGTAAACCTTAAAAAAATGCACTTAGAATTATTAAATTTGAAAAAGGAACCAAAGCTCTAGACGACATGTTAGAAAACACTAGATGTAATGAACATGTCAACATAGATCTAGGTTCCAACTCAAATGAAGCTTCGACAAGCAAAAAAAACAAGTAAAATTTCATAAACATATAAGCTCTGTCGAAACAGTGGACGATACCTTTAAAGGTACAGACGGCACCACTAAATTTAGTGGTACAATGGTACCGTCTGATGCAAGTGACAGAACTGAGTCAAGTCTTAAAGATAACAAGTAAAATTTGATAACAATATAAGCTCTGTCGAAACAGTGGACGGTACCTTTAAAGGTTACAGACGGCAGCACTAAATTTAGTGGTACAGTGGTACCGTCTGATGCAAGTGAATGAAATGAGTCAAGTCTTAAAGATAACTTAACTCCTAAACCAAGTCACACAATAGTTAACAAAGTTAATGTACCTCTTGTTAGTAAAAAGGAAGTCAAGAGTGTTCATAAACCTTTGTCAACCCCCGGACTTTGGTTTGTAAAATCAAATACTATATCAAAGACTCCTCCACCTAGAAAACAAGTGTTCCTAAACCTCGGTCAAGGACTCCCCAACCAAGAAGTAACTTTGGAAGACAAAGTTATCCAAGTAACTATCCTGTAACTTGGAATAATTTTCAACAACGAAGTTATTTGCCTTGGGAGATATATCCCCCATTCTAACATCCTAATCAAATGCAACTAATGCATAAGATGTTTAATATTAACAACTTTGGAACCATAAGATATTGGGGACCAAATGTTTGAATCCTTGTCTTATTCAATAGATATGCTTGGGAATCGACTTGGAGCCCAACAAATGGGTCAAGGACAGTGGATGTACAAATCACATGACGGGGAACCGAAGTCTATTCTCATTAAAGCCTAAAACGGAGGTAATGTGACTTTCGGTAGCAAACTTAAAGGAAATATCATCGGAAAAGGTACGATTACTCAAGACTCCATAACTTAGGATTTAATTTGCTTAGTATTAGTCAAATGGTTGACAACAAGTGTAGAGTTATATTTTCCGAAAAGGGTAGTGAGATTACTTAGTATGGCAAGACCATATGCAAAGGAATTAGGAAGAATGGCTTATTTGTTATGAAGATAGGAAATAAGCATCAGGATATGATTTTCCTAGCAACCGTAGATGACAATTCCACTCTATGGCATAGAAGATTAGGTCACGCAAATATGCGATTGTTACAATCGTTAGCGTCTAAGGAATTAGTGAGAAACCTACCTAAGCTTAAGTTTGATAAACACTTTTGTGATGCCTGTAAGGTTGGAAAACAAGCTCACTCTAGTCACAAAGCTAAGAACATGGTTTCAACCTCTAGATGTCTAGAACTACTCCACATGGACTTATTTGGTCCATCTACTGTACGGACCTACGGAAGAAATTACTACACCTTACTGATAGTTGATGACTATTCTAGGTATACTTGGACTAGATTTCTTAAGAATAAGACATAAGCTTTCGATGAATTCAAAATCTTTAGTAAGAAAGTCCAAAACCAAATAGGATGTACAATAGTCTCAATTAAGATGGATCATGGTCGGGAATCGATAATGAAGTGCAATTCGGAGTATATTGTGACGCTAATGGTATTACACAATTTCTCGGCTCCGCTCACTCCACAATCAAATGGGGTAGTTGAGCGGAAAAATCGTACTCTACAAGAGATGAGTAGAATGATGTTGAATGAACAATCAATTACGCAAAAGTTTTGGTGTAATACCGTGGACACCTCAACTTACATACTTAATATGATATTGATTAGACCAATCTTAGGAAAAACACCATACGAGATCTTAAAAGGTAGAAAACCCACTCTTGACTACTTTAGAGTGTTTGGAAGCAAATGCTTCATTCTAAACACTAAAGACTATTGTTGCGTGGCGCCCTCACAAAAGGTTTTACCTCTCAAGGGATCTCGAGAAGCTTACAACCCCCACCAGGCAGTGTACCTCATCGTTGTAGTATAGTATAGTGACAAGTACCGGAGGATTGATCGTTCAACTCAGGAATAGTGTCGCTAGGATTAGAAAGCCTAATAAACTAGGTCTAGAGGTGAGGGATGATTCTTTTTGTATTTTTATATTTTTATAAAAGCAAGTAAAATCTCGGGCTTTGAAGGAGTGGGCGGAATTAGTTGCTAGCCAGCTAACCCAATTAATCTAAAGATGCAATAAAAATAAAATGAAAGAAATGAAAATAAAACTAATTATACTAATGTGGTGAAACAATAATGAGGAAAGCTATGTACTTAGATTTCATTACTCCCTAGATATCTTTTACAGGTTAATTACCTGTTACAATTGCATGGATGACGGGTCATATTCCTTAATACTAGTCGTAGGGCCGTGTACAATATTCCCTAACTCCATAGGATCCTACTTCACTCCTATGTCGAGCCGTTGGAAGCTCCTAACATGGGATCATTAGAATTCTCCTACGTATTAAATACAACCAAAAATCATAGTACACCTCCAATCATGTTTCTTAAGACATTCAAGCAAGTTACCAATGGAAGTCTGCTAGTTTTCTTAAGCCTAACATCGAATACAATCATCCGTAACAATTATAAACAAGCAATCAACCCATAATCAACATCTAGGTTTCACAACATCTAAGCAAACACAAGAAAATCTAGCCTGGCATGTTAAATAGAAGACAAGCGTAAGATATAATCAAACAACACATAGACATATTGAATGATTTTAAGGAATACTTATCTTTAATTGAACATGAAAGGTTCAAGGGGTTGGAACCCTTGAAAAAGCTGTAAAATTTGGCCTAGGGTTTTTTCCCTCAAAGTTGCATACCAATGAATAAAATTTGGAAAACTATATATAGATTACATAGCGTGACGACGTCATGTGTTTGGTTGTGACACCGTCAACTCGCCGCCATAATGAAAATTGTATTGCCTAGATCTAATTATGACGCCGTCATGTGTAAAAATCCTCTGGGCCGTCACTAATACTTGGACCATGACGGCCTTGGTGACGTCGTCAGGTCCTATGCTTGAAAACACTCTGGACCGTCACGTGTATTTTCCACTTCCACCTATTTTGTAACTCTTGACGCCGTCATGTAGAAAGTTGTAACGCTGTCAGGTACTGTTCCCAGCAAGGAAAATTGAGACTTTGCCGTTTTCTTCACTTTTATGCTCCAAAAACGTCCAAAATGCTTCCTTTTCCAGAATTTACTCCCAAAGTACCTAAAATCACAAAAGGAACGATTTAGGACAATATTTGATCAAATAAACACGAATTCGGGCTTAAATGACCCCTTAAAAGCGGTACACTTTTCGCCTCATCAAAAATGCGCTTTTATTCCAATCAAAATACAAGTTAGGGGTCATTTAACACTAATATAAAAGTAATTACAACAAATAATCATTCCACTAAAAACCAAAGACAACCACGGAGATCATACACTAGCACCTCACAAATAGTGTTTAGATACTCACATCTCTCGGGTGTAATAAAGTATATATGACAGTAAGGAAATGGAAAACATCTCTCACTACCTGTCATAGCAAATAGATTACCATAGGCTTGGGAAAGGATCAAACCTTCACCACTTGGCGTAAGCACCTAGGATAAACTATCAAAGAGGTCTTTTAAAGGGTTATAACGTTAGGTGTAGGGATATGGAAAAACACGGTTTTGTTGGATAAAGGAAATATTTACTGGTGGCGAGTTAATCATCTTGGTTAATTACATGTAAAATATGGCGTTGCTAAGCCAAGACTAGACTCGACTTAAGCTAATGAATCAAAAATAACAAAAACATAAAATAAACATAGAATGAAACGGGATGGTAGTCCGTATGTTTTTTCTCTTTTATTTTTTTTTCTCTTTTTTTTCTTTTTTTCTTTTTCTTAATTTTTTTTTCTTTTTCATACACTCTTAACCTACCATCCAAAATAATACATCATAGGGAATGTACATTCCCCTTACACTTGAATTTTTACATACTTTACAATAAACTACTCTAATGACTCGAATCAAGATAATCAAAACACTTGGAGTACTTTTTAAGATTAATGCACATATGGGGGTAATAATATGATGCTCTTCCCAATTACTCCATAACACAAGTACTTTACCCTTGAGTCTCAATCGTCCCAAAACAATAATATGACTCGACTTAGCAACCATGTAATCAATTGGATAATTAACTACGGGTTTAAACATTTAACAATAATGCACTAAAGCTGATTGCATACATGGAAGGCTAAGGCGATTTGGTTGCACATTTGGGTGGGTTGTAACAAATTCTTCCTTTAAGTAAAATGCTTAAAGTTAGAAACGAAAAGATAGGCTCGGAGGGTTGTACTAGGGGTATCATGTACTAAAAATGAGTACAACGCAAAGGTGTGGGAAAAATTAATTGACTTTACTAGCCAAGTAATATGACTTAAATGTTCAAGTAATTATGATACGGGTTTAACACAAGGGTGATCCTAATGCCTCTTATCTTGTAGTAAATCCTACTACACGAATGTAGTCTCACTAGCAGTCTCGGGATGCATCACAAACGCAAATTCTAGAATCTAAATGCTACCGGTACACTCATAAGCACTAATAATGAATGTTTTTCCTATCAAATCTAAAGGCGAACCTCACATATTTGGGTGGAAAATTTTTCTGAATGGTACGTTTTTGTGCTAGTCATACAACTCCTATCCATGAGACGCTTGCTAAGGCTAAAGTTTCACTCCTAAATGTTGTAAAAAAATTTAAATTTGGCGCTAAAATTACACTAACAAGTATTTCTCTTAGTTTTATTACACACCTACCATCAAACAAACAAACTCAAGTGCAATTGTATCCTATAAGGTATCATCATTTACCCTCCCCTTACACTTAGGATGAACATTGTCCCCAATGTTCAATTAAAGGATGTAAAAGTAAAACAGGTAAAAGAATGAAAACAAATACTCCCTTGATTCGTTCGGTGTGGATAGTGTATCAACAAGGTTAGATCTTCCTCCAAGAAAATGAACATTCAAAGCTTCCCTTCCAGAAATATAAATCATCTTCTTGTCATATATAACCTGTTAAACCTGAGAAAACAAATAAGGAACCTCGCGTAAAATCGGCGGAAATCTATATATACTAACAAATCCTAGAAAACAATTTAAGATATAATGCTTGTGGAATGAATGTTTGCAGATTTCCTGGAGTTTATAAAACTAAAGAATTAACAAAAACTTTAAGACTCCATTAGAAAAACAAAACTCGCAAAATTTCCAGAATTTTACAAACACATGCAATGACATTGCCCTAGCAATAATATTTTCTCCTTTGTATTCTAACTCGTCTACCATAATTCTATTGTATTCACTACGCGAGATTATGTTCATTGGTAGAGATGAGTTAAGATAGGCATCAAGGCTCCTAAATCCAATTTTACAAGGAAATTGCATATTAAATGAGATATCATTCTCAATCCTTGTTCTAGGGTCGACATACCTAAGCGGGTCCGCTTCATCTTCCATCCAATCCTCATTAATTACGTCACCATCATCTAGGTCCTCATCGGAGTCCGAATAGTAAAAAGGACTGGCCCTATGGTTATCATCATGGTCAGACACCTCCATCTCAGAATTATTGTCAAAGTGATGGTTAGGCGAGAGGTTAGGTGGGTTCTCATTTTCCACTAAAGGGATTGGGTCGGGCATTTGGAAGTTCCTAGGACGAAAAACACGAATAACAGGAATCAAACGATCAATGCTATTGTTATTCATCGAGATAGTTTACGAACAAAGGAAACAAAGAAATAAGATAGACTAAAGAAAACCTAGAAAATAAAAATAAAATCTTACTAGAAAGGAATCTAGCAAGTAGACTTAATAAAAAGAAATCCTAACCTAGACAATAACTATTCCCCGGGCTGCGGTGCCAAAAACTTGATGCGTGGGATTGCGCCCTCACAAAAGGTTTTACCTCTCAAGGGATCTCAAGAAGCTTACAACCCCACCAGGCAGTGTACCTGATCGTTGTAGTATAGTATAGTGACAAGTACCGGGGGATTGATCGTTCAACTCAGGAATAGTGTCGCTAGGATTAAAAAGCCTAATAAACTAGGTCTAGAGGTGAGGGATGATTCTTTTTGTATTTTTATATTTTTATAAGAGCAAGTAAAATCACGGGTTTTGAAGGAGTGGGCGGAATTAGTTGCTTGCCAACTAACCCAATTAATCTAAAGACGGAATCAAAATAAAATAAAAGAAATGAAAACAAAATTATTATATTAATGTGGTGAAACAATAATGAGGAAAGCTGTGTTTACTTAGATTTCATTACTCCCTAGATATCTTTTACAGGTTAATTACTTGTTATAATTTCATGGATGACGGGTCATATTCCTTAATACTAGTCTTAGGGCCGTGTACAATATTCCCTAACTCTATAGGATTACTTCACTCCTATGTTGAGCCGTTAGAAGCTCCTAACATGGGATTGTTAGAATTCTCCTACACATTAAATACAACCAAAAATCGTAGTACACCTCCAATCATGTTTCTTAAGACGTTCAAGCAAGTTACCAATGGAAGTCTGCCAGTTTTCTTAAGCCTAACATCGAATATAATCATCCGTAACAATTATAAATAAGCAATCAACCCATAATCAACATCTAGGTTTCACTACTTCTAAGCAAACACAAGAAACTTTAGCCTAGCATGTTAAATAGAAGACAAGCGTAAGATATAATCAAACAACGCATAGACATATTGAATGATTTGAAGGAATACTTATCTTTAAATGAACATGAAAGGTTCAAGGGGTTGGAACCCTTGAAAAAGCTGTAAAATTCGGCGTAGGGTTTTTTCCCTCAAAGTTGCACACCAATGAATGAAATTTGGAAAACTATATATAGATTACATAGCGTGACGGCATCATGTGTTAGGCTTTGACGCCGTCAACTCGCCGCCATAACGAAAATTTTATTACCTAGATCTGATTATGACGCCGTCATGTGTAAAAATCCTCTAGGCCGTCACTAATACTTGGACCATGACGGCCTTGGTGACGCCGTCAGGTCCTATGCTTGAAAACACTCTAGACCGTCACGTGTATTTTCCACTTCCACCTCTTTTGTAACTCTTGACGCCGTCATGTAGAAAGTTGTGACGCCGTCAGGTACTGTTCCCAGCAAGGAAAATTGAGACTTTGGCGTTTTCTTCACTTTTATGCTCCAAAAAAGTCCAAAATGCTTCCTTTTCCATATTTCTCTCCAAAAGTACCTAACATGACAAAAGGAACGATTTAGGGCAATATTTGATCAAATGAACACGAATTCGGGCTTAAATGACCCCTTAAAAGCGGGACACTTTTTGCCTCATCAACTATCTCACCAAGTTTGACCCAAAGTCTTATGAAGGTGTCTTCCTAGGTTACTCCCAAAATAGTAAAGCTTATGATGTACTGAATATGGAGACAATGAAAGTTGAAGAATCAATCAACGTGACATTTGATGAAAGCCCTCCTCCAACTAAGACATCACCCTTGGTGGATGATGATCTAGATGAGGAAGAAACCATTAGAGTCAATGGCAAGAAAACTATAGAAACAGACATTGACGATGAAATAGTCGACGTTAACGATGTCGTTAACATTAAGGAATCCAAAAACCATCCAATAGAAAATGTCATAGGAAGTATTAACCAAAGAATCCTTAGGTCACAAGCACAAAACAAAAGTAATTTTTTTTGTTTTATATCTACCGTAGAACCTAAGAGTGCCGGTGAAGCAATTAAGGATGAAAGCTGGGTAGTCGCCATGCAAGAAGAGGTAAATCAATTCACCGCAAACCAAGTTTAGGATTTAGTACCTCCTCCTAAGAATCATACCATTATAGGAACTAAGTGGGTGTTTGGAAATAAACTCGATGAAAATGGCGTCACAACTAGGAATAAGGCTAGGTTGGTAGCACAAGGATATAACCAACAAGAGGGAATAGACTATGATGAAACATATGCACCAGTAGATAGATTATAGTCTATTAGAATACTCCTTACCTATGCTTGCGCCTTAGATTTTAAACTATACCAAATGGACGTGAAAAGTGCATTCCTAAATGGTTTTATCAACGAGGAGGTATACATCGCACAATCCCCGGGATTCGTTGATTCCGAAAAACCGAACCATGTTTATAAACTCAAGAAAGCTCTTTATGGTCTTAAACAAGCCCCCGAAGCTTGGTATGATAGACTAAAGGCATTCTTGCTTAAACATGAATATACCATGTGAATGGTCGACAACACACTTTTCACAAAGAAACGAGATTCACATCTTCTCATTGTTCAAATATATGTCGACGACATTATATTCGGCTCAACTTGTCCAGAGCTACGCAATGATTTTTCTAAAATTATGCATGATGAGTTTGAAATGAGCATGATAGGTGAATTAAATTTCTTCATAGGGCTACAAATAAAACAAATGGAAGATGGTATCTTCTTTAATCAATCTAAGTATATTAAAAAAAAATGCTTAAGAAATTTAGTTTACAAGAGTCTAAGCCCATGAAAACTCCGATGTCCACGATAACGAAACTCACGAAAGATGAAGAAGGTGAGTCCGTTGATAACACTAAATATAGGGGCATGATAGGTAGTTTATTATACTTAACGGCAAGTAGGCCCGATATCATTTTTAGTGTCTGCCTTTGTGCTCGCTTCCAAGAGGATCCCAAAACCTCTCATCTAGAAGCGGTTAAGCATATCTTCTGATACATTAAAGGCACTATACACTTGGGATTATTTTATCTCAAGGGGACTAGTGTAGAAACCATTATTTATGCCGACTCTGATCATGCGGGAGATTATTGATGCGTGGGAATCGCACCTTGCTTTACCTCTCGAGGGATCTCGCGAGGCTTACAACCCCCACCAGGCAGTGTACCTGATCGTTGTAGTATAGTATAGTGACAAGTACCGGGGGATTGATCGTTCAGCTTAGGAATAGTGTCGCTAGGATTAGAAAGCCTAATTAATAGTTCTAAAGATGAAAGATGATTATTTTTTGTGTTTTTATATTTTATAAAAGCAAGTAAAATCTCGGGTTTTGGAAGAATGGGCGGAATTAGTTGTTATTCAACTAACCCAAAAACTACTTTATAACTAATTAAACTAATGAAAATGAAATTAAACTAATATTAAACTAAGGTTGTGAGCAGTATTTGGAGAAATTGTGTTTACTTAGACTTCATTACTCCCTAGATATCTTTTACATGTCAATTACTTGTTATACTTGTATGGATGACGGATTGTATTCCTTAATACCATTCGTGGGGTGGCATACATAACTCCCCAACTCTATGAGCTCTTATCTCCTCCTACACCATGACCCAGCACAACTATAGGGATTGTAAACAGTGGCTCATGCATTAAATACAACCAATAAAGACCTAGTACGCCTCGGTTCATGTTTCTTAAGACGTTCAAGCATGTTACCATTTGGAGATCTGCCAGTTTTCTTAAGCCTAACATATAATATCATTCATCCAAGAACAAGAATAGACAAGTAATTAACACATAATCAACATCGAGGTTTCATTAGATCTAAGCAAACACAAAGGAAATCTAGCCTAGCATAGTAGAATTAAGGTAAGAACAAAAGATAAACAACCAACACATAGACATATTGATTGAATTAAGAATATACTTATCTCAATTACAATGCAAGGTATCAAGGGTTTGGAACCCTTGAAAAACCTGAAAAAGAGGCACCAAAATCGTCTTTTTGGGTTTCACCAAAACTTCTCCTTTTTTTAATGAAAAAAACTAGAAAACTATATATAGGAAAATCGTCCTGACGGCGTCAAGAGTTAATTATGACGCCGTCAGCCAGCCGCCAATAACTTCCTCGGACGCCCTAGATCCAATTGTGACGGCCTTGGTGACGCCGTCACCACCTACGGTAAATTAATCTTTGGCCATTTTGACGCCGTCATATCTTCATCTGACGCCTTCACAACCTACGGTAAAATATTCATCCTTTCTGACGCCGTCAAGAGTAAATCCTTGACGCCGTCACCTTGTATTTCCAGCTTGGATTTGGTACTTTGTCGTTTTCTTCATTTTATGCTCCAAAAACGTCCAAAATAGCCTCTTTTCCAGAATTCACTCTCCAAACACCTAAAATCACAAAAGGAACGATTTTGGGCAATATTTGATCAAATAAAGTCGAGTTCGGGCTTAAATGACCCCCTAAAAACGGATCATTTTTCGCCTCATCAATTATGTGGATCAAAAGAGAACGGGTGGCATTTGTACCTTCATGGTTTGTTGTCTAGCTTCTTGGATCTCCAAGAAACAAATGGCTCTTGCTATTTCCATGACCAAAGCCGAATACGTAAGCGCCGGAAAGGCATGTAAACAAGCACTATAGATGAAACAAGCTCTTATAGATTACGATATCCATCTAGATGACATCCCCATTATGTGTGATAACAAAGGTGCTATTGACTTGAGCAAAAACCCCGTTCAACACTCTCATACTCAACACATCGAAATTCGTTAACACTTCCTTCGCGATAACGTCTAAAAGGGCAACATTTCTATTGAGAAAGTTACCTCGCAAGACAATATCGCTGACATCCTAACAAAACCTCTCAAACGAGAATCATTCAACTATCTCCGTCTAGGTATAGGAATGATGGAACATATTCCATAAATCCCGTCTTATGACTATTTAAAGCCATCCCGTGTGTCTCGTCTTATGACTATTTAAATATTACATTAGAAATATTGAGGTCATCATGTTTCGTCTATCATATCCTTCCATACTCTTCCTCAAAAGAATTTATTAGGTATAAATTCTTTTGTTCGTCATAAATCAAATCGAGTCAGAAAATAGCCTCAATAGATACACGACACCACTAAAGTGGACACGGCACCACTAAAATTAGTGGTACCGTGCATCTGACAGAGCCCGTCTTTATCCTTTCTTTTTCCCATTTTACACATTCGAACACCACCATTTCCTGCAATATGCTGTCATAACCAACCATCACTCCTAAATCCTATCACACTCTTCCAAAATCATAATCAAGACATTGGACTTCAAGATCATCAAACATAATACTTCTCTTAACATCAATTGTAAGTCTATTTTTTCAAATCCTCTTTAATTTTGAGTCTAGGGTTTGTTCATAATACAAAAAATTCAAACTGGGGTTTTTAATTTTATTTGAGTTTCTATGCAATAAGGACTAGGATTAGATAATCATGATTCCCCAAACATAAGATTTGCATAAAAATACTTATATTACATATTTTTGGACTAAATTTCATTAAAATTCAAATAAGACTAACCATTTTAGAGGAATTATGCTTAGGTAATCATGACTTAGATTAAGAGTCATAGACACCCAAAATCTTTAAATTTTGAAAATCATGGCGCCAAATTTTTTTTTGGTAAATACCCCAATTTCATTATCTTTGAAAAACATCACGAAACTAGGATCATGAAAAATCTTTCGTGCATTGTTGATACAAACTAAAAATGTTTTCATGTATACATGATCTCACGAGTATTGGCTGAAGTACATAACTAATATGTATTTAGCGACATATTCGCTTGAGCTAAAGTGAAATTAGGAGTATTTGGGTAATCTTATTAGGTTTATTTTAGAGTCAAGATTACTGCACCTCTAAATAGTTTGCATATAGGCACACACTAGGCACATATCTTCAAAACAATTAGTACATTCTTTTAACTTTTGTTTTTATTATAGGTAGCAAGATGTTTCACATGTTTGATTATGATCATGAACTAACAGATGATCACATTCCCACACCATCTCTTGAACCAAACACTCCTTCCTCTCACATCAAAAGCCTTCGCAATCTTGAGTCTCGGTTCTTTCATGAGGGTCGTATTGTCGAACCTTCATTTCTTGAACATGATCACATCACTTCCATGTTTCGTGAAATTGGATTCAATTGCCTATTTCACATCAATGAGTCAGTTTGTCCTCGTTTTCTTCTTGATTTTTATCGACAAGCTAAACTCATATATAATGAGAATCAAACTTTGTCTCTTTAATTCTCAATTCAAAACCAAACTTTCACTCTCACTCTAGATCAATTTGCTCAAATTCTTGGTCTTCCTAATCATGGGTAATGTGCCTACACTGAAGGTATGTCTCTTAAATCACTCACGAGTCATCGAGAAAAGTATGACCCTTATCACACCTATATTCCCACACCCAATGAAATCATTGAACACATTCGTCTCCCTCAAAGAGTCCACGGTATTCTTGTTGATAATGGTCATGTTGAATTTCATGAGTCCCACTTCTATAATCTAGACCCACTCAAAATTTGTGTTGATGAAATTCATCCACGTCTCCGAAGATGGGTAGAAGTGCTCCGTGAAAATATCTTTTGTCTTCCTCACAACCGTGAGCATCTTTTGGTGTGTTATGCTCACATGTTGTATTGTCTTGTTACCGAGCAACACTACAATCTTGCCTACTTTGTAGCAAAAAGAATTTTAAATGTCAATGCTCGTCTAGATAAGGCGATACCCTATGGCATGTTGTTAACTCGTCTCTTTAGGTATGTCATGAGCTCATCCCCTCAACTCCGTAATGGTCAATACGTATTTGTCGAATCCGTCATGGCTCCCTTAACCCAAAACACATATATCTCTCTTTACTGGAAATGTTCATAAAATCAACTCGATCATAGTAAAAATTCCATTCCATACTATGATGTCTCATCAAGTGATGATGAGTAAGTGCAAGAGGTTATGGGGGTGCTCAAGTCAATGGAGTAATAGGAGAAATTATTTATGGTTATTAGAGCATATTTAAGACGTCCTATCCTTATGTTAGTCTGATAGATTAACTCTCTTATCTAATATGCATGAATAAGCTCAATAACTTACTTAAATGAATTATATGCTTTCTTGGATGCTAGCTCTTTTGTCTTCTTTGATAGCATGCTTATAACTCGTTTGAGATATTTGCATGATAATCTTTAGATGCTAGAACTAGCTTTGTATGGGTCAATTTTGGCAAAATAATCTTTAGCGATTTGAGACACTAAAATTTCCTGAAAATAGTCCCCCTAGGACACCCCTCTAGATTTCCAAAAACTAGGTTCTATAGGAACATTGGTGATCGTCATGTCACGGTACCGTTAGATATGGTACGGTACCGTTAAATTTAACGGTACCGTGTCTAATTTAGTGATACCGTACCCCAGACTAACGAATTTTTTCCTATTCACTCTAGATTCCTACATCCATATCCTCAAAAATCTGCAAAGTATTGCAACCCCTCATGCATCTTAAGATTCTTTAGACTATCTTAGGACATCCCCATCAACTTTAATTTAAACCACACCACCTTTGCTTATATAAGGTCTCACCATTGCAAGCATTTCTTGCAACTCACCCTCACCTTCAACCTTCCCTTACACACATACCATGCATTCCACTCAAACTTCACCGAATCACACTTTAAAGGGATCTAGGATCATCAATAGAATACCAAACAATAATGATGAGGAAATCATCACACCACCTTCCCAAATCACTCCTCGTTCCTTGTTCGTGAAATTGGACAATAATATACCAAATTCATCATCACCACACTCATCACACCTATAATCATCACCGCCATGCTCACCATGATTCATGGGCCAATCTATCCAACCTCATCCAATTGATATACATAGTGCTAGCCGCCTATGTCATTCTCTTTTGTAACCTCATCATCATCACCATCCAATAGCCCATTCAAGTAAACACCTTCATATTTAGCACTCAAGAATAATCACTTAGGACCTCCTCTTGGAGTAGAAGCAAATCTTAGGGCCGCTCAAGACACTAAAGATCACTATGTGCTTCTTGTTGTTTTAGTTTTATTACTTCTTGTACTCACACTTTATGTGTGATTACCTTTCCTCTTTTAATGCATGGGTTTATCTTTTGTTTGTGATTGGATATTTATTATTTTCTTGTCACTTTTGGTTTGATTAGCATTTTCATGTTTAGACTTCTTAGCCAACTCATACTACGGTTGAATTTATCTTGGATGCAACATGTTATATATTGTATTTGTGTCATTTAACCTTGTTTTGTAGCATCAACCATTGCTTGATTCCTTATTATGCTCCAAATGAGAGGGAGTATACACCAAGGGGGAGCCTTAGTAGTATTTTTTTCTTTGACAAAAAGGAAGAGAATTGAGATATAAACTCATATTAAAAACTTGTCAAAATTAATTTTCACTTAAAATGATTTTATGTTTTGTCATCATCAAAAAGGGGAGATTGTTGATACACATCACTCTAGGCATGAACAAACAAATTGACAAATGATCAAAGAAGTGATATTATGTTTTAAAATTCACATTTTTAATGTGACAAAACTTTCTTTACAAAAATACATATTATAAATTATTTTTGAAATATAAAGAAATGTTTTAATGGGAAAATTAGTTTGAAAATGATTAGAGTAAAATCTCCCTCCAAATCAACTCCAAACTCCCCCAAATAAACTTTCACCACTAAAAACTAAAATGGGAGGGTTTTTGTCTGGCACGGTACCACTAAATTTAGTGGTACTGTGTGACAATTAGTGGTACCGTGTACCCTAACGGTCAGATTTCCATTTTCTATTAATACCACCTCACTTCCCTGATTTTAATCATCCTTTTTCACACAAAACTTTCTGTATTCCATCCTTCTTTCTTACTTACATTTCTTAGATCATTAGTTAGTTTTCTTTTGTTTAAAGAGTGATTCTTTCAACCAACCAAAGATCACCGGCCTACATTCCTCTACTAGTCAAGAGAAGAACACATAGTGTCAAGAAGGCACAAAGTATTAGAGTCTTTGTGTAGTGCACTTGCATTACTTATTGTTTGCTTGATTGTATATTGATA
The DNA here is from genome assembly GCA_030686995.1 of Artemisia argyi. Lineage (NCBI taxonomy): Eukaryota > Viridiplantae > Streptophyta > Magnoliopsida > Asterales > Asteraceae > Artemisia > Artemisia argyi. The sequence continues at coordinate 21,084,304 of CM060684.1, forward strand.
TACATCAAGTGTTGTAATCTTGTCTAAGCTATCTTGTGTGGATCATTGTGATCTTTTTGAGATCTTAGGGATCTCTTGTAGCTAGTGTGTTAGTGCATTGATCAAGTGGATCAAGGGTAGATTGTGTTGGTTGTGTAGATTGAGTAGATTGTGTAAGGATCGTGTGGATCATGGTAGATTGGTACTAGCTATGATTAGTACTCGACATCTAGCTTAGTGTCGGAAAATAATGTAAGCGACATTGTATGGTTTTCTCCACCTGAAGGGAGGTTGTTGACATAGTGCTTATAACTCTCGAGTTGGTACTCGGGGAGTGGAGTAAGGCGAAGAAGAGCTTTGTGAACTAACCACTATAAATCACTTGTCTCGGTTTGATCTTTCCATCTCTATCTCTTTTATTTATTTCTATTGCTTGCTTGTATTAGCTTAGTGTTGTATTCATATTGGTGTTGGTTGATTTCATCTACATACGAATAAAAGTTTTTCACAAAGTAAACTTTTATAACTTGAGAAAAAGTCGGTAAACTATTGATCCCCCTTCTAGTTTCCCACACAATGCTTTAGAAACATACTATTATGGATTTAATATCAAGACAATAAGATAACATGCGCTATAAATAATCAACTGTCCGCAATTATTTTTTTTGGGTAAAAGGTCAAAAGACCCGATAAATATATTACACCAAAAAATATTTAAGTACAAAGGATATGGGTGAATACCATATCTCAGCCCATTACATAGGTGAAAAATCTTACATAACAACATACTTCCAATTCTCTAAATATGTAAACTACTACTCAAAAGATATAATTAGACTCCTACGAAAACAAAATTACTTTCTACCACAACCTTGGAGCTTGTTACCATACGTGTCATATAAAGCATCGAAGATCGTAGACCTAATCCACATAGTCATCATAATCATCTTCACGATCATGACCACCACCAAATAGGTTCATTGACTCATCAAAAGTATTCACAACCTCCTCTTCATCAATGTTTGAAACAACAATCTCTCCCACCTTAGAGAATTGGTTAACCCTCTTAATAGAAGAAGTAGACCCCGGATAATCAACCTTTTTAATAGGATTACCATCATCATCCACAAGAGTAGCTTTTCCATCAATAAGTAGCTATTCGAGCTCCCCAATTTTCTCAACTATAGGAGTAGAATCAACCTTCTTTGTTCCCATTGAATCACTCAGAAGCGGTTCTTGTGTTGCATTACCAGTCTCTAAAGACCCGTCCTCCTTAGCTTCCTTTGGAATACCAGAATTCACATCCTTAGTCACTTCAATGGTAGGAATACCAAAGTCATCAGTATCATCCATATGAATGGCATCAAACCGGTTTGATGTAGCAATCTTCGTACCAATCGTACTGGCCACATCAGCGGCCTTCTTCTTTGTAGTATCCACCTTCTTGGGTTCAGGAGGAGGCGCTTTAGGTTAATACCTAAACTTAGGACCCATAATTATCAGACAATTATGCAATCACTAATAACTAATTATTTAGAAAGTCAATGGTGGACTTTGTAGATTATGAGTTTTGCACATATGTCATAGATAGTATATTTACACACTTGGTTGACAGCATTTAAGCTATAGACATAAATAGCAACCAGCAGTCACTCATGCTTCACCTAACATAGAAAAGCTCAAAGAAAAAACTCAACAAGAAGGCATCAGTTTACATCACAAAAGTCAAGCGAAATACTCCCTCCGTCCCAAATTTATTGTCCCCTATTGACTTTTTCGGTCTTTCTTTCTTAACTTTGACTATAAATATTTTTGTTTGTGTCATACAATTTTTGATAAAAATTAGACCAAATGAAAATACATTTTAAACTCAATCCGTTCATATATTTTGTATCAAGTATTATGTAATATAAACAAAAATATTTAAGGTCAAAGTTGAAAAGTAAAGACCGAAAAAGTCAATAGGGGACAATAAAATTGGGACGGAGGTAGTATGTTTTTACTAAGGAGTATCTTATGTATTTGATACATATTTAAAATTTTTGTAAAGTTACCCCTTAAAAACAAGCATTCATATTTATAAAAGTGCAATAGTATATAATGGAAACTAAATGATTTGTAGCCTACCAAATTAACAAAAACAAAAAAAAAAAAAAAAAAAAAAAAAAAAAAAAAAAAAAGAGATGTGGTAGCTACCTTTTTTTTCTATGTATCAACATTGTACTACAACAAATTTGCGAATTGCACATGGTTTTTTCTCTACGTCATTGGTAGTGCGATTTAATTTTTTTCGCTATGGAGTTCAAAGTTATAACCATGTAGAAATAAACCAATGATCTAAATTCTAAATTTACATGGGTGAAAGTATGTAACTTTATTTAAAAAAAAAAACAAAAAACTTTCAATATTTACGTTTCAATATATGACTTACCGATTGACAAACGCTGCCTTGTATATTTGTTTGCTAATCATGATGGAATAACGACACACACGTTCAGTAAAGTCAAACTTTTGGTTATTATGATGGAACAGGTGTACATATTAGAGGATAATCGGCCCAAGCTAAGTCTGTGGGCTTAGGGTCCATGAGGGTTTACTCATGTAAAATCTAAATATAATGTGCATGAAATTTAGGGGTGTCAATCGGGTCGGGTTGGTCGAGTTCGGGTCATTCGGGTCGGGTCAAAGTCTGGTCGAGGCTAAAATATATATACCCGAACCCAACCCAATTTGAACTCGGGTTGGTCGGGTTCTGGTCAATTCGGGTCGCGTCAAGTCGGGTCGGGTTAAGTCGGGTTCGGGTCTGTGCCATTTACAAAATCATAGCATTTGCTTTCTTAAACTTAGTAGTTAAATTCTCAAACAACTTAAAGCTACATAGATAGTGTCTGCATATGTTGCCAAACACATGTAAAATGACCCTTAATATCAGTTGTGTTTCTATTTTAATGAGAATTTGTTTCACAAAACATTAGATTTAAAGACATTATCATTTTTAGCTCGATGCCAAACAATATGAATAACTACAAAATAAACAGAGCTAGCTTTTGCAACTTGCAAGCCATGAATAGTCTATCATTGTCAAGTCGAAGCACCTTTGTTGTGTGACAAGTTAATGTTCCTAGAGAAACAAAAGGAAAGTTCAAACTTAACTAGTAATGAATTTAAAACAATCACTACAAATCAGTCTGCACAAATAGCCATCTATGGGTGTAATATACTTGTAAATCTAAATATATGCACAACAAATGAGCTAAATGGACTTACTCATGTTACAAGTGCCCATGCATCAGTAGGCCAAAAAAATCAACAAAAGATGGTTTCTTGGTTGTTCCATGCATCAGTAGGCAAATAACAATCATATATGCATTAGTAACAATCCATATAAGTACCCCAAATACTAAATGTAAGACCATGAAAATTTATTAAAAAAAAAAAAAAAAAAAAAAAAAAAAAAAAAAAAAAAAAACTCGGGTTACCCGAATAACAAAGTATTTGAACCCGGTACCCGACCCTATTTCATATTCGGGTTAATCGGGTTGACCCAATTGACCCGAGTTGGATTTTGAACCCGAGTAACCCGACCCGATTATCCTTAGTCGGGTCCGGGTCCGGGTCCAGGTCCAGGTCAGGTCGGAATTCATGACACCCCTAGCATGAATAACAATGACAACCTACATATGAGCAGGTTTGATGCCCAGACCTAATCGGCCGCCATAAATCGCTGCCTCTATGCCGCCGCGTCATACTTTAACCGCCACCTATCATCTTTTTATTCTTTTCGGTGAACCATTGGAACGGACAATCAAAGTGGCATACACTCCCCAAAAGCCAAACGCTAATCCGATCACAAGACTAATGAAAAAACCACGAGTTATCAGCTTATCTTGATCTCCAGCATCGTCGGTATGTAACGTAGTTTGTGGGTTTTGAGGTACCAAATCTCCTGGGCATGGAATAGAAAAGGGAAGTCAACACTCCGATCAACCTATTTCTTCGCATACTCAACACCTGAATATACATTAGGCTTCCCAAAGATGTAGGAATTCTTCCTGTGAAATTATTATTTTCAAGATTCAAATAAAACAAACCAGTGAAGTTCATCCAAAAATCGGGAAGCTCTCCTGATAATTGATTATTTGAAAGATAGAGTCTACCAATGGAGGTGAGATTCCGGAAGAAGGATATTGATCCTAAAAACATATTAATTTGAAGATGTAAATTGAAGATTTAAGAAGAAAACAATCGTACTGGGCCCGAGAAGTTATTGTAGCTTAAATCAATGTGAGGTTGTCTCCCATACATCAAACCTGGCACAATGCCATGGAGTTGATTAGATGATAGATTCAGGTAACGGAAAGGGGGAGTTAGCTGCTCCCAGAACCAATCGGGAACAAAATCATCAATTTGGGCAACTAAGATCACATGATATAATCTAAATTTTACAACATATACAAAAAATATATAAATAAAAATAATAAGAACATTAATAAAATTATTAAAAATATATATAAATTATGCATATTTTATACCAAATACATATAATTTTAAATTTTCTATATAGAAAAGTTCAATCTGCATGCGGCGCCAAGGCGGTCTAGGCGCTAGGCGGCGGTCGACCGCCCCACCTACGCCTATCGCTTTTTGCAACATTGCTTGTCACTATACTATACTACAATGGTCAGGTACACTGCGTGGTGGGAATTGCAAGCTTCTCAAGATCCCTTGAGAGGTAAAACCTCTTGCTAGGGTGCAATTCCACGCATCAGTTTCACTGTTCAACTCTTGAGCCAGTTTATGCAAAGTCCAACCTCAGTACATATGCAGGCTGTGAAGCATTTGCTAAGATATCTACTAAATTCACTAGGACAAGGTGTGTTGTTGGCCAATAGTTCAGCAGTCCACTTGACAGCATATTGTGACAGTGATCGGGTTAGTTGTCCTATTACAAGGAGGTCCACCACTGGCTATTGTATTTTACTTGGTCAATCTCCTATTTCCTGGAAATCAAAAAAGCAGGGAGTGGTTTCAAGGTCCTCAGCTAAAGCTGAGTACAGAGCTATGGCATTAACTTGTTGTGAGGTTACTTGGTTAGTAGCTCCACTAAAAGATCTAGGAATCAAGGATCTAGAACCTGTTGATTTGAAATGTGACAATCAAGCTGCCATACACATAGCTGCAAACCCAGTGTTTCATTCCAGAACAAAACACATAGAGGTGGACTGCCACTATGTTAGAGATCAAGTGAAGAGTGGTCAACTTCAGCCTTCTTATGTTTCTACAAAAGCTCAATTGGCAGATGTGTTTACCAAAGTATTAACTATGGATCAACATACAAAGTTACTGTCCAAGTTGGGAGTTTCAAGTACCTCCAACTCACCACTTGAGGGGGAGTGTAGAACTAAAATGGATCAACCACAAGGACTGCAGAGTGACACAGTGAATAATTGAAGGACTAATGTTGTAAATAGTTTGTATTTCTGTTATTAGTTAGTTACCTCCCCTGTATATATAAAGACTCTGTATCACTTCACATTCAATTCAATGAGAATCATTTTCCACTTTGTGTTGTATGTGTAAATGCGTATTCTCTCAAACTCGTTATTGTTCACAGTTGCTTTTGGTGCATAATAAAATGTATCTCAATATGAAGCCATGACATCACAAAAGTCAACGTATTATACAGTTAGCTAGGTATTTGATAAACTGTACATAAAAACATTTTTGTCAACCTATTTTTTAAGTCAAAGTTTCATTTTTTTGAACAAAATTATTTGTTATATTTAGTCTTAATATTAGCTTATGATTTGTCTAGGGGTGTAAGTGTTTGTTTAGTTTGTGATTTAGTCGAGTAGTATTAGGATTAACATTAGAAATTTGTTTGGAGTTGCTTAAGTCGAAGAATACTCCGTTTTCTTTTCTTTGAGTCACAATCGGTATTAGACTTTTTCTAAGAGTTAAGACCTGCTAACACTAATAATAGATTTGTCTTCGCAGTCTTTGGTCACTATTTATAGAATTGCACCACTTTGTGATTATTGTAGTGTGTTGTATGAACATTGCTATAGAAACATACTATTATGGATTTAATATCCAGACAATAAGATAGCATGCTCTAGAAATAATCAACTATCTGCATTTATGCAATCACTAATAACTAATTATTTAGAAAGTCAATGATGGACTTTGTAGATTATGAGCTTTGCACATAAGTCATATAAGGAAAAATCAATGTATATTTGTATACTTGGTTGACTGCATTTAAGCTACAGACATAAATAGTAAAAAATCAACAAGAAAAGGTCAAAGAAAAAAATCAATAAGAAGGCATCAGCTTAAAAACAAGCATTCATATTTATAAATTTGCAATAGTATATAATGGAAAACTAAATGATTTGTAGCCCACCAAATTAACAAAAAAAAAATGTGGTAGCTACCCTTTTTTGATTTATCAACATTGTACTACAACAAATTTGCCAATTGCACATGGCTTTTTCTTTGCGACTTTGGTAGTGCAATTTAGTTTTTCAGCTACGGTGTTCAAATTTATAACCATGTAGAAATAAACCAATGATCTAAATTCTAAACTTACATTGGTGAAAGTATGTAATATTATAAAAAAATTACTTTCAATATTTACTTTTCTATATATGACTCACCGATTGATAAACACTGCCTAGCTTGTTTATTTGTTCGCTAATCATGATGGAATAAGGACACACACGTTTAGTAATCAAACGGCTCGGCTCTTATAAAACATGCTGCATGTAAAGTCAAACTTTTGGCTATTATGAATGAAACAAGTGTAATAGTTGTTTGTAGACCCAGTTCATCCTTTGAAAGACATTCATGTTCGACCAATAATGTTATAGAAGCAAAGTTAAGGGTACTTTAGTATATAAAGTTAGTTAGAGTCGGTTATTGTTAGTCAGTAAGTTGGTTATATTTGTAGTTATATGTGAAGGGACACAATAGTTCGTAGAAACCTGTTTGTTTGAACCAACACAACCCTTCATAAGTGTCTATTCGTTTAGTATATAAGTATGTGTCTACAAACAGTTTTAATTAACCTTTTAGTTTACATATATCAGATTTATATAAGGGTTCAACCCATCTTCTTTGTTTCCTATTATGTATTCTTAAATGGTGATTACATGATGCTTGTTTGATTGTTGAAGATCCTGGAAATAAGACCTATGCAAGCGATTCTACAGTGGTATCAGAGCGAGGAATCAAGCAACACACCAATTCATGTTACAATTATCATTCAAGATTAGATATGCGTTTTAATATCACAAGATGGCAACCATGGAAAAGAAGAGATGTCGATTTAAAGAATTGTCATAAACGAACCATTGACATGGTCGAAGTGTTATTATAATACAACTTTAAGGCCCGGGTTCAATGAAGAACCTGTGAAGTATGAGAAAACCAAGACGGTTGAAGATGGCTGTAATCATGCCAAAAGAGAGTACCCGCAAGTGTGCGATGGGTAGAGTAATGGTAATGGGCTAGGAGTTGTAAAAGAAAAGAAAGGGCATCGCAATGATTAAAGAAATAATGATACGGCTGTTGATCAAGGGAACTACAAGAAGAAATGAGATGAAGCATCAAGCAAGAAAAGGAAGGCTGGAACTTGTTGGAAAATTTAGTGCACTTGAGGGATTAATTCACACCTGGTAATGGGTTTGGAGGTACAGAGTGTACACCCATTTGGTCACTGAATCCCCTGACTCAATAGTGGTTATGTTAGTGTGAATCTGCTGATATGATTCTGCTACTAGTAGAATCTGCTGCTGGTGGATTCTGCTGACAGTGGGATTCTGCTGCTAGTAGATTCTGCTGTTAGTGTGTTTCTGTTGATGGCATTAGTTTATTCTGCTGCTCGTTTTTAACCACTGATTCTTACTATTATGGAAACTATTATAGTATAATTAATGAGCCGTTAATTATACATAATTCTATGGGCTAGGGTTTGAGTTTTCTCTATTATAAATAGAGGTCATAATACATCTGCATGGATATACGATACAACAAAAACCCTAACACTTGAATACGATTTTGTTCTTGATTTGTGCCTAAACCAAGAACATCACTTGGTCTTATCCCATAGAGATATTCGTGTAACCCAGGCATAGGGTCGACTAGTTTCTATTGGAAAGTGATAACACGATTTCAAGTGAATATCCGGTGCTGTTGCTTATCTTAACCCTAATCTGGGAACACTTACAAACACATAATAACCAACAATCAATAGAAACTATTAGTGATAATCAATGGTTGTTGCTATGAGATAAATGGCTGCTAAATTTTCCAATTTGGAAAAGTTTGAAGGTGTTGATTTCAGAAGATGGCAAAAGAAGATGCACTTCTTGTTGTCAAGTATGAATGTGATATATGTTCTGACAACTGAGATTCTAGAAGATTTTGGTGAAACTGCTACTATGGAACAGATGAGGACAAGAAGCAAATGGGAGAATAATGATTATATTTGCAGGGTTTTAATTCTCAATGGTATGTCTGATTCTCTATTTGATATTTATCAGAATGTTGAAACTTCTCAAGAACTATGGGATTCCTTGGAAGCCAAATATATGGCTGAGGATGCATCAAGTAAGAAGTTGCTTGTAAGTAATTTTAACAATTACAATTTGGTTAATTCTAAAACCTGTCATGGAACAATACAATGAACTTCTTAGTATACTTGGTCGATTCACACAACACAAGATGAACATGAATAAGGCTATTTCAGTCCTTGTATCATTGATAAATTACCTCCTTCTTGGAAAGATTTTAAGCATATGCTGAAACATAAGAATGAGGAATTAACTCTTGTTGAGTTGGGCAGTCACTTGCGTATTGAGGATTCACTCAAAGCACAAGACATTGACAAGCCAAAGAGTAGCAATGCTACTGGTCCATCAGTTGTCAATATGGTGGAGCATAACAACTCCTCCAGGAACAATGACAACAAGGGCAAGCGTAAGCATCAGGATAACACCAAATCTGATCTTAACAAGAAACCAAAAGTGACTTGTTGGAAGTGTGGTAAAACTGGACACTTCAGGAAGGATTGTAAAGGTGTTAAGATTGGCAATAAATCCAATGGATCAGGCACAAGTGGAGGGAATGGTAACACCAATTCTCTGAAAGGTCAGAATATATTTAATAAGTCTTTTGAGATTTATTATGTTACATATATATTTGAAATATATTTTGTGCAGGATGATGATGTTGCTTGGTGGGTTGACTCTGGTGCAACAATTCATGTGTGTAAAGATAGAAGCTGGCTCAAGACCTATGAGTCAATGAATGATGGTTCTATTCTTCATATAGGAAATGAGTCAACTACCCTGGTGCATGGAAAAGGATGTGTTGATTTGAAGTTTAGTTCTGGAAAGATTGTTTCTTTGTTTAATGTTTTACATGTTCCTGATATTTGAAAGAATTTGGTTTCTAGTAGTGTTTTGAATAATTGTGGTTATAAACAAGTGATTGAATCTGATAAGTTTATTTTATCTAAACATGGTGTGTTTATTGGTTTTGACTATTTGTGTAATCCAATGTTCAGACTTAATATTGATCATGATAATGTTAATTTTGCCTTTTTATCAACCTATAAACTTAATGATTCATCTATATGGCATGCAAGACTTGGCCATGTACACTTTAAAAGAATGCGAGATATGTCTAATGATGGGTTAATTCCAGCCTTTGATATGGACACTGAAATGTGTAAAACTTGCATGATGTCCAAAATAACTAAGAAACCGTTTCAAAGTGTAAAACGTGAAACAAAAGTTTTAAAGCTGATTCATAGTGACCTATGTGATATTCATGCTACTCCCTCTTTGGGGAATAAGAAATACTTTGTGACTTTTATTGATGATGCTTCTAGGTTTTGTTATGTTTATCTGTTACATACCAAGGATGAAGCATTAGATAAATTTAAAGTATTTAAAACTGGAGTTGAATTGCAACAAGGGTCTCTAATCAAAAGATTAAGGACTGATAGGGGAGGTGAGCACATGGATACTCTGTATTTTCAGTCTGTTGGTATAATCCATGAAACGACTGCCCCTTATATTCCTCAGAAAAATGGTATTTTTGAAAGGAAAAATAGGGTGCTGAAGGAGATGGTTAATTTCATGTTGTTCTATTCTGAGTCAAGGGTTCTGGGGTGAAGCTATGTTAACAGCTTGCTATTTACTAACTAGGGTTCCTAATAAAAGGAACAAGGTTACCCCTTATGAACTCTGGACTAAAAAGAAACCCAACCTGAATTATCTCAGGGTTTGGGGTTGTAGGGCTGTTGTGAGACTCCCTGATCCAAAGCAGAAAACTTTGGGTGAAAGAGGCATTGAATGCATCTTTGTTGGATATGCTGAGCATTCCAAAGCATATAGGTTCTATGTTATTGAACCTAATGAATCTGTTTCAATTAACTCAATAATTGAATCAAGGGATGCACTATTTGATGAGAATAGTTTCTCATCAGTCTCTAGACCAAGTCAAAGGATTCAAAATGGAACTGATGACATTGGTGTGTCCGAGGTCCCTGATGAATTATCATCTCAGGCCCCTGATGAGGTTGTGGAACAACAACCTGAACCTGAGCTCAGAAGGAGTAATAGGGTCAGGACTTCAAAGTCATTTGGACCTGAGTTTCAATTATACTTAATTGAAGGTACAAAGAGTGAGTTCTCTGACCAATACTCTTTTTGCTTCATTATTGAGGATGATCCCAAAACATTTGATGAAGCAATGAAGTCCCAGGATGTTGCTTTCTGGAAAGAAGCAACTAATGATGAAATGGACTCCATCATGGGCAACAACACTTATGTGTTGACTGATCTACCACCTGGTTTTAAACCTCTAGAAAGCAAATGAATTTTCAAAAGGAAAACGAAGGTAGATGGAACTGTTGAAAAGTTCAAGGCTAGACTAGTCATTCAAGGCTTTAAACAAAAGTCAGGGCTAGACTATTTTGATACTTATGCTCCTTTGGCTCGTATTAGTACCATAAGATTGCTGATTGCTTTGGCATCAATTCACAATCTGATTATTCATCAGATGGATGTGAAGACAGCTTTCTTGAATGGTGACTTAGATGAAGAGGTTTTCATGAACCAACCTCAAGGCTTCATCATGCTTGGCAATGAAAACAAGGTGTGTAAACTGATTAAGTCTCTTTATGGGCTAAAACAGGCACCTAAGCAATGGCATCAAAAGTTTGATGAAGTGGTTTTGTCAAGTGGTTATTTACTTAACTAGGCTAACAAATGTGTATATAGCAAATTTGATGAATCTGGTAAAGGAGTCATTATTTGTCTATATGTTAATGACATGTTGATCTTTGGCACTGACCTTACAAAGGTATTTTTGTCATCAAAGTTCTCTATGAAGGATATGGGGGAGGCTGATGTTATCCTTGGCATTAGGATTAAACATGAAAGTAACAAAATTTCTATATCTCAGTCTCATTACATTGAGAAGGTGTTGAAAAAAATTTAATTACATTGAGTGTACTCCAGTGAGTACTCCTATGGATGCAAGTGAGAAGCTAATGCCTAATACTGGGAAAGTTGTATCTCAACTTAAGTATTCTAGGGTGATAGGCTGCTTGATGTATGCCATAACTTGTACAAGACCTGACATTGCTTTTGTTGTAGGTAAACTGAGCAGGTATACTAGTAATCCTAGTGCTCATCACTGGTAAGCAATTCAAAGGATTTTTAAGTATTTGAAGAGAACTATGGATTATAGTCTCTCATATACTGGTTATCCTTCAGTATTAGAAGGATACACTGATGCAAATTGGATCAATAACACTGAAGACAATTCGTCTACTAGTGGCTGGGTATTCCTACTTGGTGGAGGTGCAATTTCTTGGGCATCCAAGAAACAAACTTGCATCACCAGTTCAACCATGGAATATGAATTTGTGGCTTTAGCAACTGCTAGCAAAGAAGCTGAATGGTTGAAAAGCTTGCTTCTTGAGATTCCATTGTGGCCTAAACCTATAGCACCTATTTCTATCCGTTGTGATAGTGCTGCTACATTGGCTAAGGCTTATAGCCAGATGTACAATGGGAAGTCTAGACACTTAGGTGTCAGGCATAGCATGATTCGTGAGCTTATCATGAATGGGGTGGTATCTATAAATTTTGTTGGATCTCAACAAAACTTAGCTGGTCACTTGACGAAGGGTTTAGCTAGAGACTTGGTTTTTAAGTCTGCTAAAGGGATGGGTTTAAAGTCCAACTTAGTCACTGAATGCTGAGACACCCAACTCCCTCCTGAGGAAACTTGGGAGCTGAGTTCAATGTGGAAAGCTGAACATTTAGTGGACTGGAGCACATGTTTATTGTCATCCCAAGGTTGTGCTCAGAACCTGCTGGAAAAGGAGGATGAAGTCTTTACTTCTCAATGGTTATTTTCTTTGAAAAAGTACTAAGCAGGAGCATGAATAAAGAGGAACCACCTATGTAAATGTTGAAGTTTTACCTCTTCAGGAAGCTTTGCACTTTTAGCTTTTACAACATTTATGAATTGGATATGGACACATGGCTTGTATAGTGTCAGGTTTATTTAAGTGTTTAAAAATGTATGTGTATTTTATCTTCAGGTATTCAAATGGGTTGAAGGGTTCAATTCTTTGGAACACCCTGATTCTCGAATATTTGAACGTGTAATGTACTAAGATGAGAATTCAATCATCAAGATATTTTCATTTATGCATATATTTTGTTTTGTGTTTATTTTTCATGCAAAGGAAGTGAACTAAATTTGGGGAGGATTGTTGGAAAATTTAGTGAACTTGAGGGATTAATTCACACCTGGTAATGGGTTTGGAGGTACGAAGTGTACACCCATTTGGTCACTGAATCCCCTGACTCAATAATGGTTATGCTAGTGTGAATCTGCTGATATGATTCTGCTGCTAGATCTGCTGCTGGTGGATTCTGCCGACAGTGGGATTCTTCTGCTAGTAGATTCTGCTGTTAGTGTGTTTCTGCTGATGGCATCTGATTTTGCTGATGGCATCAGTTTATTCTGCTGCTCGTTTTTAACCATTGATTCCTACTATTATGGAAACTATTATAGTATAATTAATCTGATTCCTACTATTATGGAAACTATTATAGTATAATTAATGGGTCATTAATTATACATAATTGCATGGGCTATGGTTTGAGTTTTCTCTATTATAAATAGAGATCATAATACATCTGCATGGATATACGATACAACAAAAACCCTAACACTTGAATACGATTCTGTTCTTGATTTATGCCTAAAACAAGAACATCACTTGGTCTTATCCCATAGAGATATTCGTGTAACCCAGGCATAGGGTCGAATAGTTTTTATTGGAAAGAGATAACACGATTTCAAGTGAATATCCGGTGCTGTTGATTATCTTAACCCTAATCTGGGAACACTTACAAACACATAATAACCAACAGAACTTCATCTCATGAAGACAAGTGAAGAATACTCTTTGCCGTCTATAACATTAAGGGGTGAATTTTGGACCAATAATGTTATAGAAGCAAAGTAAGGGTACTTTAGTATATAAAGTTAGTTAGAGTCGGTTATTGTTAGTTAGTAGGTTGGTTATATTGGTAGTTATATGTGAAGGGACACAATGGTTCATAGAAACCTGTTTGTTTGAACCAACACAACCCTTCATAAGTGTCTATTCGTTTAGTATATAAGCATGTGTCTGTAAACAGTTTTAGTTAACCTTTCAGTTTATATATATCAGATTTATATAAGGGTTCAACCCATCTTCTTTTTTTCCTATTATGTCTTCCTAAATGGTGATTACGTGTTGCTTGTTTGATTGTTCAAGATCCTGGAAATCAGACCTGTGCAAGCGATTCTACAATTCACCATATAATCATCTCTTAAAGTTGGAATAGCTGAGTATGATTTAAGTCGTTTTACTTAGCCATACTTTACAAACAAGAAATCATTCTTATAAAATTACATCATTAAATATTGCAAATAGACTTGAAAAGATGAACAAGGAGAATGAAAGACTCATGGTTCTTTAGGTTTCTTCACAGTAGTTTCTTGCGGATTATTAGCAGGGAATTTATCAAAAGATCGCCATGGTCATTATTCAGAAAATAATTACTAAACCAATGTAGACAGATCTGTTGTCAAATTAAATATACTATGAAACCGGAAGGAAAAAGTAAGGATCTACTCCCGTTTTAAGCCAAAAAACGCCTATGCAACCTGGCGTAATCCACTGCTACCATGACATTGATCTAATCTTTGACATGGCTTATGAAACTAAACTATGCATATCTATATGATTTACTGACAATCAAAGTGCCATACACTCCCCAAAATCCAAATGCTAATCCCATAAAAATACTAATGAAAAAACCACGAGATATTAGCTTATTGATAAGGATTTATTTGATACGCTTTTAGGGGTCATTTAAGCCTTAAATCGTGTTTTTATGGTAAAATGCTAATCCTATAATAATACTAATGAAAAAACCACGAGTTATTAGTTGTGTCGTTTAGTTATATAGAATCGGTATTCGTCTTTGTAAAGACACCGATTCATCTAGTATATATAGGTTAAGAATCTATAAAAAAAAATTCAATCAATCGATCAATATATATTCAGTTCCTATTATCTTTCTGTTGTATCTTTCTGTTACAAAGTTTTTCTGTCCCAAACTTCTTGTTTCATTCATATTCGATTGCTGGTGTATTATGGGGTTCACTAAGGGATTCTATGTAGGAGAATCGAGTAACAAGAAGAGAAGGCAACAGCAACAACAGTATTTATATTACAATTAGAAAGTTTAAAAGTAATATTTCAGATGTGTTAGACTTTTTCAAAGAGTAAATTTCATTCTACTTTTTCATGTCAGTTTTTCATACAGTTGGACGAATTTGGAATTATTGCAGTTTGCTGCATGAGCTATGTTATAAAAAAGATAAATTAATATAACCATATCTGCAATAATGCAGTCGATGAGTGATGGCCGGATATCTATTTCATTAGAAATATTCCAACCTATATCTCAGATGTGTGAACTTATTTAAAAACTCGGCCAACTTGGTAGAATCAGTCATAAAGATATGCCAGATTAAGAAAAAAATATATACTAGAGGAGTCCATATACCTATCATATATGTTTGACCATTCCAACATGTACCTAGGATAGGATAAATCAAAAGAGATAATCAATAAGATGGCATCAGTACCATAATATGTTTTTACTAAGAGGTATCTTACGGATTTGATCACTTATCAAAAGCTTTCTTATAGCTTTCGTAAGACGCACAGCATGACAAGTTATGGATTGCTCCACTGGTTGAGGCGCATGTATGTGGAGCTTTAAACCTGAGTTCGAACCTTGCAAGCTACAAGATATGGGACTTCACCCATATCCTTTGCACTTAAACATTTTTTGGAGTAATAAATTTTCCCAAAAAAAAGTAAAAAAAAAAAAAAAAAAAAAAAAAAAAAAAAAAAAAAAAAAAACTTATTGCATGTAAAGTAAAATTCTCATGTTTTGTATTGGACCGACTGCTTTTTTGTTTGTAATAACCATCTTCTGAAGGACGATCACCATTCATTTATGAAAATGTAACATCAAAATTTTGCAAAAGTATACAATCTTTAACATTTTCAACATTCTTAGAGGTATTTTTAAAATGGGTAAAAGCTATAAAATACCATCGTACTTTAAAAAATGTACCAAGTTGAACCATGTACTTTTTTATTGCTTACTTGACCAACGAACTTTCAAATTTTTATTCGACTTGAACCATATCTTTTCTTATTATCCACGTGTAATTTCTTTTTATTTTTTTTAATAAATAAGATATAGTTCAAGTCGAATAAAAATTTTAAAGTTCATTAGTCAAGTAAGCAATAAAAAAGTACATGGTTCGACTTGATACATTTTTCAAAGTACGATGGTATTTTATAGCTTTTACCCTTTTAAAATATTCAGTTTCTCAATGATAAAACAGTTTTATACAAGCAAATTCCTTTGACTTTGACTATATGTATAAATATAAACACCAATACTCTTTATAATTATTAATTTATTTTTTTGGGTAAAAAGGTAAAATATATTAATCACCAAAATTAAAACACTTTACAATGAGTTTTCAGTAGCCAGTAACACCAGTTGTAATGAGTGTGGTTTAATCAGTTGTTGTCTGGCTAAGCTTGCATTTAAACAGTCAGCTTTTTGGGTATTAATTAAACGTACACTTGTTAAGTCAGTGTGTGCTAGCAACTTTATTTTTTTCATGGAATCGATTGCTTCAAAATTGATGTGTGATCTTGATACGGGTCCCAAACAGAATTGAACTAGTACCGATGCATTCGGGTAAACCTTACGAAGAATGAAGAATATGGAGACATATAAGTTATGTTCTGCTCCTCTTTTTTACGGATTTTAGCATTAATAAAGCATGGTGACACAAATATGTATGGTGTGTTATCAACAAAAATACAACAGAACTATGGCAATATAGTATTATTAATTGCTTCATAGCGAGCTAATTTTAACTAAAGATATCATAATAACAACTCCATTGTATTTCCATCATAACTTATACAAAAAATACTTTCGCATACTTGGTAAATTTTACACAGCATTCAACATATGTTATGACATTCGTCAACTTGTTTATGATCGTAAATACAGCAATTCAACAAATATGACGCAATCTGATCCTGAAATGAGGAACAGGGAGGATGGAATGTACATGGTTGGGCGTCTTCTCAGAGCTAATATTTTAGTCATGAATGGTCAAAGATTAGACAAAATTTAACAAATCTTCCTTTAAAGCAAATATACCTTCAAATTAGAAACATAAAAGTATGCATTCCCATTTAGGCCCAAAAACGCCTCATTAAAATGGCATAATTCACTGCTATCATGACATATATCCAATCTTTGACATGGGTTATGAAACTAAAATTTGCATATCTACATGATTTACTGACAACCAAAGTCCCATACACTCCCCAAAACCCAAATGCGAATCCTATCAAAAGGCTAATGTAAAAACCGCGAGTTATCAGCTTATCTTGATCTTCGTAATCGTCACTTTGTACTGTAGTTTTTGGATTTTAAGGTAATAAATCTCCTGGGCATGAAATAGCAAGTGGAAGCCCACAAAGTGAAGGATTCTCAATGTAGGATGAATTACCAAAGCTCTGTAATTGAGTGCTAGTTGGTATCCTCCCTGACAAGTTGCTGTTTGAAAGATCCAGCACGCCAAGATTGGTCAACTGTGAAAGGCTTGCCGGGATGGCACCAGCCAAATGATTCCTCGACAGATCGAGAAAATCCAACCATCTTAATCTTCCGATATCCGGAGGAATTCTACACGTTAAGTTGTTCCTGGAAAGATTTAAGGCAACAAGACCAAAAAGATTGGTGATTTCGCCTGGTATTTCTCCGCTCAACATATTGCTAGAAAGATCAAGGCTAGTTACAAGGCCCAAGGTACTGCTGTGCTCATATTTCATCCCTTTCCATGCCAACAATACCTTAAATGCATATGTAGCTCTACTGAAAGAAAGCCTGGTTCGTGCCAACCTAACATTATGTACCCCCAAAAATGCTACGGTTTTTTTCTCAGTCATGGATTGCAAGTGGCTAAGGCATCTGGGAATGGTTCCTGAGATATAGTTGATGGAGATGTCCAAGATCTGTAAATTTTCAAGCCTGCATAGGCTTGTAGGAATCGTCCCCTGAAACCCATTGTATGGTAAGCTAAGAACACGTAAACTTGAAAGGCTTTTCCCTATCCAATCAGGTATGCTACCCGAAAGGTTATTTTCTCCAAGATCAAGAAATTCTAGGGCCCAGTTCTTAAAGGAGGAAAGCAGCTCTCCAATAAGCCAATTTCTACGCATACTTAACATAAAAACATTGGAAAAGGATCCCATAGATGTGGGGATCCTACCTGTGAAATTATTATTTTCAAGGTTAAAATAAAACATGCTAGTGAAGTTCATCCAAAAATCAGGAAGCTCACCTGTGAGCTGGTTACTTGAAAGATCAAGATTGTATATGTCAGTGAGATTCAACAGGAATGAAATGGTTCCCGAGAACATGTTATTGTTGAGAACCAATGCTCGGGTGCTGAAAGGAAACAACGGTATTGGGCCTGAGAAATTATTAGAGCTTAAATCAAATACAGGTTGTTCTGCATACATCAAGTCTGGCACAGTGCCATGAATATTGTTAAGTGAGAGATTTAAGTAACGAAGACGGGATGTTAATTGAACCCAGAACCAATTCGGGATAGAGTCGTTGATTTGGCAGTTAGATATGTCTAGTATGGAGAAATTCTTCTGAGATCGCATCCACGTTGGAAAAGAAGGTCCCAACACGCTAGATGACAACGAGATGGTATCGAGTGAAAAGGTTGGAGACCAATTGGAATCAAGTTTGAGAATGAGGGAGTTGTCTAACAAATCAAGATAAACTAAATGAGATAGATTTATAAGATGAGTTTCAGAGATTTTACCATGCAAGAGATTTGATGAGACCCCCAAACATTTTAGCTCTGTAAGTTGCATAATCTTTTATCCTAAAGTCCCTTCCAAACGGTTTCTCTCGAAATATAACTCCTGCAATGAAGAAAGAGGTGAAAGATCTGGGAGCAATCCACTGATCTGGTTATCAGCCAAATCAAGGATGACGAGATTCGATATCTGCTCAAATAATCTTTCAGGGAACACTACTACAAAAATGGACATAGAGCCCGGTTGAAAAGGCTAATAGAGCCTGGTTTTTCATGAGGGCACAAAGGAGGGGGCGGGGGGGGGGGGGGGGGGGGAATCTATTAGGAATTGTCATAGAGCCCGGTTTTAGAAACGGGCTTTATAATGTGTAATAGAGCCCGGTTTTTTTGGTTGAAAACCTTGCCCTATGTGATTAAAAAAACCGTTTTTAATAAGCATAGACCCTGTTTTTTACTTACAAAACATGGCTCTATGAGTTTTTTTTATTTTTTCTACTTTCCCAGTTTTTGTTAAATACAACCTGGTTACACTCTTTTTCATAGCAGAAACAAGCTTAACTAGTAGTAAAAAAAAAAAACCATAACCATGAAAGTCTACCAAAACCAATGAATTAAAGATCCAAGAAAAGTTTCACAACAATCTAATACGGGTCGTATGGACTACTGAACATACTAAATACCCCTAATTAAACATTACAACAACAGTTTCACAATAAGTGTTTTGTTGGGCTAAGGGAAAGGAGATATACAAAAAGACATGAGTACATTCCAACTTTCCTAAATACTAACATGATTGAGGATCAGATGCCGCACACTGAAATGCACGAGCTCACGATGTCGTCCAGCTCCTTGGTAGTAAAAGGCTTCTTGTCATTCCAAGGCATCTATAAAAAAAATCCATAAACTCTATGTCAGAAAAAACAAAAGAAAATTTAGTGCAATATAAAACTACAGGTTTCATAAACTACAGCATTATAAGAAAATTGTGATTCGCACCGCATGCCAAGCTTACTGATATTATTTACATGTCAATACTTCATACTATACTCTTGTATCCATAAGAAACTTTTCAACGCCTAAAATATACAAGATTGGGTCATGGAACTAATTAACAAAAGAGTAGTGATATATAGGCCTAACAATGAGACCTAACAATAGACCTACTCCATTCATCTTTTGACAATGTTGCACAATAATTGCATAAGTCTTGTGGTATATTTGTAAATAACGAAACACGAAGGACCAATATTGTTAATTAGTTAGTTAGTAACCGAAAGTTAGTTATGGCGGTTACAAGTTAGTTATAGAAGTTAGTTACACCGATTCATGAAAAGACATGATGGTTCATGGAACCAGTTAGTACTCTATATATAGGAGTCATTTGTAACGTTTTATAGTGTGTGTCAAATAATACAATGTAAATAGTTTATGTTGTTAGTAAATATAGAATCAATTCTTGTTATATCTTGTCAATCTTGTGTTTGTGGAACCTGTGATAAACACGTACAACAATGATTCTACATTGGTATCAGAGCCAAAGGTTCAAAACCTGGGAAATGGCATAAAAAAAGAAGATTGCAAGATTAAAAGTTTGATTCAAATTTCGATCAAGAAAGAATTAGAAGGGAAGACGACACCAAGGATTGTTGGCACAACAATTCTGAAGAATGAAGTACGTTTGCTGGAAGAAACAAACATACAAGGCCTGACAACAGGAAGACAAGGATGCAGTTAAAGAATGCTATAAGGAGTACATAGCATTGGTGAAGATATACTACGAGGAGGCAAAGAGGGTGCAAGGAAAACCAGTTGTGGCGAATGGCAGAGGTGCTGCAGACATTCAGGAACCACAGGTTGATGCACAGGTTGATCAATGCAAGGAAAACCAGTTGCGGCGGATGGCAGAGGTGCTGCAGACATTCATGGACCACAGGTTGATGCAAAGTTAGATGCTGAAGTAGAGGATGCACAGGAAGAATCTCCAAGGAAGAGATGCAAGACTGCACATGATGTTGTTAGATTGAAGGGCAACATGGAAGAGACAAAGTTTGGAGTCAGGTTCAAGGGTTTGTTTTTTGAAAAGAATACCAAGAAGTATTCAAGGATTGTGTGAGGGAAAGATTTGGATTTCGAAGTAAAAGGAAAAAACACAACGTAGATCACTTGGAAGGATACCATGAACAAGAAGGGATCTAGGAGACGTTTGTGGAGACGAAAACAAGACAACACACAAAAAGGAGATAGCAACGTGGAGAAGTTAGTAATACCGAAAAGAATGATACTAACGTGAGGACAATGGAAAGGAAGAATGCGATGAAGATTCGAAGAACAAGACTTAAACAATTAGGGAGGAAATGTTGCACAATAATTACATAAGTCTTGTTGTATATTTGTAAATAACGAAACACGAAGGACCAATATTGTTAATTAGTTAGTTAGTAACCGAAAGTTAGTTATGGCGGTTACAAGTTAGTTATAGAAGTTAGTTACACCGATTCATGAAAAGACATGATGGTTCATGGAACCAGTTAGTACTCTATATATAGGAGTCATTTGTAACGTTTTATAGTGTGTGTCAAATAATACAATGTAAATAGTGTAGTATATATGGTGTGTATTGCTATTAGAGACAAACAAATAATATGTTGATCACAACAATAAAAGATAAATTGTAGAAAATGATACCGTAATTATTTTGATAGTGTGACACAAAAACACAAGGAAAATGTTGAGGCGTGTGATGCTCACACTTTCCTTAAGACAGATTCGTCTTCTCCACAGTGCTTGAGAAATCATAGACGTCTATCTCCCAGGATACAACAACAACAGATAACCCCGCTAGCACAAACGAGTTATCTAAGCGAACCAAAATGTGCCTTCCCTCTATTACAAACGGATACACATAAGCTCAAGAATAATGGTGAACAAAGGAGAGGAGTGAGTATTTTTCTTGGTGTCATGAAATGAGAGAAGATCTCTCAATATATAGGTGAGGAGGATGAAAGAAATATGGTCCAATTAATTATCATAATCAATCCTACTAATGGCTCATGAACATATAATTAAATTGGCCGTTACATATGACCAAAAATTAATCTTGCTCTAAAGCCCCATTAGTATATTTGATGACCATCAATTGTCATTCAAACCCATTATTGACCATAATTTTCCAACAATCCCCCACATGAATGAAAGGGTTATGGTACACGAAGGTTACCAAAGTTTCACCAAAATTTGCCCTAAAGAAACAAAGTTTCATTTTGTGCTTTTAGGTTACTAATGTAATCGGGTTTATTAATTTGGTCATCATACTTATAAACTTGCGACAATATGGTCATTTTGTGGAAGGGCAACCGGTTGTACCCATGCCAACTTTTGTGATTGATGATATTTTTTTATTTTTCTTTTACAACACTAATTTAACACTGAAAACAAGCAACTTTTGTGAAAACAACTGTGGTGGAACTCGAAAATAAGCCCTTGGTGAGCTTATTTCCTTAGAAGTGCTTAAAATGGGCTAAATTGAGAATGCAAGCTTGAAATAAGCCACACAGTGGACACAAACTAGAAAAGAAGCTATAAACAACTTGGATGAACTCAAATGAAGTTAAAACAACAAGCAATACCAACTGAATAAGTCAAAATTACAAATAAGAAAATCCACATTCACACAGTTAACAAAACAAGCTGCAGACCAAGTTCAAGGCTAATTCCAAGCTTATCCAATAAGCTAGAAGCCAAATGGAGACAGGAACTAACAAGTTAGGTGTATGGGCTTTCCAAAAACCCAAAGCTCACAAGCTAAGGTCCACAAATAAGCTCTGGGTGAGCTTATGAACTTGAGTACTTACATTGATGACTCAGTGTAAGTATTTAAGTGGTAATGAATTCATGTGACAATTTAAGTGAGAAAATAAGCATGAAACTGAGCAATGAACATATGCACAACAAGGTGATACAGCAAGCTATCAAAAACAACAAAGATATAGAGATAGGATACAATAAGGAACAAGATGCAAGCCTAAGAAATTGATTCAACACCCCTGACATAGGGGAGGTTTTCAGAAAAGGGGCTAAAAAAAGCCCTGGAATAAGCTCTTACAAAAATCTAAAAATTATATTAAAAATAGTCCAAGTAAGATAAGCAGCTAAAGTTTGATTATCCAAAAATTTAGGAGCTGAAAGTGAAAATTGAATCCTAGAGAAATTCTCCCATTTTTATAAAAACTGACCAAAGTGCTATTTTGACTTTATGAACTTTTGAGCTAAGTTGACTTATACGAACTTTGATCCTAATAAATTGACTGATTATGTTTTGTTAGGCGATATTGAGACTAATTAAAGCTAGTTTAACTACTAATGAGCTAACATGGATGATTGTGATTACAAAAGTTCAAACAGTGGCTGAGAACAAGGGGTACAAGTGAATTTTGACTTTCCTACAAACAAGCAATGGATTTTAAAGTTCAAATGTCCTAATGTACACTTAAGAAACATGCAACAACAAAAGGTAACAGCAATAACACACTAGATTACAGAGGAACCAGTTAACCCAAACACACCCTTAAGAACTTGATTTGAAGGATTTTTAAGCAAAGGACTCTTGTAACCCTTGAAATTGATGCAGAAGCTTATGTTAATATGACATGGAACCAGTGCAACGCACGGGTATTGCACTTGTTATAATTTGAGAGGGGTCAATTTTTTTGATTAAACAATGGTAACATAAAGACCCGGTAACATTTACATTAGTAACATAAAGACCCGGTAACATTTACATTAGTAACCTAAAAGCACAAAATGAAACTTTGTTTCTTTAGGGCAAATTTTTCTGAAACTTTAGTGACCTCCGTGTATATAAACCCTGAATGAAATTGATGACGGGAAACAAAATTTCAACGATTCGATGTTGTAATAGAGTTTTGCAGTTGATATTTGCATAGGATAGGTAGGTGTTACCCTTTGAACCTTCCCTCGTGAAATATACTTAGCCTCCTAGCAGCCAGTAGAACTTGATGTCTTTGAACTGTCTGCTGTTTGTGGAGACGAAAATATATATTCGCACAAATATCTCCTTGACACTTTTTGGTTCTCATAGTTATGTTCGTTATGGTCATGAACATTAGCCTAGTTCTGTGAGAGCTGTTGAGAATTGCGCCCCCACAATTCCCTTAGAAGCGACCCCACTTCTCCCTCACATAGGTGATTCTCGATTAATCATTAAAAGCCATATGCTTAACCTCATATTGTCACTGTCATAGGAATGGACTAGGAAGTTTACCAACTCCCTTAAATAAATGTGGAGTTTATTACTCCCCCACAGTGACATCAGTTTATACAAGTAGGTTGTCCTATTGAACCCAGATCTTGGGATCTCCAGTCAACTGGGTTAGGTTTTCCTTCATATAAACTTTTCAAGGGCTTTAGTCTCATTCCTCTTCACGACTTTATAACTAACTCTCACATTTAGCATTTCGCAAGCGGATCCACAATGTTATTCTATGACTTCACATTGTCAATAGGGATAAATCATACTGAGAGTAGTTGTCGTATCGACATAATATGTCTGTACAAATTCGAGTTTCGTTCAACAATTTAAGTATATCATGCTCCAAGTAATTCTTTAGTATTCCAAATAGGCAAGAACTTCATGTTTGTTGATGTCCTTTTGAACTCTAGCTAGGAATCCCCCACATGGAATTTATCTCACGAATTTTGTAGAAAGGTTCTCCCTTTCAATATATTAATCTTGTTTATAAGATTTTTTTTTCTCACATGGATATGACACCAAGATCATTAGTAATTTTTCATCTCACAAGTATCATACTAATGTATGCACACTTTTTGAATGTCTTATGTTAATTATTTTCCGTATCATAATTAACAGATTCCGAATCTAGCATGCTATAGACCAAGGAATCAAGCGTATGACAGAAGATGCATCATTCTGATTACTCATAGCTTCATCTACTAACATTCTTCTTTTAGACAAATCACCACCTTAAACCACGCATGTTTTAGGAGGATCCCATAAGTTATATGTGTAAGTCCTACACTTATAACATGTCATTCCAATTCACTTGTGATTATATATATTATCACATTTAATCTCTTATCATTAAATGATTATCACAATTTATTATGTGATTATAATCACATAAAAACAATGTGTAATCATTTTACATAATCAAAATATGTCCAACTTAGTGAATGGACAATAGCTCGCATTGGATGACAATCACACCGTTCAAGTTAGTTACATAAACCAACGTAATCGTTGTCATCTATATGTTGGTTCTTTCTTGCCATTTCATAATGTCCTACACGGTTATATTCAATACATCGTCATTTCGTAAATATGACAAACCATTCGATTGTTAGCAATGTGAGTTAATAACAATCCTTGATGATTATTCATCTTTCTAGAATAACAAGTAGTTTGATTATTTGCACCAATATTCACAGCAGAATATTTGCAACATCAAAACTTCCAATACTCGATACAAAATCGAGCGACTTGTTTATTCTCATGTTACAAAATTAGTTACACAAAACCGCACCAAACAACTTTATATAGGCACTACTTTGCCACAACATTTTGCACCAAAATTGAAACAAACGATTTTATGTTGAACATTTTACAAAATATAACATAATTTTGTATTATAACCACCAGACAATGTTCTACCAAACAACATCCAATCAACACAAACATTAGCACAAAAAATATATATAAGCCGGTTGAAAAAAAATATTGTGCTAAAATACAAACTGCGATCATCTGATTCTTCCATTTAAGCTCAACCATTTTTTTTTCAAATCAAGTTTAAGATGTTTCATTGTTACCCCAAAAAAATTGATGCAAAACTCATTTGTTACCATGCGAAAAAACACATTTTTTTCATGACATTGCGGTTGTGACAACATAAAATTCCAAGAATTGATGTACTAAAGTAAATAACGTTACCAAATGGTTCACCCATTTAATGTTTACCACATGAATAATACATTTCCCAAGAATGCGCAGTTGTGACAATATATTATCCAAAATGAATTGTTGTACCAAAATACTTTGTAACCAAACGGTTCACCTATTTCGACTCAAACTTTCCACAATATCAAGTTTAAAGTCTTATAGTGCAGCATAACGGAATTGGAATCAAAACTCATTCGTTTATTATGTGAACAAATCACTTTTTCCCACGAGTGCATAATTGTGATAGCAAATATTTTTGGATTCCAAATAACACCAAAATTCTCATTCCGCCAGAATGAGTTTAATCATCATAAAACCAATACTAGTTACACAAACTAGTGTTAGAACACGATTTCACCCAACATGCTTTGAGCACTCAATTTTTCTATCATGATGTAATGATTTAGAGACAATCAAAACTACAACAAAAAGTAACGACCAATTTGTTGCTTATCTTTAAATATTTGAGTAAAAGCGAGGAGGTCATGTTCTTGTAAACCTTTAATTTATATGTTAAAAATCAAACCGTTGTTCCCCAAATCACTCACATGTAATTATTGAATAATAATTATCAACATTAATTTCAATAAGTGTAATCAACTCATTAGTATGTTTAATGACAAACCTTTGACCACAATAAAAAAATATATATATACAACCAGCCATAGAAAAAGGTGTCATTTTCTTTCTGCTTTGCATTATACGTCCACATGAGCTCATAATCAACTTCAATACTACATAGTTCAACAGTTTGTATATTTCACAAGGTTTCATGATATTTCATCGCCAAAACAGAAAACAACATACTTAACAATGCAAACTTGTCTCCGCTTAATTATCATATACCATATAAACAATTCATGCTATGATAACGGCCAATTAAATAGCAATAAAGCTTTTTAATACTAGTTATTCAGACCCGTGCGTTGCACACGGGCTCTCTAATTGGTCATAGTGTAATGTGTGGTATTTATTTTCGTCATTAGGTTTGTAAGTTGTGACGGTATCACAACTTTTGTAAGCATTGCATGAGTTTATGAATGAGTTTAATTAGTTGTCTGGTGACTTTTATATTTAGACCGAGTCATTCATACCCGTGCGATGCACACGGGCTTAATCTAAATGTTCATTAGTATATTGTTCAACACTAATTTTCGTCATTACATGGGCTGTATATAAGTGTTCATATCGTAATCTTTGACTTATTTTCGTCATTATATATCTAAGTTGTAATGTTATCACACCTTTTCTAAGTATGCCACACATTTAAATAGTTTATTGACATTAAAATAGTATATGTGAAGAGACTTTTTTCAAGATGCTACATTTAAAAGAGTCTCTTTACATGTAATTTTTTAATATGTATAAGTTACATGCTAAATGTCAAAGGGAGGTTAAACGCATACGGTTCTTTCAAAATAAATGTAACCCTTATATAAAATGATAACAAAGTGATATTCTCTATATTTTGAGATTTAACTTGTGATAATGAATTATCCTTTTGGTTTATCATATCAAATACGGTAACTCCAAATTAATATGCTTAGTTACTTGAACTTTATTTTATCCACAAAAACCATTTAAGTTTCAATATTTTTTTATTGTTGTGAAAATCGGTCCAATATTGTTAGTATATTTAATTTGTAGCATATTGCATATATAAATATATTTGAAGACATCAATCTCAATATATAATTTTTCTACTCTTAATAACTAATATAACAATTTCATTTTGCCAAATTTGTTTGTCATTCTACAAATGAAACTAAAATCATATTAATATAATCAATTAATCTCCATACTGATATTAACACACCGCAAGACAAAAAACCTACATTAAGAGCAAAAATATTAAAATGCACCAACAAAGTGTAGTAATAATTATTGATTAAAAATTGAATGCTCGTCACATTATTTTCAAGAAACTTACTTGTTAACGAATCAATAGTATTAGCCCGTTAGTATTACATGAAGTAAAATATTGTATGTTTAATTTATAACGTACAACTAATATGAATGCTAAGTATTCAATCTACCGATGGCCGTGGCGTTGTTCTTGTTTTTGTTTTTGTTCTTCTTGTTGTTGTCTTTGTCGTTGTTGTTCGTTGGCCTTTTGCATGTTTTGTTCTTGATATAATTTTTGTGACTTCTCGATCTATTTCTTTAATAATTTTTGGCGTGCTACAAAAAAAACAAATATTTAAATAATTTATTGACATTAAAATAGTATATGTGAAGAGACTTTTTTCAAGATGCTACATTTAAAAGAGTCTTTTCACATGTAATTTTTTAATATGTATAAGTTACATGCTAAATGTCAAAGGGAGGTTAAACGCATACGGTTCTTTCAAAATAAATGTAACCCTTATATAAAATGATAACAAAGTGATATTCTCTATATTTTGAGATCTAGCTTGTGACATTGAATTATCCTTTTGGTTTATCATATCAAATAGGGTAACTCCAAATTACTATGTTTAGTTACTCGAACTTTATTTTATCCACAAAAACCATTTAAGTTTGAATATTTTTTTATCGTTTCGAAAATAGGTCCAATATTGTCAGTATATTTAATTTGTAGCATATTGTATATATAAATATATTTGAAGACATCAATCTCAACATATAATTTTTCTACTCTTAATAACTAATATAACAATTTCATTTGCCAAATTTGTTTGTCATGCTACAAATGAAACTGAAATCATATTAAGATAATCAATTAATCTCCATAGTGATATTAACACACCGCAAGACAAAAACAACATTAAGAGCAAAAAATATTAAAATGCACCAACAAAGTGTAGTAGTAATTATTGATTAAAAATTGAATGCTCGTCACATTATTTTCAAGAAACTTACTTGTTAACGAATCAATAGTATTAGCCCGTTAGTATTACATGAAGTAAAATATTGTATGTTTAATTTGTAACGTACAATTAATATGAATGCTAAGTATTCATTTCACCGATGGCCGTGGCGTTGTTCTTGTTTTTGTTGTTGTTCTTGTTGTTGTTGTCTTTGTCGTTGTTGTTCGTTGGCCTTTTGCATATTTTGTTCTTGATACAATTTTTGTGACTTCTCGATCTCTTTCTTTAATGATTCTTGACGTGCTACAAAAACAATTAGATATAGTTGATCGTTAGTAACTTAAATACAATTAATCAATATATTGCATTTTCGATCAAAGTAAAAATGTCCGTGTATGTTTCACTTAATTGATAAGACAACGATGTGTAGGATCTCTTAAACCATTAGAGAAGATGATATTACTACCAAACCTCCTAAGCGCCATCTTTATGTCTTACATTGTTACACACACAAAACATACGTGAAATTTACATGAAACAATATAAATCAATATGCTAAATAAGTTAGACGATATGATGCTTACTTTACCACCATAATAAGTTGTAGCCCAATGTGCACGCGGTGTGGAGGAAGTTGTGATTTGTTGTGTGTGATTTTTAACACATTATATAGTTGATAAAATATTTATAACTCATGGATGGGAAGGTAAAAAGACTAACCAATAATTGGTGTGTTTAATTTATGCATTCATGGCACCAAACACTTCATCTCCTATGTACTTATGCTTATGCATAACTATTAAATCAATGTACTAACACATGAAGCATCCACATTTCACTTTCAATTCATGAGCCATTTATTATAACCACTTACATTTATAAGGCTACTTAAGCTTTTAGTATATAAGATATTAAACAAACTCATTATTTCATTATTCATAACCTCTTACTACATCAGTTTAATGAAACGAAAAGTTAATAACTATAGTCATCCATAACATTCCATGTTTTATTCAAACATAAAGACCAACAATCTTTACCTTTTACTTAGCATGTATGTACGTCACTTCTCAACACACTTGGTTAATAAAACATGAATTCAAAACTAGAATCAACTTAAGCAATTACATGTTCATTAATAAATATGTCTACAGCTAGAGAGCAAAAATACTAAAAAAATACCAAAACAGTTTTCGTTTTATGACATCGATCAAAGTACTTTATTATTTCCTTAGCTTACACGCTAACAGTGATTCAATAGAAGACAAGAAAAATAATACTATGTTTCTTCTCGTCTTTAAAGTAGCGTAGCAGTTAAATATGAATAGTCACAATTAACTTTCAACAAATACTTTGACCAAAAATTAAATAAATTAATTAAAGCTCTAAATATTACTTTAATTTTGTAAAAACTTTGTACGAAATTCATCCTTATTTTGTTATTCCCATATTAACAAATGTCTCTAATGGCAATATAAAAAATTTGTCTTAAGATTGTAGTATATATGGTGTGCATTGCTATTAGAGACAAACAAATAATATGTTGATCACAACAATAAAAGATAAAGTGTAGAAAATGATACCGTAATTATTTTGATAGTGTGACACAAAAACACAAGGAAAATGTTGAGGCGTGTGATGCTCACACTTTCTTTAAGACAGATTCGTCCTCTCCACGGTGCTTGAGAAATCATAGATGTCTATCTCCCAGGATACAACAACAACAACAACAGATAACCCCGCTAGCACAAACGAGTTATCTAAGCGAACCAAAACGTGCCTTCCCTCTATTACAAACGGATACACACAAGCTCAAGAATAATGGTGAACAAAGGAGAGGAGTGAGTATTTTTCTTGGTGTCATGAAATGAGAGAAGATCTCTCAATATATAGGTGAGGAGGATGAAAGAAATATGGTCCAATTAATTATCATAATCAATCCTACTAATGGCTCATGAACATATAATTAAATTGGCCGTTACATATGACCAAAAATTAATCTTGCTCTAAAGCCCCATTAGTATATTTGATGACCATCAATTGTCATTCAAACCCATTATTGACCATAATTTTCCAACAAATAGTTTATGTTGTTAGTAAATATAGAATCAATTCTTGTTATATCTTGTCAATCTTGTGTTTGTGGAACCTATGATAAACACGTGCAACAATGATTCTACATATCTTTACCGGTGCTTCTAAGTTTTTCTTCTATGTCAACATCCATCTCTGCATCAGGCTGTGGTTCTCCAATGTCTACAATTCCTTTGCCATTATCTTCCACATCTACCTTTCTTTGCTTGGATTGTTTTCCTCATAGTAACTTCACCATTCCTATGTACATCTTTTCACCGTGTCTTCTTCTTGCCATCTGCATAAAACATCCTTCTTTTTAGAACTTCTCTTATTGCAACAACCTTCTTTCTTTCTACCCAACAGTAACGTATCCATGATCATCTTCATGTTCTGTTTGCAGGTCTTCATCTTCTTCAAACGCGATATCTTCCTTGGACTGCAAATGATCGATCCATTGTAACCATGTAGCTCTGATACCACTTTTGCACAGGTCTTCGCGGATCTTGGATCAATCATGGATGAACATGTATAATGAAAAAACCATAAGAGTATGCATAAGAATCTGTATGCAGTGACTCGTTTAACAGAGAGGGTGGGAATTCTTTGATATGAACACAATACTAATATTTATTCCACACTTATAAACGTTTACAATTGATATCTATATATACTATGTCAATCGGTATGAATGAACCGATGTAACCCTTCCTAAGAGATATGTTCCAAGCGTTATATCCTTTCACTAATACAGGATTTATAGTTATAAAGTTTCTATCTAACACTATTGGTCCTTCTACTTTCAAGGACTTATGATTCTTGATTATTTTGATGCCAACAGACAAGTGTTATACACTTTTTCTCTTTCATCATTTCCCACCAATCAATTTTTGAAATGCACCAATCACATCGTTAGGTCTAATTTTAGGTGTAGG
Organism: Artemisia argyi; assembly: GCA_030686995.1. Classification (NCBI taxonomy): domain Eukaryota; kingdom Viridiplantae; phylum Streptophyta; class Magnoliopsida; order Asterales; family Asteraceae; genus Artemisia; species Artemisia argyi. The sequence continues at coordinate 21,115,611 of CM060684.1, forward strand.
TTTTAGGTTACCAAATCATTTTTCTTAACAAAATTCATATAATGCTGATCAATTCAAGCTAATATTTGATATAACTAATCATATTATATAATTCCTAAATTTTGGAACTATTAAGCGAGTCAACTATAATTCAGGAAAAGTGGCTTTTTGAACTCTAAAATTCCTCTAAGGTTTGAGTTGGGCAACCAGGTGTTGGTAATAAGTTGTAGACCTATGATGAAATATAGATACTGGAACTAACAAGGATGAAATATAGCCAACCAGAGTTATAATCAGAAGCTCCAATTCACATACACCTACTAACAAGGATGAAATATAGCCTACCAAAGTTATGTTAATCACCAGATTTCCTTCATTACTATTAACTGATTTTCTACCAGATAATGTTTTACATTGTAAACAATTTCATTAGATAACAATACAAGCTACTACTGGCTTAGACCACATGCTCTAGTTCAAGTAGCTTTTATGGGAAATGTGGTGTCCTTAGCCACAACAGATAGCAATGGAGGTTTCCATAGTGATGTAGACCTTCCATATATCATCATGGTGCTATCACATTGTGGAATGGCTGTTGTTACACCAGTCATGGTTCACTAAAAATGGACCATGAGCCCGGTTTAAAAGGTTCAAAAGGCCTGGTTTAAAACAGGGGAATAACAACCACAACTGTTCCTATATCCATAGTTACCAACTAATTGCGACCATGAGACAACATTCAACCTAGTGGCCTAATTTAACATATCAAGAATAACCCGACAACATTCAACCTATAGGTGTCCTTAAAAAAATAACATAATGCAAACTAACAATGATAATGATTTTAAAAGTTACTTACTGTGTTGGGGAATGAGTGTTGTTCATGGGTAACAAACTGATGCATCCACTTCATTACATAATACCCGGATTCCCAATAGTGACGTTGTTGGTTGCACTAAAAAAATAGTAGCCATTTATAAGCATTTACGAAAAGAAATTAAAAAAAAATAAAAAATAAATAAGAGTAGTATATGTATAGAATGAGATGATTTACCTCAACGAGATTCCATTTCATATTACCAAACACCCTAAAAGAAATTAAAGAAGGGTAGAGTTGTGTTAACCTTTATAAATATAAATGTGAACTATACATTAATACAAAAAATTCTTACTTCTGCACAACATTTGTGAATTTGTAGCTCTCCCCATTCTTTCCTTCCATATCAGAATCCAAAATGAACCCGATGTTTTGTTGAGGCACAATTATGAATAGATTCCGGTAAACACTGATGATATGTGACATCTTAGTATTAATAATTTACATAAGTCATAAAGCAATAAATGACAGTGTTGCATATCGTACCTTTCAACGTATGGTGCAACATAAAACAATTTATGTTGGCTTGGGTCCAACGCTTGCAATAAGTAGTTTTCAACTAATAAACTGTCAAACATGCATAGAGAGGATGGAATCGTATACGGGTTCAGAAAACCACATTTGTTTGATTGTGTTTTCACATTCTACAAAATCTTATGTATGGACCTAGAAACATGAAAATATATATAATGTAAAATAACAAAATATCTCAACTCGTTAAACAAGATATGGTAAGCGACTATTTACTTAATCGCAAACAAAGTTATAATGGACGAGTTAAGGCATCCATTCGTAAAAAGCAACATAAGATCCTCGGGGGGAACCGAAAACTGAAAGGACTCTGATTGTCCAAAAACACGAGGCTCAACATCAACATGTATAGAACGAGTAGGATCCGGTTTACGCATCAAACGTTCATAGGTACTTCGAACACATACTCTTTTATGTATCTGACCACGATAGCTGTTCATTTTCTTGAGTAGCTCTTCTTTTTCCTTGCTAGCCTGCACAACAACAAGTACATTAGTATTCGTATATAACATCATTGTCGTCACCAATCTTTACTCAAAATTCTATTTAAATGCTAAAAGACAATTTTCTAATGTGAAGTATTAATAAAATGCTAAAAGTTATGTATAACCCTTAATAATTGCCCGTCTTACCATTTCAGTATAACCCAAAATGACTATATGTAGTATATCATGTTTACCATATTACCCCTAATCAAATAAAATTACTAAACTCAACCAAAATATCACTCAGTAAGGGTGAAAAATTCATTCCGCACACAACAGATATTTAGACGGAAACCAGAACATGAATGCACGTACCGAATTGAGTGGACGTGCACTCTTGGTCGGCGAGGCTGCTGCTCTATGGTTTGATGGGCCTTCTGGTTTAGACAGAGTTGGCGATGTTTGTTTTCGGGTGTAAGAATCTTGATTTGTTTCCACAATGTTCTTGGTTGTGGTATGGGTAGAGGTATTTGCTGCCATAATTTGCTTGGTTCCAGTTTGGGTGGAGGTATTTGATGCCACAATTTTCTTGTTTCCTGTTTGGTTGTGGTTGGAGGCCTGATAACAAAGTATAGTTATTATTGTGACTAAATTTTACTACAATATTATACGAAGTAATCTTATGTAGATCAATTTACCTTAGTGAGTTCAATATACTTCTTGGGCCATTGAATGAAACTAAACAAGGTTTGTCCTATTTTACTAAACCCTTCAGCTGGGACCGGAAGAATGTAGTCCTTGCAATTAGCTTCAACATTGTCTACATGCACCTTCGCATGCCCTTGTAGCACTGACTTTCCATGTACTTGCTTAGCCGGATACACCATCCCAATAGCACAAAGAACCTTCTGGGTCCCGTAGGGAAGAAACAATTGGCATTCGCTAGCCTCCTACAAAACATATATTATTATATGATACACTTATAATGAAAAAATAATAACCAGCATATGCATATTACAAATTATGTTGCAAACAAGATAAATAGCACATTTGATGAAGTTTAATGGTTTAAATCTGTTTTAACATCTATTGGCAAGGATGGAGATGTCGCGATCGGCGGCGGATTGTTGGAGGGCTTGGAGGTGGGCGCTGAATTGACGAGTCTGATTCTGTGTGTGTTATGGGTTAGATAGAACGTATTGAATGATTAAAATGCCCTTGAGTATATTTGTTCATTTTAATCTACACCGTTAGATGAAAGAAGGATTGATGGTTGAGATCTTGTTATTTGTTCTTTAGAGAAGTGTTGTTTCGTATTGAACTTTTCTCATACATCAATCAAAAACATTGATTGTAATCTTTTTCAGAATTCAGAAGCATTAGACTATTTCAGAGAGTCAACTCTTCTCAATAATGACAACTCTGTCAAATAACCAAATCTTATCCTTAATGGCAATATTCATTTTTATTTTTTAAAGGGCAAATCTTACAAAAAATATCACACTTAAAGTCAATTGAATTTTAATTACTCAACTTTATTTTTCCCAATTTAAGATATCAAAGTTATTTTTCGTACAATGTAAGGTCTTTTTTTTACTTTTCGATAGGTGTTATCAACCATTTTTGCAGCTGAATTGGTTAATTAGTATGATATATCGTTATAATTGAGCATTTAAAAATCATTCGGCTAACATTAGACCCGTAATGGCTTTCTGTTATGTTTTTAGTCTACTTATTAGCTTATAAATAAGTCTAGGGATTAAAGTGTTAAGCTTAAACTTATCTTAGTTAAGTAGAGTCGGTTGATTGGCTTGTGTTCCAGCCCAACCCGTTTCTTGTTATCACAGCCGACATTGGACTCTTGTAGAGTCGGTTTTACCTCCCCCTCATCTCTACAAAAGGAGGTGAGGGGGGACGAGTTATGTACGCATTCTTTCAATACTAATCAAAGAGTCGATTAGGGATACTTACTTGTGCAAAGCTTCTATCATTCTGTCACTTTATTGTTGCTGTCTTTGTGTGTCAATATTCTTCGAGAAGTCGATCGGGTTCCGCATCTAGTTCTTGGGTTGTTGATTGCAACTGAATATCAACAAGTGATATCAAGAGCTCGGTTGGAGACTAACAAGATCTAGGTTCGATCATCTTGAAGGTTCTTGAGCAGCAGGTTGGCATTGACAGTAAGTTAGGGTTCTTGAAGCTCGTTTTTTTTCTTATCGAGGTGTTGCGATAAGGGGAGGTTCAAGGGTTTTGTTGGTTATTGGCATCAACAAAAAGTTTTGGTCTGGTTGTTTTGTTTTTGTCGGCGTTACATACGAAGAAGACACAGGTTCTTGGTTTTCTTTTGTCAAGTCAACAAGAAAGAAGAAGGTGGATAGTACAGATCTGGTTGTTGGTTGTTTTTGTTTAAAAGTCAACATTTACTTCAATAAGTTAAATTGGAAGTGGGCTCATATATAATATTATACGAAGTATATTATTATACTACTATTATTATTATTATTTAGTTACACAATTTAATAAATTGAAGGGTATTATTTTTGCACAAGCGACTTTGTTAGTTTGTGATTGTGAGTGCTTTTCACAAGGTTTAGCAAATTAATAAAGGGATTAAAGAATGACGGGAGCCAAGTTTGAAATCGAGAAATTCGATGGAATTGGTGACTTCGGGTTATAGAGAGTCAAGATGTGTGCTTTATTAATTCAACATGGATGTGAAGCAGCTCTGGAGGTTTTACCCGAAAATATGGATGCTACAACGAAAGCTGAGCTAAACAAGAAAGCTCATAGTGCCATGATTTTGTGTTTAGGTAACAAGGTTCTGAGAGAGGTTACCGGGGAGACGACTGCAGCGGGGGTTTGGTCCAAGCTCGAGACTTTGTACATGACAAAGTCCTTAGCCAACAAGTTGTACCTAAAGAAAAAGTTGTATACATTCTACATGCCGGTTGGACGTACGATTTCCGAGCATATAGATGAGTTCAACAAAATCGTTCTTGATTTAGCAAATATTGAGGTAAAATTCGAGGATGAAGATCTTGCTTTATTATTACTCACTTCTTTGCCAGCATCATATGAACACTTTGTGGATACCTTGCTTTATGGACGGGAAGCTTTGACTTTGGAGGATGTGATGGTTACACTGAATTCAAAGGAAATCAAAGAAAGATCTAAGGCGAAGGGGGATGATGGTGAAGGGTTATATGTGAGGGGAAGAACTGATCGTAGGAATTCACATCAGTCCAGGGGAAAGTCAAGATCGAAGTCTCGAGGTGGAAGACTCAAGTGCTTTATTTGCCAATCTGAGGAGCACTTGAAGAGAAACTGTCCAAAGAATAATCGCAAGAAGTCAAATGGTTTCATCAAGAAAGAAGATCAGCCAAGCTCCAGTGGTTCGATTTATGACGGTTCTGAGGTGATGATGGTTATGAGTACAGAAGCCTTGTTCGATTGGATTATAGATTCAGGAGGTTCATACCACATGACACCCAGGTCAGATATATTTTTTGATTTTCTGGAATGCGATGGGGGCAGGGTACTGTTGGGTGACAACAGGGAATGCAAGATCAGAGGTATTGGCAAGGTCAGGCTACAACTGAAAGATGGGTCAAGTTTTGTGTTACACAATGTCAGGTATATTCCTGAATTGAAAAGAAACTTGATATCGCTGGGAACTCTTGAAAAAGAGGGATACACCGTAAAAATGCAGTCGGGCAAAATCAAGGTGATTAATGGTTCTAGGGTTATTTTATCTGGAACTCGAAGGGATAATTGCGTATACTCTTTGGATGGCCATGCAGTGGCGGGTGAGCTTAATGCTAGTGTTGAAGAAAAAGACAGTCTTGCGCAGGTTTGGCACAAAAGACTGGGACATATCAGTGAGGCGGGACTACAGGTGCTGGAAAAGCAGGAGCTATTTGGCAAGAAAAGTCTAGGTAAGCTCGATTTTTGTGAGAATTGTGTTCTGGGAAAGTCACATCGAGTCAGTTTCGGTGTAGGATGGCACACTACTCAGGGAGTGATAGACTATGTTCATTCAGACTTATGGGGTCCGTCTCAGGTGGAATCATTAGGGGGTAAGAGGTATTTCTTATCTATTGTTGATGATTATTCCTGGAGGGTATAGGTTTATATTCTCAGGTTCAAACACGAAGCATTTGGAAAGTTCAAAGAGTGGAAGCAGTTAGTAGAGAATCAGACTGGGAGGACTGTTAAGAAGCTGAGGACAGATAATGGTCTTGAGTTCTGTAACCGGGAGTTTGAGTAGCTATGTACTGAGAGTGGGATTGCTAGACATTTGACAGTTGCCGGGATGCCGCAGCAGAATGGATTAGCAGAACGGATGAATAGAACTCTCATGGATAAGGTTCGCTGTTTATTAATTCAGTCTGGATTGCCCAAGACCTTCTGGGCGGAAGCGACATGTACGGCCGCATATCTTATAAATAGGTCACCATCGACAGCGATTGAGAAAAAGACTCCTATGGAAATGTGGTCGGGACATCCAAGTGATTATGGGATGTTGAGGATTTTCGGTTGTGTCGCATATTCACACGTTAAACAAGGTAAGCTCGAGCCGAGAGCAGTAAAATGCGTTCTTTTGGGATATCCTGAAGGTGTGAAGGGGTACAGGCTATATAGGCTTGATGATGAATCACCTAAAATAGTCACTAGCAGGAACGTGGTCTTCAATGACAGTGTCATGTACAAAGACACGTTGAAGGATTCTGGTGCAGGTACTGATAAGTCTGTTGAGGAATTACAGGTTGAGGTGGAACTGTAGAGGTTAAATAATCATTCGCTTGAGGAAGATCTGATTGATGGTCAGGAAGATGGCGATGATGAAGATGCAGGGGATCAGGATCATGATCAAACACCGGATCTCGCAGATTATCAGTTGGTTCGGGATAGAGAGCCAAGGACAAGAACGAAACCTTTGAGGTTTCGAGATGAAATTAATATGGCTGCTTACACGTTTGCTGCAACAGAGGAAGAAGATACTCATGAACCATTGACATACCAGGAGGCAGATACTTGTAAAGATAGATCTAAGTGGAAAGCTGCTATGGATGAAGAGGTGGATTCTCTGAAGAAGAATGAGACCTATGAGTTAGTTGATCATCCAGCTGGGCAAAAGCTGGTGAGCTGCAAATGGTTGTTCAAAATAAAGGAAGGGATTGAAGGTGTTCAAAAGCCTAGGCACAAGGCAAGGTTGGTGGCTCGTGGATTCACTCAAAGGGCAGGTATTGACTATAATGAAGTATTTTCGCCGGTAGTTCGACACACATCTATTCAGGTTATACTTGCATTGACTGCGTGTAGAGATTATGAGCTAGAGCAGCTTGATGTAAAGACGGCATTTTTACATGAGAATCTTGAAGAAGTGATCTACATGAGGCAGCCACCGGGTTATGAACAAGGTAACAAGGTATGTTTGTTAAAGAAATCCCTTTATGGTTTGAAGCAGTCACCTAGGCAATGGTATAAGAGGTTTGATGAGTACATGCTGAGCAACGGGTTCAAGCGTAGCAGTTATGACAGCTGCGTATATTACAGGAGTTATGCACCAGGTGAGTATATCTATCTACTGTTATATGTAGACGATATGCTGATTGCTTGTAAAAGAAAGTCTGAGATTGGGTCTATCAAGTCTTTGCTTAAAAAGGAGTTTGACATGAAAGAGCTCGGGGAAGCAAAGAAGATTCTTGGTATGGAGATCATCAGGGATCGGAGTCGCAAGATTCTGAGGGTGTCACAATCCGGGTACGTTTCTAAGATTTTAAATAATTATAGAATAGACAATGGGAAATCGGTTAAGATGCCATTGGGTGGGCACTTCAAGCTGTCGTTGAAGGATTGTCCGGTTAGGGATTGTGATGTTGAAAGGATGAGTAGGGTGCCATATGCAAATGCGGTTGGGAGCTTAATGTACTTGATGGTATGCACAAGGCCAGACATAGCGTATGCAGTAAGTGTAGTTAGCAGATATTTAGCGAATCCAGGTAAAAAGCATTGGGAAGCAGTGAAGTGGATTTTGAAATATTTGCGGGGTACTGTAAACGTGGGTTTGGTGTATGGGACAGATTGTAGCAACCATGTGGACATAACAGGTTTTGTTGATTCAGATTACGCAAAGGATCCGGATAAAGGTAGGTCAATCACAGGTTACGCGTTTTTAGTACAGGGATGTGTTGTAAGCTGGAAGGCAACGCTACAACACGTGGTGGCTCTTTCAACTACAGAGGTGGAGTATATGGCCCTTACGGAGGCTGTGAAGGAAGCTATTTAGCTAAGGGGACTCTTGGAAGAGTTGGACGTGGAGCTTAACACTGTGGCAGTTAATTGTGATAATCAAGGCGCGATTCACTTATCGCAGAATCATGTTTTTCATGAAAGGACTAAGCACATCAATGTGCGTTATCACTTTATCAGAGAGGTCTTGGAAGCAAAGACGGTTGAAGTTCTGAAGGTGGCTACTGAACACAATGCTGTGGATGCCTTGACGAAGGTGGTACCTGGACGGAAGTTACAACACTGCTTGGAGTTGTTGAAGGTCGGTATAGGCTAATATGAAGCCTAAGGTGGAAATTGTTATGTTTTTAGTCTTCTTATTAGCTTATAAATAAGTCTAGGGATTAAAGTGTTAAGCTTAAACTTATCTTAGTTAAGTAGAGTCGGTTGATTGGCTTGTGTTCCAGCCCAACCCGTTTCTTGTTATCACAGCCGACATTGGACTCTTGTAGAGTCGGTTTTACCTCCCCCTCATCTCTATAAAAGGAGGTGAGGGGGGGACGAGTTATGTACGCATTCTTTCAATACTAATCAAAGAGTCGATTAGGGATACTTGTGCAAAGCTTCTATCATTCTGTCACTTTATTGTTGCTGTCTTTGTGTGTCAATATTCTTCGAGAAGTCGATCGGGTTCCGCATCTAGTTCTTGGGTTGTTGATTGCGACTGAATATCAACACTTTCAAAAAGTAGAAAAATCCTTTTATTGCCAAAAAATAACTTCGATACCTTAAATCGAGAGAAAAAAAGTTGAGTACCTAAAATTAAAATTGACGTAAAGTGTGATACTTTTCAGTGCAATTTGCCTTTTTTATATAAGTTGGATCAATATGGAATTATTGCAGAGTGCTGCATAAGGAAGTGGGTGTACATGTATGCTTTTATTATAAAAGCACGTTCTCTAGGAAAAATCAACTGTATATGCAAATTAATTGCAATCATGCAGTGTATGAACGATGGTTAGATATTTCTTAAATGCCTAAAAACACAAGCCTAAAAACATGCCTAATGCATAAATCACTTGTACAATTGTATTATGTAATTTCTCTTTCCAAATTTTCACCAATCATTTTTTGAAATTAACCAATCAAATCATTAGGTACATTTATAGGCATGATTAGTAGGCACAACAATCATTTTTCTTCTTAAATTAGAAAGATTCAACCCAAATCTTACATGTGTTAAAGTTATTTAAAAAAATCGGCCAACTTTGTAGAATCAGTCATAAAGATATGCTAGAATAAGAAATAATAGATACTATAGCAGTCCATATACCTATCATATTTCACCATTCCAACATGTACCGCAGTGGCGGATCTACGATTTCGGAGTAGGTATGCATGATTTTTTAAGAGAGTTATTATTGATAAATTTGTTTTCCGGGTTGGTTTTTCGGGTCGGGTTTTTTTTTTTTTTTTTTTTTTTTTTTTGTGAGGATTTGGATTGGGCGTGATTGTTTTGTTTATGGATTCAAAGTTATTAAAGCTGATTCGATTTGCCATCTTTGGTTTATGCGAGATAGAACAGGTCGGGTTCGAGTATATTAACCAAATAATTATCAACATTTACATGTAAAATTTAAATAAAGCTATCATGGTCCGGTCCGGTAATAACTTAGTAAGTCACTCACAATTTGATATGTAAAAATCTAAAAAATAGCAAACCTTTGTTTCGTATCTTAAAAAAAAAAAAAAAAAAAAAAAAAAAAAAAAAAAAAAAAAAAAAAAAAACTTTATGCAAAACGAAAATCATAATTTCAGATTTCAATGGAATTGAAAGTAAACATAACCACAATGAAACAAATTGATATATACGTATGTAAGTTATAACTTTGAGTTGGTTGGGCCTTACAAAACTTTACATCATAAAAACCGGGGCGTTGTATAAAACACTTTTTGTAGTAGTGAGTAACCATCATGCCACTTGACTATACCTCCTTTGACTTTGACTATATGTGTAAATATAAACACCAATACTCCTTTAGAGTGCACAGTGAGGGTGCATCAACACCATTCGCATATTTGGATACCAATGCTTCTCCAATAACACTTAATATTGCCCCCGCCCCCCCCCCCCCCCCCCACCCCCGCACACCATTCGTCCCTAGCCATTGTTCTAACTGGTGCCATCCCTTTCCTTTTTTTTGTTTTCTAAGTGAGTGAGCTATTCTTTGTGGGGTATTTTGTGGGACCTACATATATGCACCAATATCAAGGTTGTAAAAATCGCTAGGTGCTAGCTGGGCGGTTGGGTACTGACTAGCGATTAATCGGCTAGGAAGCGATTAATCGGATTTAGATTAAATTTTTAAATATAAAATTAAAAAAAATAATAAATTATAAATATAACATGAACGAAATGATTCAAAATAATTTAAGATACAAAGTTAAGATAGTTAAAATAATTTTCAGAAAATTACTTTAAGATTCAAAATACTTTATAAAAGAATTACTTTCAATATTTATATTTCTATATATGACTCAGTGATTGACAAACACTGCCTTGTTTATTTGTTCACTAATCATTCTTATAATATTACATCATTAAATATTGCAAATACAACTTGAAAAGATGAACAGGGAGAATGAAAGACTCATGGTTCTTTGAGTTTCTTCACAGTAATATCTAGCGGATTATTAGCAGGGAATTATCAAACGATAGCCATGGTCATTATTGGGCAAATAAATACGAAACCAATGTAGACAGATCTGCCTTCAAATTAAATACACTATGAAACCGGAAAACTTTAAGCCCAAAAACGCCTCTTCAACCTGGCGTAATTCATGGCTACCATAACATAGATCCAATCTTTGACGTGGCTAATGAAACTAAAATATGCATATCTACATGATTTACTGACAATCAAAGTGCCAAACACTCCCCAAAATCCAAATGCTAGTCCAATAAAAAGAGTAATGAAAAAACCACGAGTTATCAGCTTATCTTCATCATCGTCGGTATGTACTGCAGTTGGTGGATTCTGAGGTACCGTATCTCCTGGGCATGGATTAGAAAGGGGAAGCCCACATAGTGAAGGATTTCTGATGTAGGATGAATTGTCAAAACTCTGTAACTGAGTGCTAGTTGGTATCCTTCCTGACAAGTTGTTGTATGAAAGGTCCAGCACGCCAAGATTGGTCAACTGTGAAAGGCTTGCCGGGATGTCACCAGCTAGATGATTCCTCGAAAGATCGAGAAAATCCAACCATCTTAATTTTCCGATATCTTGAGGAATTCTCCATGTCAAGTTGTTCCTGGAAAGATTTAAGGCAACAAGACCAAAAAGATTGGTGATTTCGCCTGGTATATCTCCGCGGAGCATATTGCTAGAAAGATCAAGGCTAGTTACAAGACCCAAGGTACTACTAGTGTACTCATGTTTCATCCCCTTCCATGCCAACAATGCCTTAAATACATATGTAGCTGTATGGAGAGAAAGCCTTGTTCGTTCCAACCCAACATTTCGTCCCCCCAAAAATGCTACAGTTTTTTTCTCAGTCATGGATTGCAAGTGGCTGAGGCATCTGGGAATGGTTCCTGAGATATTGTTGACAGAGATGTCCAAGATCTGCAAATTTTCAAGCCTGCATAGGCTTGCAGGAATGGTCCCCTGAAACCCATTATATGGTAAGCTAAGAACACGTAATTCTGAAAGGTTTTTGCCGATCCAACCAGGTATGCTACCTGAAAGGTTATTTTCTCCAAGATCAAGAAATCGTAGGTCGGCCCAGTTCTTAAAGGAGGAAGGCAGCTCTCCAATAAGCCAATTTCTACGCATACTTAACATTAAAACATAGGAAAAGGATCCCATCGATTTGGGGATCCTCCCTGTGAAATTATTATTTTCAAGGTTAAAATAAAGCATGGAAGTGAAGTTCATCCAAAAATCGGGAAGCTCTCCTGTGAGCTGGTTACTTGAAAGATCAGTGAGATTCCACAGGAAGGAAATGGTTCCCGAGAACATGTTATTGTTGAGAACCAATTCAACGGTGCTGAAAGGAAACAACGGTATCAGGCCTGAGAAATTATTTGAGCTTAAATCAAATACAGGTTGTTCTGCATACATCAAATCTGGCACAATGCCATGAATATTGTTAAATGAGAGATTTAAGTAACGAAGACGGGGTGTTAATTGACCCCAGAACCAATACGGGATAGAGTCGTTGATTTGGCTATTAGATATGTCTAGTATGGAGAAATTCTTCTGAGATCGCATCCACTTTGGAAAAGAAGGACCCAACATGCAAGATGACAATGAGATGGTATCGAGTGAAAAGATAGGAGACCAATCATAATCAAGTTCAAGAACGAGGGAGTTATCTGACAAATCAAGGTAAACTAAATGAGACAGATTTACAAGATGAGTTTCAGAGATTTTACCATGCAAGAGATTTGAAGAGACCCCCAAACATTTTAGCTCCGAAAGTCGCATAATCTTTTTTCCTAGAGTCCCTTCCAAACGGTTTCTCTCAAAATATAACTCCTGCAATGAAGAAAGTGGTGAAAGATCTGGGAGCAATCCACTGATCTGGTTATCAGCCAAATCAAGGATGACAAGATTCGATATCTGCTCAAATCTTTCAGGGAAAGATCCATTCATCTCATTATCAGAAAGATGTAATTCTTGTAAAGCCGTGAATGTTGTAAAATCAGGCAAAGAACCACTAAAGTTATTATAACTCAACTCCAGAACTTGGATTGACTTCTTTGCTGGCCCCAAGAGATGGAAGAAGTTCGGAAGGTCTTCTTTTAGAGCGTTCCCGGAAAGAAATAGGGATTCTAAGGTGCTGAAGTTCCCAAACGATCTTGGAATACCACCTTCAAGGCCATTTGAGGTCAAATCTAACTTCTGAAGGGATGTGAATGCACCAAAAGCTTCATGAATGGTACCATTTAACTCGTTATAAGAGAGATCGATACTAGTAAGGCTTTCAGTTAAGTTGAATAACAAAGGATATATACAAGACGAGGGAAGATAATTATCGGATATATCTAGAATAGAAAGAGACTTTGAATTATTGGTGACATGAAGTAGCCTATTGACCGAAACTTTTGGAAGAAGGCAATGGGCTAGATGTAGTTCAAAAAGTGAAGGAAGTCGTGTGATCAAACTTTCCAACAGTTTATCAGAATCACTCAGGTCTAAATCGTTGAGATTTAAGTATTCGAGTGAGGAAAGTTTGAAGAGCCACTCCGTGTTTTTCAAAATGATCCTAGAAGTTGAGAGATCAAGAGTTTCCAAGTCTGAGAGATTCCCCAATTGAGGTGGTACTTTCGAAACATCAAAAAAAATGCTCGAGAGATTGAGGTAGCGAAGTTTTCTTAGGGAACCGATGAATTCTGGCATTTGGGTGAAGCTATTAAAACTTAAGTCCAAATGTCTTAAGTGTTTCAACTCAAGAAGAGAAGAGTCGATGTCACCACTAAAACCAACTCTTGCATCCTGATCATCTGACAAGTATCCATGAAGATCAAGCTTTATAACATGATTAGTTATGTTGCTGCATCCAACACCTCTCCATAAGCAGCAATCATTGGACCTTCTATGACTACTCAAAGAAGAGAGTATGTCATAATCATCAACTAACCCATTTTTCAGTTTAAGTAGTGCTCTTCGCTCCCTCTCAATGCACCGTGTTTCAGCAGAAACAAGGCTGGTGCAGCATATGAAAAGAACAAGTAACGACAGGGAAATCTGCTGCCATTGCATTCTACTTCTTCCCATGGATTGAAAATAGATATCTATGAGGATGGATGAAAGCCCAGTATTACTAGTATTTATATCCGGTCAGAAATATTAATAGTAATAATTCTCATGTATTAGACGTTTTCAAAGAGTCGACTCTTAACATAAATAACGTAGGCCGCAATATTTTGGGTAAAAGGTCGACGACCTGGTAAATATATTACTCCAAAAAACATTTAAGTACTACGGATATGAGTGAATCTCATATCTCAGCCCGTTACATAGGCGAAAAGATTACATAACAAGACACTTCCTATTTTCTAGACAAGAAAACAAACCACTACCACATAATATTGAAAGACTCGGACAAACATATAAACTACTTCCTACGACCTTGGAGATTAAAGCCATAAATGGCATTAAGAGCATCCAATTCCCCAGGGAGATCGTAAATTTGTTTCGAGTAATCATCATAGTCATCAAGCTCATCTTCACGTTCATGACCTCCACCAAAAAGATTTGCTGATTCATCAAACGTGTTAAGAACCTCCTCCTCCTCACTATCAGAAACCACAACGTTACCCACCTTGGAAAATGGGTTAGCCCTATTAGTGACAGAGGCGGACGGAATAGGATGACCTACATCATCCACAAGAATAGCTTTCCCATCAATAAGTAGCTTTTCAAGCTTACTAATTTTCTCCACAATAGGAGTAGAACCAACTTCCTTAGTCCTCATTGAATCACCCACAAGCGGTTCTTGTGATGTAGTACTAGTACTAATCGACACATCCTCATTAACTTCCATTGTACGACCATCATCCACATCCTTATTGGTATCAATATTAGGAATACCAAACCCATCTGTATCATCCATATTAAGCGCATCAAACTGATTAGATGTAGTGATTTTCGTTCCACTTATACTAGCCACATCGGAAGCATTCTTCTTAGCAACAGCAACTTTCTTAGGTTCAGGAGGAGTTTTTTTGGGTTGGTAATGAAGCTGCTTACCCACAACAGGTTTAGTAAAACCTCCTTGACCCGGCTTTGTTGAACCAACTTGCTTTCCCTTCTTCTTAGTGTTAACAATCTTGAAACCATCATTGACATTCATAGTAGGTTGAGCAGGAGGCACAACAACTTTAGGACAATCCACCAAATTATGACCAAAAACCTTACACTTATCACATCGAGGTGGTTTCCATTCATATTCAACACGAATCTTCTCAATCGTCGAACCCGTACCATCAAGTAAAGGTATCTCAACAGTGATGCTTTCCCGAAACACCTCATCCGATTTCACTTCAATCATACACCTAGCAAAGCTACTCCTACCCTAAGATTCCCTGCACATTTGACTAGTAAAGGCATCTAACCTTTTGGGCGTACCAATCAATGTAGCAAGAAGACTAAGACCGTCATCCGAGAACATAGCAAGAGGGACATCATGAAATTTAACTGATTGGCCCAGAACTAGTCAACTTTTATTAGTCAACCACTTGTGAATGGTCAACCGTAAAAGTCAAACTAACCAAGCCAATACTCCGTGGATAGTATAGTGTTTCCCCGGTTCGTTAAAGTCCCAGCGAGATTGAAATGGTGCTTTTGGAATCGTTTATGAGTGAGTGGGACTGAGGACAGTAGCCCAGATGATATGGAATTGATTTTGCTACTGTTATTTTGGTATTGGTGCACAGATATAATATACACAAAAATCAGATACCAGATATATGCACAAATTCACAATTAAGATCACGTATCGGACTGGAAAAGTGGGTTTTTGGAATTTATCAAACTACAGGGGGTGCTTTTGACACTTTTCAAAAGTTAAAATTAAAAATGAAAATGAAATTATAAAAGTGATTAAAATACTATTAAAATATT
The DNA here is from genome assembly GCA_030686995.1 of Artemisia argyi. Lineage (NCBI taxonomy): Eukaryota > Viridiplantae > Streptophyta > Magnoliopsida > Asterales > Asteraceae > Artemisia > Artemisia argyi. The sequence goes on from CM060684.1 coordinate 21,131,285, forward strand.
ATTTAATTAATTAAACTATTTAAAATCTAAATTAAAACCTAATTTAAATAAACTAAAAATGACAAATGATTTAAATTAAACTAAAAATTAACAAAAATATTTTCTAAACCTAAATTAGAACTTGAAGAAAGTATAAAAAATTAAAAATAATATTTTTGTCTTTTTGTGGTTTAGTTATTAATTAAAAACTATTTAACTTAATTAAACTAATTAAACTACTTTTAATTTATATTAATACTAAATTAACTTAGAAAATTAAGATAAAATTTATAAAATTACTTAACCATCACTGGAATCCTACAAAATTATAAAAACTCTAAAAATTATGATTTAAGATTAAACAACTAATTATTTACCTTTTAATTAACTTAAGTCTATTTTAAACAAATAAAATAAGAAAAATAGAAAATGAACAGTAGAATCTCAAATTTTATTTTCTAAAAACTTATTAGACTATATTAGAACTAGGAAAATTATAAAAACTAAATTTAACCTTATAAAAACTAAATAAGCTATTTAATACTTGATATTAATTAATAATAAAGAAAATTAAAATTAAATCTAATTAACACTAAATGATAGAATAAAAATCTGAAAAAATTATCAAAATTACTTTACTATATAAGGTATTTAATAAAAATATAAAAACACTAGTGACTTAATTAAAATATAAAAATGAAAATTAAAATTAACTTGAATTAAATAGAAACTATCACTTACTTTAACTTTGATTTTTTTGGATTTTTCTTTTATAAAACTATTTTACTACTAAATATGAAAGACTTTTGTGAAAACACTTTGAAAATTAGCTTATTTATAAGCTGTAAACACCCCCTTGGCTTACATAGTTGACTTATGTTGACTGTGTGGTCAATTGTGGTCAAATGGCTTAAGGTGGGGTCTACAATGGTAAAAATGAGTCTCAGCAAGTTTAATAATCACAAATAAGCAATAAACACAAACACTAGATCACAAATAAGCTGATTAAGATGAAAATAAGCACTTTGCACTTTGCACTTATGACTCAGAACTGGGACAAACTTTGTGGCAACTTATTGTGGGGTCCACTGGGTACCAGGTCAAACAAAGGGTCAATCCCTGATCTATGGTAGGAAGGGGGTTGTAAGAACCTAATTATGGGGTCTGGGGTCCACTGAGGTGGTCACAAAACACCACCAAAGTGGTGGTGGTGAGTGACTGGTCTGCTGCACAGGGCAGCTTATTGCCTTGCAGCCTACTTCAAGGGGCTGTGGGGCCCAGGACAAAAATCACAAAAATATAAGCTAAGTAGGATACTGAGGTTGAGGTGGTAATCTTTAACTAGGAAAAAGTTTTAGGGTCTCAATCCAAACAAATAAATCAAAACAATTCTTGGAAGTTTTGCAAAAATCTGAGGGATATCAATTTGACTTTTGATATAACTTTGCTAGTTTGACTTTTATGAGTTTCTAACACTCACTACTTATTAAATAAGTTGAAATAAGCTAAGATAAAGTTAAATTAATCTAAACCTACTACTAATAACCTAATTTGAGGGTTTGTGGGACTAAATTCCTTGACAGTGGACTGTCAAGGAGTTTGGAAAATGATTTTGACTTTTAGACCTATACTTACCCAATTTTATGACTTGCTTAACTAGCTTAGACCTAATATGACTTGACTGAACCAGAAGTTACAACCAATTCATCCTTGAACACAATGAACACAGATTATCCAAACACACCCTTAAATTTAGGTATTGATGATTTTCAAAGCAAATGATGGTTTTAATCCATGAAACTGATTCAGATTATTATAATATGATAATACAAGACCAACTAAGCATGAAATAGCAATAACACAAGTATAAAACACAATTTTGTCAAAGATAAGTTTTTGACTGTGAGATTTTCAATTTTTTTAGCACCAAGTTAATCTAATTAACAAGTAAACTATATTATACTATATTATGACTAATAACACCAAATAAGCATAAAAGCATTCAGATAAGCATAAATAAGCTAAGCTACAGTAGATGAAAGAAATGAATTTTCAAAAGCTTACAAGGTGCATTCCAGCTTATGCCAAGAACCAAGAACCATAACCATCACCTAATATCCCCCATGGGATTCTAAACCAAGGCCATCCAAGATATACCTTGCTCCAGCTTTGATAACCATGATGGTGATACCTTTGACTTTTCTTGACTTTTTGTTATTTTGAGCTTTTGATAACTAAACTGACTTTTAAAGTTTCTAAAAGCTTTTATAAGCTTTCTAGGAGCTTAAGAGTCCAGTATATTACACACTAACTATCATTAAGCTAAGCAGCTTATTGAAATTTTGAAATAAACTTGCAATAGATGAAACAGTTGGAGAAACCTGAAATTTATTGATCAAAAGGGATTACAATACATGAAAGATGATTAAAACACTGCTTAAAAGCTTTAAGTTATACTAATAATTGAAATTGCATTTAAACGAAATACATAAAACTAAAATTAACTAACTACTTCATCATCTTGCAATCTTTTCCTTTTATAGCTGAATATTAGGGTTCCCATCAAGCTTCTGAGCATATCCCACCATTCTTTAATAATTTTGGTCCACTCCTGAGTTGACACGTATTTTTGGCGGGAAAGAAACAATTTGCAAATTGTTCTGATACACGCAATGGGGAGGGGGATAGCATTAATTGCTGAGGTGAGGGTAGGTGCAGAGGGGTGTGGGAGGGTGATGATGGCTTGGGGCAAGTGGTGGTGGTGGACTGGGGTGGTTTTGCAGGTTACGGGGTGGTTTTTGGGGGGAGATGGTGGTTTGGTCAAAGTGGGTTTGACCGTTGGTTATTTAAAACGGTTTTACGGAATTGGGCTTAAGGTTGGGCCTGGTGGGTTTGTTTATGAAGTGGATTGGATTGGATTGTTGTTTGGACTTTTGTTATTTATTCATGATCCGGTTTTGGCTTTTGTTTACACAAGGACTATTTTTGTAATTTGTCGAAAGTTTGAGGGATGGAATTGGCATGTTTCCAAAGTATTTCCAAGGGTATATTATGCCACATTATGAATAGTGTAAGGTCCTGTGATGATTTTTCAATTTTATTTTCACCAGGGACTGAAACCGTCAAACTTTCAAACTTCAGGGACCATTTGTGTAATTTTCACCAAACTTTCCACCAAGGACCAATCCTGTCATAAAAGGTTAGTGCAAGGACAAAATTTGTTTTTCTCAAAGTTTTTCATATCCCAGGGACCATTTTTGACAATTTTCAAAGTTCAGGGACTAAACTTGACATTTTATGAAACTTTTCACCAAAGGATTAATTATGTAACTTTTTTATTTATAAGGACCTTTGGTGACTTTTTCAAGTTTTTAGAATGACCAGGGACTAGATTTGACAACTTTTGAAAGTTGGGGGACTGAAACTGCCAATTATGCAAACTTTGTGCGTTTTTCATCTGTTTTTGGTATTTTTGCATTTGAGACATGTAAAACACTTTCCTGAGATATTTTCACTATTTTGATTCATTATTGAGTGTTTTTGGATGTTTTGGCAGTTCAGAAATGGTAAAAATGATGAGTATTTACACACTCATCAATCCCCCACACTAAAACATTACTAGTCCCTAGCAATCTTTTGAGAAAAACTTAATGGATTTGAAACTCTTTACCAAAAGCCATTACTTCTGGAGTAGCCAGGTGTAAGAACTGTGGCACACCTGATAACCGTGTGATTTTGAGCAAACCACCAGCTGTCAACGGATTTGATTTGTCTTTACCAAAAGTCGTTTGCTTCTGGACTAGCCAGCATCTTGATGGACTAAGTCAACATCTTGGTGAGCTGAATACCAATTATGGATTTTCCACTGCCTTTACCACAAGCCATAATCTTGTGGGCTAGCCAACTCATTTGCTTATGAGGATGCGGGGGAGCTGAGGAACCATGCAATTTTTGGCAAACTGCCAGCCATCAACGGGTTTGAGATGTCTTTACCAAGAGCCGTTTGCTCCTGGACTAGCCAATCCCTTTGTCATTTAGACTTTGGCGGACTGATAACCACAAAAATTTTGGAATAAAGTGAAAAATTTTGAAAAATTTAGGCCTAAAATGGGGGTACTTAGAAAGTTTTGTGATAAAATTCGCAAGAATTTCCCCCCCCCCCCCCCCCCCACACTAGAACTGAATATTGTCCTCAATATTCAAAGTCCCGGCTATTATGCCGAATCTCTGAACGGGAAAAGCTAATATTCGATGCTAACTGTGGAAATTTTTATTTTTCACTTTATTTTATCTGTACATACAACCATTTTTTTTTTTTTTTTTTTTTTTTTTTTTTTTGTAATCACTACCTCCCAGGCTTGTGTCAGGTTTACCACGCTAGCTAATCACTTGTGAATGATTAACTGTAAGAAATTTGCCCTGACAGCCCGGGAGTTGAATGATAAAGTATATAATATACATACAAAACATGATTATTGAATTTTGAAACATATTTACTTTTGAAATGGTGGGGGATGGCCACTCCCCCACACTAGGGTGGTAGAAAGTAGAAAGAAGTCAGAAATACGGGTGAAAACCCATATATGCTGCTAATTTTTGTTCACCGAGTCACTAGCTTGACTCGATCCCCGAATTCATTGGTCCATGGGGAAAGTTTGGAGATCCGGGACAACCATGGGTGGTGTGTCCTCTCCAAAATAATGTTTCAATCTATGACCATTCACTTTGAAGTTGGGACCTTCGGGTTGAGATAACTCAACAGTCCCGTATGGGTAAACTTTAGCAATAGTGAATGGTCCGGTCCATCGGGTTTTTAACTTCCCCGAGAAGATCTTTAATCTTGAGTTGAAAAGAAGGACTCTGTCACCGACGTTGAAAACGCGGTTCTTAATCTTAGAGTCGTGAATCTTCTTTGTCTTTTCTTTGTAGATCAAAGAGTTCTCGTAGGCTTGATCACGAAGTTCGTTTAATTCATTGATTTGAACCTTACGGTGATCACCCGCTTTATGAAGGTCGTAGTTAGCATGTTTCAAGGCCCAGTAGGCCTTGTGCTCAAGCTCGATCGGTAAATGACACGCCTTCCCGTATACAAGCTTGTATGGAGTACACCCGATGGGTGTTTTGTAAGCTGTACGGAAGGCCCAGAGTGCATCATCTAGTTTATCCGACCAGGAAGCACGGTTTTCACCTACTGTCCTCTCAAGAATCCGTTTAATACCACGGTTGGAAACCTCCACCTGCCCACTTGTTTGGGGGTGATACGCGGTAGAAAGACGATGAGTAACACCGTACTTCGGCATGACTTTTGCAAATTGATCATTGCAAAAGTGAGTACCGCGATCACTAATGATGGTACGTGGGGTTCCAAAACGAGCAAAGAGGGATTTCAAGAATTTCACAACTACTCGGGCATCGTTAGTGGGTAAGGCCTTAGCCTCAACCCATTTTGACAAGTAGTCAACAGCCACGAGTATGTATTTGTTTCCACGAGAAGATGGAAATGGCCCCATAAAGTCAATGCCCCAGACGTCAAAGATTTCACAAACTTGAATAGCATTTTGCGGCATTTCGTTCTTTTGTGAAATATTCCCGTGACGCTGACAAGCATCACAGGCTTTGACTAACTCGTGGGCATCCTTATAGATTGTGGGCCAATAGAAACGAGAATCAAACACCTTTTTGGCGGTGTAGTTAGGACTATGGTGGCCCCCGGTGGGTCCAGCATGGCAAGCCTTGAGAATATCAGTGGCTTCCTGTCCGTATACACATCGCCTGATGACTTGATCGGCACAGATTTTGAAGAGGAAGGGGTCGTCCCAGAAGTAATGTTTAACGTCTTTGAAGAATTTTTTCTTTTGTTGGGACGTTAACCCCTTCACTATGAAGTTACCCGCATGGTAATTTGCAAAGTCGGCAAACCATGGGGTAGTAGAGTTACCACAAAAAGCAACCGCATTGAGTGTCTCGAGAGGAAATGTTTCATTTATTTCCTTTTTCTCGGACACATCTTGATGAGGGTTCTCTAATCATGAGAGATGATCAGCAGCAAGGTTCTCGGCTCCCTTTTTATCACGGATAATGATATCAAATTCCTGAAGGAGGAGAACCCAACGGAGAAGCCTCGGCTTTGCATCTTGTTTTGCAAATAGGTATTTCAAAGCCGAGTGATCTGTGTACACTACGCATTTAGTCAAGATTAGGTATGACCGGAATTTCTCAAAGGCATACACCACAGCTAGGAGTTCTTTTTCAGTGGTGGTGTAATGACCTTGAGCCTCAGTCATAGTTTTGCTTGCGTAGTGTATGGGCTGAAAGTATTTTGCTTTTCGTTGCCCCAAGACCGCACCTATGGCAAAATCACTGGCATCGCACATAAGCTCAAAAGGTTGGTCCCAATCGGGGGCAACAAGAATCGGTGCCTCGGTAAGCTTTTTCTTTAATGTTTCAAAAGCTTCGATGCACTCAGGAGAGAAGATGAAAGGAGCATCCTTTTCGAGGAGATGGGTCATAGGCCGAGCAATCTTAGAAAAATCTTGGATAAACCTACGGTAGAAGCCGGCATGACCCAAAAAGCTCCTAACACCTTTTACGGTGGTGGGATGAGGTAATTTGGCAATGACATCGATTTTAGCTCTGTCAACCTCGATCCCGTTTTTTGAAATTTTATGGCCGAGGACAATGCCCTCCTTGACCATAAAGTGGCTCTTCTCCCAGTTGAGACTTAGATTCGTTTCTTTGCAATGTTTAAGCATCTGTTCCAAGTGGGAGAGGCAAGTCTGAAATGAATCCCCGATGACTGAAAAGTCATACATGAATACCTCCATAGTTTTCCCGATCATGTCGGAAAAAATAGACATCATGCACCTCTGGAACGTGCCTGGTGCATTACATAAGCCGAAAGGCATACGTCTGTAAGCAAAAGTTCCGTAGGGGCATGTGAAGGTAGTTTTCTCTTGATCCTGGGGATCAATGGGGATTTGGAAGTAACCCGAGAAGCCATCGAGGAAGCAGTAGTATTCATTCCCCGCAAGTCTTTCGAGCATCTGGTCCATAAAAGGGAGAGGAAAATGGTCTTTACGGGTGGCTTCATTTAACTTTCGATAGTCAATACAAACACGCCAACCCATGACCAAACGAGTTGGAATCAACTCGTTATCCTCGTTGGTGACAACGTTGATGCCACCCTTTTTGGGAACACAATGAATTGGGCTAACCCAAGGACTGTCAGATATAGGGTAAATCAATCCCGCATCAAGAAGTTTAAGAACTTCTTGTTTGATAACTTCGTGGATTTTGGGATTTACCCTTCTCTGATGTTGCACAGCTGGCTTTAAGTCATCCTCCATTAATATTTTATGAGTACAAAAGTTCGGGCTTATGCCCTTAATGTCGGAGAGTTTCCAAGCAATTGCTTGCTTGTTTGACTTAAGAACCTTTAGGAGTGCAGCCTTTTCCTCATCTTTTAAGTCTTTGGCAATAATGACGGGTAATTTATTATCACCCTCCAGAAATGCATATTCTAGATGAGGAGGCAAGTCCTTGAGCTCAACCTCGGGAAAGTCTTCAGTTATTTTAACATTTTTGACTTCCGCTTTATGAAGTATTTGTGGAGACGGAGAGGGTGAAGGATCGTCATTTAACAATCTTTCAAGGAGAAGAATGTCCCCCTCCGGGTCAAGATAGTTTTCATCAACTCCATCGGGAATTGAGCTATCTTGAGCAAGAAAAGCCTCGAGCTCTTCCAAAAGGAAGTCACTTCCCTCAAACGGAGTGAGGGAAGGGGAAGAGTCGGAAATGATAGGGTCAGTAGAAAGACTGCCACTGGATGAGAAACCAAGGACTTCTTGGGACGATTCCTCCGACGCAATATCGATGATGTCAATACGGTTAACCGTTTCAGCGTCATAATTGGAGGAATATCTTGAAGTCTGATCAAGATTGAATGTTATGGCTTCGCCATCAACACGTAGAGTGATTTCTTCTTCGAATACATCGATCAAAGCACGACCCGTTCTTAAGAATCCTCTCCCGAGAATGAGAGGAACTCGTGGGTCAGCATCGAAATCAACAATCACGAAATCTGCCGGAAAATGGAACTTTCCTACTTTCACGAAGATATCTTCGGCAATGCCGAGAGGACGGGATATGGTACGGTCTGCAAGCTCGAGTGTCATGCAGGTCGGAGTGAGAGCAGGGAGTGAGAGTCTTTTCCAGACGGTGTAAGGCATCAGGTTAATGCTTGCGCCAAGATCGGCCAAGGCAAAGCATTCAACCATCCCAGGGAAAACACAAGGAATGAGAAATTTCCCGGGATCTCCAAGCTTTTCGGGAAGCTTTTTCAAGAGCACTGCTGAGCAATGCTCGTTAAGAGGAGTTTTTGCCATCTCACAAAGTTTTTCTTTGTTGCTTATCAGATTTTTGATTGTCGAAGCAAACTTAGGCATGAGAAGAAGAGCGTCCGCGAAGCTAATATCAAAGTGTAATTCTTGGAAAATTTGATAAATTTTTTCCATCTGATGGTTAGCTTTTTCGCGGTTCTTTTGTTCATTCAATCGTGAAGGATATGGAATTGACGGCTTAGGATCATTCTTTGAGATTTCATCAGAACACACAGGAGGATCAAATACAACTTTCGGCTTACGAGCCGGAACCGGGACAACTTGAGGTTGGACGTTGTTGGTACCTCCATTATTAGTAGGAAGTACCTTGTCCGTAGTAACCTCAGGTTCACGTTCCGCTACCTTAGGAGGAGAAGAAGAGGTAGAAGGAATCGAGGGTCCATTGTATGATACCCTACTTCGGGTAGTGATCGCCTTGACATCGCCCCTCGGGTTAGCGATCGTGTTGCTCGGTAATGTACCCGGGCCCGAGGGTCGATCATTTAAAGACTTCTGAAGTTCAGAGATCGTCTTGATCAATAACCGATTTGTTTCCTCTTGTGCTTTCATGAATTGTTTAATTTCAGCATCGGAGGAAGACGGGGGTGGAACAACGTTTTGATTTTGAACAGGGGGATTTTGAACACGGTTGTTTTGAAAATTCCCTTGGTTTTGATTGTTGTTACCCTGAAAATTGTTTCTCTGATTGAAATTACCCTGATTGTAATTCCCTTGATTCTGGTTTCTTTGAAAATTTCCTTGAAAACCTTGGTTTTGATTGCTATTTTGAAAATTGTTTTGATTAAACTGGCCTTGATTTTGGTTCGGGTTTTGGAAATTTGAGTTTTGACCTTGGTTAAAATTCTGATTCGCGTTACGGTTTTGATTTTGGTTAAAACCGGGAGGTCCGAGAAAATTGTTGGAACGATAGCTTAAGAGATTACGGTCCCCTTGCGGTTGGTAAGAATTACCCCCCGTGTTGTAGGAACCGTTAGCAGTATAAACGTTCTCTTGAGGAAATTCAGCAGTAGCTGGACACTCGGAATACAGATGTGGGCCCCCACAAGTTTCACAACTTCGGGCCACGGCTTTCACTTGTTGATTTTGAACCTGATGTTGTATCGTTTGGTTCATTCTCAACACAGCCGTAGAAATATCATCCATCTTTTTGGTAAGAGCAATTATTTCAGGAGATGATGATGAGGGAGTAACGGAATTACATGACGCATCCCTCTCCGCAGAGGAATCCCAAAAGTTATGATGGGCAGTCATGTTTTCAATCAAGTCATAGCACTCCTCGGGATGCCTTTTCATAAAGGTCCCACCAGCAGCAGCATTGAGAATGTCTCGGTGCCTCAATGTCAGACCATTATAGAAGGTATCTATGATGGTAACTTGTAACATATTGTGGTTAGGGCACCGATCAATGGCTAGCTTATAACGCTCCCAAGCCTCAAAAAGAGACTCATCGGGACGTTGCCGGAAGTTGCTGATATCATTTCGTAACTTGGTAACCATGGATGGTGGAAAATATTTTGCTAGAAACTTGGTTACCATTTCATCAAAGGTTCGAATAGAATTCTTTGGGAGTCGGTCAAACCATGCAGTGGCATGATGAGTGAGAGAATAGGGGAAGAGGTATAGCCGAAGGGCATCATCGGTGACACCATGCTGTTTCATGCTTTGGGTGACCGTAAGATATTTGTCAAGATGCTTGTTGGCATCGTCACCCGGTAATCCGTGAAATTGACACGAATTCTGGACTTGTTGGATCATGTGATGCTTGAGGCCAAAGTCCGCAGCCCCAATAGTGAGTGGTGCAATAGGCCCACCCCGCCCTTGCATGGTAGGTTGGCACAGCTCCTCCATCGTTCGGAGATCGGGAGCTGGCTCATCCCTAGGAGGGTCAGGGGGTGGTAATGGTGGTGGTAGGCCAGCGGCCATTTCGGTTTCTGTATTAGACCGGGTACGTCTTTCTGTTTTTTATTCTTTGCTTGAGACCGAGTGCGCATGCACTAAAAACAATTTTTCAACACAAGTTCGAGGCAAAACCATAGTGAACTTAAACCAATAATCACAAGTGAGCAGCTTCTTTGAAAAAGGTACACTACTCACAGGGATACAAAGGCAAGTTTTAAATCTTAAGTTTGGGAACTTATTATGTTCACACCCCCAGTTGGTAGGTGTTCAGCCTTGGTTTGCGGTGGTAAGCTTTTATGTATTTATTATTTTGAAAATCTGCTTTAGGCTTACGGGTGTGTGTGCAGAAAACTTGGGAATTATTTTTTGGAACTGATTCGTTAACCGAAATCATTCTTTTAAGATTACTCGCAGGCTGGCGGGAGGAAGTAAATAGGTTTCCTCTTCAGTTCGCAATTTAATGTCAGAACTTACCTTAAACCAACTGTTTCAGGTTGTAATCTTAAAGGAAACGAAGTAATTTAACTTCACAGTTTGTTTTGTTGTTTTTGATTTTTTTGGTGTTTTTAACACTTTAGGAAAAGTGTTAATGAAAGTTTTTGATATGATTTTGTTTTTACAAAACTTTTTACAGGGAGGGTTTTGAAAACCACTAAACTTAAAACGATTTTAAAACACGCAACAACCTCCCCGGCAGCGGCGCCAAATTTTGATTGGCCCAGAACTAGTCAACTTTTATTAGTCAACCACTTGTGAATGGTCAACCGTAAAAGTCAAACTAACCAAGCCAATACTCTGTGGATAGTAAGTGTTTCCCCGGGTCGTTAAAGTCCCAGCGAGATTGAAATGGTGCTTTTGGAATCGTTTATGAGTGAGTGGGACTGAGGACAGTAGCCCAGATGATATGGAAATGATTTTGCTACTGTTATTTTGGTATTGGTGCACAGATATAATATTCACAAAAATCAGATACCAGATATATGCACAAATTCACAATTAAGATCACGTATCGGACTGAAAAAGTGGGTTTTTGGAATTTATCAAACTACAGGGGGTGCTTTTGACACTTTTCAAAAGTTAAAATTAAAAATGAAAATGAAATTAATAAAGTGATTAAAATACTATTAAAATAATATTTAATTAATTAAACTATTTAAAATCTAAATTAAAACCTAATTTAAATAAACTAAAAATGACAAATGATTTAAATTATACTAAAAATTAACAAAAATATTTTCTAAACCTAAATTAGAACTTGAAGAAAGTATAAAAAATTAAAAATAATATTTTTATCTTTTTGTGGTTTAGTTATTAATTAAAAACTATTTAACTTAATTAAACTAATTAAACTACTTTTAATTTATATTAATACTAAATTAACTTAGAAAATTAAGATAAAATTTATAAAATTACTTAACCATCACTGGAATCCTACAAAATTATAAAAACTCTAAAAATTATGTTTTAAGATTAAACAACTAATTATTTACCTTTTAATTAACTTAAGTCTATTTTAAATAAATAAAATAAGAAAAATAGAAAATGAACAGTAGAATCTCAAATTTTATTTTCTAAAAACTTATTAGACTATATTAGAACTAGGAAAATTATAAAAACTAAATTTAACCTTATAAAAACTAAATAAGCTATTTAATACTTGATATTAATTAATAATAAAGAAAATTAAAATTAAATCTAATTAACACTAAATGACAGAATAAAAATCTGAAAAAATTATCAAAATTACTTTACTATATAAGGTATTTAATAAAAATATAAAAACACTAGTGACTTAATTAAAATATAAAAATGAAAATTAAAATTAACTTGAATTAAATAGAAACTATCACTTACTTTAACTTTGATTTTTTTGGATTTTTCTTTTATAGAACTATTTTACTACTAAATATGAAAGACTTTTGTGAAAACACTTTGAAAATTAGCTTATTTATAAGCTGTAAACACCCCCTTGGCTTACACAGTTGACTTATGTTGACTGTGTGGTCAATTGTGGTCAAATGGCTTAAGGTGGGGTCCACAATGGTAAAAATGAGTCTCAGCAAGTTTAATAATCACAAATAAGCAATAAACACAAACACTAGATCACAAATAAGCTGATTAAGATGAAAATAAGCACTTTGCACTTTGAACTTATGACTCAGAACTGGGACAAACTTTGTGGCAACTTATTGTGGGGTCCACTGGGTACCAGGTCAAACAAAGGGTCAATCCCTGATCTATGGTAGGAGGGGGGTTGTAAGAACCTAATTATGGGGTCTGGGGTCCACTGAGGTGGTCACAAAACACCACCAAAGTGGTGGTGGTGAGTGACTGGTCTGCTGCACAGGGCAGCTTATTGCCCTGCAGCCTACTTCAAGGGGCTGTGGAGCCCAGGACAAAAATCACAAAAATATAAGCTAAGTAGGATACTGAGGTTGAGGTGGTAATCTTTAACTAGGAAAAAGTTTTAGGGTCTCAATCCAAACAAATAAATCAAAACAATTCTTGGAAGTTTTGCAAAAATCTGAGGGATATGAATTTGACTTTTGATATAACTTTGCTAGTTTGACTTTTATGAGTTTCTAACACTCACTACTTATTAAATAAGTTGAAATAAGCTAAGATAAAGTTAAATTAATCTAAACCTACTACTAATAACCTAATTTGAGGATTTGTGGGACTAAATTCCTTGACAGTGGACTGTCAAGGAGTTTGGAAAATGATTTTGACTTTTAGACCTATACTTACCCAACTTTATGACTTGCTTAACTAGCTTAGACCTAATATGACTTGACTGAACCAGAAGTTACAACCAATTCATCCTTGAACACAATGAACACAGATTATCCAAACACACCCTTAAATTTAGGTATTGATGATTTTCAAAGCAAATGATGGTTTTAATCCATGAAACTGATTCAGATGATTATAATATGATAATACAAGACCAACTAAGCATGAAATAGCAATAACACAAGTATAAAACACAATTTTGTCAAAGATAAGTTTTTGACTGTGAGATTTTCAATTTTTTTAGCACCAAGTTAATCTAATTAACAAGTAAACTATATTATACTATATTATGACTAATAACACCAAATAAGCATAAAAGCATTCAGATAAGCATAAATAAGCTAAGCTACAGTAGATGAAAGAAATGAATTTTCAAAAGCTTACAAGGTGCATTCCAGCTTATGCCAAGAACCAAGAACCACAACCATCACCTAATATCCCCCATGGGATTCTAAACCAAGGCCATCCAAGATATACCTTGCTCCAGCTTTGATAACCATGATGGTGATACCTTTAACTTTTCTTGACTTTTTGTTATTTTGAGCTTTTGATAACTAAACTGACTTTTAAAGTTTCTAAAAGCTTTTATAAGCTTTCTAGGAGCTTAAGTGAGCTTAAGAGTCCAGTATATTACACACTAACTATCATTAAGCTAAGCAGCTTATTGAAATTTTGAAATAAACTTGCAATAGATGAAACAGTTGGAGAAACTTGAAATTTATTGATCAAAAGGGATTACAATACATGAAAGATGATTAAAACACTGCTTAAAAGCTTTAAGTTATACTAATAATTGAAATTGCATTTAAACGAAATACATAAAACTAAAATTAACTAACTACTTCATCATCTTGCAATCTTTTCCTTTTATAGCTGAATATTAGGGTTCCCATCAAGCTTCTGAGCATATCCCACCATTCTTTAATAATTTTGGTCCACTCCTGAGTTGACACGTATTTTTGGCGGGAAAGAAACAATTTGCAAATTGTTCTGATACACGCAATGGGGAGGGGGATAGCATTAATTGCTGAGGTGAGGGTAGGTGCAGAGGGGTGTGGGAGGGTGATGATGGCTTAGGGCAAGTGGTGGTGGTGGACTGGGGTGGTTTTGCAGGTTACGGGGTGGTTTTTGGGGGGAGATGGTGGTTTGGTCAAAGTGGGTTTGACCGTTGGTTATTTAAAACGGTTTTAGGGAATTGGGCTTAAGGTTGGGCCTGGTGGGTTTGTTTATGAAGTGGATTGGATTGGATTGTTGTTTGGACTTTTGTTATTTATTCATGATCCGGTTTTGGCTTTTGTTTACACAAGGACTATTTTTGTAATTTGTCGAAAGTTTGAGGGATGGAATTGGCATGTTTCCAAAGTATTTCCAAGGGTATATTATGCCACATTATGAATAGTGTAAGGTCCTGTGATGATTTTTCAATTTTATTTTCACAAGGGACTGAAACCGTCAAACTTTCAAACTTCAGGGACCATTTGTGTAATTTTCACCAAACTTTCCACCAAGGACCAATCCTATCATAAAAGGTTAGTGCAAGGACAAAATTTGTTTTTCTCAAAGTTTTTCATATCCCAGGGACCATTTTTGACAATTTTCAAAGTTCAGGGACTAAACTTGACATTTTGTGAAACTTTTCACCAAAGGATTAATTATGTAACTTTTTTATTTATAAGGACCTTTGGTGACTTTTTCAAGTTTTTAGAATGACCAGGGACTAGATTTGACAACTTTTGAAAGTTGGGGGACTGAAACTGCCAATTATGCAAACTTTGTGCGTTTTTCATCTGTTTTTGGTATTTTTGCATTTGAGACATGTAAAACACTTTCCTGAGATATTTTCACTATTTTGATTCATTATTGAGTGTTTTTGGATGTTTTGGCAGTTCAGAAATGGTAAAAATGATGAGTATTTACTATAGGTGATGTATGAAAATAAAATATATAAATATCAAATAAACGCAGCGGAACAAACATCACCCACACGGATCCATAGAGCCATATGATCAAT
Organism: Artemisia argyi; assembly: GCA_030686995.1. NCBI lineage: Eukaryota > Viridiplantae > Streptophyta > Magnoliopsida > Asterales > Asteraceae > Artemisia > Artemisia argyi. The sequence goes on from CM060684.1 coordinate 21,146,366, forward strand.
CTAAATAAAAACAAATTGAACATATATGTTTTATACCTTTGTAGCGTGTACCGGGAATCACCAACAAAGTCACCACCACGAATGTTAATAGAAACCCAAGAGATCAATAAGGTTGATCTCCTCTATGTGTGAAACACACTACACCTCACCGTATACCCCTTGGATGCTAGTCCTTGTACCCGTAACCTTCAAATGGCCTTTGATTAAACAAGAATCAAGGATTTGATTATGAAAAAACAAAACCCTAGGAGAGGGTGTTTGTTTGCCGTGAGTTAGAGGGAGAGAGGGAGGAGAGAATTTTGGAAAATTGGTTATCTAATTGTGAGGAGATATCTCACATATATCTTGACCAAATTCAAAACCAAATCTCCCCTTTGTAACTCCCTATGGCCGGCCACCCTATGGGCCTTATGGGCCTCCCATAAGTTTTTCCAAGTCCAATTAATTAAGTCCATTACTTAATTATTAGAAGCCCGATAGAGTTTCCTAGTTACGTAAGGTTATTTACATGTCGTAAGTACAATAATTACAACATAAAGAGGTACCTAAGTGTATATGTGTGTGACCCCATAGGCTCACATATGACTAGCCATATAATTATTTATTATGACACGAGCATACTCCAACAGCTCCCACTTGCGACGTCATAATAATCAAGTAATTATACAAGCAAAGGTTAGCGTCTAGCAACACGCCAATGCCCCTAGAAATATGTGAGGGTAGTTTCTTAAACTTCTCAATTAAATGGTTTTAATGTCATCTTTCCTTTTGTTACAGATACTATGTTGAACACTAGACATGGATCTAAGTCATTCAATTTGTTCAACTATTCTGTTTCTCGATCTAAATATTGAACAAGATTACCAAGTGAATTAAGATTCATCTTAATCTCATTTGGGTACGGCCAAACAAACATCTGTTCAATTCATCGAGGGGCCCAATAGTATCTAACTCCATGACATGTGGAGGAACAAATCCTGTTTTGACTGCACGTGTCATTCATGTGTTTCAAATTACTCCTGAAAATGGTTTTTATAACTACCTTATTCAGGACAGCGTTTAACCATATCAAAGAATAAAATTCCGCACATGCAAGACCTACTTGCATCTCAAGTCTAAGGATAAGAGACATAACCATTTGCGAGATTCACTATTGACGCCGATCCATGCAGTGAAATCTCGAAGGTTGGGTCAGTCCAATGTTCATCACAATGAACAACATATGAGTTTGGCAAATAAATCACCAACACGCTCACATTTGCCTTAATTCAATGATACTCCCATATCATCAACTGACAATGGACAATTTTGAATAATTAAATCATTCATGGATTAAACATGCAAAAATGGAATACAGTTGATATGTATGAAAACGACTATAACCATTACATCAATTCATTAAAGATATAAACTGTTCAACATTCCAATTATTTAAAATACTAAAAACAGATTTACATGAGACTATTAGCAGGTCGCAGCCCAATGTTCCTAGCATGCTCCACATGTTTGGTACAAGACATTGGTTTAGTAAAAGGATCAGCTAAATTGTCATCTGTGTGAACTTTGAGGAGACGAATATCACCACTTTCGATAACTTCTCGAATATAGTGAACTTTCCGACGAAAGTGTTTGGCACCCTTTAGAACACCTGGTTCATTAGCTATGATTATGGCACCGGAATTATCGCAGTACATATCCATAGGTCATTCATTGCTGGGAACAACGCCAAGCCCAGAAATGAATTTCCGTATCCAAACTGCCTCCATTGCAGCTTCTAAAGCAGCTATATATTCAGCTTCTGTAGAGGACATCGCAAGTGTGCTTTGTTTGGCACTCTTCCAGTCAACAGCACCTCCATTCATGACGAAAACATATCCTGTTTGGGATTTGATGTCATCACGATCTGTCTCCCAGCTCGCATCAGTATAACAAGTAACACTGAGCTCACGTTCGACATCACCACCATAAACAAGAAACATATCTTTAGTATTCCGCAGATACTTCAATATGTTCTTAACAGCAGTCCAGTGACATTCTCCTGGATTCTGTTGAAATCTACTCGTTAGGTTCTGAGAGAACGCTACATCAGGTCTAGTGCACCTAACCGCATACATGATGGATCCCACAGCCGAAGCATAGGGGATTCCCTTCATCCTTTTCACCTCGGCGGGTGTAGAGGGTCCTTGAGCCTTGCTTAATTCCGTATTTGGTTGCATTGGAAGACTTCCACGTTTGGAATCTTGCATTCTAAATCTCTTCAGGATTTTTTCAATGTATGCACTTTGACACAAGCCGATTAACCGCTTTGATCTATCTCGATAGATCTTGACTCCAAGTATGTACGATGCTTCTCCTAAATCTTTCATTTCAAAACATTTTCCAAGCCAGGATTTTACATCTTGTAGCATTGGAATGTTGTTTCCTATGAGTAATATGTCATCGACATATAAGATTAGGAATGCGACTATACTTCCACTAGTGTTTATGTATACACATGGCTCATCGGGATTTTGAGCGAAACCAATCTTCTTGATTTCCTCATCAAATCTCTTGTTCCAGCTTCTAGATGCTTGCTTCAACCCATAAATGGATTTTTTAAGCTTGCATACTCTGCTAGGATACTTTGGATTCACGAAGCCCTCGGGTTGCACCATATAAACGTCCTCGTTTAGGTGGCCGTTCAAGAAGGCAGTCTTGACATCCATTTGCCAAATCTCATAGTCATAATACGCTGCTATGGCTATAAGAATCCTAATTGCTTTAATGTCTGCAACAGGCGAGAAGGTTTCATCATAGTCAATTCCGTAGATTTGAGTGAAACCTTTTGCTACAAGACGAGCTTTATAGGTGTGTTCATTTCCATCCACATCGGTCTTTATCTTGTAGAGCCATTTGCTCCCAACGGTTTTAGCATTGGGAGGTAGTTCTACTTCGACCCAGACATCATTGTCTTCCATGGATTTCATTTCCACATTCATAGCATCGTTCCACTTCTCGCGTTGAGGACACGATATAGCTTCCCGATAGTTAGCGGGTTCACAATGATCCCCTAACTCATGTTCCTCAGCATCGATATAAAAACCATATCGTTCAGGTGCTTGAGGTATCCTTTCGGATCTACGAATGGGAGCAACATCTCGAAGAGGCTCAACATTTTCATGCTCAGTCTCATTTTGATGTTCACTAGTGTTACTAGAAGGTTGTGCATCTTCGCTTTGAAGTTCATCAAAGTCTACTTTGCTCCCACTTGCTTCTTGTGAGATGAGACTGTTCTCAAAAAACTCAGCATATCGAGCAACAAATATTTTGTTCTCGGTTGGGTAGTAGAAATAGTAACCCATCGTTTCCTTTGGGTATCCTACAAAGATACACTTGATAGCTCTAGGCTCAAGTTTGTTTGGCGTATCTCGTTTAACGAGAGCCTCACAACCCCAGACTTTCAAGTAAGACAGATTAGGGACCTTCCCATGACATATTTCGTATGGAGTCTTATCAACCTTCTTAGTTGGAACCATATTGAGTATGCGTGCAGCAGACTCTAGAGCATAACCCCAAAAGGACATTGGCAATGTTGTTAGACTCATCATAGATCGAACCATGTCTTGCAAGGTTCGATTTCTCCTTTCAAACACACCATTGTGTTGTGGTGTATATGGAGGAGTGAATTGTGAGACTATCCCACACCTTTTTAGATGATCTAAAAACTCTTGACTCATATATTCACCTCCTCGATCGGATCGAAGAGCCTTAATGGTCTTGCCAAGCTGATTCTCTACTTCACTTTGGAAGACTTTAAACGTTTCAAAGGCTTCATGTTTATGTTTAATCAGGTAAACATAACCATATCTACTGAAATCATCAGTAAAAGTAATGAAGTAGTTAGCTCCTTCTCTAGACATTGTTCTAAATGGGCCACATACATTAGTATGAATGAGTCCAAGTAGATCTGTAGCTCTTTCTCCAACATGGGAAAAAGGCTTTCGTGCCATCTTACCAGATATGCAAGAAATACATTTATCAAACGACACATTGTCGATTGACTCTAAAAGCCCATCATGTTGTAGCTTCGTAATGCGTTTCTTGTTTATGTGACAAAGACGACAATGCCATAAAAAAGTGGAATCCAAATTACGTTTGGATTTCTTATTGCTAACAGTATATATAGAACTATTGTTTGAAATAGGATCACGCATATCAATTTCAAACATGCCATCACGTGGAATAGCATTAAAATAAAACACATTATCCTTAGAAACAGAAATGCCAAAATCCGTAAAAGTATGAATGAAACCATCATCTTTCAAACGCGAAAGTGAAACAACACCTCTAGTGATAGTAGGTGCAAAATGGCAATTATTTAAAACAATAACTAGTCCATTTAGGAGGATAAGATCAAAGCTCCCAATTGCTTCCACAGCTGCACGATCGCCATTACCAACGTACAGATGTAAAGCTCCTTGCTTCAGCTTTCGACTTCCCCTAAGCCCCTGCACATTATTACAAATGTGAGTACCACAACCAGTATCATATACCCAGGTTTTGTTAGGAAAAGTATAAAGTTCTATAGTGAAGATACCTGATGTGCTAGCAACGCTAGCTTTGTTCTTCTTTAGCCCTTCCAGGTAGGCGTGACAGTTGCGCCTCCAGTGTCCTACCACTCCACAATGGTGGCAGACGGTGTCCTTGGCTGGGTGCTCCTTCTTGGCAGGTGGGGGGATTTTGGGTTTGGGGGCATAAGCAAGCTTAGCCTTGCCTTTCCCTTGTCCCTTGCCAGGTGCCTGCGGTTTTCCCTTGTTCTTTTTCTGAATTCTACCTTGGTTGATAGCTAGGACAAGTGGAGCCTTCTTGGGCATGCCTTTCTCTGCAAGTTTCAACATGTTATGCAGTTCGGCAATGGTTTTTCCCATGCTGTGCATGTTGTAGTTCTGCACAAATTGGTCATAATCCTTCGACATTGAGGTAAGTATCATGCTCACTCCAAGGATTTGAGGCATGGGGTATCCCAGTCGCTCCATCTGATCCAGATAGCTTTTCATTTTCATGACAGAGCTACTGACCGATTGCCCTTCCTCCTGCTTGCAGGCATGAAAAGATTTGACCGTGTCAAACAATTCTTGCTCTGCTTGCTGCTCGAACATAACTTTCAGTTCTCGCAGCATGTCAAATGCTGAAAAGTTCTCTAAGTTCTTTTGCAACTCAGGGATCATGCTAGCCAACATAAGACAAGCCACCTCCTGCTATTCGTTACTCCTACGTTGGTGGGCGTTACGAACAGCAGCAGTAGCATTAGCAGCAGGTGCTTCAGGTAAAGGTTCTTCCAGATGGTAAAACTTTTGTTCAGCCTTGAGGACAATCCTCAAGTTGCGGTACCAGTCCAAAAAGTTGTTACCATTCAATTTCTCTTTCTCGAGAATTGATCTGATTGACGAGTTGTTCATGGTTGAATTTGGAGTTGTCATCTACAAAATAAACAAAGTTCAATTTTAGTAATTTATCAATAATTAATCCTTTTTAAAATTAACTACCCAAGTTTACAATGTTAAAACAATTAATTTTACGAAAAGGCTAAGATCCTCATTGAGGTTCCACCATCACATCAGTTGATCTGCTAGCAATGGAGGATTCAATAGGTAGGTAACGTCGACCAATTGCATTACAAGTGCAACTCTTAGATCTTTATGGGACCCATGGCACTAGTGAACAAGCAACTAGTGTCAAGCTGGCATGTTTAGTCCCATCTTTGCCTCGGGTCAAGGTCTCACCGCTTAACTCGATTAAGTCATCCAATTTTTAGAACGTGCGAGAATATATCTAGGTCCCACGCATAGAGAATAGTCACCTTGGGTTACAATTCAACCTAGGTCCCACGCATAGGCAAAAAGTAATTGCAAGTGTTCTCAAAATTGGACGGCGTGACTTAAATTTTGACGGGTAAAAGTTTTGATGTGGATCAAAAGGTGTACGAAAAGAGCATGCATTCACCTTTCGTAGCACAAGTTAAAAACATTTCTTAACTTAAGTCTAATCATTGTTTTAATTTATGTGTGTCAAGTTGTCCATTTTCATGACTAATATTAATCCTACATGGATAATAAAGTTTGGACAAAACATAAATAAAATAACATACATAACAAGTTAAGGTGTTATTATAAAACAATGATTTTTAAGTTTCAAAAACTTAGTGAAACTAAATCATAAGACTTAGTTTTAAAATGGTTTGTGTTTCGTTTTAAGTTTTATCAAAAACTATTTGCAATTTTACATATGAAACAAGATATATAAAAAGCAACACAAACACACAACCACAATATGCAAAGCCTCAACCGATGAAGAAACCTATGCTTGGTCTCGTGAGCCATCACAAGAACCAAGAGTCAACTAGGGACAACCACACAACCACACGGAGGACTCCCACTTGCTCCAAGACAATCAAGAGCAAGTAGGAAGCCCATGATGTACATGAAAAGCAGTTTCTGTCCTTCCAGAATTTCTGTGTTAGAGGGCCCAAAAGTCCATGATGGAGGCTTCCCCGGGCTTAGCTCAAAACTAGAAAGTTTTAGGCCCATGTCTTGGGTACCTGCAAAAAAAATTTCAGCCAAAAATACCTTACCAATCACCGGGAAACTCCGTTTTACCAACTGGTGTTCCAGCAGTCATTTTTCGGCAAAAACGTCTTTAACTCTTTCGCCTTTCACCACCAAGCCACGATTACATTATATTGAAAGTAAAATACAATTAATCTACTTTTAATCTACTGTAAAAGTGCCCAAACAATGGCTACAACCAAAAGAATATAATTACATAAATGCCGAAACAATGGCAAAACCCCAAAACACGAAATTAAGCAACATAAACAACCATTCAATGCACAAGTGGTCTAGGTTTTCATCGGCTTTGCATATAAACATAATAATACCATAATATTATGAATGAAACATGGTTTTGGCTAACTCCATGGACAAACATGCATGTATTTGCCATGGAAAACAAAATAATAACAAGAATTAAATTGTTAGCCAACGAAAACGAAGAAATTAATTGACAAGAATTAAAACCCCGTTAGGTACCCGTGTCAAATGGCCTTAGGTTCAAAACCCACTGATGTTAGGACCTTTTAATTATCTTTTTACCACAGAAAATTAAGCCATAGGGCCTGATTTGAAATCGTTTCATAAATCGATCAAAAACATGCGTTTTAGGCCATTTTCACGTACCCGATCAAGAAACCAATTGATGTATGCATAACAAATGGCCATAGGATTAAAAAGTCCAGATCTTAAGACCTCTTAAAGGTCAACATATTCATAATATATAAGCCCTAGGGGCTGTTTTAAGATTATACTTTTAAATCCATTAAAAAAACACGTTTTTAGCCATTTTTACGCATACAAGATGATCATATGACATCATATGATGGCTCGTGATACCACTATAGGTGATGTATGAAAATAAAATATATAAATATCAAATAAACGCAGCGGAACAAACATCACCCACAAGGATCCATAGAGCCATATGATCAATCTAAATAAAAACAAATTAAACATATATGTTTTATACCTTTGTAGCGTGTACCGGGAATCACCAACAAAGTCACCACCACGAATGTTAATAGAAACCCAAGAGATCAATAAGGTTGATCTCCTCTATGTGTGAAACACACTACACCTCACCGTATACCCCTTGGATGCTAGTCCTTGTACCCGTAACCTTCAAATGGCCTTTGATTAAACAAGAATCAAGGATTTGATTATGAAAAAACAAAACCCTAGGAGAGGGTGTTTGTTTGCCGTGAGTTAGAGGGAGAGAGGGAGGAGAGAATTTTGGAAAATTGGTTATCTAATTGTGAGAAGATATCTCACATATATCTTGACCAAATTCAAAACCAAATCTCCCCTTTGTAACTCCCTATGGCCGGCCACCCTATGGGCCTTATGGGCCTCCCATAAGTTTTTCCAAGTCCAATTAATTAAGTCCATTACTTAATTATTAGAAGCCCGATAGAGTTTCCTAGTTACGTAAGGTTATTTACATGTCGTAAGTACAATAATTACAACATAAAGAGGTACCTAAGTGTATATGTGTGTGACCCCATAGGCTCACATATGACTAGCCATATAATTATTTATTATGACACGAGCATACTCCAACATTTACACACTCATCATTAACCCACACCGGAATGTTAGTCAAATCCTCTTTAAGCAGATTGGTATTCAATGTCCATGGTTTAAGAATAATTGGTACATTACGAATCAACCAAGGACCATTTTCAAGCACATCATCAACACCTTTCTTGGAATTGAACTTAAAGAAGAAGAATCCCTTTGCATTCATCATTACCTTTTGCACACCAAACTTAGCCCATGCATTGCGTACATAGTAATCAACAACAGGGAAAGCAAGGCGCTGGCCAAGGAAATACCCGTAGAGAGTATTCTCAAACCTCGTGTTAACCTCTTCCACTACTTTCAATGGAACTGAAAGGTCAACATTATCCTTCTTTTTGCTACATTCCAACCTCCGAAAATTAGGCACACGTTTCAGATTCTCATTAGAAGTAGCACCCGCGTAAGAAACCAACTTCACTCCACTAGTAGTACCATCCTTAGAAACATTAGGACCAGAAACATTTGAGTTAGAATTATGCCCAATACCACTTGAAGAGGAAGCCTTATTAGCAACAATCTCACATTGAATATTATTCATGGCTTCATCAAAATTCTTATGCGCCTTAGATAGCAAGTGCTTCACAGTATTAGCACTTGTAACTGGGTCCAAATCTTCACCATGTGATGTATCATTCGTAAGTGGAATCGGCTCCACTTTTTGAGTACCATCCATAGAACAATCAGGAGCATCTTCAACATTCAAATTTACACTACTAGGGTTCATCATTGAGGGTGTACTCAACTCACCAAAACTAGTAGTGGCCGATTGGATATTACCAAGTGAAACCGGCTCCACCAGGTCATGTTTGCTCCCAACCAAGTTAGTTTCAATCATACCAGATACAGGACTAGGGATAGGCAAAGCATCCCCACTTACATCAACCACATCAGAATTCCCCTCATCATTGCCCTTAAACCGTTTGGCCGCATTATTGGGTCGTAAGAAAGGCTGAAAGGGACTAATCTAATCCGCATTCAATAGCGTTGGACCAATGGCTGCATAAGCTGTGTACAATACTATCTGCACTTATATCTACATCGCATTTAATTAGAAAGATTCAAACCATATCTCAAGGTTACGTCAACAGTAAAATATGTAGTTGCTAGGACTTAAGGAGTATCTTATGTATGATCAAACGGTTTTATGATACACTGCACGTGATGTCGTACTTTTTAACTCTATGGAACAAGTACAGTTAGTTTGTAAATTAAAGTACATCCTCTAAAAGACAATCACCAAATTCATCCCATTGAAGTTTGAGTAACAAAGTGCTATTTGAATGGTTTAATAATATGTAAAACTGAGCTGAAGGAATGGACTTGGTCACATACCAACACAATATTATAAAACATGCGATAAAACAAGGCCTAATTCTTCTAAAAATGATAATACTTGGACCATATATTGGTTATAATGAAACACGTAACAACATTTAGTAGCTTGCTGAAATTAATGTGTGTATTTAACAAATGTATTTATCTCTTTAAAAGCAATAAACTTAGTTCCTGCGATAATCATCTATATTTTTTTTAAGAAAACATCAGATTCATGGTTGATGGTTAGGTATCTATTAGAATGAAAAACAAAAAGGTTGGATTTAAACCTCTATGTCAAAAGTGTTAAAAAAAATTTCAATAAGAAACTCGCCAACTTTGTACGTCATTCTAAGATATATCCGAAAGAGAATTAATTAATGCCAAGGAGATTGAGAGAGGAGTAGACCAGGTGCTATGACTGCCTTAAAAAATGTTAAAAGAATGAAACTTCCAATATATATGTACCATGTTTCAAAATTCCAACTTCTACCTACGATAGCAGAAGACAAATGTCACAAGTATACGATATAAAGGCATCACATCACACAGTCAACTGTATAATTCAATTTTCTAGAGAGAATATTGGCATCATCATTGTTATCAAGTCAAACTTTTCCTCTACTCATGGTTACATAACACAAGGATTGAATATTTTTTAAAATCTTTTGTACATAAATTTTCATACATTGTTCAAAATGTTGATGATACTTATCAATTTCTTTATGAAAGTTGACACACAAATTTACTCCCTCCGTCTCAAATTAATTGTCATGAGAGAGAAATTTCAAAGTTTAATAAAAATGGGCCCCCTATAAATCTCAACCACTAAATGATAATATTCTCTTAAAATATTATCTAGTTTTTATTTAAAAAGGAAAGTGAACAATTATTTTGAGACATCCCAAAAAGGAAATGTGGAAAATAAATTTGAGACGGAGGGAGTAACAATTTATAATGCCATCAGATCTTGAAATAATAAACAAGGATAGATGGTTCTTTGGGTATCTTCTCAGTGATACATTTCCTGCTTATTTATATAATTACAATCAAGCATGGAATTTATTATAACATCGCCATGGTCATTATTAAGAAAAGAGAAAATTCTTAAAAAGGTACAAACATTTGGCTTGAGGTCACCATGTGGTACCAAAAAAAAAATCTATCTTCTCAAAATGGTCATGTGTGATTGCGCTAATGTACGACTCCATTATTTTTTTGACACGTGACCCGACCACAAGTACATTTTCAATCATTTGCAAGTACAATTCGTATCATTTGTTGGCCACGTGCTATTTGATTTTTATGAGATGGTTGTGCGACTTGCCCAAATGTGCTACCGACGGCTGCCCATGTGATTCTTTTTATTGGGAAGGAGCAAAATCTTATAACTTTTGATTGGGAATGAATAAAATCTTATAACTTTATTTTGAATTTTTTCTCGTTTAACGTGACCCAAAAACACCTCAACCCACCCCACACACACATTACCGATTAACGTTACCAAAAAAACATACACTAAGTCACAAACATATAAACTCACTCCGAAATCAATCGATCTTGCCCAAAATCATAGGTAGTTAGTGGATCTGTGGATTTTTCATGTGCAATGGCTACAAGACGTCAAGTAAGTTGTATTTTGATTTTTGATTATTGGTATTGCTATCTTTAACAATGGTTTACATAATCTTAATTTAATTGTATTTTTTTTTTTTTTGTTAATTTAGGTTTATAACGCCAAGGTAACCATCCGAAGTAAGTTATACATACTTACAAACATACGCAATCGGTTGGCATATAGGGAGGACTGTTATAATATGTTTAGAAAAACTGTTTTCGGTCCATGATTAGATCTTAGAACCGAAGAACATGATAACTATGTTTTGAATTTCATGCTTCAACATCAGAGAAATGTGGATAACCCTAGTACCGAAACCCCCCTTCTATTTTGAAACCCCAATTTAGGCCCAAACACCCCGCTTCAACCAAGCATAGTTCACTGCTATCATGACATAGATCCGGTCTTTGACATGATTTATGAAACTAAAATATGCATAATCAAAATGACATACACTCCCCAAAATCTAAATGCTACTATGATAAAAAGACTAATAAAAAACCACGAGTTATCACCTTATCTTGATCTCCATCATCGTCGATATGTACTGTAGTTGGTGGGTTTGGGTTACCATATCTCCTGGGCATGGATTTGAAAGGCGAAGCCCACATAGTGAAGGATTTCCGATGTAGGATGAATTACTAAAGCTCTGTAACTGAGTGCTAGTCAATATCCTCCATGACAAGTTATTGTATGAAAGGTCAAGCATGCCAAGATTGGTCAACTGTAAAAGGCTTGTTGGAATGGAACCAACTATATGGTTTCTCAACAGATCGAGGAAATCCAACCATCTTAGTATTCCGATATTTTGAGGAATTTGCCACGTTAAGTTGTTTTTGGAAAGATTTTAACAAGTCCGGAAAGATTGGTGATTTCGCCTGGGATTTCTCCATTTAACATATTACTAGAAAGATCAAGGCTTCTCACAAGAACCAAGGTACTACTGTACTCACATTTTCTTCCTTTCCATTCCAGCAATGATTTAAATATATACCTTTCTTACCTAATGGTGAGCCTAGTACATTCTAATCGAACATTATTAATCACCATCAAGGAACGTTTAGTTTCACTCTCGGCCATGCCTTTCATGTTGCTTAGGCACTTTGGGATGGTTCTAGAAATATTTTTGAACAGGATGTCCAAGATCTGCATATTTGAAAGCCTGCAAAAGCGTGTAGGCATGGTAACATGGAAACCATTTGATGTAAAGCTTAAAACGTGCAAATTTGATAGAGTTTTCCCAACCCAAGCAGGCATTCGACCTATTATTTTCTCCGACATCAAGAAGTATCAGCAAGGTACAATTCTGTAAGAATGATGGTAACTCTCCAGTCACACTATAATTGTCACGCATACTTAACATTGGCATACTTGATAAAGATCCCATTGATGTGTTGGAGATTGTGACATAGCAAGTTAATATTGAAGTATAAGAGTAAATTGATGCAAATGGCTAATATTAGAGTAATCTTGATATCAGTATTGGCCGAATCAAGTACCAACGTACTAAACTCATCTATATGATCACCCAGTTTCGTAACTGGACTCATATAGTATGTGTACAGCTTCTTTTGATACAGTCTATTTGCTAAGGACTTAGTCATATACAAACTAGTCAACTTCATCCAAATTCATGCAGCAGCATTTTGTTTCCTTGGTAACTTCCAGTAAAACCCGGTCTCCTAATCATAGAATCAAGGTATTGTATGACTTCTTCATCAAAACAGTCATTTCTCCTGCTTCCATATATGCGGGTAATGTCTCTTATGCAGCATCAAATCCATGTTGTACCATTAAAGCACGCATCTTTATTTGCTATAACCCAACTTCATTCAATTTCTCGATGTCAACCCTAGTTATAGAACTAGCCATTCTTTAATCTTTTGCTAAAAACCTTGTTAAGTTGTTTCTTAACCAACTTTACCAACATGCAAATCGAATTAATTAGCCATTCTTCTTTAATCTTTCTAAAGTCGTGTGCAATATACCCATTTGTGCTAAAAAAAACCCTTCTTGCAAATTCAATTAATTAGAATAACCTTAAACCCTTGATTTCAAACAAGTAACCAAGTCGATATGCTTGAAAACCAAGTACACACACTACAAACTTGATCCACAAGAAAAAAAAAACCACAACATTAAAAACCTTCACTTTATAGGATTAACATAGCATTTGTGGATGTGGGTATGCCAAATGGGTTTGATCGTGGATTACAGACAGACTTACATCTTTGGTGGATTTTGACTACACCATGGGTAGATCGATCATTGTACGAATTTATGATACAAGAATATTCGGTGATTAGGGGAAGCTCAAGCCTAGAGCTATAAAACGCATATTCCTTGGGGTATCCTAATGGTGTGAAGGGATACAGATTATGAAGGTTGGATGAAGTCAAACCGAAGATAATCATAAGCAAGGATGTGGTGTTTAATGAGAGGCTTATGTATAAGGATCAAGGTTATAAATAGTGTTTTCTAATGCGTGACTTAGAGCGGCATAAAATATGAAAATATTTATAGATTTATATATTTTATCATATTTCATATATCGAGTTTATAAAAAGGGTTATAAATAAGGAATTAAGTAAAGAAACTATTCAGGGTGTAAGATATACATTCAAGGTATATGGATGAAGGTAATGTATCATTGTCTAGACCATCAGGGTGTAAGATAATATATTTGATAGATAAAGATGAATTGATTTGATTGATTCAATATTATAGATGAGAAAAGTTCAATACGAAACAATATTTAACTAAAGAACAAATCCTTTGATCTCAACCACTCATCATCCTAACATCTAATGGTGGAGATTAATTCGTATTTTAATTTAATTATTTACTAAAGGACATATGTATAATTACACACTAAAAGCTAATACACCTCGTCAGTTACATTTTCACAACACACTCATTTCATTAATTTCTCTCTCTCACCAACCTCCTTCCCCATTCTCTTTCTATCAAAATCAACCCAAAAAACCTTTATGTTGATGTTGAGAACTACACAATACAACTGCCGCACCACCGATCTATTTTTTCGGTGAGTTCTATTTTTTGATGATTGTGTGTGGGTAGGAGGTGGGGAGCGGGGGTGACGGGATTCGTGGCGGCTGGATCCATGGTGGTCGGATCTGTGGTTAATTTGCAATACATGGCTCTCAAGTTTGATTTTGGTTTTAATAAAGACGTATATATGATATACGAGTATCTATTAAAAAAATTCATAACAAAGAGTGGTTTTACCCCTCATATAACCCCCAAATATACCTACCTTGCCTTCTTCCTCAACCATCTCTGTTACACCTTCTTTCAGTTCCGACAAATGGAAGTGCTCCTCGCCATATTCTAGTTGTTGCTGTTAATTAATCTTTAAATTAACTTGGATGAAATTTAAAACGAAGCTGGTTATTTCTTCCAATACGATTGTATGCTATTGGTTAAAAGAGGACTAGGTGTTTGTTAGTTGGTGGTATACTGGTATGGTTCAAACACGTGTTATTGGAGAGTAAAAAGAAATGTGGTGATAAGATTAAAAAAAAATGATGCTGTGTATAATGTACTGTATCAAATAAATAAATGATAAAGCCTTAAATAAATCATTTTGTATAGTTATATTTGAATGTCTATTTTAGTCATTTTATCATATACTAAAATATTTGTTTAGTTTTTTAATGTTGCGTATATTCTTTTGAGACAATTTGTCATACTGATATACTAAAAAAATCTCATTTGATGCACCAAAGAATCTCATGGGATTCACAATAAATCTTTTGTGATTTCATATAGAATCCCATGAGATTCACAATAAATCTCATGGGATGCACCAAAGAATCTCATGTGATTCATATTGAATCTCATGTGATTTCACACAGAACTTTTTGTGATTTATCGACAAGATAAATCATACAGAATCTCATATCTAAAGAGGGGATCTACTTAAAAACATTGATTTACTCATTTTTACAAATCACTTGTGATTTTTAAAAAATAACAAATCACAAGTGATTTTTTTACGAATCCCGTGGGATTTTTTTACGAATCCCGTGGGATTTTTCTAGACTGATTTTTTTTTTAAGTTTGTCTTTTTACGAATCTCGTGGGATTTTTTTACGAATCTCATAGGATTTTTCTGGATGAAAATTTTGAAAAAAAAATCATCTTTTTACGAATCCCGTTGGATTTCTTTACGAATCCCGTAGGATTTTTCTGAATGGAAATTTTGAAAAAAAAAATCATCTTTTTACGAATCCCATGGGATTTTTACGAATCCCGTGGATTTTTCTAGATGGAAATTTTGAAAAAAAAATTGTCTTTTTACGAATCCCGTGGGATTTTTCTGGACGGAAATTTTGAAAAAAAAATTCGTCGAAAGTATATAACAATGCATATCTATAGAAAGATGATTTAATTCTCGTCGCGATAGTGTATTTTTCGTAGCTTGAAGATTTACCGTTTGCAAGATATGTTGTTTTTAAAAGAAATGTGGAAAGTGAGTTTTTATTTTAAATGAGCTAAAATGCCAACTTTGCCCTCCATTTGTTTTTGTTATGTTTTGATTTGATCTTAGCCATTAGATTAAATGTGGATAGATGGTTGAGATTGACTTATTTGTTTTTTAAAGAATATATGTTTTGCATAGATCTCACCTCTATTATAGATACATAAATAGGATAACACAGAATTTTCTAGAGTCAGGCTTGAGCCCATTACATAAATAGAAAATTCATCCTATTTTTGTATGATGCATCTATAATATTGAATCAATTAAATCATTTCACCTTTATCTATCAATCATATTATCTTACACAGGGTTTAGGGAAGAAGATGATATGACAGCTAATGCATTTACCATTGATGAGGAAGAAGATACACGTATTCTTCTATTCTTTCCATATAACTGATTCGAGGTGTTAATAAAACTTAGTCGTTCGGTTAGACTTGTAGTATTGTTGTTCTTCTTCCTTTTTCGTTCTTCAGCAGGTTGCGTTTGAAGGTTGCTACTTGTGCTCGATATAACCCGCGATCTAGCGTTCCGCAATCAAACTTTGGGTTTGTTGTCATAATTGTACAGTTCT
Source organism: Artemisia argyi (assembly GCA_030686995.1). Classification (NCBI taxonomy): domain Eukaryota; kingdom Viridiplantae; phylum Streptophyta; class Magnoliopsida; order Asterales; family Asteraceae; genus Artemisia; species Artemisia argyi. Next base: position 21,162,550 of record CM060684.1, read on the forward strand.
TGTTTTTTATCGATTGATACGGGTTTTAAGTGTGGGTTTTCAACAAGCTTCTTGGAGTTCTTTGTGATCGTTGTTCCGCTCTAGATCACATGTTGTTAGTATTAATTTACTAACATTATTGTTTACTTATACACACAATCTATAAATGATTATTATTCAAATCGTCACCTAAGTAAAATCCGAATAATAGACTATCACAATTATTGTATTTAAAAATTAAAAAATATATATATATACTGAAAATAAACCAGACACATTTCTTAGAGAATTGAACCCGTAAGCACATGATCAATAATCCCGAATCCTGCCAAAATAAGTTTTGGTTTCTCATCTAAATATCATCTTACAAAAAACCCCTGCGCCCTAATGACTTCAAAACAAACAACAATGTTGATACAAAAGTTGGGCGTACCTGGTTATTGGGCTCTTGCTCTTGTATCAATTCGCTCCTTAGCACTTTGTTACCTGCGTACTAAGAAAATAAAACAACACCGTTAGGCTTATCGAGGGATTGTCTCCCCCGATTAGACTCCGGCGTGAGAGTAAGTAATCGATTTAGGGTTCTTGTAAAGAGTTAGGGTTTTAGTATATCGTACCTTGAATGAGAATCGTATGATTCTATATATAGGGGCTAAGAAACCGTGTTTCTTGCTCCTCACTCTTCGCACGCCTGGTGCTTATCCGAGGTAAGGATATCTATTCCTTGAATAGATAATCCTTATCGTTTACCCAGTGGGTTTAGTTAGGCCTTTGGGCTTCATGAGCCCAAAGCATTAATATTGCGGCCCATACCATTGTCATGGTAGCTCATTCGTGATGGTCTTAGATGTGAGTAATGTATATCATTTGGGCTTGCGGCCCGGATATAGGCTATACGTCATCATGTCCCCCCAGTCTAGTGCGCGCGGCGCGTAGCCGTGGGTACTAGACTGAATATCATCAGCGGTAAGCGTGGCGGGAAATGAAACAAATATTACCGCCTTTTTGTGGGTGCAATGCACCTAATGGATGTCTCGAAAATCGGGGGTGGTGTCCACGTAGCCCTCGTAATTCGGGAAAAAGTGCATGTACCCGTTCGTCTCCCAGCCATACGTTTTCTGTGAGTGGGTTCCACGTGGAGGAAAATTAGGGTTTTTACCACTCCCTATATAAGAGTCACCGCCCCCCTTTTTTACAATCACACAGTAAAAACACACATAACCACTATTCATCTTCTTCTTCTTTGAGAGCATTTTTTGCAAAGAAACCTTTTAACTTTCGTAGGTAATTTTTGTGTGCGTCCCACTTAGGTTTAAGATGAAAATGGTTGCTCAATTGGAGGATTTTCGCTCCGCGATGTCCATTGAGGACGTGACGCAATTTTCTTCCGACTATTTTGTGCCTTTGGATGTACGTCCAGAGGCTCCAGATGTCGACGCGTGTATATCTGACTTCCCCGAAGGGAAGATAGGTCTATACACGAAATTTTTTGAGTACGCGAATTACCACGTACCCATATCTGTGTTTCTGAGCGATTTGCTCAATCACTATCGCCTTCACATCTCTCAGCTGCACTGTATAGGTGCGGCGAAGGTGTCGAATTTTGAGGTAAACTGCCGTTTACTTGCGATAGAACCAACCGTGGACTTGTTCCGTTCCTTTTACCACACAACGTGGTCAAATGGTTGGGTTTCCTTTGCGAAGCGCCAGGGGGCGCTTCAATGTTATACAGAGAAGGTTGACGCCCTCAAGAATTGGAGGGAGTACTTCTTTTGGGTGGATGACGTAGTCTTTCCCTCCCCTTTTGAGTTTTATACTCAGGAGTCCTTACCAAGGGATGGGCGCCCCGCACCCGGTTCCTACAGGCTTGCTGACGCGCAAACTTTAGATGCCAATCGACTTGCCATTAACCCTTATCCGGAGGAGTTTTTGGTACATGTAGGGTTGAGTCGCGCTTATTTTGGCGCTGCAGATGAGGTTCCCACTTTCTTGAGTGAGGATGGCCGGGGTGGGTGTTCATCCCTTATACTTCCTTCTTTGTAAGTCTTTTATTCTTGTTTTCGCGCATTTACTAACTAATCCTTGTTGTTTTTTCTTGCTTTGTTTTGGTGTGTGCAAAAATGGATTTGTTCGCGGTGGTGAAGCTAGATAAGCCAAAGCAGGTGACCATAGGGGTGCGTCCTCTGAAGGAAGGAGAGCAGCCCTTGCTCGATGCGACCGCGGGGCATTTGACTGTCCTGCCTGCGACGGTCCCCGAGGACATGCCACCACTCGAGGTGACGCCCGTCCAGAGTGTAGCGCCTGAGGTGGTGGTGACGCCCACTGTGGAGACGGTACCTGATGTGGAGGTGGCGCGCGATGAGGCGCGATCAGGATCGTCTGACAGCATCCAGATCCTGAAACCTGAGGAGGTGCTGAGGGAGGAGGTTGCGCAGAGTTCGAAGCGCAAGGCCGAGGCTGGGGCTAGTGGTACTAGGAAGAGGCGTCGACACGTAATCAGAGACGCAGAGTCGAACGCGGAAGAGACCTCTACCTCTGGCGCTCGGTTGAATGTAGATGATGTTTCTCCATTTCTGTAAGTGTGCACTTTTATCATCCTTCCATCTTTCTCTCTTTTTTTTTTTAGATTACTTGTTGTAATATTTGTTGACTGCCTTTGTTGCGTAGGGATGACGCCGCGAAGGATGATGAGGTTTCCTCTCCGCAGAATGAAAACAGGGAGGGGAAGACCAAGGCTGCTGATGGTGGTGAGGCGCAGCAACTAATGGACGAGTTGGCTGCGACCACTGCACGCCAGGCTGAGCTGGTGGTGCAGCTGAAAGGGAAGTATGCTGGGGAGAGCCGTGCTCTTGCCCAAAAGGAGGAGGAGTTGGTAACACTCCGCGCGAAATTGGCGGATGCGCAAGTGGAGTTGGGGGACTCGAGGGCCTATGCTGAAAAGATTGCTCAAGATAAGATGAGCATATTGGCTGACCTTAAGTATGCGAGGGCGATGCTCGAGCAAATAAAGGGTAAGACTACCTGGTCGGTGTCTTATCTTGAAGAGAAGAGAGCGGAGCACTATGCTAGCCTCCAGGAGTTCAAGGAGCGCATCGAGAAGGCGGTCGCGATGCAGGAGGAGAAGCTGCGCGCCCTCAGCATAGAGTATGACGAGGAGTTGTACCCCCATCTGGTGTCTACTATAGCCGAGTGCAGGTATTCTTGCTTCTTTGTCTTTAAAATTACTTTATCGCCTTGTCGTTTAACTTACACAATTTTCTTTGTGAATGCAGATGGTTGATTAGCCATGGGCTGCGCCTGGCAGCCCTGAGCACATTAGAGTCCGCTGAGGTAGTGGAAGCTTTTGGGAAGGTTGTTGATGAGGCGAAAAATGATCCATTTTTAGGGGGTCATTTAAGCCCGAACTCGACTTTATTTGATCAAATATTGCCCTAAATCGTTCCTTTTGTGATTTTAGGTGTTTGGAGAGTGAATTCTGGAAAAGAGGCTATTTTGGACGTTTTTGGAGCATAAAATGAAGAAAACGACAAAGTACCAAATCCAAGCTGGAATTACAAGGTGACGGCGTTAAGGATTTACTCTTGACGGCGTCAGAAAGGATGAATATTTTACCGTAGGTTGTGAAGGCGTCAGATGAAGAGATGACGGCGTCAAAGTGGCCAAAGATTAATTTACCGTAGGTGGTGACGGCATCACCAAGGCCGTCACAATTGGATCTAGGGCGTCCGAGGAAGTTATTGGCGGCTGGCTGACGGCGTCAGAATTAACTCTTGACGCCGTCAGGACGATTTTCCTATATATAGTTTTCTAGTTTTTTCATTAAAGGAGGAGAAGTTTTGGTGAAACCCTAAAGACGATTTTGGTGCCTCTTTTACAGGTTTTTCAAGGGTTCCAAACCCTTGATACCTTGCATTGTAATTGAGATAAGTATACTCTTAATTCAATCAATATGTCTATGTGTTGGTTGTTTATCTTTTGTTCTTATCTTAATTCTACTATGCTAGGCGAGATTTCCTTTGTGTTTGCTTAGATCTAATGAAACCTAGATGTTGATTATGTGTTAATTACTTGTCTATTCTTGTTCTTGGATGAATGATATTATATGTTAGGCTTAAGAAAACTGGCAGATCTCCAAATGGTAACATGCTTGAACGTCTTAAGAAACATGAACCGAGGCGTACTAGGTCTTTATTGGTTGTATTTAATGCATGAGCCACTGTTTACAATCCCTATAGTTGTGTTGGGTCATGGTGTAGGAGGAGATAAGAGCTCATAGAGTTGGGGAGTTATGTATGCCACCCCACGAATGGTATTAAGGAATACAATCCGTCATCCATACAAGTGTAACAAGTAATTGACATGTAAAAGATATCTAGGGAGTAATGAAGTCTAAGTAAACACAATTTCTCCAAATACTGCTCACAATCTTAGTTTAATATTAGTTTAATTTCATTTTCATTAGTTTAATTAGTTATAAAGTAGTTTTTGGGTTAGTTGAATAACAACTAATTCCGCCCATTCTTCCAAAACCCGAGATTTTATTTGCTTTCCTTAAAATATAAAAACAAAAAAATAATCATCTTTCATCTTTAGAACTATTAATTAGGCTTTCTAATCCTAGCGACACTATTCCTAAGCTGAACGATCAATCCCCCGGTACTTGTCACTATACTATACTACAACGATCAGGTACACTGCCTGGTGGGGGTTGTAAGCCTCGCGAGATCCCTCGAGAGGTAAAGCAAGGTGCGATTCCCACGCATCAAGTTTTTGGCGCCGTTGCCGGGGAATAGTTATTTTCTAGGTTAGGATTTCTTTTTATTAGGTCTACTTGCTAGATTCCTTTCTAGTAAGATTTTTATTTTTATTTTTAGGTCTTCTTTAGTCTATCTTTTTCTTTGTGTGTCTGTTCGTAATTTCCATTGACTCTTCCGTTCACCATTATGGAGTACGCGAATCCACCATACCACCAACCACAAAGGCCATTCTACCCTATTGACATCTTGAATTTCAAACAATATCGAGATGAACCCATATATGATGCATGGACTCGTTTTAAAATTTTACTTCGAAAATTCCCTCATCATAGTTTCTCTTTATCATCCCTAACCGAAACCTTTTACTATCGTGTCAGCCAATGTGACCAAATGCGTATCGATGATTTTGCCGATGGGGGCCCTAGGGAATTAAATGATGAAGAAGCGTGGGATACCATAGAAAACTGTGCCCAATATTATTATAGAGTAGACAACCCAATAAACAACATCACAAATCAATCAAAAACAAGTTTGATGGAGCAAACAGGAAGTTTGTTGGGGGATGAATATACTCATGTTGAGATACCTAGTTGGATGGCACCTAATATCATAGTACAAAACAAACATATAGGTAATCTAAGTACAATGGAGGATGAGGTGGATAATCCAAGCCCACGAAGTACCCCACAAGTCCTACCATCATTTGAGGCACATACACCGCCCGTGACTTACCCGGAAGAAGTAGAAGAGACTATAGGAACCCCAATTGAGGTAGAACCCTTGGACCAAGCACCACTAGAGGATATAGGTTTGAACACTTGTAGTGATAACCTTACTCCTAGTTCTAGGGAAGTTCCTAGTTTTGATGAACCGGAGCCTCAACCAAAACCATTACCTAATCTTCCATCCTTGGATGAAGATTTAGGAATTGAAATAGGTCCCGATCCACCCATCAAACCATGTAGTCCGGGTAGTTTTACGTTGAAGGTAGTAGACCCCAAGCCTTGTAGAGAAGAAGCCAACATAGGAGTGGACCATGACCTTACATACTTACATCACCCATTCATGATTGATCGTAAGAAACATTATGGGTTTAAACCGGGTTTATTAGGTCAAAATAGATCCCCAACTAGGAATCTCTCGAAGTTGATAGAAAATGATCCCTTCTTATGAGAAAACTTCAACTCACTCATTGACCAAAGTGAACTTGGTAAGGTTATGATGAAAAGAGCACACCCGTTTGAGCATATAATTCATCCACCACTCTTCTCTCACGTGGCATACTTTCACCCTAAGGGTGTGTATCGCTACTTTCACCCGCACTTAATCCTAAGTGTAGGGAGAACCTCCCCTATTTCCATTAAATAAGGGTAGAGTCAGGCTCGTGACTCGAACAAAAACAAGCGCTTCTTGGGAGGCAACCCATGTTTTGTGTGTTTTTATTTGTTTGTTTGTTTGTTTGTTTGATTTTATTTGTTTTCGTATGCATGTTTTATTTTTATTGTTTGTGGCTCATGTTTCAAAGTAAATTGTGAAAATGCTTTATTTTGTTTTTAACTTCGTCTTAATTGCATATAAAGGTATTTTGCAAAAGATAAGTGTAAGGGAGATCCAAATTTGTTTATAAGAACGAAATTGAGCATGAACCACAACAATATTAAATGAACATGTATATTCGTATTTGTTAGAGTCAAATGCTTGTATTGAGTCATAATGAAGTTTTGCAGGATTTTCCAGGAAGTAGGACAAAGTTTTTCCAGAAATTTTCCGGAAACTTAACATAAAGATTTCTGCAGGTCCATTCTGACGGCGTCAGGCAATTGCTCTTGACGGCGTCAGGAGTAAAAATCTGGAAATTTTACCGGTTTTGTTTTTCTAACGGAGTCTTATGGTTTTTGTGAATTATTAAGTTTTATAATCTCCAGGAAATCTGCAAACTTCATTCCACAAGCATTATATCTTACTTTGTTTTCTAGGATTTAGTAACTTATATAGGATGCCGCCGATTTTACGCGAGGTTGCCTTGTCTACTTTTGTCAGGTTTTACAGGTTATTTAAGACAAGAAGATGATTTATATTCTGGAAAGGAAGCTTTGATTGTTCATTTTCTTGAAGGAAGATTTAACCTGGCCAACCTAAAATCCATACCGAGCGAATCAGGGGAGTATTTGAATTCATTCTCTTTACTTTTTACTTTTACATTCTTTACTTGAACATTGGGGACAATGTTCATCCTAAGTGTAAGGGGAGGGTAAAAAGATGATACCTTACATATGCACTTTCACTTGAGTTTGTTTAGTTTTATAGTAGATGTGTAATAAAACTATGAGAAATACTTGTTAGTGTAATTTTAGCGCCAAATTTAAAATTTTTTACAACATTTAGGAGTGAAACTTTAGCCATAGCAAGCGTCTCATGGATAGGAGGTTGTATGACTAGCACATAACCGTATATTCAGAAAAATTTTCCACCCAAAGATGTGAGGTTCGCCTTTAGTTTTGATAGGAAAAGCATTTATTATTGGTGATTATGAGTGTACCGGTAGCATTTAGATTCTAGAACTTGCGTTAGTGATGCATCCCGAGACCGCTAGTGAGACTACATTCGTGTGGTAGGATTTACTACATGATAAGAGGCATTAGGATCACCCTTGTGTTAAACCCGTATCATAATTACTTGACCATTTAAGTCATATTACTTGGCTAGTTAAGTCAACTAATTTTTCCCACACCCTTTGCGTTGTACTCATTTTTAGTACACGATACCCCTAGTACACCCCTCCGAGCCTATCTTTTCGTTTCTAACTTTAAGCATCTTACTTAAAGGAAGAATTTGTTACACCCCACTTAAATGTACAACCAAATCGCCTTAGCCTTCCGTGTATGCGCTCATTTTTAGTGCATTATTGTTATTTGTTAAACCCTAAGTTAACTTTCTAATTGATTACATGGTTGCTAAGTCGAGTCATATCATTGTACATATTGTTTTGGGACGATTGGGACTCATGGGTAAGTACTTATTTTATGGAGTAATGGGGAAGAACATAATATTATTACCCCCATATGTACGTTAATCTTAAAAGTGCTCCAAGTGTTTTGATTTTCTTAATTCGAGTCATTAGAATAGTTTAATGTAAAGTATGTAAAGATTCAAGTGTAAGGGGAATGCTCATACCCCTATGATGTATTATTTTGGATGGTAGGGTAAGAGTGTATGCAAAAAAAAAAAAAAAAAAAAAAAAAAAAAAAAAAAAAAAAAAAAAAAATCGAAAAAAATTAAGAAAAGAAAAAAAATATATATATAGAAAAGAAAAAGAGAAAAAACATACGGACTACCATCCCGTTTTCATTCTATGTTCATTTTATTTATTAGCTTAAGTCGAGTCTAGTCTTGACTTAGCAATGCCATCTTGTACATGTAATTAACTAAGATTGTTAACTCGCCACCAGTAAAACTTCCTTTATCCAACAAAACCGTGTAATTCATATCCCTACACCTAACGTTATAACCCTTTTAAAAGACCTATTTGATAGTTTATCCTAGGTGCTTACGCCATGTGGTAGAGGTTTGATCCTTTCCCAAGCCTATGGTAATCTATTTTGTTATGACAGGTAGTGAGAGATATCTTCCATTTCCATAATGTTATATTACTTTATTACACCCGAGAGATGTGAGTATCTAAACACTATTTGTGAGGTGCTTGTGTATGACCTCCGTGCTTGTCTATTGGTCTTTAGTGGAACGATTATTTGTTGTAATTACTTTTATATTAGTGTTAAATGACCCCTAACTTGTCTTTTGAGTAGAATAAAAGCTCATTTGCTTGAGGACAAGCAAATCTCAAGTGTAAGGGTATATGATGAGGCGAAAAATGATCCATTTTTAGGGGGTCATTTAAGCCCGAACTCGACTTTATTTGATCAAATATTGCCCTAAATCGTTCCTTTTGTGATTTTAGGTGTTTGGAGAGTGAATTCTGGAAAAGAGGCTATTTTGGACGTTTTTGGAGCATAAAATGAAGAAAACGACAAAGTACCAAATCCAAGCTGGAATTACAAGGTGACGGCGTCAAGGATTTACTCTTGACGGCGTCAGAAAGGATGAATATTTTACCGTAGGTTGTGAAGGCGTCAGATGAAGAGATGAAGGCGTCAAAGTGGCCAAAGATTAATTTACCGTAGGTGGTGACGGCGTCACCAAGGCCGTCACAATTGGATCTAGGGCGTCCGAGGAAGTTATTGGCGGCTGGCTGACGGCGTCAGAATTAACTCTTAACGCCGTCAGGACGATTTTCCTATATATAGTTTTCTAGTTTTTTCATTAAAAGAGGAGAAGTTTTGGTGAAACCCTAAAGACGATTTTGGTGCCTCTTTTACAGGTTTTTCAAGGGTTCCAAACCCTTGATACCTTGCATTGTAATTGAGATAAGTATACTCTTAATTCAATCAATATGTCTATGTGTTGGTTGTTTATCTTTTGTTCTTATCTTAATTCTACTATGCTAGGCTAGATTTCCTTTGTGTTTGCTTAGATCTAATGAAACCTAGATGTTGATTATGTGTTAATTACTTGTCTATTCTTGTTCTTGGATGAATGATATTATATGTTAGGCTTAAGAAAACTGGCAGATCTCCAAATGGTAACATGCTTAAACGTCTTAAGAAACATGAACCGAGGCGTACTAGGTCTTTATTGGTTGTATTTAATGCATGAGCCACTGTTTACAATCCCTATAGTTGTGCTGGGTCATGGTGTAGGAGGAGATAAGAGCTCATAGAGTTGGGGAGTTATGTATGCCACCCCACGAATGATATTAAGGAATACAATCCGTCATCCATACAAGTGTAACAAGTAATTGACATGTAAAAGATATCTAGGGAGTAATGAAGTCTAAGTAAACACAATTTCTCCAAATACTGCTCACAATCTTAGTTTAATATTAGTTTAATTTCATTTTCATTAGTTTAATTAGTTATAAAGTAGTTTTTGGGTTAGTTGAATAACAACTAATTCCGCCCATTCTTCCAAAACCCGAGATTTTATTTGCTTTCCTTAAAATATAAAAACAAAAAAATAATCATCTTTCATCTTTAGAACTATTAATTAGGCTTTCTAATCCTAGCGACACTATTCCTAAGCTGAACGATCAATCCCCCGGTACTTGTCACTATACTATACTACAACGATCAGGTACACTGCCTGGTGGGGGTTGTAAGCCTCGCGAGATCCCTCGAGAGGTAAAGCAAGGTGCGATTCCCACGCATCAGTTGTACACTGCGCGATGGCGCGTGGTCGTTCGCAGGCCATGGAGGACCTTCATGAGGCCAAGTTGCTGGAGAAGGACTTGGCTGAAATCCCTGGTTACAGCTCTACGGCCTATGACGAGCTGCTGCAGGCAATGGCGGGGCTAAAGGTCCTTGAATTGCCGCACATAGGGAAGTTGGAGCGCGACCAGGATGACCCCATAGATGTGCTGATGGCGGGTCTGACTTTGCAGCATCATCTTGGGGATAACGCGGAAGAGGAATTAGATTACTATCTAAAGCCTAATGTCTCGCAACTTCAAGTCCCTGTGTTCGCGCGGCCTCGCGACATCCTCAAGCCCTTTGCTCTTGAGAAGGAAATTCCTTTGAAGGAGGTGCTAGAGCGTCACGAGCAGAGGGTTGCCGTGAAGAAGGGTATCAAAGGCAAGGCTGTGATGTGCGGCATCGGTGCTGCACACCTTCCCCGATCCGATGGCGTGGCTGTGAGCGTTCCGACCGTATCTCTCAAGGATGCTATAACCTTGAGTAAGCTTAAGGAAGCGGGGAGTTCCGCCGCTCCAGAGGAGGGTTCTGAGCATCGCCATAGTATATAGGCTTTTTGTATGTTTATGTATCTTTCCTTTGTAATTTTTATTAACAATTGTTGAATGAGATACATTTTGGTTTTAAGTTCATGACTTAAATATATTTGCATTGTTTGCTAAGTTTGAATTTTTAACTAAGTCTTTTAAGTACGTGACTTTGAAGAATTATGCTTGCATTGTTTGCGAAGTTTTATTATTTGACCAAGTGTCTTGGCTCGTTATATTGCTAAGCTTGTACGGTGTACTTGGTATATGCGCATCCGTCGTGGGGTGCGCACGCGAAACTTACTTCGACGTCTCGAGAGTAAGGCGCTTAGCAAGGATGCGTGATCCAATGTTGATGGGTTTGCAACCCTCTTATTCAACGAGTAAATTAGTAGGTTAACTTATCCTTTATGCCTTCGTGGGTCTTTAAGTGGTGCATGCACGCCATGTAGGCAGAAATATAAGATAAACAATATTGACATATATGCAATAAAGTAAAAATGCGCTATGGAGTTAGCTAGAAACCATAACATTTTATTAATACTTGCAAGTTATTTGAAAAAATAGAAAATACAATTCCTAAAAAAGAAAAGAAAGATAAACACTTATTGGGCACCACGTAGGGTGCAAAGGTGTTTGTGTAAGGGCCGTAGCCTAAAAGTAACATCTTTTGAGATTACAAATGTTCCAAGTGCGCGCAAGGTCGTGACCTTCCGTGTCGCGCAGTCTGTATGCGCCGTTGCCGAGCGCGTCTGTGACCTCGTAAGGTCCTTCCCATTTAGGTCCGAGCTTGCCAGTGTCTTCTGCGTGGCTCGCATCGTTGGCGCGGTAAACAAAGTCTCCTGGTCTGAATGAAGTGTGTTTGACCTTTGCATCGTAATACTTCTTCATCTTTGCCTTAGCCTTTGCTTCGCGTATAGCTGCGCGTTCGCGTCTTTCTTCCAGTATGTCCAAATCTATGCGCCGTTCCTCGTCATTTGTCGTGACGTTAACCTCTGCTGTGCGTATAGTTGGCATTCCTATTTCGGCGGGTATGACGGCTTCTATTCCATAGACTAAGGAAAATGGCGTGTCGCCAGTACTGGTTTTGATTGTTGTGCGATGCGCACACAAGACGTGCGAGAGCTCATCTACCCACTTTCCTTTGTGTCTGTCAAGGCGCGCTTTTATTCCTTCGCCTAGACTGCGATTCGCGCGCTCAACTAGGCCATTGGTTTGTGGGTGTTTGACTGAAGCAAAGTGTTGTGTGATGTTCAATTGTACGCACCAATCTTTGAATGGGTTATGACAGAATTGTTTTCCGTTATCTGATATGATCTCGCTCGGTAGGCCGAAGCGACAGACAATGTTGTCCCAAACAAAGCGTTTGACTTGGTTTCCTGTGATGTTCACCACCGCTTTTGCTTCAATCCACTTTGTGAAGTAGTCTATGGCTACGATGAGGAATTTTACTCCTCCCGCTGCGACAGGGAAAGGTCCTGCGATGTCAATACCCCATTTGTAAAATGGCCATGGTGAGGTGATTGGTGTTAACTCTTGTTGTGGTCGGCGCGGAATTGGTCTATGTACTTGGCAATTTTTGCATTTTCTTATCAGGTCGCGTGCGTCGCGATGCATTGTTGGCCAATAGTATCCTGACCTCAGAGCGCTTGCTACCACGGATCATGGCCCTGAGTGCATACTACATGATCCCACGTGAATTTCGCGGAGGACGTAGTCTGCTTGGAGGGGTCCAACACATCTGAGCCATGGCTGTAAAAAAGATCGTCGATAGAGTACGTTATCGCGTAACTCGAATCGTTGCGCTGTGTGCCGTATTCTTCGAGCGTCTTTATGATCTTGGGGTAGGATTCCCTTGCTAATAAATTCGATGATAGGTGTCATCCACGTAGGATCTTGTTCCTCTATCACCGTTGATATCTCCATATCCAAGATTGACTTGTTTTTAAGGGTTTCCACTAATACCTGTTTTGAGAGGTGTGCGAAGCTTGTGGATGCGATTTTGCTGAGTGCGTCCGCCTTCCTGTTGTCGCCTCTAGGTACTTGTTTTATTGTGAACCTATCGAAGTTCTTGATCAAGGATTTTGTCTTTTCCAGGTATTGGACCATGTGTTCATCATTGGCTTCGTATTCACCTAGCACGTGGTTGGCAAGTAGGCGCGAATCTACGTTTGCTTCTAGGTTGCGTACTAATTCGTCCTCTGTATGGCTTTTAATGACAAGGTCATCAACGTAGACTTCCAAGTTGCGGCCTACTTGTTTTTCGAAGGTTGTATCCACCAGTCGTTGGTACGTCGCGCCTGCGTTTTTTAGGCCAAAAGGCATTTTTGTGTAGCAGTATACTCCTTGACTGGTATGGAAAGCTGTTTTTTCTTCATCTTCCACTGCCATCTGGATCTGATGATACCCTTTATATGCATCTAGGAAGCATTTGAAGGGGTATCCGCACAAGGATTCGACCTTCCAGTCTATCTCTGGCAGTGGATAGCAGTCTTGTGGACATGCTTTGTTGAGGTCCGTGAAGTCCACGCACATTCTCCAACTACCACCGCTCTTTTTCACCATAACTGGGTTAGACAGCCAGTTGTGATAGTATACTTCTCGCATGATGCCTGCGTCCACTAGCTTGTGTACTTCTTCTAGAATAGCCTTTGCACGATCTGGGGCCTGGCCGCGCTTCTTTTGTCGTATTGGAGGGTATCCTTGTCGGATTTGTAGCTTATGTTCTGTGATGGAGCGCGGTACTCCGGTCATATGCTTTGGTTCCCATGCGAAGATGTCTAGGTTCTTCTGCAATAGTGCGCATACAGCTGCTTTACCTTTGTCAGATAAAGATCCTCCAATCGAGACTTGTTGTTCCGGATAATCTGGATGAATGGCGACTTTTAAATTTGGCACCTTTTCCGTGCGCTGTTCTGGAGTAGTCTCTGCTTCAGTTGTGGCTGCGATGTATTCTCTTGGTGGTACTGTGGTGTTATAGAGGGTGACAATTCCTCCTTCCACTGGGAATTTAAACATTCCGTGCGCTGTGGATGGTACTGCGCGCATGGATGATATTCCTGGTCTTCCAATGATACCATTGTATGGTGAGGGAGACTTTATTACCATAAAGTTTATCCATGTTGCGGTTGAGTGTTGTTCATCTCCTACGACCACCAACAAGCGTAGCTGCCCCATGGGCCAAATCTTTTTTCCTGTGAATCCTGTTAATGATGTCGTAGCTGGTATCAGTTGACTTTGAAGTTCAGGTCGCAGTCTTTTGAAACAGTGATCATACAGGATGTCCGCGGATGCTCCCCCATCAATATACATGCGGTGGATGTCGTGTCCTCCTGTATGTATTTCAATGGTTAAAGGCTCCACGACTGCGTTGTCCGCAGCTATGGTAGGGAAGGATATCTCTTTTTCTGGAGAGAATTTTTGGCTGATTTTTTGTTTTATCTTGCGTTGCCATGATTGTATCATGTATATAGTATCAGCTTTTTCCTTTGGGGGTTCTTTCTTACCCCCATTCATCTGTTTATCTTTTCCCTCCTTGATATTTTTTACGAGGTGATCCATCCTTCCTTCTCTAACTAGTTTTTCAATTAGTTGTTTTAGTTGGACACACTTGTTGGTTGTATGGCCTTTTTGGCCGTGGTACTCGCAGTATCCACTACCTAGGCGCTTTTCCTCTGCAGTGCGCATTGGTGGTGGTTTTGGGAAGTTCGCACCTTCTGTTACGAATATTTCTCTCGGAGTTTTAGTGAGAGGAGTATATTTGTCGTTGTCTCTTCCACTGCGATAATTCCTGCTGCGGTTGTTGTTCTGGTCATTGGATTGTCTCCGCGGCTGTTCTTGTTGCCTATAGTTTGAATATCCTTTTTTACTATCCACAGCAGCTGCTTCTCCTTGTATAAAGGATCTAGTGCGCTTTGTTAACTCGTCGAAAGATTGTGGAACTTTGTCATTAAGCTTCCGGATGAGTTCTGGGTTATTGATCCCATTCATGAACCCTGAAATTTTTAGGATTTCAGGACATGCTTTGACCTGTATGCACTCATCTTTAAAACGTTCCATGAAAGCGCTGGTTGACTCCCCTTGACGTTGTTTCACTCTTGCTAGTTCCACAGGGTTTTTAGCGCACTTCTTTCGCTGGGTGAAGTTGAGGCGGATTGCTTTCCGTAATTCCTCAAATCCGCCTATGCTCCTACGTGGGAGTTTGCTAAACCATGTGCGCGCGTTTCCTACCAACGTGGAATTAAACATGTGACACCACACAGGCTGTGGCCAATTTTCGATAGTTGCGGCTGACTCGAAAATTTTTAGGTGATCGTCGGGATCACCTGTTCCATCATATGTTTTTACGTTAGCGGGCATGCGCCTGCGTTTGTGGTCTGAGTAATCGCTTATGCGCCGTGTAAACGCATCAATTTTTTGGCGTCACCATGGGAGAGACATATCTTCATTCTCCTCCTCGCGACGTCTTCCTTTTGATTTCCAGTGTCCTGTTTCTTTATCCTCGTTGTCCGAGGAGTCGCTGGAAGAAGGGTAGTCTCTTTTTCGGCGCTTGCGCCTGCTCCTTTCAGAAGAGGAGCCTGAGGGATCTCTGCTTGGGGATCTTCTTCTCCCCAATCTGTCTTGGATCCGCCTACTCCCAGGTTTGGAAGATCCTTGGCTTGGCGAATGTTGAGGCCCTAATCAATCATGTATTCCCCGACTGCCAAGTCTGGAATGGACGTTGGTGCGCCTCCCACTGTCTCCAGAATTTTGTGAGTCAGATACCGCACCCAACCTATCATGGATAGTGGTGCGTTATGCACGTCTTCCTCGTGGGTGACGTGGTGGCGATGGTTCGCGTTCTGGACCAAAATTGAGTCGGGCTTGTAGGTCCGCGCCTGCTCTTCTTGCTGCTTCTTCTTGCATGAGGGCGGTTAGGGTTTCATAATTTTGGGACACAAAATTTCCCAAAGTTAGATCGCGTGCGTCCTCAGTTGTTGCAAGAATTTCTGCCTCAGTATTAGGCACCCTGTTCCGTTCAGGTGCGCCTGGTATCGCAGTGTTGTTCACTGCGGGTATGGCCTGATGAGGAGTGATGAAGAGGTTGCGCTGGAGTTCCTCAATGCTTGGGGACACCGGTGTGACTGTGGTAGTCCTTATTGGCAATTCTACTGCTAGACGAGGTGGGGTTGTTCCTGCCTCGTGATGACCAGGTGCGCTGGTTGTTCCAGCAGCTTGTCTGGAGGTCGGATCTTGTTGATTCTTCCTCTGATGGTCACGCTTTTCGAACTGCGGAGTCCGCTGGCTTGAATTCTTATGCTTCGTCATTCTAGTTTTTAGTAGGGTCCCACGGATGGCGCCACTTGTTGATACAAAAGTTGGGCGTTCCTGGTTATTGGGCTCTTGCTCTTGTATCAATTCGCTCCTTAGCACTTTGTTACCTGCGTACTAAAAAAATAAAACAACACCGTTAGGCTTATCGAGGGATTGTCTCCCCCGATTAGACTCCGGCGTGAGAGTAAGTAATCGATTTAGGGTTCTTGTAAAGAGTTAGGGTTTTAGTATATCGTACCTTGAATGAGAATCGTATGATTCTATATATAGGGGCTAAGAAACCGTGTTTCTTGCTCCTCACTCTTCGCACGCATGGTGCTTATCCGAGGTAAGGATATCTATTCCTTGAATAGATAATCCTTATCGTTTACCCAGTGGGTTTAGTTAGGCTTTTGGGCTTCATGAGCCCAAAGCATTAATATTGCGGCCCATACCATTGTCATGGTAGCTCATTCGTGATGGGCTTAGATGTGAGTAATGTATATCATTTGGGCTTGCGGCCCGGATATAGGCTATACGTCATCAAACAACAAAAGTCAAATTTTTAAACAATCAAACACACGGATTCAAGTTTATACAGAATCGGATTAGAAGTTTTTGTTTCATGAAGTGGTTCTCAAGTTTCGATTTCAACCGTTCCGAAAGTGTTTCATTGATAGTGAACAACTGTTGATACAAAAGTTGGGCGTACCTGGTTGTTGGGCTTTGCTCTTATATCAATCCGTTCCTTAGCACTTTGTTACCTGCGTACTAAGAAAAGTAGAACAACACCGTTAGGCTTATCGAGGGATTGTCTCCCCCGATTAGACTCCGGCGTGAGAGTAAGTAATCGAATTTAGGTTTTGGTTGAAGAGTTTAGGGATTACGTGAATCGTACCTTGGATGAGAATCGTATGATTCTATATATAGGGGCTAAGAAACCGTGTTTCTTGCTCCTTACTCTTCGCACGCATGGTGCTTATCCGAGGTAAGGATATCTATTCTTTGAATAGATAATCCTTATCGGATATCCGGTGAGTTAGATTGGGCCTTTGGGCTTCGTGAGCCCAAGCGTTGATACCACGGCCCATACCATTTGTCATGGTAGCCCATTCGTGATGGGCTTAAGTGTAAGTAATGTCTATCATTTGGGCTTGCGGCCCAAATATAGGCTATACGTCATCATGTCCCCCCAGTCTAGTATGCGCGGCACGTAGCCGCGGGTACTAGACTTAATGTAAGCAGCGGTAAGCGTGGCGGGAAATTGGACAAATTGTTACCGCCTTTTTGGAGGTGCAATGCACCTAATAGGTTCAAAATAGTTACCTCGGTAATCGGGGGTGGTGTCCACGTATCACTTGGGATTCGGGAAAAAGTGCATGTACCTCTTCACCTTCTAACCACACATTCACTGTGAGTGGGTTCCACGTGGATAGGGATTAGGGTTTTACTACCCCTATATAAAGGTCACCGCCCCCCATTTTTACACACACAGTAAAAACACACATAGCTACTATTCACCTTCTTCTTCATTTCTAGAGCGTTTTTTGCAAGAAAATCTTTTAACCCTCGTAGGTAATTTGTGCGTCTGCTTAGGTTTAAGATGAAAATTGTTGCTCAGTTGGATGAGTTTCGCTCTGCGATGTCTGTCGAGGATGTAATGCATTTTTCTTCCGACTATTTCGTGCCTTTGGATGTTCATCCAGAGGCGCCAGATGTCGATGCGTGTATAGCCGACTTCCCCGAAGGGAAGATAGGTTTATACACGAAATTTTTTGAGTACGCTAACTACCGCGTACCTATATCTTTATTTCTGAGCGATTTGCTCAATCACTATCGCCTTCACATCTCTCAGCTGCACTGTATAGGTGCGGCGAAGGTGTCGAATTTTGAGATAAACTGCCGTTTATTGGCGATAGAACCCACCGTGGACTTGTTCCGCTCTTTTTACCACTCAACGTGGTCAAACGGTTGGGTGTCCTTTGCGAAGCGCCCGGGGGCGTTTCAGTGTTACACGGAAAAGGTTGACGCACTCAAGAATTGGAG
This sequence comes from Artemisia argyi, assembly GCA_030686995.1. Classification (NCBI taxonomy): domain Eukaryota; kingdom Viridiplantae; phylum Streptophyta; class Magnoliopsida; order Asterales; family Asteraceae; genus Artemisia; species Artemisia argyi. The sequence goes on from CM060684.1 coordinate 21,180,457, forward strand.
GGAATATTTCTTTTGGGTAGACGACGTGGTCTTTCCCTCCGATTTTGAGTTTTATACTCAGGCGTCCTTACCAAGGGATGGGCGCCCCGCACCCGGTTCATATAGGATTGCTGACGCGCAGACGTTAGATGCCAATCGATTGGCCATTAACCCTTATCCGGAGGAGTTTTTGGTTCATGTAGGATTGAGTCGCGCGTATTTTGGCGCAACAGATGAGGTTCCCACTTTCCTAAGTGAGGATGGCCGGGGTGGGTGTTCATCCTTTGTAATTTGTTAGTAAGTATTTCTTTCTTTTTTCTTCGCGCATTTGCCAACTAATTTTTTGTTGTTTTTCTTGCTTCATTGTTATATGTGCAGAGATGGACTTGTTCGCGGTGGTGAAGCTTGATAAGCCAAAGCAGGTCACTATAGGGGTTCGTCCGTTGAGGGAAGGGGAGACGCCCCTACTTGACGCGACCGCGGGGCATTTGACTGTTCTGTCCTCGGCCGCCCCTGAGGATACACCCCCACTCGTGGTGGCGCCTGTGCAGACTGTGGCTCCCGAGGTAGTGGCGGAGCCTACTGAGAAGGTGGTGCCTGCATTGGAGGTGGCGCACGAAGAGGCGCGCTCAGGGTCATCTGATAGTATTCGGATTCTGAAGCCTGAGGAAGTGCTGAGAGAGGAAGTTGCGCAAAGTTCGAAGCGCAAGGCTGAGGCTGGTGGGAGTGATAAGAGGAAGAGGCGCCGCCACGTTATTGGAGACGCGGAGTCGAACGCAGAGGAAACTTCGACCTCTAGCGCTCGGTTGAAGGTGGCTGACGCTTCCCCATTTTTGTAAGTGTGAATTAGTGGTCCTCTCTCTTTTTCCGTTTATATTGGTATTACTTGTTGTAATCCTTGGTTTTTTTGTGTAGGGATGATGGCGCCAAGGATGATGAAGTCTCCTCTCCGCAGAATGAAAACAAGGAGGGGGATACCTTGGCTGCTGATGGTGGTGAGGCGCAGCAACTACTTGATGAGTTGGCTGCGACTACTGCCCGTCAGGCTGAGCTGGTGGCGCAGCTGAAGGGAAAGCGTGCTGGGGAGAGTCGTGCTCTAGCCCAGAAGGAGGAGGAGCTGGAAAAACTTCGCGCGTAACTGGCGGGCGTGCAAGTTGAGCTTGGGGAGTCGAAGGCGTATGGGGAGAAAATCGCCCAAGACAAGATGAGCATCTTGGCTGATCTGCTATATGCGAGGGCGAAGCTCGAGCAGATAAAGGCCAAGACGTCGTGGTCTGTGTCGTTCCTTGAGGAGAAGAGATCTGAGCATTATGCTAGGCTTCAAGAGTTCAAGGAAAACATGGAGAAGACGCTTGTGGCGTATGAGGAGAAGCTGCGCGCCCTTAGCATTGAGTACGACGAGGAGCTGTACCCTCATCTTATGTCTGTGATAGCTGAGCGCAGGTATTCTTGCACCCTTGTCTATTTAAAATTGCTTTCTTCACTCCATTGTTATCTTAGCTTGTTATTACTTTGTGAATGCAGGTGGTTGATCAGCCATGGGCTGCGTCTGGCAGCTCTAAGTACTCTAGAGTCTGCGGAAGTGGTGGAGGCCTTTGGGAAGGTCGTCCACTGCGCGATGGAGCGTGGCCGTTCGCAGGCCATGGAGGAGCTCCGCGAGGCCAAGTTGTTGGAGAAGGACTTGGCGGAGATTCCTGGTTATAGCGCAACAGCGTACGATGAGCTGGTGCAGGCGATGGCGGGGTTGAAGGTTCTTGAGCTGCCCCATATTGGGAAATTGGAGCGTGACCAAGATGACCCCATTGATGTGCCCATGGCGGGTCTGACGTTGCAGCGTCATCTTGGGGAGAACGCCGAGGAGGAGTTAGATTATTATCTAAAGCCTGATCTCTCGCAGCTTCAAGTTCCAGTTTTTGCGCGGCCCCGTGATATTCTCAAGCCCTTTTGCTTTGGAGAAGGAAATCCCTTTGAAGGAGGTGCTGGAGCGTCACGAGCAAAGGGTCGCTGTAAAGAAGGGTATCAAGGGGAAGGCCGTGATGTGCGGCATCGGTGCTGCGCACCTTCCTCGATCTGATGGCGTGGCTGTAAGTGTTCCAACCGTTTCGCTTAAGGATGCTATAACCTTGAGGAAACTGAAGGAGGCGGGGAGTTCCGCCGCACCAGAAGAGAGCCATGATCACCGCCATAGTATATAGGTTATTTTGTAAATGTATGTATTTTCCTTGTAATTTTAATAAATGTGGAATAAGATACATTTTGTTATAAGTTCGTAACTTAAATGTGTTTGCATTGTTTGCTGTTGATTTTTACTAAGTCTTTTAAGCGCGTGACTTAAATATACTTGCATTGTTTGCTAAGTTTTATTTTTTACTAAGTCTTTTAAGTGCGTGACTTAAATATACTTGCATTGTTTGCTAAGTTTATTTTTTGACCAAGTGTCTTGGCTCGTTATGTTGCTAAGCTTGTACGGTGTACTTGGTATATGTGCGTCCGTCGTGGGATGCGCATGCGAATCTTACCTCAACGTCTCGAGAGTAAGGCGCTTAGCAAGGATTCGTGATCCAACGTTGATGGGTTTGCAACCCTCTTATTCAACAAGTCAATTAGTAGGTTAACTTATCCTTTATGCCGTCGTGGGTCTTTAAGTGGTGCATGCACGCCATGTAGGCAAAAATATAAGATAGACAATATTGACATATATGCAATAAAGTAAAAGTGCGCTATGGAGTTAGCTAGAAACCATAACATTTTATTAATACTTGCAAGTTTAAAAAAATAGAAAATAAAATTCCTAAAAAAAAAGAGACAAACACTTATTGGGCACCTCGTAGGGTGTTTGTGTGTTTGTATAAGGGCCGTAGCCTAAAAGTAACATTTTTTGAGATTGCAGATGTTCCAAGTGCGCGCCAGGTCGTGACCTTCCATATCGCGCAACCTGTATGCGCCGTTGCCGAGCGCGTCTGTGACCTCGTAGGGTCCTTCCCATTTGGGTCCGAGTTTGCCTGTGTCTTCTGCGTGGCTTGCGTCATTGGCGCGATAAACAAAGTCCCCTGGTCTGAATGAAGTGTTCTTGACTTTTGCATCATAATACTTCTTCATTTTTGCCTTGGCCTTTGCTTCTCGTATAGCTGCACGCTCGCGTCTTTCTTCCAGTATATCTAAGTCTATGCGCCGCTCCTCGTCATTTGTTGTGACGTTGACTTCTGCTGTGCGTATAGTGGGCATTCCTATCTCAGCAGGTATGACGGCTTCTGTTCCATAGACTAAGGAAAATGGCGTGTCGCCAGTACTGGTTTTGATTGTCGTGCGGTGCGCCCACAAGACATGCGAAAGCTCATCTACCCATCTTCCTTTGTGTCTGTCTAGGCGCGCTTTTATTCCCTCGCCTAGACTGCGATTGGCGCGTTCAACTAGGCCATTGGTTTGTGGGTGTTTGACTGAAGCAAAGTGTTGTGTTATGTTTAAATTGGTGCACCAATCTTTGAATGGGTTGTCACAGAATTGTTTTCCGTTGTCTGATACGATCTCGCCTGGTAGGCCGAAGCGACAGACAATATTGTCCCAGACAAAGCGTTTGACTTGGTTTCCCGTAATGTTCACCACAGCTTTTGCTTCGATCCACTTTGTAAAATAATCTATGGCTACGATGAGGAATTTTACTCCTCCCGCTGCGACGGGAAAAGGTCCTGCGATGTCGATACCCCATTTGTAAAATGGCCATGGTGAGGTGATTGGTGTTAGCTCGTGCTGTGGTCGGCGCGGAATAGGTCTATGTACTTGGCAGTTGCTGCACTTTCTTATTAGGTCGCGTGCGTCGCGGTGCATTGTTGGCCAATAGTATCCTGCCCTTAAAGCGCTTGCCACCACGGATCGCGGCCCTGAGTTCATACTACATGACCCAGCGTGAAGTTCGCGGAGTACATAGTCTGCTTGAAGGGGTCCAACACATCTGAGCCATGGTTGTAAGAAAGATCGCCGATAGAGTACGTTGTCGCGGAATTCGAATCGTTGCGCTGTGCGCCGTATTCTTCGAGCGTCTTTATTATCTTGGGGTAGGGTTCCCTTGCTAATAAATTCGATGATAGGTGTCATCCACGTAGGATCTTGTTCTTCTATCACCGTCGATATCTCCATATCAAGGATTGACTTGTTCTTTAGGGTTTCCACCAATACCTGTTTTGAAAGGTGTGCGAAGCTTGTGGATGCGATCTTGCTAAGTGCGTCCGCCTTTCTGTTTTCCCCTCTAGGTACTTGCTTTATTGTGAACCTATCGAAGTTTTTGATCAAAGATTTTGTCTTATTCAGGTATTGGATCATGTGGTCATCCTTGGCTTCGTATTCTCCTAACACGTGGTTAGCGACTAGCCGAGCATCTACATTTGCTTCTAGGTTGCGTACACCCATTTGGATTGCGATGCGTAGTCCAGCTAGTAGGGCTTCATATTCTGCCTCATTGTTTGTGGCTGTGAACTCGAAGCGTAGCGCATAGGTGAATTCCATGCCTTCTGGATTTGTAAGAATAAGCCCTGCGCCTGATCCGTCTGCGCATGAGGATCCATCGGTGAACAGTGTCCATGGTTCTTGTAGATCCGTTTTTGCTGCAGATGTTGGGCTGTCGCCCTCTGGCTTCTCCACGATGAAATCAGCTAAGACTTGTCCTTTGATAGCAGTGCGCGGCCTGTATGAGATGTTGTACTCACTTAGCATTACACTCCATTTTTGTAAGCGTCCTGATGCGTCTGGTTTAGAGATAACTTGTTTAATTGGCTGATCAGTGATTACCGCAATTGGATGCGCTTGGAAGTATCTACGCAATCTTTTGGCGGCGAACACTAAAGCCAAGACCAGCTTTTCCATGGCACTGTAGTTAACCTCTGTTTTCTTTAAGGCTTTGCTTACGAAGTATATGGGTGTCTGGACGGAGTCTCTGTCTGTCAATAGTACTGCGCTAACTGCTCCGTGGGTTGCTGATAAGTACATGATTAGTTCTTCCCCTTGTCGCGGTGCGACTAGTTTGGGAAGAGATGCCAGATGGTGTTTGAGTTGTTGGAAAGCTTCCTCCTCTTCATTGGTCCAGCGAAAGTCTCCCTTTTTTGTACACTTCGTGAGTGTTTTAAAGAGAGGAAGGGACTTGTCTGCTGACTTAGATAAGAAGCGATTCAGCCCTGCCAGCTTTCCATTAAGTGACTGGACTTCTTTGAGTGTGCGCGGGGAGGGGAGATCAATAACAGCCTTCGTCTTTTCTGGGCATGGTTTGATTCCGTCGGGTTCTATTAAGTATCCGAGGAACATGGCTTCAGTCGCGCCAAAGGTGCACTTTTTGGGATTCAGTTTCATGTTTATCCGCCCCAGTGTTCGGAATGTTTCCTCGATGTCGCGCACCAACTCATCCTCTGTATGGCTTTTTATAACAAGGTCGTCAACGTAAACTTCCAAGTTGCGGCCTACTTGTTTTTCGAAAGCTGTGTCCACCAGCCGTTGGTATGTCGCGCCTGCGTTTTTTAAGCCAAAAGGCATTTTTGTGTAGCAGTAGACCCCTTGACTGGTGTGGAAAGCTGTTTTTTCTTCATCTTCCACTGCCATTTGGATCTGATGGTACCCATTATATGCGTCTAGGAAGCACTTGAAGGGGTATCCACATAAGGATTCGACCTTCCAATCTATTTCTGGCAATGGATAGCAGTCCTGCGGGCATGCTTTGTTGAGATCCGTGAAGTCCACGCACATCCTCCAACTACCATCGCTCTTCTTTACCATAACTGGGTTAGAAAGTCAGTCGTGGTAGTATACTTCGCGCATGATGCCCGCATCTACTAACTTGTCGGATTTGTAGCTTGTGCTCTGTGATAGAGCGAGGCACTCCTGTCATATGTTTTGGTTCCCATGCAAAGATGTCTAGGTTCTTTTGCAAGAGTGCGCATACGGCTGCTTTACCTTTGTCAGATAAAGATCCTCCAATCGAAACTTGTTGTTCCGGATAGTCTGGGTGAATAGCGACCTTTAAATTTGGCGATTTTTCCGTGCGCTGTTCTGGAATAGTCTCTGCTTCAGTTGTCGCTGCGATGCATTCTTTTGGTGGTACCGTTGTGTTATAGAGAGTAACCACTCCTCCTTCAACTGGGAATTTAAGCATTCCGTGTGCTGTGGATGGTACTGCGCGCATGGATGATATTCCTGGTCTTCCAATTATACCATTGTATGGTGAAGGAGACTTGATTACCATAAAATTTATCCATGCCGCAGTTGAGTGTTGCTCATCTCCTACGACCACCAATAAGCGTAACTGCCCCATGGGCCAAATCTTTTCTCCTGTAAATCCTGTTAGTAACATTGTAGCTGGTATCAACTGACTTTGGATTTCAGGTCGCAGCCTTTTGAAGCAGTGATCATACATGATGTCTGCGGATGCTCCTCCATCAATATACATGCGGTGGATGTCGTGTCCCCCTGCATGTATTTCAATGGTCAGAGGTTCCACGACTGCGTTGTCCGCGGCTATTGTAGGGAAGGATATCTCTTTTTCTGGAGAGAATTTTTGGCTGACTCTCTGCTTTATCTTGCGCTGCCATGATTGTATCATGTATATAGTCTCAGCCTTTTCCTTTGGGGGTTCTTTCTTGCCCCCATTTTTAGGTCTATCTTTCCCTTCTTTGATGTTCTTTACGAGGTGGTCCATCCTTCCTTCTCTGACTAATTTCTCGATCAGTTGTTTCAGTTGGACGCACTCGTTAGTTGTATGGCCTTTTTGGCCATGGTACTCGCAGTATCCACCACCGAGGCGCTTTTCTTCTGCCGTGCGCATTGGTGGTGGTCTTGGGAAGTTCGCACCTTCTGTTGCAAATATCTCCCTTGGGGTTTTTGTTAGAGGAGTATATTTGTCGTTGTCTCTTCCACTGCGGTAACTCCTGCTGCGGTTGTTTTGATCATTGGATTGTTTCCGCGGCTGTTCTTGTTGCCGATAATTTGAATATCCTTTCTTGCTGTCCGCAGCAGCTGCTTCTCCTTGTATAAAAGATCTGGTGCGTTTTGTTAGTTCATCGAAAGACTGTGGAACTCTATCATTAAGCTTCCGGATGAGTTCTGGATTATTAATTCCATTCATGAACCCTGAAATTTTTAGTATTTCGGGACATGCTTTGACTTGTATGCACTCATCCTTGAAGCGTTCCATAAAGGCGCTGGTTGATTCCCCTTGCCGTTGCTTCACCCTTGCCAATTCCACAGGATTTTTAGCGCACTTCTTTCGCTGGGTGAAGTTGTGGCGGAATGCTTTTCGTAATTCCTCAAAGCCGCCTATACTCCTACGTGGGAGTTTGCTAAACCATGTGCGCGCGTTCCCTACCAACGTGGAATTGAACATATGACACCACACAGGCTGTGGCCAATTTTCGATAGTTGCGGCTGACTCGAAAATTTTTAGGTGGTCGTCTGGGTCACCTGTTCCATCATATGTCTTCACATTAGCGGGCATGCGCCTGCGCCTGTCGTCCGAGTAATCACTTATGCGACGTGTGAACGCATCAATTTTATGGCGTCGCCATGGGAGAGACATATCTTCATTCTCTTCCTCGCGACGTTTTCCTTTTGATTTCCAGTGCCCTGTTTCTTTATCCTCGTTGTCCGAGGAATCGCTGGAGGAAGAATAATCTCTCCTTCGGCGTTTGCGCCTGCTCCTTTCAGAAGAGGAGCCTGAGGGATCTCTGCTTGGGGATCTTCTTCTACCCAATCTGTCTTGGATCCGCCTACTTCTGGGATTGGAGGATCCTTGGCTCGGCGAATGCTGAGGGCCTAATCGATCGTGTATTCCCCGACTGCCAAGTCTGGAATGGACATTGGTGCGCCTACCGCTGTCTCCAGAATTTTGTGAGCCAGACACCGTACCCAACCTGTCATGGACATTGGTACGTTCTGTACGTCTTCCTCGTGGGTGACGTGGTGGTGATGGTTCACGTTCTGGTCCAAAATTAAGTCGGGTTTGCAGATCCGTACCGGCTCTTCTTGCCGCCTCTTCTTGCATGAGTGCGGTTAGGGTTTCATAATTTTGGGATACAAAATTACCCAAAGTTAGATCGGGTACGTCCTCAGTCGTTGCAAGGATCTCTGCCTCAGTATGGGACGCCCGGTTTCGTTCAGGCGCGCCCGGCGGCGCAGTGTTGTTCACTACGGGTGTAGCCTGATGAGGGGTGGTGAAGAGGGTGCGTTGGAGTTCCTCAACGCTTGGGACCACTGAAGAGATTATAGGTAGTTCCGTTGTTGGAATAGACTGGGTTGTTCCCGCCCCTTGGTGATCACGTGCGCTGGTTGTCCCGGCAACCTGCTTAGAGGTTGAATCTTGTCGATTCTTCTTTTGATGATCACGTTTTTCTGACTGCGGAGTCCGCTGTCCCAAATTCTTGTGTTTCGTCATTCTAGTTCGTTGTAGGGTCCCACGGATGGCGCCACTTGTTGATACAAAAGTTGGGCGTACCTGGTTGTTGGGCTTTGCTCTTATATCAATCCGTTCCTTAGCACTTTGTTACCTGCGTACTAAGAAAAGTAGAACAACACCGTTAGGCTTATCGAGGGATTGTCTCCCCCGATTAGACTCCGGCGTGAGAGTAAGTAATCGAATTTAGGTTTTGGTTGAAGAGTTTAGGGATTACGTGAATCGTACCTTGGATGAGAATCGTATGATTCTATATATAGGGGCTAAGAAACCGTGTTTCTTGCTCCTTACTCTTCGCACGCATGGTGCTTATCCGAGGTAAGGATATCTATTCTTTGAATAGATAATCCTTATCGGATATCCGGTGAGTTAGATTGGGCCTTTGGGCTTCGTGAGCCCAAGCGTTGATACCACGGCCCATACCATTTGTCATGGTAGCCCATTCGTGATGGGCTTAAGTGTAAGTAATGTCTATCATTTGGGCTTGCGGCCCAAATATAGGCTATACGTCATCAACAACCATATCACATCAAATAAGATGATTTTATAAATTCATGCTTAAGAAGTCATTTGATAATTTATTGATCAGTCGGTTTCAATCCAAACCCAAAACTATATATTTAAATACTTTTTTGATCAGTCGGTTTCAAATTCGCCTATTTTAACCCGAACCAGTTTTGACAACTTAAAAAAAAACCTGCAAATACTGCCACCTTTATAACTCAAGTTTTGCCCATTTGGACCTGCTGTTTTATTTTATTTTTTTCTGGAAAGACAATATATTATATATATAGATATTAAGAGGCTAGCAACTTGCTAGAAATTACAACACAAAGCTTTCGACCCCAACACAACAATGACCATAGGATTACGACCATGACCCTAGAACACAAAAACCATGACCATATTCACCACACGAGCTGAGTCCACGACCCTCCAACACCCACCAAACAAGGACCCTAGTTAGCGTACAAGCACCATGACCAACAACACAACACCAAAACTATAAGCCTTGAACAACTAAACACTAACCCTCCAACATCCGCTGAACCACACCCCTCAAAACCAAAACTACGATCCAAAAGATATCACGACCTTAAAAATTACAACCTTGAATACTCAAACAATCAAAGAAAGAACCCAATTTAGACCTGCTGTTAATAAAGGTCTGTTTTAGTATCTGGACCATTCAGATTACATGCGTGGCCCAATCAGAACAAAATCCTAAAAAAAACTGCCCATAAATAATCCTTATGTATGATGTTGGAGTAGAATTTCCTGCAAATTAGGGAAAATATCACAGTTAGGATATTTGATGTGCAACCTTCTTATGTTTACATGTCGAACTACATTCAGTTCTTTTGCGTCAGTTATTTGTCACTTTGTATGAAGCTGGTCCTTAATTGATAAAGGATTATCAATTTCAAAGCTGGCAATATATAGCGTGTTAGACCATAAAAAGGGACATAGTCACCACTTTACAGCTGAGACCTTCAATCAAATGGTAGTATGCATGAAGTTTTATTAGAAATTTGATTGAAAGCAAGACATATTAATTTATTAAACGTTTAGACATTATGGAGTTACGAAAAAATTACATAGAAGAATTAACATTTAGGCGCCAACCGCCTCTTCAACTTAGCATAACTCACTGCTACGTTTACGTAGATCCAATCGTTGAAATGGCCTAAGAGCCTGTAATATGCAACTCTCCATGAATTACTGACTACCAAAGTTCCGGAAACTCCCCAAAATCCGAATGCTAATCCAATCAAAAGACTAATGAAAAAACCACGAGTTATGAGCTTGTCTTGATCTTCAGCATCGTCGGTTTTTACTCCATTTACTGGGTTTTGAGGTGATGAATCTCCTGTGCATGAATTAGGTAGTGGAAGTCCACAGAGTGCAGCATTCCCTGTGTAAGATGAAGAATTAAAGCTTTGTAACTGAGTGCTCATTGGTATCCTGCCTGACAAGTTGTTGTTAGAAAGGTCCAAGACCCCGAGATTGGTCAACTGTGAAAGGCTTGTCGGGATGCCACCTACCAGGAGATTTCTTGACACATCAAGGAAATCCAACCTTATTAATCTTCCGATATCGTGTGGTATTTTTGAGGCGAAGCTGTTCCTTGAAAGATTTAAGGCCACAAGTCCCAAAAGATTGGTAATTCCAGATGGTATTTCTCCGCTGAACATATTGTTAGAAAGATCAAGGCTAGTCACAAGACCCAAGGTACTACTATACTCATGCTTCATCCCTTTCCATTCCAGCAATGCTTTAAACACATGTCTAACACGACCAATGTAACTCCTAGGTACCCCTTCCAGCCCACCACAGTAGGTTCCAATAAATGCAACGGTTTTAATCTGTGTCATGGCTTTCATGGCGCCAAGACAACTAGGTATGCTTCCAGAGATATTGTTGGAAGAGACGTCTAATATCTGCAAATTGGAAAGCATGCAGAAGCTTGTAGGCATGGTACCATGGAACGCATTATTGGCTAAGCTAAGAAAATGCAACTCGGACATGCTTTTCCCCATCCAAGAAGGTACGTGGCCCGAAAGTTTATTTACTCCAAGATCAAGAAATTGTATTGACGACCAATTCGTTAAAGAGGAAGGAAGCTCTCCGGTCAAGCTGTTGCTATTCATACTTAACATAATTACAGCTAAGTATCCCATCGATGTGGGTATTCTCCCATCAAAATTGTTATTTTTAATATTAAGATACAAGAGTTGTGTGAAGTTCGTCCAAAAATGGGGAAGCTCTCCAGAGAGATGGTTGTTCGAAAGATCGATATTAAATGTGTTTGTAAGATTCCAAAACAAGGAGATAGAACCCGAAAACATATTATTGTTAAGAACTAAATTTTGGGTGTCGGAAGGAAACAAAGGTAGTGGTCCTGAGAAATTATTAGAGCTAAAATCAATATAAGGTCCATCTCCATACATTAAATTTGGCACAGTGCCATGAATGTGATTAGATGAGAGATTTAGGTAACGAAGAGTTGGCGTTAACTGCTTCCAGAACCAATCAGGGACAGAGTCGTTAATCTTAGCAATTGAAATGTCAAGTATAGTGATGTTCTTCTGAGTTTGCAACCATGTAGGAAAAGAAGGACCCAACTTGCAAGATGACAATGCAATGACATTGAGCGAAAAAGTTGGAGACCAGTCAATATCGATTTCGAGAACAAAAGAGTTATATGACAGATCAAGGTAAACTAGATGAGAAAGATTTGTTAAGTGAACTTCAGTGATTTTACCGTGAAAACAGTTTGTAGATGCCCCCAATGATTGCAGCTTGGAAAGTGGCATGATCCTTTCACCGAGTATCCCTTCCAAACGATTGCATTCCATATATAACTCCCTCAGTGAAGAAAGGGCTGAAAGATCCGGGAGCAATCCACTCATCTGGTTATCCCCCAAATCAAGAATAATCAGATTTGATATTTTCTTAAATTTTTCAGGGAAGGATCCCTTCATATCATTGTCATTGATATGTAGTTCTCTTAACTCTGTGAATGTTGTAAAATCAGGCAAGGAACCGCTTATCTTATTTGAACTTAATTCCAAAACTTGGATCGATTTTTCAGCGGGTTCCAAAAGGTGAAAGAAGTGTGGAAGATCTTCTTTGAGGTTATTCCCAGCAAGATGAAGCAAACGTAAGTTACTAAAGTTACCAAATGCTTTCGGCATGCCCCCTCCAATGCCATTATGCGTCAAATCCATGTTCCGAATTAAATTGAATTCACAGAAAGCTTCTGGAAAAGTACCCAACAACAAGTTGTGGGAGATGTTCAAATTGGTAATGGTTCCACTGAAGTTGAATAACCAAGGGTATATCGAAGAGGAAGGAAGAGCGTTATCAGAGATATCAAGAACTGAAAGCGACTTTGAGAAGTTAGTGAACGGAAGAGACGTATCAGCAGGAATTTTTGAAAGATGACAATTGACTAGATGTAGTTCAAAAAGGTAAGGAAGGCTGGTGATCACATTTTTCAATAGAGTTTTAGACACACTGAGATCAACGTAACTGAGGCTTAGGTATTTGAGTGAGGAAAGTTTGGAGAGCCACTCTGTGTCATGCATAATGATGGAAGAATCAGAGAGATCAAGAGTTTGCAAGTATGAAAGATTACCCAGTTGAGGGGGGACTCTAGAAACCTCTAACTCAATGCCCGAAAGATTCAGGTAGTAAAGTTTTCTGAATGAATCGATGAATTCTGGAATCCGAGTGAACCTGTTAAAACTAAGGTCCAAATGGTTCAAGTGGTCTAGCTCAAGGAGAGAAGAGTTAATTTCACCACTGAAATTAACTCTCATGTTAAGATTGTCGGACCAATATCCATGAAGATCGAGCCTTGTGACATGATCACTTCTGCTGCAGCCTACTCCTTTCCATAAGCAACAATCCAGTGAAGTACTCCGCCATGAAGAAAATATGCCGAAATCATCCACAAACCCATCCTTGAATTGGAGTAGTGCTCTACGCTCCTTATCAAAGCAAGCAGCATGTGTTTTGGTTATGCTAGAAACAAGAAAAATACAACATATAAAAAAGACAATTAAAGACATTGGAATGTTGGTTCTGTTTTGATGATGGACAGTAGCCCATACCTAGTATTTATAGCTGAACCTGTATTTCAAACAGAGGACTGGATAATAGTGTTTTCGATATATTAGACCTTTTCTAAGAGTTAACCTTCAACACTAATAATAGATTTATTTGCGCAGTCTTTGGTCATTGTTTATAATTCAGGACAGACCTAGGGGGGTTCATGGGTACCCAACGGATGTTTCTTGTCTAGTGTAAATTTTCATTAAAAAATCCGATTTTAATAGATGAACCTGGTCCCTAAATTTTGAGTCACATAAATACATGTATTGTTTAGTTAGTCCACTAATATGTCAAAAGAAATACTAGTACATGTTTTCTTATTTTAATAGTAACAATTCTCATGTATTAGACATCTTCAAAGAGTCAACTGATAACATAAATAACGTAGGCCGCATTATTGGGTCGTAAAAGAGGCTACAAGGGACTAATCTAATCCGCATTCAATAGCGTTGGACCAATGGCTGCATGAGCTGTCTACAATACTATGACTATCTGCACTTATATCTACATCGCATTTAATTAGAAAAATTCAAACCATATCTCATATATGCTAAGTTACTTTAAAAGTCATGCTCTATATTGTACTGTTCCTTTGCTGTTTTCTTTGGCTCGTTTTGGCTTCTCACTAATAAGATGTTTGATCGTTCATAAATTTATTTTGCTGGTTTATAAACAATGCTAACTCTATCAATGAGAATGCTGAAATTGGTGCATCAAGAAAACTTCAACAGTAAAATATGTGGTTGCTAAGGACTTAAGGAGTATCTTATGTATTTTATTAATGATCAAATGGTTTTGTGACGCACTGCACGTGATGTCGGACTTTGTAACCGTATGGAACAAGTATAATTAATTTGTAAATTACATCCTTAAAAGACAATCACCAAATTCATCACATTAAAGTTTGAGTAATTAACAAAGTGCTATTTGAATGGTTAATATAGCTATTAGAATTTAGAAACATGTCACAAAGTGAATATGATATGCATATGCACTGCCATATACAAAAAAACAGAACATGATCATGAATTTATGTAATTGATTAGTAAACTAAAATATTGGAATAGAAATAAGCGGACGACCTTTAACTACTTGATAAAGCTCATATCCATGCTTGTTTTTAACAAACAAGCACTAGCTCTTATTCTCATGAAATTACAGACATCATGTACTGCAATACAAAATGTTTTTGTACAAAACAGTTCGATTAGTTGGTGAGAAATGGGTCATTTTTCTTTAAAAATTAAACGTAAAAAGTAGGGATCGGAACTTGTTTAGTCGCAAAAAAACTGAAAAGCTTTTCCAAAAAAGTGAAAAGTTCAAATTTTAAATTTTAAAGGTATGTTTGGCAAAACTAATTGCAAGATGTTCATTTAATATCATCTTTGTCTCTCATACATTAATATCATCTTCTTTGGTTGCCCTCTAACTTCATATTTACCCAACACTTGATTTCGCGAATCATATGCATTGACATTGATAGAAATTCATGGTTTTCCTTATAATAACATACATATAATTTATTCAAACTAAAACTCATGTGTATAAATGAAGTTACAATACGAATTTCATCGTATGATATCATAAAAATATAGGAAAGAAAACCCGATAAGAATTTAGAGAAAGGATTGAAATAAATAGGAAAGAAAGAAGAGAGAAAAAAACTTTTATTATCGTTCTATATCATAAAAGTGTAAAAGTAAGAGAGATGAGAGAAAAATTATCAAAAAAAATCGGAGAGAGAAAATCATATCGAAATCTATCGAATCCAGCCGATTTCTATAGAAATTAATTACAAAAAATCAAAAAAGTCTTGAAAATTTTGAAATTATTAGTGTTTTTAATTTTTAAGATGTTACTTTTTTATTTAAAAAAAAAAACTTTACTATTTTTAAGATACGCGTGTTTAAAAGTGTAAAGGATGGAGAAAATAAAGAAAACACATTTTTGATGGCTTATATGTAATTATTTGCAAAAAAGACAGGATATGCCTCTTTTTTTTTTTTTTTTTTTTTTTTTTTTTGAACGGGAAATAATTTATATGAAAACTTGCAAGAAACTAGAGATTAAAAGAATGATTTGTAGCCCACCAAAGTAATAAAAAAAAATGGTAGCTACCTTTTTTTGATATATCAACATTGTACTACAACAAATTTGCCAATTGCACATGGGATCTTTTTTTTTTTTTTTTTTTTTTTTTGGTAGTGCAATTTATTTTTCTGCGGTGTTCAAAGCTATAACCATGTAGAAATAAACCAATGATTTAAATTCTAAATTTATATGGGTGAAAGTATGTAATGTTATTCATATTTCTATATATGACTCACTGATTGACAAACACTGCCTACCTTGTTTATTTGTTCGCTAATCATGATGGAATTACGACACACACGTTCAATATTCAAACGGCTCTTATAAAACTTGCAGCATGTAAAGTCAAACTTTTGGTTATTATGAATGGAACACGTGTATGATTTAAGTCGTTTTATTTAGCCATACTTTACAAACAAGAAATTCTTATAGAATTACATCATTAAATATTGTAAATAGAACTTAAAGAGATGAACAGGGAGAATGAAAGACTCATGGCTCTTTGGGTTTCTTCACACAGTAATATCTTGCGGGTTATTAGCAAGGAATTTACCAAAAGATCGCCATGGTCATTATTCGGCAAATAATTACTAAACCAATGTAGACGGATATGCCTTCATATTAAATATACTATGAAACCGGAAAGGAAAAAAAGGGATTTATTCCCATTTTAAGCCCAAAAACGCCTCTTCAACCTAGCGTAATTCACGGCTACCATGACATAGATCCAATCTTTGACGTGGCTCACGAAACTAAAATATGCATATCTACATGATTTACAGACAATCAAAGTGCCATACACTCCCCAAAATCCAAATGCTAATCCCATAAAAAGACTAATGAAAAAACCACGAGTTATCAGCTTATCTTGATCTCCATCATCGGCGGTATGTACTGCAGTTGGTGGATTCTGAGGTACTGTATCTCCTGGGCATGGATTAGAAAGGGGAGGCCCACATAGTGAAGGATTTCCGATGTAGGATGAATTGCCAAAACTCTGTAACTGAGTGCTAGTTGGTATCCTCCCTGACAAGTTGTTGTATGAAAGGTCCATCACACCAAGATTGGTCAACTGTGAAAGGCTTGCCGGGATGCCACCAGCCAGATGGTTCCTCGACAGATCGAGAAAATCCAACCATCTTAACTTTCCGATATCTTGAGGAATTCTCCATGTTAAGTTGTTCCTGGAAAGATTTAAGGCAACAAGACCAAAAAGATTGGTGATTTCGCCTGGTATTTCTCCGCTGAACATATTGCTAGAAAGATCAAGGCTAGTTACAAGACCCAAGGTACTACTGTACTCATGTTTCATCCCTTTCCATGTCAACAATGCCTTAAATACATATGTAGCTCTACTGAAAGAAAGCCTCAAGGTTCGTTCCAACCCAGCATTTCGTAGCCCCAAAAATGCTACGGTGTTTTTCTCAGTCATGGATTGCAAGTGGCTGAGGCATCTGGGAATGGTTCCTGTGAAATTGTTGACAGAGATGTCCAAGATCTGCAAATTTTCAAGCCTGCATAGGCTTGTAGGAATGGTCCCCTGGAACCCATTGAATGGTAAGCTAAGAACACGTAAACTTGAAAGGCTTTTCCCCATCCAACCAGGTATGCTACCCGAAAGGTTATTTTCTCCAAGATCAAGAAAATTTAAGTCGGCCCAGTTCTTAAAGGAAGAAGGCAGCTCTCCAATAAGCCGATTTCTACGCATACTTAACATTCTAACATAGGAAAAGGATCCCATCGATTTGGGGATCCTCCCTGTGAGATTATTATTTTCAAGGTTAAAATAATACATGAGAGTGAAGTTCATCCAAAAATCAGGAAGCTCTCCTGTGAGTTGGTTACTTGAAAGATCAAGATTGTATATGTCAGTGAGATTCCACAGAAAGGAAATGGTTCCCGAGAACATGTTATTGTTGAGAACCAATTCTCGGGTGCTGAAAGGAAACAGCGGTATTGGGCCTGAGAAATTATTAGAGCTTAAATCAAATACAGGTTGTTCTGCATACATCAAATCTGGCACAGTGCCATGAATATTGTTAAATGAGATATTTAAGTAACGAAGACGGGGTGTTAATTGATCCCAGAACCAATTCGGGATAGAGTCGTTGATTTGGCAGTTAGATATGTCTAGTATGGAGAAATTCTTCTGAGATCGCATCCACGTTGGAAAAGAAGGACCCAACATGCAAGATGACAATGAGATGGTATTGAGTGAAAAGATTGGAGACCAATCAGAATCAAGTTCGAGAACGAGGGAGTTATCTGACAAATCAAGGTAAACTAAATGAGACAGATTTACAAGATGAGTTTCAGAGATTTTACCATGCAAGAGATTTGAAGAGACCCCCAAACATTTTAGCTCCGAAAGTTGCATAATCTTTTCTCCTAGAGTCCCTTCCAAATGGTTTCTCTCAAAATATAACTCCTGCAATGAAGAAAGAGGTGAAAGATCCGGGAGCAATCCACTGATCTGGTTATCACCCAAGTCAAGGATGACGAGATTCGATATCTGCTCAAATCTTTCAGGGAAAGTTCCCTTCATCTCATTGTAAGAAAGATGTAATTCTTTTAAAGCCGTGAATGTTGTAAAATCGGGCAAGGAACCACTTATGTTATTATAACTCAACTCCAGAACTTGGATCGACTTTTTTGCTGGCCCCAAGAGATGGAAGAAGTTCGGAAGGTCTTCCTTCAGAGCGTTCGTGGAAAGATATAGGGATTCTAAGGTGCTGAAGTTCCCAAACGATCTTGGAATACCACCTTCAAGGCCATTTGAGGTCAAATCTAACTTCTGTAGTGATGTGAATGCACCAAAAGCTTCATGAATGGTACCATTTAACTCGTTATAAGAGAGATCGATATTAGTAAGGCTTCCAGTTAAGTTGAATAACAAAGGATATATACAAGACGATGGAAGATCATTATTGGATATATCTAGAATAGAAAGAGACTTTGAAATATTGGTGACATGAAGTAGCCTATTGACAGAAACTTTTGGAAGAAGGCAACTGTCTAGATGTAGTTCAAAAAGTGAAGGAAGTCGTGTGATCAAACTTTCCAACAGTTTATTAGAATCACTCAGGTCTATAAAGTTGAGATTTAAGTATTCGAGTGAGGAAAGTTTGAAGAGCCACTCCGTGTTTTTCAAAATGATGGTGGAAGTTGAGAGATCAAGAGTTTGCAAGTCTGAGAGATTCCCCAATTGAGGGGGTACTTTCAAAACATCAAAAAAAATGCTCGAGAGATTGAGGTAGCGAAGTTTTCTTAGGGAACCGATGAATTCTGGCATTTGGGTGAAGCTATTAAAACTTAAGTCCAAATGTCTTAAGTGTTTCAACTCAAGAAGAGAAGAGTCAATGTCACCACTAAAACCAACTCTTGCATCCTGATCATCTGACAAGTATCCGTGAAGATCAAGCTTTATAACATGATTAGTTATGTTGCTGCATCCAACACCTCTCCATAAGCAGCAATCGTTGGACCTTCTATGACTACTCCAAGAAGAGAGTATGTCATAATCATCAACTAACCCATTTTTCAGTTTAAGTAGTGCTCTTCGCTCCCTCTCAATGCACCGTGTTTCAGCAGAAACAAGGCTGGTGAAGCAAATGAAAAGAACTAGTAACGACAGGGAAATATGATGCCATTGCATTCTACTTCTTCCCATGGATTAGAAATCAATATCTATGAGGATAGATGAAAGCCCAGTATTAGTATTTATATCCAGTCAGAAATATTAATAGTAGTAATTCTCATGTATTAGACGTTTTCAAAGAGTCAACTTTTAACATAAATAATGTAGGCCGCATTATTGGGTCGTAAGAAAGGCTGAAAGGGACTAATCTTATACGCATTTAATAGCGTTGGACCGATGGCTGCATGAGCTGTGTACAATACTATCTGCACTTATATCTACATGGCATTTAATTAGAAAGATTCAAACCATATCTCATATATGCTTATTTACTTTAAAAGTCATACTCTATATTAATTACCGTTCGTTTTTTTTTTTTTTTTTTTTTTTTTTTTTGGCGCGTTTTGGCTTCTCGCTATTTTCCTGGTTTAAAACAATGTGAGAAGGCTGAAATTGGTGCTTCCAGAAAATGTCGACAGTAAAATATGTGTTTGCTAAGGACTTAATTAAGGAGTATCTTATGTATTTGATTACTGATCAAACGGTTTTGTGACACGCTGAACGTGACGTCGAACTTTTTAACTCTATGGAACAAGTACAGTTAGTTTGTAAATTGAAGTACATCCTCTAAAAGACGATCACCAAATTCATCCGGTTGAAGTTTTAGTAACAAAGTGGTTTAGTTTAGCTATTTTCAACAAACAAGCACTAGCTCTTATTCTCATGAAATTATGGACATCCTATAATGCAATACAAAATGTTTCTGTAGGCAATAAGGAAAAAAATATATATTCCAGTTTTCGTTAAAAAAAAATTAAACCGAAAAAAGTAGGAAACTTGTTTAGTAGCAAAAAAATTTGACAGGTTTTTTCAAAAAAGTGAAAAGTTCAAATTTTATATTATAAATACAAAATTGAAAAGAGCTATTTATACTTCTCAGCATTTTTTCCTTGCACTTTTTTTTTCAAATCCTTTAATTTTTTCATTTTTCTAATAAAGTATCATCTACACATTCTCTAAATTTTAAAACTTTTTTAGAGATAAAAACTCCTTCCTTTTTCATTTTTTCTAAAAAATGGAGATAGATAATTAAAGAAATTTTTCTACAACTAAAACACTAAGGGTGAGCATATGGTTCGGTTATAGGGTAAAACCAAAACCGAACGGAAAATTTTTGATTTTTTTATTTTAGAAACATTTTGGGTTTGGTTTTACTTTGTTCCGGTTTTTTGTTTTGTTTCTCGGTTTTTGTTTGATTTATCAAGCTTTGGTATATCTAAGGTTGAAATTTTAACGCATCATAATTAACACTATCTATTTTCCAAAAAAAAAACAAAAAACACGCAATAATACCAGTAAGAAACTATGATAATATAAAAAACACTAGAAGATTATTATTTGTGTCATAAATTTACACAATAATAACAACAAAAAATCCATAACCACCAAAATCTTGGAAAAGAACTCTTGATCCTTCTTAAATGACACCTTAAAAAACGAGTATAAATAAGTGTTTTAATAGTATAGGTATTTTTTCGGTTCGGGTTTTTTTGGTTTGTTTTTAGGCTAAAACAAAAACTGAACTGTAAACTTCCGTTGTTTCAAAATACAATCGGTTTCTCAACTTTTTTTGGTTTAAGTTCTGTTGCTCTTGCACACCCTTATTAAACACACCTAGTCTTTCTACTTAAATCAAAACTTCTAATGGTAGATTAAAGCTTTTTATTATTTAAAGCACTAACCACTCAAATATTTAAAATAGTTTAATATCAAAAGAAAATGTTAGATGAAGCATGCTCAATACACACATTCCACTAAAATAGTGATTTATAAACGTGCTCTTCGTATAAACATGTTTCAAATTCCTCAATACCAAAAATACATTTTCTCACACAATTTTAGCTTGTTAGGCACTTTGTCTCTTTAGCGTTAGTATCATCTTCTTCGTTGTCTCTCTAACTTCATGTTTACCTAACACTTGATTAAGCACGAATCATATGCATTGACATTGATAGAAAATTGGTTGATCATAATATCTATGAAATTAACTTGGAGCTGAGGTGTCATGGTGGCCAGCATTAAATATCCTACATATAGCAGGTCATTGACATGCCTTTTATAAGCATTCCTGGCGTTATTGGGCGTTAGCCACAGGTGCTGGTCCGATGGAATTTTCCAGGATATACCGATTTTGTTCATGCTAGAGTAAAATTTGAAGATTCATCTCCTAGTCACGAAAGTTAGGCCCAATAAGTTTATCCTTCTCAATGACAAAACAAAGTGACAAAGAGTTATTGTTGTTGTTTTGTCATCAACAGTTTAACATACACTACAAAATAAATGACATTTGCTCACTAATGCAAGTGTGAGCAAAAGTATAAAAACAGACACTAAATCCCATTGGGGGCTACTCCCACTGAAATGAAAAAAGTCACTACTGAAGGGATCACTATAGGTCATTTCTCACTAAAGATTTAGTCAGCAAATGGTCAAAAGATTTAAGGACTAAAAGATCTTTAGTGAGCAAAGGGTTTAAAAGTGTAGTGCATGTCTATCTTTTAATGACAGAATACTTCAGTCACTTCAGTTAGTAAAAGTCACCAGATACCTTTTGAACCAAATCTGAGAATTGGTTTGTTTTCCTGTAATTTCTGTATACAGCCATAATAATTACAGAATTTTAAATACTCTGATAGACAATCATATTACTTGAAATATATATAACTGATACAATGCAATTCTGTTCATGCTCTTAATCAAAAGAGCGAATTTGCTACATCACTAAACATTTCACTACACTAATAGATGATCTCTCGGGTATTTCATCACAGTAATTCTATGTTTCTCAAGACTTCTACCATTCTGACTTCTGTCATCACTTGACTGCATTAAAAGGAAGAAATTGATTATTTACATCTCAAATAACAGAGCAGCAAACATCAAAACACTTCATATACATGATTTGGAAACGTTTTTTTATACCTGATTTGATAACGACGGTGGTAGATAATGACGGTGGTGGTGCCGGAGTTAGTCTAATCAAACAACTTCAGCGGTGGTGGATAACGACGGTGGTGGTGCTGGTGTTAGGGTTTCGGTGATAACTGGTGGAGTGGCGGTGGAGGTGATAACGGTGGTGGTGCCTGAGTTAGGGTTTCGGTGGAGGTGATAACGGTGGTGTGTGTAACACCTAAAATCTGAGAACATGTGAAAAGACCAATTTGCCCTTACCAATTTGAAATTTAATTAAAAGCTTATTAAAGTACCAAATAAATCCCAAACTTCAAATAATGCATAAGTTATGTATCCAAATAATTTTAACAATTACATTTAACATTTATACAAGTTGCAAAATTACCAAAATACCCCTACAAGGGCCGAATGAGAGAAAATGAATTTTAAGGAGATTTACTTTGATTTAAATTGTGCAAATAAGGAAGATAATCACCAAGAATATTTTGTCAACCAATATAGCCGAAATTCTGGTCCTCCATACCCTCTCATCACACGGCATTCCACTTTAAAAATCCAATCCATATCTTTTTCTCCAAAACCCTAATATACCGATTGGAAAAATAAACACACAAACAAATCCTTAGCCTCCATTCGACAACCCTAATATTCCTAAGCAATTTTCTGAGTTCATACACGATCCAAGGAGTCCTAGAAAAATCCCTCTCGAATTATTGAAGCTTGATACGATCATGGTTTTGGTTTTCTTCTTATCGAGCCTAAAGGCAAGGTAAATTCGTTTATACCTTATTCGACCTCCACAAAATTCGTTTCTTATTTTTCTGATGTTCCTTACATGTAATAAGACCCACGAAAATTGGTTTCAAGGTTGCTAGGCCTTTGGTGAAGTCGTGACAATTTTTGGAGTGTTTTGGCCAATCGAGGATACATCCGATCGAACTGCTTGTTCCACAAGTTCCATTCTTGATTTGGTATTTTTCTCAGACCCTTTATACCTCATAAACATCAAATAAATTGTTGGATTCGACCCATGCATGCTCGACATCACTTTTGTGAATTAAAACCCTAAAAACGTGTATAATTGTAAAAGATATCATGCGATCCAAAATAATTCTAAATAAAATTTATACACACTTATTATGATGTATTTTAACCTGTAAAAAGGTTGGGAAAAATTATCATGGCTTGAATCATGTGTTTCGAATTTATTTTGATTTATTGAGTTTTGTATAAAACGTATAAGGAGAAAAAGAAAATAAAATTGTGTTTAGGGCTGGAAATTTGTGACTATTAATGATCTTTAATGATTTGGTAATGATTAAAAATGGATTGGATGGATTAGGGTTTCAAATTTCTTTATTTTTGTGTTATACGATTTGGCTAAAAAGTTTTGGGTGAGTTTTGTGAACTTTAAAAACTTCAAGGTTAATTCTGGAACTTATTTGGGCTGTATACTATTCGACAAAAATATAACCTAAGGGTGCTAAGTGTAAGTTTTGCATTTAAATGGATTAAAATGTATTTAATGATTAATTAGGGTTTGTTTTGAAAATAATTAAAAGAGAGGGACTAAAAATGTAATTTTCATAAACTTGGAGCTGTTTTGAGAAATTAAAAGTATTCAAGGGGTTTTGTGTTAAATTGGTAATTAAATGGCTTAATATGTAATTATTGATAATTAAAAGTTGAAATTGTAAATTAAAGGGCTAAATATGTAACCTTGATAACTTGAAGGACTTAAAGTGTAAATTATGAATAATTGAAGTATCCATTCGAATAACATCCTAAAATAAGTGCTCATTATGAAAAATTGATAAGTTAAGGGTTTAATGTGTAACTTTGAATACAAAAAGGTTTAAAGTGTAATTTTGGAAAGTAAAGGGTTAAAATGTAAAGTTATGAAACCCTAAGGACCAAATGTGAAAGTATGATAAAAGATACTTTGATTCCATTAATAATGATTCAATTTTCTAATTATGGAAACTTTCTAAAAGTGGAAACTTATTATTTATGGAAACCTGCTAAAAGTGGAAAGTCACTTTAAATGGAAAGTTACTAAAACTGGAAAGCCGACTAAAATGAGAAATCTGAATTGAATAAGTTATTAATAATAAGCCGATCATTAATTCGTGTAGATTCGTTGAAGAAGGAGTGTTTCCATATGCTTACGTATGTTATGATTTCGATGGCGTTTGAGGTACAGATATTCTGACCTTTCTCAAAAGGTTTCTCATGATCTCTTTCATATTCTGATCCGTTAGTTCCCGAATTGATGCCATTGCTATGATCCCCTTTACTTGAACCTTCTCTGTTGATCCCACTGGATATGACCTCCGTTATGAACCTATGCTATGAAAACCTTCTTAATGATACCATGGAAATGTTTTGAGAAGAACCAATTTGAAAAGATGTTTATAAATGATGCTAAATTTCTTTTTGAAAGAAAGGTTATTTAACTTTCATGAACACTATATTTTGAAAGACCATTTTTATGAAAACTGTTTTAAAAGATTATTTAAATTGAACTTTTAATAGAAACTTTTGAAACGGACTTTTGGACTGAACCATGAATTGATTTTTGAATATGAACCTTGACCTGATAAACTCTGATTGGACCTTGAATACCATTTCTGATATGAACCTTTTGTTATGAACTGCTATTATGAACCTTTGATATGATTCTGAGATACACCTTTGCCATATGACCTTTTGTATGATATGAGACCTGACTCTTAGTTTGATACCCGAGCCATTTCTGTTTCCCTACCTATGGAGGTACCATAGGCGTGTCTGTGATGCACCACTGGCATGACTAGTGTGTGGCCCTAGTGATTTGGCTACACCGTCCCCTTTCTGTTATATGATATGCGCGCTTTATGATATGATTTGTTATGGCCACTATGATTTCTGCGGGGGCGTATGGATGCATCCTAGATCTGTTCTGTTTAGTGGATTTAACTATGATTATGATTATGATATATGTCTGGTGACTGGTACTGTGTGCTATACATGCCTTTCACAATTTCTGGGAGTTCGCTACTCCACCCATTTGAAGAATGAGGACACCCCTCATATTATCTGATTATCTGAGAGGACTCCCCTCTATATGATTATGAAGAATTATGGTATTGACGGCTTATATGATATGATATGTTTCTGGGCTCGTGGTAGATGACTATCCTTTCTTCTTTCTATTCTATTACTCTTTTATCTATTCCTTATTCTATTTCCCCAATGCACTATATTTCAGTTCTGTTTCATTATCATTGCTTTGTATATGTATCTGTTCACTGGGCTTTTTAATCTCAGCCGCATTTCTTTTTCCTGCGGCAGGTTTTAGTAGGAAGCTGGGTTATGGGAAGAGAGTGTGACTGGACTTAGAAGACTATGCTTTGGATTAGAGACGATTAGATGAAGTTTCACTTTATTAGACATAGTATTTATTGTTTTGTAACCTTGTAGTTTCAGATTTTCATTTGTAACCCTGAATTTCGTTGTATGTATGAATCATATGCTTGTGTTTGTTCTGATATGTCACTGTAATGTAATACTTCTACCCTTATCGGGTTGGGGTGTTACAATTAATGTACTCTCATCTGATTCGCCTAATCAATTCGATGAAAATCCTATGTATTTTTATACCTCTTCCTGGAGAATTCGATTATCATCCGTTATGTTTGGTACATTATCCTTTTGATTCAAATTCAATATGATATGCCCTTCTGAGAAATCTGAAACTGTTTTGACAATAACTACGAGTCATGAGAAACTATTTGGTCTGAAGATCTTTTTGGAAGAACCTCCCTGGGCGTGAAAATGTTTGTAACGACTTTTGCGGTTTGCTACGACTTCGTCTAACTTTGCGACTTCAAATTTCGAGGACGAATTTTTTTCTTTTTAGAGGGGAAGAAGTTGTAACACCTAAAATCTGAGAACATGTGAAAAGACCAATTTGCCCTTACCAATTTGAAATTTAATTAAAAGCTTATTAAAGTACCAAATAAATCCCAAACTTCAAACAATGCATAAGTTATGTATCCAAATAATTTAAACAATTACATTTAACATTTATACAAGTTTCAAAATTACCAAAATACCCCTACAAGGGCCGAATGAGAGAAAATGAATTTTAAGGAGATTTACTTTGATTTAAATTGTGCAAATAAGGAAGATAATCACCAAGAATATTTTGTCAACCAATATAGCCGAAATTCTGGTCCTCCATACCCTCTCATCACACGGCATTCCACTTTAAAAATCCAATCCATATCTTTTTCTCCAAAACCCTAATATACCGATTGGAAAAATAAACACACAAACAAATCCTTAGCCTCCATTCGACAACCCTAATATTCCTAAGCAATTTTCTGAGTTCATACACGATCCAAGGAGTCCTAGAAAAATCCCTCTCGAATTATTGAAGCTTGATACGATCATGGTTTTGGTTTTCTTCTTATCGAGCCTAAAGGCAAGGTAAATTCGTTTATACCTTATTCGACCTCCACAAAATTCGTTTCTTATTTTTCTGATGTTCCTTACATGTAATAAGACCCAAGAAAATTGGTTTCAAGGTTGCTAGGCCTTTGGTGAAGTCGTGACAATTTTTGGAGTGTTTTGGCCAATCGAGGATACATCCGATCGAACTGCTTGTTCCACAAGTTCCATTCTTGATTTGGTATTTTTCTCAGACCCTTTATACCTCATAAACATCAAATAAATTGTTGGATTTGACCCATGCATGCTCGACATCACTTTTGTGAATTAAAACCCTAAAAACGTGTATAATTGTAAAAGATATCATGCGATCCAAAATAATTCTAAATAAAATTTATACACACTTATTATGATGTATTTTAACCTGTAAAAAGGTTGGGAAAAATTATCATGGCTTGAATCATGTGTTTCGAATTTATTTTGATTTATTGAGTTTTGTATAAAACGTATAAGGAGAAAAAGAAAATAAAATTGTGTTTAGGGCTGGAAATTTGTGACTATTAATGATCTTTAATGATTTGGTAATGATTAAAAATGGATTGGATGGATTAGGGTTTCAAATTTCTTTATTTTTGTGTTATACGATTTGGCTAAAAAGTTTTGGGTGAGTTTTGTGAACTTTAAAAACTTCAAGGTTAATTCTGATATGAACCTTTTGTTATGAACTGCTATTATGAACCTTTGATATGATTCTGAGATACACCTTTGCCATATGACCTTTTGTATGATATGAGACCTGACTCTTAGTTTGATACCCGAGCCATTTCTGTTTCCCTACCTATGGAGGTACCATAGGCGTGTCTGTGATGCACCACTGGCATGACTAGTGTGTGGCCCTAGTGATTTGGCTACACCGTCCCCTTTCTGTTATATGATATGCGCGCTTTATGATATGATTTGTTATGGCCACTATGATTTCTGCGGGGGCGTATGGATGCATCCTAGATCTGTTCTGTTTAGTGGATTTAACTATGATTATGATTATGATATATGTCAAGGTTAATTCTGATATGAACCTTTTGTTATGAACTGCTATTATGAACCTTTGATATGATTCTGAGATACACCTTTGCCATATGACCTTTTGTATGATATGAGACCTGACTCTTAGTTTGATACCCGAGCCATTTCTGTTTCCCTACCTATGAAGGTACCATAGGCGTGTCTGTGATGCACCACTGGCATGACTAGTGTGTGGCCCTAGTGATTTGGCTACACCGTCCCCTTTCTGTTATATGATGTGCACGCTTTATGATATGATTTGTTATGGCCACTATGATTTCTGCGGGGGCGTATGGATGCATCCTAGATCTGTTCTGTTTAGAGACGATTAGATGAAGTTTCACTTTATTAGACATAGTATTTATTGTTTTGTAACCTTGTAGTTTTAGATTTTCATTTGTAACCCTGAATTTCGTTGTATGTATGAATCATATGCTTGTGTTTGTTCTGATATGTCACTGTAATGTAATACTTCTACCCTTATCGGGTTGGGGTGTTACAGTGTGTGTGGGTTTTGGTGAAAGCAGTTTTTTTTAATACAATTTTGATTTAGAAATGCGACTTTATTTTTAATTTGGTTTTGTTATTTAGTGGGTAAAAGTTATTATTAGGTTACTTTTATAAGTTTGAGTAAAAGTTTTATTTGGTTACTTATATAGATTTTAGTAAGCAAAGGTTTTAGTGAGTAAATGTCAAAAATTTTGTAGTGATAGACAATTAGTGATTTAATCATTTTATCATAATAGCTTCTAAACTCTGTCATTTCGCCTATTACACTAGGATCCGACATTATACAATTACAAAATGTTATGCTATGGCACAATTCACCTTGCAATTGTTTTTAGATAAGTGCTTTACCACGCCAATTGCCTCCACTTAGACAACTCCTACGGCTGAAACTCTAATACCAATTGGTCATTTTGTCAATATCACTTTGAATAAATGTATATGATTTGGAAATATATATGAGTAACTGATGTAACAAAATAAAAAGAAACAAAAAAAGTTAAAAGAAAAAAGGAGAAGAATGACCGTTATAATGTGTAAGGCACATGAATACATGTCGAACTCCATTATTAAGTTATTTTGTGACTGTTATTTGTCGCTTTGTATGAAGCTGGACCTTAATGGATAATGGATATCAATTTCAAAGGTGGCAATATATAGCCTGTTAGACCATAAAAAGGGACATAGTCCAATCCATGTTTTGCGTTTTTCACTATAGTCTATAGAAATATTGATTTCGAGTCGAATTAACCTCCATATGCTATGCATACCTGTCAGTAGAGTAGAGGTACGTACTTGCTTATTCAAACTCAAACAGCTTATAATGCTAAGTACACAATCCAAAAACCAACAAAGTTACCACTTTACTGAGACCTTCAATCAAACGGTAGTGTGCATGAAGTTTTATTAGAAATTTTATTGAAAGCAAGACATATATTAATTTATTAAACGTTTAGATAATATGGAGTTACGAAAAAATTACATAGAATTAACATTTAGGCGCCAATCGCCTCTTCAACTTGGCATAACTCACTGCTACATTTACGTATATCCAATCGTTGAAATGGCCTAAGAGCCTGTAATATGCAACTCTCCATGAATAACTGACGACCAAAATTCCAGAAACTCCCCAAAATCCGAATGCTGATCCAATCAAAAGACTAATGAAAAAACCACGAGTTATGAGCTTGTCTTGATCTTCAGCATTGTCGGTTTTTACTCCATTTACTGGGTTTTGAGGTGATGAATCTCCTGGGCATGAATTAGGAAGTGGAAGTCCACAGAGTGCAGCATTCCCCGTGTAAGATAAAGAATTAAAGCTTTGTAACTGAGTGCTCGTTGGTATCCTGCCTGACAAGTTGTTGTTAGAAAGGTCCAAGACCCCGAGATTGGTCAACTGTGAAAGGCTTGTCGGGATGCCACCAACCAAGAGATTTCTTGACACATCAAGGAAATCCAACCTTATTAATCTTCCGATATCGCGTGGTATTTTTGAGGCGAAGCTGTTCCTTGAAAGATTTAAGGCCACAAGTCCCAAAAGATTGGTAATTCCAGATGGTATTTCTCCGCTGAACATATTGTTAGAAAGATCAAGGCTAGTCACAAGACCCAAGGTACTACTATACTCATGCTTCATCCCTTTCCATTCCAGCAATGCTTTAAACACATGTCTAACTCGACCAATGTAACTCCTAGGTACCCCTACCAGCCCACCACAGTACTTTCCAATAAATGCAATTGTTTTTATCTGTGTCATGGCTTTCATGGCGCCAAGACAACTAGGAATGCTTCCAGAGATATTGTTGGAAGAGACGTCTAATATCTGAAAATTGGAAAGCATGCAGAAGCTTGTAGGCATGGTACCATGGAACGCATTATTGGCTAAGCTAAGAAAATGCAACTCGGACATGCTTTTCCCCATCCAAGAAGGTATGTGGCCTGAAAGTTTATTTCCTCCAAGATCAAGAAATTGTAGTGACGACCAATTTGTTAAAGAGGAAGGAGGCTCTCCGGTCAAGCTGTTGCTACTCATACTTAATGATTGAGCCTAAACCGTCTAATTATTATTGACCAAAGTCAATAAGTCAAAGATAGCCTAGAATCAATACTCCGGTGATAGTGTAGTGTTTCCCCGGGTCGTAAAAGTCCCAGCGAGATTGAAATGGTGCTTTTGGAATCGTTTATGAGTGAGTGGGACTGAGGACAGTAGCCCAGATGATATGGAATTGATTTTGCTACTGTTATTTTGGTATTGGTAAACAGATATAATATTCACAATAATCAGATACCAGATATATGCACAAATTCACAATTAAGATCACGTATCGGACTGGAAAAGTGGGATTTTGGTAATTATCAAACTACAGGGGGTGCTTTTGACACTTTTCAAAACTTAAAATTAAAAATGAAAAAGAAATTATAAAAGTGATTAAAATAATATTAAACTATTATTTAATTAATTAAACTATTTAAAATCTAAATTAAAACCTAATTTAAATAAACTAAAAATGACAAATGATTTAAATTAAACTAAAAATTAATTAAAATATTTTCTAAACCTAAATTAGAACTTGAAGAAAGTATAAAAAATTAAAAATAATATTTTTGTCTTTTTGTGGTTTTGTTATTAATTAAAAACTATTTAACTTAATTAAACTAATTAGACTACTTTTAATTTATATTAATACTAAATTAACTTAGAAAATTAAGATAAAATTTATAAAATTACTTAACCATCACTGGAATCCTACAAAATTATAAAAACTCTAAAAATTATGTTTTAAGATTAAACAACTAATTATTTACCTTTTAATTAACTTAAGTCTATTTTAAACAAATAAAATAAGAAAAATAGAAAATGAACAGTAGAATCTCAAAATTTATTTTCTAAAAACTTATTATACTATATTAGAACTAGGAAAATTATAAAAACTAGATTTAACCTTAATAAAACCAATTAAACTATTTAATACTTGATATTAATTAATAATAAAGAAAATTAAAATTAAATCTAATTAACACTAAATGACAAAATAAAAATCTGAAAAAATTATCAAAATTACTTTACTATATAAGGTATTTAATAAAAATATAAAAACACTAGAGACTTAATTAAAATTTAAAAATGAAAATTAAAATTAACTTGAATTAAATAGAAACTATCACTTACTTTAACTTGGATTTTTTTGGATTTTTCTTTTACAGAACTGCTTAATACCTTAAAAAGACAAACTTTTGTAAAAACACTTTTAAAATTAGCTTATAAATAAGCTGTGACACCCCCTTAACTTATACAGTTGACTTTGGTTGACTGTTTGGTCAATCTGGGTCAAATGGCCTTGGGTGGGGTCCACAATGGTGAAATCAGATGCAAATAAGTTCAACAAGCTTAAACTAACAGATAATAACAAGAAATGAGCTCAAATAAGCTGAACACAAGCAAATAAGCACTTTGCACTTTGAAAATGAACACAGACTTGGGACAATCTTGGTGAGCAAATGCAGGTGGGGTCCACTAGGCTAAGGGTCAAACAAATGGCCAAAGGTGAGACTCTGGTAGGAGGGGGGTTGGAAAAACCTAAAATCTAGGAGTGGGGACCATTGTGGTGGCCACAAAACACCACCAAAGTGGTGGTGTGAGTGACTGAACTGGTGTGCAGGGGACACACTTGCCCTGCAAGTGTGTTTAAGCAGTTGTGGGGCCCACCTCAAAAATCACAAAAATGAAACAAGAGTGGGACTTTGAAGTTCAGCTGGTGGAGTACAATTCCACAAAATTACAAAGCCTAATTCCTATTATTAAATTCTAAACAATTCCTACTAGTTTGGTAAAAACCTGAGAGTGGAAAATTTGACTTTGAGCAAAACTTACCTAGTTTGACTTTTGTGAGATTCTAACATAATTTAACTGCTGATTAAGATGTAATAAGCTATTATAAACTTAAAATAGGCTAAAGCTATGACCTATGAGCTAAAGTGATGTTTTGTGGATCACAAATCCCTCACAGTTAACTGTGAGGGGTGATCAAGTATAGTTTTGACATTTGCTTTATATAAGACCAAAGAAAATGATTGGATTGAGCTTGTATGAACCTGAGTTACTAATATCAATCACCAATTCACACTAAAAGTC
This sequence comes from Artemisia argyi, assembly GCA_030686995.1. Taxonomy (NCBI): domain Eukaryota; kingdom Viridiplantae; phylum Streptophyta; class Magnoliopsida; order Asterales; family Asteraceae; genus Artemisia; species Artemisia argyi. The sequence continues at coordinate 21,212,317 of CM060684.1, forward strand.
AGTTGAGCTCACTGAGCAAACCTGAGCCAAACACCCCTATTAAACCTGTTGTGAAAATTTTGTGAAGCAAATGGGTGTTTCAAACCATGACACTGAATCTAGACTTTGTATTTATCATATTGAAAGATCAAATAAGCATAAAACAACAACACCACAAGCATAAGACACAGATTTGTCAAATATGTATTTCACACTGTGAGATTCAATTTTAAGCAACACCTAATCTAATTAACAATCAAGCAATATTAAACTATGGTAATACTTAATAACAACAACTAACCAGGAAAACACAAAGATCAAAACATCTAAGATACAAGAACAGTGAAATGCCAAAAATAGTAAAAAACTTACAAAATGGAGTTATGCTGAGATGATTGAATCAAGAACCAAGAATCAAACCCTATCATCCCCCATGGGATTCTAACCCAAGGTCTTCCATTTCACACCTTGCTCCAGCTGTGAATTCCAAGAACACTGAATTTTGACTTTAGTTGACTTTTTTTTGTATTTTGAATTTTTTATTTCTAAACTGTTTTAAGTTATTACTAATAGCTTCAATAAGCTACTTAGGAGCTTATATGTATCTAGGAGTCCAATACAAAATGCTAAAACAACAATTGAGCAATATGAGATATTGAAATAGAATTAAAATTGCATACGATGTAATAATAAGAGAAGCTTGAAATTTATAACTGAAATGAAGTCACAATACAATAAAAAGAAGGTTACCACTGCTTAAGAGCTTGGGTGTACCCTAGAATTGAAAATTGAAATTAAACGACATACATAAAACTAAAATTAACTAACTAATTGCTTCCTTGCATTCCATTGCCTTTTATAAGCATCCATTAGGGTTTCCCATCCTCTTCTGAGCATATCCCACCACTCTCTGATCAATTTGGTCCAATGGAGAGCTTACACGTGTTTTGGCGCCAAAACTTGTTTCTTCAAATTGTCTCTGATAACGTGTAAGGGGGAGGAGCATTAATTGTGGAGGTGAGGGGTAGGTGTAGGGGGTGGGATGGTGATGATTGAGGTGCAAGTGGGGGGTGGTGGTAGCAAAACCAGGTGGTTTTGGGGTCTGAGTGGTGGTGGTGGTTTGGGAGGGAAAAGGGTATACGGGGTGGTTTTGTTGACCGAGGTCAAACATGGGGGTGGACTTGGGCTAAGGTGTGGACTGTGTTTGTTTTTGGGCCCAAAATGGATTAAGCTTAGGGTTGGTTTTGGTTTAAGTTTATTTTGGATCCGGTTTTGGTTTTAGTTACACAAGGACCTTTTTTGTAATTTAACGAAAGTTGAGGGGTGGGTTTTGGCATCTTTTAAATTTGTTTCTAAGGGTATAACATGCCAAGGATGAATAGTGTGAGGTTTTATTTTGAATTTTTCACTTTTAAAAACCTCAGGGACTAAATCTGTCAATTTCCCAAACTTCAGGGACCTGCCTTGTAATTTCACCAAACTTTCTACCAAGGGACCAAACCTACCATAAGAGATTAGTGCAAGGACAAAATTTGTTTTTCTCAAAGTTTTCATATCCCAGGGACCATTTTTGACAATTTCCAGATTTCAGGGACTAAACTTGACATTTTGTGAAACTTTTCACCAAAGGACTAATTATGTAACTTTTTGATTTATAAGGGCCTTTGGTGACTTTTTCAAGTTTTTAGAATGACCAGGGACTAGATTTGACAACTTTTGAAAGTTGGGGGACTGAAACTGCCAATTATGCAAAACTTTATGTGTTTTTCATCTGTTTTTGGTATTTTTGCATTTGAAACATGTAAAACACTTTCCTGGGATATTTTCACTATTTTGATTCATTATTGAGTGTTTTTGGATGTTTTGGCAGTTCAGAATTGGTAAAAATGATGAGTATTTACACACTCATCACTTAACATAATAACAGGTATGTATCCCATCGATGTGGGTATTCTCCCATCAAAATTGTTATTTTTAATATTAAGATACAAGAGTTGCGTGAAGTTCGTCCAAAAATCGTGAAGCTCTCCAGAGAGATGGTTGTTCGAAAGATCGATATTAAATGTGTTTGTAAGATTCCACAACAAGGAGATAGAACCCGAAAACATATTATTGTTAAGAACTAAATTTTGGGTGTCGGAAGGAAACAAAGGTAGTGGTCCTGAGAAATTATTAGAGCTAAAATCAATATAAGGTCCATCTCCATACATTAAATTTGGCACAGTGCCATGAATGTGATTAGATGAGAGATTTAGGTAACGAAGAGTTGGCGTTAACTGCTTCCAGAACCAATCAGGGACAGAGTCGTTAATTTTAGCAATAGAAATGTCAAGTATAGTGATGTTCTTCTGAGTTTGCAACCATGTAGGAAAAGAAGGACCCAACTTGCAAGATGACAATGCAATGACATTGAGCGAAAAAGTTGGAGACCAGTCAATATCGATTTCAAGAACAAAAGAGTTATATGACAGATCAAGGTAAACTAGATGAGAAAGATTTGTTAAGTGAACTTCAGTTATTTTACCGTGAAAACAGTTTGCAGATGCCCCCAATGATTGCAGCTTGGAAAGTGGCATGATCCTTTCACCGAGTATCCCTTCCAAATGATTGCATTCCATATATAACTCCCTCAGTGAAGAAAGGGCTGAAAGATCCGGGAGCAATCCACTCATCTGGTTATCCCCCAAATCAAGAATAATCAGATTTGATATTTTCTTAAATTTTTCAGGGAAGGATCCCTTCATATCATTGTCATTGATATGTAGTTCTCTTAACTCGCTGAATGCTGTAAAATCAGGCAAGGAACCGCTTATCTTATTTGAACTTAATTCCAAAACTTGGATCGAGTTTTCAGCGGGTTCCAAAAGGTGAAAGAAGTGTCGAAGATCTTCTTTGAGGTTATTCCCAGCAAGATGAAGCAAACGTAAGTTACTAAAGTTACCAAATGCTTTCGGCATACCCCCTCCAATGCCATTATTCGTCAAATCCATGTTCCGAATTAAATTGAATTCACATAAAGCTTCTGGAAAAGTACCCAACAACAAGTTGTGGGAGATGTTCAAATTGGTAATGGTTCCACTGAAGTTGAATAACCAAGGGTATATAGAAGAGGAAGGAAGAGCGTTATCGGAGATATCAAGAACTGAAAGCGACTTTGAGAAGTTAGTGAACGGAAGAGACGTATCAGCAGGAATTTTTGGAAGATGACAATTGACTAGATGTAGTTCAAAAAGGTAAGGAAGGCTGGTGATCACATTTTGCAATAGATTATTAGACACACTGAGATCAACGTAACTGAGGCTTAGGTATTTGAGTGAAGAAAGTTTGGAGAGCCACTCTGTGTCTTGCATAATGATGGAAGAATCTGAGAGATCAAGAGTTTGCAAGTATGAAAGATTACCCAGTTGAGGGGGGACTCTAGAAACCTCTAACTCAATGCCCGAAAGGTTGAGGTAGTAAAGTTTTCTGAATGAATCGATGAATTCTGGAATCCGAGTGAACCTGTTAAAACTAAGGTCCAAATGGTTCAAGTGGTCTAGCGCAAGGAGAGAAGAGTTAATTTCACCACTGAAATTAACTCTCATGTTAAGATCGTCGGACCAATATCCATGAAGATCGAGCCTTGTGACATGATCACTTCTGCTGCAGCCTACTCCTTTCCATAAGCAGCAATCCAGTGAAGTACTCCGCCATGAAGAAAATATGCCAAAATCATCCACAACGCCGTCCTTGAATTGGAGGAGTGCTCTACGCTCCTTATCAAAGCAAGCAGCATGTGTTTTGGTTATGCTAGAAACAAGAAAAATACAACATATAAAAAAGACAATTGAAGACATTTGGAATGTTGGTTCTGTTATGATGATGGACAGTAGCCCATACCTAGTATTTATAGCTGAACCTGTATTTCAATCAGAGGACCGTATAATAGTGTTTTCGATATATTAGACCTTATCTAAGAGTTAACCTTCAACACTAATAATAGATTTATTTGCGCTGTCTTTGGTCATTGTTTATAATTCAGGATGGACCTAGGGGGGGTTCACGGGTACCCGACGGATGTTTGTTGTCTAGTGTAAATTTTCGTTAAAAATCTCAATTTCTCCGAGATGAACCTGGTCCCTAAATTTTGAGTCACATAAATACATGTATTGTTTAGTTAGTCCACTAATGTGTCAAAAAGAAATACATGCTTTCTTATTTTAATAGTAACAATTCTCATGTATTATACGTTTTCAAAGAGTCAACTCTCAACTCTTAACATAAATAACGTAGGCCGCATTATTGGGTCGTAAGAAAGGCTGAAAGGGACTAATCAGCTAATCCGCATTCAATAGCGTTGGACCAATGGCTGCATAAGCTGTGCATAATACTATCTGCACTTATATCTACATCACATTTAATTAGAAAGATTCAAACCATATCTCAGATATGCTAAGTTACTTTAAAAGTCATGTTCTATATTGTACTGTCCCTTTATTGTTTTCTTTGGCGCGTTTTGGCTTCTATCTAATAAGATGTTTGATTGTTCATTAAAATTTTTGGTGCATCAAGAGAACGTCAACAGTAAAATATGTGTTTGCTAAGGACTTTAAGGAGTATCTTATGTATCTGGTTACTGATCAAACGGTTTTGTGACGCGCTGCACGAGATGTCGGACTTTTTAACTGTATGGAACAAGTACAGTTAGTTTGTAAATTAAAGTACATCCTCTAAAAGACGATCACCAAATTCATCCAGTTAAAGTTTGAGTAACAAAGTGCTATTTGAATGGTTTAGTTTAGCTATTTTCAACAAACAAGCACTAGCTCTTATTCTCATGAAATTACGGACATCCTATAATGCAATACAAAATGTTTCGAAAAAAAAAAAAAAAAAGAGTTAGGTTGCTTTTCATTGGTGAGAAATTATTCATTTTTCTTTAAAAAAGTTAAACCAAAAAAGTAGGAAACTTGTTTGGTTGCAAAAAAATTTGAAAAGTTTTTTCATTTTCATATTATCATAAATTAACACAATAAAAAATAAAACAAAAAACATGCAATAATGCCAATAAGAAACTGATGATAATATAAAAAAACACTAGAAGATAATTGTTTAGTAAAGTAAAGTAAAGTAAATCTCAATATCATCTTTCACGGGTTATGGGTCCCAATACCGTCTTTCATGATGTATTGGGGAGGTTGAGACGTAGACAGTCTTACCCCTACCTCTAAGGTAGAGAGTCTGCTTCCGGTTCTACCAAAGGTAGAAAGGACCTCCGGCCTTGCAAGGGGTGAGGATCAAACCCTTGACCTCTGTCTATAGATGCAAAGGTGTTAACCACTTTATCCAACCTTGCTCTTTTTACTAGAAGATAATTGTTTGTGTGTCCTAATTTACACAATAATAAAAACAATAAACCCATAACCACCAAAATCCTAGAAAAGAACTCTTTATCCTTCTTAAATGATACCTTCAAAAACCAATATAAATAAGAGTGTTGTAATATTATATATATTTTGTCGGTTCAGGTTTTTTCGGTTTGTTTTTAGGCTAAAACAAAAACCGAACTGTAAACTTCCGTTTTTTCAAAATATAATCAGTTTCAGTTTTCTGATTTCAGTTCTCGATTTTTTTTTTTTTTTTTTTTTTTTTTTTGTTCAAGTTCTGCAGCTCGGTTTTTGCACATCCTTATTAAACACACCTAGTCTTTCTACTTGAATCAAAACTTCTAATGGTAGATTAAAGCTATTTATTATTTAAAGAACTAACCACTCAAATATTCAAAATAGTTTAATATCAAAAGAAAATGTTGCATGAAGCATGCTCAATAATACACATTCCACTAAAATAGTGATTTATAAATGTACTCTTTGTATAAACATGTTTCAAATTCCTATACCAAAAATACACTTTCTTACACAATTTTAGCTTGTTAGGCACTTTGTCTATTTAGCGTTAATTTCATCTTCTTCATTCTCTCTCTAACTTCATGGTAGCCGGCATTAGACATCCTACATATAGCAAGTCACTGACATGCCTTTTATAAGCATTCTTGATCGCTATTACGTGTTAGCCACAGGTGCTGGGCCAATGGGATTTTTCTAGGACATACCACTTTTGTTCATGCTAGAGTACAATTTGAAGATTCATCTCTCAATAACGAAAGTTAGGCCCAATAAGTTTGTTCTTCTCAATAACATAGCAAAATGACATAGTTATTGTTTGTCATCTACAGTTTAACAAAGACAATTAGTGATTTATAATTTTATCATAATAGCTATTAAACTCTATCATTTCGCCTATTACACTAGGATCTGACATTATACCATTACAAAGTGTTACGCTATGGCACAATTCACCTTGCAATTGTTTTCAGATAAGTGCTTTACCACGCCAATTGCATCCACTTAGACAACTCCTTGGTCCAAAACTCTAACACCAATCGGTCATTTTTGTCAATATCATTTTGAATAAATGTATATGATTTGAAAATATATACGAGTAACTCATGTAACAAAATAAAAATAAATACAAAATTTTAAAAAAATAATAATAATAAATGGCAGAAGACCGGTATACTCTCATTTGTAAGGAACATGATTAGAGGTAGCAATTTGTGCTTAAACTCAAAAAATATGCTAATTTTGGCAAATTTGAAAAAGATTTAGGAACATTTAGGTGCGTTTAGTTGGAAAATATTTTCTTTCATTTTCTATTTCTTGTTTTGTAGAAAAAGGGAGGGGAGTTTGATTTTCACAAAACAATGAAAAATTTAGAAAATGTGTTTAGTCTCAGAAACATGTGTTTGTGTTTTCCATTTTTCAAAACTAGAAAACATGTTTAAGTGTTGTTGTTTATATCTCAATTCACTATTCACCCTAGTAATTTTATAAAAACATCTTCAAAACACAAAAACAAATATTATTAATTAACCAACTAAATTATAAAATAACTAAAAAAATCTAATACGAGAAAAAAAAAATTAAAAAAGTAAACTATAATATCAAATAACGTTTTCGTCTGTTTGTATACGTTTTCGTCTGATATTTTACGTTTTTGTCTGTTTTGTCTGTTTTTGTTCGTTTTTTTACGTTTTCGTCTGTTTTTTTACGTTTTCGTCCAATTTTTTACGTTTTTGTCAAATTTTTTACATTTTCGTCAAATTTTTTACGTTTTCGTCCATTTTTTTTTACGTTTTCATCCACTTTTTGGGTTTTCGTTTGTTTTTTTACATTTTCGTCTGTTTTTTTACGTTTTTGTTAGATTTTTCACACTTTCGTCAATTTTTTTTTTACATTTTTTCAGCCTTTTTACGTTTTTGTCTGTTTTTTACGTTTTCGTCTAATTTTTTATGTTTTCGTCCGTTTCTTTACGTTTTCGTCAGTTTTTGTCACAACTCACCAATTCAAGTCATTTCAGGTCATTTCCCGAACTTTGGAAAGCACTATTCATCAAACACTATTCATCAAAACACTATTCATCAGTTTACTATTCATCATTTTTTGTGTCAGTTTGACATTCCGAGAAGCATTCAGAAAAATTACTATTCACTAAACACTATTCATTGCCGGAAAAGATTTCATCATTCACTTGCATTACACATTTCATCGTAAATTTAGTTTACGGGTATTCAAATTCGCGTAACCGGATTGGTTTAGGTGCGAATTCATTTCATTAGTGTTAAGGACACTGCATACGAACTAGAGACAGTCTGCATATCATCAGTAGGTCATTTACATGTTATACCACTCTTAGGATTTTCAAATTATATATTTGATACATTTAACGTTTTACGTATAAGTATTTATAATAAACGTTAACACCCGGTTTATACACGACGAATATATCTAAATATTCCCACAATGGTCCCGACATATTTTTATATCCATTATATCATCATAAAAGTTATTACATTCATTTACCCAGTATTTTGGAATTTTACGTTTTCCAGTTCAGCGTTTTACGCGAATTACGCGTTTTTAACCCGCGTTTCCAGTTTTAACAACGTTCAAGCAACCCGATGGAACTTACCATTCATTTTTATTTTATTATGGAGTATTTTGACAAGTTTAGTCATTCTTTCAAGTTTCATATTTTTACGATGCCCGAATTTACGTTTCGCGGTTTAAAACTTTACGTTTTGCGAATAACGGAACCAAAACCGACCCCGTGAACCAGATAACACCAAGCTTACTACATACTCATCTAATTTCTTTACATTTGCAGCCCCCCCTTGTCTTCCACTTGACTAAATATTTACAATAATGCCATTATGTTAGATATTTCCTACTAAAACACCTTTAACACTTTCATATTTTTTTTTTTTCATAATCAAAGTGAGGTTTTCTCTTGTCTTCCTCCCTAAGCCACGACCCAACCTCCATCCATAACCAAAATCCATTATTTTTGTTAGTACAAAGCATCAAAGTTGTTCATTTCATCATCCTAATCAAGAATCATAACACAAAAACACAAGTAATCCAAGGTTTCTCATCATCTCACCACCTATTATTTCAAAGTGAGTATTCAAATTTATTTTCATGTTTTCATCTAATTAACATATGTATCTTATGGTATTCATGCTTAATTTCATGCACAAACTAGTTATACCACTTTATTTTTGTATACTTTTTGAACATACAAACCCTAGATTGTGATTTAGGTGTTCCCTTGTTAAATTAACTTGATTACTAGTCATTAGGAACCCATGGCACCCTAAGAAGGTGTATGGTAGGATTAGTATAGATTTGTGGAGTTTGCAAGAGTTTTGGTTGATGTAGAAACTAGTTTTGAGCAAGAAAAATGGGTTTGTAACAAGTAAATATACCTACTGTCCCATTTTGGTAAATTCTGGAAAATCAGTAAAAACAAAGTAAACTTTGGCAAAAATTTTAGAAAATACTTTCAAAAACGAATCCGTAGGCGAAAGAACGGATTAAAAAGAGTTTATAACGAAGAAGTTATGATTTTTGCAAGTTTATTGACGAAAACTATTTTCGGGAAAAATACATGCTGATAGACGTTTTTTGTCGGACAAAAAGAGACTTTAGACGTAACCCGGAGGAGTCAAACTTTCCAAAATATATTACTACATACTAAGACGTAACCGTGGATATAAAGAACAAGTAAAACAGGCTTATAACGACAAAGATATTCACGTTTCAATATCGGCAAAAATCCTCTATAATTGGCAGCTTTTAGAAATAATAATAACATTACGTACTAAATTCTAGATTTTCTAGAAATATTAACCAAGTACCCAATTTCATAACTAATGAAGTATTAGTTATTACAAGTATATTTTCATCACTACAAGGCGTTATTTCAAGGATTTCAAACCGAGGATTTCAACACAAACATTGGTACATACGATATATATATAAGTATATATATTGCAACTAGTTTTATTTTTCTAATAGCCATATTTTTCCTAAGTTTTGGAAAATGTATTATTTTGATAACAACAAGTATTTCTTTTCAAAGAGTAGAGTGGTATAGGAAACATGTGCATGGACATTCATAACATCATTTCATGATCTAAAGTAGATCGTTCATCATTCATATTAGGTTGCGGCTAGTGTGCGCGCCTTGTTTTTCAGCTCATTACATGTTCATGGTACCATCATATCAGGTGAGTCATAGCCCCTACTCTTTTATACTTATTTTAACTCTTTGGGGGAGATACATGCTACTACTTGCTTACTTGTACAAATTCACATAACATTTATACTTGGAAACATTATACTTGATTACATTATACTTGATTGCATTATACTTGATGGCGTTATACTTAAACTTGTAACTCTCTTTGGGATAACACATGCATTGGGTTTCGGAGATGAAGTAGAATCAATGCTATTACCTTCCTTCTGAGCAACATAAAGTCTCCTTGGATAACACATGCATTGGGTTTCGGAGATGAAGTGGAACCAATGCCACTACCTTCCTTGTGAGCAACATACTTATGTGAGGTCTTCGGAGATGAAGTGTAGACTCACTACTAATTGCTTAACTGTTGTTATGAACTTATACATATCTTAATCATATTATATTGTAGCAGTGGGTTGTGAACACACAGGTTACAAGTCTCTTATGGCGGGACTTGCAACTGAGTGGAGTTACGATGCCTTTGCTGGGATACCTTCATACATATGCATTACATTCTTTTTCACAAGACTCTATGAACTCACCAACCTCGTGTTGACACTTTAGCATGTATTTTCAGGTTTTAACCAATGGCACGCTACTGGAGGTTTTGGCAGGGCAGGGCATGGCATGGTCATAGAAGACTCTGATTATTCATTTGGGGACCGTTTTTAACTATTTTAAGGGCCTACTTCCGCACTACTTTTAACGATGTAAATTCAACATTTTTGATTAAACGATCTTATTCTAAATGATTAAAGTGAAAACCATTTTTGTACTTGTGTTGTGATACCGATTGAGTTACACCCCAGCTACACGTATGCTTCCGCTGGACCCGATTTTGGGGGTGTGACAGTTTTTTACGTTTTCGTCCTGTTTTTTACGTTTTCATCCGTGTTTTTACGTTTTCATCCATTTTTTACGTTTTCACCAGATTTTTTACGTTTTTGTTCGATTTTTTATGTTTTCATCCGTTTTTATACGTTTTCGTAAAATTTTTTACGTTTTCGTTTATTTTCTTACATTTTCGTCCGTTTTTTTACTTTTTTTTTTGATTTTGTATGTTTCTATCTGTTTTTTTTACGTTTTTGTCAGATTTTTTATGCATTTGTCCATTTTTTAATGTTTTTGTTTTTTATGATTTCTTCTAATTTTTACGTTTTCGTTCGATTTATTACGTTTTCTTCCGATTTTTTACGCTTACATCCGTCTTCGTCTGATTTTTATGTTTTCATCTTTCATTTACGTTTTCATCTATGATTTATGTTTTTTTAGCTTTCGTCTAACGAAAACGTAAAAAAAATAGACGTAAATGTAAATAAACGTAAGTAAACGCAAAAAATCGATGAAAACGTAAAAAAACAAAAAAAGAACGGACAAAAAAGTAAGAAAACATTAAAAAAAAAAAAAAAAAAAAAAAAAAAAAAAAAAAAAAAAACAAGCGAAAACGGATGAATATGTAAAACACCCCACGAATACGTAAAAAATCTAACGAAAACGTAAAAAATGGCCGAAAACGTAAAAAATCATACAAAAATGTAAAAAATCTGACAAAAACATAAAAAAAAATTGACGATAACGTAAAAAGTCTGACGAAAAAGTAAAATATCTGACGAAAACATAAAAACGGATGAAAATGTAAAAAGTCTGACGAAAACATTAAAAACGGAGAAAAATGTAAAAAATTTGACGAAAACGTAAAAAGTCTGACGAAAAAGTAAAAAATCTGAAGAAAACGGAAAAAGTCTGGCGTAAACGTAAAAAATCTGACGAAAACATAAAAAAACGGACGATAACGTAAAAAGTCTGGCGAAAAAGTAAAAAATCTGAGGAAACGTTAAAAAACCAAGCGAAAACGTAAAATATCTGACAAAAACGTAAAAAAACGGATGATGAGTATGCAAATACTCATCATTTCACCACCAATTTTGATACGTAAAAATACAAAAAAAAAGGCCAAAAACAATATAGATATCCTTGGTTTCATGTTTTTATGTATCTCAGGTACAAAGGATTAAAATATGGGCGGAAACATACAATTTTGATCGACAAACGTGCATTTTTGAACGACTCGACAACAAATTGTGCATACTGTGATATTAAAGACGAAGTCGAGTAAATTATGGATGAGGTTGTGTGATATTAATCCAAAACTATGCTTAACAAGCCCAAATCTTTCCCTACCCATCCTTCACTAATAAAACAGGCCCAACCATCACCCTAGCCAAAAGCCCCTTTGCGTTTCAATATAATGTGCCAGGGACAACAAAAGTCTCCCACCTCCATCCCCTTCACTTTCCTAGGATATCACAAGCAACGACAAAACATGTGCACCCTCCTCACAAATCAAACACAACTACACATCCTCCCATGAATTTGTCACCTCTGCCCCCTAACATACCTGCTCCAGCCTCCCAATTGTTCCCTCTGAATCTCATTGAGATATTTTATCTCCAGGTTGGCAAGTCACAACCTCATCTTGGCACCAAAAATGCAATGGAGGGCTGAGATTGTTTCATGGAAATTCAAGGGATGGGATTTGTTCAAAGAAGCACTTGAAGACTCCTAGTTAGTTTTGATTACAAATAGGAGTCGTATGTAAGCCTAAAAGGCATCTATCTTTCTGTTTTTTTTTTTATGTTTTAAGTATGCTTTAATTTTAGTTTTAAAAATTGTAACCTGTTTTTTCAAAGTTTAATTAAAGTTTTCTTATTGTTCTTAAACCTTCTGTTTGTTAAGTGCTTCTACTTATGTTATGCTTATTTCCTTCTTATTCTATCGTATCTATACTCTTATAGATTCAGATGTTTAGTTATGTACGTCCAGTTTTTACCCTAAGCAGCTCTTGTTTTTTATGTACCATTAGTCCAGTACGAGTCCTCATGACGTGAAATCTTGAATGCATATTCTTTAGTTGGTAATCTTATGGCCTGTACTTTTAGCTATTTTTACTAATTATTTTCAGAAGTTTTCAAGAAATCTCTAGTGACCTGTTTAACACTCTTGATATCATGCACCATGTTTTGCTTCCTGACCCGTTTTCAATCACCCGTATCTTGTTCAATACTTGAGTATCTCACTTGATACTTGTTGTTTTGAGAAGCCACTAGTACTTGCTTGTAAGATTATTTTATTATTATTTTTTTTTACTAGTTGGAAGTTACATGTTTGTTTGCTTGCGTATATTCAGCCTCCTAGTAGCCCCCTTAGCAGCAGTTTCTGCTAATAACTCTTAGTATTCTGAGTGTATTAGATCATTGAGTCTACTTGTCTTTAGCTTGGTTAGAGGTTGTTTTTATCTTGTTTGTTTGTGGTTTAAGTTTTCTGAGCTCGCGTATAGCTTAAATTTGAGCATTAACTCCAGTTATATAAGCTTGAGATTTAATGTGATAGCCGCTTATTTCTCTAATATCACTTTAGGGATAAGACTAATAACCTGTTCATTGGCCTAGTTTTTGTTGTGATTCTCATCGTATTGAACAGCCTTTAAGTCTAATTTGTTTCCAGCCCCTTAACTAGTTCAATTTTTGAGCTTTTTGCTTAATTCTTATTGTTTTGGGTAATTAGTAGTAGTGGTTTGAATAATCTATGCTTAGTTTGTAATTTGTTGCTCATTTGGTGTGCTTATTTTGCCCCTCTTGTTGCCCCCTTTGGATCCCACTCGGGTGCTAAATCTCAGTGTTCACTGAGCTTATGTGATTTTTGTCTTGAGCTTGTTCTTAACTCGTGACCAGCCTGAGTGGTTGTTAGTTTGTTTGTGTTTTATTGTACTTCCCTTATGTTAGCTTGTAATTTTGTTGGTTAGTCTTTAGCTTATTCAAAAAAATTTAACTTGAGCCTAAAACACATGCTACCTGTTGAACTTTTCAGTTGTATAAGCTTACTGAAAGCTTTGTCATAACATGTCTTTCATTGAAGATGGTACGATTATGTTGTTTGGATTTAGATAGCTTTAGTTATAGTTAGCTTAGTTGGTTTAGTTTTTAGCTTTATCTATGCTTGTTTTCACATGTATAATATGTATATATCAGTTAGTTTAACTTTTTAAGTAGATTTGCGTTACGATTACGTTCTAACCTATTTGAGATTTTCGTGTTGTCGTAGATTTTTTAGTTAAGTTATTTTGATTATTAATTGCTTGATTTAGTTTAGAAATCCCAATCTCTTTTTATAAGCCATTCAAATCACCCGATCACGAACTTGATTCGATTCACTATTTCACACCTCGTCGGGACTTAACGACCTGGGGATACACTATACCTTCGGAGAATATGCGAGGTTTGACTACTTTGACCGTCATTAGTCGAGTGGTTGATCTGAGCGTAACAATTTTGTGGCGCCGTTGCCGGGGAGGAGTGAAGCCGTTTATCGATTTAAGTTTGCAGATTAGTAATTGAAGACCATTCTTCGGAAGTTATTGTCTCGTTTTTGTGAATATTCTTTTGTTTTTCCTAAATATAAAAACTCAAAAATATTTTCCTTATTTGTTTTTACAAAATGTATTTCAAAAATACCAAAAATATTCACCTTTACCCTCTCACATATTTGATTCTTTATCCCTACCCCTCTATACACCTTTGATTCTTCCTATGTCTCATCCACACCTTCTGATTTGTGAATGGTGTGGTAGTCTTCATAATGGTGGTAATTGCCCCAGTTGTGGCATGGTAGAGTCAGGAAACGGGTCTGTCTATAACCAGGATCCCTATTCCTACCATGACACGACTGATTTATTCTATCAGCTATCACACCATGAGACTCAACAGTTTTACTGTTGTGAGTATTGTGGATGTCCACACTTCAGCTCGGATTGTCAAACAAGGAATCCATTTCCTTGTAACAATTATAAATATCCGTATCATGACCAACCTCCACAGTACCAAATGATTCAAACAACTCCTCATGATACTGAGCAAGACCTTTTACTAGAGGCTCTTGAGATATTGCAAGAACTTAAGGAGGAGTTAGCTACTACATCGTTTCAAGATTCTCGTGAGAAATCCATGGCAGAATTGCTTGCTGAAGAACGAGATGCTAGAAACGAATTGAGCAAGGAAGAATTGCTAGTCTTAGAACAAGCAGCTAAAACACGTGCCATATTTCGCCGTGCTGCTCTTCTCGACGACGATGATGATGATGATGATGATGATGAAGTTACCCTTGATAATTCTCAATTTTGTAAGGGTTCATCAAGTTCATCAGTTGTGATTCCTTCCTCGGAAAATCAAGGAGAAAAGACTATGATAGAATTACTAGCAGAAGAACAAATAAAATTTATAAAACCCATGTCTGCTAGTCCTCCTCAACTTCCTCAGTCTGTTGTTATCACACCCGAAGTTCACACTCACTCTCTGAGCATGGGGGATGAGCATCTTAGCACTATTCCTGATAAGGAATCGGACGAATTAATAAAGTCTAGTGTTGAGAACCTTGTCCCAATCCCAAGAGAGTCACAGGGAACTTTTAATCATATGTGTGATTTACCTTCCCCTCTTGAGTGTCCAAAAGATTAATTTGAGACTTTCTCCGATTGTAGCGAAGATTGTGCATCTTATGGAGACATCGAGTATGTTGAAGCATCAGTTCCACATTCTGATGCTGATCATCTTCTTGAGGAGTTCGTCGATGAACTCACTCACATCAATCCACTTCCAACGGGAAGTAACGATGTTCTCTTTGACTTCGAAGCCGATCTGGGAGAGATTGAAAGTCTCCTACATCATGATCCATCACTCACTTCTTATCCCTAACAGTCCAATTGAGAATGTTGATCACTTTGTTTCCGAAGCATTCAAAACTACTCTCACCAATCCTTTGTTTGAATTCGACTCTGAATTCACTTTTATTTCTGATAACCCAATCTTTGGTATTCAGAATGAGGATAGTGATGAGTCTACAATGGAACAAGAGTTCACAGATTCACACCATGTGAATGATTCTCTTCATGAGGAGTTCTTCGGTGAACTCACTTATATCATGACTCCTCCGGAGTATGATAGCCCGGGGGGAGATGCACTCAATTGTGAGGATTTGCAAATTCCCACCCTCCCTCCCGGGATGTTTTCAAACACAACAAGCTTAAATGATGAGATTCATGATACACCAATTATGGATTCTCTTTCTGATGATGATGACTTTATCTTGATTGTCATCAAGATCTTTCTACCCTTCTTCACCTACCAGGTGACTTCTCCTGTTCTTCATTCCTTCGGGAATGAAGACATTATCTTTGACCCCGGCATCACCGCTTATCATTTATACTATTTTAAGCCGGGATTATATCTCATCGGTGTGGAACTTTCACGTGCTTCAAATGTTTGTCCTAACATCTTGAATGAAAGTCCGATGGAGATTCTCTTTTCCACATCATGCTTCCCCATGAACAAATGAATTCGGGGTCGAGTCAAGCTAGCGACTCGGTAAACAAAAACAGTAGTATGCATATGGGGTTTTCACCCTAAGTGTGGGGGAGTGCCCCTGCTGTGGTTACAAATAAAGTGAAAAATGGTGTTTCCACATTTAGCTTGTAATGTTGCTCTTTTACGTTCAAAGAGTCGGTATAATAGCCGGAACTTTGAATATTGAGGACAATATTCAATTCTAAGTGTGGGGGGGGGGGGGGGAAATTCTAGCGAATTTTATCACATTTTACCATCTAGTACCCCCATTTTTGGCAAAAATTTTAAAAAAATTTCACTTGAGTTTCAAAATTTTTGTGGTCATCAGTCCGCCATGTCTAAACGACAAAAGGATTGGCTAATCCAGGAGCAAACGGCTCTTGGTAAAGATATATCAAATCCGTTGACGGCTTGCAATTTGCCCAAAATTGTATGGTATCTCAACTCGCCATATCCTAAAAAGTGAAAGAGTTGGCTAGCCTGTAAGATTATGGCTTGTGGTAAAAGCAGTAGAAAAACCATAATTGGTAATCAGCTCACCAAGATGTTGACTATTCCATCAAGAGTTGGCTAGTCCAGAAGTAAACGGCTTTTAGTTAAGACAAATCAAATCCGTTGACAGCTGATGATTTGCTCAAAATCATATGGTCATCAAGTGGACCATAGTTCTTACTTGAACTGAAAACATTTGGCTACTCCATAAGTAATGGCTTTTGGTAAAGAAATTCAAATCCATTATGTTTTCTAAAAAGATTGCTAGGGACTAGCAATAATTTAGTGTGGGGGATTGATGAGTATGCAAATACTCATCATTTCACCACCAATTTTGATACGTAAAAATACAAAAAAGGCCAAAAACAATATAGATATCCTTGGTTTCGTGTTTTTATGTATCTCAAGTACAAAGGATTAAAATCTGGGTGGAAACATACAATTTTGATCGACAAACGTGCACTTTTAAACGACTCAACAACAAATTGTGCATACTGTGATTTTTAAGACGAAGTCGAGTAAATTCTGGATGAGGTTGTGTGATATTAATCCAAAACTATGCTTAACCAGCCCAAATCTTTCCCTACCCATCTTTCACTAATAAACCAGGCCCAACCATCACCCTAGCCCAAAGCCCCTTTGCGTTTCAATATAATGTGCCAGGGACAACAAAAGTCTCCCACCTCCATCCCCTTCACTTTCCCAGGATATCACAAGCAAAGACAAAACATACACACCCTCCTAATAACTCAAACATAACTACACATCCTCCCATGAATTTGTCTCCTCTGCCCCCTAACATACCTGCTCCAGCCTCCCAATTGTTCCCTCTAAATCTCATTGAGATATTTTATCTCCAGGTTGGCAAGTCACAACCTCATCTTGGCACCAAAAATGCAATGGAGGGCTGAGATTGTTTCATGGAAATTCAAGGGATGGGATTTGTTCAAAGAAGCACTTGAAGACTCCTAGTTAGTTTTGATTACAAATAGGAGTCGTATGTAAGCCTAAAAGGCATCTATCTTTCTGTTTTTTTAATGTTTTAAGTATGCTTTAATTTTAGTTTTAAAAATTGTAACCTGTTTTCTCAAAGTTTAATTAAAGTTTTCTTATTGTTCTTAAACCTTATGTTTGTTAAGTGCTTATACTGATGTTATGCTTATTTCCTTCTTATTCTATCATATCTATACTCTCTTATAGATTCAGATGTTTAGTTATGTACGTCCAGTTTTTACCCTAAGCAGCTCTTGTTTTTGATGTACCATTAGTCCAGTACGAGTCCTCATGACGTGAAATCTTGAATGCATATTCTTTAGTTGGTAATCTTATGGCCTGTACTTTTAGCTATTTTTACTAATTATTTTCAGAAGTTTTCAAGAAATCTCTAGTGACCTGTTTAACACTCTTGATATCCTGCACCATGTTTTGCTTCCCCGTTTTCAATCACCCGTATCTTGTTCAATACTTGAGTATCTCACTTGATACTTGTTGTTTTGAGAAGCCATTAGTACTTGCTTGTAAGATTATTTTATTATAATTATTTTTTTTACTTGTTGGAAGTTACATGTTTGTTTGCTTGCGTATATTCAGCCTCATAGTAGCCCCCTTAGCAGCAGTTTCTGCTACTAACTCTTAGTATTCTGAGTGTATTAGATCATCGAGTCTACTTGTCTTTAGCTTGGTTAGAGGTTGTTTTGATCTTGTTTGTTTGTAGTTTAAGTTTCCTGAGCTCGCGTATGGCTTAAATTTGAGCATTAACTCCAGTTATATAAGCTTGAGATTTAATGTGATAGCCGCTTATTTCTCTAATATCACTTTAGGGATAAGACTAATAACCTGTTCATTGGCCTAGTTTTTGTTGTGATTCTCATCGTATTGAACAGCCTTTAAGTCTAATTTGTTTCCAGCCCCTTAACTAGTTCAATTTTTGAGCTTTTTGCTTAATTCTTATTGTTTTGGGTAATTAGTAGTAGTGGTTTGAATAATCTATGCTTAGTTTGTAATTTGTTGCTCATTTGGTGTGCTTATTTTGCCCCTCTAGTTGCCCCCTTTGGATCCCACTCGGGTGCTAAATCTCAGTGTTCACTGAGCTTATGTGATTTTTGTCTTGAGCTTGTTCTTAACTCGTGACTAGCCTGAGTGGTTGTTAGTTTGTTTGTGTTTTATTGTACTTCCCTTATGTTAGCTTGTAATTTTGTTGGTTAGTCTTTAGCTTATTCAAAAAAAATTAACTTGAGCTTAAAACACATGCTACCTGTTGAACTTTGCAGTTGTATAAGCTTACTGAAAGCTTTGTCATAACATGTCTTGCATTGAAGATGGTACGATTATGCTGTTTGGATTTAGATAGCTTTAGTTATAGTTAGCTTAGTTGGTTTAGTTTTTAGCTTTATCTATGCTTGTTTTCACATGTATAATATGTATATATCAGTTAGTTTAACTTTTTAAGTAGATTTGCGTTACAATTACGTTCTAACGTATTTGAGATTTTCATGTTGTCGTAGATTTTTTAGTTAAGTTATTTTGATTATTAATTGCTTGATTTAGTTTAGAAATCCCAATCTCTCTTTATAAGCCATTCAAATCACCCAATCACGAACTTGATTCGATTCACTATTTCACACCTCGTCGGGACTTAACGACCCGGGGATACACTATACCTTCGGAGAATATGCGAGGTTTGACTACTTTGACCGTCATTAGTCGAGTGGTTGATCTGAGCGTATCAATTTTGTGGCGCCGCTGCCGGGGAGGAGTGAAGCCGTTTATCGATTTAAGTTTGCAGATTAGTAATTGAAGACACTTCTTCGGAAGTTATTGTCTCGTTTTTGTGAATATTCTTTTGTTTTTCCTAAATATAAAAACTCAAAAATATTTTCCTTCTTTATTTTTACAAAATGTATTTCAAAAATACCAAAAATATTCACCTTTACCCTCTCACATATTTGATTCTTTATCCCTACCCCTCTATACACCTTTGATTCTTCCTATGTCTCATCCACACCTTCTGATTTGTGAATGGTGTGGTAGTCTTCATAATGGTGGTAATTGCCCCAGTTGTGGCATGGTAGAGTCAGGAAACGGGTCTGTCTATAACCAGGATCCCTATTCCTACCATGACACGACTGATTTATTCTATCAGCTATCACACCATGAGACTCAACAGTTTTACTGTTGTGAGTATTGTGGATGTCCACACTTCAGCTCGGATTGTCAAACAAGGAATCCATTTCCTTGTAACAATTATAACTATCCGTATCATGACCAACCTCCACAGTACCAAATGATTCAAACAACTCCTCATGATACTGAGCAAGACCTTTTACTAGAGGCTCTTGAGATATTGCAAGAACTTAAGGAGGAGTTAGCTACTACATCGTTTCAAGATTCTCGTGAGAAATCCATGGCAGAATTGCTTGCTGAAGAACGAGATGCTAGAAACGAATTGAGCAAGGAAGAATTGCTAGTCTTAGAACAAGCAGCTAAAACACGTGCCATATTTCGCCGTGCTGCTCTTCTCGACGACGATGATGATGATGATGATGATGATGATGAAGTTACCCTTGATAATTCTCAATTTTGTAAGGGTTCATCAAGTTCATCAGTTGTGATTCCTTCCTCGGAAAATCAAGGAGAAAAGACTATGATAGAATTACTAGCAGAAGAACAAATAAAATTTATAAAACCCATGTCTGCTAGTCCTCCTCAACTTCCTCAGTCTGTTGTTATCACACCCGAAGTTCACACTCACTCTCTGAGCATGGGGGATGAGCATCTTAGCACTATTCCTGATAAGGAATCGGACGAATTAATAAAGTCTAGTGTTGAGAACCTTGTCCCAATCCCAAGAGAGTCACAGGGAACTTTTAATCATATGTGTGATTTACCTTCCCCTCTTGAGTGTCCAAAAGATTAATTTGAGACTTTCTCCGATTGTAGCGAAGATTGTGCATCTTATGGAGACATCGAGTATGTTGAAGCATCAGTTCCACATTCTGATGCTGATCATCTTCTTGAGGAGTTCGCCGATGAACTCACTCACATCAATCCACTTCCAACGGGAAGTAACGATGTTCTCTTTGACTTCGAAGCCGATCTGGGAGAGATTGAAAGTCTCCTACATCATGATCCGTCACTCACTTCTTATCCCTAACAGTCCAATTGAGAATGTTGAACACTTTGTTTCCGAAGCATTCAAAACTACTCTCACCAATCCTTTGTTTGAATTCGACTCTGAATTCACTTTTATTTCTGATAACCCAATCTTTGGTATTCAGAATGAGGATAGTGATGAGTCTACAATGGAACAAGAGTTCACAGATTCACACCATGTGAATGATTCTCTTCATGAGGAGTTCTTCGGTGAACTCACTCATATCATGACTCCTCCGGAGTATGATAGCCCGGGGGGAGATGCACTCAATTGTGAGGATTTGCAAATTCCCACCCTCCCTCCCGGGATGTTTTCAAACACAACAAGCTTAAATGATGAGATTCATGATACACCAATTATGGATTCTCTTTCGGATGATGATGACTTTATCTTGATTGTCATCAAGATCTTTCTACCCTTCTTCACCTACCAGGTGACTTCTCCTGTTCTTCATTCCTTCGGGAATGAAGACATTATCTTTGACCCCGGCATCACCGCTTATCATTTATACTATTTTAAGCCGGGATTATATCTCATCGGTGTGG
Organism: Artemisia argyi; assembly: GCA_030686995.1. Classification (NCBI taxonomy): domain Eukaryota; kingdom Viridiplantae; phylum Streptophyta; class Magnoliopsida; order Asterales; family Asteraceae; genus Artemisia; species Artemisia argyi. Next base: position 21,233,508 of record CM060684.1, read on the forward strand.
AACTTTCACGTGCTTCAAATGTTTGTCCTAACATCTTGAATGAAAGTCCGATGGAGATTCTCTTTTCCACATCATGCTTCCCCATGAACAAATGAATTCGGGGTCGAGTCAAGCTAGCGACTCGGTAAACAAAAACAGTAGTATGCATATGGGGTTTTCACCCTAAGTGTGGGGGAGTGCCCCTGCTGTGGTTACAAATAAAGTGAAAAATGGTGTTTCCACATTTAGCTTGTAATGTTGCTCTTTTACGTTCAAAGAGTCGGTATAATAGCCGGGACTTTGAATATTGAGGACAATATTCAATTCTAAGTGTGGGGGGGGGGGGGGAAATTCTAGCGAATTTTATCACATTTTACCATCTAGTACCCCCATTTTTGGCAAAAATTTTAAAAAAATTTCACTTGAGTTTCAAAATTTTTGTGGTCATCAGTCCGCCATGTCTAAACGACAAAAGGATTGGCTAATCCAGGAGCAAACGGCTCTTGGTAAAGATATATCAAATCCGTTGACGGCTTGCAATTTGCCCAAAATTGTATGGTATCTCAACTCGCCATATCCTAAAAAGTGAAAGAGTTGGCTAGCCTGTAAGATTATGGCATGTGGTAAAGGCAGTGGAAAAACCATAATTGGTAATCAGCTCACCAAGATGTTGACTATTCCATCAAGAGTTGGCTAGTCCAGAAGTAAACGGCTTTTAGTAAAGACAAATCAAATCCGTTGACAGCTGATGATTTGCTCAAAATCATATGGTCATCAAGTGGACCATAGTTCTTACTTGAACTGAAAACATTTGGCTACTCCATAAGTAATGGCTTTTGGTAAAGAGATTCAAATCCATTATGTTTTCTAAAAAGATTGCTAGGGACTAGCAATAATTTAGTGTGGGGGACTGATGAGTATGCAAATACTCATCATTTCACCACCAATTTTGATACGTAAAAATACAAAAAAGGCCAAAAACAATATAGATATCCTTGGTTTCGTGTTTTTATGTATCTCAGGTACAAAGGATTAAAATCTGGGTGGAAACATACAATTTTGATCGACAAACATGCACTTTTAAACGACTCAACAACAAATTATGCATACTGTGATATTAAAGACGAAGTCGAGTAAATTCTGGATGAGGTTGTGTGATATTAATCCAAAACTATGCTTAACCAGCCCAAATCTTTCCCTACCCATCTTTCACTAATAAACCATGCCCAACCATCACCCTAGCACAAAGCCCCTTTGCGTTTCAATATAATGTGCCAGGGACAACAAAAGTCTCCCACCTCCATCCCCTTCACTTTCCCAGGATATCACAAGCAAAGACAAAACATACACACCCTCCTAATAACTCAAACACAACTACACATCCTCCCATGAATTTGTCTCCTCTGCCCCCTAACATACCTGCTCCAGCCTCCCAATTGTTCCCTCTAAATCTCATTGAGATATTTTATCTCCAGGTTGGCAAGTCACAACCTCATCTTGGCACCAAAAATGCAATGGAGGGCTGAGATTGTTTCATGGAAATTCAAGGGATGGGATTTGTTCAAAGAAGCACTTGAAGACTCCTAGTTAGTTTTGATTACAAATAGGAGTCGTATGTAAGCCTAAAAGGCATCTATCTCTCTGTTTTTTTTATGTTTTAAGTATGCTTTAATTTTAGTTTTAAAAATTGTAACCTGTTTTCTCAAAGTTTAATTAAAGTTTTCTTATTGTTCTTAAACCTTATGTTTGTTAAGTGCTTATACTGATGTTATGCTTATTTCCTTCTTATTCTATCATATCTATACTCTCTTATAGATTCAGATGTTTAGTTATGTACGTCCAGTTTTTACCCTAAGCAGCTCTTGTTTTTGATGTACCATTAGTCCAGTACGAGTCCTCATGACGTGAAATCTTGAATGCATATTCTTTAGTTGGTAATCTTATGGCCTGTACTTTTAGCTATTTTTACTAATTATTTTCAGAAGTTTTCAAGAAATCTCTAGTGACCTGTTTAACACTCTTGATATCCTGCACCATGTTTTGCTTCCCCGTTTTCTATCACCCGTATCTTGTTCAATACTTGAGTATCTCACTTGATACTTGTTGTTTTGAGAAGCCATTAGTACTTGCTTGTAAGATTATTTCATTATTATTATTTTTTTACTTGTTGGAAGTTACATGTTTGTTTGCTTGCGTATATTCAGCCTCATAGTAGCCCCCTTAACAGCAGTTTCTGCTACTAACTCTTAGTATTCTGAGTGTATTAGATCATTGAGTCTACTTGTCTTTAGCTTGGTTAGAGGTTGTTTTTATCTTGTTTGTTTGTGGTTTAGGTTTCCTGAGCTAGCGTATGGCTTAAATTTGAGCATTAACTCCAGTTATATAAGCTTGAGATTTAATGTGATAGCCGCTTATTTCTCTAATATCACTTTAGGGATAAAACTAATAACCTGTTCATTGGCCTAGTTTTTGTTGTGATTCTCATCGTATTGAACAGCCTTTAAGTCTAATTTGTTTCCAGCCCCTTAACTAGTTCAATTTTTGAGCTTTTTGCTTAATTCTTATTGTTTGGGGTAATTAGTAGTAGTGGTTTGAATAATCTATGCTTAGTTTGTAATTTGTTGTTCATTTGGTGTGCTTATTTTGCCCCTCTAGTTGCCCCCTTTGGATCCCACTCGGGTGCTCAATCTCAGTGTTCACTGAGCTTATGTGATTTTTGTCTTGAGCTTGTTCTTAACTCGTGACCAGCCTGAGTGGTTGTTAGTTTGTTTGTGTTTGATTGTACTTCCCTTATGTTAGCTTGTAATTTTGTTGGTTAGTCTTTAGCTTATTCAAAAAAATTTAACTTGAGCCTAAAACACATGCTACCTGTTTAACTTTTCAGTTGTATAAGCTTACTGAAAGCTTTGTCATAACATGTCTTTCATTGAAGATGGTTCGATTATGTTGTTTGGATTTAGATAGCTTTAGTTATAGTTAGCTTAGTTGGTTTAGTTTTTAGCTTTATCTATGCTTGTTTTCACATGTATAATATGTATATATCAGTTAGTTTAACTTTTTAAGTAGATTTGCATTACGATTACGTTCTAACCTATTTGAGATTTTCGTGTTGTCGTAGATTTTTTAGTTAAGTTATTTTGATTATTAATTGCTTGATTTAGTTTAGAAATCCCAATCTCTCTTTATAAGCCATTCAAATCACCCGATCACGAACTTGATTCGATTCACTATTTCACACCTCGTCGGGACTTAACGACCCGGGGATACACTATACCTTCGGAGAATATGCGAGGTTTGACTACTTTGACCGTCATTAGTCGAGTGGTTGATCTGAGCGTATCAATTTTGTGGCGCCGCTGCCGGGGAGGAGTGAAGCCGTTTATCGATTTAAGTTTGCAGATTAGTAATTGAAGACACTTCTTCGGAAGTTATTGTCTCGTTTTTGTGAATATTCTTTTGTTTTTCCTAAATATAAAAACTCAAAAATATTTTCCTTCTTTGTTTTTACAAAATGTATTTCAAAAATACCAAAAATATTCACCTTTACCCTCTCACATATTTGATTCTTTATCCCTACCCCTCTATACACCTTTGATTCTTCCTATGTCTCATCCACACCTTCTGATTTGTGAATGGTGTGGTAGTCTTCATAATGGTGGTAATTGCCCCAGTTGTGGCATGGTAGAGTCAGGAAACGGGTCTGTCTATAACCAGGATCCCTATTCCTACCATGACACGACTGATTTATTCTATCAGCTATCACACCATGAGACTCAACAGTTTTACTGTTGTGAGTATTGTGGATGTCCACACTTCAGCTCGGATTGTCAAACAAGGAATCCATTTCCTTGTAACAATTATAACTATCCGTATCATGACCAACCTCCACAGTACCAAATGATTCAAACAACTCCTCATGATACTGAGCAAGACCTTTTACTAGAGGCTCTTGAGATATTGCAAGAACTTAAGGAGGAGTTAGCTACTACATCGTTTCAAGATTCTCGTGAGAAATCCATGGCAGAATTGCTTGCTGAAGAACGAGATGCTAGAAACGAATTGAGCAAGGAAGAATTGCTAGTCTTAGAACAAGCAGCTAAAACACGTGCCATATTTCGCCGTGCTGCTCTTCTCGACGACGATGATGATGATGATGATGATGATGATGAAGTTACCCTTGATAATTCTCAATTTTGTAAGGGTTCATCAAGTTCATCAGTTGTGATTCCTTCCTCGGAAAATCAAGGAGAAAAGACTATGATAGAATTACTAGCAGAAGAACAAATAAAATTTATAAAACCCATGTCTGCTAGTCCTCCTCAACTTCCTCAGTCTGTTGTTATCACACCCGAAGTTCACACTCACTCTCTGAGCATGGGGGATGAGCATCTTAGCACTATTCCTGATAAGGAATCGGACGAATTAATAAAGTCTAGTGTTGAGAACCTTGTCCCAATCCCAAGAGAGTCACAGGGAACTTTTAATCATATGTGTGATTTACCTTCCCCTCTTGAGTGTCCAAAAGATTAATTTGAGACTTTCTCCGATTGTAGCGAAGATTGTGCATCTTATGGAGACATCGAGTATGTTGAAGCATCAGTTCCACATTCTGATGCTGATCATCTTCTTGAGGAGTTCGCCGATGAACTCACTCACATCAATCCACTTCCAACGGGAAGTAACGATGTTCTCTTTGACTTCGAAGCCGATCTGGGAGAGATTGAAAGTCTCCTACATCATGATCCGTCACTCACTTCTTATCCCTAACAGTCCAATTGAGAATGTTGATCACTTTGTTTCCGAAGCATTCAAAACTACTCTCACCAATTCTTTGTTTGAATTCGACTTTGAATTCACTTTTATTTCTGATAACCCAATCTTTGGTATTCAGAATGAGGATAGTGATGAGTCTACAATGGAACAAGAGTTCACAGATTCACACCATGTGAATGATTCTCTTCATGAGGAGTTCTCCGGTGAACTCACTCATATCATGACTCCTCCGGAGTATGATAGCCCGGGGGGAGATGCACTCAATTGTGAGGATTTGCAAATTCCCACCCTCCCTCCCGGGATGTTTTCAAACACAACAAGCTTAAATGATGAGATTCATGATACACCAATTATGGATTCTCTTTCTGATGATGATGACTTTATCTTGATTGTCATCAAGATCTTTCTACCCTTCTTCACCTACCAGGTGACTTCTCATGTTCTTCATTCCTTCGGGAATGAAGACATTATCTTTGACCCCGGCATCACCGCTTATCATTTATACTATTTTAAGCCGGGATTATATCTCATCGGTGTGGAACTTTCACGTGCTTCAAATGTTTGTCCTAACATCTTGAATGAAAGTCCGATGGAGATTCTCTTTTCCACATCATGCTTCCCCATGAACAAATGAATTCGGGGTCGAGTCAAGCTAGCGACTCGGTAAACAAAAACAGTAGTATGCATATGGGGTTTTCACCCTAAGTGTGGGGGAGTGCCCCTGCTGTGGTTACAAATAAAGTGAAAAATGGTGTTTCCACATTTAGCTTGTAATGTTGCTCTTTTACGTTCAAAGAGTCGGTATAATAGCCGGGACTTTGAATATTGAGGACAATATTCAATTCTAAGTGTGGGGGGGGGGGGGGGGGGGGGAATTCTAGCGAATTTTATCACATTTTACCATCTAGTAACCCCATTTTTGGCTAAAATTTAAAAAAAATTTCACTTGAGTTTCAAAATTTTTGTTGTCATCAGTCCACCATGTCTAAACGACAAAAGGATTGGCTAATCCAGGAGCAAACGGCTCTTGGTAAAGATATATCAAATCCGTTGACGGCTTGCAATTTGCCCAAAATTGTATGGTATCTCAACTCGCCATATCCTAAAAAGTGAAAGAGTTGGCTAGCCTGTAAGATTATGGCTTGTGGTAAAGGCAGTGGAAAAACCATAATTGGTAATCAGCTCACCAAGATGTTGACTATTCCATCAAGAGTTGGCTAGTCCAGAAGTAAACGGCTTTTAGTAAAGACAAATCAAATCCGTTGACAGCTGATGATTTGCTCAAAATCATATGGTCATCAAGTGGACCATAGTTCTTACTTGAACTGAAAACATTTGGCTACTCCATAAGTAATGGCTTTTGGTAAAGAGATTCAAATCCATTATGTTTTCTAAAAAGATTGCTAGGGACTGGCAATAATTTAGTGTGGGGGATTGATGAGTATGCAAATACTCATCATTTCACCACCAATTTTGATACGTAAAAATACAAAAAAGGAACAACAAATTGTGCATACTGTGATATTTAAGACGAAGTCGAGTAAATTCTGGATGAGGTTGTGTGATATTAATCCAAAACTATGCTTAACCAGCCCAAATCTTTCCCTACCCATCTTTCACTAATAAACCAGGCCCAACCATCACCCTAGCCCAAAGCCCCTTTGCGTTTCAATATAATGTGCCAGGGACAACAAAAGTCTCCCACCTCCATCCCCTTCACTTTCCCAGGATATCACAAGCAAAGACAAAACATACACACCCTCCTAATAACTCAAACACAACTACACATCCTCCCATGAATTTGTCTCCTCTGCCCCCTAACATACCTGCTCCAGCCTCCCAATTGTTCCCTCTAAATCTCATTGAGATATTTTATCTCCAGGTTGGCAAGTCACAACCTCATCTTGGCACCAAAAATGCAATGGAGGGCTGAGATTGTTTCATGGAAATTCAAGGGATGGGATTTGTTCAAAGAAGCACTTGAAGACTCCTAGTTAGTTTTGATTACAAATAGGAGTCGTATGTAAGCCTAAAAGGCATCTATCTTTCTATTATTTTTTTATGTTTTAAGTATGCTTTAATTTTAGTTTTAAAAATTGTAACCTGTTTTCTCAAAGTTTAATTAAAGTTTTCTTATTGTTCTTAAACCTTATGTTTGTTAAGTGCTTATACTGATGTTATGCTTATTTCCTTCTTATTCTATCATATCTATACTCTCTTATAGATTCAGATGTTTAGTTATGTACGTCCAGTTTTTACCCTAAGCAGCTCTTGTTTTTGATGTACCATTAGTCCAGTACGAGTCCTCATGACGTGAAATCTTGAATGCATATTCTTTAGTTGATAATCTTATGGCCTGTACTTTTAGCTATTTTTACTAATTATTTTCAGAAGTTTTCAAGAAATCTCTAGTGACCTGTTTAACACTCTTGATATCCTGCACCATGTTTTGCTTCCCCGTTTTCAATCACCCGTATCTTGTTCAATACTTGAGTATCTCACTTGATACTTGTTGTTTTGAGAAGCCATTAGTACTTTCTTGTAAGATTATTTTATTATTATTATTATTTTACTTGTTGGAAGTTACATGTTTGTTTGCTTGCGTATATTCAGCCTCATAGTAGCCCCCTTAGCAGCAGTTTCTGCTACTAACTCTTAGTATTCTGAGTGTATTAGATCATTGAGTCTACTTGTCTTTAGCTTGGTTAGAGGTTGTTTTTATCTTGTTTGTTTGTGGTTTAAGTTTCCTGAGCTCGCGTATGGCTTAAATTTGAGCATTAACTCCAGTTATATAAGCTTGAGATTTAATGTGATAGCCGCTTATTTCTCTAATATCACTTTAGGGATAAGACTAATAACCTGTTCATTGGCCTAGTTTTTGTTGTGATTCTCATCGTATTGAACAGCCTTTAAGTCTAATTTGTTTCCAGCCCCTTAACTAGTTCAATTTTTGAGCTTTTTGCTTAATTCTTATTGTTTTGGGTAATTAGTAGCAGTTGTTTGAATAATCTATGCTTAGTTTGTAATTTGTTGCTCATTTGGTGTGCTTATTTTGCCCCTCTAGTTGCCCCCTTTGGATCCCACTCGGGTGCTAAATCTCAGTGTTCACTGAGCTTATGTGATTTTTGTCTTGAGCTTGTTCTTAACTCGTGACCAGCCTGAGTGGTTGTTAGTTTGTTTGTGTTTGATTGTACTTCCCTTATGTTAGCTTGTAATTTTGTTGGTTAGTCTTTAGCTTATTAAAAAATTTTAACTTGAGCCTAAAACACATGCTACCTGTTGAACTTTTCAGTTGTATAAGCTTACTGAAAGCTTTGTCATAACATGTCTTTCATTGAAGATGGTATGATTATGTTGTTTGGATTTAGATAGCTTTAGTTATAGTTAGCTTAGTTGGTTTAGTTTTTAGCTTTATCTATGCTTGTTTTCACATGTATAATATGTATATATTAGTTAGTTTAACTTTTTAAGTAGATTTGCGTTACGATTACGTTCTAACCTATTTGAGATTTTCATGTTGTCGTAGATTTTTTAGTTAAGTTATTTTGATTATTAATTGCTTGATTTAGTTTAGAAATCCCAATCTCTCTTTATAAGCCATTCAAATCACCCGATCACGAACTTGATTCGATTCACTATTTCACACCTCGTCAGGACTTAACGACCCGGGGATACACTATACCTTCGGAGAATATGCGAGGTTTGACTACTTTGACCGTCATTAGTCGAGTGGTTGATCTGAGCGTATCAACGGATGAAAACGTAAGAAATGGACGAAAACCTAAAAAATCAGACGAAAACGTAAAGAATCGGACGAAAATGTAAAAAATCAGACGAAAACGTAAAAAAATCTGACCAAAACATAAAAAAAACGGACGAAAACGTAAAAAATCGGGTGAAAACGTAAAAAAATCGGGCGTAAAAGTAAAAAATCTTATGAAAACGTAAAAGAACGGACAAAACGTAAAAAATCGGACGAAAACTTAAAAAATCCGACGAAAAAGTAAAAAAAACGGGCGAAAACGAAAAAAAGCGGACGAAAACTTAAAAAACCTGACGAAAACGTAAAAAACGTGGCGAAAACCTAAAAAATCTAACGAAACCGTAAAAAAATGGATGAAAACGTAAAAAATCAGACGAAAACTTAAAAAATCTGATGAAAACGTAAAAAATCTGACGAAAACGTAAAAAAAATACGTAAACGAAAAGAATCGGAGGAAAACGTAAAAAAGCTGACGTAAACATAAAAAAACGGACGAAGACGTTAAAACGGACGAAAACGTAAAGGGAAAATTGTTTCAAAATGTAACGAACTTGCCACGTTTTACAATGTCGTGTATGTTGCTTTTAATTTTACTAAATAATGCAAATAATTGCCTAATCAGTCTATTGGGTGTGAAATATAAAGCAACATGCACAATATTGTAAAATGTGGCAAGTTTGTTACGTTTTCAAACAATTATTTTCTTTGTGTTATTCTAATATAATCAAGTGAATAATTGTTTGAAAAATGTAATGAACTTACCACGTTTTACAATGTTGTATATATTTTACTAAATAATGCGCACAATAGATTGATTAGGCAATTATTCGCATTATTTAGTAAAATTAAAAGCAAAATACACAATATTGTAAAACGTTGCAAGTTCGTTACATTGTCAAACAATTATCCTAAACGTAAAAAATCTGACGAAAACGTAAAGAATTGGACGAAAACGTAAAAAATGGGCGAAAACGTAAAAAATCAGACGTAAATGTAAAAAATCTGACGAAAATGTAAAAAAAACAGACGAAAACGTAAAAAAATAGGACGAAAACTTAAAAAATCTGGCGAAAACTTAAAAAAACAGACGAAAACGAAAATAATCGGACGAAAACGAAAATAATCGGATGAAAACGTAAAAAAACCTGACGCAAACGTAAAAAAACGGACGATTACGTTAAAAACGGACGAAAACGTAAATAATCGAACGAAAACGTAAAAAATCTGACAAAAACGTTAAAAAATGGACGAAAACATAAAAAATCAGTCGAAAACGTAAAACAACTGACGAAAACGGATTTGGGGGTATTATAATGGAAAATATGGGAAAACAAAAAAAAAGGTGTTTTGTAGGTATTAAAGTTGGAAATAGGAATTTTGTATTTTGTAAAGAATTTTATTGGAAAACACTAATTTGAATGCGATATCTGTTTTCTTTGATTTCCACAAAACATTTTGTGGAAAACAAGAGTGTTTTCACTCAACTAAACGCACCCTTAGCACTTCCTTTTTTTTGAAATGGACATATATTGCCATTTAAAAGTTAACGGAAGTTCAACAAAGGACCGCGGGTGTTATCTTTTGCAAAATTAAGGACGATGAATGTAATAGATGCAATTTTTGACAACCGAACCGTAAAAGGGTACAAGAGGAAATGCAGAAATATAAACAGTATAAAATTTGGACAAAAAAAAAAACAAAAAACAAAACAAAACGGAATCGAAATCTACACCACCATCACCACCGACGACGCCGATCGCCGGAGCTCAAATCTCCGTTCAATTCCCCCCCCCCCCCACCACCCATTTTTTATAAAACTTCGGTACTTAATTATATACACAAAAATATCTAATATCATTTCTATGTGATTTAACTTAATTGTTTGTGTTATATATATATATATATATATATATATATATATATATATATATATATATATATATATATATATATATATATATATATATATATATATATATATATATATATATATATATATTGTGAATGAATGTGCAATTGGATCAGGTCATGATTAGAACCTTAGATCTGTTTTTTTTTTTTTTTTTTTTTTTTTTTTTTTTTTTTTTTTTTTTTTTAATTAGGATGAAAATGGATAATAAAGTTAGTATGGGACGAAAGAATAGGCTAGTTTAGACGGAGCGCTGGACCCCGCGTTAGAATCAGTCGTCAGATTAGTTAGAACATATCGAGAAATTAAGATAACCTTGTTGGTGTTTATAGGCAAAACCCTAAAAAGGAGAATGCTGCGTGCCTTCATCCATCAATGTGGATGAAGGCGCGTGAGATGGTTGGTAGACAATTTATATGTTGAATTGTTTGTTAGGGGGTGTTTGTTTAAGCTTATATCTGGGCTTATGAGATTATTTGATTTCGGCTTATATTTCATAATCTTTAATTTTCCGGCTTATTTTGAGACTTATAGGCTTATACATATCATAATAAACTTATTTTAGCCCACAAGTCTCAAAATAAGCCGGAAAATTGGGGCTTATGAAATGTGAGCCAAAAAACAAGCAAGCTCATAAGCCACATATAAGCTTAAACAAACACCCCTTTAGATGATTGTTATGGCAGTTAATGCTTTGAGTTAATATACTACTGTAGTTTAGAAGAAAAATAGAAAAGTTAGGACAAGTGATGTGAGATTTAGTAGGATGAATACGTGCGGTAAATTTATTTGGATTATTGTTACGGCGGTTAATGCTGTGAAAGGAAATAAGTAGAATAGTTAGGATGTGGAAGCTGATATGTTTAGGTGCGTTTGATGGTTGTTAGACAGTTGGATGATTTATACGAAGTTAAATCTGATTTGCATATTGTTTTTATTGAAATGGTTTGGCAATTGATAATGATATTGATATCACAGCTGGATATACTTTGTTAGACATTGTAAGATATAGTTTGCGTATTTTGGGAACTGAGGGAGTGCGTTTTTGGTAGTATTATGATAGGATAAGTTGGCATCTTAGAGGGTACTGCTTGTTATTTAATAGAAATAGTATTGTGTGGTTACGTAAATGTGATATGAATTTATGAGTCCAGGCCAAGGAACTTGTGTTCATGAAGTAATGTAACTTAGTCGTCATGGCAATTGATAGGTCGTTGGTCAATGTTGTGTAGTTGGTTGGTTGGCTGGCCATGAGCTGCTCAAACCATTATCAGAAGACCATGTCGGTTGATAGTGTTGAAATTAACTTGTTCTATTAAATTTAACCTTCTTTCAAATCTCTAGCTTTGGCTGCCTTCGTTAAGTAAATGTGTTTACTATGAAGTGTTGATTGGTGTATTTCCTTTTGTTTTCCAGATGCTGATATGCAGAGTTTGAATTAGGAAAAGAAAGTCCCATTTCTCCTTTTTATAAGACGGAGAACAGCCAATCCGAGAAGAAAAAAATAGAGAGATGTTTTCATTGTTTTATGGGCTTTGGAAATATCTAGTTAGCAAGACAGAGTTTCATGTACTGATTCTCGGAATCGACAAGGCTGGAAAAACAGTAATTTTTTCACTCTTACTTTTTAAACTTGTTGATTGCATACAAATCCATATTCGTCAATTCCCACTAGTCGGCCATAATAATGTTAGTCTGAGATATCGATGTTACTGCATATAATAAATATCTGTATTCTGTAAAAAAAGGAAGGCGGTGTACCTTTATTTTTTTAAGTTCATAGATACAATATGCGGGCATTTGAAAAATGGATCTTCTAAAAAGTGATAGGCCTACTTATACCTGAGAACACATCTTGAGCCCCGATATCAGTGTAATGTTTGCTGCCTCTTTTTGATTATCTCTGATCTTGTTTCTAATATTATGTGTAGACCTTACTGGAGAAACTGAAGACACAATATTCAAGCATAGAAGGCCTTCCCCCTGATCGAATTGTTCCTACTGTTGGGCTCAATATTGGTCGAATAGAAACATCAAATACAAAGCTCGTGTTTTGGGATCTCGGAGGTCAGGTATGTAGATTGGATACCTTGCAACGTTGCATAATAGAAGCAAGCATACAACAATCACTCCATGGTTTGTCGACCTCTAATTGCTGGATATGCCATGCATCTAAATATCTGATATATCCTAGTGCTAGTGTATGATACCCTGCCACCCGCTAGAACAGGGGCCTATAACTGGGGTTGTTTGGACGTGTGTTTATTATGTCCTTAAAAATCATAATCAGATAATTGTTTGATTGAAGTTTATTTAGGAAACTATAGTACTAATGTACTATACATATATCTTTGGTTTTCTTGCTGAATTCCTTACCTGTCCCATTACGGAATACCATTTTCAGTTTAGCCAGACTCTACAAAACTGATTATTACAATTTTAAGTTAGTTTCGAACTACTTTTTCAGCTGATCCAAACATCCCCTTAAACCCTTGATAAATTGTACTCGTATATGTTTACACCAAAAGGACTTTGGCCTGATGGTACAAGTGAGATAGTTATGTCCCCAACCAAGAGGCTGTGGGTTCAACTCACGTTGTAGGCAAAAGTGAGATTGTTATGGTTTGTGAGAATGCATATATAAGCGTTATTAAAGGATTTAACTAACTTTCCTGCCAAAACGCAACCAACATGACTGTTGATGAACAGATGCGACAGTCGGTGTTTTTACAGATTTTAACCGCTTTGTAAATATTTGTTACATAACAAAAACCAACAATTCCCCTTTGTTTTCTTAGTTCTCTTGTGCCGACAAACTAAGTGATTCTCTTGAATTATCCCAATAAGGAATTCGTGATACCGAGGCAATAAATGGTCGAAATACTTTATTCGGAAAGTGAGCTTACATGATTCTTGTAGAATATCCAAGATTATCATAACCCTTACCCAAATCTTTGACATTATTAGTTTTATAAACTCCCTTTCCATCAAAGCTTCCATTTTAATAAATAGCAATGATGCAGTTGATTTTCAGAACTCAGACTTTAACTACAACTACATGCCTGTGAAGCATGAATTGCAATATCTGATGCAATATACCTAAGTGTCTGCGTTTCTTCCCATGAATTGTATATATGTGACACTGACGTCTAGCATTTATACTTTCAGTCTGGTCTTCGGTCAATTTGGGAGAAGTATTATGAAGAGGCACATGCTGTAGTTTTTGTAGTAGACGCTTCTTGTCCGTCACGTTTTGAAGAGTCTAAATCCGCCCTTGGTAAATAATCCTTTTTGCTGTTAACTTTTTGTGGTAAATTTCGATGATCGGAAAATATTTAACATATAAATAAATATGCTTCCAGAAAAGGTGCTGAGGCATGAAGATCTGCAAGGGGCCCCTCTTCTAATACTAGCCAACAAGCAGGTAAACCAACCCTATTAAAATCATTTAAAACTACCCAAATACCCGTTTCTCTATTTTCTCATGAGGTTTGGATATACACTTCTAATTGCAGGATCTTGCTGATGCTGTTTCAGCAGAAGAACTTGCTCAATATTTGGACCTTAAGAAATTAGATGAAAGAGCTTATGCCTTTGAAGGTGTTTCAGGCTATGATGGGTAAGTCAACAATGTGGAAGTTTGTATATATAATGTCAATATGTTATCCTGTTACCGTTTCCTAGAAATGGAAAATTACAGGTTGGGTAACGGGTCAAATCGGGTAAGGTTACTTGCTGGATTGGGTTGGGCCAAACCTGAAAATACTTTGTATGAAATCTATAATAATAAAGAATTATTACTATAATAATCCAAGGTTTTTCTTATAAATCTTTTTGCTTAACCTGAACGACATGTTGCATATCTCATATATCCCAGATCGACCCATATGTCAAAATTGCCACAGCTACTGCTGTGTTATGTGGAATTTGTAAAATTAGCCTTAATATATCGGATATCTGATTTCCTTATTGCAGGACCGGAATAAAGGAAACTGTCAACTGGCTAGTAGATGTAATGGAGAGAAGTAAACGGACTGAAATGTTGAGAATTCGTGCTGGTGTTGCTAATGGCAGTGGTGCTTAGAAGAGATTATACATCCTTTGTTCTAAACAAGAGTCCACAATGGACTTTAAAATGTCAAAGAGTTACTGTTACCTTCAAATTTGATGAAAATTATTAATTGTGTAGAAAGAAGGAATATGCTTTACTATATATTGTTTAGAAATTTTGTAAGATTTTGAATGATTGATTGTATTTTCGCTCGGTAACACTTCTATAGGGTTTATATTTTGTGTAGCTAATTAATAGTGGTAAAAACTAGCGATTTTTATGTTGACTTTACGGATGTTTATAAAGCTGAGATCCTTTGATCTAACCTTGCGAAATGTGGTGAAATCTGTAAGTCTGTAACCGTATCGGTTAATTTTGGTGTTCCTTAGACTTGAACATGTTCATGGTCTTCAAGAGTGATGGTTATTTTTTTACATAAAACTGTTTTTTTGTCTTTGGTACTCGGCAGTCGGCACCGAGGTTCCTCTGCTAAGTTCCTCAAGACGCTTTTGAATGAATTTGAAGTTTATAGTTTCCTTAGACTTGAACAAGGTTGTCTGTGAGAGTTGAACCCATAAACTCCTCATCACCAGAACTTTAGGTGAAAATTTCATCGTTTTTGGTTTTAAATAGGGATGGGCATTTCGACCCGAAATCCAGTACCAAACCGCACCGGTACTGTACCGAACAGTTATCGGTTCTCACTACACGGTATGGGGTGGGGGGGAATTTCGGTAACTTCACCAACCGGAATAAAAGCGGGAAATCCCTCCCATGCATAATAAAAGACGGCCACACATCTAAACACAAAGTTGGAAGGAAAAAAAGCTCCTAAAACCTTATGTGACAACCATCGACCCTTTACAAACCCTCCCAAAAGTTAAACCGTAACTTATTATCAATCACTAAATCATCGAGTTTACATCCATAAACTCCGATCATGATCATGAATCATATTTTAGTAATATTAATGATTTATTGTTAATTTGTTATGTTTATTGTTAATGATATGTACTTTTGTTAAATACAAACGCGAATGTGTACTCGACATTATTCACCCATAGTATTTATATAATGAGTTATGCTTATTGTTAATTAATGTTTCTGTCCAAGACGAAACACAAGTAACAGTATATATCGTCGTCTTTGGTTTGTATACTTTTGTTTAAAAAAAAAGGTGAATATTACCGTTTTGCTAGTAACGGGTACCAGAATCTCGTCCGGTACGATACCTTTATGCTTGGATAAAAAAACAGCCGCACCAATTCAGTACCGGTTCAGTACGAGATCGGTACCAAGCTCGTTGAGTTAATGTCACATATTTTATAATTAAGCAAACTTTTTACTGTCAGGGTTATTTTTGTAATTTAATCAGATATAACCCTAAATAGTTAACCTTTATACTCCGTATAAGGTACCCCTTAACTCTTTGTGCAGCATATACTACACTGCCGTACCTTCAGATTTTGGTTTTCCTTTTATCTTACAATTTTTTTACCATTTTGATATTATAGATTACTTATTAGTGTTGATAAAAGTTGGATCTATTAGTTTTGTTTAGATTCCATATGGAATTTTTGTTTCAACCGGATCTGTTGGATGAAGTCTTAGAGATGGTTTTACCAATTCAGTATTTTTCGGCCAAGATTTCCCTGTTTAAAGTAAGTAAATCCGGAGACACATATGCCCGGTACATAAATCTGTTCTTGCCGTACCGGCAAACAGCGACATGATTCTTGAAGCTTCTTTTAAAGATAGTAAATCCGGAGAAACCGTTGCAAAAAGTGGAAGATTCCGTCGAAGGTAAGACTCTTTTTGGCAGTTTCAATCTTAAGTTGGAATGGATGTAAGGGCGTATTAAGTTATAGTAATAAATTGTACCCTCCTTAAATTGAACAATGTGCGCTTTACTTAGAAAGGTTACACAAGTGTTACAGTATTTGTAATGTTTAGAAAGTAGATTCATATTTTTCAGTCTACTTATGTGGTCATTGAGATTTAGCATAGTATATTAGATTGCAACTATACCCTTGTTGATCTTCTCACTTTTATATATTTGCTAATCATGATAATTCTTGTTGCAGCATCTGCTTGCTTCCAATGACAGGACTGGAAGCTGTTTTGCAGCTATTTACCTTGCCTTTGATGCCTTCCTCTATATCTGTTGGACAAAGTATTACTTTTGCTTGAGGTTTTTGCAAGTAGCCATGTTGATAATATCTCGTATGTGAAACTATGTTTAGCTGGTAGTTGTTTTGCTTTCTGATTAGGGGATGTTTGGTATGAGGAATCATATTAGAATGGAATAAGAGAGAAAACGAACTTGATAATTATTTTGTTGTTTGGTTATATAGTAGAAATGGAAAAGACCAATCTATTGATCTTAGCACCTGCAGTTTACGTTCTTCATTCGGCAAAGTTTAACAAATAATTATTTTGTTGAAGCTCGTTTAAAAGAAGCTAAATCAGGAGAAACCATCGTGGACAAAAGGGACAATAGGGTCACATATTCTGTGGTAACCAACAAAGGTTTCAGAAAGTGGAAGATACCTGTGTCAGTCAAAGGCAGAGGCGAAAGTCTTATTGGCAGTTTCAATCTTACGCTCGAATGGAGCAAAGGGTCTGCTATCTTCAGTTAAGGTATAAGAAATTGTACCCTCCTTAAATTGAACAATGTGCGCTTTATTTAGAAAGGTTACACAAGTGTTACTGTATTTGTAATGTGTAGAAAGTAGATTCATATTTTTCAGTCTGCTTATGTGGTCTATGTGGTCGCTGAGTTTTGGCATTGTATATTAGATTGCAACTATACCCTTGTTGATCTGCTCACTTTTATATATTTGCTAACCATGATAAATCTTGTTGCAGCATCTGCTTGCTTCCAATGACAGGACCGGAAGCTGTTTTGCAGCTATTTACCTTGCCTTTGATGCCTTCCTCTATATCTCTTGGACAAAGTATTACTTTTGCTTGAGGTTTCTGCAAGTAGCCATGTTGATAATATCTCGTATGTGAAACTATGTTTAGCTGGTAGTTGTTTTGCTTTCTGATTAGGGGATGTTTGGTATGAGGAATCATATTAGAATGGAATCCAACAGAAAACGAACTTGATAATTATTTTGTTTGGTAATTATTTGTTGATAGTAGAAATGGAAAAGACCAATCAATTGATCTTAGCACCTCCGGTTTATGTTCTTCATTTGGCAAAGTTTAACAAATAAAACATCTAGCAATGAAGATTAATTCCATGTTTTCATCAGATTGTCTATTTTTTACCCCACAAATTTGAACATGGATGAGCATCCAAGCTTTCATCAGGTTGGAACAACAAATATAGGAGCAACAGAACAAAGCCTCATGATTTATCAAGCCAAACATTGATTGTGTAACATGAATTGAACACCCAATTTGTTACATTTAACAACTAGTCAAGCAACAAATAGTCTCCAATATATTATAGTTATGACTTATGAGTTTAAAGTTTAATTACATTGATTGTGTAATTTAACAACTAGTCAAGCAACAAATAGTCTCCAACATATTATAGTTATGACTTATGAGTTTAAAGTTTAATTACATTGATTGTGTAATTTAACAACTAGTCAAGCAACAAACAGTCTCCAACATATTATAGTTATGAGTTTATAGTTTAATTATGTAGATGTATTTTTTTTCTTTATCGATTGAACATAAGAGCATGGGGTGTCATGGCGTTTGAGCCACACCATTCTTACATGGAACACCAAATGGCGTCACCATTTAGGCGTTATTGCACCGCTCCCTACCAACGCCATTTCTCAAGTGAGTAAACTGGCGCAACGCAATTTCAAGAAAAGTAAAAAAAAAAAAAAAAAACATATATATATTTGGGCTAGAAACATGTAATTTAAAAAAATAATAATAAACTAATAAATAACCATTTTTACACACTATATAAACCCTTTTATATAACTATCTTCTCGGTATGTCTTTACAACCCAATTTTCCTTTGTTTGGTAGCCAATTCATACCCGAACAACTGTTTCATCAACAATAACAACTACTTAACCAACAATTACAACATCTTCAACCAAATCCACCACAATTCCAAGCATCACAATAAACACAACCACCACCACCACCACAATAAACCCGCGAAGAAAACGAATAAGAGTCACAAAACGTACCACAATCGACATATCTGACACAACGGATAAACTGACACGACCGCATAGTTGTTGGACACCGGAGGAGGAAACATGATTAGCTAAGTGTTATGTTGGCGTTACCGAGGATAACAAACTCGGAAATGACCAAAAGGACGAATCATTTTGGTTCAAGGTTCTTCACGAGTTCAACAAAACTTCTCTTAGTTTTGACTCAAACGGAAACCACGTCGAGCACTGCGGGAAGTAACCCGCCGTCCTTTGGGGATAATTTAAAAAATTAGTTTTTACTCAAACAGGAAGCCTCTCAATCAGTGTACGAGGTGGTGAAAGAGAAAAACTGAACAATAATGCAATTGTAAGAAATAAGGTTTCTCGGCACTAGCACCGCATGGATTTCGGGCGAGGATGCAGAGATGATCAACATGCAAAAAGAAAAAATCCGTCGAAAATATAGTACGAACCGCAATTAGTCGCATTCATTAACTTTTTTTCGTATTTTTTTCTTTTTAATTTGGGATTTGGCCGAAGAATAGAAATGTACTTTTTCAAATATACCGATTTAGTACGTGAACTTTTTTTAAGTTGTAGAAATGTAATGAAATTTGTTGGGCTAAGTAATTAGGCTACTTCTCCTCTCTCCCATGATATCTCACATCCTCCATTTGTTGTCCCTCCCATGGTTACGTGTCTCTCTTCACATGAATTTTGCAAATGCAAGTATGAAGTTAAACAATTTCATTTAAATCAATATTGTAAGTTTACTAACCTTATTATCTAAAACCTTTTTATTCTAACAATTTTCGTGTGTCTTCATTTTTTATTATGGTTTCAGAAATTTTGGGAATTTCATATCCTGACTTTCTTATATGGGTCAATTTCAAAACACACACACATAATATATTTTAGCTAGATAGCAACATTTAGTATATTTAGTTAAATTATGATGGTAAGGGTTATTAGAAAAGTAAATTTCCTATTAATAATACACTAATATAAAATTCTCATAATAAAATTACAATGCACTGGGCCAGACGGATTTAACTTTGGCTTTATAAAGAAGTGTTGGGGCATTATTAAAACTGATCTTTTGAAAGCCTTGGAATGGTTTTGGGAAACATGCTCTATTTCAAAAGGATGTAACCCGTCATTTGTTACTTTAATACCAAAGATTCAAAATCCGATTGGTTTGAACGATTATAGGCCTATTAGCTTGATCGGGTGTTTCTATAAAATTGTTGCAAAAATTCTTGCTGAAAGAATTAAAAGGGTGATGGGTTACCTGATAGGCGAGGAACAAAATGCGTTTATTAAAGGTCGGTTCATTCTTGATGGGAGTCTAATCGCTAACGAAGCGCTTGATTCTTTAAAAAATAAGAAAAAGAGAGCCTTTCTGTTGAAGATAGATTTTGAAAAGGCATATGATAGCGTAAATTGGAAGTTTATTACAGATACACTGCGTCAAATGGGTTTTGGTGAAAAATGGTGTAAATGGGTCGAAGCATGCCAGAATTCGGCCACAGTTTCTGTTCTGGTTAATGGATCGCCAACAAATGAATTCCCCATGGAAAGGGGTGTGCGACAAGGTGATCCTTTATCACCTTTCCTTTTTTTGATTGCGGCAGAAGGTCTTAGTATAACATTGAACGAGGCGGTGTCAAGAGGGATATTTAAAGGAGTGAAAATTGGTCTTGATGATGTTCCTATTTCTCATCTTCAATATGCTGATGACACGTTAGTATTTGGCGAATGGAGTCTTCCCAATGCAAAGAATCTGATGAGAATTTTCGAGTGTGTACAAAATGCCTCTGGTTTAAAAATCAATCATCTCAAGACAAAAATTTATGGTATTGGTGTTACAAATGATGAGATTGAATGGCTTGCAAATCGTATCGGAGTCTCACCTGGTTTCTTACCATTTACGTATCTTGGGCTTCCAATAGGTGTTAACATGAAAAAGATCGTGAGCTGGAACGGGATAGTTGAGAAAGTTAAAAAAAAATTAGCAGGGTGGAAATCTAAAATGTTATCTTACGGGGGTAGATTGACGTTGGTTAAGGCGGTGCTTGGAAGTCTCCCACTTTACTATTTTTCCCTTTTTCGTGCACCTGTACATGTTATTAAAAAGCTGGAAAGTGTGAGACAAAACTTTTTTTGGGGTGGAAATGATGAGAAGAAAAAATTGGCGTGGGTAAAATGGGATCAGGTTATAAGTAAGTCAAGTACAGGGGGTCTAGATATCGGCAGCCTAAAAGCTTATAATCTAGCTATATTAGGAAAGTGGTGGTGGAGGTTTCGGGCTGAAGAAGAGAGACTTTGGGTTAAAGTAATCAAAAGTATTTATGGTGAATATGGAGGGATAGGGGATGATGGTACGGCTGGCAGAAGCAGTGGTGGAAAATGGGGTGACATAATTAAAGTGGGCAATGATATTGAGAAAATTGAGGTCCCTTTTAAAGGATCTTTTGGCAAGAAGGTTGGTAATGGTTGCAATACTTTATTTTGGATTCATAAATGGTTAGGTGATTTTAAGCTCAGTGATAGATTTCCCAGATTATTTGCTCTAGAATCTAACAAACAGGTTTCGGTGAGCGGGAGAGGGTCATGGGGTATTGATGGTGGCTGGAAGTGGGAGTGGGGGTGGGAGAGGGAAGTGAGGGGGAGAGGTTTACGGGAACTTGAAGAACTGATGGATATGATCAGAAGTTTTGTTCCTAACTCTTTATACCCAGATGCATGGCGGTGGACTCTTGATGGAAAGGGTCACTTCTCGGTAAAAAGTCTTAGGAATATGATCGATGATAAAATACTCTCCAATTCGAGTATGGTGGCCCAAGAAACAAAGTGGTGCAAAATCATTCCGAGGAAAGTATCTATTTTTATTTGGCGGTTAAAACAAAAGAGATTACCGGTCCTCAAACGGCTTAATCACATTGGCATGGATCTCCATTCTACTCTTTGTCCTCATTGTAATGAGGAGGAAGAATCTATATCCCATTGCTTCTTGACCTGTTCACGGGTTTCGGATGGTTGGAAAAAAGTCCTATCGTGGTGGGGCATGAGTAATATATCTTTCGGGTCGGTTGATGAAGTAGTAAATCATAAAGGGAGACCAAATTTTCATAAGAAGCAAAGAACCGTTTGGAAAGCTACGATGTGGTCCATGTTATATACGATTTGGATGACAAGAAATAAAAGACTATTCGAGAATAAAGTCACAAACCTTTCAAGAATTTGTGATGAACTTCAAGTGCTATCCTTTTTGTGGGTGTCGAATAGAGCGGCTGGAACTATATCTTCTTGGAACGAATGGTGTATAAATCCAAGTTTGGCTTGCAAATTCTGAAGTTTGAATGTCTGGTTGTGATGTCGTCTGTTTAGATTTGTTTGGTTCATGTTCTAAGAGTCGTAGTGCTGTACTCCCTTTCTAAACTCTCATATGTCTGTTGTACTATGCCTTATAGTATCGACTTATGGAGTTATGGGAGTGGGAGTATTCAGGTCATTTGTTTCAGTTGGTTTTGCTTGTATCTGTATGTTCTATTCTTCCTTTTATATATATGTTTATCTGTTTGCCTTTCAAAATAAAATTACAATATTACATACTCCAATATTACATACTCCAAAAGGTAAATAATGGTGGGATCACCTTGGGTACCATGCATCATAAGGATGCCAACCAGACCCGGCCCAGTCAATGAGCACCTGTCCCACTGTACTTATTAAGAGGTGAGCTTTGAACCCTGACCATTTTCTCCAATAGGCCCCTCGTTGACCAGTCAATCTGACCATTTGCGGTGGGGATGGTTTAGGACAAGAGTGGACTTGAACCCGGGTCTATTGACCCGTGCACAAGTGCTCCACCCCCATTGGACTAAAGCTCCAATGGTTACAATATTACATACTAACACTTTATTACTACATTGTTCATAAAACCAATAACTAAATAGATCATTCACATAAACTTCAACCAAACCACTCCCAACAACAAAGTCCGCATTTAACCATTTAAAAAAAAAAAAAAAAAAAAAGTGAACTTATATTTGCACACAAAAGGGATAATGGATTAGGTTGCATAATATTGACTTTCAATCTCCTTGACATGGACGAATGAAGGTAAGCAGCAGTGGTGGCTCGTGGGCGGGGAAAATGTTGTGTTCCTGGTTGTGCTGATATTCGTGTGACTGATTTTTTAGAGTATATTTTTGACTAAAATAATAGATAACGCAGTTCCAACCACTCAAAACTGCTTATATGTTGCTAAATAAGCAAATAAGCAAATAAGCACATACATAAGCGATATCAAACACCCTCTGATTGTTTGGGTAAAACAGCTTCTCTGCTTATTTTACAAGCAGATACACCTAATGATGCCTTAACAGCTAGAAATAATGGTTCTTAAGGGATTGGTCTTTGTAGAACTGAGCATATGGTAATCTTTTGCTTTCCTTATTGTCGATATTACACATAATGAAAGTAAAAAGCTGTAATATTACTGTACTATATAATCCAAACATGCTAGATAAATGCAAAGGACGTGTAAAGTCGCAAGGAAAATAAGCCGAGTTCTTTTGAGTGGTTGGAACTGCGGATTGCAAAAGAAGCCGAGTTCTTTTCGTTTGGTACCAATGATCTCAACCAAATGATGTTCGGATGGAAATGACGTTGGCAAGTTTCTCCCAGTTTATTGGGTGCAGGGCATTCTCCAACATGATCCCTTTAAGGTCAATAGCATGAACTATAGTATATCGACATAGTCACATAGATATGCTGGATAATATTATTGACACAAATATTGAATTGCATTGCTCGTAGGTTCTTGATCAAAAGGGGGTTGGATAGTTGATCAAGATGGCCACAGAAAAGGGACGTGCGTTGAATCCTAACTTAAAGGTGAGCACAAGTTCCCAATATTTCTTGTTATATTGCGTTGTGAATTTGAAGGGAGGAACATGGGTGTGACACGGGTCAAAACGGGTAGAAATGGTTGTGTATTTTTAATACAATTTAGATGACTAACCATTCTTAACCAATTTTTTTTAAGTTTACGCATTTGACCCATTAGAGGCAAAGTATAAACCTAATCGACCCAGTTTTTTAAATGAATCAATAATGCCAACTTCTAGCTGTGACTGAAAGTTAATATTGTGAATGAACCAAGTACTAATGATGAATATACGCATGTTGAGATATGTGGAGAGCATGGTGGAGAGCCTTCTTCTGTTGCATTTTTTGACAGGGCCGGGCTAGATTATGTTTCTTGCTCACCATTTAGGTATGTGTCATATTGGGCTTGGGTTGTTACATAGTGTTGGTTTTGCTGAATTGTTCTTGGTTCTTTTTTCTGTTGTTGTCGCAGGGTCCTTATAGCAAGGCTAGCAGATGCGCAAGTCACTGTTCAAGCATCATAAAGGAGGACAGTATGCGTTACACATTTTCAGTTGTATATAAAAAATACAATCTTCGTTTTAATCATTCTTGTAATGGCAAAAAAATAAGCACCGTTCAGAAGAAACAACCAATTATATATATTTTTGGTTTGTTAAACAAGTCAAAATATTTAGCAAGGCAAGAACAAAAATGTCATGAACTTATTTGCGAAAACGATGGAAGTACGTTTTTTTTTTTTTTTCCTTCTGAATTTCGAGTTTTTTGTGGAAGGTCTCACGGTTGATCTACTAGAAAGAAATATAGTAAAGAAGATAGTGGAATATGCTAAGCCCACCATGAACACCAAATTCCATCAAAGGTCACCAAAAGCTTTCTTTATGAACGGGATTAAAATGGTGTTTGAAAAATAGATCATTTGTGTTTTCTTAGAGACAAAAGGCAGTTCTGATAACACGGGCAGGGCATAATTTTTGAAACACTGTTTTGCAAACTCAATCCTAAACACCCGGGAAGTTGAAGGCGAAACAGAAAGGGGTGTTCTGGCATAATGTGCCTCTCCACTTCTTTACACATAAATACCTTAAAGTTTGCATTTCTTCCCATGAATTTCATATATGTAACACTGACGTCTGGCATTTATACTTTCAGTCTGGTCTTCACTCAATTTGGGAGAAGTATTATGAAGAGGCACATGCTGTAGTTTTTGTAGTAGACACTTCTTGTCCGTCACATTTTGAGGATTCTAAATCTGCCCTTGGTAAATAATCTTCTTTTAATTAAGCTGTTGACTTTCTATGGTAAATTACGATGACCCGAAATCAATTCACTTATGCTGCCTGTAACTTCAAATTTGCTACTGCCAGAAAAGGTGCTTAGACATGAAGATCTGCAAGGGGACCCTCTTTTAATACTAGCCAACAAGCAGGCAATTGCTCCACCCTAGCGTGCCCTGAATATCTTGGTTTGTTGTGCGGAAATAATCCTTTTTTACTTATATGAGTTGAGTGGATTCTATCTCTTTGAAGCTATAAACCGATTATGCGCCGTATTTGATTTCATAGTTATTGTGTACTTTTGCAGTTTATTTCTTTCATCTCTGTCGTTGTAAATCAAAATCACTCTCACGTCTTTTGAGCAGTAAAATTCATTGTTGGTGTGGTACTAGTACGTGTTATAAATTCACTTATGCACGATTTACTTGCAGGATCTTGCAGATGCTGTTTCGTCAGAAGAACTTGCTCAATATTTGGACCTTATGAAATTAGATGAAAGAGCTTATGCCTTTGAAGGCATTTCAGGTTATGATGGGTAAGTCAACAGCATGGAAGCGTGTATATATAATGTGAATATGTTATCCTGTTACCGTTTCCTAGAAATGGAAAATTGCAGGTTTGGTAACGGGTCAAATCGGGTAAGGTTACATGCTGGATTGGGTTGGGCCAAACCTGAAAGCACTTTATATGAAATCTATAATGAAAAAGAATTATTATTACAATTATAATCCACTTTGGATGGCTTTAGACCCATGTGACTCGTTTCCTTTTTAGTTAAATATTTTTGCTTATCCTGAATGACATGTTACATATCGCATATATCCCAGATCGACCCATACGTCAAAATTGCCACAGCTACTGCTGTGTTATGTGGAATTTGTAAAATTAGCCTTAATATATCATATATCTGATTTTCTTATTGCAGGACCGGAATAAAGGAAACTGTCAACTGGCTAGTAGATGTAATGGAGAGAAGTAAACGGGACTGAAAAGTTGAGAATTCGTGCTGGTGTTGCTAATGGCAGTGGTGCTTAGAAGAGATTATACATCCTTTGTTCTAAACAAGAATCGACAAATGGACTTTGAAATGTCAAAGTGTTACTGTTACCTTCAAATTTGATGAAAATTATTAATTCTGTAGAAAGAACGAATATGTTTTACTATATATTGTGTAGAAATTTTGTAAGATTTTGAATGATTGATTGTATTTTCGCTCGGTAACACTTCTATACGGTTTATATTTTGTGTAGCTAATTAATACTAGTAGTAGTAAAAACTAGCAATTTTTATGTTACTTTGTGGATGTTTATAAAGTTGAGATCCTTTGATCTGACCTTGCTAAATGTGGTGAAATCTGTAAACGTATGGGTCAACTTTGGCGTTCCTTACACTTGAACATGCTCATGGTCAAGAGTGTGATGGTTACTCTTTTTACGGAAAACTGTTGTTTGTCTTTGATACTCGGCAGTCAGCACTCATGACATGAGGTTCCTGTGCTAAGTTCCTGAAGTGCTTTTGAATGAAATTGAGGTTTATGGTTCCTTAGACTTGAACAAGGTTTATTCTCTCTGAAAGTTTAACCCATAAATAGGGATGAGCATTTCGACCCGAATTCCGGTACAGAACCATACCGGTACCGTATCGAACCGGTACCGGTTCTCACTACACGGTACGGTACCAAGACTACGAAATATGGGGGAAATTTTTGGTAACTACAACAACGGAACAGGATAAAAGCGGGAAACCCCGGTTTTTGTACCATAATACAAGAGGTTATTTTTTGAATTAATTTTATATTCAAACAATCCTACTAGTACCTCCCATGCATAATACGCTGGAAAAGACTGCCACACATCCAAACACAGAGTTAGACGGAACCTAAACCTTAAATGACATCCCTCGACCCTTTACAAACCCTCCAAAAAGTTAAAACAATAATCTATTATCAATCACTAAATCATCGAGTTTACATCCATAAACTACCCCAATCATCATCATCAATCATATTTCAGTAATATTAATGATTTATTATTACTGAGTTATATAGATTGTTAATGATGTGTACCTTTGTTAAATACAAATGTAAATGTGTACTCGACATTATTCACCCTTATATAATGAGTTGTGCTTATCGTTAATTAATCTTTTTGCCAAGACGAAACACAAGTAACAATATATGTCGTCGTCTTTGGTTTGTTTACTTTTGTTTAAAAAAAAAGGGGAAAAACCATATATGTACCATTTTCCCGGTAACGGGTACCGAAATCCCGTCCGGTACGATACCAATACACACTTTAATGCTCAGGACAAAACGGTACGACATTATAGCATAGTTAATTATTGTGTAGATATCACATCCCATACATTTAATGTGAGAATATTTAGTACTGCTTTACTATCACTAATTTGGGCTACACAAATTGTAGTCATATTCGGCCCAATTTAAGCAAATATAGAACAAAATAATTGATCCACTTTTGTTTACATAATTCAGCCCATGAGTTTGTTATAAGACTTGGTTTCAGAAACAATATATAACACACTAACCCTAACACTATTTTCACTTTAACATACGCCAATCTCTTTCACTTCTCTCTACCTAACCTCAACACAACACAAAACAAAAGCTTTCACTTCTGTTTTTCTTATAACCACAGCCCACCCATTATAACTTCATTTTCGTTTTCCATTTTCTTACAAATTACTTATTAGTGTTGGATCTATTGGTTTTGTGTTTGGATTTCATATGGAATTTTTGTTTCAACCGGATCTCTTGGATGATCTCTTAGAGATGGTTTTATTGATTCAGGTTAAATATTTTTCGGCCATGGTTTCCCTGTTTAAAGTAAGTTATTGCGCTAAAATATCTTATTTGGCCAAAACGTCACCGTATTGATTCATCTATAATATCTATTTAATAACCCTAAAATATATAATATATATTTAATTAACATTGCAGGATATTGTTGGGCATTTGCTACCATAGCATCCATCATCATATTGCACTATAATCAGTGGGGCTCTAGTCACAACGGCTATTTATACAGCGAAGGGGACTATCCTAAAGATGAGAGGGTAAAAATACTATTTAAAAGTTAAAACTACTTGTAATGACTTATAAATTAAAGCTAAACTGTTCTAAAATCATAAACCTAATCTGTTTAGCTTATTCTATGCTTATTTGATAGTCATTATTAGCTTTTTATGAGTCATTTTGTCTTAATAGGTCACTTAGAGTCTAAACCAGTCAACTTATATGGTTGAAGTTAGCTTAAAATCAATTTCTGTCTTTTTAAGGAGTGCTTGGAATCTTGGATATAGGTTTTACCACAAGTAAAAATCTGACTTCATGAGGTTTAGTTAAAAGTCCAAGTTCTTTTAGCTTTAATTTAGCATTACAAGTAGTTTTAAACAGTTGTTATTCATTAGTGATCAAGTCTAATAGGTTTTGGTTAAATTTGAAAGATACAATAGCTTTAAGGTCTGTTTTAAATAGCTTATTTGTTTTAAGACTCATTGAGTCAGCTTTTAGTGTTATTTTAGTGTCTAATTTAGTCTAAAAGTTTGTTTGAATTAGTTGGAGTCTAAGGTTTTAAGTCAATTAGCATATCCAAATCGAAAACTGAATTTTAAGTTCGGTTCGGTTTTGACAAATTCGGTTCGTTTATAAGTTTGGTTCGGTTTTTTTTCGATTCGGTTCAGTTCGGTTTTCGGTTTATTCGGTTTATTACCCGAACCATGAACACCCCTAATCCCTTTACCCTATTTTCAATTTAACATCCGTCAATCGCTTTCACTTCACTCTACCTAACCTCAACACAACACAAAAGTTTTCACTTCTCTTTTTCTTATAACCAAAGCACCCCATTTTCTTACAAATATTTTACCCTTTTGATATTATAGGTTATCGACCAGGACGCCGTGTTAGAGAAAGCTTACCACATTGAGAGGGTTGGGGTTGACGGCAAGAAGGTCGGCCGCAGCGGTATCAAAAAAGCTGTCAAGTCTATTCAAGTCTATTGTTTCTGAGATGAAGAAGTCGGAGCCGGCGCCGGCGAAGCATGACGATGACTTTCAGGTGCTTAGCACCAAAAACAAGAAGAAGAAGACCTGGGGTGTTTTGTCTCTTTGATTATGTTTGTTTTGTGATTTCAGTATTAAGTTTCTTAATCAATTTGTAATGGATTTTACTCTAGTATTTGTGTAAGGATTTGATATTATTATTAATGGGATATCAGATATGAGCTTATTCTGTGTTTGTTTTTTATAAGTGCTTATTTATTGTGTTTGTGGTGTGTTTTTTTATCTGGGAGCCCAAATAGAGGAGCCCGGTCCGGTCCATTATTATTATTATTGTTATTGTTATTGTTATTATTATTGTTATTGTTAAAAGATGTACTATGTCGGCCGATGAATGATGGATTTAGTATAAAATTAGGTTACGGTTAGGGTTTGTTTAAATTAGTGAATTAATTGAAACGGTGACATCAGTTCAATTAGATCTGGCAATCAGCACCGAGCTTAGCAAATGGGTTTTGAGGTATTTTTTCTTGTATTTCCAACTTTTATTGTTGTTACACACACAGAGTAAGAGGGGTGTTTGGGATTGCGTATATTTTAATATAGTAGTATCAAATACACAATACGAAATAACCTATGAAAACTTGATTATCTGCTTAAAAATAAGCAGATACGCAGAACGTGTCTTGATGGAAATACCACTTTTTTATGGATAAGCAAATAAAATAAGCAATCCCAAACACCCTCTAGGAGAAAAAGATGATCACTTATTTGAAATGGTTTTCCAAACATTGTTTCTGATTATTTGCGTTTAGAAATGCAATAGTTAAGTAATCTCTTATGAAAACGCAATCCCAAACACCCTCTTAAAGTATTACTATTGAATTGGTTAAAACTCTTTGTTAGTGAAAGTTGTAAACGACCCTGTGTACTGATCCAACATTTGCTTATAACAGTATTGTGTTTGCTGCATTGCATAAATGCATTGCTAGTTTTGATAACAAGCGTTGTTAGTTTTATCTTCTATGGTAATTGTAAAATTAAGATAAAGTCGATTTGATCATCGCGCTGATGCAGTGGCTAGTGACATTTTTGTATAATGTATGCTTAAGAAAGCTTTAGTTACATCTGTTACTCCGGCATTTGTTTCCGTTGAATGCAACAATATGATTCTTGTCAGGATCGTAAAATTGGAAAGGAGCCGGTTAAGTGTCACCAGTGTAAGATAATTGATAGAAATATTGTTGTTCCTTGCACAAAGTGTAAAGAAAAGTTCTATTGTATCCAGTGCATCAAGCAATGGTACATTCTTAACTGCCCCTTTTCAGACTGTTGACCGTTTTTGTTCCAGTTTTATTTGTCATTCAGCTAGATTGTTAATCAAATGTATTTCTTGAATATTCAGGTATCATCAATTGCAGGAAGAAGAAGTTTCAGACCTTTGCCCATTTTGTCGAGGAAACTGCAACTGCAACTTATGCTTACAGTCAAACATTAAGGTTTGTACTTTATAATCTGTTCTGCATACACGAATATCTGCATTTAGTTCATGACGTGGTTGCATTCTAATGCAGTGGCTAGTGACATTTTTGTATAATGTATGCTTGTCTTTTTTAAGTGTTATATTTCATATGGTATCATATTCGGCCCAATTTAAGCAAATAGATCAAAAGAATTGATCCACTTTTGATTACACAGCTAAGCCCATGAGTTTGTTATAACACTTGGTTTTAGAAACAATATATATAACACACTAACCCTAACCCTATTTTCAATTTAACATACGCCAATCTCTTTCACTTCTCTCTACCTAACCTCAACACAACACAAAACAAAAGTTTTCACTTCTCTTTTTCTTATAACCACAGACCACCCATGTAGCTTATACCTTCATCTTCGTTTTCCCATTTTCTTACAAATATTTTACCCGTTTGATATTATAGGTTACTTATTAGTGTTGATAAAAGTTGGATCTAGTGGTTTTGTGTTTGGATTCCATATGGGATTTTTGTTTCAACCGGATTTGTTGGATGAAGTCTTAGAGATGGTTTTATTGATTCGGGTTAAATATTTTTCGGCCATAGTTTCCCTGTTTAAGTAAGTAGTCAAATGCTCGCTGAGGGTGCAGCTTGTTCTTACTCATACTCATTCGAGCATTTCATTACCGCACCATTGGTCCTGGTTGTGCGCATAATTATGTGTGACATGTTCGAGTTTGCTATGGACTTCCCACCACCGGGTGTGATATGCCTTATCTCGGGAGACGCCGATTTCACCATTTAAAAATTCCAGCACATCACATACAACGTTTCTTCTTGTTCTTCTCCAACCCCTCTCGCGCGTACATCGATTCAATAATGAACTCAAGCTTCGATTCCATGTTTGATCTATTTATGAAGGCTTCCTTGTTAGTATAAAGTGTTCTCTTCACCATACACCAATAGGCTATCGTGGTGGTGTCTAAATACAAAGAATGTAGCAAACTACTAAGAGATCTCACAACATACTATGTCTAAATACAAAGAAAGTAGCAAACTACTAAGAGATCTCAGTCATCACAACTTTGTTTGGGCTACTGTGACGAGAGCAGCTAATATAATTATGCACGTTTGATTAGAAGTGATCCCACTAGACCCATCATCCATGAATCAAATACATATGGAACCGAACGCTATCTGCTTATTCTGGAATGTAAATGGGTGTTTTATTCGTCAATATATCACAAATATTGCCGACACCCCTCAACAACCAACAACAACAGTTTTCAATGCATTTGGATATCGTCACTGATGCTGCCGATTTAAAAGTGTTTGAGGAGTTGGTAGGGATTAAATATTTTGAAGTAAACAATAATCCATTCGAGAAGCATATGCACATTAACAATCTCATGATTGCTCAGATCCTCGAATTTGCATATTTGCATCCTGCTATCGTTGCCACATTGTCATAATGTCGGGCGATCCTTTGTTACGAGACATGGTTCATTTTTTGACCCGCAGAGGTTTCAATGTTATTATGTTTTTACCACATGGAGTTCGTTCTGAATTTCTTGAGGATGCATCTTCACAATGGTATCATTGTCGAAAATATTCAAAGCATTGCAAACAAAAATTTTCTAGCATTGGCTTGTGGAGATACTATAATAATAGTGAGGAGTTGTGCATAAGCCTATTTTTTAAACTTTGTTAATTTTATTTGTTAAATAATATATTCTGAATTAAATACTTTTAACAAACATTTGGTGCTTTGTTGATATATGGAACAAGTAAATTCTATAGATGTACATGAATATTGTCTTAAATTGAAAAGATTTATACGGTTACTTTTTGGGTCAACTTGCATTGGTTTAATGCCTTCTAGTATATAATCGATTGCTTGTTGATGTATATATGTTCTTGCACTCATATGGTAGCTATGGAAATGTCATAATACCTATGATTCGGGTCAAATATTTTTCGGCCATGATTTCCCGGTTTAAAGTAAGTAGTGTTTACTGTGTATTATATGCAAATTCACACTCTCTTTGCAAAGTATCAGGCTATGAAGAATTTAAGTACACGATATAATATATTATTGATTCGACGCTAACCGTTTATGTTTGCTGTATACTGTTATTTGATGTCTACTTGTGCACATGTTATTTTTACTATTCAACTTACCTTTCATGATTTGAGAATTAACTAAACGGACTGAGATGTTGAGAATTCGTGTTGGTCTTGCTAATGGCAGTGGTGCTTAGAAGAGATTATACATCCTTTGTTCTAAACAAGAGTCAACAAATGGACTTTGAAATGTCAAAGAGTTACTGTTACCTTCAAATTTGATGAAAATTACTAATTGTGTAGAAAGAACGAATATGTTTTACTATATATTGTTGAGATTCTTAAATCTAAACTTTGCTAAGTGTATTAAAATTAGTAATCATACGGGTCTATTTTGGAGTTTACTTGAACATGGACGACCTCGGTCTTTTCTCATTTATGTTGGTCATACTCGAGCCCTTTAATGTATAATTGTGACTCCTTAGACGTGTTAGCGCTTATTGTCTTTGATACTTGGTCTTTGACACCCTTCAAATGAGGTTCCTTTCATAAGATACGATTCGAAACCCTGAATATGATGTTTATGGCTCCTTAGACTTGGACGAGGTTTATTGTCACCGTGACTCGGCACCCATGCACGCATGAACCTGGTAACTTCTTTAGGTAAATAAAATACCATCAGTAATTATAGCTGGCATGAACAATATCGATTGAAAGTTAATGCATCACTTGAGATTGCTACTTATGAAAAACTTCATGTTTGCTTACCAATAATCATAGGTTTAGATCATTAAGACAACTGAGTGTAACCTTATCAAATGAAAAAAGTCAAAAACATACTTGAAAAATGCAAGTTGGTGGGACTTAATAGCGTTATAGCATAATTTGGAACGAATATAATGAGAGTTCAAATGTTTGGTTGGCGAAAGCAAAACTTCAATCACTCGTTTGATGATAAAGTTGACTCTTATCTCTTATTTGTAAGAGGCAACAAGTGCACTCAGCTATGATATGATTGAACGAGTCGTTGAGGACCCATTTAGAATTAGAAATGCAGACGTGATATTGGTATTCCTAATGTGGTTGAGTCTAGTTTCCATGATAACCTCATTTAATATGAAAACGGATTCAACACGTCACTATTTATCGTCCAACAAACCAAATGAAACAATTAAAACCCTTGCCCTAACCCATGAACTTCATGAGCTTCCTCCGCATACAATGTTGATAACACGGGCAACAATCAGAAGCTAATGGGTCGTCACTATTTATCGTCCAACAAACCAAATGAAACAATTAAAACCCTTGCCCTAACCCATGAACTTCATGAGCTACCTCCGCATACAATGTTGATAACACGGGCAACAATCAGAAGCTAATGGGTCTGCATTTTCATACTCAATCGACCCTATTGGAGGCGACTACTTTATCTCATACACCGGACAAGAATTCCCTTGTCATCCTAGCAACAAACATTTTTTAATCCAAGCAAGCATTATTTGAGAGTGTGGGCGCAATTATATTCAATGGAGTTTAGCAACTTAATTTTTGAATCCAAGCAAGCAGTATAACTTGTTAGTACTCTACAGAATATAATTGTGTCCACCTGATACAATACTTGATTTGATACGCGAATATTCATTGCTAAAATCCTCCTCAAAATACGGCACGAGAATTGAGTTCAGCCTATGAGGTAAAGTTTTCGCCTTCAATAAGGTGGACTGCGTTTGCAATGCTTAACCAACTCATTGTTAACTAATGGTGGCTGCTAGTATAATTCACTTTGTCTGTAATCGCCTACTCGGAACCAATGACAGTCCACATTGGTTAAGGGGGTTCATCGGGTTTTTTTGCTCTCTTTTAAGAGTCCGTTTTTCTATTTGAATAAGGTCATTATGGAGCCAGACTCGACCACCTTACCACTCGAGGGGGGAAAAAGTTATATCTACAATCCTAATTGTTAAAAGATAATGAGTTTAGACCAACAATAGCATGTTCAAGTGCCTCTTGAACTACTCATTATGGTTCAAAGTCAGATGCACTTACTGTCAAGTCCAAAAAATAGTTGCGATTTTTGGAGGAAGGCAATGTTTGCTTCTATCTCAAACATACTCTGCAAAGACCTTGGCGTGCATCATGAGATTGGTAATCTAGTGTAATTTGGCATTGGTTATGATGTACTGGGGGGTTATGTTGAGCCTTTAAACTGCTTAAAGATTTTTAACTGACAAAGCAATGGCTGTGAATAAGCTATTGATCCCTCTGATATTACTTAAAGAAACAAAGAAAGAAAAATGATAATAAACGTACTCATGGCTCATGAGACAAGTTTCTCTTTACTCTTTACGGGATATTTCAAAAGCATCCCCTAACGTCACCCAAAAAGAATCCCAAAAACTAAGGGATGTTAGCGTTAAAGTAACTGAACAGACGGATATCAAAATCTCACTCACATTTCTTCATAGAACAAGATATAAGCCTCACACCGAAGAACTTCCTCCAAAGAAGCCTCACGGACATATGCATCACTGGCATGGTACCACATAGAACTTTCGTTTTCATCTTTCCCCGTATTACCCTTTGCACCTCGTTTCACATAAGCTACATAGTGACCACACCTCATCGTCCCTGAATGCTCCACCACCCCTACAAGTCGATATTTGTATGATGTCTCCCTATCTTTACAGCAACTGCATTATCAAAAACATCTTATAAATACCAGGTGACACTATATCGTCACAAAATATTTCAACATTTAACTGAACATATAGGAAGTAAAGGTGCAAGAAAAGATTTTGTTGATTTTCATGGAATCAGTTTATATATGTAATGATCACAGCCACGGGATGCAGAATGGGCGGCTTGGTACATATTTGTATAATCAGCAACCCATTTGACCCGTTAGCGATATAATACAACCCAAATTGACCCATTTTATATGAACAGGTCCAAAAGGGAAACATTGGAATTGATTGGCATTTTGGAAAAATAATCATTGCAATTAGCATGAGCACATTATGACATTATAATTACCGGGGTCCTCCGCAACCTCTTTACACAAAGAGCACATAATGGCATAACTATGCGATATATCACTTCTTGTAATCCCCATCTCCAAGTTGGGACTACTCTTAAATCAGACTCGAGATAAAGAACAACAGCAATAATGATAAACTTTCTTTTAAAGTTCTCGCCTCTTCGGCAAACTACTATAGCTTGATTAGTTGAGTAATTAGACTTTATTCTCAAACCTATGTTGTAACTTTCTCTCCTAATAATGTACTTTTCTTGAAAAAATATTATAAAGTTTCACAAACACAAAGAAAGGATACCATTCGTAGCAATTAAACAATGCCAGGATCTACGGCCTATACAGCTCCAGCGTGTTACATATTTAAATGAAGACAATCAAACCAAGAGAAAATCATACCTCGGGTCCATGTACGGTTTAAGATCAATTATTTCCCCAAAGTTGACATGACCATTTATTTTACTTAAATGGCCACGAGCATCTTGGCTAAATCTTTTCAAATGGATTGTCAAAACTCGTGGGGCCCTACTGATCAGAATCCTCTTCGATGCATCTCTTACCACTTTCACACTCTTAGAATCAACCTCTTCATCCTCAATACTACCTGATTCCCTTTCCTGGCTATTCTCATTCTCAAATTTATCAGCGGACCCATTGTCACTACAACATTCGATATCCTGGCTAAAATCAGTCTTTCCGTTATGCAACGCCAAGTCACCATTGTCGGTACTTTGATCACTCTTTCCATTATGCAATGCCAAGTCGCCATCTTGAGTACTTTGATCACTCTTTCCATTATGCAATGCCAAATCGCCATTTTCGGTACTTTGATCACTCTTTCCATTATGCAATGCCAAGTCACCATTTTCAGTACTTTGATCACTCTTTCCATTATGCAATGCCAAGTCACCATTTTCAATACTTTGATCACTCTTTCCATTATGCAATGCCAAGTCACCCTTTTTAATACTTTGATCATTCGTGTTACTGTCACAGTTGGGAAGCAAGTGTTCAACAGCCGAATCAGATGAAGCATTTGAATTTCCATTTTCATGTCCATTTATAACAGGTTTTTGCATTTCGTTCTTAAGTCTCGGCTTTTTATCTAACAAGGATTTTGCACATTGTTCACACTGCCATGCATGTTCAGTTTTTGTGAGAAGCTCAGGGGTGGTGAAATAAGCCAAACATTTTTCCACGGACAGTGAAGAATCAGTATCATCAACTTCATCCGGATCAGAATCACTGTAGCTTGTAGCCATATATCCACTTTAAAACCATATGAATAAGGAGTCACAGTAGGCCCATAATAAACTTCGGGTACATCATACAAGCATTCAAAGGCATCAAAATATGAATGTTCTTGTCGGGTATCATAAGCCAATTTGAACTTGTTACTAGTTCCAAAATCTTGAATCACTGATGATTCTGGGTTATGTGATAACGTGTCTTCAACAGCAAATATATCTTGTTCAAGGTTATCCAGCCATGTTGCTTCATCTGTATCAATGGAGTCAACCTGCACATCAGCTTCCACTGTACTCACCATTTCGTGCTCAGTGACTAAATCATCATCGTGACCATTGAATACCAACAATGAAGCTAACTCATGATTATCAGAAATAGTGATAGTGTCATCATGTGTAGTGATAGTATCATCATGTGTGGTGATAGTATCATGACCATTGAATACCAACAATGAATTTTTGGTATCTAAATCATGACTATCTGAAATAGTAATAGTGTCATCATGTTTGATTCCATTAAGTAGACCAGAACCATTTGTATGACCAATGGAATCAAGAGGAGCAGATTTTGATAGTACTGAATCACCGGAAGATGTAGTGATTTCGTCAATAGACATTGGGGCTTCAGAGGTTGAGATATTTGTAACATCATGTTTGATTCCGTTACGACCTGAATCATTTATATCACCAGCGGAATCAAGGACAAGAGATTCTGATAGTATTGAATCACCGGAAGATGTAGTATTGTCTTCAATCTCCATTGTGGGTTCAGAGGTTGACATATTTGCAAGATATTGAACAAAGGTTGACCCTGATTTTTGTTTAGTTTTTTGCCAAAACCTTCCCTGCATCTTTGGAGAAGGTTTCTGTTTCTTGGATCTACAAACTAGTGCAGTCGTTTTAGGAGGAACTCTCTTACTCGGTAAAGGTAGAGACAGATCTAAATATGGCTCATACACCACTGAAGCATGCCCACATTCCAAGCAACTAACCGTACTAGAAATTTGTCCCCCAAATATGTTATCAACAAAAGTAGAAGCGTGTTTAAGAGAACCTTTACCATCTTGAGAACGTTTGATTACACAAGACTCCTCAGTAGACAATCCGTCAAGCAAGCAACGAAGTAATTCATGACTATCATGTTGTCGAAACCCCTTGAATTGGGGAGACTTCATACAGACACACCCTAAAAGTGAACTCGGGTTGACGACATTTCTGACACCCGCTGATAGGCTCGTTTCAATAAAAAGTTTCTTTAAAGACATTGTAAGAGGCCCAACAAATCCCTCTAGATTCAAGAGATACTCCCGTAATTTATCTATTGATAGAAGATTTTGCAATACTGAATTGAAAAAACATGTGTTCCCCAAATTCATCAGACCTCTTACCATATAACCACCCGTGTTGTCCAGACAATGTGGCAGTGTATTTACCAACTGAAGCCCGCTTCTAACACTGCCACTTTCAAACCAACAATCCCTAACACCTACACGGGTAACTGAAAATGATGATGACAGGGTTTTTAGTATTGTAACAAATTCGGATAAGCTATCGTTTTGTTCTCCATTTTCAGCAAAATTTTGAACTGGAATAAGTGCATTGCAAGGGAAACACCATCTGAGTTTAGGGTTTGTGAACTGAAGAGCTAATGGATGTCGGTACGCTTTTGCATGCTGAGCTGCATGACTGTTAGGTGTTGTAGGTAACCCGATACCACCACATGAAAAATGTGCGCACTCCAAACAAACCCATATCGCCTCTGGTTTCATTACTTTATTTTTTCCCTGTTTCTTTTTCCCCTTCTTAGTCATTTTGCCACCCACATCTTTTCTACAATCTTCACATTTTAGAGACTCGACTGATAATATTCTTGTAGAGAACTTTTTGAGATTAATACCATTATCAAGATGAGGACATGTTTCTGTCTCTTGACTGACTGAAATTTCCTCATTGGCTGCTGCTTTGGTCGCTGAAACGGTCTCCTGTAAAACTGTTTTGGGAGAAGTGGTCAGAAACCGCTTCTCCTTTTGAGCATTTCGGGCTGCCTTCTTAATCTTTTTCCCCATTGAAGCCTGAAAACATCCAGTGAAATAAGAGAGTCAGCAATTATCGAAAAGCTACAAAGAAATATACCAAGACCATTCCAATAACAACAGAGCTAGCCAAGAACAAACATCTAGATAGAAAAATAAACCGATATACCTGACATGTTTTTCACAGACCAAAATCTTAATATCCTATAAATAAATTTGAAATACACATTTGTCTATGCTCTTGTCAAAGTTATCCTACGGTTTGTATTGTGAATAAGAAAATAACAAATTGTGTTGTGTATTTATATTTCAGCTCGGTACAGTATCTGCATTTCCAATTTCTGCATCACGAATAAAAACACCTTTTTTTCAAGCCGTTTTGTAAGTTGCAGAAACAGTCAAAGGTATGTGTATATAGTCGCCTTCTATCCTAAGAGGTTGACTTAATTCAGTAATCATTCTCCTGTATCTGAAATCTAGAAAAAAGAGGATGCTTCTCCACCTTTTTGAATCTTCAGGGGAGCAGCAGAATGTGCATCCCTTGATGAATCAAGACATAACTACTGTATTTTTAAACTTCTGTATTTTTAAGATGGGTATTTAAGCTCTGTATAAACCACATACCCGTGTCCCTGTACCCATATGTTGCAATGACCTAGCAGCATATATCAATGTCAAGGGACACGTCATGAGCCCTCAAGGAATTTGTTAGTAGCGTGGTTGCTTAGCCTACCAACCCAAGAAACTTAATATTTACTTCAGCATATTATTTTCTGAAAGAAATACAGAGTTAAGGGACCGTGAGAGTGATTATCCTTCTTGACGAAGCTGATGGTGCCTCATATTGACGACTTGCATTAACATACTACCTTAAAAGCAAAACGCTCCTTGCCAAGCTAGCTTTCAATTAAAAACGCTAAATGCTAAACGCTACTAAATGCTCTTAAAAGCTCATTGCCAAACATATCCACAACTAAGATTACCAAAAGCTTTTATAAAACAAACATCTACTTGCTTGCAGCTACTACTATTAGTATCATCAAACATAGCCAAAATGTAGTTCAAGCATACAATCACAAAAGCTAAAAGCTCCAAAATGCTCCTAAAAGCTCCTAACTAAACATAGCCTTAAAAACGATAGAGCTGCCAAATCAAAAGCTTCAAGTAGCTTTTCAAAATAAGCTACGACTAGTTTTGCGCACACATACCCTAGATAAAACTAAGTTGCATTGTAATTGTCGCCACTACTGCTAAGCTAGTTTTGCCAAACATACCACGTATCTCTAAATCTCTAATTATAAAGTGTAAAATGACGTATAAAATAAACGCTAATGCTAAACGCATCTTTTTATCAGTGTTCCAAATACGAGCTTTCAAAAAAAATCCAAAAGCTAAATGCTCGTCGTCACACAAGTATTATATTCTAAACACTAAACGCTTCTTTTTATCAGTGTTCCAAATACGAGTGTTCAAACAAAATCCAAAAGCCAAATGCTCGTCACCACACAAGCATTATATTCTAAACACTAAACGCTTCTACAAGCTTGAAAAAGTTCGTCGCCAAACACAGGCTTTTTTAAGTTACCGCTAAAACTTGTTACCAAAAGTTGTTACAAAAAAGTAATTACAGCTACTAATTGCTAGTTTCGACAAACATAGCCTAAAGCTAAAAACTAATATACCAACAAAATCTTCATTTAATAAGCTTAAGCTCACCAAATACCTCCTATAAGCTCGTGCGGCAAACACGCGCTCCTCATACATTTCTCAATAACATAAACCTCTACAAATAGTCTCAAAATTTTAAATACTAAACGCTTCTATTACTAGTGTTTCAAATAGGAGCCTCAAACAATTCTAAACGCTCCAAAAAGCTCGTTTGCCATACACGGCCTTTATACTTACCGCTACAACTCCTTAGCAAACGCTTTTACAATCTATTCTTTTTAAAGACGAGCTTAAGCTTAGGGGGTGTTTGT
This sequence comes from Artemisia argyi, assembly GCA_030686995.1. NCBI lineage: Eukaryota > Viridiplantae > Streptophyta > Magnoliopsida > Asterales > Asteraceae > Artemisia > Artemisia argyi. The sequence goes on from CM060684.1 coordinate 21,274,144, forward strand.
TTTGGCTTATATAGTCAGCTTATGGGCTTATCTGGTTTTGGGCTTATGATTCATAAGGCACTTTTTGTAGCTTATTTTGAAACTTTTCGGGCTTATATAAGTTCATTATGTCGACATAATGAACTTATGTAAGGATCATAAGCCGAAAAGTTTCAAAGTAAGCTACAAAAAGTGCCTTATGAAACATAGGCCGAAAACCAAATAAGCCAATAAGCCGGCTATATAAGCCGAAACAAACACCCCCTTAAATAAGTTCCTACATATTCGCGCGCAAAACACGCGTTCCTCATATATTCTTCTTCAATAACATAAACCTCTAAAAAAAAAAAAAAAAAAAAAAAAAAAAAAAAAAAAAAAAAAAACTATATATATTTTCAAAATGTATGTGTATTCGGTATAAATTATAAAATGTACATTTACTTATTATTTCATTTCTGCATGTCAACCAAACAGTAGGTTTAGTCTATAAAAAAATTTAAAAAATTAAATTAAAAAAAAAAAAAAAAAAAAAAGCAGTTACAAGAAACTAGAAAGAATGAAGTTAAAATTTGAACTATAAATAAACAGTTGCAACAAACTAAAGAAATAAATAAAGAAAAATGAAGAAGCTTACGTGGCAGGTGGTGGGACGGCGGTGGGAAGGCGCCGTAGCGGTGGTTATGACAGGGAAGAGAGTGTTTGGGTTTGGGGGCGAGGGTTTTGGTACTAGTACTAGTAGTGTAGTGTAATGATTTTTTTTACTGCCTTTATTAGTATTTCTAATACAACCGCTGAATGCATATTTTATGAATTTAAAAATGAGATATATTAAATTGTCTATACTATTATAGTAGAATGGTACCCGCGCAATGTGATGGCGGGTACTTGTTACTATATTTTGTGTTATTCGGTTACACATTTAGATATTTTTATGCTGTATAAGTAGAGATGGTTAAGCCAAATAATTTTAGTTTGAACAACCAACCATTTTCTAACCAACTTGCTTCTAACCAACCTGCTTCTAGAGTAGGGGTGAGTGATTGATGCTAAACCACCAACTTATATTGACCAAGGAATGGTCAACAAAGTCAAATAGCCTAGATCAATGCTCCGGGTATATAAGGTATCACCGGGTCGTTAAATCCCGTTGAGGTGTGAATTGTAACTTTAGCGTGCTTTGTGATCGGGTGTTTATTCACAGAAAGGGTTTGTTGTGAGAATTATTTGAATATTATTAACAGAAATAGCTTAGGAAAGCTATGTGAATGATTACGGGAATTGAGGTTGAGAAGAAATCACTTAAAACTTAAAAACCGTACGTTTGCCGAAAACGCGAACAAACGTACGAGGAATAAAAGTGAACGAAGTGATCTGAGAAGGCTACTGGTATGAAAATTTACTTTTTACAAACCTAATGATGATAGAAATTTTTGGAAATTTAAAACTAATTTTTACACTAATTTTATAATTAATTAATTACTATTAATTAAGTACTAATTTTCTAATTACTTTTAATTACCTAATTTAACCTAAATTATAAATAAATAGAAAATTAACTTGGAAAAATAAAAATTAAACTTAGAAAAATCTAAAATACTATAAAACTAGTTTTAGAAATGAAAATATATTTTTAAGACTATTTAATAATTATTACTAATTATTAACTAATTATTAATTACTTTTTAATTATTTAAATTAAACTAAATTCTACTTAATTATTAAAATACACTAGAAAAATGAAAATAAAATTTGGAAAAATAAAAAATAACTAAAAACTAATTTTAAAATTTAATTTGTATTTTTCTGATTTACTAATTAATTATTATTAATTATTAACTATTTATTAATTACTAAAAACTATTATAAATTAAGAAAAATACTAAATGATACAAAAAAAATCTGAAAAAATTATAAAAATTATTTTTACACACCAGAAGCCTAGGAAAATTATAAAAATGGAAATTGCTTAATAATAAGCTGAAGAATAAGCCAATTGGCTTAAATAGAAGCTATCACTTCTATTAAGTTGGGCTTATTTGGGATTTTCTTTTTCAAAACTGCTTATTATAAGTTTTTAAGCAACTTTTGTGAAGTGAGTTTGACTGTGGTCAAGGAAATAAGCACTTCAAGTGCTTAAAACCTTTGACAGTTGACTTTCCTTGACCAAGAGTGGAAATAAGCTCAAATGAGCTAATGTGGGGTCCACTTTGGTAAAAACTAATGTAAGCAAGTACAATGAACAAGTTTAAATAGATATCACACAAATAAGCTAAGTAAATAAGCTAAAACACCACAATAAGCTGTTTGCTTATTTGGTTCTGAGGCAGACTGGGGACAAACTTTGGATGCAAAACTAAGTGGGGTCCACTGGTCTACAGGTCAAACAACAGGTCAACCCTTAATCCCTGCTAGGAGGGGGTTGAATGGTGCCAAGTTGGAGGTGTGGGACCCACTGGGTTAGCCACAAACTACCACCAAAGGTGGGGTGATGGCTGAGTGGTCTGTGCACAGGGCAAAGCCTTGCCCTGCAGCTCAGTTTGAGCTTAAGCACAGGCTTGAAAGAAATTCACTAAAATAAGGCAACCATGGGGACTTGTAGTTCTACTAATAGACAATTACTCCAACAAATTTCAGACCCTAAATCCACCCACAAAATTCACAATAAATCATCCCATTTTTGAAAAAATATGAGTTTGGCACTTTTGACTTTTTGAGAAACTTTAGGTTTTGACTTTTATGAACTTTGCTTGCTGATTTAATGATCAAACATGTTTAATTAAGATATAATATGATGAAATTAAGGTGTAATACAAACTTATGAAAGGGTTTGATTTGTTTTGGGGATCAACTGTCACCACAGTTAACTGTGGTGACAAATCTCTTGTAATTTTGACTTTGGTTGTGTTTTTGAACAAACTTTGGTTCCCCTGACCTTATATCCAACCAATAAACTTAATGAAACAAAGAGTTGCACAAATAAACAAGTAGAGTAGCTCAAACAGTTTACAACCAAACACCCCTTTAAAAACAATTGTTGAAGAGATTTTGATTCAGACAACCATACAATGCAACCTATTGATTCCAACTATTATATTAAGCACTAAATAAGTAATTGAGACAATAACAAGTGACTAAACTACTTAGGAAAGTAAAAATGAAAAGCAAGGCTTACATAAGCCTTCCAAGCTAAGCTGCCAAGTACCCAAGAACCAATTGAACCAACCTAATGACCTCCCATGAGGTCCCTAACCCACAACCATCCTTAATTAACTGTGCTCCAAGCTTATTCAACCCTTGTCCATGATTTTTTATTTATTTTTGATTTTTCTTAATTTTTTAGTAATTATTGAAAACTGAGTTTTGGATGTTATCGCAAGCTTGTAAAGCCTATAAAACCTTTTTTCTGAGTTTATATGAGCTTATGAATATCTCATACACACATTAGAAACTGAAAATTGCACTTGATAAATTTAAATGGAACTTGGAAAAGTGAAACAGAAAAGGAAATTAGAACATTGCTTTCATTCATTCAAACTGAGTTACAAAAGAAAATTAAAACATTTTTAAGACTAAAATTACAATAATACACTCCTTACAAAGCTTCTATGAGCTTCATATATAATACGAGCTACAAACTAGGTCCATAAGCTTCCACATGGCTTCCCCTTGAAATCTGAGAGTCCCAATAGCTTTATCTTTGACCTCTGACCAAATCCTCACCATCCAATTGCATTATGATCAATCACAGCCCTAGATTGGGATTTCCCGCCAAAAATGAGTTAGGGCTAAAATGAGTGGAACTGGTGGGGGAATTTATTGTGGTGGTGTGGTAGATGAGGGCATTAATTGTGGGGGGGCTGTGGTGAAAAAGGTGAGAGGAGGGGGGAGGACATAGCCCTGGTTTTGTGGGATACGGTTGGGGGGAAGAAAGAGTTGATTGGGTGTTTGACCTGGTTGACTGTTTGACCCTGCGTTTATTAAAAAGGGAAATGGGCTTAGGGAAGTTGGGCCTGGGTTGGTTTTGGTTTATGGTTTTGGGTTATGATAATAACATAGGTCCGGTTTGGTTTGTTTAGTTACAAGGACCATTTTTGCAATTTTTCCAAAGATAAGGTGATGAAAATGTATTTTTCCAAATTGCTTCAAGGGACCAAAAATGTTATAAATCCAAAGTTCACAAACCATTTTTGCCATTTTTCAATTTTCAAAATTCCCCAGGGACTTATTTTGCCATATTTGAAAACTTAGGGACTAAACATGTAATTTTGGAAAGTTTATGACCCAAGTGTAATTTTTTATGGTTTTTGACTTTCAAAACATTGGGTTGACTTTTCTTTTCAAAATAAATGCATAGGGACTAAATTTGACAAATTTTGAAACTTGGGGGACTAAAACTACCAATATTGCAAACTTTGATCGTTTTTCCTTTGTTTTTGCACATTTTGCTTTTAAAACACATAAAACACAATCCCTGGGATAATTTAAGTATTTTGATATCTTTTTTATTGTTTTTTGTATGTTTTGGCAGTTCAAATACGTCAAAAACGATGAGTGTTTGAGCACTCATCAGTGAGCATCGGGTCAAACCTTGACGAGACCGGGACCAATTTAGCCCAAAACCACGGACCGAAAATCGGACCAAATATATAGCTCTGGTCCGGTCCGAGAAGGCAAAATAGTTGGTTGTACGTAAGATCGGACCAAGAACCAAACATGAGATAAAGTGTGGACCGAGTTTGGTCCGGTCCGCGGTCCGTTGTGCTCAACCCTATTCTAGAGTGACATTTGTTCCTCTCAATTAAAACCCAACTTCAAATTGAAATATTTTCTTAACTCTAGTTTTTTTAATGATCTAATTTCATCATATTTTTAAAAAAAATTTGCTCTATAATCCAATGTCCATTTTGATATACTTTCATGAATTTTTAGGTTTTTGTATTTTAGTGGGTATATTTTATTTTGACCATTTTTTTTAACTTTAACCTTCATTTGAATCGATATAAACTTGATTCGTCAAAATTATATACTTATGAAGAGAGTGTTTGACGATTAAGAGAGTTTGCGGGTCTTTATACATGCGTGAATGATGATGTCAATATGGCATTGCGGGAAAGCTACGGGAAACCCAAAAATACACATACAACGAACGCATAAACATTTGGAGTATTGTGTAGCGACTTTAATAAACGGGTAAAGAACTGCGAAGATGGTTGAGTTAATAATTCACTATATTTATAATATACTATATTTATCGTCGCCGTTATGCGTAGGTATCTAAGTAGTATAATAAAAGGTTTGCAATGCATCCTCCCCACCACGCGTCATACGTTATAACATTACTACCGCGAGTAATGATATTGTTTTAGTGAGACGTTGAAGAGTGAGTCACAAGACAAAAATAAAATCCTTACATATTTTATAAGGATGCTTGGTGATAGTGATTACTATGTGTACTTAGCAATGGTCTTACCAAAGTGAAAAGTTGACTTATTATTACATCAAGTCTAAGGTGGGTATGATGGTCGCATTTTCACCACCTCCATCGCGACGTAACATCAACTTTTTATCATACCACATAACCCACCGTTTAATAGGGCGTAGTGATAACCACCAACAAAATACATACAAATATCTAACTTTACACAAACATACCATATAATATACTTCTTTTACACTCACAAACAACAACAACAACAACAACAACAATAATAATAATAATAATAATAATAATAAAGTCCCACTTCCTTTTTTTATCTTTAAGAGCACATGGTGTAGTCTCACCGTTGATGCTCGTCGTTCCCACGTGGAGGCTTAACGACGAGCCGTTCCTCGCCACTACACCAAGTGAGGCTCGCCGTTGATCTTCGTTGGCTGTTTGTTCGTGGCCACGGCGAGAGAAATTGCCTGACAAAAGTGATCTTGTGTACGTTTGATTTTGCAAAAAAACGGATATTTTTAAACAACCCGATAAAACATTCAATGGTTTACATATTTATAAAGAAGAAAACAGAGCATGTTAAAAAAACAGAGGATAATAATATATAAAAATTAATACCTGGGGATTAATGGAGATGAAGAGAGTTCTGGAGTGTGTGTGTGTGTGTTTTTTGGTGTGCGAATGAATGAGAGGCAAGCAAGCTAGGCAAACGGTATTGAGGGAAAAACTGGGAAAGCTTTGAAAAGGAGGATTGAAATGAATTTTTAAGGCGGTCATCTATGACTATTTATATTTTTATTTTATTTGGTTTATTTTATTTATTTAATGAAATGAATAAAAAAATTAAATGTATAAGTTGTAAGGGCCAAATGAAGAAGTTAATGTTAGTTGTTTAGTGAGCAATAGTTAGTTGTGAAGAGGCGTTGGATGATGTGACAGACGTGAGACCTGAAGGTAAAACTTGTTGACTACAAACTTCACCAAACCAATCCAACCTTGCCATCACCATTCCTAACCCGTCATTGACTTCACGCGCTTACCAAAGCATTCACGTGTGTCACTTCCCATCACGCCGGGTGTAAAGTGTTTTATAAAAAAGAACCGAATCCAAAAGGTACAACACTACACACGCATACACCCACTCCCGTCACACGCTTCAAAACCGCCCACCCGCTTTTAAACGTCACATCCGCGTAAAGTATTCCCCAATTTAAATTCATTTCATTTTCTCACAATTCAATAATTTCATAAAACATTTCACTATTTTTTTATGCTCTAATAACCGTACGGACAATAAACAAATTGCACATTCACTAGCTATACGGTATAACTTAATTTTCTACATTTTATTTGTCAATTATATGAAAATTGTAGTGTATTTTTTATTTTTCTTTATTTTAATGAGTTTAGGGTTTATATGTTGTGATTTGGTGTTATATCTGATCATTTTTTAGTTTTATGCAATTATGATCAACTTAGGGTTTGTGCGAACAGATATCGAGCCTCGTTAAGTGGCGATTATTGATATAATGATGTTAGGGCTTGATATTAAGGCTCATTGATGTAAGTATGATAGTATGGAGCGGCTCGTTAGGATTAAAGTTTGTAATGTGAGGATTCATGAAATAAGTGAAGTGATATTGACGTTAGTGTAGCGCGTTGGTTTATCGAGGTTTGTTGATGAAATGGTGTTGTTGTAGTGTAGTTTTTGATAGAATTGATGAAGTTAGGAGTTAGGACATAGATTTTGTAGCAATTTGTTGAAATTCTGTTGCCGAAGTGTGACTATTGATATGAATATATGATGATGAAGTTAGGGCTCTCGTGTGTAATGATTCGATGAAAAAGTTTGAAATGAGAGTGTTTGTGATAGTATGGAACGATACTGAGGTTTCGTTAGGAAAAAAGCTATGTACATTTTGGTTTTGTGTAGTTAAGGGGGTGTTTGTTTAAGCTTATATGTGTGGGCGTATGAGCTTATTTGATTTTGGCTTATAAGCCCTAATTTTTTAGCTTATTTTGAAACTGATGGGCTTATATAAGTTTATCATACAATAATAAACTCCTATAAGCCCACAAGTTTCAAAATAAGCTCAAAAATCGGGGCTTATGAAATATTAGCTGAAAAACGAATAAGCTAATAAGCCACATATAAGCTTAAACAAACACCCCCTAACTATACAACTGCTAAGTTGAGATTTAAGATTGTAGAGATTGTGTATATTTTGAATTACTATCCGGTGGTTTGGTTTGGATATGCTTTGCAAAAAGTCACGATGACTTGCGTTTTGATTATATGTAGTAGTAATATACTAATATTTAGGTTTAGGCTTGTAAGTTGTGGATAAAAAAAGTTTGAAAGGCTAGTGTTTATGATAGATGATCTATAGCAGCATGTTTTTACAAATCTATATAGTTTTAAGATTGGTTATAAGGACGTGATTGTAGGTTTGATCCTTGAGTATTACCTAGTATGATAAATCTTTTGGCTAAATTGATGGGACACTTTCTAACCTTATGATTTAAGCATTGGGTATATTGGTCGAGAAACCCATGATTGATGACTATATATTAATGCAAGTGTTGGAACAAATTGTTGGCATTAGGCACTCAGTATTGATTTTCAATCTGTATTTGGGGGCACTTAAGATTAACTTAGGACACCCGGTGTGGAAATGGGAGTGTAGGTGTTTCTTCTTAGCTTATGAGCAGTAGTCAAGAGTTGAACAGGTGAACTGTTTGTTTAGATAGACGAAAATTCAGTTTAACTAATTTGATATATCGGTATTGCTCAACTCTACTACCACCTTAGAGTCCCGTCTTAAGTTAAGCTAGCCAGGATCTGTCTTAACTGCGAGGTTCAGATATGTTTTGCTTGAAAACTGTAATCAGTATGGGTAAAAGACATACATTATATCTTTCTTTGAACTATAGAAGAGGGTCATTGAGGTGGCTTGATAACAGATTTTTTTGGCCAACAATCTGTCTGTTGCTTTTTTTCACTATTACAGTATCACTAAAAACTGGACTTTTAGAGACTTATAAAGATAAAAGTAAGGGATGAATCTGCTCTTATCTTAGGGTTAATGCCTTGTGCTCGTTTTGTCTATAAGAATCGGTTTCTGTTTCTTTCATCACCTGAGATATATTATATACCATTTTGTTAAGTTGGTAGGATGTGAGCGATGCTAGTTAATATGATGTGGTTCATTTTTACGTTGTTGTACTCTGTTTTATTTTTAAATGGCATGCATACCCCATCATTCATGGAACGCTGTAAGTTGGATTCATGCATTAAATGAAGTGTTTACATTATTTTCCTCGCATGTTGCAGGCAGTAGCAGTGGTCAGACCCAAAATTTGATATCATTTACATTGTGATATAATCCCTTGTACGCTTAGAGCATCTAAATCGGACAATGGCATTTGCAACATCAAGTTTTTGGGGCCCTGTTACCTCCACCACAGAATGGTGTGAACAGAATTACGTGCACTCTTCTTATATTGCTGAGTTCTATAACACCATTTCAAACATCCCAAGCATCGTTTTAGCACTTGTTGGCCTGGTGATCGCCTTGAGCCAGAGATTTGAGAAAAGATTTAGCATACTCCACATCTCAAATATGATACTTTCTATTGGAAGCATGCTGTTCCATGCCACATTGCAACGGCTGTAAGTATTTATGGTACCTTATATTGAAGCTGCTAATTTGAAATATAGCTTTGCATCATCCCCAAACGGAAAAGATCCTCTATATGCAGTCATGCATGTAAAAAACTGTAATGTAGAAGATACAAATTTTATAACTGACTAAACTAACTTTGACAGCACACAGTAGTTATTAATAAGTGGAATACTAGAACCAGAGTAGTAGTTGCAGGTTTTATAACTAGGCCAGAGAAATCTTTTAGTCGTGCGTTTTTAGTGCTTATTTGGCTGCATCGAGTCTCACTTATAGAGGTGGGAAGTTGCATGGATTGGATAATGGTTCAAAACAAGTAGTTTTTGTGACGGGTCAGATTTGGTTAACAAACTTGAGACACTTTTTATTCCAAAACAATTCTGACTTTTTAAAAGTTCTTTCGTAAAGTATGATTACACAGGTTACATTATTTTGATAATAATCCAGTTTATTTGAATATGAATAAAAATGATTTAGGTTGTATTATGCATAAAAAACACACTTTGGTTTCAACCCAAACTGACCCATTCATAAGTAAATGGGTCAAAATTTCCACATGTATAATATGGTGGTTATAGGATTCTCCTGAAAAGAGCCCGTGAATTCTGCTTTTAGCATTTAATTATGTTGATTGTGATCTATTTTTAACTGAAACTCTTACTTTCAGGCAGCAGCAAGGTGACGAAACACCAATGGTGTGGGAGATGCTTTTATACATCTACATCCTCTACTCACCAGATTGGCATTACAAAAGCACCATGCCCACCTTCTTATTCCTCTATGGTGCAGTTTTCGCCGTCATCCACTCCCAGATTCGTTTCAATGTTGGTTTCAAGCTTCACTACATAATGCTTTGTCTTCTTTGCATCCCGAGGATGTACAAGTACTACATTCTCACACAAGATAAACCAGCCAAACGGCTAGCAAAATTATACGTCCTCACATTGTTTCTAGGGCTTTTGTGTTGGCTTGGTGATCGTCTCTTCTGCAACAAAATTTCTCATTGGTACTTCAATCCACAAGGCCATGCTTTATGGCACTCATTTATGGCCTTTAACTCGTATTTTGCAAATCAGTTTTTGATGTTCTGTCGGGCTCAGCAACGAGGATGGAATCCGAGAATTGCACATTTCCTGGGGTTCTTCCCTTATGTGAAAATCCAAAAACCGAAGTCCCAGTAACGGAGAAGCATCTGATAAGATTTCGATCCTCTCGGTGAGTGGTTTTGAATATTGAAATACAAGTTTTGGAAAGTAGATTTGCTTTGTATCATATATATATACAGCTCGGCTGTTATGTTAGGTTTCATTCACAAGTTCTATGATGGTCTCAATTTTGAGTTAGATATATAATCGTGAGAAAGCAATGTAGGTTTATTGTTAATCATGTACAGTTTGATCATACATATGTATCGATAGGGTTGGGCAAATCGACCCAAACCTGTCGAAGTGGTTTAGACTGTTATTGCTTTCTTCTCGGTTCCCATATTTATGAAAATCTGGTTTTGTATTCAGTTTAACGCGAAAATTAGGTATAAGAGGACATCCGAAAAGGCTGGTTTTCTTCTCTCACAGTCTGGTGTTCTGATTAGTTATACGAGTAATTTTCTGGTATATTGAACTTGATTTTGGATATCTGATTATTTAGTTAAATAACAAGTTTTGGCTTATCAGTTTCCGAGTAGCTGCACGATATCGATTTTGTTCATTCCGGTAATTTTAAAATAGCGTATTTTGTTTAACGCTTAACCAATTGGTTATCACAATTTCAAACTGGATAAGCAAATCCAAGTGCTATCTTTTATAATTATGTTCAGTTTGCTGCATCACAATTGATGAGTTGATTTCAGTTATTCAACACATTTGATCACTTGTAAATGATATTCATGAGGTGATGGAAATTGATCGACAATGTTTCAAACCAATGCATGTCAATTGGGGGATTGCTTAACAAACGGGTGTCAATGAAGTCGTCGTATGTGCTGTACTTATTAGACATTGGTGAGCAAATCACCTTCCATTCGTAATTGGACCCTTCTGATAAAACAAATTTACCTTGCAACAAATCTGGCACCAAATACACGAGTGTGATCTATGCTAAGTAAGCTAGTGACTAACATGCACTTATGTGCAAATCTTCTTCAATAACCCTTTTGTGCGGTTGTACAGTGGCACAAAACCAGACTGGACGAATACTAAAAAGTAAAAACTGCTGAATAAAAGAACCAGCTTGAATTGTGCAAGTCTAGAACCAGTCAGTTCCATAACGTACCTGGACAAACCCCTTTTGGATCTGTTTCTGTATTCTTGTTGTTTATCGACCTAAACAAGCGTTCAATTATATAAGAAATAACTTCTTTTTTTCAAAAAGCTGAGATTTATATCAGATAAAAAGATCTCCAAAATGGAGCCCAGAAGGGGGATCTACGAAATAACTAAACTTCTGTTGAAAAACAAAAAGCTTTCTGCTACAAGAAAACTTGTATTTCAGATTCTACAATGTTAATCAGCTCATTACCGTATAACAACGTCATCAACAAATTCAACAGACTTGTATGCATATATTGGACTTTGATCCTAACAAACATATTATAACAACTACAGAAACTGAGAGATAGCACATCTGACAAACAAAACAACTCGATGTACAAGCTCAAGGAGATCTGATTCGACTCAAATACAAATTGGAGAAATTTAGATGAATTGCTTCAGAAATTCAGTTGCCACTAATCTTCCTCTTGTGTTCATAGACAATTTCAGTTCACTTATCTCTTTATCGATATCCTGTAAATCAAATTGCAAGATCTTATTAGTTTTAAGTAAACCGAACCAGTATAAATGGGGCCCACACAATAGCAGCCTTGGTTTTTTTCCAGAAGTAAAAAATCACCGTAAAAGTTTATTCATACTTAAAATGAAATGATTGTAATAAGCATATTTAACACATTTATATATCATATTTATCAAAACTTCAGGCAATGTGTGTTTCATGTCAAACCGACCCATTTTCCCGACCCGTTACATAGCTTGCCCGACCTTACCACCAACTGCCTTGGAGCAACAGGTCATGTTTCTTTTGCTACCATGGGAATCCGAGTATGAAGTCAAAAGACAAAAAGTGAAGTAAAACAAAATCTTACTTCCATGAATTGCACAATGAAGTCGATAAGCTTATGCTTCTGCATCTCTTCACAATGGTAATTAGTTATGAGAAAACTGATATCATAACCCTGAAATAGAAAAAAGAAAAATATCGTTACAAAATGCATTTTCCTAAACATAAAAGATAATAATATAACATAAAAGGTTGTGCTCTGACAAAAAACTAGCATTACTACAGGTATGTTATCAGTAAAAGTAAAAAACACATATGCAAAACTTTAGGGTGTAGATAGATGATCTGTGTCACTAAGAATCTGGACAAACTCAAGCCATGCCGACTTTCTTGACAGTCCAGCACAAGGTCAAGCCTGGTGCAGCTCACGAGCCTAATTAAGCCAAGTCTACATCGGTCAAGCTTGCCAAGTTTATATTAGTGTTAATTTATTTTGAAATAAAGTATAAGGAGGCTGCACAACTATTGAAACTTAATAGATCACTCAAGTATGTATCCTATTAAGTTTTTTGAGCGTGACAAGAATGTGCGTTCACATGCCAAACTTCAATTGGACTCGGTTCTTGCTTTTACCATTTGCTGAGATATACAATAACATTAAAAGACGCACTAACCACCAATTTATATCCTTCAAGTAATACTCGTCCAAAAATTCATAAGCACATTACTGTAATCAGGTCGCAGCACTATTTCCTATCGCTTTTGTAAGAAATTTTAACAAGAAAATAGGATTAGCTCATTGCCCAAAAGGCTTTACACACCTGTACTGGTTTTCTTCGCAAGACTTGAAAAGCTTCTGCCCTCATTGACAAGAATCTAAGGAACTTTTTAGTTAAGATGTTCTCAAGCTCGTCTGCCTGCTTTACCTATATACGAACCAAGAAATGAGAATTGATAAGTTACTGGATATTACAAATAAGATGTTAAACTAAGAAACATGGAAGAAAGTGTTGAATGGCTGAAAAAAAAAAAACGCTACAAACTGTAGTACAGTTTATGAAGATATGTTGTTTTGACTGATCGTTTGTAACCAAGTGGGATATTATGGCAGCTACAATATGTTGGGTGTTGAGTCTAAATTAAACTATAGAACGCGTCACAACTTTGAAAATATCCAACTGCACAGTGACATGTGACATCAAAGACGAATATGATAACTTTGAAAATATGCAACTGCACAGTGACATGTGACATCAAAGACGAATATGATGTCGATTTCCAACTCTTACCAACTATTTCTACATTTTAACCTATAGACGATGTCAGCACACTTCCTATCATGTATAGACAGAAACAGAACCCACAAGATAAAATAAGAATTCTAGCCATTACTGCGGATGTAAGCAACAATAAGTGAACCACATAAGTACTAAACGTATGACATTTATTCCTGCAATTATTAGTGTGTGGTACGACTAGCAATACTAACAATACTGAGTCCTTTTTGTGATGTAAATGTTGCGAAAATTTACAGTTACCACTACGCAGTCTGTCCTCATTACCTAAGTATCATTTATACTAATTTGGGTCTACATGATTTCCTTATAGCCTCATTACTTGAGAATAACTACTCCTTTTTTAAACAGATACTGCTATAATATCAGTGGGAAAGAGGGAGCATCTAAGTCTAGAAGTTTGTTTGCAAGTTTTAAATCTTTTACCCAAAGGGAGTATAGGTCATTAGGAGCTATAAGTTCTCAAAACTACGTGAGCAACAAAAGCCATGTCACGCAAAATAGACAACTGATTAAACATCTACTGCAATTACCTTGAGACTTATGCGCAGTGAATTGATGGAGGTCTCAATCAGACATTTTTCAGCCTCATTTCGACAAATCACAACCTGAAATGAAAGTACCAACATTAAGTAAACAACTGAAAAAACAAAACCACGGGAAAAAGACAAAGCATCATAGCAGTATAGCACTGGTGGAACCATGATCACTAACAGCAATTCTAAAGTTTGCAAGAAGGTCTTGTTTGCTGTGAAAGCCATACTCTATTTTCAAGGAGACAAATAACTCCAAGTATTGCATTTATGGTATCAACTTTATCAGCGAGTATTAGTGCTAAAAGATTGGCAGCTCTACCCCTAATTCTATCCAAGAGGATCAGTATCACAAACTAATTTTAGCCTAATCGGAGAAACATTGCTAAGTACATCATATAAAGTACCAAGAATATGTTCTTACAGGATTGAGCAGAAGTTCCGGGCTGGTCCTGAAATGGATGACAAAACATTAGAACACACAGGTGCTATGGATATCAAAAAGTATCAAAACAGACATCAAAAGGCTAATTCAGGTATCCGCTACTTACTTCATCTCAACTTCAGGTTTGTTATGTCTTTCAACTTCTTGACAAGGAAAGTTCTGCAAGAAGCATATATAACCCGTTAGAAATAAATGTACACATTCCAACCTCAAAGCAGTACTGCTTAAACCTTAAGTCGGCCTAATGGTTAAAAAAAACGGGCGTGATACACTAATCAAAAACTAATAATATACCCTGATGATAAATCCCAAATACTAGTTTTTTTTACATTATTTTGCTTCTGCAACCAAAATTATATACCAATTCCACAAGGACATAATTCGATTTTTGACATGTAAAAGTAAATCTAGATACAAACTAGCCTCGTTAATCTAACCTACTGCATATACAATAAGACCATGTACCTGCAAACACATGGCAGCCTCTAGAGTGTTCCGTATGCATGTCAAATACAACCTCACTGAGCTCCCCTGTACAACAACACGACAAGTCAACACAAACATGATATAAAACGACACCAACTCTCTTAGTAAATACCAAAAACAAACATTAAAACTAACAGACACATATTAGTCCACTTATGTCACGATATCCTTATGACTGACAAACTAAAAAAATGCATAAATTATCGTTCCCATAAATAAAGCTTGCAGCAACTCGTGATTCCAGATACCAAATATATCAAACGACAACGTATCAACACACAAAGTTCGTTTCCCAAGACTATATCTATCTATCATTAACCACCATACTTAAATCTTAAGCAACTCTTTCCGTTAAGAGTCATTCCAGATACAAAATTTATCAAACGAAAACATATCAACACTTTTCGAGCAACCAATTGTTATTGAAAGCCGAAAGATCAACATGAGCAATCAAATACTAGTCACGTATCTTAAATTTCTTCACCCACACTCAGTAACCCCCCCCCCCCCCCCCCCCCCAATGACTAACAAACAGCCCAAGTCATGAAAGTAACATTTGCATAAATTCTCGATCATTGAACCATTAGTCCATCTTCCATAAATAAAACTTCCAGCAACGCGTTCTTTTGGAGTGATCAGACACCGAATACATAAAACGACAACATATAAACACACGAAGTATAGTTTCCTGCGATTATCGCTCATTAACTACTTAGTACATATATCTAAAGCAAATCTTTGTATTAGATTCACCAAATATATAAAACGACAACATAACGCGCGCCACGGTTAATGATGGAAAGGATGAAAAGTGTGTTGAGATGTTTAACTAGTTATTCACCTGCTATTTCTTTTACTGTCATTTTCGAACAACCGAAACTCGAAAGATGACAATGTAAGTAATTAAATACTACTACTAAACATTTTCCCCCAATTTTTTTATATATATATAACCTAAAAAACTAATCAGAACAAATTCAGTTAAACATAATTTGATCATCACATTATATACAAGATCAGATTAAATAGAAATTAAATGTGTATATATGGATTTGATTAATTATTAAAAGGAATTTAGGGTTTTAAGTAACTTACCATAATTGGATTTTGAAGGAATGAATGTTTTAACAAATTTTTATAAAAAGGATTTTGAGGTAATTGTGATCTGCTAAAAAAGAAAGTTGAATAAAAATAATAATGAAGGGAAAAAAAGAAGTGGGTATTGTATGGTATAAAAATAAAAAAAGGGGATCCGACCAACCGGATTCGAACCAGTGACCTAAGGATATCTGTTTTACAACTACAGTCCTCCGCTCTACCAACTGAGCTATGGTCGGTTTGTGATCACTTATTGGTTACTAGTATTTATATAGGGGGTGTGTAACTTTTACATAGCCTTTTTAAGATTTTATATAAGCCGAAAAGTTTCAAAACAAGTAACTAAGGATGTGCATTTCGACCCGAATCCCGGAATCGAATCAGAACCGTACCGGTATCGTACCGAAACGGTTCCGATCATGATATAGTACCGGGACTACGAAATAAGGTGAAAAAAAATCGGGACCACTAATTCGGTACGGGACCGGTACCAAATCGGGAAATTCCTGAAAAAAAGGGAAAAACCCGATTTTCGGTACCGGTACCGGTATCCGAATCCCGTTCGGTACGGTACCAGTACCACTAATTTATACTCGGGAAAAAATTGGTACCATTCAGTACGGGATCGATACGGGACCGGTACCGTGCTCATCCCTATAAGTAACTCATAAAACATAAGCCTAAAACCAAATATAATAAGCCGTCATTGTAAAGGCGAAACAAGCACCCACCCCAAGAAACAAATATTAAGAAATGGCATGGTTACTGTGGATGTGGGGTGAGTGATAATGGCAAAAGGGTAAGATGAAAATGTAGCTAGAGGGTATGTGCAAAATTAGGTGAATTGGTGGTGTATGAAGTATCTAGTGCATATTTGTTCCACATTCTGTTTTTAGTGCAGTGATATTGGATAGAGTCTAATATCATCAGATATCCTTGTAGCTTTGTCAGATAAAGGGTATTGTAGTATTGTTTGTTTGTATAAGATTTGTGGACTCTCCAAATCTCTACTTCTATCAATAAGATGTACATATAATTTTAAGTGTTAATATAATTTCACCTTTGCAACAACAAAAAAATAAATAATAAAATAAAAAATAAATAAATGGCATGATGCGTAGGTAAGGAGTATGACAAAGTTGAGCCAAAAGATCCCGATTCAAAATAAATTCAAGAGGAATTGGTGAGCGTTTAAAAATTAGTTAATCGGGAAAGATAAATGTACTTGACGCCCTACCTAAGAGAGATACCCAAGCCCAATAGCTTGCTAATGGTGATTCAACATAAATCCTTGTTTAAGAAATAAAACTTGCAGAACTACTGGTAAATAATGTTGATTAAGAGAGATTAAATGCATGAGGTAGACAATTATTATTAAAAGTACAAACAGTTAATACATGTCTATATACTTAAAGCATGGCTCTTAGAGTTGTGTAATTCATTGTTTTATTACGATATTGTATTTGTAAAACGAAATAATCAAAATATATTATTTGACAAATCAATAGTGAAAATGATTATGTGTGTTGTTTTGATAAAAGATAAATAGGTTAGGGTTGTTTGTGTCACAAAAATATGAAATTCCAAAAGATACGTGTGTATGTGCGTGCGACATAATGTTTATCACTACCAATAGATATTGTATACGAATTTTGTTAGTGGACTACCGATAAAATATTTTGATTTAATCACTATAAACTACAATCAACTTATTTAATGAGTGAGGTAAGTAATGAAGCATATACTAAAGAAAAACTTCTTCATTTGGCTTTTGCAGTATGCTCTAGAGAGCTTGTCTTGGTGGCATACTTTTTTAAAAATATTTTGACAAGTGATATTAACACATCGACAATTTTTTTGTTAATATATATTTTGACATACTTTCACTTTCACTTTTATTTTCCCTCCCTTAATTTCATGACTAACATTTTCCATGATATATGTTGTCACTGTACTCGTACGTGTTTGGGAAGAAGTAACAAAAGAACCTAATTAAAGTATTAAAAAAGATTTGATTTTCAGTTAACAAAGATACGACCAAAGTAAATACTTAACAAAAAATTCTTCTCGTTAAGTCATCAAGTACTCAAAAACCATATTTATAGGAAGAAATTAGAAGGGAGCTAAATTTTCTAGAACGGTATCTATGCATGGAAGAAATGTAAGTACATCTTGAACCATACATATAGTTATTTCATCTTTTGGCATAAAACTTGTAAATCAATGCTTTACAGAAAAATTGGATCCAACATCCTGCTATACCTCGTTTGCATTCTGCTCCCGAATTGCTTGAAGACGGAATCAGAGGTGGTGTCTTTCGGATTATTCCTGCTACTCCAACAGAAGAACATGGAATACCTACAGTCGAAGCTGGTGAGTTTATTAATTGTAATACATGTAAATAGTAGAAAATTGTATATTATCACTCAATTGACTTGTGTTGATTAGTAGGATAATTTTTATTGTTGTATACGTAAAAATTTGTTTATATTGGCCTTAATATTTCAAAATATATATGCCTGCGGGCTGCGGCATTTACACGAGATTAATGAAATGAATCTTTTGACATGCAACTAGGAATTACTATAGCACGAAAACCTTTAATTTGACACACTTTTTCTTTCACTTTTACCTTCCCTCCCTTAATTTCCTCACCATCCCATTTCACTTTTTCTAAAAACACACACACAATGAGCAACAACAAACAACCGCTAGATATGTTAGACCAATTACTTTAGCTAAGTTATTTAAATTCGAATATACGAAATTTCGAATAATGGTTTTATATATCCGGATATCTATAATTTTCAGAAACCCTTAATATGAGTTCCAAAACTGACATTCTATAAACCCAACCTTTTAATAAGTTTTGATCAATTTTTCGGATATCTGTATGTGGATATTTTATGAGCATCCAAAACCTAAATCAAGAAATTTCTATAATGTAAGTTGAATATTTTGCCGTAAAATAATAAGATTACGTAACATGTACATAAAGATGATATGTTCGAACATATATCAAATAAAGAAAATTAATTTTATGAATTTATTATAGTATTAGCTAAATAAACACATGTTACGAATATCTAATCTCATAGTTTTTGGACTTTGGTGATTACTTGTATCAAAACTAATACGTATACATTTTTATTAGTTTTATAAATATTAGTATGTGGCGGTTCAGTTTTTTCGGTTCGGGTTTTCATATAAAACCAAAAACCAAACCAAACTTTTGGCTTCTTTAAAAACCAAAACCGCAGCATCGGTTTTAGAATTTGTTCGGGATTTTCGGGGGCAGTTTTTTTTTTTTTTTTTTTTTTTTTTTTTTTTTTTTTTTTTCCGGTTTGTTGGTTTTGTTTCTCTCCCCTAACTTTTATTGTGCATGTTATAGGTTAAAATGTACTTTTACTGTGAGTAATGGTGATCATTAATGAATTTGATAAGCAAATATTGCTTAATTTTATAACTAAGTTAAAATTTATTTCACTATATGTGTATTAGGCAGTGATTATTGGTTAATTTGGCTGCAATCCAAATGTGAACTTCTCTTCGAGGAAAAGTGAATTCTTCGAGGACCTGCCTAATCTGAACAACTATTCGTCGGGTGATGATATGTTTCTGTATCCTAATGTTAATAGATCTTCGTGGGGTGGTGAACTGTTTCAGGATCTGAATGTGAACTTCTCTTCTGGGGGAAGTGAATTCTTCGAAGAACCTGATCCGAACTCGTATCCGTTGGTTGATGAATTTTTTCAGCGTCCTAATTTTAATATTTCTTCATTGGGTGGTGTATTGCAGCAAGATCCTTATTGGATATCCTCTCAGCCGTTAGGTGGCAAAATGTTTCAGACTTCTAATGTTGACATCTCTTCGTCAGGTGGTGACGTGTTACAAGCTCCGTCACCATCCTGCTACTCCAACAGAAGCACATGGAATACCTACAGTCGAAGCTGGTGAGTTTATTAATTGTAATACATGTAAATAGTAGAAAATTGTATATTATCACTCAATTGACTTGTGGTGATTAGTAGGATAATTGTTATTGTTGTATACGTAAAAATTTGTTTATATTGGCCTTAATATTTCAAAATATATATGCCTGCGGCATTTACACGGGATTAATGAAATGAATCTTTTGACATGCAACTAGGAATTACTATAGCAGGGTAAACCTTTAATTTGACACACTTTTTCTTTCACTTTTACCTTCCATCCCTTAATTTCCTCACCATTTCATTTCACTTTTTCTAAAAACACACACACAATGAGCAACAACAAACAACCGCTAGATATGTTAGACCAATTACTTTAGCTAAGTTATTTAAATTCGAATATACGAAATTTCGAATAATGGTTTTATATATCCGGATATCTATAATTTTCAGAAACCCTTAATATGAGTTCCAAAACTGACATTCTATAAACCCAACCTTTTAATAAATTTTGATGAATTTTTCGGATATCCGTATGAGGATACTTTATGAACATCCAAAACCTAAATCAAGAAATTTCTATAATGTAAGTTGAATATTTTGTCGTAAAATAATAAGATTACATAACATGTATACAAAGATGAGATGTTTGAACATATATGAAATAAAGAAAATTAATTTTATGAATTTATTATAGTATTAGCTAAATAAACACCTGTTACGAATATCTAATCTCACAGTTTTTGGACTTTGGTGATTACTTGTATCAAAACTAATACGTATACATTTTTATTAGTTTTATGAATATTAGTATGTGGCGGTTCAGTTTTTTCGATTCGGGTTTTAATATAAAACTAAAAACCAAAAACCAAACCAAACTTTTGGTTTCTTTAAAAACCAAAACCGCACCATCGGTTTTAGAATTTGTTCGGGTTTTCTTTGGGCAGGTTTTTTTTTTTTTTTTTTTTTTTTTTTTCCGGTTTGTTGGTTTTGTTTCTCTCCCCTAACTTTTATTGTGCATGTTATAGGTTAAAATGTACTTTTACTGTGAGTAATGGTGATCATTAATGAATTTGATAAGCAAATATTGCTTAATTTTATTACTAAGTTAAAATTTATTTCACTAAGGCAGTGATTATTGGTTAATTTGGCTGCAATCCAAATGTGGACTTCTCTTCGAGGAAAAGTGAATTCTTTAACGACCTGCCTAATCTGAACAACTATTCGTCGGGTGATGATATGTTTCTGTATCCTAATGTTAACAGATCTTCGTGGGGTGGTGAACTGTTTTAGGATCTGAATGTGAACTTCTCTTCCGGGGGAAGTGAATTCTTCGAAGAACCTGATCCGAACTCGTATCCGTTGGTTGATGAATTTTTTCAGCGTCCTAATTTTAATATTTCTTCATTGGGTGGTGTATTGCAGCAAGATCCTTATTGGATATCCTCTCAGCCGTTAGGTGGCGAAATGTTTCAGACTTCTAATGTTGACATCTCTTCATCAGGTGGTGACGTGTTACAGGCTCCGTCACCATCCTGCTACTCCAACAGAAGCACATGGAATACCTACAGTCGAAGCTGGTGAGTTTATTAATTGTAATGCATGTAAATAGTAGAAAATTGTATATTATCACTCAATTGACTTGTGGTGATTAGTAGGATAATTTTTATTGTTGTATACGTAAAAATTTGTTTATATTGGCCTTAATATTTCAAAATATATATGCCTGCGGCATTTACACGGGATTAATGAAATGAATCTTTTGACATGCAACTAGGAATTACTATAGCAAGGAAAACCTTTAATTTGACACACTTTTTCTTTCACTTTTACCTTCCCTTCCTTAATTTCTTCACCATCCCATTTCACTTTTTCTAAAAACACACACACAATGAGCAACAACAAACAACCGCTAGATATGTTAGACCAATTACTTTAGCTAAGTTATTTAAATTCGAATATACAAAATTTCGAATAATGGTTTCATATATCCGAATATCCGGATATCTATAATTTTCATAAACCCTTAATATGAGTTCCAAAACTGACATTCTATAAACCCAACCTTTTAATAAATTTTGATCAATTTTTCGGATATCTGTATGCGGATACTTTATGAACATCCAAAACCTAAATCAAGAAATTTCTATAATGTAAGTTGAATATTTTGTCGTAAAATAATAAGATTACATAACATGTATATAAAGATGAGATGTTCGAACATATATGAAATAAAGAAAATTAATTTTATGAATTTATTATAGTATTAGCTAAATAAACACCTGTTACGAATATCTAATCTCATAGTTTTTGGACTTTGGTGATTACTTGTATCAAAACTAATACGTATACATTTTTATTAGTTTTATGAATATTAGTATGTGGCGGTTCAGTTTTTTCGCTTCGGGTTTTCATATAAAACCAAAAACCAAACCAAACTTTTGGTTTCTTTAAAAACCAAAACCGCACCATCGGTTTTAGAATTTGTTCGGGTTTTTTTGGGGCAGTTTTTTTTTTCTTTTTTTTTCAGTTTGTTGGTTTTGTTTCTCTCCCCTAACTTTTATTGTACATTTTATAGGTTAAAATGTACTTTTACTGTGAGTAATGGTGATCATTAATGAATTTGATAAGCGAATATTGCTTAATTTTATAACTAAGTTAAAATTTATTTCACTATATGTGTATTAGGCCGTGATTATTGGTTAATTTGGCTGCAATGTAAATACTTTCGGTTTCAATTGCTAGTTTAAAATGCAAATTGTAATAGCATATATTAAGTAGTTGTTATTACTCTTAAATGGCATTTTAACTAGCTATAAAGAGTATTCATTCCATGAGTTCTTATGAGGATTTTAAATGGCAGCCTCATTCTTGGTTCCAAGATACATAAAAAACACACCACTTATTATTTTCTCTCCTAATACACTCTCAAGCATTCCAACAACATTTCAGGCAATTGGTCATCTCCGAGAGTACAGCTGCTCCGGTCGTTGTACCCTGGGAAACAACCGTGGTAATTGACACGGAATTGTTTTAAGGGAATTGTGTTCAACAAGATATACTATGCTTGTCTCTTGTAGCAATATTAGAGATAAATAAACAATAATATAAAACATGAAGTGTAGAAACGATACCGTAATTCTTTTGATTATTTAGACTCAAAAACACAAGTAAGAAAAATGTTGAGGCCTGTGATGCTCATAGTTTCCTTAAGACTGATTCGTCCTCTCCACGGTGCTTGAGAATCGTGAACGTCTATCTCCCAGGATACAACAACAACGGATAACCTCGTTAGCACAAACATGTTATCAAGGCGAACCAAAAACGTGCCTTTCCTCTATTACGAACCAGAAACTAAGGAGATGAGTGATTTTATTTTCCATTGTGTAATGAAATGAGAGAAGAGCTCTCAATATATAGGTGAGGAGGATGAAAGAAAAATGGTCCAATTAACTATCACAATCAATCCTACTAATGGCTCATGAACATAGAATTAAATTGGTCGTTACATATGATCAAACATTAATATTGCTCTAAAGCCCCATTAGTATATTTGATGACCATCAATTGTCATTCAAACCAACTAGTTAACCATATTTTCCAACATGTGTAACTAGGTAGTGATTATTGGTTAGCTTTATCTGCGAGTGTTTAGTATTTTCATGCAGGTCGAAATGTAAATTGCTTGTGTGTAACTGTGTTTGTGAGTGTGTGATAGGTAGTGATTATCGGTTAATTTTATTTGTGAGTGCATACTTTTGTAAAATCTGAAACTGTGTGCTTGTTTGTGTGTTTTATCAGCTAGTTTTATCGACGAGTGTTAGTTTTGTAGTATGTATAAGGTTAAAATTATTTTTACTTTGTGTAACTCTGCGTGCGTGTATTTAAGGTAGTGATTGTCTGTTAATTTTGCCTGCGCGTGTTTTACTTCTACTGTCTATGTATTAGGTAGCGATTAGTTCTGTCCACGAGTGCTTAATTTTGTAAAATACGTTGAAAAAAATTGTTCCTATGTGTTAGGTACTGATTTTTGGTTAGTTATGTTCGCGAGTGTTTAATATGTTATACTATAAGCTCTGCATTTTCGTAGTGATTACCCGTTAAATCTGTCCGCGAGAGTTTTATTTTGTAATATAGGTTTTGTAATTGACTTTGGCATGTGTGGTAGTGATTTTCAATTAGTTTTATCTGCAAGTGTTTACTTTTGTAATATAGGTTAAAATTTATTTTTAACTGCGTAAAAGTGTTTTTTTGTATGTGTTTAGTAATGATAATGTTTTGTTTTGTAATATAGGCTATAATTTGTTTTTACTGTGTGTTTTAGGCAGTGATTATCATTAATTATATATGTGCATTGTTAGTTTTGTTTGATAAAATATTTTTAGTATTCTTGAGAACAGAGTAACGCTTTTTTATTATGTCATATAAAGCCTATATAAGTCAAAAAGTTTTAAAATAAGCCACCAAAAGTGAGCTTATGATATATAAGCACATAACCAAATAAGCTATAAGCCGTCTATATAAGCCGAAACAAACACCCCCATTAGTAAACACTAAAAATCAACCTTTAACAGGATCTTCAAAATATGAAATATTACCACCCCCTAGACATTCAATTTCACCTCTTAAACTTTCCCTGATCTCATTAAAATCAACCCCTAACTCCATCTTCACATCATCATCATGAACCCCATCAATCTCCCTCAAATTAAACCAAACAAAATCCTTACACCCAACACAAAACGGATCGCGAACTTTCAACTCCCGCTTGCCCTCCCTCCCTCTTTTATAAACCTTGATTTCATCTTTTTCAACTTCATGTACCCAAATAGGGTTTTTGTCCATACACCACGAATTTCATGGGTATTGTAATTCAATGTAATGTGATGACGGTAGACTATTTTGTCGGGTGCTTGAGAGTTGGGACAGTGAATTACGACCGAGTTTTATAAGGGTCTTTGGGTTTTGGAGTTTGATTTTGGAGCCTTTTTTGGATTCGAGTTCCATTTTTGAAGTTTGACTTTCTTTTTTTGATGTGTTTTATTGCAGTTTTAGTTATTTTAAATTTGATTGAATTCCATATATACCCAATATAAAGAGTAAATTACATAAATGGTCACTATGGTTTGTTGATTTTTTCATATCTGGTCACCGAACTTTTTTTGATAAGTTTAATAATTAAGGTTTCAAATCGTTACAGATCCAGTCCAATTGCATTACATAAATGGCCACTAAATTGACTTGAATCTATAACGATTTGAAACATTAATAACTGAACTTGTCACAAAAAAAGTTCAATGACTAACATAGGGTTTGGTAGGGCTGAATCAAAGGGGGAATTGAATCAACTATTTCAATGTAATAAAAAAAAGTTGTTTGTTATAAATTTGGTAATGCAATGGATAATTACTCCGAATATCTCATTCCATGAAAAACCTCATTTTCTATTCCATAGGGCCCCCATGTATTTTTTCATTCCATTCTGAGAGAATTGCAAAAATCGTCCCTAAAGTTTAGCCAAATTGCACGTTTCATCCTTAAAGTTTGGAAAGTGCAAGGATAGTCCCTGTGCGAAAACTTTTGGTGCAAGTATCGTCCTTTTGGGGGAAACCTTTGTTGCAAGTATCGTCCCTGTGGGGACGATATTTGCACCAAAGTTTTCTTCACAAGGACGATCCTTGCACTTTCCAAACTTTAGGGACGAAACATGTAATTTGGCCAAACTTTAGGGACGAATTTTGCAATTCTCTCTTCCATTACTGGGTGCTTTAATTTTTCCAATTATGCCCCTAATTAGTAGGCAAAATCACTACAAAATCTCAAAGAAAAATAGTTTGTACGTATCCCTAATATAAGTCACTGAGTAGAAGTCATAGCCTCTTCACAATTGTTCTCTGTTAAGTTCCATACAACAGTTCCAATTCCAAGGTATGCATCAATTTTCTTTATTGTTTCTTATGTATATTAAATTAATCATATATAGTTTTGGGTTGTATATGTTAATGATTCTTCCTAAACTATATTGATACTTACTGATGTAGAATTATCACATGTACTGGTGTGGCTGATGATCATTAATAATCCAAATACAAACATATTAGAATAGAGGTTGCACCTGGTGCAATAGTCATCTTGTAGATAAACAATATTGCATTGATAATACTCATCATAGATAAACAAACCTATTTAATGGGTCATTTTGTTACATATGCAGTTATGGCTCGACTTACATTGACTAGAAAGAAAAAGTTAAAGAAAATAGCTGCATGTTGTTTGTTATGGATTGAAATACTCAACTTAGTTAGTTGGTATTTTCAATTTGTGAGGACCATTATTGTCACACCCCCCCCCCCCCCACGGCGGAAACGCGCGGGTGTAACTTCATGGATATCGTCACAACACATGGTGTCTATATAGAGAATAACTACATGCAATAAAAATAGCAAAGTATAGACACAAAGTGTCATAACAATACCCGAAAGGAAACAACATGAAAAAAAACTCCAAACGCACAGATAAACCACTTCCAATGCAACTAAGGTCTCGTCTAATCACTTCCTTCTATCATAGCCTTAGAATGCTCACCTGAAAATGATGCTTAAAACGTCAACATAATGTTGGTGAGATTCATAGGTTTAGACACACATAGTCACATACACTCACAAGACAACCAGTTCACTATGATTATAAAAACATAGCTAGACAAATAAATATAGTTATCATACAAGCTACATGTATCCATAAACCAATCATCACACAAAAGGCAACCATCGGGCTGGAACTTGACCCCCGCTCCAAAACACATCATCAATTGGGTCGCATGCGCGAGCAACAGGATAAGCATCCTCCCAATTGGAAATCACACAACATCAATTAGGTCGCTAACCTAATCGGAATCACATATCACACATCATCAATTAGGTCGCTAACCTAATCGGAATCACACTTTCACACAGCATCAATTAGGTCGCTAACCTAATCGGAATCACACTTTCATGTACCACATAGCATTATTACGATAACATTATAAGTCCAAGCTTTTAAACCACACATAATCACAGTAACTCAAATCATTTAAGACAAGCATCATTCCCATCCCAAGTTTAAAACAAAGTAAAAATATGGGACTATGAACTCACCTTAAACTCCGCAGCTTCCACAAAAACAACTCACAATTTATAGCACACAAAAATAATCCACATTACACAATGTCAAGCTAAAAGCTACAACCCATGCATACACATATGAGGGATGTCTAAGACTCATATGACCCACCATGGATCTCCTAGACACCACACTAACCACTACCATAACTTAATACTCACTAAATCCCTTGCACTCTTAAAATCAGAAAACGCAGAATTTTTGGGTACAATCGCCCACATAAAATCACGACAAATAAAGCTTAAAAACGCACACCAAAAATTCACCATGGTCTCTCATAAGCATAGAAGCTAATCCCAGAAGGCCATGGACCAATAACACACACAAATACTCATAATAAATTCAAACTTGTCAACTACTCAAATTCGGATCTGAACACACACCAAAAAGTTTTGATTTCCATAAAATACTTCCACAAGTTTTTATCGCGAATCCTCATCGTGTAGTCTAATATAACCTAATACTTAACTATTCCAGAAGGCCTAGTCAAAATACCACTTTTACAACCACATGATACCCTCAAACTTTTACCCAAAATTTGTCCCGGTTTGATAGCTTTGACACCTTAACAAAAAAAAAAATCAAAAGACCAACTTCCCGACCTTGAAATCAATCGTGGCTGGACTTTTTGGAAATCTCTTTCATTAAACTTCAATTTAGACCTAAAATTCGTGACTTAACTCCTCACCATCTGTTATTTACACTCACATCTTTACAGCCATAGTTTTCTGTCCAAACCCTAACACATAATCTAACGCGTTTAACACTCAATTCCCTTAACCATTAACCATATTATCGACATCTAATCATCCTAACATGTTTTACTTCAATAATTTACATAAGTATATAAACCCTAGATCCCATCATATTAAATATTACATGAATCATAACAATAATTAATTAATTACACGTAAAGGTTAAAGATTTTACCTTGATTCTTGATTATTGCTAGACAATTATGAAACCCTAATTTTTCTTCTTGTTCCTCCCTTGTGTCGACTTTAATTGCAGGAAAAAGGGGCAGGGAAGTTTTGATTTTGTATTTATATTATTAGTGGATAACCCTTAAGGCTTAGAGTTGTATTTGGTATCAAATTTGGTTTCCTTTTTTCCCCCTAATCCAATATTTGGCCGCCCCCTATTATTATATATTTATTTTTATTATTTTTATTAAATTTATTTATTACACTCAAAACCTCATACTTTTCATATTTTATGTATTCCCATAACAAAACCTAACGTCTTACGCGATAAACCTTAATTTTTACGACAACCTGAAAAATAATCATTTTCAAAACAAAGTTTCCAAAAATAGATTTTCACACTCTTATATAAGCATAACACATCAAAACAAACTCCTCGTAACTTGCTAACGCTAAAATACATGAACGAAAACTCGTTACGCAAAAACACAAAAATACCAAAACTTCACAAGTCATTTCTACACAACAAAGGTGATCAAAATGAACTTTCCCAAATTCCAAATCACAATAAAAACCATTTACGCAAAGGGATTTAGTGTTAAAATTCACCTATATCATATCACTTCAAACACCTAGGACACACCAAAAAAACGTCAACCGAGTCAAGACTATCAGTCAAACTGACCTGCCAAAACCACGGTTGTTACAATTATTAGTATACGCGTATCTATGTTTTGTGATAGACCTAGCTACAAAATGATAAACCCTGAGAGAAAAGAATATATGCAAAGATTAGCATATGAAATTGATGAAATATGTCTTCAACAACTTAGAATGAATAGATCAACATTTGTTAAGCTTTGTGGTATGCTTGAGATGAATGGAAAGTTAAAGGCTTTGAAGTATCTCCAAGTAGATGAACAAGTTGCCATGTTCTTATATATTTTGGCCCATCATGTGAAAAATCGAGTGGCAAAGTTTCAGTTTCGTCGATCAGGAGAAACAATTAGTAAACCTTTTAATAATGTATTGAATGCTGTTGTAAGACTAGAAAGTGAATTATTTAAGAAGCCCGAGCCCATACCAGAAAACTCAACTGATGATAGATGGAAATGGTTCAAGGTATGATATTTGATCGACTTAAAATTTGTCTACTTACTTAAAGCGGTTTTCTAACTTTTGTATCACATGAAATTTGGTCTTAGGGATGTTTAGGAGCTCTAGATGGGACACACATAAGTGTACACGTACGAGAGGAAGACAAGCCTAGATATCGGAATCGAAAGGGTGAAAATAATATCAACAAATGTTCTTGCTGCGTGTACACCAGAAATGCAATTCACATATGTATTACCAGGTTGGGAAGGATCTGCTGCTGATGGTAGGATACTTCGTAGTGCTATGATAAGAGAGAATGGTTTAAAGGTGAATAATGGAAACTATTATCTTGTTGATGCCGGGTACACCAATGGTGACATATTTCTTGCTCCTTTTAGAGGTCAACAATATCATTTAAGTACTTGGAGGAATGGGACACGACCAGAAAAGGCTGAAGAATTTTTTAACATGAAGCATTCATCAGCGAGGAATGTTATAGAACGTTGTTTTGGGGTTTTGAAGAAAAGATGGGCTATTCTTAGAAGTCCATCATTTTATCCCATTTGAACGCAAAATAAAATCATCCTTGCATGTTGTCTTTTACGCAACTTTATACGAAAGGAACTAACTTATGATCCATTTGACAATGAAGAAATTATCGACACAAACAATGCAATGATGATGATGATGAAGACCTTCGATCAGAGGTCGAACGTATAACAACAATTGGGACTTCGAATTCATGGACTAACTTTAGAGAAAGTTTAGCTACGTCAATGTTTAATACTTGGAGATCTAGACACGATTGATTTGGCTTTTTTAGAAAAATAATTTTTCCTAACAGACTTAGAATCGTATTTGAAAGTTATAATATATGTGGTTGTGCATTGTGTTTTTATTGGTCTTTTGCATGTCTACTGTTATATTTTTTTTCTTGCAATTCATTTTGTTTTGTTCTTTCTCTTTTGAAATATATCATTTTTTTATATGTAAAGGTATGGAATCACAAGTGATCGATAATGAAAGGGGTCCAGGGAAGAACAAAAGAAAGTAGATTGATACCGAAGATGAGTAACTTGTTGAAGCAATGGTGGACGTGCTCAACTCGGGATCTCATTTTAAATCAGACAATGGTTTTAAACCCGGATTTCTTATTGCTGTAGAAAACCGATTAGCTGTCTTACTTCCAGATTCTGGTATAAAAGCGAAGCCACACATCGAATCGCGCATTAGGACTTTGAAAAGTGATTGGGCTGCTGTGCATGACATCTTAGCATGGAACGGTACAAGTGGTTTTGGGTGGGACTACACGAATAACATGCTTGAAGCTCCTCATCCCGTTTGGAAAGAATATGCTAAGGTGCATTGTACTATATATTGTCAAGTTATGTTACAGTAATTTAGTTTCCTGCTCATGTTCTCAAACACTTTTCCTATTATGAACCAATATATGCTCAATTTAAATTAGAAGTATGGGACTTCAAGAAAGAAAACAAGGCCAAATGTAGTATCGCAAGCAAACTAATGACAAACAAACATATTTTATTTTTTGCTTTTGTATTATTTTTCTAGGTAAACAAGCATGCTGCAAAGTGGAGAGGTAGGTCATTTCCACATTACTGGGAACTTTGCCATGTATTTGGTAAAGATTGTGCAAATGGAAAAGAAGCAGACACAGCAGCTGATATCATTTTGGAGATGGATAAAGAACAAGAAGTTTGTGGTGATAATGATAACACACAAGGTAATGGAGAAGGTTGGGAAGATAATTGTGTCGATCAACCACCCAAAAATCCTACGAATCCCCCTGTCAAAGAAGAATCTAGTATACCGAGAAAGAGAAAACGTAGCACCACTTGGGATTCTCTCCTTGAATGTCTGAATAATTCATCAGATGTAATTGGATCAAAAATTGAGGAAGCAACAAAAACATTCAACTCAGTCCTTGGCATTGAGAGGGATAGAGAGGAGCTTCGTAAGCAACTTCACGCGGAGATGAGAAATGTTGATGGGTTGACCACTCGTGAGATGAACAAGGCGGTACGTATCCTTTCACGTGATGAGGACTTGATGGTTATCTTTTTCACAGTTGATAACAAAGACAAATTAACATGGGTCCTAGACGTACTTAACGACGAAGCTTGAAGATGATGGCAATCTATTTTGGTGCTTGAAGATTATGGTTTACGTAATTTTCATTTAAGACTATGGTTTTTGTGATTTTCATTTGAGATTATGGTTTTCGTGATTATTTGTTTGGTGATTTTCATTTCAAACTAGTGGACTTAAATAATTGGAATGTAATTTTCTACATCTCATGGAGTTAACAAGGTTATGAACTATATATTTTTGTTTGATGTGTCTTTGCTAAAACTTTACATAATTTATATTACCAGGTGTTGGTTGCTCGTTTATTTAACATGCATCCATAGAGATGATACTATTAAAACATGATTAGTATGTATATGATGAGGTTATTTTTGACCTTTTAATATGATTTCATTCCATTCAAATGTATATTCATGCATACCAAATAAAATGCATTAATCAATCATTACATTCTAGCATGAGTAACAAACATTAAAATAGAATCGTAATTAATCATTCTATTACTTTGCTCATTCCATTACATTGCTCATTCCATTACATGAACATTCCATTCAGCCCAACCAAACATACCCGAAATGTGAAAAAATCTACAAACCATAGTGTCCATTTATCTAATTTACTCTAATATAAAATATAAAATATAAAATGTCATATTTATCCATATCATTTATTTAATCATTATAAAACTTTTAAAACTCTTATTAATCATAAGAAAAGAAAAAAAAAATTGTTGACTATTTTATCCTTTTCATTAAGAGGCCAATAGATGCTGATTATGCGTTATCACAATTTCAGGAGATCAGAATAGTTTATCAAGGTGGTCTCTTTTATTACTTATTCAATTTGTTTACCCAAAATTTTCCTCAAAGCCTTTTTGGAATAAGCATCAGTGACAATATTGTGTTGTGTTTGGTGATGCAAGTTGTATTTTGTCTATGTTTACTTTATAAAGGGGGTTTACATTCAATGATCATAAATTTTAATAGGTTGGTTTTTAGTTATGATTTTTGTTTGGTATGATGTGTTCAAAATGGATTGCTGGTACGATTCGTCGTGAATTATTTATTCAAAGATGGTGTATCGGAAGTTTAATCTATATAAATTACTAAGGGTATAACTGAAATCTAATAAAGTAAAATGATTTTCTAATGTGAAATGGGTAATTATGACAATTTTTATGCTAAAATTGGGTATATATAAAATTATTATTTTTAGTTGGGTAAATATGACATTTTATAGTTTATATAAGGTATATATGGAATTAACCCTTTAAATTTTTGTAACTAAAATTAAATATGTATTGGCCTAGCCCAAATTTGTATCATTTCCTGTGCGGATGGGCTAACTGTAAGTGGGACTAGAATCTAGATGGTAGGCAAGTTATTTGAAACCAAAAATAAGGTGTTCATCATTTCATAGATTCGATAATCAGTTGTTTGGTTTATTCGATTCAGTTAATTTGGTTAAATTATTTTTGGTGTAAAATCGAAAATTATTGTAGAATTGAGAGAAAATGGAATTGGAATGAAAGTTGTAAAAATGATTCATTAACCAAATGAGAGTTGAGTACAGAGTATTTATACTATTACATTGAGTATCTAAAAACTATGTTAAGCTTTATACAATAAACTATCATAACTATAACTAGTAAAACTGCATCTTCTTCAAGTAGCTTTGGTGTCTTGTACAATGTGGTGAAATGTATTGCTCTGCATCTTTATGTTGTACTTCATTGCTCTGCACACTAGATTGCTTGACTGTTGCATTCACTTTGGTGTGTATACCATTATCCCCCCCCCCCCCCCACAAGTAGGCAGTGTGTAAGGATCACACATGCCTAACTTGGATAAGCAGTGATTGAAAGGATAAGTAGTTAAAGCCTTTGTTAAGATGTCGGCAGTTTGAGCATTGGTAGGAACATAAGAAATAGAGATCTGTCCTGCTTTTATCTTGTCTCTCACAAAGTGACAATCCAATTCTATATGCTTTGTTCTGGCATGTTGCACTGGATTAGAAGCAAGTGCAATTGTTGAGATGTTGTCACATAGAATCCTGACTAGTGTAGGAATAGAAACCTTTAAGTCTTTGAGTAGAGAACATAACCAAGTTATCTCACAAGAGCAATCTGCAAGGGCTCTATATTCTGCTTCAGTTGAAGACCTGGATACAACAGGTTGCTTTTTGGATTGCCATGAGATCAAGCTATTGCCCAGAAATATACCAAAACCTGAAATTGATCTTCTGGATAGAGGACAAGAAGCCCAGTCATTGTCACAGTAAGCATGAAGAGTGAGAGGGTTGGTTCTAGGGAAGTCTAAGCCTTGTCCTGGACTAAGCTTGATATATTTGATGACCCTTTGTAAAGCTTGTGGATGAGATGTGTGCGGTTCATGAGAAAACTGACTCAGTAGTTGAGCTGCAAAAGCAATATCTGGCCTACTAATGGTAAGATATATAAGCTTGCCATAAGAGTTCTGTAGTGTGAAGGGTCAGAGAGAGGTTCACCATCTTTGTAGGTAAGTTTAACCCTTGGATCAAGAGGTGTCTTTGCAGGTTTATCATATTGTAAGTTAGCAAACTTAATGAGATCCAATGCATATTTTCTTTGGGTCATGACAATTCCAGTTGAGTTTCTGAGGACCTCTATACCAAGATAATAATTGAGTGAGCCAAGATCCTTTATGCTGAAGGTCTGGTGTAATTGAGCTTTGACATCTTTAATGAGTGTAGAATTGTTGCCAGCCAAAAGAATATCATCAACATATATGAGGAGAATCAGGGTGTCAGTTCCTTTGTAATAGGTGAAGAGCGATGAGTCTGCATGACTTTGAATGAAGCCTAAGGAGAGAAGGAAGTTGGTTAACTTGAGGTACCATTGTCTATTAGCTTGTTTTAGGCCATAGAGTGGTTTCTTGAGTCTGCAGGCAGCATTTAGTGGTAATTGTTTCTTGTATCCACTGGGAACAGCCATATAGACTTCCTCCTCTAAGTCTCCATGAAGAAATGCATTGTTGATGTCCAATTTTTGTACAAGCCAGTTTTGAGTAGAAGCTACAGCTAGGAGAGTTCTCACAGTTGTCATTTTGGCAACTGGAGCAAATGTTTCAGTGTAGTCTATACCCTCTTGTTGGTTGTAACCCTTAGCAACTAATCTAGCTTTGTATTTGTCAACAGATCCATCAGCATGATATTTGATTCTAAATACCCATTTGCATCATCTTTTTTGCTTATATGGTGGAAGTGTGACAACTTCCCATGTGTCATTAGCCTCTAGTGCATTAACTTCCTTGTTCATTGCCTCTCTCCACTTAGGTTGCTTGGATGCTTGTGTGTATGTGGTAGGTTCAGTTTCATGTTGAAGTGAGTTTATGAAATGAAGTGTGTGCTGGTTGTGAATGTTTCTGTAATTAATATAGTGGAAGGTGTGGTGTTTTGATCTAAATGAATTAAGCATTGAAGGTTTGTAGTGTTGATAGTCTTTTAAATTAGATGGTGTGGTTCTGGTTCTGGTAGATTTCTTAATTGGTGGTGGAGGTGGTTTTGTGATATGTTGAGATGATGGTTGTTCTGGTTTTGACTCTGTAAGAGGTGTGATTGGTGTTGCTTGAGATGATGTGTTATCAGTAGATGATGGTGTAGGTGTGTTTGGGACAAAGGAGTTAGTAGGTGTTGGTTCAGATGTAGTTGAGGATGGTGGTGTAGGTGCTGGTGTTGGAGTGGTAAGAATGGTAGGTTGTATGGTTTCTGGTTCAGATGATGTGTGAGAAGGTGTAGGATAAAAAATGTTAGTTGAAGGATGATTCGTGTGAAAACCAATTATATATAATATAGTAGTATAGTATCGAAGTGATCCGCAAGAATATCGATTCGTGTAAATCGTGTAGTGAGAAGTGGTGAAAAAAGAAAATAGTGATCAAATAATTCAAATTATAATAAACAAACACGAATTATGCAAGTGGTACAAGCTAAGGATGCACTAAAGTTAAAAACGTAAAAACGGTAATGCAAACGCGTTTATTTAAAACGTAACGTACAAATTAAAACGTAACTTTAATTTAAAAATAATCCTACAAATGTGAAATAACTTTCTAAAAATTTTAAACTAATAAATAAAATTTCCAGAAAAAGAAAAATATTTTTTTGACTTTTTAATAATTTTCTATGAATTTATCTATATTTTTGTATTTTTTTAATAATTTAAAAAGTAAATAAATATGAAAAATAACTTGAAAAATACAAATTAAGTTTGGAAAAATCTAAAATAACTTAAAATTAATTTTGAAACAGAAAACTAATTTTTTTTTGGATTTTTATGTAATTTTTAGGAATCAAAAATTAATTAAAAAGGCTAAAAATGTAATTTTAATTATAAAAAGTATCAAATAAGCTCAGAAAAATTTGAAAAAATTCAGAAAATTCTATTTTAATAAAGTAAATCTAGGAAAAATAAAATTACTTAATTTGAAAACCCTAATAAGCAGTTGTAGAATAAGCAGTTTCTAAATAAGCACTATTAATAAGCTAATAAACACTTTTAACTACAAAAAGCTCAGGAACAGTAGAAGCAACATATATAAGCATAAAACAACTCATAACATACAAATAAGCACATATGAAAAGCTGATAAGCACTTAGGCAGTGATGCGTGGGAATCGCAACAGGCTTTACCTCTCGAGGGATCTCGAGAAGCTTACAACCCCCACCAGGCAGTGTACCTGATCGTTGTAGTATAGTATAGTGACAAGTACCGGGGGATTGATCGTTCAGCTTAGGAATAGTGTCGCTAGGATTAGAAAGCCTAATTTACTAGTTCTAAAGGTGAGGGATGATTATTTTTGTATTTTTATGTTTTTTAGAAAGCAAGTAAAATCTCGGGTTTTGAAAGAGTGGGCGGAATTAGTTGCTATTCAACTAACCCAAAACTAAGATGCAATCAAAATAAAATACTAAAAATGAAAATAAACTAATTAAACTAAGGTTGTGAGCAGTAATTGGAGAAAATGTGTTTACTTAGATTTCATTACTCCCTAGATATCTTTTACACGTTAATTACTTGTTATAATTGCATGGATGACGGATCGTATTCCTTAATACCATTCATGGGGTGGCATACATAACTCCCCAATTCTATGAGCTCTTATCTCCTCCTACACCATGACCCAGCACAACTATAGGGATTGTAAACAGTGGCTCATGCATTAAATACAACCAATAAAGACCTAGTACGCCTCGGTTCATGTTTCTTAAGACGTTCAAGCATGTTACCATTTGGAGATCTGCCAGTTTTCTTAAGCCTAACATATAAAATCATTCATCCAAGAACAAGAATAAACAAGTAATCAACACATAATCAATATCTAGGTTTCATTAGATCTAAGCAAACACAAAGGAGATCTAGCCTAGCATAATGGAATTGAGACAAGAACAAGATATAGACAACCAACACATAGACATATTGATTGAATTAGAAGAACACTTATCTCAATTACAATGCAAGGTATCAAGGGTTTGGAACCCTTGAAAAACCTGTAAAAGTTGCACCAAATTCGTCTTTAGGGTTTCTCCAAAACTTCTCTCCTTTTAATGTAAAAACTAGAAAACTATATATAGGAAAACTGGGCTGACGGCGTCAAGACAACCATGTGACGCCGTCACCTTGCCGCCAAATACTTCCTCGGACGGCCTTGATCTACTTATGACGGCCTGTGTGACGCCGTCACCAACCACGGTATTTTATTCTTGGCCTTTTGACGCCGTCAGGATGACTTTTGACGCCGTCATCAACTACGGTATTTTATTCTTGATGTCTGACGCCGTCAGGATGTAACTCTTGACGCCGTCACCTAGTGTTTCCAGCATGGAAAATTGATACTTTGCCATTTTCTTCACTTTTATGCTCCAAAAACGTCCAAAATGGCTTCTTTTCCAGAATTCACTCTCCAAGTACCTAAAATCACAAAAGGAACGATTTAGGGCAATATTTGATCAAATAAAGTCGGATTCGGGCTTAAATGACCCCCTAAAAACGGATCATTTTTCGCCTCATCAGGCAGTTGAATAATTAAGACAGAAACTAGGTTTTAGCAGGGCTATTTTAGGCACAGATTAAGCAGCTCAATAAGCTGTATTAGAATGAGGTTAAGGGGGCAAAAGTGAGACCACCAATCAGAGATTACAAAAACATGAAAAGCCCTAAATCTAACTAGCCAATTGAACTCCAATTTTAGCAAAGTTCAGATGTGAAAACCTGGTTAAGAACAAGCTGTGCAGCAGATGGTTGACTTTTTAAGTACACCCTAAAGTTGACTAATGTGAATCTTAATAGCCTAAATCTATTCTAATATGTTATTTGAACTTGTTTAAACACTTAATTCAGAAACACTAACACAAAATGAAAAGATAAGAACAAGTAGTAGCAGCAGTTTACAAGTAATGCAACTAGATTTTAAGTAAACATTCAATTTTGACTTTTTGGTAATAAGGTGCAAGTTTTAAGACTTGAAGGACTCTATTATGACCTAAAGTGACTAACAGTACAGAAGAACAAGTATACAACCAACTAGAACTAGTAATACTCTAATTAACCAAACACCCCTTAAATCCTAAAATTACACTACAACTACTATACTAAACCTTAAACCTACTGATTTTTAACTTGAAACAGATTAAATAGATGATAATGAAGCTATTTGAACAAACAAAAGCACCACAGAATACCAAGAAAACTGATATGCAGTGATGACTAATATGAAATAGTAGGTATGCAAACTTTTATTATAGCACATAAAAACTAAACACAGGCTCTCAAATAACTCAAATAAGTAGTAATAAAGGTAAATCAATAATAAACTACACTACTTAAGCTACTGTTAAAGAAATGTGTAGAATTATAAAATTGAGAAAAACTCACAAGAGCATCCCCCTCAGCTCAAACAGAGGGGGTTCACTAAGCTTGCCTGTCTTTATGACAAGCCAAGTGGACACCTTTTGGCTGCCTACAACTCCACAATAAGCTGAGCTTATTGAATAAGCTTAAGTTGACTTTTGTTTACTTTTAAGAATATGAGAAGTAATGAACTAATAAGCTTACCACAAGCTATGACAGCTTGAACAAACTTATATAAAAGACTAAAAATGCTTATTGAAGCCGGATTTTAAAAAGGTAAACATATTTTTTATTTATTTTTATTTTTTTTTTATTTTTTTTATTTTTTATAACTTTGGTGCAGAAATGAGTAAGTAATTATTGTAAAGCTAAAACAAGCTTCTGAGAAGCTAAATGAAACAGAAATTAAGAAAAGTAAACATCTTTTTGGATTTTTCAGATTTTCTTATTTTTTTGAGTTTTTATGAAGATTTAAATAGAGACAAAGAAATAAACTTTTAAAAGCTATGAAATTTAGAAAAAGAGATTATTAAAGTAGTAGAAAGCTAGGATAAGAAACTTTAAGCTAAAACAGAATTTAAATGATTATACTAAAAACAGAAAATTTAAACATTAAACAAGGAACTTTTATTTAGAAAAACTGAGATTACATAAAAGTTAAGCTAAGAATACATTATGAAATTAAATTGACAGCATAACATTACTTGAAAACTACACACCCAAACGTATACAAGGGGGGGGGGGGGGGTTTATATAGGAGAGCAGGGGTGAGCTAGGGTTTTGGCTCAGAAGGTCCTGGAAGCAATTATTGGCCACATATCTTCAATTCTATCCATAATGTCGACATCCTTCTCATCCTTAGTCATATGATTGAGCCTTATCTCCTTGCCACGCTTTCACAACCAATAAGGGGCTAGATTCTGCCACGGTGGAGGATTTATGACACCATCTGACAACGTGCCAGATGGTTTCTAGAAGGTGAAACCTCGTACTAAGCATCTTGGGTGAAAGTGATGGGAGCAGGGTAACTAGGTGGGGGAGAAGCACAGTAAAGGCGCGTTATTATTTTTTTTATTGTTTGACTTTGTGGGTGGATTTTGACCGGGTAATAATAAGGGAATGGGTCACGTGTTAATTTAATGGGAGGTGGGTGTGGGCTTATGTTATTTTGGGCCAGCAGGGTGATGGGTATGTGTTTGTTTATTTTGGATTAAGTGGATGTGGATCAGGTTTGAGTAGTAGTATCAACCAGGGGACCAACTTTGTATTTTCTGAAAATGTAAGGACCTTTGCTGCCAATCTTCAAATTAATATCCAAGGGCCTTTTTGAGACATTTCATGATTGTTGAAGGGTTTCCTTTGCCATATCTCAAAATATCTTCATAAGGACCAAAATTGATAACTTCTTGAACTTGAGGGGTCATTTGTATAAACTTCATTCCCGGGTCACTTTTGCAATTTCTGAAACTTTGAGGATTCTTATGACCATGTGAGCTTTGACTTTGACCACTAAGCTTCCCCGGCTCCGGCTATTGATACTTTTCCAAATCTCGTGCTCGTTTTGTCATTTTCTCGTGATTTTTCGTCCTTTTCTTAAATATCCGTTCCTGCACATTCACAAACACAAAAACATACATTCTTTGGCAATTTTGGTTAGTTTTTGGTTTATCTGGTCCTATTTTGGCTCAGAAAAGGTGAGTGAATAAGCACTCACCAAAGGAGGTGGTGTAAAGTCTGGTGATGGTGAATTGTATGGTATGGGTGTATGAAATGGAAAGATATGCTCATGAAAAGTTACATGTCTACTCACAAAAAATTTCTTTGTTTCCTGTGCTAAGAGTAGATATCCTTTTTGGTGTTGTGGGTAGCCTAAAAAAATGGATGGTATGGCTCTTTTTTCAAATTTGTCTGGTGTATGAATAGATGCATAAGCTTGACATCCAATAACTATGAGATTTTGAAAATCAGGTGGTGTTTGGTACAAGTTTTCATGTGGTGTTTTCCTTTGTAGAACTTTGGATGGAAGTAAGTTAATGAGATAGGTTGCAGCCATGAGCCTGTATCCCCAAAGATGAATAGGAAATTTGGCTTGAAAGTGAATGGATCTAGCTACCTCCAAAAGATGTTTGTGTTTTCTTGATGAGGAGAAAAATGAATCATTTTTAGGGGGTCATTTAAGCCCGGAATTGAATTTATTTGATCAAATATTGCCCTAAATCGTTCCTTTTGTGATTTTAGGTACTTTGGGAGTGAATTCTAGAAAAGAAGGCATTCTGGACGTTTTTGGAGCATAAAAGTGAAGAAAACGGCAAATACTTAATTTTCCATGCTGAGAACAGTACCTGACGGCGTCAAGAAGAAAACTGTGACGGCGTCAGGAGTAAAATCCATGACGACCCAGAGAAAACCTGAAGGCGTCAAGAGAAGGGCATCAAGAGTTAATATGGTGACGGCCTGCAATTGGAATACACATGACGACGTCAGACCCAGATTTGGCGGCGAGATGACGGCGTCAGAAATTTGTTCTTGACGCCGTCACCTCTCAGAATCTATATATACTTTTTCTATTTTTCATTCATTAAGAGGAACGTGTGTGGAGAATACTAGGGTCGAACCTAAGAAACCCTAGGTCATTTTTAACTGTATTTTCAAGGGTTTTCACCCCTTGAAACCTTTCATGTTCAATTGAGATAAATCCTCTTTCAATTCATTCAATATGTCTATGTGTTGTTTGAATATATCTTATGCTTGTCTTGATTTCAACATGCTAGGCTAGATCTATCATGTGTTTGCTTAGATGTAATGAAACCTAGATGTTAATTATAGGTTGATTGCTTTTTTATAGTTGTAATGGATGAATGATTTCAATGTTAGGCTTAAGAAAACTGGCAGATCTCCATTGTGTAACATGCTTGAACGTCTTAAGAAACATGAACCGATGTGTACTAGGTTTTATTGGTTGTATTTAATGCATGAGCAAATTCTAGTGATCCCATGTTAGGAGCTTCTTAGCCGGCTCGACATAGGAGTGAAGTAGGCGCTTATAGGATTGGGGAAATAAGTACGCCACCCCATGAATGGTATTAAGGAATACAACCCGTCATCCACGCAACTGTAATAAGTAATTAACCTGTAAAAGATATCTAGGGAGTAGTGAAACCTAAGTAAACACAATTCTCCCATATATTGCTCACACCTCTAGTTAATTTAGTTTATTTTCATTTTTAGTATTTTATTTTGATTGCATCTTTAGTTATTGGGTTAGTTGACTAGCAACTAATTCCGTCCACTCCTTCAAAACTGAGATTTTTACTTGCTTTTCATAAAATATAAAAATACAAAAAGAATCATCCCTCATCTCTAGACCTAGTCTTTAGGTTTTCTAATCCTAGCGACACTATTCCTAGCTGAACGATCAATCCCCCGGTACTTGTCACTATACTATACTACATCGATCAGGTACACTGCCTGGTGGGGGTTGTAAGCTTCTCGAGATCCCTCGAGAGGTAAAGCCTGGTGCAATCCCCACGTACCAAGTTTTTGGCGCCGCAGCCCGGGGAATAGTTATTGTCTAGGTTAGAATTTCTTTTTATTAGGTCTACTTGCTAGATTCCTTTCTAGTAAGATTTTATTTTTTATTTTTAGGTTCTCTTTAGTCTATCTTTTTCTTCGTGCCTTTGTTAGTAAATTGAATTCATTGACTATTCCGTTGACCATTATGGAATACGCGAATCCACCCCTTTCCCCTAGAGAAGTGGCTTTGTTACGTGAACAAATTGAGAATGAGATTAGGGAACTTAGGGAGCTTAATAGGTTGATTAAAGTTGAGCTCGACCATGCATTGACCGCCTTGTATTCAAATAAGGACCTAGGACCAAATGATTTTGAGAATGTTGTTGAGGAACTTGAAGAAGGGGAAATTGACCCAAAGTTAGATGATTATTTTAATCTATACCCCACTAAGGAGGAGATTGCGTACTATAATAACCTTATTGATAACCCTCGACCTCCTTTTACTAGAATCGAACCTAAGATAAAGAGAGGCGATCCTAAGAATGCTAAGATACCATGTATGATTGGGTATAGACACGTTGACAATGCTTACATTGACTTTAAATCCCCAATCAACATTATGTCCTCAAGTGTTTATAATGATATAGTGAAAACAAGACTTGGACCTAGAAGAGATCCCAAATACCCCGGTGGAGTTTGTAACTTTGTCGGGAGAATTAAAGGTCTACATGTCTTTGTTGGGAATTTCACTTATATCACTGACTTTATGATTGTTGAAGATCTTGCTAATGTTATTGATTGTCGATTATCCAATGTTGTGTTTGGTAAACCATTTGTTGAAGAGTCCAAGTTAGAATATGATGAGATAGAAGGGACAATCCGATTTGCAAGTAACACCGATAGGATCACTTATAGGATGCCTAATAGAATGAAAGAATTTCATTTTGTGCCCCGATTTGACATGGATAACATTGGTGCTTTTGAGGACATCAATGAAGAAGATAAGAAAAAGGGCATGGATTATGTATGGAAAAAGAAGAGTCTTTTCTACAAAGATTGCTTGACTCTAGGATCGAAGTATAAAGTCGATCAGGAATTTGCCCATAGGATTATAGGAGCGATTGGGAAAAAGGTGATTGTTTCTACAAAGAATATTTACAATCGGATAGTGAAACCAATAATGAGGTCACGTAGTAACCCATGACCTTGAGTCTAGCTACAAGACTCGTAAATAAAGAAAAGCGCTTCTTGGGAGGTAACCCATGCTTTGTGTGATTTTCATTTTGTTTGTTTGTTATTTGCTTCCGTATGCATGCTTTATTTTTATTGTTGGTAGATCATGTTTCAAAACTAAAAAAAGTGAAAATACTTTACTTTGTTGTTTGGCTTAGTCTTAACTTCATCCAAAGGTATTTTTGCAAAAGATAAGTGTAAGGGGAAACCCCAAATATGTTTTTAAGAAACAAAACTCGATCATGATTCTCCACAATATTAAGTGAACATGTATATTCGTATTTGTTAGAGTCAAATGCTTGTATCGAGTCATAATGATGTTTTGCAGGATTTTCCAGGAAGTAGGACGAAGTTTTTCCAGAAATTTTCCAGAAACTTAACATAAGAATTTCTGCAGGTCACTTCTGACGGCGTCACGAGTTTACTTTTGACGGCGTCACATGTAAAAATTCTGGAAATTTTACCAGTTTTGTTTTTCTAACGGAATCTTAAAGTTTTTGTTGAATCTTTAGTTTTATAATCTCCAGGAAATCTGCAAACATCATTCCACAAGCATTATATCTTATTTTGTTTTCTAGGATTTGTTATCATATATAGATTGTCGCCGATTTTATGCGAGGTTGCCTTGTCTGTTTTCTCAGGTTTTACAGGTTATGTATGACAAGAAGATGATTTATATTCTGGAAGGGAAGCTTTGATTGTTCATTTTCTTGGAGGAAGAACTAACCTGGCCACCTTATTATCCATACCGAGCGAATCAGGGGAGTATTTGATTTCATTCTTTTTACTTATTTCACTTTTACATTCTTTACTTGAACATTGGGGACAATGTTCATCCTAAGTGTAAGGGGAGGGTAAAATGATGATACCTTACAGATACACTTTCGCTTGAGTTTGTTTGTTTGATAGTAGATGTGTAATAAAACTATGAGAAATACTTGTTAGTGTAATTTTAGCGCCAAATTTAAATTTTTTTACAACATTTAGGAGTGAAACTTTAGCCATAGCAAGCGTCTCATGGATAGGAGATTGTATGACTAGCACAAAACCGTATTATTCGGAAAAATTTTCCACCCAAATATGTGAGGTTCGCCTTTATATTTGATAGAAAAAGGATTTACTATTAGTGCTTATGAGTGTACCAGTAGCATTTAGATTCTAGAACTTGCGTTAGTGATGCATCCCGAGACCGCTAGTGAGACTACATTCGTGTAGTAGGATTTACTACATGATAAGAGGCATTAGGATCACCCTTGTGTTAAA
The DNA here is from genome assembly GCA_030686995.1 of Artemisia argyi. Classification (NCBI taxonomy): domain Eukaryota; kingdom Viridiplantae; phylum Streptophyta; class Magnoliopsida; order Asterales; family Asteraceae; genus Artemisia; species Artemisia argyi. The sequence goes on from CM060684.1 coordinate 21,318,275, forward strand.
CCCGTATCATAATTACTTGACCATTTATGTCATATTACTTGGCTAGTTAAGCCAATTAATTTTTCCCACACCTTAGCGTTGTACTCATTTTTAGCACACGAAACCCCTAGTACACCCCTCCGAGCCTATCTTTTCGTTTCTAACTTTAAGCATCTTACTTAAAGGAAGAATTTGTTACACCCCACTTAAATGTACACCCAAATTGCCTTAGCCTTCCGTATATGCACTCATCTTTAGTGCATTATTGTTATTTGTTAAACCCTAAGTTAATTATCTAATTGATTACATGGTTGCTAAGTCGAGTCATATCCTTGTACATATTGTTTTGGGACGATTGGGACTCATAGGTAAAGTACTTATTTTATGGAGTAATGGGGAAGAACATAATATATTACCCCCATATGTATGTTAATCTTAAAAGTACTCCAAGTGTTTTGATTATCTTAATTCGAGTCATTAGATTAGTTTATTGTAAAGTATGTAGAAATTCAAGTGTAAGGGGGATGTACATTCCCTATGATGTATTATTTTGGATGGTAGGGTAAGAGTGTATGCAAAAAATAGAAAAAAAAAAATCGAAAAAAAAAATAAAAAAAAAATAAAAAAAATAAAGAAAGAAAATAAAAATAAAAATAAAAAAAAATAGAAAAAGAAAAAGAAAAAAACATACGGACTACCATCCCTTTTCATTCTATGTTCATTTTATGTTTTCGTTATTTTTTATTTATTAGCTTAAGTCGAGTCTAGTCTTGGCTTAGCAACGCCATGTTGTATATGTAATTAACTAAGATTGTTAACTCGCCACCAGTAAAGACTGCCTATATCCAACAAAACCGTGTATTCCATATCCCTACACCTAACGTTACAACCCTTTAAAAGACCTCTTTGATAGTTTATCCTAGGTGCTTACGCCATGTGGTGGAGGTTTGATCCTTTCCCAAGCCTATGGTAATCTATTTTGCTATTACAGGTAGTGAGAGATGTTTTCCATTTCCATATTGTGATATTACTTTATTACACCCGAGAGATGTGAGTATCTAAACACTATTTGTGAGGTGCTAGTATATGACCTCCGTGCTTGTCTTTGGTCTTTAGTGGAACGATTATTTGTTGTAATTACTTTTATATTAGTGTTAAATGACCCCTAACTTGTATTTTGATTGGTGGAAAAGCGCATTTGCTTGAGGACAAGCAAATCTCAAGTGTAAGGGTATATGATGAGGCGAAAAATGAACCGTTTTTAGGGGGTCATTTAAGCCCGGAATTGAATTTATTTGATCAAATATTGCCCTAAATCGTTCCCTTTGTGATTTTAGGTACTTTGGGAGTGAATTCTGGAAAAGAAGACATTTTGGACGTTTTTGGAGCATAAAAGTGAAGAAAACGGCAAAGACTTAATTTTCCTTGCTGAGAACAGTACCTGACGGCGTCAAGAAAAAAATTGTGAAGGCGTCAGGAGTAAAATCCATGACGACCCACAGAAAACCTGAAGGCGTCAAGAGAAGGGCGTCAAGAGTTAATATGGTGACGGCCTGCAATTGGAATACACATGACGGCGTCAGACCCAGATCTAGGCAGTACGAGAATTTATTTGGCGGCAAGATGACGGCGTCAGAAATTTGTTCTTGACGCCGTCACCTCTCAGAATCTATATATACTTTTCTATTTTTCATTCATTAAGAGGAACGTGTGTGAAGAATACTAGGGTCGAACCTAAGAAACCCTAGGTCATTTTTAACTGTATTTTCAAGGGTTTTCACCCCTTGAAACCTTTCATGTTCAGTTGAGATAAGTCCTCTTTCAATTCATTCAATATGTCTATGTGTTGTTTGAATATATCTTATGCTTGTCTTGATTTCAACATGCTAGGCTAGATCTATCATGTGTTTGCTTAGATGTAATGAAACCTAGATGTTAATTATAGGTTGATTGCTTTTTTATAGTTGTAATGGATGAATGATTTCAATGTTAGGCTTAAGAAAACTGGTAGATCTCCATTGTGTAACATGCTTGAACGTCTTAAGAAACATGAACCGATGTGTACTAGGTTTTATTGGTTGTATTTAATGCATGAGCAAATTCTAGTGATCCCATGTTAGGAGCTTCTTAGCCGGCTCGACATAGGAGTGAAGTAGGCGCTTATAGGATTGGAGAAGTAAGTACGCCACCCCATGAATGGTATTAAGGAATACAACCCGTCATCCACACAACTGTAACAAGTAATTAACCTGTAAAAGATATCTAGGGAGTAGTGAAACCTAAGTAAACACAATTCTCACATATATTGCTCACACCTCTAGTTAATTTAGTTTATTTTTCATTTTTAGTATTTTATTTTGATTGCATCTTTAGTTATTGGGTTAGTTGACTAGCAACTAATTCCGCCCACTCCTTCAAAACCGAGATTTTTACTTGCTTTTCATAAAATATAAAAATACAAAAAGAATCATCCCTCATCTCTAGACCTAGTCTTTAGGTTTTCTAATCCTAGCGACACTATTCCTAGCTGAACGATCAATCCCCCGGTACTTGTCACTATACTATACTACATCGATCAGGTACACTGCCTGGTGGAGGTTGTAAGCTTCTCGAGATCCCTCGAGAGGTAAAGCCTGGTGCAATCCCCACGTACCATTTCTCTCTGCCCTGCCATTTTGTTGTGGTGTATTGGGACATGAAGTTTGGTGAATGATGCCTTTTGTTTTGAAGAAAGTACTTAATGAATGATTAACAAATTTTGTACCATTTTCACTCCTAAACACTTTTATTTTTGTTTTGAATTGTGTGGAAACAAAGTGATGGAAGTTTTTGATTGTGGAGGTAACATGATGTTTTGTTGGCATGAGAAAGGTCCATGTGTATCTTGAACAGTCATCAACTAGAGTTAGAAAGTATTTGCAATTGTTCAGTGTGCTGTGTTTGTAAGGACCCCAAGTGTCAGCATGGATTAAATCAAAGATAGCATGAGCATAAGAAACACTTGAAGAGAATGGTAGTGCAGTTTGCTTTGCAATAGGGCATATAGTACAATGTAACTTTGATACATCAGAAATGAAAGTAGGTAATTGTTTTATTTGCTTTATTACATGAGTAGAAGGGTGACCTAATCTAGCATGCCATAGGTGTAGGTTACTTGACTGAGAGAGAGCAGTAGTGAAAGATGGTTGTGGAGATGGTGTTTGGCTACCTTCTGGTTTGATGATATAGAGACCATCAGATTGGATTCCATGGGCAATCCTATGATTGTTGCCCTGAAAGATACATGTTGAGTGATTAAAGATGATGGAGACATTGGTGGTTTTAGAAATTTGGCTTACTGAGAGTAAATTATATGCAAAAGATGGAATGTAGAGCACATTGTGTAAGATTAGGTTTGGTTTGATTCTTACAGAGCCAACTGTGGTTACTGTGACTGTGTGTCCATTAGGTAGTGAAACTATGATGGGTATGGTGCATTTGATGATGTTATACATGAGATGTAAAGCTATGCAAATGTGGTCTGTGGCACCACTATCTACTACCCAAGCATCCTTAAATAGTGAAACACATGAGGCTATAAAGAAGTATCTTCTTGCAGCTAAAAGTTTAGAATCACATGTACCTTGATTGTTCTGCAGCATTTGCATGACTTGGTTCAACTGGTTTTGCAAAGCATCCATCTTTGCATACACTGCTGCATCATTTTGTGACCCATTAGCTGTTGCATCACTTGTGATATTGCCTTCTTGACCATCTGCTTGTCCTGTGATCATATTAGCAACCCTTAGTTTGTAGTTGTTGTTTCTGTTTGCCCCATTTCCACCATTTCCTCCACTTTGTGACCCATTTCCTGGTTTAAACTTGCCATGTAAAGGATGACTCACTGGATAGCCCATAATTTGATAACATTCACTTTGATAACGTCCTTCTTTTTGACAATTACTACGTATCACCCCTGGTTTGAAAGCACTTCTTCTACCATTTTGGTTAGAACTTGTTTTGGATGGTCTGTTGTTTGTTGTATTGTTGCTATTTGGATGAGATCTTGGATTGGTGAAGGTGTTTATGACTGTGGGTGCTACATACCTAGAGTTGTTGGAATCTCTTTGCTTCTCCTCCTGTCTCAGCATAGCATAGGCTTTGGTTGTGATTGGCAAAGTTGCATCAGAAGAATTTGACCTTTGATATTGGAATAACATTCATCCAACCCCATTAAGAACTGTAACAACCTTTTTCTTCCTTCCCTTTCCCCATTCAATCTTCCATTTTCACATATACAATTGCAGGTACACATATAAGGTGCTTCAAGAGCATCAATTTCATCCCAAAGACCTTTGAGTTTTTGATAATAGACTTCAACTGATGTGTTTGTTTGCTTCAATTGAGTGATGTCATTGGTGAGTTGATAAATTCTATGCCCATCCAATTGTGAGTAATGTTCCTGAAGTTCATGCCATAAACCTGATGCAGAATGAACAAAACTTAGATTATTGCTTATTGAATCAGTGACTGTGTTCAGGATCCAAGATATGATCATATCATTGTTCCTTTCCCATAGAGCCCTCAATGGTGATTCTGTGTTTGGTTCTTGATATTGTTTGGTGATGATTTGCATCTTGTTCTTAGCATTTAAAGCTATCATCATAGATCTTCTCCATGAACTGTAATTTTCAGATCCAGTAAGCTTTTTGGAGATTAGGATGAGACCTGGATGATCATTTTGGTGTAGAAAGAGTAGGTGATTAACTGAGTTAATGTCTTCAATGGTGGTGGTTGAATCAGTGGTGGATGTTGACATTTTGTTGTTTCTTGGTTGATTTTGATAATGATTTGGTGTGTGTAATGTGTGTAGATGAATTCAGTGATGATTTTGATGAATTTTGATGGTGATTTGAGTTAATTTGATGGTGTTCTTGAAGGTTTTTGATGGTTGTTAATGGCGGATTATTTTGGAGGGAAAATCAGTTAGGGTGGTGGTCAAAGACAGTTACGGTGGTCAAACGGGTTGTTTGTGGTGGTTTGTTAGGATGGTTGTTACATAGGATCTTTTAGATCAGCTCTGATACCATATTGTAGAATTGAGAGAAAATGGAATTGGAATGAAAGTTGTAAAAATGATTCATTAACCAAATGAGAGTTGAGTACAGAGTATTTATACTATTACATTGAGTATCTAAAAACTATGCTAAGCTTTATACAGTAAACTATCGTAACTATAACTAGTAAAACTGTGTCTTCTTCAAGTAGCTTTGGTGTCTTGTACAATGTGGTGAAATGTATTGCTCTGCATCTTTATGTTGTAGTTCATTGCTCTGCACACTAGATTGCTTGACTGCTGCATTCACTTTGGTGTGTATACCATTAAAAATCAAACCGAATCGAATTCACATTAGATTTAACTGAACTAGTTTTTTTGGTGGTAGGTGGTGGTGGTGGTGGTGGGTAGTGGTGATTGTGGGTAGTGGTGATTGTGAGTCGCGGTGATAGGGGGTGGTAAGAAAGAAAAAGAAAAAAGTAATTACTGTAAAAACTATTTAATAAAAAAGTAAGCCGTCAGTCACACAACTTTGAGCTGCAGTCATTTAATAAAATTAAAGACTCCTAGCTTACACACAACTTGTACTTGTTTGAGACACATGTCAAATTTTTTATGGAGTCGTCTAGTCACCAAGTCGTCCATGTCTATTATGGGAAATAAAATTTTTAGTATCTATGAGCGTGTTTAGTTGTTGGAAAATAAGAGTTTTCTAACTTTTTTTTTAGAAACACACAAAAAACGTGTCTAAAATGAGTATTTTCTGAAAATTCTTTACTGAAAACAAAAGATTGTCTGCTATTATAACTATGAGTTAAGAGTTCTTCAAATTTTATAAAGTTTCTTAAATTTCAAATTTTATAAAGTTTCTTTAAAAAAAAGGAGTTACACCTTTAGAAAAAATGAAATTACATATAATATGGGCTGGTGATTACATCATCAAGACCGATAACGCGAGGTTGATATTAGAGATGGCAACGGGGCCGGGTATGCGGGGAATGGTTGATACCATCCCCATCCCCGAAGTTAGATAGTTATTCCCATCCCCGTCCCCATCCCCGTCGGGGGTCACAATTGCATCCTCATCCCCATCCCCAATGGGGAACGAGGATCCCCAATGGGAAATCGGGGATTTTTCCCCATTACATAATTGACATTTTAAATAGATTTCAAATGGTGCAACCATACTAAAAGCAAACAAAATTCATTCATTAGATTAAGTTCAAGCATTCAACAAAACATAGTAAAAAGTACAACTTATTGTAAGTACGAAAACGACTACAATTGAAAACAAAAACGCGAACTAATCCAACATGCAAAGGTACAACGACCATTAACAAGAGTATATTAGCTATTAATCGAGAAGATTTTAAATATTATATACATACATAATTTTATTCATGTATAAAAGATATTCGGGGACGGGTACGGGGACCCGATGGTATTACCATCCCCGCCTCCATACTCGCTTTTGAGTAATGGGGGATTCCCCAATCCCCATCCCCATCCTCATACCCGGTCAACTCGGGGATTCCCCGGTCAAATTGAGGTCGGGTATCGGATTCTCCGTCGGATTCGGATTTTTTTGCCATCTCTAGATATCATTCTCGCGTTATCCGGTTGGCTCGAGGGCCGCCAACGACCAGTACCGTGTGCTTTTTAGTCTAATACCAATGAAAAATACTTTGAGAAAAGAATAACCTAGATATCATTACTTCCAAGTTCCAAGTGTTAAATTTTTTTCATAAGCTTTCCCATGTTACTAGTAGTTAACTCGACAGTGACCGAACTACTGACAAAAATGACTCACACATGTTTAAACCTTGACACATAATCATCTTCCCAATTTTATAACCCCAAATCATAGTATTATTCTCACCTAAATCTTACTGTATTTAATTTTACCTCAATAAACCAGTTAACCCCATTAAAAAAAACCAATTAATCATCACTTCAGATCCCAATTCATTTCGATCTGGGTATCTCATAAAATGAGAAGGTATTTAATTTATAAAAAAATTAATCTTTTTTCTTCATTTTTTTTCGTAGTTATGAAATGGGTTTTTGAAAATAATAATGGGTTTTAAATCTCTTTAGGTATGGTGAAGAAATGACAAAGTAAGCAATTTTCTTTAAAGAAAAATCATTTTTCATTTTTTTTTAGTATTTATGAAATGGGTTTTTGAAAATAATTATGGGTTTTAAATCTTTTTAGGTATAGTGAAGGAATGACAAAGTAATTAATTTTATTTAAAAAAAATATATTTTTCAATTTTTTTAGTATTTATGAAATGGGTTTTTGAAAATAATAATGGGTTTTAAATCTTTTTAGATATAGTCAAGGAATGAGAAAGTAATCAATTTTCTTTAAAAAAAAAAATCATTTTCCATTTTTTTTTTTTTTTTATATATATATTTTTTTTATGAAATGGGTTTTTGAAAATAATAATGGGTTTTAAATCTTATCAGGTATGGTGAAGGAATGATGTTTAAAAGATCAAATTATAATAGACATCAGTTAAAGAAGCAAGTTAAGGGGTTGTTTGGAAGATATAAAGTGGCCATTATTATTTTAGTTGGTGTTCTGATCATTTACTTCTATTTTTACGCCACCACGATTAGCTACTCATCAACTGAATCCCCATCTGAGGTTAAATTCCATGATAATTACCTTTTTTTTACTGTGTCGTATTTATTTATGTGCTTGTATTGTGTTTTATGGCGTGTTTTAGTTTGGCGAAATGGTAGCCTTGGTACATATCTGCCCTTGCGTTTAGCTTTCTTGCATGATTTTGGTAGTTCCATTCGACATATTTTCCCCGCGTTTTAGGTATAGAGATTCATAACTAGTTTCCTTTATGCTTTTTAGGCGATTGTAGTAGCTTCACGTGAACATATTTTCTCTAGCTTTTAGGTATAGAGCCACATAGCTATATCCATGTACGCACTTCGCTGCATCCTTAGGACATAGAATTATATTTTCTCATAGGCTCAATTTCCTCGCACGCACTTATGCTTTTATGTTTCCCATGCCCTTATGCGTTTATGCTTATGTATGCTCCTTTTCTATATGGTTTTATTCGTATCACTGTGCACCACGTGCACTTGCTCTTATGCGCTTTATAGTGAATGGACATGTGTTATATTCCATTTGAACTTTGAAATTAGCTGCTTTCAGTGTTTGGTTATTTTGACTGTTTTGGGATTTGATGTAAAAACAGTTAGAATATCCGAACTAGTTTGTTGCGTCTACTACTAAGAGGTGTGGGATTGCTTATTGAAACTGCTTATTGGTTTTTGAAAAACGCTGTGCAAACTTTTTGTTTATTCGAAACTAATGTCATTCACAAATTTGGATAACCAAACGCTAGAAAATGATTATCTGCTATTCTGCTCCTTAACAACAATGTGATTGGAAAACCACTGCAAAAATGCAATGCCAAACACCCCCACTAGCATTATTAACCGAACGGAACTGATTAACAAATAACAGATAGAAGTACATATTTACTGATTCTGATATTAATGTCACATAAAAACTTTCTCCCTATACCCCCTTTTTATTGGTCATCTTGTAGATTAGTTTCTCTTAACAATTTAGATTATAGTTATACAGTTGATGAGAACAGAATTTCATAATTTTAACTTGATTGCCGCTTTTTAAGCAGATTAGTGTGGAGAAACTATGGGATACTGCTGATTCAGGTGGTTGGAGACCATCATCCACTCCTAGATCTGATTGGCCTCGTATGTGCTTATTTGTGTCCTTAATGTACTTTCCTACAGTTTTCAAAACTTGTTATTGTTGATTGATCGTCCAATTTCTAATTGTAAATGTTTTTGCTAGCCCCCTCAAAGGACAGCAATGGGTTTCTGGTTGTTCGTTGTAATGGTGGCTTAAATCAGCAGCGGACTGCGGTATGTTCATTATTCTCAAGCCTCGGATAAGAATTAGCCTTATTTTACGGTTTTGTGTATGCTATTTTCAGCAAGACAGCAACTAGTTTGTCTACATACTTTATGGGTCAATCCGGGTTATGTTTTATCTCTAAAGGATCAAGTATTTAAGTTAACAGACTTGACCAAAAGAAAACATTGTCTTGATATGCATAAAACCGCCTAAATTGCTTTATTAAAAAATTAATCCTATAAAATTATTTATAGACCCCAAAAAATGGATAAAAGAAGTGTTAACCCGAAATGACCACTTTTGCCCCAACCAGTCTTGATTTGCCACATCTAGCTTTTCCGATAGCAACAGTCAATTTGGATTGGACCTAACTGCATTGTTAATTGTTATGAAGTCAATGAGGTAGGTATATCTTATATCACTTTATGCAGATTTGTAACGCGGTTCTTGCTGCGCGAATTATGAATGCTACCCTTGTGCTTCCGGAGCTGGATACAAATTCTTATTGGCATGACGACAGGTGTGTATAGTTTTATTAAATTTTTTTGACTATTGGACATGTATATATATGAATATCAAATAGCATAAGATAACGACCTACTTTGGTCCAATTCCCATTTTAGGCAAGATATTTATTTTTAGGAGAAATAGCAACCTACTTTTTTTTCTGTATCAGAAACTAATTAGCAAAAATAGCGGCATTTTTTTAGTTTACTTGTACTGTTAATCACGACTTATTTGACTTCTGGTAAATATCCTGAAATGGAAGAAATTAGAAGTTGCTATTCGTAAAAAAATCAGGTTGCTATTCTATACAACTTTTTCTATTTACAGAATACCCCATAATACTGACAAAATCGAAGAATCTTCTGGACGGAAAACAATGCTATTGAATAGTTTATCCTTACTAATAGCAACAGATGAAATTTCATATTAAAGTTATGTAAAAAGAAAGTTGCCTTTATTTTACGGTGGGGATTACTGTTTGTGTTACTATAGTTCGATACTCAAACATGATTTGTTGCACATATACAGTGGTTTCCAAGGTATATATGATGTTGATCATTTTATCAAGTCGCTGCGGTATGATGTACGTATTGTCGAAAGCCTTCCCGAGATTAGGAAGAATGGAAGGACAAGAAAGATGAAATATTTTCAGGTGATTGATGATCTTAACATCGTATTCAAGGTCATACGTTATAAAATAATGTTGAAAAGTTTATTTCGTTTTGGTAGCTTCGCCCCCCTAGAGATGCTCTTGTAAGTTGGTATACAACTGTTGCTTTGGAGAAATTGAAGGAGCATGGTGCCATCTATCTCACACCCTTTGCTCATCGACTAGCTGAAGAGATCGATAATCCTGAATACCAACGCTTAAGATGCAGAGTCAACTATCATGCCCTTAGATTTAAGCCACATATCATGCAGTTAAGCCACTCCATAGTTGCTAAGCTTCGTTCGCAAGGACACTTCATGTCAATACATCTTCGGTTTGAAAAGGATATGCTGTCATTCGCCGGGCAAGTTTACCAACCACTCATAAAAAATATTTCCCGTTATGTTGTATGAATCTATGATAGTGGTTTCGACCCATTTACTTGTGATTTGCTTGATATGTGTTATGTTATATCTCAAGAAGGTCATAAGTCAAACGGGTGAAAGTAACTAAATTCAATTCTTCTACGCTTAACAGCGTATCAAAAATATATATTACAAATGAAATAATATAATCAGTACATTACCTTTATAAGAATATAAAAAAAAGTGTGCTAAACTACATGGTTTGTATTGCAGGTGCTTCGATATATTTTCTCCGCAGGAACAAAAAGTACTGAAGAAATACCGAAAGGAGAACTTTGCTGAAAAAAAACTTGTGTATAGTGAACGAAGGGCTATTGGAAAATGCCCTCTAACTCCAGAACAGGTACCTTTAAAGTTCTTTTTTTTCCCTATATATTTGGCCGGTTAAATAACCTCAAAATCAACTTAAAACCATAGCGGAAATTATTGTGGAATGAGCAGCCCACCTGACTTCTCCTATCTTATTAATGTGGGATGGGGCTATTACTAATACAAGTAGTCGATGCATAGATGCCAACTTCTCAATATTCTAGAATTTTGAATTGTGTAATAACTACACGAGAAAAAAAATGTTTCATGATTTTACACTCTGGAATGATCCAAACCTTTTATCCATCTTGACCTTTGTTTTGCAAATAAACCGTGCATATGAAAGTGCAGAAGAATACGATCATGCTTAGCAAGAATGAGCAGTTTATGACACTAAATTTTTATAATAAGTCGGGACATGCAGTGTTTCGGGTCAACCCCATCTTATCACACCCGTAACAAAATTTACCCGTTTTGACGCATTACCCAACCCGCCTGACTGGTGTTTCTGCATTTTGCATCTACTTTTGCAGGTTGGCCTTGTTTTACGCGCAATGGGATTTGAAAATTCCACTAGGATATACCTTGCAGCCGGTGAATTATTTGGTGGCGAGCGATTTATGAAGCCTTTTCGATCCATGTTTCCGAAACTCGAGAACCACAACACTGTAGACTCATCTAGTGAATTAACCGATAACACACAAGGCTTACTAGGGTCAGCTGTTGATTACATGGTTTGCCTTTTATCAGACATTTTCATGCCAACATATGATGGTCCAAGCAACTTCGCCAATAACCTTTTAGGCCACCGACTCTACTATGGTTTCCGGACCAATATTCGGCCCGATCGAAAAGGTCTTGCTCCAATTTTTATAAAACGTGAAGAGGGTCAAGTTGATGGGTTTGAGGAGGCAGTTAGAAGTGTGATGATGAAAACAAACTTCGGTGGCTCGCATAAACGAGTGCCTCCCGAGTCTTTTTATACAAATTCTTGGCCCGAGTGTTTTTGTCAAGTATCGGGGTCGAATCCTGCTGATAGATGCCCGCCCGATAATATGATGAATATACTAGACGATCAATACGAGAGGGAAATGGCTAATGTGACCTTAAAAGTTGACGAATAGTGTATATGAGATATAGTTGAAATGATTATTTAATTCATTATATAAGCGAAAACGATGATGTGTGAAGCTATTAGGGAGAGGGGTTTGCTAACATCTACTAAAGAATCTAAAGGTATGCTATTTTCTATCCCTGCAGTTTTGATTTACTTATAATTGGGTCGATGTGGTTATGTTTCATCTCTACGCGAATGGGTAAAAAGTGTTTAGCTAAAGGGGAAACGGGTCAAAAGTCTGTCAAATATATTTTTGAATACTGAATTGTTTATTTAAATGTCTTATATTTTGCTGTAAAAGTATAGTTTTCAAATAATTTTAATTACCCAATTATTTAGTAAAAGTTGGACGACAGTGTTTCAGGCCAAACTGACCTGACATGTTAAACAGTACAAAAAAGTATACCCGCGTTGACCTGTTACCTACACCCCAAACATGTCTAAATACACAATTTTGGAACACGTATATACTTGTATGGCTGCCTTAACCTTGCATGTCTTTACAACAAACTGTAAACGCTGTTGTAAATTGTGTTGTATATGTTTCTTTTATATAATATGGTTGACATGATACCAGGTTTCAGCAACATGATATGAACATCTGATGGATAAATACACACGACTATGGATAGAAAGCAAAAGCGATTGGCAGAGAAAAGGAGAGTAGCGTCACATGTTATCGATATTGCTTTTACGTGTATTGGCTGTCATACATCAACAATGTTACATGATACATTATTACAAACATAGAATTTGATACCATAGCGAACGCATACACATTCTGTTTGGGTTGTAAAAGACCATGTTTTTGCTCCACAGCTTTGTTATACGAGAAATTTACGGCAACTAATAAGTTTGGAGTCACTTTGCATGTTTCGGACCAATTTTTAAGGCTTGTGGTGGTTTAATTACGTTGTCAAGGAGTAGCGGAATTCTATAATTTTTTTCTATAAACACCTATTATAACAGACATTAAATCTTTCCATTTGAAAACCACAGGTGCTTTCATAATACAAATCGCCAGCGGAAGAAGAAAGAATTTAAACATCGGCATGACTTGTAAGAAACAATATTGTTTCTCACCAAGAATAATGAAAAATATACAAGTTTCAAGTATAACATATTCTGAATACAAGATAAACCGAAAAATTATTCCAAATACATGCTCAAAACGGTTCATTTCAGCAAAATTGCTAATCATGATATAAGTAGAAAGGCGAAACTACCAAAATCAAACACATTTTGTCCTCATACCACCTGATAATAATAACTTACAAGAATTCACAAAATGTCAAGTTAAGTGTTTTCTAGTAGGAATGTACGAAAATGTCTCACTTCTATAACTGCTAATCGATTTACAGGAGCATAGAACACGAAAATAAAAACAATGAAGCCCGTCTAGAATGACGTGATACAAGAAAAAGAAAAAGCTGACATTCAGGAATGTGAATGAGAACGTAGCTTGTTTGCAACGTAGAGCAAGTGACCGATATTTGTGGATGGATAACTTTGGAGTAACTTAAGATTCGCTGTGAAATCACCTGCCAGCAAACGCCTCCTAACAAGAATCAGCATCGCACAACATACCCGAAGAAGTGTTTCCTGCAATTTAAGATATTTATCCACATTTAGAATAAATGAACACCCGAATCCCGCAGCTTCACACTTTCATACAAGACTAATCCAGCAAGGAAAATCATTCTACGCCTGTATTTGGGTGTCAAATGTGGATAGATCAAAAGGTTCTAATTAATAGCGTTTTGGCTAGCCTAGTGTCATGTCTTCAATTGATTAGCTAACCAAAAAAGCTAGCTAAACATAATATAGGTCAACAGGTCGATATTCGCCCAAAGTTTAGTGTCGACGGATACACTCATGAACCCACTACATTGCTTTATTTAAAAGTTACATTATCATTGTGATACTAAACTTTTTACAATCATGTTTAGCACACAAATTATTTGTAAAAACCATTTAGGAAATAGGACCAAAGTGTTTCTGGTACCCGACATGCCCCTAGTTCACTACCTTATGACACTCGATAAAAGAAGTCAACATTGACTCACCTGAGGACCTTCTGGGTCACTTAAGAGTGTGTCCCATATGTGTAAAATGTCCGCAAAATTGAATTCTTGTGTCAATAGAAGTGTGATCCATCTAAATGCATAGAACTGTGGATTGACCTGCAAGTATGAGTGCAACAAATCAGAATTAGATATAAATTAGTCATGATAACCCAACTAGAATTTCAGCTTAATATTTTATAAAAGAAAATCATAATCTATTAAGTTTTAAAGAAAAGTAAATCTTAGAGTGGTTCATACAGAATTAAATAACCAAAATATTAGAGGTTTTCTTACTTTTGTGGTGAGCTCAAGATGTCGCCATAGCTCTTCATCATGTTCTTTCAAAAGTTGTGACATTCTTGAAATTGTTGAACGGATGCCCACAACACTATTATCAAGTTGCTTACAGAAATTATCTCGAATTCCACTTAATAACTCAACAAAACAAAAGAATGTATCTGCTTCAGCATTCACCTGCACAAGGATAATGTAAAAATGGAAGTTAATATAGGAAAAGCATACCACTTGCAAATAGAGTAAATTTGCAAGATAGATTAGCAATCCAAAAATGACAATCAAATATCACAGTTACTTACCACAAAGTCCTCGTTGGGGTCATTCTTGAAAACATAGTACAACGGAGCCAATATTTCATTCATTCCTTGCACATATCTTATACCCGGATTCAGCTTTGCATATATGATCAGTATATTTTTCAAAGCATCCTGAAAGTATTAGATTATCTAACTTATGTGTCCAACTTAGGAGGCATATGCTGCTAGATGGTAGACACAACCAGTAAGTAAGCCCTAAACAAAAGTGTAAAAGCTTTACTCAGTTACCTGATTAGCTTTTGCAGAGGCAGAGTCGCCAGAGAAAAAATGCATATCTGGATGGGTGCGCTTTACGTCACGGTCTATCTGTTCAATGATCTCCGTGTCCTACAATTAGCAGAACCAATAACCATTAAACTCGTCACAGATCATTCTTAGGAATGACCAATTGTCTTCAACGAGGTGGGAATTCCAACCCATTTATATACACTTGGGCAATGTTGCAAAAATCGCTAGGCGCTAGTCAGGCGGCCGACCACCTTCTAGCTAGTCTGCCTATGGGGGGGACTAGTCGGGCCAGATGGATTGAAATATTCTTTTTGAAATTATATGTATGACATAAACAGAACACTTCAAATATGTTAAATTTCAAATAGTTCAAAGTTGACATAATTTCGATTGTGTTATTGGGATTTATCGGTTGTGTATCATGTCGCCATGTCTGGGAGTTGGAGCAGACCTAACAAAACAAGGGGGGAAAAATCAACATTTTGACCGCCTAGGTCCGATTATGACTGCCTAGATCCAACTTTGACCATTTCCAACTAATTTGGCCGATTAACTCTTAATCGCATAGGAAACCACCTGCCTAGCGTCTAGTCGTCGCCTAGGCCGAATTTTACAACACCGCACTTGGGTATATTTGGGCTATGTATCGTATCTTTACCAGTCAAAGGAACGAAGTTATAATCAATTATATGAAAAACAAGGCGTGTTCGTTTTGACCCATAAAAAAACCCAACCCACCCGACCCACCATCTTACAACCGCTAGACAAACCACATCCTAGCAGTGGCAATACTAAAACTGGGCAGCCTTATCCTATTTTTAGCCACATTAAATATATCACATAAGATGCAAGACATTCAAGTATGCATCATATTCTTTCTACTCTAAATGTTAGTATACAATTTCTCTTTTAACAAAAAAAAAATGGTGACTATACCCATATCATCGTATACCTGAATATCACATGTCCTTGACCTATCTCAATAGAGTTTAAGCTGTTAGGCTTCATTTAGAATTCAATATCCAGAACTCTTTAAAACAATATATTGACTTCAATACCATAAAACACTCAAGAAAACGCATAATATTTAGCTACATAGAAAGTTTACCAGATATCATTCAAGTAAAAGGGCTTTAAGCTTGGAAGCTCAAATATTCTTATCAATTTTGCAATAAGATTTTATAATCAAATTCTAGCTCACAAGTCACCACCTCTAACAAGGAGAAGAGGAAATAACAATCAAATCAACCCCACACTGAATAAGTTCTAACTTATGCATTTACTAGTGAAGGATATCAAGAGTCGAGACCTACCATAAGCTATAAAATTATTTCAATATTTAAGATAATAGAACCACATGTGAGAAGAAGGAGGTAATAAATACACGTCTATCCAGAATCTTATAGATTAAAACTCCCCAAAACATATGCGACTGAGAATGCTACAAAAGAAGGCATCTATATATCTCGAAAACTCAAAAGCAGCATGATATACTCCAAATCAACTAAAATTATGGTTTGATGTCTTGATAGCTTGCTACCAAAGATGTTATGAGGACTCACAAATCATACTCGTAACAGATGTACGGCATATTGTCACTGATTCCACCAATTAAATTCCTAATGTCCTCATTTGGTATATACCATAACCCAAACAGGACCTAGAATCATTGTACTTAAGAGATGCATAAGTCCAATCCGTTAAACTTAAGGGCGCCATTTGTGATACCCAAGGCCAAAGCTACAGTGTAGCAACAACAAAAATCTCCAAACATAGACTAGGAACCTAGCCTAAAACCTTTTAGTAATCTACTCTAAAGCTTCTATGGGACTCAGATCTTACAACCAATGTTTAATAAAATAGGTTGAAGATGATAATGTGGCTCAAGAAGATCATTGTAAGCTAGAGCATTGTTGAACACTTGAACATGCACTATCTGGTATTACAATACAACATGACCACTGTTTACCAACCTATCATGTTATAAACTTCCGGTTGTATGGATTCCAGTTTGCATTTTAATGATTTTGCCTCTAGCATAAAAAAGATCATAAGTTGAATGCTTACAATTCAGAAAATACATTTTCTGGACAGATAATTATTGGCATAAATGCCTATAGTTGACTAAAGCTATATACACTAGCTGAAAATTGTTTCCCCTACATATTGCATTGTAGCAGGCAGAAGTTCTGATTATCATCAGTATGCAAAAGTTTTAGGGTCCTTTTTATGGTTCTCACAGCATGAACCTTGCATCACTATATCCGATAACATATCAAGTTCTGTTTAACTTTATAAATCTACAAACAATGACGTACAAAGATGTGCAGAGAAATTGCTACACAACAAAAAACAAAAACCTAGAAATTAGATATGGATTGCTGAAGCAAATACCTGAAAAAATTGATTCCAGACACTTGTTTTCCCGAGACTCAGAGGATGCTCATCCACTGGTATCTCTGACCTTGAGAGTAAACCTTTGCCCTCCCGTGTTTCATCACCATTTTGAGAAGATGTAGACTCTTCCATTTCCCTAGTGACTTCTGACTGACTAGCCAATGAGACATTCAGAATCCCGAATTTGAAACAAACAAATAACACTTTGAAAACCATATACAACTTCTAAGACTAGTCATTGGATTTTGTTTTGTATTAATTTACTCCTTTAGTTTCATCGAAATGAAAATCTACGCAAATGACTTTTACTTTTATGTGATGAAAAACAAAGCATAATGTACCATGCACCATGCAAGCGTGGATAATGGTGTTTCATTTACAAGCTAAAAATTCTTTGAGTAGTGCTATTTAACTAAGACTTACTGGATTCTTCAAAAGATCCTCTTTAAAATTCTTGTACTGAGATCTCTTCTTAGCCAATTCTGATGACCAAAGCGCCTTGTCTCTGGGAAGATACGCCAACAACAGCTGAAAACATAAATAGAGTTTCAAATTAACCCTCCAATTCCACAAGACATAACACAAACTGTAACAAAAATGACGCAATGCCTCGACAATCACAGCATAAATATCGTGACAAGAACTAAAATGACAATGAAGCTAATATATTTCGAGACAGACCTTCCACACAGTGGAACGGATACCAGCGGAGTCCGGAATACCAAGTGAAGCAAGTCTTTGCAGTTCTCCCATATTTATAATCTTCTTCGAAAGCTACATTACACAGAACAAAACATATACTTAATTAACAGATCAATCAACAAACGGATACAATATCACTTTTAAACTATAATACGCTAAAAGCAACATTCTGCTATGTACAAAACTAAACGAAATAAAGAATTAACAGGACCATAATGCAACATAATTTCACCTTTTTACTTACTTAGGGGGTGTTTGTTTAAGTTTATATAGCTAGCTTCTGGTATATTTGGTTGTTGGCTTATGTTTCATAAGCTCACTTTTTTATGGTTTATTTTGAAACTTTTTGGCTTATATAAGCTTATCATGTCATAATAAGCTTATATAAGCTGAAAAGGTTCAAAATAAGCCACATAAAGGGAGCTTATGAAACATAAGCCGAAAACCACATAAGCCATAAGCCCGCTATATAAGCTTAAACAAACACCCCCTTACATTCTAATCCAACTGTAATTTAACCGAACTAAAATGCACATCTTTTTTGATCTCATAGTTACATTTTCCCGCAACTCAACCATCACAACACACAATCTAACCACTAATTATAAAAATTAAATAAATGACTAATCACACCAAAATCTAACATAATTTCTTTCATTTGTCATTGTATTTAGCATACACTCACATTATGCCTAACCAACAACTCCGTGCAGTATCAGTACAAACTATCATAACGCACAACTAACATTCTATTATATACAAATCTAACTAGTTTGTCATTGTATACAACATATGCGGATATACTTCCTTATATGATACAGAATGCTAACATCATTTCATCTTTTAGTGTTCGGCAACGCGTTTTTTGGAGCGTTTATCGTTTAGAATAGAATGCTTGTTTATATGTGAATTGTTACATTTTTGCCGCAACTCAACCATCACAACACACAATCTAAACACGACTTATAACAATAAAATAAACGATTAATCACACCAAAATCTAACGTAACCACATTATGCCCAATCAACAACCCCGTGCATTATCAGTGCCAAACTATCAAAACGCACAACTAACATTCTATTATATACAAATGCTAACATCATTTCATCTTTTAGTGTTCGGCAAAGCGTTTTTTGGAGCGTTTATAGTTTACGTCATTTCGCTCTTTGTAATTACTACTTACTAACCTACGCTATCAAACGCTTTCATAAACTATCACATTTCGCACCGTAAAATTAAACGAAAACAAAACGTAACAATTAACAACAACCTCTTGTGACAGCTGTACTTGACGAGACACATCCTCAACCGGATCAACATCATACTCACTACCTTCCGTCTTCTGAACCGGACCGGTTTTTTCAGCCACTTCCGGTCTAACCGGTTCACGCGCCTCACGCGCCTCATTTCCAGAGCCATCAGACGAGCTAACAGAATCCGGTTTCGAGCTCCGATCTTCGTACGGCGGCGGAGACGGCGGTTTGATCGGCGGCGGCGGAGGAGGAGGAGCGGCGATAGCGGTGGCGGTTGTTGCCGGTGGTGGCGGTGATTGCCACATGGAGCTGTTGAGCCAATCTGGAACTCGTTTGTTAACCATGGTTAGGGTTAGGGTTAGGGTTAGGGTTTGGTTTACACACAGTGAAGGTGTTTTTGTGTGTGTTTTGATCGTCGTCCTCGAGAAAGTGTGTGTCACGTGCTTAGGTGGTGTTATTGCTTGGACCAGTCACGTGACAATCATTCATTTGTAGTATGGTGGCAATAGATGATGAATAGAGTAGTGGTTATGTTAACCTATTCGAGTTCACGGGTTGACGCAACTTTTAGCTAAAAGCTACCCGTTTATTTAATGACTTAGATGAGTTGACATGTTTTTTTAATCAAACCCGGTATGTTTATTCTAAACGCAAACCCGTTTAGTTTTCAGTCAGGTTTGTGGTAGTTATCGTGTCGTGTCAAAAATTAGCATTTATATTTCTAGCATAAAACACAAATCAAGTTTTTCACGTGAAGAGCAAGTTTTTCACTCATATATATGTGGTCCAATTGGGTATTCGTGACCTTTTTTTTGGCTCTCTTTGATTAGGCACCCCGGTACATTATTTCTTATTTAAGTTATTTGGAGACAAAGATAGACCAAAGGGGATCTCATGAACTTCTCTTGTGTAGTGTGAAATATGTCAGATATATCAATTTATATCAGCAACGCACCTGGTCCTTTTTTTTTTTTTTTTTTTTTTTTTTTTTTTTTTTTTTTTTTTTTTTTTTAATCATTAACATCGTAGCTTTTAGTATCAGGCTTCCATTGTCTAAAAATAACAAGTTTTAACTAAGATGTACCTGTTCCAACCGAGGTATTCTCGTGATGGTTTATTATTTTTTCATAGTCATCCTCAAGTGTGTAGCTGATAAAGTTTAAACCTTAGACTTTTTATAAAAATGTTACTTGCCTTAGTTATTGTAGCCGAAAGATTCTTTATAATCAGAGTTTACTATATGACATTAGAAAGTGTGTGGTTAAATGTATATTTTTTTTAGGTAAAAGGATTATAATTGGGTATCCGTGACCTTTTTTTTGGCTCTCTTTGATTAGGCACCTCGTTACACTATTCCTTATTTAAGTTATGTGGAGACAAAGATATACCAAAGAGGATCTCATGAACTTCTCTTGTGTAGTGTGAAATATGTCAGATATATCAATTTTTTACAGCAATGCACTGGGTCCTATTTTTTTTATCATTAACATCGTAACTTTTAGTACGAGGCTTCCATTGTCTAAAAATAACAAGTTTTGACTAAGATGTACATGTTCTAACTGAGGTATTCGCGTGATGGTTTATAATTTTTTCATAGTCATCCTCAAGTGTGTACATAATAAAGTTTAAACATTAGACTTTTTGTAAAAATGTTAGTTGCCTTAGTTATTGTAGCCGAAAGATTCTTTATAATCAGAGTTTACTATGTGATATTTGAAAGTGTGTGGTTAAATGTATCCTTTTTTAGGTAAAGAGATTATACCCGGTTAAATGTATTTTACTAGTGGGAAATTTGTATTTTTTTAGGTAAAGGGATTATACCTAAAACTTTCTTAATTACTCAAATCTTAAAACTATTTCTTTCTAGAAAGTATAAATCATCACTATGATTGTCTTTATTATTATTATTATTATTATTATTATTATTATTATTATTATTTTGTTCTTTTGTTTCTTTTGCTATCTATGAATACTATGAACTGAAAAACTAATAAAAAGTAACGGTCACTCTTTTTTGCTACACCCACTCAGGTATGAACGAATCTTATTTACGCATAATACATTCCCAAGCGGATAGAACTGGAAAGAGCGTAAGAGAACGTTGAGAAGCCAATAAACCACCCTTCCGCACCATTCTTTTTTAATTTCCACAACCTTTGTGCAGCACAAAATCAAATAAGCAATCAAATAACGCAATTTACTCATGTCCATACTCACATGGCACACACTACCTGCATAAAAATTAACACCATAAGAATGGAAACAGCCTCTTTCTACAAATAAGAGCTGCGTACAGTTGATAAAATTATAGATCCAAGAGCGCACACACATGTACATGTACAAATGGTAAATAACAAAAGAAACGGCCTCAAGGACATTATTTACAGATTGAAGATCGTTTAGGAACATGATTTGCAAATTTTTTTTGTAGGCATTATTTGCATTTTTTGCAAAGTTTATAGACATTTTTTGCAGTTTACTCATATATATATAATTTAATTATTTGAATATATATGATATTATTAAAGCTTTGAGAGGATATATATATATATATATATATATATATATATATATATATATATATATATATATATATATATATATATATATATATATATGTAATTATGGTTTTAGGTTGGATATATATGCAATTATTGAGCTTTGTAAGGATATATATGCAATTCACCCTACCTAAAATTTAGGCTGTATTTGGCATGGGTTTATAGAGGCTTGGGATTTTAAAATAAACCAGCTATTAAAATAAGTCTCGTTTGTTATGGGGCTTATGGAAGGACTTATAAAATAAGTCAGATAAAGGGTATGTTTGGCGCACAAACTTATCAGAGCATGAGTTTTTTTTTAGAAAAATAAGCTATCAATAAAAACAAGTATCGTTTGGCCAACATAGCTTGAAAGAACATGTAAAAAAAATGTTAATAAATGAAATGCTAGTTGAAGCAGCATGTAAAAAAAAGCTCCAGCAACCCGCTCCAGCTCCTACTAGTGCCAAAAATACCCAAAAACTTTAGCCCATAAAAGAGGTTAAAAACTTTAGCTCAAGGCTTTTAAAAAATAAATTACTTATTTACACACAAAAATATCTAACATATACAAAAACTAATTTAATTATATCATTTTTAGTAATTTTTGTTATAATAAGCCATTTTACCCAACGAGTTTATAAAAACCCAAATTTTAATTTCGGAGCACCAACCTATTTCGATTTTCGCATAGCAGAGTATAAACGTGTAGACAAAGGCAAAAGAAAACACGTGTCACTCACTAGACGAAAGGGTGACAGAAACCCAGAAGAAGACAAAATTGAAAAGACTAAACAGTGAACTTGTACAAAACGCTTATATAGTTGCACATCCTTTTATCATAGAAACACATCCCTGTCTCATTCCCATTTCAAAACCCTCAAATGTGTTTTTGATTGTTGGAAAAAAAAAGGTACCCTTTTCATTTTATAAACTAATAAATATGTTTACAGAAAAAATGACTTTATAAAGTTTTTTTTATGCATGTTTTTTTAGGTGAATGATGAAGGAAGAAGATTTTACAAAGTTGATATTTTCATGGTCTATTCATGACAACATCAAGGTGGTCTCTTTATTTTCAACTTTTTTTTTACTTGTATGAAATTTCTTTTTTTATTTTATTTTTATTTTTTTATATATATTAAAAAAAAATATTGTTCGAGTTGTTTTTGTTCTTATATTATGTACTACAATGTGTAAACCCTTGTTTAATTAAAATAAAAAATAGAAATGATACAGTTTTTAAAAAAATTATTGTTGGAGTTTTTTTTTTTTTTTTTTTTTTTTTTTTTTTTTTAAAGGTTAACTGCTTATTTTTAAGCTGTTTTTGTTAAATAAGCTAATCCAGTCACTTATTCATGAACTCTTTATTTTTAATCTTAAGTGCTTATTTTTAAGCTGTTTTTTGTTAAATAAGCTAATCCAGTGACTTATTAATGAACTCTTTATTTTTAAGCTTAACTGCTTATTTATGTATATTGTTTTGTTGTTGTTGTTGTTATTACTTGTTTCTTGTTTGTATATGAACTTATTATTGGTGATATGAAATATTTTTGAGTTGGGAGGGTGTTTGTTTTAAAGCTGTTGTTTATCTTCTTAATATAGGTATTCAAGTGGTTTTTATAAAAAAAATAAAATAAATAAAGTGAGCTTAGTGGTTGTTTGGGATTTCGTATTTTCAAGTTATATTTAAGCTATATTTCAAAAGGTTATGTTAGGGGGTGTTTGTTTTAGCTTATTCCATGGACTTATAAACTTAAGCTTATAGATTATTTAAGCTCATAAGCCATAAAAAAATAGCTTATCAGTTTTTCAACAAGCTCATCTGATAAGCTTAGACAACACCTCCTAAAACTATTACTTGGTATTAGGGCTGTCATTCGGGTTGACCCGGCCAGCTTCGGGTCAACTCGGGTTCGGGGTCAACCCGCGTATTTTTACATTGTAGAGTGTTAGTTTAGCCGGGTTAGTCGGGTTCGGGTCGGTTTGAGGCTAAAAAAACATACCCGAACCCGACCTTGTTTATAACTCGGGTCGGGTCAGCCCGAATGACACCCCTACTTGGTATTGAGTATTTGGAATTGTTCATATAAGTGCTTTTTTTTACAAACAAAAACTGGTTATCTGCTTTTTTACACTAAAAGTATGGTACCGACTTATTTTTATGCTGATAAACACTTTAAGATAAGTAATCCGAAACACGCACATTTATGTTGAGAAATAGAAAAAAACATCAACATTGTTCTACTATTGCTGTATGAAACTAAAGTAAGTTTAGAGTGTGTTTAGGTTTTCTTTTGTTTTTATGCTTAAACTGCTTATTTTTCAAGCTGATAAGCAGTTTAGGCTATATAAGCAATCCAAGCACTTATTCCTGAACTGCTTATCTTTTAGTTGTATCAGAAGAATAAGCGGAATAAATAAGCAATCTGATACATACTCTTAAATTAATTTTTCTCTATTTTATTGAAGTTGAAGCTTAATTCATTTGACTTAGAAGTCAACGTTAATTTTGTTCAAGTTTTATGCTACTCTTCCGCTTTGGCGGGATTGGGTATGTTGTTGATGTTTTATGCTACTCTTCCGCAGTTGTTTGTGGTACCTTGACTTGTAACATGAGCTTTGTTAGGTTACTATCAAGTATTAACCTGTTTACTTCACAGTATTTTTGTTCGTACAAAGTTTCTTGTTGAATGTGTCAGTGTTAGCATCTGTACATGCATACAGAGTACAATTATGTGGCCATCTTTCTCTACAGATAAGCTTCTTAAAGCCTGGCTTATGCAAGACTTGTATTTTGAGCTGGTTTTAAGCTGTTTGATTGTCACTTTGATTGCATTTACCGTCTTACAATTTGCCAAGCAAGCTAATAGCTTAAGCCTAGCTTTAGGAATTATAGCCTGTGTATGGTAAATATTGTTTGGGGTTTGTGGTAACATGATGTTCCTATGGGTCGGGGCTTTAATGATTTTGTTGGAATATATGAATAATAATAAACATATAAACATCAAAGAGTACGCAGCGGAATAGATCAAATACAAATAATAAATTAACCGAATATAAATGGATGCGTACCTCTTTGTGATTTCTAGCAAGAATAAGAAACCAATGGAACAAGAACTATAAACCCTAATTGGGTTTAATGGTGGATCGACTAGGGTTAGTCGAATAGGGCAAATCACCTTGTTAGCAAAAGTATGCCAACACTTCGTTCTTGAACACACGTATTAGTAGCGTTTCAATAAGAAAAGCTAGGTTCTTAATTCACAAGCAATCCAAACATAATGTTTAGAAGATCGCGTAGGAACCCTAGAAGGGTGTAGTTGATCAACTAAACAAGAATGGTTTTGAGCTTAGAAATCTAGTAGGAACCCTATAAGGGTGTAGTTCGATTTCTAACTCAAGAGGAGAAAGAGAAGGAGATTTGGTTTGCAAGTGAACCAAGGGATGAATGAATGAATGAGAGGAGGTCTCATTATATAGCATTCAAGAAACTTGGAGCACAAGACACAAACCCTACACCCTAATGGGTTGGGTTTGGCCAAACATGGGTTTTACAAGCCCATTCCATGTTTTTCTTGAACTCTATTTTAAGTTCAGTCCTTCATCTTTCCTCCAACGATCATTTTGTGAATTTAATAATTATTCGTCACTAAAACAATAATTATTAATTAATTGAAACTCATACGTAAAGTGTGCAATCCCGAAGTCTCGAGTTCGAGTCCGGACATATTCATTAATTTTTATCCGTTAAAACTAACAGCTCCCACTCGGATATACATTAATGTAATAATGACAATGGTTAGTCTAGCATAACACGCCAATGTCCCCAGAACGATCACGAGTATGGTTTCCTGGAAAAAACCACCTTTGATGATTCATCATCATACTTATCCTTTTGATTCTAATACTATGTTAATATGGATATGGATCGAAGTCATTCCATAATTAACTAGTGTTTCTCGTTATTTATGATCAAGCAAGATTACCAATTCATCTGAACACATTCCAGATAGACCTTGGGCATGGCCATGCAAACATCTTGTTAATCCTACGAGTGGCCAAACAGTATTAAACTTCAAAACAAATTTGAAGGAACCAAATCCTGTATTGACTACAAGCATAACCTATGAACTTCGCATCACCTCTGAAAATAATCCTTATAACTACCAGTTACGGATAGCGTTAGATTATCTCACAGAAAATGAGCTACATCCATAGTAGTTACCTGGTATCTCAAGTCTGAGGATAAATATTCATGATTTACTCTAATGACAACATCCATAAGTACAATCATGTAGTTGGGATTTTGTCCTATATCCAATTTTTCCAGTATTGAATATCATGTGAATTTGGCGTGTCTACGCACCAATATAATTTATATATTATACCAAATCTCACATTTGTCTTAGTTCAATGATACTCCCATATCATTAATTGACAACGGACAATTTAGAATAACATAACATAAGTTATTCATGGATTAAACATGCAAATATAGGATACAATATTTATGAATAGAAATAAACATAACACAATACTTCATTTCATTCGAATAATTATTGTTTACAATCCTTTATCCATATACTAAATAGATCAATGCATGAAAATTCTTGTTAATGAATTTTGTCTCAAGTAATACCAATCATACTTGTTGACAATTTTGCCTCAAGTAATCATACTTGTTGACAAGGCATTATTCAACTAACTTTGATCTATCGGAATTTTGAGAATACTTATTTCAATAATGAAATTCTTGTATATGTGCATTCAAATAATTTGATATAACCACATAATACATCATAAAATGTGTATGACATCCTCAACATACAATTTATGATAATTAAACTTCCAAACCTTTAAAGTTTAAAGTATTCTTATTCTTGAACGTATAATGCAACTATGCTTTTCGTTAAGCATAACTAGTACACATGGCTATTAACAAGGATGAAATCCTTTCATGACTAGTATTGAGTGTCATCTCAATTTATATTAGCATCATTGTATACAAACAACAATATGCTATTTTCCGTAAACTTCAATGTGTAATGTTTTATTCCTTCCAAACTTTCAAGTTTGTTGGCTATGACAATTTTACAAATTGTTCATTTATAGAATCTAGAAATTGTTCCAGGCTAAGGATGTGATTCTATATCCAAATATATTCCTTTAGAATATTTATTACACAACTTATCTAATATCTTTCATTAGATATCAATGTTGTCAAATCATCTTTTATCAAAGCATGATATAACAACAACATGATGTACATGAAAAATTCTCGTGTCCAACTTAATTTCATTTATGTACTACATATCCATTTAAACTTTCTAAATGATATATCATGTTCTATTAGATCCATTTACCGCACATGTTTACATTAATAAACATATATTCAAGGTTGTACTTATTAAATCTTTCAAGTAAAGTTTCATTCCAAGTTATGACTTACCATTTAACTTATATAGAATGTTACTTCCTATATGTTATACAACATATATGATTTAAATAAGCAAACATAATACTCCCACTAGTTTTCAGAATTACTTAGGAGTTATCTTATTTTAAATTATAAATCAAAACATAGATTTAATATTTAAACATAAGATTTATCTCCTTGATGCATGCATCTATCCATACTTGGATTCTTGCATTTTGTATACTTTCAAAGATTAAATGAATTCATAAAACTCTTAATTACTCATCGTCCTCGCTTAAGTAATTATATAAGAAAGAGATTTTATAATCCATTGTCAAAGTTCATATTCATAAAATTGAGTATGACAATTACCATCTTTGTAATTTTAATGTGCTTAGGAAAAAGTATTCAATCATAGTTAATTACATAAGTATGATTAATAATCTTGTCATAAGACATACATTAAAATATGTATACAATTTTGTCCATATGTTTCTTTATGCAAAGATTTAAACCTCTAGGATTTTTTCTTCTCTTGCAGAAACTCATCTTCATTAAGATAAACCAAATTTTCAAAGTTGACTTATCTTTATGGACAGCATCTTAACATTCATAGTATGAGCAATTTACCATAATTAGTAAATGCGTCATTATGATTAACAGGCTTACATTGATCCTGTAATTCATAATTCTCAGCATATTAATTAAATATCTGATCCCTACGGATCTATGAATGAGAGTTTCATCATGTTGAGATTTAACCTTTACATTTCAAATCTCATCATGATTTTCACTAGTGTGGTTTTAGAAGATTATATATTTTGTAATTTTGATCTTTCAAGATCTAAACAAAACTCCCACTTGCCTTTTGTATTTTATAAATACTTTAGCAAGATGAGCAACACTAAATCGTTCTCATTTGGGATATTACAAAAATATTTTACAGTTCCTGACTCTTGTTTGTTAAAACTACTTATTAACAAAATCAGAACTTCATTTTAAGACTTTAATGTGATTCATCACATTCCATAATGTCTTATTTAATCTTCTAGGTTGGAGTCTTATTGAGTATATTCATTCATACTCAATTTTCTAACCTTGATAACTTTTGGAAGAAAAGAAGTCATATTTATCTTTTAATCAAACAATATAACAAGAGTTTGATTTTTCCTAATTGAACACACCACCAACTTGTGATGTTTCATTAGAATTAATATTGTGAGACAAACTAACAATATGTAAGATAAACTTATTCCCTTTGGCTTACCTATTTACCAACTAAGTCAACTTAATGGTACAATAGAATTTCCAAGCCAATTGCATGCTATATAACATAAGTACCTTTTGAACAAGTTACTTCATGTTCATGTCTTAAGAAGACATGAACTGTTATATTCCCACTTTACGTTGTACATCATTGATCAACTCAATGATTTCTTGTTTGAAACATAACAAGTTTAACGTCTTACTTTATTATAAGTCTTGTAATAGTTAAAAGACTTCATGTTTATAAGAAGATATAAACATAAATAACTAAAGTATTTGTGAACACCTCCACTTGGTTTCATATAGTAATTTCAAGTTAATTTACTACTTCATTTGCTTATGTCATTTTATGAATTATCCAATTTAAGAAACTGCAAACTCACATAATTCCATTACATCAGTTGATCTGCTAGTAATGACATCATGTAGTTTACCTTTCTATTGCAATCTAGGCAGGTTACACCCTGACGTAAATTGTAAATTCAAGTGTTTCTTTTAATTTGAATATCATAAGACATAAAAGTAGTCTTATAATCATGACACATGTTCTACATAAGATAATCTTACACATTAAATGTATAAGTCCTATTAGAACATTGATCTCTTACCTTGCAATTAAGAGAATCCTATAATCATATTTCTATGTATTGTTCCTTTGCACACAATAAACAATTCTCCCACTTGTGCATTGAACAATATCATGTAGTATATAAACAACACAACAAACGTTTGTTTATGTGATTCAATATGATTTGTGTCATAAGTAGATGTAGGACTACTTTGTCTTATCAGGAAACGCAAATGGCTATCCTAAGAACATGAGTGTCTACAATTTGAAAGTAATTATCTTGAAGATAATTTTGGGCTACTACACAGAAATTAATTCTTGTAGCTCCCACTGAATTAGAGAACATAACAATAACTCTATATTCAGTAAACAACACAAAGCTCCCACTGGACTTGACAACATTGTACGTGTTTCATAACCAGTGAAAACAATTTGCTTGTTTTTACTTTCCTACACATTTAGAAAAACCCATACGTAATAATTACTCAGGTTCTAAAATGTGTATTCTACTATGTTTATGATGGATTATCCATCAATGATATTAACTTGAAGAATTTGAGCATGCAGCTTCTTCCTTAATAGGCCTACCATCCCCATAATGGTATGTAGCACCTTTAAAGCACAACAACTAGATAAAATACTAGTTTTGCCTTTTACCAATTTTGCGGTAATCTGTCCAGCTTCTAATAACTCATATTTTCCATTTAACCAAATGCCTTGTTTGTTATAGAAGAATTCATTCACCAAATTAGAGTAATGAAATTTCTATGGAAAATAAGATGCGCTATATCCTTAAATATTAAGGATTGCTATGAGTTATATATTAGAATGTAGACAATTCTAATGTTCCTATCATACCTTTCTCAATCATGAAAAGGAATAGGATTGAGTCTTATTCTTTTCTCATGGAAAATAGACTTAGGATTGAGTCTTATTCTTTTCTTCCTATCATACCTTTCTCAATCATGAAAAGGAATAGGATTGAGTCTTATTTTTCTCTCATGGAAAATAGACTTTCTTACATTTCGGTAAATTTTTCTCAATCAAACATTATGTTTGAAAGCAGAATTATATCAATTTACCAATTTAAGACCAAACCACGTTTACGGCTTTAATGTTGCATTAATACGTTAAAAAGAATTACAAAATTCAATTTTAGTATTTTCGATAATTAAATTTTCAAGAAAATTAAATACCCATGGTTCATAAACATATAACCATTTTAATTTTACATTGAAAAACTAGGATCCAAATTGACATAAGTTCATCACATCAGTTGATCTGCTAGTGATGACGTTATTCAATAAGGTACGAGTCGAGCCTCAATTGCCAATATTCAATTGCAATTCCTAGAATCGATGGGATTTACATTAATTGCCAACCGCAGTTGCAATGTAAGCATGTTTTATCCCCATCTTCTTATGCCTTGAGTGATCAGTTCCCACTATCAACTCAATTAAGTTAACCAATTTAAGAAACAACAAACTTACATAATGACACCACACCAGTTGATCTGCTAGTGATGAAATCATGTAATTTGCCCCTCCATTGCAATCTAGCCAGGTTACGCCCTGACGTAGATCCAATTTTAGGTGTTTCCGTTTCATTGGATGGCATATAACTTAAATTTAAGGGTAGTAAATTTGATGTGTGTAATCAAATATATGTACAAAGATGTCATGCATTCATCTTGTAGCATATGTTTCATGTAAAAAAACTTTTACTCATTAGTTTCTTTACGAGCTTAAATCTCCAAACTTTTGATTGAGGCGTTGAGAAACTTACAACTTTGCCTTAAGTGCTTCGTAGTTATCATGGATGTTAGGTAAAGACTAAAATATGACTCACAGGCGAGCGGTAAGCCAGAATGGAGGCTCACTAAGGCCGCAATTTAATGCATAGCCATCCTTATACCCACTTTAATAGTTTGTCATAATTAGTTCCACCTTTCAACCACTTAATACAGTCGCGATCAATCAACCAAAAGTCCAAGATTTATTAAGTAAGCTCAAAACAAGATTTCACCATTATTAAGTCCGTTTAATATTTTATTGAAATTACCCTTTGTTACTATCATGTTAAAAACATATAAAACAAAAGTAATAAAATAAAATAAACAAACAACAACAATAATGGTCATGCAAATCAAAATCAATATAAAACACACTATTGATTAATACACGATTAATAGGGTCTTCCCTAATATTATAATTAATCAAATTTTAGTAATCTTTATACATAATATTTACTAAACAATTTATCAATTATAATAAAATCGCATAAATAAGCATGAAATCAATCAAATCATAATTCATAACAACACATGCATAGTGTGTCATGAATGCCCATATGCACATATTATACAAATAATCATGTCAATCAAGGATCGCAACCAAACGGCATATAACAATATCCATACACATAAATTACATGCAACCTAGGGTTTCTACAAGTTTTTATCACATAATTCATCAAACCCTAATTTCCTTTTTTTTAAATAAAAAAAAATCGACATTTATAAAAAAAAAAAAAAAAAAAAAAAAATCTAGGGTTTATGAAAAATATAAAAACATAAGAACACCAAGCATGTGATTAATCATACGATTCAATTTTTATGTGTTTCGGTAATTCATTATAATGTATTAACGGCTCTTGATGCCACTGTTGGAATATATGAATAATAATAAACATATAAACATCAAAGAGTACGCAGCGGAATAGATCAAATACAAATAATAAATTAACCGAATATAAATGGATGCGTACCTCTTTGTGATTTCTAGCAAGAATAAGAAACCAATGGAACAAGAACTATAAACCCTAATTGGGTTTAATGGTGGATCGACTAGGGTTAGTCGAATAGGGCAAATCACCTTGTTAGCAAAAGTATGCCAACACTTCGTTCTTGAACACACGTATTAGTAGCGTTTCAATAAGAAAAGCTAGGTTCTTAATTCACAAGCAATCCAAACATAATGTTTAGAAGATCGCGTAGGAACCCTAGAAGGGTGTAGTTGATCAACTAAACAAGAATGGTTTTGAGCTTAGAAATCTAGTAGGAACCCTATAAGGGTGTAGTTCGATTTCTAACTCAAGAGGAGAAAGAGAAGGAGATTTGGTTTGCAAGTGAACCAAGGGATGAATGAATGAATGAGAGGAGGTCTCATTATATAGCATTCAAGAAACTTGGAGCACAAGACACAAACCCTACACCCTAATGGGTTGGGTTTGGCCAAACATGGGTTTTACAAGCCCATTCCATGTTTTTCTTGAACTCTATTTTAAGTTCAGTCCTTCATCTTTCCTCCAACGATCATTTTGTGAATTTAATAATTATTCGTCACTAAAACAATAATTATTAATTAATTGAAACTCATACGTAAAGTGTGCAATCCCGAAGTCTCGAGTTCGAGTCCGGACATATTCATTAATTTTTATCCGTTAAAACTAACAGATTTTTCATCTGAATAGGAGGTAAAATTGCTCGGTTTCAACCTCTGCGATTAATTTGCTTTGGTTTTTTGACCTGTGATTTTGTTTACCTAAGTTGCAAGTGAATTTAATTTAGATTCAACTTTTGATTCCGGGTTGTGTTAATTGATTTTTCAATGCTGATGTTCTTCTGTGTTTATCCTAAAATTGAGATATGAAAATACGTCTTACACATTTATATTAATGTACGTCGACATGCTAGTTTCTGAATTTGCATTAATTTTTTGATTTGTTTCACTTGGCTGATTTTTGTTCTGTGTTGTGTGTTTATTGTTAGAGGTCTGATATTTGGAAGTTTATCTGTCACAATGATAGTGTTTATTCTAAAGTACACGATGGTTTTGATGTGTGACTTGCTTCTAGTCTCACACTGTTATTTGAATTTTAGCACCTAATGGCACAATCTTGATGGGTATTTTCTTTCTTACTTAGGATTAGTCTTGTGGGCCGTTGATTATGCTTATAGGTAGTTGAGGGGTTTGGGCAAGCTTTCATAGATATTTCCATTAATGAAAGTTGTTGATTGTGAGGGTATTTGGGCTTATTTGTATAAGTGCTTATCTGTTTATGTACATATTAAAGGGTTTGGCAAACACTGCTTATCTGCTTATTTAACGCTGAAGTTTGGCACTTATGCAATTTTAAGCCAATAATCACTTTATATGATATATGAAGTAATCCTAAAGAACCCCATTTGTGCTGGGGGAAAAAAACATGAACGTTGTTTAAATACTGCTGTATAAAACTGAGTCGGTGGTGTACTGTTTAGATAGTTTATACATTACATGAATCTTTTTGATGACTTGATGCATCATTTGTAGGTGGAAAAAGAGAAAGAATCACTTGATGATCTGGTTAACAGGAATAGTGTACTTTATGTAGATGCAAAATGGAAGGTATTTAAGTATTATTATTTTTTTTAACCACAATATGAAAAAGAGAAAGAATCACTTGATGATCTGTAACATGTTTTTCATATCTATTGGACTTTATGCCATCAGGTTCTCTTCAGTGATGCCTTTAGAAGATCATTTGGAATGCTTACATGTGATCGCTTGAAGAAATTGGTTTTAAATCTTTTATTGAGACTTTCTACTGGATGGCGGCCTAATAGAAGCTTAGGCTTGTGCCAAGAAAATTCCTCAAAAGGATTAAAACAATTTAATGTTGAAGGGTTGTATCTTATTTGTACACTTGACATCATCAAGGATATCCAATATGAACAAGTTTTGAAGGTTTGGGATATATTACCTTTTCAAGAGATTCCAAAATTGACAAAACGACTTGAGAACATTCTTTATGCATACACGGAAGAGTATATCAATCGTTGCACAGAAAATCGATTTGAGGGGTATGCTCATTTTCCAGTCTACTAATTTTGAAGTAGTGATTAGGATTTATACATACTCATTCCAATTTAATAATATTGCTGTTTTGTTTTAATGTTATTCAGGCATTTGGAAGTTCCTAGTTGTTGGCCGGTATCTCAAGTAATGACCCGCTTTCGTCATCTAGTCAGTGATGAAAGTCATAATGAAGTGAGTGTAAATCCTGGCGGTGGTAGAAATTATGTTGAAAACTCAAAGGTGAGTGAAAGCTTATTGCTGATGAAGTTCTACTTATTGTCGTATGAAGTGGTGTGCCATTTGCTATCTGGTAGACAAGTCGATCTACCCTTGCAAGTGACCGATGAACAGATGGATGTAATATTGTTTAGCAAAAGTTCATTTATAATTGGGCGATCAGGGACCGGGAAAACAACTATTTTGACTAGGAAGTTGTTACGAAACGAGCAGCGTGTCGTCAACGACTCTGTAGGGACTTATGCTGCAGAAAACAACCAACTTAGAGAGGCTGAGGTTGTTCACGATCCTGAAACTAACAAACCAACTGTTCTTCGCCAGCTTTTTGTGACTGTCAGCCCACAATTGTGTTATGCTGTTAAACAACATGTTTTCCACCTATCAAGGTGCGAAAATACTTGTTTATTTTATTTCATTTTATTTTTGCTACGAATATATCTTCTAACTTCCAGAATTAATATGTGTTTGACAGTAATTCAAGCAATGATTCATCAGCAGAGATCGGTCTTGACGACTCTGATATTACATCAGAGTTCAGTGATATCCAAGACACATTTATTGACATCCCTGGGAGTATATACCCTCTTGTTATCACATTTCATAAATTTTTAATGATGTTGGATGGCACATTGGGAAATTCGTTCTTTGAAAAATTTCTAGAGGCAAGAGAAGGTTTTAATGGTAACCGTATACGTTCAAGATCTGTTGCGTTGCAAACTTTCATAAGATTAAGGGAGGTTACCTTCGATAGGTTTTGTTCACTTTACTGGCCACACTTCAATTCACGTCTAACCAAAAAGTTTGATCCCTCAAGAGTGTTCACCGAGATTATCTCTCATATAAAAGGAGGCAGTGAAGGAAAGTTAAGCTTTGAGGGTTATTCTTTGTTGGCCAAAAGTCGTTCTTCCACTTTAACAGAACAAAAAAGAGAGATTATCTACACACTTTTTAAAGCCTATGAAAAGATGAAAACTGAGCGTGGGGAGTTTGATGTGGCTGATTTCGTGAATGACATTCATCAAAGGCTTAGAAATGGGAACTACAAAGGGGACCAAATAGATTTTGTTTATATCGATGAGGTGCAAGATCTTAGTATGAGGCAAATTTCTCTATTTAAATATATTTGCCAAAATGTCGATGAAGGCTTTGTTTTTGCGGGTGACACTGCACAGACCATTGCAAAAGGAATAGATTTCAGGTTTCAAGATATACGATCTTTGTTCTATAAAGAGTTCTTAAGCACCAGAAAATCTAGAAAAGAAGAAAAAGGTGTTGTGTCCGAGATAAAACAGATGAAACAGAATTTCAGAACGCATGCTGGTGTGCTCGATTTAGCTCAGAGTGTAATTGACATTTTATATTGTTACTTTGTGCACTCAATTGACAATTTAGAGCCTGAAACTAGCCTTATTTCTGGGGAAGCTCCTGTTTTTTTGGAGTCTTGTAATGATGAAAATGCAATCAGGACAATATTTGGTGGTAGTAAAAGTGGTGGAGAAATTGTGGGGTTTGGTGCTGAACAAGTTATATTGGTACGTGACGATCGTGCAAGAACTGAACTTATTGAATACGTTGGAAGACAAGCTCTTGTTCTCACTATATTGGAATGTAAGGGTCTTGAGTTTCAGGTCAGTTTCTTATTCTTTCTTTTACGAAGATATATAGTATCATTTTAGTGATCTCAAATTGTCAAAAATGTTTTCTAATGTTTGACTGCCCTATTTATTTTAGGATGTATTGCTTTACAACTTTTTTGGGACATCCCCTTTGAAAGACCAATGGAGAGTAATATATGGATACATGAAAAAACATAACTGGCTCGACGAGAAACTTCCACAGTCTTTCCCGACATTCGATGAAGCAAGACATAGTCTCTTGTGTTCTGAACTGAAACAATTGTATGTGGCCATAACTCGAACAAGACAAAGGCTATGGATTTGTGAGAACAAAGAGGAGCTCTCAAAACCGATGTTTGACTACTGGAAAAGGAAGGGACTCATTCAAATTCGGAAGCTGGATGACTCAATGGCACAGGCTATGCAGGTTGCAAGCAGCCCTCTGGAGTGGCAGGAACGTGGGAAAAAGGCCAGTTATTTTATTTCCGTATTTCTGCTTCTGTTATCTTATTATCTTATTTGACATGCTTTCATATTTGTGATGTTATTCCTATTTGGTTATAGTCTTATAGAATTAAAATAATATATGTTTAAAGATACTTGACACAGGCAACTCTTCCTAATACTTCCTCCATTCCCGAACCAACTTTTGTCCCGACATATACTTTAACTAAAAAAGTTAACTCGTGTTTAAATATATAAAATCTCTTTAAATAGGACATGTTGGTTATTGTGGATTAGATTCAAACTTGCTAACTTATAGTAAAAATATGAAAGGGTAAACAGGTTAACTTAAAATTTTAACACATTCCCATAAATTGAGTTAGAAGGTCGAATGATTTTCCAATGCTCAACAGGCCAAAAGTTTATATAGGTTGCGTGAACATACAAGAACTATAAATTTCAGTACTTATTCGTTCAACTTGTTTCTTCAGTTACTAATTCATTTTGTACATGATAAACGAGATATGTGCCACTGATTTCCTACGTAGTTTTGTATGATTATTTGAGTATCTTATTTGACACGCCTTCATGATGTTTATATGGTTTTCAGCTTTTTTATGAGAAAAATTTTGGGATGGCAGCATTTTGTTTTGAAAGAGCGGGAGACAAAATGTGGGAGAAGTTGGCGAAGGCTTGTGGGCTAAGAGCATCGGCTGATCAAATACGGGCAACACATCCTGAATCTTATTTTGATTATCTTAGAGAAGCAGCGAGAATGTTCGAGTCTATTGGGAAATTTGAGTCTGCTGCATCATCTTATTGTGATTTGGGGGAGTATGAAAGAGCCGGTAATATCTTTATTTAATCTTAAATACCTTTATACAAAAAAAAAAAAAAAAAAAAAAAAAAAAAAAAAAAAAAAAGATTCAACATTTGGACTGTTAATACTATCATTTTAACTAATAGGGAATGGGTTTCTGCAGGAAAAATCTATATGCATAAGTGTGGAAAGTTTGATGCAGCAGCGGAGTGTTTCACTCTAGCTGGGTGTTATAGTGAAGCCGCAGAAGCCTACGCCAAAGTAGATCAGTTCTCCAATTGTCAGATAGTTTGCAAAAGTGAGAAACAAGAATTAGAAGAATTTTTGGAGAATTGTGCTCTTGGTTACCATGAACTTTTGTTGTTGAAAGAAGAATCGGGTCATTTTCTTGAAGATGCTGAGTTGGCGAGGTCATCAGGCGCTCTTCTCAAAGAGGCTGATTTTCTGGAGAAGGTTGGAAAATTCAAGGAGGCTGCTCTTTTGTTACTTTGGTATGTGTTTATTAGCTCGTTATGGGGAGACGGAAACATAAGTTGGCCACTGAAGCAGTTTCCTCAAAAGGACGAACTCTTTAATAAAGTGAAGTTGCTTGCAAAAAGCGATTCTGGTGTTATGTATAATTTTGTTTGCAGCGAGCTTAAGATACTCTCTGATCAGCACAATAGTTTGCCTGAGCTGAAGGAAGATTTGTGCGTTTCTCGGAACTATAGGAGTCTAAGGGGTGAAATCTTGTTGATTAGGAAAATCTTAGATGAGCATCTTCAAATGAATTCGTCAAATTATGATTGGGAGGATAAATTACCCGTGGATATAGATAAGTTCTGTGAAGACAAGATATTTCAGAACCGAGTTTCTGTTAGAACTCTTGTTTTTTATTGGAATCTGTGGAAGAAGCATATTTTGGATATTTTAAGAAGTATTGAAAGTCTGGAAAATGAGGAACCATTTAAACCCTCGGGGCATGCTGATTTTTGTTTATATTATTTTGGGGTGAGGAAACAATTTCTAAAAGGAAACACGTTGTACTTGTCACTCAATAAGGATGCCGATTGGATAAGAAACACTTGTAACAAGGGTCTTCAGAGGGACGAGAAGCGTATACATTTTGATGGCAGGGAGATGGTGTCTGCTATTCGGTCTTATTGGCAGTCCGAATTACTTTCTGTGGGTATGAAGGTACTTGAAACTCTTGAGGCCCTCCATAAGTCAAAGTCAAACGGTTCTGCATTTCACCAAAGCACATCTCTCCTACACATTTTTGAGGTCTCCAAGTTTCTTTTAGACTTTGAGTGTCATAACCTCACAAATCCTTATAAAAAGAGATTGCAGTATTTCCTCGGGATTTCATTAAGTTACATTGATATTGTGATTCCATTAGACTGGCGGAAATCAGTCGATGAGGACTTGGTTTCCCTAAGGGAGACTGATCTTTCGGTGAACTTACTTGAGGAGATTATTCTTCAAACTGTTGACATCAAGGCTCTGGAAAGGGTGATTATAATATGTCTATGTTCAAGAGTATCGGTAGCAGTTTACAAGAATCTCTCTAATAAGCTAAAAAATAAAGATCGATGGAAATCATTTGTTGAGAAATTTAGGGATCGTGGGTTGAAAGATGTTTCTGTTGCTCGAGCACTTCAACTTGCTTTAGACAATAGCTTTGGAGCCACCTCCAGTTTCCTATCACTTCAGAGTTTCGGGTATCTATTGGACCGTCTTCTTTTAATGCAGTCTTTCTCTTCACGAAAATCTTACACAACAAGATCTTGTTTTGTTGGATCGTTTACACATATTCACTCTGCTTCAACTTTATCTGTCCAACAGTCTTCTTTGGATCTAAGTGTTATGATTAGAAGAATCGAGGATATCCTCAACTGTAGTAAATTTGGTATAGGAATGATTCAAAGATCAAAAATTGGAGCCTCTTATTATCCGCTTTTAGTATTAAAGATGGTTATGCTACTGTCCCTAATATGTCTGAGATTACCACAATATTCTCATTGTCTACTTCGGCATCTGTCAGGTCACGGCAATTATGCTTATTTTCTTCCAAAGAAGTTTGTATCTGCTCTTTTAAGGAAAAGTAAGAATGAAAAACTGAACTTGGATCCAGAAGTTGTTGCAGAAGCGTTTTCTAGCATAGATGATCCTTTGGTGGTTATAAGTTCCGAAGACGGTAGTCCCAAAATCAATGCTCCTTGTGCTATATTTGTTGACCTTAGAAAATCTAAAGAGGAGATAATGAGTGTACTGTTTCCAAGGAAAAATACACATAATGTCTCCACTTCTTCAAGTACTGTTAACACTGAGGGATCGTCTTCAGAAACACTACCAGATACTGTCATGGATATAAATCGTGTGAGACTGCGAATGAATTGGAAAGTTATAGAAGAAATATCTGAGGCTAGTAATGAGAAGACTGGAGTGGCACCGAACAAGTTACCTGCTGCAACTAGGATTATGGTAATGTACATCATTGTTTTTGTGTTGAATGATTTCTGTTAATCATATCGTCATTACTATAAGTTTGATTCCTTTTCATTTATCTGTTTTCTTTCCAGAATGATCTTGATATAAGCAGGGCCACATTCCTTCTTGCTGTTGCGGCTCATAGTTCTTGCCCTCCATACACATTTTCAAATTTCGAAAAATTTGTATTTGATGTAAATGAAGGTCTGAAGATGCTTTCATTTATGTTTGACACACGGTTAGACTTGCAATATCGTAAATTTTGTAGTAGTTTTTATTCTTTAAAACAAGTTAAACTGGAATCCGTATTAAGATTTTTTTTCCTGTTCCGATCTTTTTCAGTGTGCCAGAAGATTTGTATTCACGTGCATTGAATTCTTCAACTGTCAAGGATTTGAGAATTGTTGAGAACAATACTGCAATTTTTATCAAGGAGGCGCATGTTGTTGCGAATAATCATTCAATTATATGGAAGAATGTGAGAAGGATTGTGGATTTTTTGGAGAGTGCGAGGCATTTTGTAGATGGATTCTTCAGAAACATAGATATATTATTGAACCGTCATGTCACGAGTCAGGTAACAAAGGTTTTTGAAGAAACAGGTGATGAAGCTTCAGTGGTGTTAGAAAATCAAAGCGAATGTGAGAACGCTCAGGATGGTAACAACGAGAAAAGGAAAGGAAACAAGGGGAAGAAGAGTAACAAGAGCAGAGGTAAAAAGAAACATTACTGATCAAATAGGATGAATATCGTATCTTTCTCTTTTTTATGTATTCCAGAAAAAAAGTTACTTGATGAATTTTGTGTCCAAGATTAGTACGTTTTGAACTATGGCGATGTAAGAGTTCCGGTAGACCTTTTTAATAATGGTTATGATCAATCATCAAGACAACTTGCTAAGTAATGGGTGGTTCATTGAATCAAAGTTGGATCCTGTTTAGAAAACTTGCAAAAGTCTTATTTGGCATGTATAGCCTGCCATGACTCATGTTTTACATATATTAAGTAGTAACGAGACATAATTTTTTAGGTACCATAATCCTAGTCGATTGATATATTTCAATCGATGTTTAACTTTAATGGCTCAATGTAATCATCAATATTCGATATAAGTTCAACTTTTGCAAACTTCACCTCTTTGAGTTCTTTTTTACTTTGCAAGTAGTGTCATTTACACCAACTTTAGACACTACGACATGAAATAGCTCAAGTGCAAGTGATTTTTTTTTACATGTCAAAACATTAATCAAAGAAAATAATAATAATAATAAATAAATAAATACAAAATAAAAAAATAAAAGGCAAAAGATGATATAGGTGTGATGTGTGTATTGGTGGACATTATAGAGTGATAGTCAGAAACCTTTTACCATTAGGCCACCTTAAGGCCTTAAGCGGTTATAAACTTGAATATTGAAACATATTATACAACTTATTAATGCGCTAAGACATTAAATTAACACATATTGATACTTATATTAAAACACTTCATTACTTAAAAGTACAATAATGTATTCACACTGTACAACCAATTAAAATCATATCTATCCATTTCAATAAAACTAGGCTGTAAACGAACTGAACGTATAGTGCATATTTCATGAACCGTTTAGTAAAAATTTCGTTTATGTTCGTATATTTATTAAATAAACGATCATGAACAATATTTTACATTCGTTTAGTTAAATGAACGAACATGAACAAAAGTCGTGCCCGTTCATTTATGTTCGTGAACATCCGATTATGCGTTCGGTAACGTTCGTTTATATTCTTTATGTTCGTATATCATATCTTTTAATTTTATAATTTTAAAATTGGTTTGTTTAAACAAAAAACACTTATAAAACAATATGTTATACAGAATTCAATAAAGTTTATGTTTGTTTGTCTAGTTTCATTTATGTTCGATCGTTTATGTTTGTTTAGTGTTGGTTTAGTGTCTTAACTAATGGACATAAATGAAATAGCATAAACAACAACATGATAATCTTAAACGTTAGGGACAATGACAGTGAGCAGATCAACCTTCACCACCGTGTCAACCTTCACCACCGTGTCGACCAAGTCCATTTTAGCATTTAGGGTCAAAGTAGAATCATAAATAAACGACTCAGTGGGAAACCCCCAAGGTGTGTTTGGTAGAGAGAAAAGAAATAGGAGAAATGGAATTGGATTGAATTCTCTTGTTTGCTAGAGAGAAATAAAA
Organism: Artemisia argyi; assembly: GCA_030686995.1. NCBI lineage: Eukaryota > Viridiplantae > Streptophyta > Magnoliopsida > Asterales > Asteraceae > Artemisia > Artemisia argyi. Next base: position 21,359,890 of record CM060684.1, read on the forward strand.
AAGTGGATAATTGAAGGGAAATTGATGGAGAGTTGGAGAGAAATGGTAGTGTAATTTGGTTAATCTCTATTTCCATCATTTTGGTGGAGAATTTAGACAAAATTTTATACTGATTTCTATTCTCTACTTCATTTCATTTCTCTGAAATTCTCTCTACTAAACGTGCCCTCAATTCCTAGCTTTCTCATTTCTCCTGTCAAGGCTTATATAAGATGGAGAGAATTGCAAAAATCGTCCCTAAAGTTTGGCCAAATTGCATGTTTCGTCCCTGAAGTTTGGAAAGTGCAAGGATCGTCCCTGTGGGAAACTTATGGGGCAAAAATCGTCCCTGACCTACTTCAAATGACTAAAATACCCCTGCCAAACTTTAGGGACGATTTTTGCAACTCTCTTTTTCAGATTCTTACTCAAATGGTCCCTGTGCTTCGCTAGGCATTACAAATTTAGTCCTAACATTTTTTTTAATTTATTTATTTAACTATTAATATTAGTATTATTTTTTTTATACGATTTCGTCCGTTTTTGTCCGTTTTTCTTTCGTTTTTGTCCGTTTTTCTTACGTTTTTGTCCGTTTTTCTCACGTTTTTTTCGTTTTTGTTCGTTTTTCTTACGTTTTTGTCCGTTTTTCTCACGTTTTTTTTTCGTTTTCATACGTTTTTGTCCGTTTTTCTTACGTTTTTTTCCGCTTTCATACGTTTTTATTCGTTTTTCTTACGTTTTTGTCCGTTCTTGTTACGTTTTTTTTCGTTTTCATACGTTTTTGTCCGTTTTTCTCACGCTTTTGTCCGTTTTCATATGTTTTTGTCAGTTTTTCTTACGTTTTTATCAGTTCTTCTTACGTTTTTCCGCTTTCATACATTTTTGTTCGTTTTTCTTACGTTTTTGTCCGTTCTTGTTACATTTTTTTCGTTTTCATACATTTTTGTCCATTTTTCTTACGTTTTTTTCCGTTTTCATACGTTTTTCTCCGTTGTTTTTACGTTTTCAAAAAAAAAATTCTACAACTTTTTAAAAAAATCGAATAAATATCTTTTAGAAAAAATATTTTAAAAAAATATTTTTTAGAAGAAATATTTAAAAAAAAAATTTAGAAAAATTTTAGAATTATTTAATTTTTTTTTCGAAAACATGTTTTTTGAAATTTTAAAATTCAAAAACATTTTTTCAAATTTTTTTTCGGAAACCTTTTTTTATTTTATTTTTCTAAATTTTTTTTTTAAATTTTTTTTGGAATTTTTTTTGTTTGTGATGGACAGTGTAAACACAGACTAAAAAGTGGAAAAATGGAAGAAAAACGTATGAAAATGGAAAAAACGTAAGAAAAACTGATAAAAACGTATGAAAACGAAAAAAAAAACGTGAGAAAAACGGACAAAGACGTAAGAAAAACGTATGAAAACGAAAAAAAGTGAGAAAAACGGACAAAAACGTATAAAAACGAAAAAAACGTAACAAGAACGGACAAAAACGTAAGAAAAACGAACAAAAACGTATGAAAACGGAAAAAAAGTGAGAAAAACGGACAAAAACGTAAGAGAAACGAACAAAAACGTATGAAAGCGGAAAAAACGTAAGAAAAACGGACAAAAACGTATGAAAACGAAAAAAATGTGAGAAAAACGGACAAAAAAGTAAGAAAAACGAACAAAAACTTATGAAAACGGAAAAAAAGTGAGAAAAACGGACAAAAACGAAGTAAAACGGACAAAAAAGTATGAAAACGAAAAAACGTGGGAAAAACGGACAAAAACGTATGAAAAACGGACAAAAACGAAAGAAAAACGGACAAAAACGAACGAAATCGTATAAAAAAAAAAATACTAATATTAATAGTTAAATAAATTAATTAAAAAAAAGTTAGGACTAAATTTGTGATGCCCAGCGAAGCACAGGGACCATTTGAGTAAGAATATGAAAAAGAGATAATTGCAAAAATCGTCCCTAAAGTTTGGCAGGGGTATTTTAGTCATTTGAAGTAGACCAGGAACGATTTTTGCCCCAAAAGTTTCCCACAGGGACGATCCTTGCACTTTCGAAAGTTCAGGGACGAAACGTGCAATTTGGCCATACTTTAGGGACGATTTTTGCAATTCCCTCTATAAGATGGCAAAAGTTCAATATATATATATATATATATATATATATATATATATATATATATATATATATATATATATATATATATATATATATATATATATATATATATATATGGGAATATATTAGCTACAATTTATTGTAGCTAATTGGCTACAATTTTAAGGTATAAAATGTGGGTCCCTGATTTTTTTGTGAGTCTTGATTCTTTTCTGTGTGTCCCTGATTAATTGCTAGTGTAATTTTTGTGAAGGATTGTAGCCAATTAGCCACAAAAATTGTAGCCAATATATATATATATATATATATATATATATATATATATATATATATATATATATATATATATATATATATATATATATATATATATATAATCATGAACATTTATTTTTTGATTAAAAAAAATAAAAATAAATAAACTTTCACCTTTTTTTTAAAAATTAAATATCTCGCAAACCGTAATCGTTATGCGAAAAAAATCATACCATCCCGACGAGAATTAAATTATTATCTATAGATATGTACATCTATTTACTTTCAACGGATTTTTTTTCCACCTAGAAAAATCACATGTGATTTTTCTGATTTTTACAAATCATATGTGATTTTTCTGGGCGGAATTTTTGAAAAAAAAAATCGTCGAAAGTATAGAGAAGTGCATATTTATAGATATATAATTTAATTCTCGTTGCGATAATGTATTTTTTGTTGCTTGAGATTTACTGTTTGCAAGATATATTGTTTTAAAAAAAATGTGAAAAATGAATTTTTATTAATTTTGATTAAAAAAAATGATGGCTAAGATTAATTTATTGGATCTATGACAAATATGAAATTTGTATTGATCTCAACTCTAAATCTATATAAGATATGGGGCTAAATGCATTAAAATGTAATTTAATTGCCACTTTTTATAATAGTTTTGTCTCGTAATCTATTTTTTTTATGCATGTAGCATATTTTTAAATTCGGTATTTTTGGTGCATTTTGTGACCAGTTATGTGTATTATTTAACCATTATACCCTTCGGTTTATGCACGCCTATTTAGTCAGGGGAAGGGTAAATCGGTTGAATAATACACACAACTAGTCACAAGATACATCAAAATGATAAAATTCAAAAATATGCCACATATATCTTTAAAAAAAAATGACTATACAAAATTATAAAATATGGTAAGTTACACTTTCGTGAAGCTAGCTCTGAAATATTTGGGTATAATAAAATTTCATTTGCAAGATAATGGGCTTAAAGATAAAGAGCCCACTAAGCCCAAATATAAAATATGTCAAAAAAACTTTTTGTCTACTCGTGATCATCTACAAACTCGATAGTCGATTTCACACACTTCTAAGATTAAGTTAACTGGCAATTGGGCTATGTTGATTATAAAATCGTTTTATATATGCAAGAAAGAAAACATTGATCTGGTAATGTATAAGATTATTTTTGATATCATATAAGATTAAAGTTATTGCGTACATATAAGTATCTTTAAGGGTTTGTTACATGCATAACAAACATTTGTTTGACCATTCTTGACTAGTAGTGATATTCACATCGAGTTATTTTAGAGCTGTGCTCGATGCTTGTTTAGCTTTATGAGATCGAGATTTTAAAATCGTACGAGTCTACAAGCAAGACTGTGATTTTTTATGAGCTTGCATACAACTGTATGTATGTAGGCATAGAAAACATGGCACATGATGTTTTCGAGACGGAATAACTTTATGCCAAACCAATATACCCTTCATTCGTTTGTGATGATTATAAGGCCATACTATTCTCACCTATGTGACCATGCTGAAAACAAAGCGTAATCATAAAATGATACTCCACTCAAAGCTTTCATAATAGCTTTAAAAGTATAAATCACATTTTTCTTAGAAATTATAGCCAAATATGTTGATTGAATTGATTTTCTTTAGTTAACTTGATAAAAAATGTATTGATCTTACACTTTCTTATAGTAGTTAACTTGATAAAAACTATAAAAAAAAAGTTAGGATTTTATATAAAGTTTCTGACTTGCAAGACTCAAATGTTTCTATAACAAAACGTTACAAACAAATCAAATATGTCAAATCTAACAAGACATAAACTTTTTCATCAGTTGACCATTCGATATGGATCTTGAACACGATATCAGATGACAACGTCGTACAACTATTTTAACCCAAACCCGTTTTGACGGATTACCTACCCATTTTCACAAACGTACTTTAAATGTTTTGAACACGGATGACATTGGATATCACTTTACGAATATGTCGGCTATGATTTTAAATACAATTTGTAGGCCCAGTTTCCTTGTTCTTTAACTCCTGTGAATTTCCATTTCCGTAAGTCCTTTTAAGTTTTAATCCAAAAGGAACTGACCATGGGTGTCAATTTTGACCCATTTTGGTATATATGGGTCTAACTGGATAATGTTTTATATCTAACAGGTTAAGCCGACTATAACGAAAATATAGCATATGGCCATATGGGTCAAGCGGGTCAAACGGGTTACATTGTCATCCAAGAGGCATTTATTTGCATAATACCTTTTTCGACTGCTAGACTGATAAATTATTTTCCAAAAAAAAAAAAAAAAAAAAAAAAAAGACTGATAAATTATTTTCTAATAATATAGTTTATAACAAAATTTATCACCCAATTCAATAGTATAAATAAAGAAAAAAAAGAAATAAGTGTCTGTAGTCACGTCCTTCTCACCCGTGCTAACACTTATGACCCGTTGCCCAACCCGCCAGTCTTATCACTACTATCAATACCAAAGTTTACAAAGTTCTATTTTATTGCTTTTCAGTGGTGATCATACATGTACTTAAACCCTGAAAAACCCAAATGAAGTACATACAGTTTTCCATGTACGTATTTGAGTGATAATCTTCTAAAACTTGAAGTAAACACAGTTGTACAGTGTGCATTTTTCTGATGCAATTGAACATCGACTGTCAAATACGGAGTAATTACTTAGACATTGTTTACCAGTTTATTTCTTTAATCATCTAGAATGATCTTGAAGCACTCTATGTTGAAACTAACTGCTAAGTGTTGGCTTCACGCTTGTATCGCGCTTTACTGGCTTTTAATCCAGGTACACAAACTAACTGCTTCTGATTTTTGGTACCCATTTTGACCCATACTCATTTTGTAATGTTACTCTATCCGCTCATTTTGACTAGTTTTTTTATGCGGTGTCTTCACAGATCTTTTTCATAAATTGAGCCTAGTTTTAGATTACAAGAGTTACTTCTTCACAAAAAATTTTAATGACTTGATTAATTACATGACAGGCGAAATTGTCACCAACTGATTTCAACCATCTTAACTACTTCCCGAGGAACAACGACTACAAGAAGTGTATACATACATCAAAATCATAATATAAAGGAGCAATATAAGCTAACAGGCATCATCACATGGTAAAAGACCATTTTTACCCAAAAAAGAACTACTCAAACATTTCAAACTGAACATGATCAAAATATATATACAAAACTTTACAAACAAATCAAATACTATTCAATGTAACAAAACATCAAACTCTCTAATCAGTAGACCGGTTGATACGGATCTCAAACCCGCTATCAGACGAAGTCTTACAACTATCGATCATACTTTCAGTTTCATCATCCGAACACGACACAAGATCCTTAACACTCATAGACATACTAGCCGAAAAACTCACTTTAGGTTTCACCACAGGCACATTCATTACCTCCGCCTCGTTATTCAGTATTTGCAAAACTCGTCTCATCGATGGCCTCATTTCACTTAGCGGGTTCACACAACTTAACCCGACCATCAAAAGCCTCTCACCTTCCACCTCGTCAAACACCCCGTTTAGTCGAGCATCAATCGAGTCCAGAACCTTTCCACTTGAGTATAAACCCCAAACCCAATCAACCAAGTTAACCATATTCTGACTTTCGGGCTCTTTCTCGATAGGTCTTCGACCGCAACAAATTTCAAGTACAACGACCCCATAGCTATAGACATCGGTTTTTTCATTAGCCTTTCCACAATGTAGATACTCGGGTGCTAAATAGCCTGCTGTTCCAGCTGTTAAAGTCGAGATAGGACTCTTATCATGATCAATCAACTTAGCTAGCCCAAAATCCCCTAACCGAGCATTAAAATTTGCATCTAACATCACATTACTCGACTTTATATCGCAATGAATCACCAACTTATCACATTCTTGATGCAAATAAGCCAAAACCGAAGCTAAACCTATTGCTATTTTATATCGATGTGACCACTTCAAAAAGCCCCAGTGATCAGGATCTTGATACAACACTTTATCAATACTTCCATAAGGCATTAACTCGTAAACAAGCAACAACTCCCCTTTTTCGACACACCAGCCTAGCAACTGAACAAGGTTCTTATGTCTCAAACCCGCGATAACCGACAACTCTGACAAAAACTCGTTTTTCGCTTCACTAGACTGTTTAGACCGTTTCACAGCTGCTGTCGTGCCTGATGATACTAAAAACGCTTTGTAAACTGTCCCAAACGATCCATGACCTATAACTCGACTCGGATGGAAGTCATTCGTCGCGATTTTTATCTCTCGATACCTATACTGCCTCGGCTTTCTTTTAAACTCGTTTTTTATGACCATGTCGTTTTTTATCTCTCGCCATCTTTTAACCGAAACGTACCCAAAAAGTACTAATCCCGCGAAAACAAAAACTGGACCACCTATTTCAAACCCGAACCCGATCTTTTTACTATACTTTCTATAACTCGAGTTTCTATCAAGAACACGAACCTGAACCGTGTGATCACTAACATTATGCGGGTCACGCGGATTAAATCTTTTAAGCCCAAAAGACTGAAACCCCCAACTTTCAACCAAATGCGTCTCGGTACTCCCTTGACTCGACCCCGAAAACCCCAAATACATAAACTCTTGAAAATAACTCGAAAAATCGACACTCGTATTCAAAACCGGGTTCTCGGGTCGAACCGGGTCCCGACTCAAATACACTTTCAAATTCCTCAAATCATGACAATACTCTACCCAAGAACTAAACTACCCCCCTTTTTTCAAATCGATCCCGACCGTTGACAAGTCAACGGTCGCGACCGAGTCCAAACTATCAATATCCAACCCAACATGATTATCATTCGGGTCATTAAAATGCGGGTCAAGTCGGGTATCATATTCCACCGCAATAAACTTGTTCTTGGTCAACTCTGAAGCGTTGACCAAGCCCAAAAACCCGTCAGGCGACCCGAGCGTGTCGTTTTCAGGGCTTAAGAAAAACGCCACGCCCCCGCCTGACACGGGTTTCCCGGGCTTTACCACAAAAGTAAAGTTGGTCACAAAAGAAGTGGTCGAATTAGTCCTATTGTCCGAAAAACGTATCGGGGTGTTCAAAACAAGTGTCCCGGAAGACGAAATGGGCGTATCGGAGTCACGGCTTAGCGTCGCAATGCCGTTGCGTAAAAACGAGTCTCCGAGAAAAGTGAGGTTTTGGGAAGGGAGAGTTTGGAAGAGGAAAGAGGTGTTGCGTGGGTGTGAGTTAGTTGGGGTTGTTAAGAAGGTTGTTATGGTGATTATTATTGTTATTATGAAGGTTAAGTCTGTTGATGGTTTCATTGTGATGGTGGTTTATGGTGGTTGAATGTGGTGGTTAAAACAGTTGGAAATGGCGGGAAAAATGGGTTTGTAAAGATATGATAGAACAATGATATATTATTGGTTTGAATGTGGTTTAGTATATATTTTCTTTTGTTTATTTTAGTACTTATTAAGTTATTATAGAATGTTGAAATAAAAGAGAAAAATAGCACCCGCGCGTTGCTGCGGGTTTGATATATACGTTTTTTTTTTCGACGTAATTTTATTACTTATGCATGGCTTCTTGATAGATTGTTTTTGAATGTCGTGAGGCACTTTTTTGTTTGTGGTTGATAGCTTGTTTTTGAATGTAGTGAGGCACTTTTTTGTTTGTGCATAAAAAGGAAAGTATTATTTACTAACGGCAAACATGGCAGATGTTCTCAAACATTCAGAAGCATTGTTTCGCTATATAAAATGATTAACTACAGATAGTAACAACCCAGTTTAGTTCGATTTTCGTTTTAGGCAGTGTATGATTTCACCCAAAACAACTACATACTTCAGATTTCATCATAGTATTAATGTTGCAGGTCTGATGTATGTATAAACATTTACCTGCCAATCATTCTTTGTAATTAACCAAATCCATAGGAACCACAACTCCGTCACCATTGGCGGTTGTATGCTCACTTGCATTCTCTATGATAAACAAAACCACGAATGTGGACTTAGGAACATGAAAGTTTAATAGCGCACGTTCATGCCTTCTTGTAACAGTAACAATTGCTAGTGTATTAGTCAGCTAACGTGTAATACGTGTAATGTTTAGAAAATGGTGGATATTGAATCTTTACTGCGCAAGTATTCAACTATCTATGAATGTGGCCGCTGAATGTGGCCACCCATTATTTGTAGGCAAACTATCACGCCCATCCCGCATAGGTTGGCCTGCACGTAACAAAACAGCTAAATGTCAAAAGGCCAAATCACGTACATCAACGGCTGCATCCTCAAATATAAAAACATGACATCTTAGATATTTTTAAGGCAACTGAGTTATCGTTGGAATGATTAAAAAAAACAACAAATCACTACATATTCACATCGCACAACTTAATAATATTCAAATGTAAAGGTTGGCTTACCAGACGATGACGTTTACGGCCGTTTATTTCTCGCGTGCAAATGATCCGATAAATTCTGCAATTGAGACATACTGAAAATAAACAATACTACACATAAATAAAACATGAAAGAGCAAACCCCTAATTTTTCTTAAATAAAACGGATGTTTAACTCCATACCTGAATTTCCAGGTCTCGGGCACTTAACCTCTGTCGGTTTTAGATCGACAACATGCATACACATCAAGTGAAGAAGAGATGGTACTTCAAGAAAGGCTTAGAAGGTCTAACTTCCGATTGAAACAACCACTGTTAAATCACCTACCCATTGCATAAAAAATATTGTAGTTTTTAAGAGAATTAGTTTTGCAATTCAAAAAGGGCTAGCAGCGCAGCTTGTTACTCGCTTGCCTTCCACCACTATGTAATTTCATTTCAATGGTAAATAATATCAGCTTGATATTGTAGCTTACTTGGTAATTTTTGTATCTAAGAAAATAATTTGTTGAGACAATCGTATGCGGATGGATAGAGCTTTGGATGACGACTCGCGTCGTGATAAGTATATTATAATGCAATTAGCACCACGCAAGTTGTCATCCATACCCCTATCAATTTGCATACGATTATCCTTATATTTATTCATAATCGTGCAAAACTGCACCACCAAAAAAGTACATTGCTAATACAACTTAAATGAGCAGCCTCCATACCTATGGACGCACGACATTGGATAGTAGTTGCACAACAATTTAAATGAGCAGCCTCCATACTAGATGCAAAAACTTGAGTATCTTTAGCTGTAATAACAACATAGAATAAATTAGTGCAGTTGCATATGGTTGATCCGAATTGAAAACGAAGGGCTAACCATGAAGCATACGATCTTGGTCTGATGCTTGTTCCCTTTGCCGAGTGGCTCAATGATTTCGTGGCACGCTGGTATGTGGGAACACAAAATTCTTCTCCCATGTTTCGTTGACATCTGTAACAACACATTCCAAAGAATTAGTAAGACCCAAAACATCATTCACAGCTAATACCAACAATGTAAAAGAAGCTCTAAAGGTATATTACCTTGATACCTGTTGCTTTTAGTTGCAAAATATTTTCACTATTTCAAAATATGGTACTAAACGTTTTCGAGTAATTATCTTTTCCCCAAACTTAATGTGCAACTTATCGCATCATACAAAATTGATTCAATCTCATACTACCATTATTAAACTTAGCTAAATCATTTCCATAAGATATACACTAACTGTAACAAATCATCTATTCTACCATAAAAGTAACACAAATAACTAACATACGGTACCTACTTACTACCCACTATAAAAACAACTAACACCCAAATTCTAAACTGAATAGTCCGAGATTTTTATACCGATTTGCTAATGACTTGTCAGTTGAGTTACCTCCCTCGCTCATCCAAAACATCATTCACAGCTAATACCAACATATCGTTTTTGATGCATATAAGATTTTTACGTCGATATGTTTATAACAATTAATGCAATATGCATGAAGCTTATACATGTATGAAAAAAAAAATCGTATTTAAAGGGCCTACTTAGATATTGTTGCAAAGGGCCACAAAAATCCACTAGACGACCCTGGCGGTGGGCCTCATAACCAACCAAATAACATAAATGACTTTCAAAGACATAGATTTATACCCATACATCTTAACCAAACGGGCCAGTCTTAAGAAGTTTGTTAGCTTAAAAGTTACTTCATAACATTAAAATTACATTAATGTTGATCGAGTTAATGTAGTCTCGAAATTAAACATTCGGTAACAAAAGTTGAAAGAAGGGAATGTGTTTAGGTTTTGGTCCACATTGATGGCTGAACAAATGGGAATTGAGTGACACATTCAAAAAATTGATTGAAACACTCAATTTACAAACAGTTAAAACATTTTATATTTGAAGTGCAACTGTTAAACATAGTAGATTTAAGCTTTCCACTGTATTTAATTGCTTCTTTTTAGATTATTTAGAAGTTAAAGCTAGAAATACTATATTCAAAATGGTTAGAACGAGGAACCAGCTTTTTTGATTATTTAGAAATGAAAACTAAAAATACTCTATTTACTATACGTGGATACTGGATAATCATTACCTAGAAAGCTCGTAAATGGATGTTGTCTTTTAAAATGGTTAGAACGAGGAACTAGTGTTCGAGGGTTGCAGCGGGGTTTAAAGCATTACTTCATCTTTAACGAACAAACTCAAAAAACTACGAGGCATAATTTAGTAAATAAATAATAATTAATCAATTTTAGAAAAGAGTTTTCTTTTGCACCGTTTATCAAATAATGATAACTATTAACAATTGCCTACTTGTGATAGTTAGATAAGGTGATTTGTAGTTAATACAACCTCTGTCTAAACATGACTCGTTATTAAATAGGTTAGACGAGCAGACATGTCTTTTACTCAAACGTGTTTAGCTTCATGTCGGGTTCGTGTTAGTTATCATGTCGTATTGAAAATTGACACCCCCTATTTCTAGTATGTTTATTTAAAACAAGGATCAAAATTTTCGCGTGAAGAGTAATTTTTAACTCAGATATATGTGGTTCAATTGGGTATATTGTGACTATTTTTGGCTCTCTTTTCTTAGGCACCCTATTACCATATTCCTTATTTAAGTTATGCATATACAAAGATGTTAGTTACCGTGCAATTAGGCCATTTGTTGGTATCTGTTTAGTGTTTTGCTACTTTGTTAAAGCAATATTGTTAGTTGCCTTAGTTATTGTTCTTGCCGAATGGTTAAAGATTCTGTATAATCAAAGTTTATTGTACGAAACTAGAAAGTGTGTAGTTAAAATGTATCTTAGTAGTTGGAAATTTGTATATTTCTAACTTTACAAGCCATGGGAAACCTTAGCTCTTGTACTTGTGATGAGCCCGCAATCAATTTGTTAGTCATTTCTTAGTAAATTTTATAAATGTTAAGTAAGACAAGTACAGCTTTGAGTTAATGTAGTCTCGAAATTAAACGTTTGGTAACAGAAGTTGAAAAGAGGAAATGTGTCCCACATCGATGGGTGAGCAAATACAAAAGTAGTTTATAAGTAAGATTAAGAAGGTTTTGAATAATGACAATTGTACGTGTTTAATTGTTAATTTTTCCGATTATTTAAAGATAAAAAATTATAAATACCGAGTATATTTTGGTTTATTTTTTTGCTTATTTAAAGATAAAAATTCAAACTACTCTATTTACTATCCATGGAATGATTTTCGGACGGAAAGAGTAACATTTTGAGAATTGAGAGATAAAACATTCACCGATTAACTAAATGAACCATTAGTTTTATTAGACACTCATAACACAACCACATCTAAGTATAGGTGTATCGTGTTGCGTCGACAGAGCTTCATAGCCAGGCAAGACCAAAAACCACACCTAGTCTCGATAGTCAACGCAACAATTGTCCTTACCATCTCATGTTTAAACTTTCTATGCTATAAAAGAAAATGTTGAGATAACAAACAAGTAGGCTAAATATAAGGGTGATAATAATGGAATAATCATTTGAGAACCAAAAAGGAGCTAAGTCAAATGTGACATTTGTTAAAAATTTGGTAAGGGTTGTAATGATAATCTTGGATATCTTTCCAAGTTATTGTTTGGAAATTACTCTCTTTATTATTTTGACTGAATTTAAAAACAAAGTCTTTCTAATCAGATCTTACTAATGATATTAGAAAGTGTGTAGTAAATGACTAAATGTATCTTAGTAAGGGTAAATTTGTATATTTCTAACTTCACGGGCCATGAAAAACATTTGCTCTTGTACTTGTGATAGTCCAACAATCAATTTGTTAATCATTTCTTAGTGATGTTAATTGAGGTAAGACAAGTACAATGTTAAGTTAATGTAGTCTCAAAATTAAACATTTCAGTAACATAAATTGAAAGAAGGAAATGTGTTTAGGTTTTGTCCCACATTGATGGCTACGCAAATACAGAATTGGTTTATAAGGAAGACTAATAGGCTGGGTTTCAAATATCAAGTTTGAAAATGTAATGATTTAAGATTTTTGTTGTGTTCTTGTTGATATTTTGGAGGGTAAATTATATAAAAAAAAAATATTATATTTGTCACCGTTTCATCCTCCGGGTAGCGAACAATTTTTTTTACTTTTGAGAGTAATTTTCTTTCAAATTCATCCTCTTTAAGGTATTTTGTGACATTTTCGCCCTTCGGGGAAAAAAAATTCTATTAGCTAAGAGGGGCAAAAATGTCAAGAAATTTCGCAAAATACCCTAAAGAGGATAAATTTGAAAGAAAATTATCCTCAAAAGTAAAAAGAAAAAAAAATATTGTTCGCTACCAGGAAGATGAAACAGTGATAAGTATAATACTCTTTTTTTTTTTTTTTTTTTTTTTTTAAATTGCCCTATTTATGATTGTTTAAATTTAAAAAATTAAAAATACTTATTACTTTTATTTTAAAAAGAGATAATTACATAAATCGTCACTGTGGTTTGTCCATTTTTTCACATTTAGTCACTGAACTTTTTTTTTACATAAATGATCACTGAAGTTTCAAATCGTTACAATTTCAGTCATTAAGATTTCAATTTCGTTACATAAATGGTCACTGTGGTTTGAAACCTTAGTGACCATTTATGTAACAAAATGGACTGAATTTGTAACGATTTGAAACTTCAGTGACTATTTATGTCAAAAAAAAAATTCAGTGACTAAATGTGAAAAAATGGACAAACCACAGTTAGCATTTATGTAATTAACTCTTTTAAAAATGGTTAGAATGAGGAAGTAGTGCTCGTGAGTTGCACAGCTGAGTTTAAAGCATTACACCTCATATAACATAACAAACACACAAATACGAGGCATAACTAATGAAAAGAATTACAATATCAACTAAACAAACTACAGTCACTTTTTGTTAACACAAAAGAACATGATGCTACTATCATTAGAATTGAATTGATGTCATTTTTCTTTCACTTCTTCCGTCTCAAAATTATTCTTCAAGCAGAAAAAATAAATAAATAAATAAATAAATAGTTTAAGAAAAAAATGGATCATTACACTCTTTAACCAATCAAATATAATCTCTACTCACTAAACTTTATTTTGATTGACTGAAACAAGAAATAGACAATCATCTTGGGACATCCCAAAATGAAAAAGTGAAAAATAATTTTTGAACCAAAGGAGTAAAATTTTAAGAATATTGAGAGATAAAACACTCACCGATTAACTAAATGAACCATCAGTTTTATTACTCTCTCATAACGTAACTACATTTAAGTATAGGTGTACCGTGATGTGTCTAAAGATCTTCATAGCCAAGCACGGCGCAAAACAACACCTAGTCTTCATATTCAACGCAACAATTGTGCTTACCATCTCATGTTTAAACTTTAAATGCCATAGAGAAGAAAATGTTGAAATAACAAACGAGTAGGTTAAGTATATTGGTTTTTTAGTAAGTTTTTATACTTTAAAGCGTAATGCATCCCATTTGATTTTATTTTTTATTTTTATTATTTTTTTTTAAATAAGACGGATTTCTAGAATCCGTCACTGGCCGTCACACAGGTTGATGTCGTTATGCTCAATAAGAAACCGGAATAGCTGAAATTGTTCGTTTTTGGTTATCAAAGTTAGTGGTGAAAGTGTGAACTTAAGATGACTCTCTAGTTGTTTCATTCCTTCTTACTATACTTGTCGTTAACCCAAATCGAAGAAATGGGTTGGCCAAATAACGGTCTACTTGACTAATACATTGTATAGTGAGGCCTAAAAATAGAATGTGACAATCATTCGAATATGTGAAAAAAAATAAGGTTGTAAAGACATCTATACGAGCAACTCTAATGTTTACTTATGAAGTTTGAACCTTATACTTTTTGTGAGAAGGTTAGGTTTCTTGCAATTAGACCACTTGTTGATAATTTGTTTACTATTTAGTTACTTTGTTAAGCAAAATGTTTGTTGGTTTAGTTAGTTATTGTTGTAACCGAAATTTTAAAAATTCTTAATAACAGATCTTACTATATGACATTAGAAAGTGTGTAGGTAAATGTGTCTTAGTAGTGTGAAATTTGTATATTTCTAACTTTACGGGCCATGGAAAAACTTAGCTATTGTACTTGTTATCACCCAAAAATCAATTTGTTAGTTATTTCTTAGTGAATTTGTAAATGTTAAGTGAGGTAAGACATGCACAACGTTGAGTTAATGTAGTCTCGAAATTAAAATTGTGGAGAGTTGTTGCCGCTTGCAATGCTTCATTTTATCTCTTACTAGTATACATTGTAACCAATATATTTGACTTTTTGAAATGAAATACTGTAAAGGAAAGGAATTAAAAGATTCCAAACATTATATTTGAGTAAAAATCGTGATCTTTCATTCAACACCCTATAACCAAACGGGCCCTAAGATTCTCTAATGTTTGTTTCTAATGTTGAGCCAATTAAATGCAAGCATATAAAATAGTAGAGCCATCATTTATTTGCTCTCTCTCTCTCTCTCACAAACCATTATGATTTATTTACTCTCTCTCACAAATTATTAATATGAGAAGAACATGACGGAGTTGAAAATGAGAGAATCTCAATCCGTTTTAGATTTCCATTGCATGTTTAATTGTTGATTTTTTAGATTATTTAAAGATAAAAATTAAAAGTACTCTATTTACGTTGATTTTTTTAGATTATCTAAAGATAAAAATTAAAAATACTCTATTTATTATCCATGGAATGATTTTCGAATCGAAAGAGTAACATTTTGAGAATTGAGAGATAAAACATTCACCGGTTAACTAAATGCACCATTAGTTTTATTAGACTCATAACACAACTACATCTAAGTATAGGTGTATCGTGTTGCGTCGACAGAGCTTCATAGCCAAGCACGGCCAAAAACCACACCTAGTCTCGATAGTCAACGCAACAATTGTCCATACCATCTCACGTTTAAACTTTCTACACCATAGAGAAGAAAATGTTGAGATAACAAACAAGTAGGTTAAGTATAAGTTGATAACAACAGAATGATCATTTGAGAACCAAAACATAAAAATTAGAAATCCGAAGGAACAAGCTCGAATGCATTATCGTGAAGGACCGCATAACTCATAAGTATGGGAAGGTGGTTTTTGAATTCGTATATCTGTATATCGTGAAAGATTCAATATCGTAGTGTGATTATATGTCACATATACTAATTTTAGAAATAGGTCTGTCACTGTATAAAAATAATGAGTCTTTGACTCAGATGTATGCGTTCTAACCGAGGTATTTGCATGGCAGTTTATTACCATTTTTCATAATCCTAAAGTGTGTAACTAGATAAAGTTTAAACCTTAGACTTTTTGTAAAAATGTTAGTTACCTTGTAATTAGCCCATTTGTTTGTGATCTATTTTTTGGTGGTTACTTTGTTAAGCAATGTTGTTAGTTGCCTTAGTTAGTTATAGTTTTAACCAAATTTTTATTTATTTTTTATTATATGACATTAGAAGGTGTGTAGTTAAATGTATCTTAGAAGTGGGAAATTTGTATATTTCTAACTTTACAGGCTATGGGAAACATTAGCTCTTGTACCTTGTGATCGGCCCTCAATCAATTTGTTAGTCATTTCTTAGTGAATTTTATAAATGTTAAGTGAGGTAAAAAAAAAGTACAAGCAAGGGCGTAACCACAATTTTTTTTTTCTTTTTTTTTTTTTTTTTTTTTTTTGCAGGTTTGGGGGGGGGGGGGGGGGGGGGGCGTTGTTGGCAGTTTTTTTTTAGAAGACGTTAGCAAATGCTGAAAAATATCATAATATATAACCACGTAAAAATGTTGCAACAAAAATGGTTCATTTTGTGTTTTAGTTGCACACAATGTTCATCCGCATCATTAAAATCATCGAAAAATGAATCTAAGCTATTTATTGCACGATACTTACGTAAAATTATAGTATCGGTTTTTAAAGTATGTCAAAAATTAATACTAGATACATGGATTAGTATAAGTTAACAATTTTTAAGGTGGGCAAAAAATCAATATTGGATACACTTTATCATATTGGGTTTTATTGTATGATACATATGTAAAATTTTTAGGCTTTGTGGGTGGCTCATGGCCCACCTTACCCTCCACATACTAGGGTTGAGCAACGGGCCAAACCAAACCCGAAAACCAAATAAGGGTAAAACGTGAACCGAGTAAAAGCTATCGAAATCGAATAAGGTCGGTTCGGTTCGGTTTAGCTATTTCGGCTCGAATAAGTGTGTTTTGACCTGAACCGAACTGAAATAAGTATACAAAACCGAAAATCGAACCGAATAAGGTCGATTCGGCCCGGTTTCGATATGTTTATCGCTTCGGGTCGGTTTTTAGGTGATTTTGCTCAGCCCTACCACATACATATGCCTCTTAGTACAAGGTTGATTTAATCTAGTCTCAAAGATTAAACATTCGGTAATACAAGTTGAAAGGAGGAAATGTGTTTAGGTTTTATCCCACATTTATGGCTGAGCAATTACAAAAGTGGTTTATATGTAAGGTTAAGCGGGTTTTTATAAGTTAACAATTAAACCAAGTAATAGATTTAAGCTATCCATTACTGGTTTACTTGATGATTTTTTAGATTATTTAAAGATAAAAATTAAGAATAATTTATTTACTATCCGTGGATACTCCTTAGTTAAGGTTTTGTTTTTCTATAAATGGTTAGAACGAGTAACTAATGCTCATGGGTTGTAGCGGGGTTTAAAGCATTACACTTCATCTCTAACATAAGGAACACAAACAAAAAAACTACGAGAAATAATTTAATAAAAAAATAACAATAAATTAATTTTGCAAAGAAAAAAGAATCTCTACACTATTCATCAACTAATTAATGATATATATTAGCCGGTTAAAAGAGCAAATTTGCCATTGAAAATGTATCAAAAACAGTTGTTTTGTCACTTATCTTTTCAACTACCATTATTTGCCATTGAACGTACTGGATAATAAGTTTGTATTTCCTAATCACATTTTTTAGATGTTTAATTTTGGTACTTGGTGAGTTAACACGGAAAAAAGTTCGTTAGTTTTAACGAATATTCAGTTAAAATACCAAGTGCAAAGGTGCAAATACAATCTAAAAGAGCTTAGAAAGAACACTGTACTAAAGAAAACATTTAGCAGACCTCTAAATGATTTAAAACAACAACTAAAACTGTTTACAAAGTCTCTTACAAGTAGCTTGTCTCATAGCTTGTCAAAAGTTGTTTAAGAAATGCTAATGTAAGCCTCAAGTGAATAGGAAAATGAAATTATATACGTGAATTTCATCCCAGTTGGGTCGTTTACAAGTGAGACCTGTCATTTAGCCTTAAACGTGACTTCACATCGCACCAAGTTAGAGCCACCCATGTCTAGTAAGCGAGTTTCACGGAGGAATGGCAAACTTGCACTAACGACTCATGTTTTGTGGCAAATAAGGGTGGATGAAAAAATGAGTGACAAGTTTAATTCAGATATGTGTGGTTCAATTAATGTAGTCTCAAAATTAAACATTCGGTAACATAAGTTGAAAGAAGGAGATGTGTTTAGATTTATTCCCACATTGATACCTGAGAAATACGAAACTTGTTTATAAGTAAGACTAAGAAGATTTTTAACATTTTTTGGTTAAATATTTCATCACTTCTTTAGCTACTTTTTTTAGTTATATAAAGATAAAAACCAAAAATACTCTATTTACTATTTATTAATACTCATTACCTTTTAAGTATATAAGGATAAAAACTAAAAAACTCAATTTACTACAATACTAAAGGTTTTTGTCTTTAATGTTTAGAACGAAGAACGGCATAACTTAATAAACAAATAATAATTACTTATTATTATTATTATTATTATTATTATTATTATTATTATTATTATTATTATTATTACTTGAAGAAAAGTTTTCTTTTACACCATTCATCAACTAATGATAACCCCTAACAATTACCTACTCGTGATAGTTATATAAGGTGATTTATTGTTAATGCTACATATATCCAAACAATACTCGTTTATTAAACATGTTAGATGAGTACTCAAATCTGTTTAGCTTCATGTCGGTTTGTATTAGTTATCGTGTCGGGTTGAAAATTGATGCCCTTAATTTTTGGTATGTTTAGTTAAAACATGCATCTAATTTTCACGTGAAGAGTAATTTTTAACTCGGATATATGCAGGGTCAATTGGGTATCTTGTGACTATTTTTGGCTCTCTTTTCTTAGGCACTGGTTACCTTAAAATGTATTCCTTATTTAATTTGTGTGGAGACAGAGATGGACCGAGGGGATCTTGTGGACTTTTCTTGTGTAGTGTGAAATATATCATATATACTAATTTTTCCAGCAATGCACCTCGTCTTTTTTATTTATTTATTTTTTTTTTTTACAAGTATCATCAACATTGTGACTTTAGTACAAGGTACGCCACTGTCTATAAAGAACGAGTCTTTGACTCTTATGTGTGTGTTCTAGCCGAAGTATTCGTGTGACGTTCTTTTATTATATATTTATAGCTATCCTCAAGTGTGTACCTAATAAAGTTTAAACCTTAGATTTTTGGTAAAAATGTTTGTTACCGTGCAATTAGCTAGGCCATTTGTTAAACTTTCTATCATTAATGAGGGCATTTTGGTCTTTCTATTATGATTTCATTATGTCTTATCAAACAAACCAAACAAGATTAATAATTATAATAAATAATTACATTAGACTATTTATTCTATTACGTCGTTTATTCCATTCATTTTACATTTCATTACGTCATACCAAACGTACCCAAATTTATAAGTAAGATTAAGAAGGTTTTTAATATTGACAATTGGACTGCTAATGGATTTAAGATTTCCATTACGTGTTTAATTAATTGTTAAATTTTTTGATTATTTAAAGATAAAAAATTATAAATACCGAGTATATTTTGGTTGATTTTTTTGATTATTTAAATATAAAAATTCAAACTACTCTATTTACTATTCATGGCATGATTTTCGAACGGAAAGAGTAACATTTTGAGAATTGAGAGATAAAACACTCACCGATTAACTAATTTATTACTCTCTCATAACATAACTACATTAAAGTATAGGTGTATCGCGATGTGTCAAAAGAGCTTCATAACCAAGCGCGGCCCAAAACAACACCTAGTCTCCATATTCAACGCAACAATTGTGCTTACTGTTGATACAAAAGTTGGGCGTACCTGGTTATTGGGCTTTGCTCTTATATCAATTCGTTCCTTAGCACCTTGTTACCTGCGTACTAAGAAAAATAGAACAACACCGTTAGACTTATCGAGGGATTGTCTCCCCCGATTAGACTCCGGCGTGAGAGTAAGTAATCGATTTAGGGTTTGGTTGAAGAGTTAGGGATCGTGTAAATCGTACCTTGAATGAGAATCGTGTGATTCTATATATAGGGGCTAAGAAACCGTGTTTCTTGCTCCTTACTCTTCGCACGCGTGGTGCTTATCCGAGGTAAGGATATGTATTCCTTGAATAGATAATCCTTATCGTGTACCCGGTGGGTTAGATTGGGCCTTTGGGCTTCATGAGCCCAAAGTGTTAATACTGCGGCCCATACCATTGTCATGGTAGCCCATTCGTGATGGGCTTAGGTGTAAGTAATGTCTATCATTTGGGCTTGCGGCCCAGATATAGGCTATACGTCATCATGTCCCCCCAGTCTAGTGTGCGTGGCGCGTAGCCGTGGATACTAGACTTAATATCGTCAGCGGTAAGCGTGGCGGGAAAAGAAACAAATATTACCGCCCTTTTTTGGAGGTGCAATGTATCTAAATAATATCAAAATGGATGCCTCGAAAATCGGGGGTGGTGTCCACGTATCCCTCGTAATTCGTGAAAAAGTGCATGTACCTGTTCATCTCCCAGCCATATATTTTCTTTGAGTGGGTTCCACGTGGAGGAAAATTAGGGTTTTTACCACTCCTATATAAGAGTCATCGCCCCCCTTTTTTACACTCACACAGTAAAAACACACACACAACCACTATTCATCTTCTTCTTCATTTTGAGAGCGTTTTTTGCAAAAAAACCTTTTAACTTTCGTAGGTAATCTTTGTGTGCGTCCACTTAGTTTTAAGATGAAAATGGTCGCTCAGTTAGAGGAGTTTCGCTCTGCGATGTCTGTTGAGGACGTGATGCACTTTTCTTCCGACTATTTTGTGCCTTTGGATGTACGTCCAGAGGCACCAGATGTCGATGCGTGTATAGCCGACTTCCCCGAAGGGAAGATAGGTCTATACACGAAATTTTTTGAGTACGCTAATTACCGCGTACCTATATTTGTATTTCTGAGCGATTTGCTCAATCACTATCGCCTTCACATCTCTCAGCTGCACTGTATAGGTGCGGCGAAGGTGTCGAATTTTGAGGTAAACTGCCGTTTACTTGCGATAGAACCAACCGTGGACTTGTTCCGCTCCTTTTACCACTCAACGTGGTCAAACGGTTGGGTGTCCTTTGCGAAGCGCCCGGGGGCGTTTCAATGCTATACGGAAAAGGTTGACGCCCTTAAGAATTGGAGGGAATATTTCTTTTGGGTAGACGACGTAGTCTTTCCCTCCAATTTTGAGTTTTATACTCAGGCGTCCTTACCAAGGGATGGGCGTCCCGCACCCGGTTCATATAGGCTTGCTGACGCACCGACTTTAGATGCCAATCGGTTGGCCATTAACCCATATCCGGAGGAGTTTTTGGTACATGTAGGATTGAGTCGCGCTTATTTTGGCGCTGCAGATGAGGTTCCCACTTTCCTGAGTGAGGATGGCCGGGGTGGGTGTTCATCCTTTGTACTCCCTCCGTCCCATTTAAAGTGTCCACAATGGAATCTTTGCATGTCCCATTTAAAGTGTCCACTTGTACCTTCCAACCAATAAGATGAGAGTTTAGTGGGTAAAAGTAATATTTGATTGGTGGAGAGTTTAGTTAGTGGAATCTTCTAAAACTTTGTGCATTATGAAAGTGGACACTTTAAATGGGACGGAGGTAGTATTTGTTTGTAAGTTTTTTATTCTTTATCTTCGCGCATTTACCAACTAATCTTTCGTTGTTGTTTCTTGCTTCATTTTGGTATGTGCAGAGATGGACCTATTCGCGGTGGTGAAGCTAGATAAGCCAAAGCAGGTGACCATAGGGGTTCGTCCTCTGAGGGAAGGGGAGCCGCCCCTGCTTGATGCGACCGCGGGGCATTTGACTGTTCTGCCCTCGACGGTCCCCGAGGATACGCCACCACTTGTGGTGATGCCCGTCCAGAGTGTAGCGCCAGAGGTAGTGGTGGAGCCCACTGAGGAGGCGGTGCCTGAAGTGGAGGTGGCGCGCGAGGAGGCGCGATCAGGGTCATCTGATAGCATCCGGATCCTGAAGCCTGAAGAGGTGCTGAGGGAGGAGGTTGCGCAGAGTTCAAAGCGCAAGGCCGAGGCTGGTGGCAGTGGTAATAGGAAGAGGCGTCGACATGTCATCAGAGACGCAGAGTCGAACGCAGAAGAGACTTCGACCTCTGGCGCTCGGTTGAAGGTGGATGACGCTTCCCCATTTTTGTAAGTGTGAACTAGTGCTCCTCTTCTCTTTTTTTTTTCTTTTTCTTTTTTTTTTATTATTATTATTACTTGTTGTAATTGTTGTTGGTTGGCTTTGTTGCGTAGGGATGACGGCGCGAAGGATGATGAAGTTTCCTCTCCGCAGAATGAAAACAAGGAGGGGAATACCCAGGCTGCTGATGTTGGTGAGGCGCAGCGACTAATTGACGAGTTGGCTGCGACTACTGCCCGTCAGGCTGAGCTGGTGGCGCAGCTGAAGGGGAAGTGCGCTGGGGAGAGTCGTGCTCTGGCCCAGAAGGAGGAGGAGTTGGGAACACTTCGCGCGCAACTGGCGGACGTGCAAGTGGAGCTTGGGGATTCGAGGGCGTATGCTGAGAAAATCGCTCAAGATAAGATGAGCATTTTGGCTGACCTGTTGTATGCGAGGGCGAAGCTTGAGCAGATAAAGGCAAAGACGTCGTGGTCTGTGTCGTATCTTGAAGAGAAAAGGGCAGAGCATTATGCTAGCCTGCAAGAGTTCAAGGAGCGCATGGAGAAGACGCTCGTGATGCATGAGGAGAAGCTGCGCGCCCTCAGCATCGAGTATGACGAGGAGCTGTACCCTCATCTTATGTCTACGATAGCCGAGCTCAGGTATTCTTACATCCTTGTCTTTTAAAATTGCTTTTTCGCCCTATTGTGTATCTTACCCAATTATTACTTTGTGAATGCAGGTGGTTGATCAGCCATGGGCTTCGCCTGGCGGCTCTGAGTACTTTAGAGTCTGCGGAGGTGGTGGAAGCCTTTGGGAAGGTTGTACATTGCGCAATGGCGCGTGGCCGTTCACAGGCCATGGAGGAGCTCCGTGAGGCCAAGTTGCTGGAGAAGGACTTGGCGGAGATCCCTGGTTATAGCTCAACGGCATACGACGAGCTGGTGCAGGCGATGGCGGGGCTGAAGGTCCTTGAGCTGCCGCATATAGGGAAGTTGGAGCGCGACCAAGATGACCCCATAGATGTGCTCATGGCGGGTCTGACGTTGCAGCGTCATCTTGGGGAGAATGCAGAAGAGGAATTAGATTATTATCTAAAACCTGATGTCTCGCAGCTTCAAGTCCCAGTTTTTGCGCGGCCCCGTGACATCCTCAAGCCTTTTGCTCTGGAGAAGGAAGTCCCCTTGAAGGAGGTGCTAGAACGTCACGAGCAAAGGGTTGCCATAAAGAAGGGTATTAAGGGCAAGACTGTGATGTGCGGCATCGGTGCTGCGCACCTTCCCCGATCTGATGGCGTGGCTGTGAGCGTTCCAACCGTGTCGCTCAAGGATGCTATAACCTTGAGTAAGCTTAAGGAGGCGGGGAGTTCCGCCGCTCCAGAGGAGGGTTCCGAGCATCGCCATAGTATATAGGCTTTTGTATAGTGATGTATCTTTCCTTTGTAATTAATATTTTGTTGAATAAGATACACTTTTGGCTTTAAGTTCATGACTTAAATATATATGCATTGTTTGCTTTAAGTTTGAATTTTTAATTAAGTCTTTTAAGTACGTGACTTTGAAGAATTATGTTTGCATTGTTTGCTAAGGTTTATTATTTGACCAAGTGTCTTGGCTCGTTATGTTGCTAAGCTCGTACTGTGTACTTGGTATTTGCGCATCCGTCGTGGGGTACGCGCGTGAAACTTACTTCGACGTCTCGAGAGTAAGGTGCTTAGCAAGGATACGTGATCCAACGTTGATGGGTTTGCAACCCTCTTATTCAACAAGTAAATTAGTAGGTTAACTTATCCTTTATGCCTTCGTAGGTCTTTTAAGTGGTGCATGCACGCCATGTAGGCAGAGATATAAGATGAACAATATTGACATATATGCAATAAAGTAAAAAATACGCTATGGAGTTAGCTAGAAACCATAACATTTTATTAATATTTGGAAGAAAAAATAGAAAATACAATTCCTAGAAAAGAAAAGAAAAATAAACACTTATTCGGCACCACGTAGGGTGCAAAGGTGTTTGTGTAAGGGCCGTAGCCTAAAAGTAACATCTTTTGAGATTGCAGATGTTCCACGTGCGCGCAAGGTCGTGACCTTCCGTATCGCTCAGTCTGTATGCGCCATTACCGAGCGCGTCTGTGACCTCGTAAGGTCCTTCTCATTTAGGGCCGAGCTTGCCTGTGTCCTCTGCGTGGCTCGCATCGTTGGCGCGGTAAACAAAGTCTCCTGGTCTGAATGAAGTGTGTTTGACCTTTGCATCATAATACTTCTTCATTTTTGCCTTAGCCTTTGCTTCGCGTATAGCTGCGCGTTCGCGTCTTTCTTCTAGTATGTCTAAATCTATGCGCCGTTCCTCGTCATTTGTCGTGACGTTGACCTCTGCTGTGCGTATAGTTGGCATTCCTATTTCGGCGGGTATGACGGCTTCTGTTCCATAGACTAGAGAAAATGGCGTGTCGCCAGTACTAGTTTTGATGGTTGTGCGATGCGCCCATAAGACGTGCGAGAGCTCATCTACCCACTTTCCTTTATGTCTGTCAAGGCGTGCTTTTATCCCTTCGCCTAGACTGCGATTCGCGCGCTCAACTAAGCCATTGGTTTGTGGGTGTTTGACTGAAGCAAAGTGTTGTGTGATGTTCAATTGTGCGCACCAATCTTTGAATGGGTTATCACAGAATTGTTTTCCGTTGTCTGATATGATCTCGCCTGGTAAACCGAAGCGACAGACAATAATGTCCCAAACAAAGCGTTTGACTTGGTTTCCTGTGATATTAACCACCGCTTTTGCTTCAATCCACTTTGTAAAGTAGTCTATGGCTACGATGAGGAATTTTACTCCTCCCGCTGCGACAGGGAAAGGTCCTGCGATATCAATACCCCATTTATAAAATGGCCATGGTGAGGTGATTGGTGTTAACTCTTGTTGTGGTCGGCGCGGAATTGGTCTGTATACTTGGCAATTGCTGCATTTTCTTATCAGGTCGCGTGCGTCGCGATGCATTGTTGGCCAATAGTATCCCGACCTTAGAGCGCTTGCTACCACGGATCGTGGCCCTGAGTGCATACTACACGATCCTGCATGAATTTCGCGGAGGACGTAGTTTGCTTGGAGGGGTCCAACACATCTGAGCCATGGCTGTAGGAAAGATCGTCGATAGAGTATGTTATCGCGTAATTCGAATCGTTGCGCTGTGCGACGTACTCTTCGAGCATCTTTATGATCTTGGGGTAGGATTCCCTTGCTAATGAATTCGATGATGGGTGTCATCCATGTAGGATCTTGTTCCTCTATCACCGTTGATATTTCCATGTCCAAGATTGATTTGTTTTTAAGGGTTTCCACCAATACCTGTTTTGAGAGGTGTGCGAAGCTCGTGGATGCAATCTTGCTGAGTGCGTCCGCCTTCCTGTTGTCACCTCTAGGTACTTGTTTGATTGTGAACCTGTCGAAGTTTTTGATCAAGGATTTTGTCTTTTCCAGATATTGGACCATGTGTTCATCCTTGGCTTTGTATTCACCTAACACGTGATTAGCAACTAGGCGTGAATCTACGTTTGCTTCTAGGTTGCGTACACCCATTTGGATTGCAATACGTAATCCGGCTAGTAGGGCTTCATATTCTGCCTCATTGTTTGTGGTTGTGAATTCAAATCGTAGTGCATAGGTGAATTCCATACCTTCTGGATTTGTGAGGATAAGGCCTGCGCCTGACCCATCTACACATGAAGACCCATCTGTGAACAAGATCCAAGGTTCTTGTAAATCTGCTTTGGATGCAGATGTCGGGCTGTCGCTATCTGGCTTCTCCACGATAAAATCGGCTAAGATTTGTCCTTTGATTGCAGTGCGCGGCCTGTATGAGATATTATACTCACTTAGTAGTACACTCCATTTTTGTAGGCGTCCTGATGCGTCGGGCTTAGAGATTACTTGTTTAATTGGCTGATCAGTAATGACCACTATTGGATGCGCTTGAAAGTATCTACGAAGCCTTTTTGCTGTGAACACTAAAGCCAAAACTAACTTTTCCATTGCGCTGTAGTTAACCTCTGTTTTCTTTAAGGTTTTGCTTACAAAATATATGGGTGTTTGGACGAAGTCTCTATCTGTCAATAGCACTGCGCTAACTGCTCCATAGGTCGCCGATAAGTACATAATTAATTCTTCCCCTGGCCGCGGTGCGACGAGCTTGGGAAGGGATGCCAGATGGTTTTTAAGTTGTTGGAAAGCTTCTTCTGCTTCATTAGTCCAGCGAAAGTCTCCCTTCTTCGTGCACTTCGTGAGTGTTTTAAAAAGGGGAAGGGACTTGTCCGCTGACTTGGATAGGAAGCGATTCAGCCCTGCCAACTTTCCATTCAATGATTGGACTTCTTTGAGTGTGCGTGGGGAGGGGAGGTCAATGACAGCCTTTGTTTTTTCTGGGCATGGTTTGATTCCATCCGGTTCTATCAAATACCCGAGGAACATGCCTTCTGTCGCGCCGAAGGTGCACTTCTTGGGATTCAATTTCATGTTTATCCGCCCCAACGTTCGGAATGTCTCCTCTATGTCGCGCACTAATTCGTCCTCTGTATGGCTTTTAATGACAAGGTCGTCAACGTAGACTTCCAAGTTGCGGCCTACTTGCTTTTCGAAGGCTGTATCCACCAGTCGTTGGTACGTCGCGCCTGCATTCTTTAGGCGAAAGGGCATTTTTGTGTAGCAGTATACTCCTTGACTGGTATGGAAAGTTGTCTTTTCTTCATCTTCCACTGCCATCTGGATCTGATGGTACCCTTTATATGCATCTAAGAAGCATTTGAAGGGGTATCCGCACAAGGATTCGACCTTCCAGTCGATCTCTGGCAGTGGATAGCAGTCTTGTGGACATGCTTTGTTAAGGTCTGTGAAGTCCACGCACATTCTCCAACTACCGTCGCTCTTTTTTACCATAACCGGGTTAGAGAGCCAGTCGTGGTAGTATACTTCTCGCATGATGCCTGCGTCCACTAGCTTGTGTACTTCTTCCAGAATAGCCTTTGCACGATCTGGGGCCTGGCCGCGTTTCTTCTGTCGTATTGGAGGGTATCCTTGTCGGATTTGGAGCTTATGTTCTGTGATAGATCGCGGTACTCCAGTCATATGCTTTGGTTCCCATGCGAAGATGTTTAGGTTTTTCTGCAATAGTGCGCATACAGCTGCTTTACCTTTATGAGATAAAGATCCTCCAATTGAGACTTGTTGTTCCGGATAATCTGGATGAATGGCGACTTTTAAATTTGGCATCTTTTCCGTGTGCTGTTCTGGAGTGGTTTCTGCTTCAGTTGTGGCTGCGATGTATTCTCTCGGTGGTACCGCGGTGTTATAGAGGGTGACAATTCCTCCTTCCACTGGGAATTTAAGCATTCCGTGCGCTGTGGATGGTACCGCGCGCATGGTTGATATTCCTGGTCTTCCTATGATACCATTGTATGGTGAGGGAGATTTTATTACCATAAAGTTTATCCATGCTGCAGTTGAGTGTTGTTCATCTCCTACGACCACCAACAAGCGTAGCTGCCCCATGGGCCAGATTTTTTCTCCTGTAAATCCTGTCAATGATGTCGTAGCTGGTATCAATTGACTTTGAAGTTCAGGTCGCAGTCTTTTAAAGCAGTGATCATACAGGATGTCCGCGGATGCTCCTCCATCAATATACATGCGGTGGATGTCGTGTCCCCCTGTATGTATTTCAATGGTTAGAGGCTCCACGACTGCGTTGTCCGCAGCTATGGTAGGGAAGGATATCTCTTTTTCTGGAGAGAATTTTTGGCTGATTTTATGCTTTATCTTGCGCTGCCATGATTGTATCATGTATATAGTATCAGCCTTTTCCTTTGGGGGTTCTTTCTTACCCCCATTTCTCTGTCTCTCTTTTCCTTCCTTGATGTTTTTTACGAGGTGGTCCATCCTTCCTTATCTAACTAATTTTTCGATTAGTTGTTTCAGTTGGACGCACTCGTTGGTTGTATGGCCTTTTTGGCCGTGGTACTCGCAGTGTCCACTACCTAGGCGCTTTTCTTCTGCCGTGCGCATTGGTGGTGGTTTTGGGAAGTTCGCACCTTCTGTTACAAATATCTCCCTTGGAGTTTTAGTGAGAGGAGTATATTTGTCGTTGTCTCTTCCACTGCGGTAATTCCTGCTGCGGTTGTTGTTTTGATCATTGGATTGTTTCCGCGGCTGTTCTTGTTGCCTATAATTTGAATATCCTTTCTTACTGTCCGCAGCAGCTGCTTCTCCTTGTATAAAGGATCTGGTGCGCTTTGTTAGCTCGTCAAAAGACTGTGGAACTTTGTCATTAAGCTTCCGTATGAGTTCTGGATTATTAATTCCATTCATGAACCCTGAAATTTTTAGGATTTCGGGACATGCTTTGACCTGTATGCACTCATCCTTGAAACGTTCCATAAAAGCGCTGGTTGATTCCCCTTGACGTTGCTTCACCCTTGCCAATTCCACGGGATTTTTAGCGCACTTCTTTCGCTGGGTGAAGTTGAGGCGGAATGCTTTCCGTAATTCCTCAAAGCCACCTATACTCCTACGTGGGAGTTTGCTAAACCATGTGCGCGCGTTCCCTACCAGTGTGGAATTAAACATGTGACACCACACAGGCTGTGGCCAATTTTCGATAGTTGCGGCTGACTCGAAAATTTTTAGGTGGTCGTCCGGGTCACCTGTTCCATCATATGTTTTCACATTAGCAGGCATGCGCCTGCGCTTGTGGTCTGAGTAATCACTTATGCACCGCGTAAACGCATCAATTTTCTGGCGTCGCCATGGGAGAGACATATCTTCGTTCTCTTCCTCGCGACGTCTTCCTTTTGACTTCCAGTGCCCTGTTTCTTTATCCTCGTTGTCCTAGGAATCGCTGGAAGAAGGATAATCTCTCTTTCGGCGTTTGCGCCTGCTCCTTTCAGAAGAGGAGCCTGAGGGATCTCTGCTTGGGGATCTTCTTCTCCCCAATCTGTCTTGGATCCGCCTACTTCTAGGTTTGGACGATCCTTGGCTTGGCGAATGTTGAGGCCCTAATCGATCATGTATTCCCCGACTGCCAAGTTTGGAATGGACATTGGTGCGCCTACCGCTGTCTCCAGAATTTTGTGAGTCAGATACCGCACCTAACCTGTCATGGATAGTGGTACGTTCTGCACGTCTCCCTCGTGGGTGACGTGGTGGTGATGGTTCGCGTTCTGGACCAAAATTAAGTCGGGTTTGTAGGTCCGCACCTGCTCTTTTTGCAGCTTCTTCTTGCATGAGGGCGGTTAGATCACGTGCGTCCTCAGTTGTTGCAAGAATTTCTGCCTCAGTATTAGGCACTCTGTTACGTTCAGGTGCGCCTGGAATCGCAGTGTTGTTCACTGCGGTTATGGTCTGATGAGGAGTGATGAAGAGGTTGCGCTGGAGTTCCTCAATGCTTGGGGACACTGGTGTGACTGTGGTAATCCTTTCGGGCAGTTCTACTGCTATACGAGGTGGAGTTGTTCCTGCCTCGCGGTGACCAGGCGTGCTGGTTGTTCCAGCAGTTTGTCTAGAGGTCAGATCTTGTTGATTCTTCCTCTGATGGTCACGCTTTTCTGACTGCGGAGTCCGCTGGCTTGAATTCTTATGCTTCGTCATTCTAGTCTTTAGTAGGGTCCCACGGATGGCGCCACTTGTTGATACAAAAGTTGGGCGTACCTGGTTATTGGGCTTTGCTCTTATATCAATTCGTTCCTTAGCACCTTGTTACCTGCGTACTAAGAAAAATAGAACAACACCGTTAGACTTATCGAGGGATTGTCTCCCCCGATTAGACTCCGGCGTGAGAGTAAGTAATCGATTTAGGGTTTGGTTGAAGAGTTAGGGATCGTGTAAATCGTACCTTGAATGAGAATCGTGTGATTCTATATATAGGGGCTAAGAAACCGTGTTTCTTGCTCCTTACTCTTCGCACGCGTGGTGCTTATCCGAGGTAAGGATATGTATTCCTTGAATAGATAATCCTTATCGTGTACCCGGTGGGTTAGATTGGGCCTTTGGGCTTCATGAGCCCAAAGTGTTAATACTGCGGCCCATACCATTGTCATGGTAGCCCATTCGTGATGGGTTTAGGTATAAGTAATGTCTATCATTTGGGCTTGCGGCCCAGATATAGGCTATACGTCATCACTTACCATGATACCATCTCATGTTTGAACTTTCTATGCCATAGAGAAGAAAATGTTGAAATAACAAACAAGTAGCTTAAGTATATTGGTTTATTAATAAGTTTTTATACTTTAAAGCGTAATGCATCTCATTTGATTTTTTTTTTAAAATAAGACGGATTTCTAGATTCCATCACCAGCCGTCATACAGGTTGATGTCGTTATGCTCAATAAGAAACCGGAATAGCTGAAATTTTTCGTTTTTGGTTATCAAAGTTAGTGGTGAAGGTGTGAACTTAAGATGACTCTCTAGTGGTTTCATTCCTTCTTACTATACTTGTCGGTTAACCCAAATCGAAGATATGGGTCGGCCAAATAACGGTCTACTTGACTAATACATCGTATAGTGCGGCCTAAAAATAGAATGTGACAATCATTCGAATCTGTGAAAATAAAGTAAGGTTGTAAAGACATCTATATGAGCAACTCTAATGTTTACTTATGAAGTTTGAACCTTATACTTTTTATGAGAAGGTTAAGTTTCTTGCAATTAGACCACTTGTTGATAATTTGTTTACTATTTAGTTACTTTGTTAAGCAAAATGTTTGTTGGTTTAGTTAGTTATTGTTGTAACCGAAATTTTAAAATTCTTAATAACAGATCTTACTATATGACATTAGAAAGTGTGTAGGTAAATGTGTCTTAGTAGTGTGAAATTTGTATATTTCTAACTTTACTGGCCATGGAAAAACTTAGCTATTGTACTTGTTATCAGCCAAAAATCAATTTGTTAGTTATTTCTTAGTGAATTTGTAAATGTTAAGTGAGGTAAGACAAGCACAACGTTGAGTTTATCTAGTCTCGAAATTAAACATTTGGTAACAAAGTTGAAGGAAAGAAATGTGTTTAGATTTTGTCCCACATTGATGGCTGAGCAAATACAAAAGTGGTTTATAAGTAAGGTTAAGAAGTTTTTAAATATTAGCGGCTAAATATTTGATGGATATAAGATTTCCATTGCATGTTTAGTTGTTGATTTTTAGATTTTTAGAAGACAAAAATTAAAAATTCTCTATTTACTATCCTATGGATACTCATTACTTAGGGTTTTGTCTTTTAAAAACGGTTAGAACGAGAAACTAGTCCTCATGGGTTGCAGCGGGATTTAAAGCATTACACTTAATCTTTAACATAACGACCACACACAAAAAACTACGAGGCATAATTTAATAAACAAATAACAATTAACTATTTTTTTCTTCTTAAATCTACTCATCAACTAATGATAAATATTAACAGTTACCTGATAGTTATATAAGGTACGAGCTCGAATGTGACATTGTATGTCGTGAAGGACTGGATAACTCATAAGTTTTGGAAGGTGGTATAAGTAGCTAGTTAGAGTTTATGCGTTAGGTTACCAAAAATGGCTTGGGTCAAAATTCCCTCATGCCTAAAGAAATATCCAAAACCGAGTTATGTGGCGCGCTAAAAAACCAAACAAGTGAAATGATAGCGATTTTTGCTCATATTTTTTTTTGTCGAATCTTGCAAAAGCACTATTGTGTATGAGTAAAAAAGTACAAACCATAATATGTTAGTTATGTGACTTGGTGATGTTTCGACAACTATTCTAACGGAGTGGAATTGACAAATATATTTACTTAACCAACCTAAGCAATTACGATTACGTGTTGAGTTATGATAATACTAGCTAGATTCATATTGAACAACTATGCTCTAATCACATACTTCATTTGTCCTTAAATAAGTGCAGGAACGGAACCAGGACCATATATGACCGGGTGCACAAATTTTTTTGAAACGTATTATAGAAACACATTTCGATAGACCGGGTGCATTTAGGAAAAATTGATTTTTTTTTTTTTTTTTTTTTTTTTTCAAAAATTAATACTACATCGAAAAAATCCATAGGGGTCCCGGGCACCCGCGGGAACCCCTGATTCCGTCCTTGAATAAGTGTTCACTTTGATAGAAGCACACAGTTTTAAGTAAGTACAAATATTCCATTGTTAACAAATCAAATGTCTTCTTTTTTGCGGAAAAGTGTTTTGGTTGATTGTAAATGAAAGTCAAACACTTATTTAAGGACAAAGAAAAGTAGGATG
The DNA here is from genome assembly GCA_030686995.1 of Artemisia argyi. Taxonomy (NCBI): domain Eukaryota; kingdom Viridiplantae; phylum Streptophyta; class Magnoliopsida; order Asterales; family Asteraceae; genus Artemisia; species Artemisia argyi. Next base: position 21,392,539 of record CM060684.1, read on the forward strand.
GTGGACACCTATTTCAGCTCAAAGAGACGTATAATTTTCGGCATGAGGTGTTTTGGCAAGCTTATGGCTCATGGAAAAGCTCTTTTTAGCGTCCAATAAGCCGTTAAGCACTTCATATAACCTTGGTCAAACACACCCTTGAATCAATTAAGATATTGTTCACGCTCACAAAGCTTCCCTACAATGTTTTGGCTTCTTTTACTTGGACTTTCTTTTATAAATGCTTGCAAATAGGTCCGCAATGACGTGTGTGGTTAAATGTATCTTAGTAGTCGGAAATTTGTATATTTCTATCTTTACGGGCCATGAAAAACATTAGCTCTTGTACTTGTGATCGACCCGCAATCAATTTGTTAGTCATTTCTTAGTGAATTTTAGAGATGTTAAATGAGGTAAGACAAGTACAACGTTGAGTTAATGTAGTCTCAAAATTAAACATTCGGTAAGAGAAGTTGAAAAAAGGAAATGGTTTAGGTTTTATCCCACATTGATGGCTGAACATATACAAAAGTGGTTTATAACTAAGGTTAAGAAGGCTTTTACAAAATTAATGTTTTCATGTAGCGATAGATTTAAGCTTTTCGTTACATGTTTAGTCGTTGATTTTTTAGATTATTTTAATACTCATAACTTAAGGTTTTGTTTTTTAAAAATGGTTAGAACGAGGAACTAATGCTCATGGGCCGCAGTGGGGTTTAAAGCATTACACTTTATCTCTTAACATAAGGAACACACAAAAAATTACGAGGCATAAAAAGTTAGCAATGAACTAATTTGAAAATTAAATAAATAAATCTCTACACTAATCATCAACTAATGATAAACATTAGGTTAAAAGAGCAAAGTTGCCATTTGAAATGTATCAGAAGAGTTGTTTTGTCACTTATCTTTTCGACTACCATTATTCGCCATTGAACGTACTGGATAATAAGTTTGTATTTGCCACACATTTTTTAGATGTTATTTTGGTACATGCTGAGTTAACATAGAAAAAAATTGGTTAGTTTTAACCAATATTCAGTTAAATACCAAGTGCAAAGGTGCAAATACAATATAAAAGAGCTTAGAAAGAACAATGTACTAAAGAAAACATTTAGCAGACCTCCAAATGATTTAAAACAACTAAAACTAAGTACAAGTTCTCTTACAAGTTGCTTGTCTCGCAGCTTGTCAAAAGTTGTATAAGAAATGCTAATGTAATCCTCAAGCAAATATAAGAACAGTGTACTAAAGCAAACATTTACCAGTCGTATAGACTTACATGTGACATCACATCGCACCAAGTTAGAGCCACCCATGTCCAGTAAGTGAGTTTAACAGAGGAATGACAAACTTGCACTAGCGACTCATGTTTAGTGGCAAATAAGGTGGCTGAAAAAATGAGTGGCAAAATTACTCTTTTGATATATTTTCAATAGCAAATTCACTCTTTTAACCACATTAGCGATTACCTTCTCATGATAGTTATATAAGGTGATTTATTGTTAATGCAACATCTACCCAAACATGACCCATTTATTAAACGGGTTAGACGAGTAGACATATCTGTTACTCAAACTGTTTAGCTTCATGTCGGGTTCGTGTTAGTTATTGTGTTGTGTTGAAAATTGACACCTCCTATTTCTAGTATGTTAAGTTAAAACAGTGATCGAATTTTAGTGTGAAGAGTAATTTTTAACTCAAATATGTGAGTTTCAGTTGGGTCTCTTATGACTATTTTTGGCTCTCCTATCTTGCGAAAATTGACACCCCCTATTTCTAGTATATTTATGTGGATATAGAGATGGACCGAGGGGAGCTCATGGATTTTTCTTGCGTAGTGTGAAATATGTCAGATATACCAATTTTTCCAGCAACGCACCTGGTCCAATTTGTTTGTTACGAATATCATTAGCATCATGACTTTTAGTACCATGTCCGCCACTGTCTAAAAATAACGAATCTTTGACTGAAATATACTTGTTTTAATCGAGGTATTCGCGTGATGGTTTATTACATTTTTCATTGCCATCCTCATGTGTGTACCTGGTATAAAGTTTAAACCGACTTTTTGTAAAAATGTTAGTTAGCTTGCAATTAGGCCATTTGTTGGTGATATATTTAGTGTTTTGGTTTCTTATTGTTAGTTGACTTAGTTATTGTCGTAACCAAATTTTTAAAAATTCTTAATAATCAGATATACTATATGAAAAAAGAAATGTGTTTAGGTTTTGTCCCACATTGATGGTTGAGCAAATACAAAAGTGGTTTATAAGTAAGAATGAGATGATTATAAATAGTATTGATTTGATATATAGTGAATTTAAGCTTTCATTATGTATTATTTAGTTTCTACTTTTTTAAGATTATTTAAAGATTAAATTTTAAAATACTCAATTTACTACGAGGCATAATTTATTAAGCAAATAACAATTAACTAATTTTGAAAAAAGATTTTTTTTTTTGTTTTCACACTATTCATCAACTAATAATAAATATTACAGTAACAATCACCTGCTCGTGATAGTTATATAAGGTACGAATAATTTATGTCATTAAGCGTAGTTGTACAAAGTACACGTCGGTTTTTCCCTAAAAAACTAATGAAAAGAATTGCATGCAATACAAAAGAATTTGATGCTACTATCATTAAAATTGGATCGAGGTCTCAAAATTATTCTCCAAAGACAAAAACACATAATTTTAAAAAAGTGGGACAAAAACACTCTTTAACTAATCAAATATAATCTCTACACACTAAATTCTATTTTGATTAATTGAAACAAGAAATGATCAATTAGTTTGAGTCTTTGAGACATCCCAAAATTAAAAAGTGAAAAATGATTTTTGAAGGGAGAGTAACATTTTGAGAAAACTGAGAGATAAAACATTCGCCAATTAACTAAATGAACAATCAGTACACTCTCATAACATAACTACATTTAAGTATAAGTGTATCGCGATACGTCGAAATAGCTTCATAGCCAAGCACGACCAAAAACCACACCTAGTCTCCATATTCAACGCGACGATTGTCTTTAGCATCTCACGTTTAAACTTTCTATGCCATAGAGAAGAAAATGTTGAGATAACAAACAAGTAGGTTAAGTATAAGGGTGATAACAACAGAACGATCATTTGAGAACCAAAACATACAAATTAGAAAACCAAAGGAGCAAGCTCGAATGTGACATTTGTTAAAATTTGGGTAAGGATTGTGATGATAATCTTGGATTTCTTTTTAAATCGTGCATGTTCATTTTCTGAATAAAGTATTTTGACCCTTTAATGTCTGGATATCATGAAATCCTTATTGAGATAATTCAAAAAGAACACTTAGGCACAAGAAAACAAAACAAAACAAAAAAGAATTGTATGAATTTTCATATGCTCAAACGAGACAATGAATCTGTTACTAGTGGTGAATTATTGTATACTAGCCGTCTCGAGAGACGGAAATATTTAGGGAAAAATATTTATTAATGTATCATACTTGTCACAAATGTTACTTCCGTGTAGCGAACAAAAAAATAGCTTTTCAATACACTAAAGTTGACATTTTTGTCTTTCTTTGTGTATTATGACTATTTTACCCTTTTAAATTACATAAATGGTCCATGTGTGTTTGCGAAAATTGCATCCACCGTCCTTAGGCTAAATTACATAAATGGTCCCTGTCGTTTGGAGAAAATTGCGTCCACTGTCCCTTTTTTTTTAAATTCCTTTTTCAAAAAAATTATTTCAGAAAAATAAATATTTTCAAAAAAAAATATTGTTGAAAAAAAATATTTTCGGAAAAAAAAATATTTTCGAAAAAAAATATTTAAAAAAAAATTCGGATTAAAAAAATTTCGAAAAAAAATATTTTCGGAAAAAAATATTTTCGAAAAAAATATTTTTGAAAAAAATATTTTCGGAAAAAAAATATTTTCGAAAAAAAATATATATTTTTAAAAAATTGAAAAAAAAATGGGGACAGTAAACGCAATTTTCTCTAAACAACAGGGACCATTTATGTAATTTAGCCAAAGGACATTGGATGCAATTTTCAAAAAATCAAGGGTAAAATGGTAATTACATATATTTTTTTTTATTTTTATTACACAAAGAAAGACAAAAATGTCAACTTTAGTGTACTGAAAAAGCTATTTTTTTTTTCGCTACACGGAAGTAACATTTGTGACAAGTATGATACATTAATAAATATTTTTCCCAAATATTTACTTACACTTGTTGGGCAACCCGAATTGAAGGAGTGGGTCGGCTAAAAAACGGTCCACTATCGTATAGCTGGTCTAGCTTTAATGTATAATGTGGCAAAAGATTTGATTAAGAAAATCTCGTATAAAAAATGTGACAAAAGATTTGATAAAAAAAAATGTGGTATAAAAATGTGGCAAACGATTTGATGAAAAAATGTGGCAAAGGACGACATGTGTAAATTTTTAGAGCCACATGGATGATTTATGTAATTAATTCAAGGACGAATGGTGTATTTTTTTTAGAGCCACAGGGACAATTTATGTTAATTTATGTAACTAACTCTTGAAAAGACGACATGTGTAAATTATTAGAGCCATATGGACCTTTTATATTATTGACCCAAGGATGAATTGTGTAATTGTTTAGAGCCACAGGGATGATTTATGTAAATTTATGTAATTAATTCTTGATTAGATCCTGCCACGTCAAATTATGGCTACAATAGGAGTAATTAAGAAAGTTTAGTGTTTTAATAGAAAAATTAAAAGTTGTATGCCTACAATAGAAAAATGTGGCAAGTATTATGTTTTTTAGACCATTTGCCCTTTTTTTCCTATTTAGTTCTCTGAACATGCTAAATATAACCTTAAGGGCTACGTATAAGACATTTAAACATGCATTGAGTATTTCCACCTTAATGATAAACCACTCACACATTGCATATAACTACTAACGACAGATATAATGTACAACCACTTTTACATCTTTTTAACTTTTAAATGGTATACAAATAGCAAAACCCATAATTCTTTCTTAACAATAGCTAATTAACCAAATACGATTTACAATAAAACTATTGTTTAGTGATATTACTTTGTAGATGCTAATTTGTTATTTAGCCCACCCGTAACTAAATTTCTGGCTTCGTCGCTAGCATAAATCATAAGTTTTGGAAGGTGGTATAAGTGGTTAGAGTTTATACATTAGCTAGGTTACCAAAGATGGCTTGGGTTAGAATTCCCTCATGTCCAAAGAAATATTCAAAATTGAGTTATGTGGTGTGCTGAAAATCCAAACAACTGAAATCACAACTAATTTTTTTCATATTTTTTGTCGAATCTTGCAAAAGCACCATTGTAAATAGGTTTTTATATGTGGTAAAAAATACAAACGATAATACAAGGTTAGTTACGTAACCCGGTGATGTTGTTTCGACAACTAATCTAGCTGAGTGGAATTGAGAGATATACTTAGTTAACCAACCTAAGCAGTTACAATTAGGGAAAAATTCCAATTTTAAGCCTAAAATCGAGTTTAGCATCACTATTGAGTCAACTTTTATACAACTTCCAATTTTGGTCATGTGCGACTTGTGCTACTGTGCGACCTAGTCAATTTTGTGACACGTGTCCAGTTTGATTTGATATTTTGTCTTATATTAAGAGTATTAAAAGTCTAAAATACCCATATAAAACACCTCATCTCCCTCACAAACTTTCATTACCATCTTCTTACCATCTCCTCCTCTCTCTCTCTCCTCGCCGGCTGCCACCGCCATAACACCATCACCGCCACTCCCACAACCACACCGCCACCAGCACAACACTCCTCAACATCTCCTCTTTCTTTTGACACTATTCACGCGCCATCAATCACTCTCTATCACCACATACCACCTCCACCGCCATCACCAACACACATCACCATCACCTCTTTTGTTAAAACTTGGAGATCTATAAAGACAAGGTAAGAAAACGCGTTGGTTTTATTCGTATACGAGTCAAACTGGTCAAGAAAACGGTGGGTGGCGCGTGGCGGTGTTGTGGAGGGATCCAAGAGCTCAAATGCTCCAGAAATGATGGGGATACACCGATCTATAGATTGGAAAAGAAAGAGGTCTCGCCAGAAATTATTCCGGCGACGGTGTCGGAATCTGCTACTGCTTGGCCGGAGTTAATGAATTTTCCGGTGAGGTTGTTTAGAGAGAAAGGATAGGTGTACTTATTGTTGTTTGTTTATGTAGTACAAGCATGCTAGTCTTCATCTTTGTATGGTACACATAATGTAAATGTTATTCTTTTATAGTACACACTTGATGAAATATTCTGATGGGCATTTGAAAATCTTGTGATGTAGTACAAGCATGCTAGTCTTTGTCTTTGTATAGTACACATAATGTAAACCTTATTCTTTTATAGTACAAGCATGCTAGTGAATTATTTTTGGCATTTGAAAGAAGAAAAAAAATGTTAGCCGGAAAATATTCACGGAAACTGGAAAAAAGATGTTAGCCGGAAACTGGAAAAAAAAGTTAATGTTAGCACAGTCGCACATTTAATGGACACGTGTTACACATTTAAAAGAGGGTAATATGGTGTTTTAATACTTTTAATAAGAAGACAAGATATCAAATCAACTGGACACGTGTCATAAAATTGACCGGGTAACCGGACACGTGTCACAAAATTGACTGGGTCGCACAGTAGCACAAGTCGCACATGACCAAAATTGGAAGTTGGATAAAAATTGACTCAATTGTGATGCTAAATTCGATTTTAAGCGTAAAATTGGAATTTTCCCTTACAATTATGTGTTGAGCTATGATAATACTAACTAAATTCATTTTGAACAACTATGCTCTAATCACATACTTCACCGTTTTTAAATAAGTTGTGGAAAACTAGAAGGGGGGGTTGAATAGTTTTACGTCTTTTTCGTTTTGCTTATTTTATAAAAGATAGTTTCTAAGATGAAACTTTCAAATCACTTTAATACATAAATATATATATACTAGTTAATTTATGATTTAGTATAAATACTACTTATGTATAATATACAATTTCAAAACACTTAACTACAAAAGTATAAATACAAGATTTATTAAAGGTTTTATATATATATATAATACTTATGTATAATGTTTGGAAAGAATATACAATTTCATATATTTTATGTAAGCATATATATATATTTATATGTGTAGTAGTGTATAGATATAATTATATGTACTAGGTTGGTTTTTGTAAGATTAGTTTTATGAATGGATTTTAGTTTGATCTTTATGTGAAATCAACATATGCACAATACTATCAATTATGACTATGTGTGAAATGCAAGTAAATAATAAATCAAAGAGTGAGAGATGGAAAGATCAAACCGAGACACAAAGGATTTATAGTGGTTCGGCTACAAGGACACCTTCCTTGCCCTACTCCACTCCCCGAGTCACCTACTCGAGAGTTTTCTTCACTAGATCAAATATCTCCTTTATGGCGGAGAAAACCGTACACACCAATATACACACCAATTTTCACACCAATCTACACACCAATCTTCACACCAATCTACACACCAATCTACACACCAATCTACTATTTTCTTCACACCGATCTTCTACACACCAATCTTCTATTCTCTTCACACCTTCAAAGTACTAATGTCTTGACACCTTCAAGTCACTAATATCTTCACAACTTCAATGCACTAGTGTCTTGACACCTTCAAGCCACTAATGTCTTCACACCTTCAATGCACTAATGTCTTGACACCTTCAAGCCACTAATGTCTTCACACCTTCAATGCACTAATGTCTTGACACCTTCAAGCCACTAATGTCTTCACACCTTCAATCTACAAATGTCTTCTAGTCTTCTCCACTAGAGATCCTTAATATCTTCACAACAAGCTCCTATTGCTACAATCTCCTATCACCACTACTATCTATCCCTTCTTCTTTACTTCAAGTTACACTTAACAATTCTAGATTCTTCAACTAAATCTAGTTAACTAATACATACACCTTATTCACCAAAGTATGAAAGATATACAAGTAAATATAAACAAACAACTTAGATAGCAAGATGATACTAAGTTGTAATACTTCTAATGGAAGTATTCTTCTCTTTGCACTTGAAAGAATGAGGCTTTGGATCACTTGGAAACAAAGGCTTATGAAATGAAATGATCAAAGGATTTTTAGGATTGAAATGGAGATCTAGAACAGAAAGTTTTTGTGCAAAAAGGTGGGGAAAAAATCCAGGTTTAAGGTGGTATTTATAGGCAAAAGTTTCTGACAGAGGAGCGTGGCCGGTCCCCTTAAAGCATGGCCGGCCCCCTTAAAATTAAGGGGGCCGCCCCTTATAATTAAGGGGGCCGCCCAACTGTAACGGCCAGAAACTTTGTTTTTTAGTGGGGAAAGTTTATTTGGTGAAAAACTAACTGATTTTGGTTAAATATTTGAAATCATATATTTAGTATGATTAAAACATTTTTCCTTATTACCAAAAGTGTTTTTCAAAAATATATAATAAGATTATATAATTAAATAAACTTTGTATTAGTTAATTAAATACCCCTTTGATCATACATTGCACTAAACACTTTGTTTATTCATACCTTAAGTGATTTGTAGGTGAGAGTGATTATTTATTACTAAATACATGTTTACGTCATGATCTTTGGTTTGATTAGTTTAGGTTTTGTGATTATCAAAACATAGAGATATCGGAAGATATGAATAATGTTTTTAGTCAATTATTTATATCAACAATCTCCCCCTTTTTGATGATTACAAAACCTAAACTTATTAAATCCAAAAATTAATATTTAGAAAAGTATTTAGTAAGTTTACATTCACTTCTCCCCCTTTTTGTAGAATCAAAAAGGTTAGAAAACTCCCCCTTGATGTATGCTCCCCCTTGTTTGAGGGCACCAAGGTATCGATAAAGAAATTCTTGCAAGAAAAATATTAGAAGCACAAGCATGGCACAAGCAAATACATATAGCATAATATTAGCAACTAATAATCATGACACAAGGGAATAAGAAACATATATTAAACCATTCAATAATAGAGAAATGATTATGTCAACTCATAATCATTGTTACAAAGGCAATACAAATAGAATTCTAAATAACATAGAACATCCTATAGTGCCAACAAGAAGTGTCATTAAACTTTCTTGAATCCCAAAATGGTTGAGGAGTTTTATTTGAAAATGAGAAAACATAAGCATATCAAATGCTTGGTGGTTTAGTGGAGGTAAACTCTTGGTTCCATGGGTGTTGGTGAGTTTGTAGAGCTTGGAGGTGGTGGATTTGAAGTGGAGTTTGTTGGTTGAGGGTTGTGATGTTGTTCAAGTGATGGGGTTTGTTGAGATCTAGTAAGAAGATACTCAATCCAAGTGAAGTGCTCATTCAAAGCAATGGTTTGTTGTTGAAGGAAGATGCAACAAGGGCAATTGTTAACATGCTTCTCAAGTTGGTTTTTGTTATGTGGTGATGATGGTGAGCTTGATTGTGGTGGATCCAAATTGCGTTGAGCAAGATGTAAAGCTAAAAGAGCACTAAGCTCATGTGCCTCTTTTAGCTCCTCAACGAACTTCAAGTGTTCGGAGGAAGGTGATGGTGGTGGAGCATGATAGTTGTCTTGGGTGAAGGTTTGCACATGCAGCATTGGAGTAGCATGTGAGGTTGTAGGAAGTGGTGGTGGTACTCTAGGTGGTGGAGATATGTTTGAACTAGGGTAATCATGAAAACATGATATGGGTGGAAGAGCATCTTCATGAGTGGATGATGTCTTTGTTGAATGAGCAATATGTGAATTTTTGATTGAGATATTGGGATTGTTGTTTTGGGATTGAGCATGCTCATCAAAAGAGGAAGCATTAATGAGGGTATTAGTGGAAGATAGGTTGTGGGATGACTCATTAGAGTGGATTTGAGGTTGAGTAGTTGGTTGACTTGAAACAACATCACAAGAGTTATGACAAGAGTCAAGTTTCCTCCTCCAAACGGGTTTGACGGAGATCCTTGCGGTTCTTGAAATCTTTGGTTTTTGGTTGTTGGGAGATGACATGTTTGGGTGTGATGGCATTAATGATGGGAAGAGGGTATTTATAGTGTATGAGAAATGTGGTTTAGGAAGGTAAATTTTGAGGGATAGCATGGGACAAAATATGTTTGTGAATTTTGGGAAGTATAGGCTGAAATGGGTCAAAAAGTGATAAAGAAAACAGTATCCCCGACCATTAGATGGCCGGTCCCCTTAAATGGAGGCCGGTCCCCTTAAATTTAAGGGGGCCGCCCTTATGATTTAAGGGGGCCGCCCATCTGGTGATTCCCAGAATGCCAGAAATGGGTTTTTGGCAGAGAATTTTCAAAAAGGTTGTGTTTTTGGGTTTGGATTCAAGTAAGTTCAACTCTTGAGGCAATATAGAGCATACTATTCATGAATGTAGAGAATATTATAGAAATAATTAAAGTAAACAATTAATTCCTAATAATCATGTCATCTACTAATATTTCAATTAAGTTGGGTAACTAAGAAAGCAATAAAGCAAACTAGTTAAGTATGCAACTATGTAAAGATAAAGGTAAGTAGGATAAGTGCAGACAAATTGAAGATTGTCTATGATAAACACGTGGGAAGATATGATTATATGAACTTCAAGACTTGTTACAAACAAGATCCATATGGGCAAATCATGATTCTCATGAAATGATTTGATTAAATTGTAGATGTCATTTTCACATAAGTGTATGACATAAATGAGAAGATAAAAACAATGTTTTAAATAAAATGTTTTTAGTTTTATTCAACAATGTTTGAAAGTAAGTTTTCACTTAATCCCATAAATCTGAGAACAAAAGAGTTTAATGAGAAGCAAAGTTCATACAGATAAACTAGCGTTAGGTATATATAGGAAGTGCAATTTAATCAAGTTGGAGAATGAGTATGAGACTATTACTAGTGGTGCTCAATTCAGGCTAAACACGACCGTTTTTACGGGTTACACACACCCAACTTCTCACATAGAAGCAATTCAACCGTTAGGTTAAATTGAATTTCTAGTCAATAGATTCTCCAGTAGTCATTCTCCTTTTTAGACGAAATCGAGTTCCTAAATTTACCTATCGAAGATTACCAAATATGTAGTTTACTTGATTCACTAATACTTAGCTTAATGTTTTGGGATACATTCAAGTTAGTATCCCAATAAAACAAAATTTGTTTTGTTTCAAAAAAAAAATGTTTCTATCTTGATAAAAATCAAAATAATGTTATGATAGCTTATGATTAAGCATGTTGTTTGAAAAAGCATAAAATAGATATTCGAAAGGTTTTAACTCAAAGAAAGAAGTTTTTAAATATGATGTTTTGATTTTGACAATCAAGAAATTTTAAGTGAAAGATACACTTCAAGAGAATCGATTAAACCCATAGTCACATATAATAGTTTCTAATAGCAACTAAAGATATGAAGAGATATGGTAGACATTAAACATCTAAATGCAATGAGATAGGAAGGGACAAAGAAAATCATCAATGAATACAATAAAGACATATTAATATATGCATGTATACAAGACACATTGTAATATTGAGTTACTAGCAAGTCTTAATTATAATACATCTATTAATGCAACTAGTAAGATCAAATAGCATAAATGGCAAGTATTCTACTTTAAATCATGGAAGATTATCAATATAGATGAAACCTAAGATAAATAATAATAGACATAGCAACAAGAGGGTTAATTATCCTAATGTTATGTATGCATATATTGGAATTCATGATCAAAGAGCATAGCAACATATAGATTAAATCATATTAATATACTAATTGAAGCATATTCTAATATAATGTAATGTGGGCAAGTTTTTGAAAAGAAAACTTACCTCAGGTCCAGCTTTTCTTTAAGATTGGTTATGAGAGCAATAGAAGACTTCAAAAAGATTTACCCCAAAGCAAGTTGAAGAAGCGAAGTAAAGTTCCAATGCATTAAGGATCAAGGAGTCTTGATCATAGAAGTACTATCGGTCGCAACAATCATCACAAGACGTGCAGATTAAGAATGGTAGAACAAGAATCCTTCGTTATGAGGTAGTAACGAACACACCATAAAGTCAATGCACCCAAAAGTGAAACACAGACCGCCGAAGATCAAGGATAACCGCCATAATGTCAAAAGTAACACATGTGTAGAGAGTGAAACATAATAGAGGGAACCAATGGTCATCAAATAGAAGAAATCGAATAAAGTGATCCAAAAGGTAGTAGTTCCTTTGATCGTTAATTACCTACACATGACAGAGAGCTTGGTACCCAGATTCTCATGGGTCCGAGTTGATTAGTAGCGAACATCCAATGCACTTAAATGCATATGAAGAGGATGTCATCAAGAAGTACAAGAATTCATTATTTGTTTGTTTTAACAAACAAACAATAACTTTCTTGACTAGAGAAATAATCAATGGATGTAAATAATAATAGTTCTAAATTTTTCCACTAGGTTTAACAAATTTTATTTGTTTTGATGTATTTATCAAATACTCATCTGCCGTAAATCCTAATCCGGTTTTATCATAAAATGACTTTTGAATGTCAAGTAGATATTTTAAAGATTTAGAACTATTTTCGAATTTAGCCAATATTTTTGCTTTTTCCTTTTCCATTTTAATTTCATGTTTATATTCTTGACAATTTTTACATTCAAGATCAATTTCAATATTACTTTCAAGTTTAGACATTTTGTCTTCTAAAATTATTTCTTTTTCAAAATTATTTTCAGCGGATGTTGAAGATTCATTTTTAAAAATAATTTTTGAGTCAATGTTACAAAAATGTTTGAAGTTATTTTCCATTTTTGAAAATTCTAATATAAATTGATCATAGCAAAAATGTTTAGTTTTGGATTGTACCTTCTTTGTAGTTGTACATTCCTCACATGCATCAATACTAGTGTTCTCATTTGATTGAATATTCTCATTAGCCGTGTTATCATCGTCTTCTTTGCACTTGTTGCACCATGATTCATTTACGCTCTTTCTTTGGACTTGGTTCATGTATTCTTCGTTGTAGATACCTTCAATGATCACATTTGAACTAGTAGTACATGTGTTTATTTCAACTAAATGTTTATTTACTAAATTTTCTAGATTAACTATTTCTTGTGCAATATCAAGTATACCATCTTTGGTTTTACATTCTTCTTGGTGAATCTTTAAAAGACATTTCCAAATATCATTTGCCGTTTTACAATGAAATAATCTTTCATATTTGACTTTTGGTAGAGTTTTGAAAATAAGTAATTTGGCTTTAGTGTTTTTATCAATTTTAGTTTGAAAATTATTATTTTGATTTTCAAAATCTATTTTGGTTGATTTAAGATCACCAATTGAAATGATATGCCAAAGATCAAGATCTATTGATTTCACATAATTTTCAAATTTGTTTATCCATTCAAGAAAATGATCATTTTCAAATAATGGTGGTTGTTGCATAAATTCCCCTTCTAAATATTTTTCAAATTCCATAGATCGTTACAAGTTTTAAAATACAGTCTATTTTAAAATTCTTGCTAGACGTGGCTCTGGTACCAATTGTGGAAAACTAGAAGGGGGGGTTGAATAGTTTTACGTCTTTTTCGTTTTGCTTATTTTATAAAAGATAGTTTCTAAGATGAAACTTTCAAATCACTTTAATACATAAATATATATATACTAGTTAATTTATGATTTAGTATAAATACTACTTATGTATAATATACAATTTCAAAACACTTAACTACAAAAGTATAAATACAAGATTTATTAAAGGTTTTATATATATATATAATACTTATGTATAATGTTTGGAAAGAATATACAATTTCATATATTTTATGTAAGCATATATATATATTTATATGTGTAGTAGTGTATAGATATAATTATATGTACTAGGTTGGTTTTTGTAAGATTAGTTTTATGAATGGATTTTAGTTTGATCTTTATGTGAAATCAACATATGCACAATACTATCAATTATGACTATGTGTGAAATGCAAGTAAATAATAAATCAAAGAGTGAGAGATGGAAAGATCAAACCGAGACACAAAGGATTTATAGTGGTTCGGCTACAAGGACACCTTCCTTGCCCTACTCCACTCCCCGAGTCACCTACTCGAGAGTTTTCTTCACTAGATCAAATATCTCCTTTATGGCGGAGAAAACCGTACACACCAATATACACACCAATTTTCACACCAATCTACACACCAATCTTCACACCAATCTACACACCAATCTACACACCAATCTACTATTTTCTTCACACCGATCTTCTACACACCAATCTTCTATTCTCTTCACACCTTCAAAGTACTAATGTCTTGACACCTTCAAGTCACTAATATCTTCACAACTTCAATGCACTAGTGTCTTGACACCTTCAAGCCACTAATGTCTTCACACCTTCAATGCACTAATGTCTTGACACCTTCAAGCCACTAATGTCTTCACACCTTCAATGCACTAATGTCTTGACACCTTCAAGCCACTAATGTCTTCACACCTTCAATCTACAAATGTCTTCTAGTCTTCTCCACTAGAGATCCTTAATATCTTCACAACAAGCTCCTATTGCTACAATCTCCTATCACCACTACTATCTATCCCTTCTTCTTTACTTCAAGTTACACTTAACAATTCTAGATTCTTCAACTAAATCTAGTTAACTAATACATACACCTTATTCACCAAAGTATGAAAGATATACAAGTAAATATAAACAAACAACTTAGATAGCAAGATGATACTAAGTTGTAATACTTCTAATGGAAGTATTCTTCTCTTTGCACTTGAAAGAATGAGGCTTTGGATCACTTGGAAACAAAGGCTTATGAAATGAAATGATCAAAGGATTTTTAGGATTGAAATGGAGATCTAGAACAGAAAGTTTTTGTGCAAAAAGGTGGGGAAAAAATCCAGGTTTAAGGTGGTATTTATAGGCAAAAGTTTCTGACAGAGGAGCGTGGCCGGTCCCCTTAAAGCATGGCCGGCCCCCTTAAAATTAAGGGGGCCGCCCCTTATAATTAAGGGGGCCGCCCAACTGTAACGGCCAGAAACTTTGTTTTTTAGTGGGGAAAGTTTATTTGGTGAAAAACTAACTGATTTTGGTTAAATATTTGAAATCATATATTTAGTATGATTAAAACATTTTTCCTTATTACCAAAAGTGTTTTTCAAAAATATATAATAAGATTATATAATTAAATAAACTTTGTATTAGTTAATTAAATACCCCTTTGATCATACATTGCACTAAACACTTTGTTTATTCATACCTTAAGTGATTTGTAGGTGAGAGTGATTATTTATTACTAAATACATGTTTACGTCATGATCTTTGGTTTGATTAGTTTAGGTTTTGTGATTATCAAAACATAGAGATATCGGAAGATATGAATAATGTTTTTAGTCAATTATTTATATCAACATAAGTATCCAGTTTGATAGTGGCACACAATTTTGACAAATAAAAATAGTATGATACTATGATGGACACTTGTTCGGGACAGGGAGATCAGAATAATTTGTGTTTAACAAATACACTTCTAACTTCCTTTTTGCTTCATTTACACTTGAGCTACCATGCTGTTCTCATTAGCGTGTACTAAAACACATCATTAGTTATACTCTTAAAGAGTACTCATTCTTAAATTAGAGGGTGTTTTGGCAAGCTTATGACTCATGGAAAAGCTCTTTTTAGCGTTCAATAAGCTATTAAGCACTTCATATAAGATATTGTTCACGCTCACAAAGCTTCCCTACAATGTTTTGGCTTCTTTTACTTGGACTTTCTTTTATAAATGCTTGCAAGAAGGTCCGCAATGACGTGTTTAGTTAAATTTGTATATTCTAACTTTACTGGCCATGGAAACATAAGCTCTTGTATTTGTGATTGGCGCGCAATCAATTTGTTAGTCATTTCTTGGTGAAATTTGTAAATGTTAAGTCAGGTAAGACAAGTACAACGTTTAGTTAATGTAGTCTCGAAATTAAACATTCGGTAACAAAGTTGAAGGAAAGAATGTGTTTAGATTTTGTCCCACATTGATGGCTGAGCAAATACAAAAGTGGTTTATAAGTAAGATTAAGAAGGTTTTAAATATTAGCAGCTAAACATGCAATGGATTCAAGCTTTCCGTTATGTGTTTTGTTGTTAATTTTTAGATTATCTAAAGATAAACATTTAAAATTCTCTATTTAGTATCCATGGATACTCATTTAGTTGTTAATTTTTAGATTATCTAAAGATAAACATTTAAAATTCTCTATTTAGTATCCATGGATACTCATTACTTAGGGTTTTGTCTTTTAAAAACGGTTAGAACGAGAAACTAGTCCTCGGCCGCAGTGGGATTTAAAGCATTACACTTCATCTCTAACATAACAAACACACACAAAAAACTACGAGGCATAATTTAACAAACAAATAACAATTAACTATTTTTTTCCTCTTAAAACTATTCATCAGCTAATGATAAATATTACCAGTTACCAGATAGTTATATAAGGTACGAGCTCGAATGTTACATTGTATGTCGATTGTCGAGAAGGACTGGATAACTCATAAGTTTTGGAAGGTGGTATATGACATAAGTAGTTAAAGTATACGTTATGTTACCAAAGATGTCTTGGGTTAGATTTTCTCATGCCTAAAGAAATATCCAAAACCGAGTTATGTAGTGCGCACCCAAACAAGTGAAATTGTCGCGAATTGTGTTCATAATTTATGTCGAATCTTGCAAAAGCACTATTGTGTATGGGTAAAAAAGTACAAACCATAATATGTTAGTTATTTGACTTGGTGATGTTGTTTCGACAACTAATCTAGCGGAGTGGAATTGACAAATATATTTACTTAACCAACCTAAGCGATTACAATTACGTGTTGAGTTATGATAATACTTGCTAGATTCATATTTAACAACTCTGCTCTCATCACATACTTCATCCGTCTTTAAATAAGTGTTCACAAAAGTGGCACACAGTTTTAACAAAGTACAAAGTTTATAATGCTAACCAATCAAATATCTTCCTTTTTGCATAAAACTATTTTAATTGGTTACAATTTGAAAGTCTTAACACTTATTCAAGGACAAAGAATAATAATATGGTCGACACTTGTTTCAGCTCAAAGAGTCTTATGTATGCGTTCTAGCTGAAGTATTCGCGTGACTTTTTATTATAAATTTTATAGCCATCCTCAAGTGTGTACCTAATAAAGTTTAAACCTTAGAATTTTGGTAAAAATGTTAGTTACCTTGCAATTAGGCCATTTGTTGGTGATATGTTTAGTGTTTGGTTACTTTGCCAAGCTAAATTCTTAGTTGGCTTAGTTAGTAATTGTTTTGACCATTTTTTTTAATTGAACGGCAAATTTATTAGAAAGCTAGCAAGGAGCTAGAACCGATTGCAAATTAATAGAACTAGAATTTTTCATCCACAAGTTCCGATCTAAGTTTAAGATATTACAAAAAAAAAAAAAAAAAAAAAAAAAAAAAAAAAAAAAAAAAAGACCTAACAATCTCGTCAAAAAGAAGATCTAAACGCCAAGGATTGGTCCCAAACAAAACTTGATTGCGAATGACCCACCATGTGATGTAACAAACTCCTTCAAGCAAATCCTTGGAATGCTTGCATATATAGCCGAAGATATGTGGTGATAGATATGGACCAAGGGGGATCTCATAAACTTTTCTTGCGTAGTGTGAAATGTGTCAGATATATCAATTTTTTCGACCAATGGTTCAATTTTTTTGTTATGAGTATCATTAGCATCGTGACTTTTAGTACCGGGTCCACCACTGTCCAGAAATAACGAGTCTTTGCCTCAGATATACGCATTCTAACTTAGGTATTCGCGTGACGGTTAGAAAGATCTTATTACATGACATTAGAAACTGTGTAGTTAAATGTATCTTAGTGATGGAAATTTCTTATATTTGTAACTTTTACGGGCCATGAAAAACATTAGCTCTTGTACTTGTGATCGGCGCGCAATCAATTTGTTAATCATTTCTTAGTGAATTTTAGAGATGTTAAATGAGGTAAGACAAGTACAACGTTGAGTTAATAATGTGTAGTCTCGAAATTAAACATTTGGTAACAAAAGTTGAAAGAAGGAAATGTGTTTAGGTTTTGTCCCACATTGATGATTGAGCAAATACTTAAATGGTTTATAAGTAAGATTAAGAACATTTTAAATATCAGTGGCGTAACATGAGATGTATATAAGCTTTCCATTGCATGTTTAGTTGTTGATTTTTGGATTTTTAAAAGATAAAAATTAAAAATTCTCTATTTACTATCCATGATGTATACTCATTACTCATAGGGTTTTGTCTTTTAAAAACGTTTAGAACGAGAAACTAGTCCTCATGGGTTGCAACGAGATTTAAAGCATTACACTTCATCTCTAACATAACAAACACACACAAAAAACAGTTGTTGATTTTTGGATTTTTAAAAGATAAAAATTAAAAATTCTCTATTTACTATCCATGATGTATACTCATTACTCATAGGGTTTTGTCTTTTAAAAACGTTTAGAACGAGAAACTAGTCCTCATGGGTTGCAACGAGATTTAAAGCATTACACTTCATCTCTAACATAACAAACACACACAAAAAACTACGAGACATAATTTAATAAACAAATAACAATTAACTATTTTTTTATTCTTAAAACTATTCATCAACTAATGATAAATATTAACAGTTACCTGATAGTTATATAAGACAAGTACAACTTTGAGTTAATGTAGTCTCGAAATTAAACGTTCGGTAACAGAAGTTGAAAGGAGGAAATGTGTCACACATCGATGGGTGAGCAAATACAAAAGTAACGTAGTGTTTGGTACGTTGTAATCAAAGAGTGAATGGAAAAAATGATTACGTTGGAATGATAGAATGTAATGGTTCATTACAAGGAATGACCTATTACAGAAAAATCATTCCCTAGCCCCCCCCCCCCCCCCCCGGTTGCTTTTTCTTTATTACATCCGTAATGAAATCAAAATTACATAAAACCCCATCAATAACTAATCATATTAAATAAATTTTCTATCATTAATGGGGGCATTTTGGTCTTTCTATTATGATTTGATTATGTCTTATCAAACAAACCAAACATGATTAATAGTTGTAATAAATAATTACATTAGACTATTTATTCCATTACGTCGTTTATTCCATTCATTTTACATTTCATTACGTCATACCAAACGTACCCAAATTTCTAAGTAAGATTAAGAAGGTTTTTAATATTGACAATTGGACTGCTAATTGATTTAAGATTTCCATTACGTGTTTAATTAATTGTTAAATTTTTTGATTATTTAAAGATAAAAAAATTATAAAAACCGAGTATATTTTGGTTGATTTTTTTGAATATTTAAATATAAAAATTCAAACTACTCTATTTACTATTCATGGCATGATTTTCGAACGGAAAGAGTAACATTTTAAGAATCTTTTATATAATAAAATAAAACCCCTGTTAGGAATTTTCCATTTCAAAAAATGCATTCATACTTTATTTAGTAATAATTTTATTTAAAAAAAATATTATTTTCTTATTAGGTAACATTTTATATTTATCCATAAAATAAGTAGAAGATAAATACAAAAAATATAGATAAAATGCAATTAATAATAGGATTAGAATTTTTAAAAAATTATCTTTAACAATAAAAAACTATAATTAAACATCATAAATCAAACAAAACAAAGATTAAATTATTTATTTTTTAATAAATAAAAATATATGATTCAAAAAATTAAAAAAAACCCGCGCGTGCGCAAGTATTATAACTAGTTGAGAGATAAAACACTCACCGATTAACTAATTTATTACTAATCTATTTACTATGATGCGTCAAAAGAGCTTCATAGCCAAGCACGGCCAAAAACAACACCTAGTCTCCATATTCAACGCAACAATTGTTCTTACCATCTCATGTTTAAACTTTCTATGCCATAGAGAAGAAAATGTTGTAATAACAAACAAGTAGGTTAAGTGTATTGGTTTTTTAGTAAGTTTTTATACTTAAAAGCGTAGTGCATCTCGTTTGATTTTTTTTTTTTTTTTTTTTTTTAATAAAACGGATTTCTAGATTCCGTCACCGGCTGTCATACAGGTTGATGTCGTTATCCACAATAAGAAACCGGGATAGCTGAAATTGTTTGTTCTTCGTTATCAAAGTTAGTGGTGAAAGTGTGAACTTAAGATGACTCTCTGGTTGTTTCATTCCTTCTTACTATACTTGTCGGTTAACCCAAATCGAAGATATGGGTCGGCCAAATAACGGTCTACTTGACTAATACATCGTATGGTGCGGCCTAAAAATGGAACGTGACAATTAATCATTCGAATATGAATAAAATAAGGTTGTAAAGACATCTATATGAGCAACTCTAATGTTTACTTATGAAGTTTGAACCTTATACTTTTTGTGAGAAGGTTAGTTGTCTTGCAATTAGGCCACTTGTTGATGATTTGTTTACTATTTAGTTACTTTGTTAAGCAAAATTGTTAGTTGGTTTAGTTAGTTATTGTTTTGACCGAATGTTTTAAAAAAAAAAAAAAAAATCTTTATAATCAGATCATACTAATGGACATTAGAAAGCGTGTAGGTAAATCAGTAAATGTATCTTAGTAGTGTGAAATTTGTATATTTCTAACTTTACGGGCCATCGCAATCAATTTGTTAGTCATTTCTTTGTGAATTTCGTAAATGTTATTAAATATTAAGTGAGGTAAGACAAGTACAACATTGAGTTAATGTTGTCTCAAAATTAAACATGTAGATGGATATATGATTAGGTTTTGTCCCACATAGATGGCTCAGCAAATATGAGAGTGGTTTATAAGTAAGAATAAGAAAGCATAAAACATTTGTACTTAAACATCTGTTGGATTCATTTCAGCTCATCTTTAGCGGCATTTTTTAGTTATACGAGTATAAAGATAAAACAGAAAAAACTCTATTTACTATATATTAATACTCATTACCTTTTAAGAGAAAAGTCTAGTTTTTTGTTACATATAAGGGACAAATTCTGAAACCTAAGTCTATGTATTTTTTTGGCCCTTGTTGATCGGACCCTCCCCTATTTTTTATATTAACCCTCCATATTTGGGAGGGTGTACCTTCAAAGGTACAATTTTATTTTATTTTATTTATTTATTATTATTATTTTTTTTAGTTTGTAATGTTTATGTATTGTAACGTTGACTCATTTGCATTTATAAACTACTACAAGATCAGTGTTTACACTTAAACTTAAATTATTTAAAAACTACAAGATCAGTGTTTACACTTAAACTTAAATTATTTAAAAACAACAACTATTATTATAAAATTAAACGTCAACGTTAACATATTATTTAAAAACAACAATATCTACGACATATGAAGATTATTCATTTCGGTTAAAAGATCATGGAGCCGGGCACTTGACTGACAAGCGTGATCCTCAGGATTCCTTGCCATTTCTAACTCCATTTCCAGCGCCTTTATTCTTTGCTTCAACAACTTGATCTCATTTTTTGTAGCAACGCAGTTTGAGCAATGCGTTGAAGAAGAGGCTTGACTAAAGTGTTGTGCTTCAAATTCATCTTTCCACGCGAAGTATCGACACCCATAGTCTTTTGTACCTGGCTGTTACATGTTCAGGAAATAATAAGAAATGTATTTTTAACAAACAAATTATTTACATAACTAAGCAAACGTATGATTATTTACCACTGAAAGAGGACATGCATAAAACAGTCGCCCACGACTACCGTTTTGCCAGGATGTCCGTTCTACAATAAATCCTCTATTACATCGGCACCAGAAAGGATTTCTTTGGCTCATCTGACCAAAGAATTTGCATAATCAATCAATAATGTTATTTACTAATATAAATAAATATTTAATCAATTACTATATAATACAAATAGTTATTTACAACATAAATCAATAATCATTTACAATGTTTTGTCTGTAAAATCATTCACAACATAAATCAATAATTATTTACAACATAAATCAATAATTATTTACAATGTTTTGTTTGTATAATATTTACGTCAATAGTCGATGTTGATATAAACTTATCCAATGTTCTGCAATTGGCTGTCGGAAAAACCTCCATTGTGGGTGGTTACGCGGAAGTGGAAAAGTTGGGTCTAGCGTCGGTATAATGTAATGAGCACATGAGTCCTCCCCCACACGGGCAATCACAAGGGGGTCGATTCCTTGTGTGTTGTTTGGCCCGGAAAAAAGCGGAAAACATGTGTTATAACCACGCACGGATAGAAATACAATCGGTCGATTTAGCATTGAAGCGATAACTAGACCCGTCATTGGCATCACCATCCAGTAACCTTGATGTGCACCTCCGTTGAACCAGTGTATTGTATTCCAAAGAAAGATAAAGTCTTGTTCCCCCCACATATCTATGTAAGTACTCCTATGGTAATCTAACTCTTGCAACAACCTATGTCTGGCTTCGGCCCATCTATGTTCGTTTTGAAAAATAAAGTGAGCAACGCACCGAAACCCGCAATTCCCATCACCCGCAACATTACGTATACTTATTACGTATGGACGGTAAACCAGTGGAATTTCCCGAATAAAACCATTGCTCACAGTATCTCCAACATATAATCTGTGCCGTGGACTAGCACCCGTGTACGAACTGTGTCTTGGAGGCTCTTTCGGCAATTTGGGGACTTTCGTAGATCTTGTATTCGTACTTCTTCGGTGATCTACGATAGGTACTTCATTTATGTCCGGAACTTTTGTAGCCTTGGACTTTTTGTTCTTTTCGCTCGGACGTCCACGGGTATTTTCCTGAACAACAGGTTGACGTGTGTCCACAGATTCAGGTTGGTATATCCCTCTTAACTTGTTCAACATATTCTTCTTGACAAACGATGTCGCTTTGCCAAAAGCACTCTTGAATTGTCGAACGTCATTTTCAAACTCTCTTGTATCATCATCATCATCATCATCATCATCATCATCATCATCAAGCACAAGGTTACCGACAACGGGCCACGGTACAGACAGGGTTCTCCAAAATATATCAATGCTTTCCAATGGAATTGGCACACCTGCATTTATCAAAAGTGACTTATGTAAAACCATTTCGTGGAAGCATTCCGTGAAAGCATTCATTAATATTGACTTTAATATACTTACCATGAATTCGATACCCCATCATTTGACAAAAGCACGGCAATCCATAAATTAATCACAACTGATGGTTACAATCTTCTGCGGCGAAATTCGTTTGAAGGAGTTCTCTGTGCATGAGTGTAAAAGCATGTTTGGAAATGTTATACCACAACTCTGAAAATATTGGTATATCACATTTATTCATTTTCTCATTTTTGCTCCTGTTAAAAGTCTCTTGTATCGCGCTCTTTTGAGAAATAAGAATCTTGTCAATCAAAATCAACAACGTGTTTAAGTTGGATTGTGCTGTGCCCAAATATAATTTCAACAATGCATGTTGAGCCTCAACTCTACACGTTGTTGACTGGCCGTAGCTTTGATATTCATCGGTAACACACGAGACAAACATGTGCCCGTACTCTCGGAGCCAGTTATCCAGATACTGGGCAATCTCTGAAAAACGATGAATTAATACAAGGTCAATCGGGTGCATATTTGTTAAATAATAAAAAACACTAAATTAATAATTAAGTACCCGGTTTGTTGACCAATTTTTGTTGTAGTCGTCGATAATGTTGCTCGAATAAGGCGCGTGATTGAGCTTTAACCATCCAATCCCATGTGCGTTTGATGGACTCGTACTCATCACTCGACTCACATCTACCTCTGCAATGCTGAAGTATATTTTGGGAAATATGCCATCGACATAGTACTTTGTGAACACCAGGGAATTCTGCTCTGCATGCCCCAAGCAAGGCTAAATCCCTGTCGGTGACGATAACACGTGGATAGTACCTTTCCTCTATCACCAGCTTTACACGTTGCAATACCCATTTAAAATTAGGCCCTTTTTCACTATTTAAAAAACTAAACGCCATCGAATATGTTTTATTTGTTGATGTTACTCCGACAATTTCCAAAAATGGCAATTTAAACAGTGTGGTATTGTACGTGGAGTCTATTAGCATGATTTCAGGGAACGTACACCATAAAGCGTACGACGTAGGGTGAACAAAAAATAGTTCCTCAAGCTCATTATTAGCACTTACCCTATCGTGATATGTGTACCCTGATTGCTGCAGGTGTGAGTAAAGAACTTGAATTGGAGTTAGATTACCCATTTTGGCTTTCCGGATCTTAACTTGTGCGTTATATATAGTTCTAACGCTAGACATGTTATCCGGATTACGACCCTGTATTGTCGAGAGTATTTTACGTGGTTGTACGGTATACTCTGTCAATTCTTTAACCAACTCGAACTCATCATCATTTAAGCGCATTGCATATGGCACACCATGCAGCGACTCTAACATAGGATGATTATGACTATCATCCTTCACTTTCAAAATCCAACATGATCTTCTTTTAAGATATTTCGCCACCAATTTGAATGGGCATTCGGTTTTAGATGTACTTGTATTCCGTTTTCCAGTTCCTTCGGGTGAATAAATCCCACCCTTTGTACACCTATAATTGATTTCGTTCAAAATACCGTATTCTGATTTAGTTCTTCTTTTAACAATCACAAAACCGAGTCCCCGAGCTATGTTTTGCACCCAATCCGTTAATTGCTCGTAAGAACCGAACCCCTGAAAAAACATTACGAATTGACAATACTTTTTTTTATAAACAATATATTTTTTTTACAATAATTTTTTTTATAAACAATACTTTATAAACAATATATTTTTTTTTATAAACAAAATATTTTTTTATAATACTTTTTTTTATAAACAATACTTTTTTTATAAACAATATATTTTTTTTATAATACTTTTTTTTTTATAAACAATACTTTTTTTATAAACAACATATTTTTTTTATAAACAAAATATATTTTTATAATACTTTTTTTTATAAACAATAACTTTTTTTTATAAACAATAACTTTTTTTTACAATAACTTTTTTATAACAAATAACTTTTTTTTTTTTACAAATTTTAACAAATAACTTTTTTTTTTACAAATTTTACAAAAAAATAAAAAAAAAAAAACATTAAAAGCGTACGTGAGGGACAGCTGTCTCACACCCACGTACTATTATCACCGGTTTGTCTCACACACACCACACACTCACAAGTCTCTCTCTCTCTCTTCGCTCTCTTTTCCTCTATCTAGTTTTAGATCTAAAAACGTTTTTAGATCTAAAATCATTATTAGATCTTAAATCACTTATGTTTGTGATTTGTGAGAGAGTTTGTGAGTGTGTGGTGATGTTGTTGGTGAGTGTGTGGTGATGTTGTTGGTGATTTGTGTTGGGGGTTTCTCCCTGTTGGTGATCTGTGTTGGGTGATCTGTGGTAATTTAACTCTTAATTCTTTGATATAGATGTTAATTTATCAGATCTACAATTTTTTTTAAAAACCCTAATTTTTTTAAAATTAATTACTTTCGTTGTGGGGGGTTTCTGTGGGTGGGGGGTTTCTGTGGTGGTGGTTCTGATGGTTATGTGGTGTTTTATTGTTATTTTATGCTTGTTAATTGTTATTACAAAAATTAGGGTTTCAAAAATTTTGGGGGTTTTTTCAATTTGTGTTGATTTAGTTAATAAGAACTTGTTAATTGAAAGATTTAGAAGCTAATTTATCAGATCTACAATTTTTTAAAAAAAAACCCTAATTTTTTAAAATTAATTACTTTCGTTGTGGGGGGTTTCTGTGGGTGGGGGGTTTCTGTGGTGGGGGTTCTGTGGATATGTGGTGTTTTATTGTTATTTTATGCTTGTTAATTGTTATTACAAAAATTAGGGTTTCAAAAATTTTGGGGGTTTTTTCAATTTGTGTTGATTTAGTTAATAAAAACTTGTTAATTGAAAGATTTAGAAGCTAATTTATCAGATCTACAATTTTTTTTTAAAAACCCTAATTTTTTAAAATTAATTACTTTCGTTGTGGGGGGTTTCTGTGGGTGGTGGTTCTGATGGTTATGTGGTATTTTATTGTTATTTTATGCTTGTTAATTGTTATTACAAAAATTAGGGTTTCAAAAATTTTGGGGGTTTTTTCAATTTGTGTTGATTTAGTTAATAAGAACTTGTTAATTGAAAGATTTAGAAGGGTGGGGGGTTTCTGTGGGTGGTTGTTCTGGGGTTCTGTGATGGTTAATTGGGGGATTTGGTGGTGGTTCTGTGATGGTTAATTGTCTGTTCTTTATGTGGTTTGTGTAGGTTAACACCTTAGGGGAGGGTCCGGTCAACATTGGCATTTATCATGTGATTTGTGTGTGAGACAACTGTGGTGATAATAGTACTGGTTCTGTGGTGCTGGTTCTTATGTGATTTTGTGGCTGTGGGTAGGTTAACACCTTGATCTGCCACCTTTTGAGTGGTATGAATACCTGCTCTGGCCTACCCCCAGTCCACAGGCTCGAGCTATAAGCATAATGAAACTGCTTAAGCAGTTTGTGATGAAACTTTATAAGCAGTTTGTTGTTTTAAAAGGATATTTGAAACTTGGTTTTTTTTATAAAAAAACCGATATACGGCAATGATGATTTAAAAAAATTGATTTTGGCGTGGCATTTCCAAATGGACGGCAATAAAAACTTTGCAACATTTGAAGTTGCAGCCATATCTATTATGTCAAACTGCTTATAATCTGAGCCAATTGATATCTTTATGTAATATTGAAAATGCGTAAAGCTTATTAGTACCTCTTGTGTGTAGAATGGTGAACTAGACATTTCGGCAATGTTGACCGGACCCTCCCCTATTTTTTAAACAAACCCTCCCTAAATGGGATGGTGTACCTTCAAGGTACAATTTTTGTGATACTCTGCTCCAATATGGTTACCTTGTGATACTCTGCTTCTTTTGTGAGACTTGTGTAGCTCAGAATTGGTTATGTGGTTGGTGGTTATGTGGTATAGTTTCTTTGGTTATGTGGTATACTGGTTGTGTTTGCTGTAATGGTTGTGGTTATGTGGTATACTGGTTGTGTTTGCTGTAATGGTTGTGTAGCTTAGAACTGGTTGTGGTTATGTGGTATAGTTTCTTTGGTGGTTGTGTTTGCTGTAATGGTTATGTGGTATACTGGTTGGTTGATTCCCTTGTTTATAGTCTCAGAACTGGTTGTAGTTATGTGGTATAGTTTCTTTGGTGGTTGTGTTTGCTGTAATGGTTATGTGGTATACTGGTTGGTTGATTCCCTTGTTTATAGTCCACCAAAGCTGCAATATGTGGAATCTTACTGTTGAGCTTTGCAGTTGGAATCCTTACTGTTTGGGCATGCTTGTGACATGCCTGTTTCTGGTGTTACTTTTGAACTGTTGAGCTTTGCAGATGGAATCCTTACTATTGTGGAATCTGCAGACCTTGTGACATTCCTGTTGAGCTTGTGACATTCCTGTTCTAGTGGTATTGTGGTTTTTAAAACCAAAGGCGATGACGAATGGTTTTTAAAACCGAATGGTATGGCGGAGTGATATTTTTATCACTTTCGCAACCTTCACATCCGAGCCTTCTAAAAATCTGAGCCTATAAGGCGATGACGAATCTGCAGTTGTGTTAGTTTGTGTTTGTGTGCTGTTTGTTTGTGTTTGCAGTTTTGTGTTAGTTTGGACTTGAATCATTTTGGACAAAAAAAGGACTTGGGCGATGACGAGAACCATTATCCGAGCCTGCATTTTGTGTTAGTTTGTGTTTGTGTTTGTGTTTGCAGTTTTGGTTAGGTTGTGTTTGCAGTTTTGTGTGGACTTGTAAAAAAAAGGATAATTTGGTTAGTTTGGACTTGTAAAAAAAGGATAATTTGTTAGTTTGGACTTGTAAAAAAAAAAGAATTGGACAAAAGGACTTGTGGACAAGACAAGACAAAAAAAAAAAAAAAAAAAAAAAAAAAAAAAAAAAAAAAAAAAAAATTGTACCATGTGGGCCCCACCACTAGGGGGGGTTTGCAGACCTACGGGGTAGACCCCCGTCCGGTCAACACATCCCATTTTTTTTCCTTTTTTCTTTGTCTTTTTGTCTCTTTTTATTATTTTTTTTTGCCTTTTTTTTAATCACTTTTTTTGATCATTTTGTTTTTTTTTTAATCACGGTATTTTAAATCAAGTTTTCTTTATTTTTATAATTATTTTTTTAATATATAAATTCATGTTTTTTTTACTTTATTACGTTTTCGTTCGTTTTTGTCTGTTTTCACATGTTTATATACGTTTTTAGACGTTTTTGTTCGTTTTCGTTCATTTTTTTACGTTTTCGTCTGTTTTTAGATGTTTTCATCCGTTTTTATACGTTTTCGTCCATATTTTTACGTTTTCGTCTGTTTTCAGACTTTTTCATCCGTTTTTATACATTTTCGTCCGTTTTTTTCGTTTTCGTCTATTTTCATATGTTTTCGTCCGTTTCGGCAGTTTTTTTATACGTTTTTAGACGTTTTTTTTTCGTTTTCATACGTTTTCATTCGTTTTTGTACTCTGTTTTCAGTCGTTTTCGTCCGTTTTCATAAGTTTATACACATTTTCGTCCATTGTCATACGTTTTCGTCCGGTTTTTCACGATTTTGTCCGTTTTATACGTTTACATTTGTTTTCGTCTATTTTCATACGTTTTCTTCTGTTTTCGTCCATATTTATACATTTTCAGATGTTTTCGTCCGTTTTTCCTACATATTCGTCTGTTTTCTTACATTTTTGTCCTTTTTCAAACGTTTTCGTCCATTTACATAGGTTTTCGTCCGTTTTTTAATTTTTTCGGCTATTCTTAGACGTTTTCATACATTTCTGAATATCACAAGTGATATTCTGTGATACTAAAATGTTTTTGTCGATTTTCGTCCGTTTTTGTACATTTTTGTCCTTTTTCAAACTTTTTCATACATTTTCGGTAGTTTTTATACGTTTTCAGACGTTCCTATCCGTTTTTATATGTTTTCGTTTTTTTACGTTTTCGTCTGCTTTTATAAGTTTTCGCCCATTTTTAGACGTTTTCATCTACTTTTATATGTTTTTTCATCCGTTCTTGTCCGTTTTCATACGTTCATAAACGTTTTCGTCCATTTTTACGTGCTTTTGTCCGTTTTCAAATATTTTCGTCTGTTTTCATACGTTTTTGGCAGTTTTTATACGTTTTCATCCGTTTTCATCAATTTTTCATACGTTTTCAGACGTGTTTTTATGCTTTCATACGTATTCGTTCTTTTTCTTATGTTTTTTTTTAGTTTTTATACGTTTCTGAATATCACAATTGATATTCTTAATATCACAAATGATTTTCTGTGATATTCAAAATATCACTTGTAATATTAAGAATATCAATTGTGATATTCAGAAACGTATGAAAATGGATGAAAACGTATGAAAACGAACGAAAACGTATGAAAGTGATAAAAAAACGTGAATTAAAAAAAACATGAAAATCACTTGTAATATTCTGAATATCACTTGTGATTTTCATGTTACAAAACATTAGTTGAAAATCACTTGTGATATTTAGAATATCACTTGTAATATTCAGAATATCACTTGTGATATTCTAAATATCACGAGTGATTTTCAATTAATACTTTGTAACATGAAAATCACAAGTGATATTCTGAATATCACAGTATGATATTCAGAAAATTACAAGTGATATTTATGTTACAAAACATTATTTGAAAATCACTTGTAATATTTAGAATATCACTTGTGATTTTCATGTTACAAAACATTAGTTGAAAATCACTTGTGATATTCAGAATATCACTTGTGATACTTAGAATATCACTTGTGATTTTCTGAATATCACGTGTGATTTTCTGAATATCACTTGTGATTTTCTAAATATCACAAGTAATTTTTATGTTATAAAACATTAGTTGAAAATCACTTGTGATATTCAGAATATCACTTGTGATATTCAGAATATCACTTGTGATATTCAGAATATCAAGTGATATTCTGAGGATCAAAGAATCATACTTTTGATATTCAGAAACGTATAAAAACGTCTGAAAGTGGCTAAAAACATTTAAAAATAGACGAAAACGTAAGAAAATAGACGAAAATGTAAGAAAACTAACGAATACGTACGAAAACGTTTAAAAACGGACAAAGATGTATAAATTTGGACGAAAATGTCCGAAAAACGGACAAAACGTATGAAAACGGACGAAAACAGATGAAAATGTATGAAAACGGACAAAAACGTATAAAAACCGACGGAGACGTATAAAACGAGCGAAAACTTATGAAAATGAACAAAAAACGAAGGAAAACGTATAAAAACGGATGTAAACTTGTAAATGTAGATGAAAATGGACGAAAACGTATGAAAACGGACAAGAATGCCTAAAAATAGAAGAGAATGTAAAAAACGGACGAAAACGTATGAAAACGGGCGAAAACGTATAAAAACGGACAGAAACGTATAAAAACGATCAAAATCGTGTAAAAACAGACGAAAACGTATATAAACGTATGAAAACGGACAAAAACGTATAAAAACGGAAGAAAACATATAAAAACAGACAAAAACGTTTGGAAACAGACGAAAACGTAAAAAACGGACGAAAATGTATAAAAACAGACAAAAACGTAAAAAATGGACAAAAACGGACAAAAACATCTGAAAACGTATATAAACATGTGAAAACAGACAAAAACGGACGAAAACGTAATAAAGTGAAAAAAAACATGAATTTATATAATTAAAAAAAAACTTGATTTTAATAACGTGATTCCAAAAAAAAAAAAAAAAAAAAAAAAAAAAAAAAAAAAAAAAAAAACTTTTAAAATCACATGATTCAAAAAATAAAGTGAAAAAAAAATCTAAAAAACGTGATTCAAAAAAAGGAAAAAAAAATGTTTAGAAAAAAGTGAATAAATAAGAAAGACAAAATGTCAAAGAAAAAGGAAAAAAAAGACATGAACTTAGGTTTTTATATTAAATCTTAGGTTAATCCCTAGATCAAACTAGATGGATGGTGGAGATTTGTCCCTCAGTGTGTAACAAAAACTTATCCTTAAAATAACTCACCTCTACCTTTTAATTATATAAAGCTAAAAACTAAAATAACTCTATTTACTATTTGTGAAAATACTCATTACTTAGAAAGCTCGTAAAATGTTTTTGTCTTTAATGTTTAGAACCAAGAACTAGTGCTCGTGGGTTGCATTGTGGTTTAAATCATTATACTTCATCTCTAACATAACGAGCACGTACAAAAAATTACGACGCATAATTTAATAAACAAATAATAATTAATTAATCTTTTTTAAAAAGTTTTATTTTACACTATTCATTAACTAGTGATAACTATTGCTAGTAACAATTACTTGCTCGTCATAGTTATATGAGGTGATTTATTGTTAATGTAACGGATTGAGATTTTTTAAAGTTGGATTTAAAATGATAGATCATGTTGACCAATCATGAACAAGTAAAATGGATAAACTTTTATTTTTTAATTGACATAAGAGACCCACTTATATTTCCCCTCACATTACTCATAACATGACCTATCATCAAAACATGCATCAAAATTTCACGTGAAGAGTAATTTTTAACTAAATATGCGGTTCAATTGGGTTATTATGTCACAAATTTTGGCTCTCATTTCTTAGGCACCTCAGTACCCGAAAATGTATTCCTTATTAAGTTATGTGGAGACGGAGGTGGACCGAGTCGGATCTCATGGACTTTTCTTGCGTAGTGTGAAATATCTCAGACATACCATTTTTTTTCCACGAATGCACCTGGTCCAATTCTTTTCTTAAGACTATCACTAGCATCTTCACTTTTAGTACCAGCTCCGCTACAATCTAGAAATAGTGATTCTGCTCAGATGTACGTGTTCCAATCGAGGTATTCGCGTGACCATTTATTACATTTTTCATAGCCATCCTCAAGTATGTACCTAATAAAGTTTAAACCTTAGACTTTCCATAATAATGTTAGTTACCTTGCAATTAGGCCATTTGTTGATGATTTGTTTAATGTTTGGTTACTTTGTTAAGCAAAATTGTTAGTTGGCTTAGTTAGTTATTGTTTTGACCGAATTTTAAAATATTATTTCTAATCAGATTTACTATATGACATTAGAAAGTGTGTAGGTAAATCTATCTTAGTGGGAAATTTTTACATTTCTAACTTTACAGACCATGGGAAACCTTGCTCGTGTACTTGTTATCAGCAAACAATCAATTTGTTAGTTATCTCTTAGTGAATTTGTAAATGTTAAGTGAGGTAACACAAGTACAACGTTGAGTTAATCTAGTCTCAAAATTAAACATTTGATAACAAAAGTTGAAAGAAGAAAATGTGTTTAGGTTTTGTCCCACATTGATGGATGAGCAAATACAAAAATGGATTATAAGTAAGATTAAGAAGGTTTTAATGGATTAAGATTCTCTAATGTTAGCTTTCCATTGCATGTTTAATTGTTGATTTTTTTTAGATGATTTAAAGATAAAAATTAAAAATACTTTAATTACGTTGATTTTTTAGATTATCTAAAGATAAAAATAAAAAATGCTCTATTTACTATCCGTGGAATGATTTTCGAATGGAAAGAGTGACATTTTGAGAATTGAGAGTAAAACATTCACCGGTTAACTAAATGAACCATTAGTTTTATTAGACTCATAACACAACTACATCTAAGTATAGGTGTATCGTGTTGCGTCGACAGAGCTTCATAGCCAATCACGACCAAAAACCACAACTAGTCTCCATATTAAAGCAACAATTGTCCATACCATCTCACGTTTAAACTTTCTACACTATAGAGAAGAAAATGTTGAGATAACAAACAAGTAGGTTAAGTATAAGGTGATAACAACATAATGATCATTTGAGAATCAAAACATAAAAATTAGAAATCCGAAGGAACAAGCTCGAATGTGACATTGTACATCGTGAAGGACCGCATAACTCATAAGTATGGGAAGGTGGTTTTTGAAATTGTATATCTGTATATCGTGAAAGTTTCAATATCGTAGTGTGATATATGTCACATATACTAGTTTTAGAAACAGGTCCATCACTGTCTAAAAATAATGAGTCCTTGACTCATATGTACGCGTTCGAACCGAGGTATTCGCGTCGCAGTTTATTACCATTTTTCATAATCCTCAAGTGTGTACTAGATAAAGTTTAAACCTTACTTTCTGTAAAAATGTTAGTTACCTTGTAATTAGCCCATTTGTTTGTGATCTATTTATTGTTGGTTACTTTATTAAGCAATATTGTTAGTTGCCTTAGTTAGTTATAGTTTTAACCAATTATTATTATTATTATTTTTTTTAATATATGACGTTAGAAGCTGTGTAGTTAAGTGTATCTTAGAAGTGGGAAATTTGTATATTTCTAACTTTACAGGCTATGGGAAACATTAGCTCTTGTACCTTGTGATCGGCCCTCAATCAATTTGTTAGTCATTTCTTAGCGAATTTTATGTGAGGTAAGAAAAGTACAAGCAAGGGCGTAACCACGATTTTATTTTTTATTATTTTTTTTAGGTTGGGGGGGGGGGGGGGGGGGGGGGTTGTTGGCAGTTTTTTTTAGAAGACGTTAGCAAATGCTGAAAAACAACATAATATATAACCACGTAAAAATGTTGCAACAAAATGTGTTCATTTTGTGTTTTAGTTGCACACAATGTTCATCCGCATCATTAAAATCCTCGAAAAAAATGAATCTAAGCTATTTATTGCACGATACTTACGTAAAATTATTGTATCGGTTTTTAAAGTATGTCAAAAATTAATACTAGATACATGGATTAGTATAAGTTAACAATTTTTAAGGTGGGCTAAACATCAATACTGGATACACTTTATCATATTGGGCTTTATTGCATGATACATATGTAAAATTATTAGGCTTTGTGGGTGGCTCATGGCCCACCTTACCCTCCACATACTAGGGTTGAGCAACGGGCAAGCCCCAACCCGAAAACCAAATAAGGGTAAAACATGAACCGAGTAAAAGCTATCGAAACCGAAACCAAACCGAATAAGTTCGGTTCGGTTCGGTTTAGCTATTTCGGCCTGAATAAGTGTGTTTTAACCTGAACCAAACCGAGTAAAACTGAAATAAGTATACAAAACCAAAAACCGAACCGAATAAGGTTGGTTCTGGTCGGTTTTTGAGTGATTTTGCTCAACCCTACCACATACATATTCCACGTAATACAAGGTTGATTTAATGTAGTCTCAAGATCAAACATTCGGTAATAAAAGTTGAAAGGAGGAAATGTGTTCAGGTTTTATCCCACATTGATGGCTGAGCAAATACAAAAGTGGTTTATATGTAAGGTTAAGCGGGTTTTTGTAAGTGAACAATGAAACTATATGTAATAGATTTAAGCTATCCATTACTGGTTTAGTTGTTGAATAATCTATTTACTATCCGAGGATACTCCTTATTTAAGGTTTTGTTTTTTTATAAATGGTTAGAAGGAGTAACTAATGCTCATGAGTTTTAGCGGGGTTTAAAGCATTACACTTCATCTCTAACATAAGGAACACAAACAAAAAACTACAAGCCATAATTTAATAAACAAAAAACAATGAACTACTTTGAAAAAAAAAATAATAAAATAAAAAATCTCTACACTATTCATCAACTAATGAGTACAAACGTTAGCAGGTTAAAAGAGGAAACTTGCAATTGAAAATGTATCAAAAGAGTTGTTTTGTCACTTATCTTTTCAACTACCATTATTTGCCATTGAACGTACTGGATAATAAGTTTGTATTTGCTAATCACATTTTTTAGATGTTTAATTTTGGTACTTGGTGAGTTAACATGGAAAAAAGTTCGTTAGTTTTAACTTTTAACTTATATTCAGTTAAATGCCAAGTGCAAAGGTGCAAATACAATCTAAAAGAGAAAGAACAGTGTACTAAAGTGCAAACATTTAGCAGACCTCTAAACGATTTAAAACAACTAAAACTGTTTACAAAGTCTCTTACAAGTAGATAGATTGTCTCACAGCTTGTCAAAAGTTGTATAAGAAATGCTAATGTAAGCTTCAAGTGAATAGGAAAATGAAATTATATGACATTAGAAAGTGTGTAGTTAAATGTATCTTACTATCTTAGTAGTGGGAAATTTGTATATTTTTAACTTTACAGCCCATGGGAAACCTTAGCTCTTGTACTTGCAATTGGCCCGCAATCAATTTGTTAAGTCATTTCTTAGTGAATTTTGTAAGAGCATGCCCAGCCATAACGCTAGAGCTGCGTTAAAGTGAGTTTTGCCCGGCGTTAACCTGCGTTATGGTTGTGTCCTCCAGCGTTAGAGGCGCGTTAACGCACCACGTTAGCCTGCTAACGCTGTGTTAAAGCTGAAACTTGAATAAAAAAATTAAAAAAAAAAAATGTTTTACCCCCTCCAATGTTCCATTTGCCCGGCGTTAACCTGAGTTAAAGCTGAGTTATTGTTGTGGGTGTTTTTTTCTGAGTTAAAGTTAAAGTGGTAAAGCTGATGTGGCACTGCGTTAACTTATAACCTGTGTTACGGATGGGCATGCTCTAAATGTTAAGTGAGGTAAGACAAGTACAACGTTGAGTTAATGTGTAGTCTCAAAATTAAACATTTGGTAACAAAAGTTGAAAGAAGGAAATGTGTTTAGGTTTTGTCCCACATTGATGGCTGACCAAATACAAAAGTGGTTTATAAGTAACATTAAGAAGGTTTTAAATTTTACCTGCCACATGTGTAATGGATTCAAGCTTTCTGTTATGTGTGTAGTTGTTAATTTTTAGATTACTAAAGATAAACATTTAAAATTCTCTATTTACTATCCATGGATACTCATTACTTAGGGTTTTGTCTTTTAAAAATTGTTAGAACAAGGAACTAGTGCTCATGGGTTCCATCGAGGTTTAAAGCATTATTACACTTCATCTCTAACATAACGAACACACACAAAAAACTACTAGGCATAATTTAATAAACAAATAACAATTAACTATATCCACAAAATAAGATGTATATCGGAGGGAACACCCTGACCCCGGGTGCCTTTTGGCACCAACCATTGTCCACCTCACAAGGAATAGCTCCGGGCAACTCTCCTGGCCTAGTGGGGCACCAACTGGAGTGAGCCGAGACTCTCGAACTCTTATCCACAAAGTCTCTCCAGTGAGCCCACAGGTTTTGCGGAGGTGGGTACCTAGGGAGCAAAGTGCCAGGGATGAGATTCGAACCCGAGTCTATTGATTCAAGAACGAAAGCCCTACCCACTGGATAAAACTATTCATCAACTAATACTAATGATAAATATTAACAGTTACCCGATAGTTATATAAGGTACGAGCTCGAATGTGACATTGTATGTTGACGTATGTACCCTCCGGATACATGCCGAACAAGGATATGATCTCCGGATATGCATCAGGTAAAACATTCTCAGACGTGTTCGAACCATACGAACCAATATCCGAAGGGTTACGAATATCCGCGTGACCCCAGCCCTCCGGATATCACATGCCCTTCGGATAAGCCAACAAGTACTTGGACCAAAGTACAAACAAGTACACCAAAGTATATGGTAATGGAGTCTAAACTAGCGAACATTATGGGCTAAGTACGAACCAGCCTGGCACTTCATGTAGAGAGTCTATAAATAGAGGGGAAATCTTCATTTAAGGTTAACTAATTCTCTACCACTCTCTAGTTTTATTCATACTTTCTCTCACTAAAATATATACTTACTCTCACGCCGGAGGTTGGTCCTGGGATACATTCCCGGGACGAGTCTAACGGACGTATTTGTTTTGCAGATATCCGAAGTAACACGCAATAAGCAAGAACCATACCGAATCCGGAGGACCTACTCTAGTCCGAAGGATTCATCTCGCTTGTTCGAAGTAGAAGCAAACTTTTACCTCAACATTGTATGTCGTGAAGGACTCCATAACTCATAAGTTTTGGAAGGTGGTATAAGACATAAGTAGTTAGAGTTTATACGTTAGGTCACCATAAATGGCTTGGGTTGGATTTCCTCATGCCTAAAGAAATATCCAAAACCGAGTTACGTGACGCGCTGAAAACTCAAATGTAACACCCCCAAAATCGGTACAGCGGAAGCATTCGGGTCATGGGGTGCTACTAAATTGGAGATCACAACACAAGATAATAAAGAACGGAATACATACTCCGTTACAAATACATTTCATAAAAATTCATTCAAGTTTACATCAAGTTTTAAAATAAATAGATAAGCCCAACGTCAAGTGGTCCCATAAAAACAAGTCATAATGTTGTGTAAAAACACTTCAGTAAATAGATTATGACCATCGCCTTGCCATACCTTGACGAAAATAAGCAGCTCAAACACCTGAGTAAAACATGCTAAAAGTCAGCAAAAAGCTGGTGAGTCTATAGGTTTATCAGTAAAGTAATGTGGACCAATAGTTTTGTGTACAACATTACAACACATATAATGTCATACAAACTAGTCTATCGCGCTAGCACTAAGTTCATGCAACCGAAGCTAAACAGCATAGCATGCCACAATGTAGCACATATAAATAATAGTGAGGGCCCATAGCGAGTGTTTAACCCAATACACTCGTAGTCCGACTTGGTATACGTTCGCATTGACCCGTCTGGCCAACCGAACGGGGGAGTTACCCCCAATAGATCTATCTATATCAATCGCGCTTCCTAACAGGAATTAACGGTTCATGAAAGTGGGCATAACAGTGGGTTCAGGGCTTAGGCTAACTACGCAATACTGTTGAGAAATAATAGTATGGTCCAGAAAATGTTTTGCATGTTTCTCACCCCATAGTTTTGTAAACAAGTATAAGTAAAGTGGGGCTATAAACTCACCTTAGTGATTGGTAGTCGCGATAGCGAAAAGTCAAGTAGTGATAGTGAGCGGCACCGACACGCGACCTAGAATAGTACGGCAATAATTTAGTTTAGAATACCAATTAAGACACAACGTTGTTTTAATAAGTTAAAAGAAACTTAAAGAGATGTTCGTATCGTTGTTGCTTGTGTGGTTAGGTTTATGTTTGTAAGCAAATTTCCACGTGTATAATTATTGATACATAAGAGTATATAATTCTTGGTTTGATAATAGTTGGCATCGAGGTGCGAGCAAGTATCTTCAATAATAGTTTAAGTGTTGACGAAATATGTAACATTATCGTGATGAGATTTTTAAGTATATTAATATATATGTTATGTAATAATAATAATTGAAGAGAGTAGTATATAAATAATAGACTTTTATTTATGTAAGTTGACACAAAAAAAATCCATTCTAAAAATGTTAGTTATATATAAAGTTCTTCGTGTTAGTCTTCGTATAAAATTTCTTCGTAGTAGTCTTAATATGCAACGATAACTAAATTTTATGCCTCGTTGAAAATAGAGTTTTAGTTATAAGTGAATAAGCAAAAATCCGATTATATTTTATAAGCGAAATCTAAATTTAATTATATGTTTTCAAATAGTCTAAAAATTATGTTTTTATGTATCATTTTGTGGTTACCGTCTTTATAGTTTTAAATGACAAGTATTTCTATCGAGGTTGAGTCGAGATAATAGATCGTATATGTTTATAGAACATGTTGTGTCGAATTGAACATTACGGGAAAAATATGTGATCACTTGTGGACAAGTAAATGATAAACCGTAAGTGAGTTTTGTAAGTTTTGCATTTTTAGTACGAGTATAAATTGTGAAAACTTTTTACTTTTTACAAAATGTTTATTATCTAAAACAGATTATTAAATGGATCTTATGGACTGATAATTCGATTTAGATCATTAGAAAAGATTGGGCCATGAGTTGGGCCTGGTCCAACTGTCTCTTCGGTACTAACTAAACATCACCATCCGAAAACAATTTCAACAAGACAGTTTACAAACTCATGTCTATATTTATTTATATATATATATATATATATATATATATTATTTTTTTTTAGGCGTTACACAAACAAGTTTGCGGGGAAAGTTTATATATAATCCGGACTTTAAGATGACGCAAGCCAACAAGAAGAATTGATCACAACTTAATATTGATTCACTCGGATTATACTTTCGGTTAACATGTTTTAAGCCACACGAACCACAACAACAACAACAAAAAAAAAAAAGAAGATGTATGTTCTCAGTTTTAGCCTAATCCAAAATCGACCCAAAAAAAACAAAAAAAAAAAAAAAAAAAAAAAAATTATATATTCATCTTTTTAGTAAATCAACACAACTTGAAAGTTTTAACTCTAACATGAATAACACAAATAAAATCTTTATAACACATCTAAGCTCATTCGCATAACAAGAAACTTTTATAAGTCGAAACCCAAAAAAAATTATTTCGATTCATAACTGGTTCGAACTTATTCATATATATATTTTTTTTTACATTTTCTTTAATTAAATTATACCACCATGTCTAATTTACCTTTAATTATAAAAGCCCTATCAATTTAATATCAATTCAACCAAATAAAAAAAAATCGATTCATAAATAAATCACAACAGGTTCATTCTTAAGTTTTTCTTCAATTAAACATGCTCATAACACTTAATTTATCCTTAATCACAAAAGCCCTAACAACTTAGCATCTAATAATTAATCATAAAAATTAGGGTTTCTTCGAATTAAAATTAATTCAATAACGTTTTAAAAAAAAATAGCCAAACAATTACATAATCGAATTATCAAGGCAAAGTTTGAGATTTCTTACAAATTTTGATGAGGTTACAAGAAGGAGTTCCAATCCGAGTCCAAGCAAGCAAACCACACCAGAAGGGTTGTGGTGCAAGATGGTCTGGATGGAGAAATAAAAAGAAAAAAAAAAAGTGGAAAACCCTAATCCTACCTTTGATTTTTGGGGTTCGGTTTTAACCAAAAATAGGCTAAAAACAAAACTTGGCCATCTTCATATGCTATCTCGTGATCTTTCTTGGCTGGAAAAGAGGGTTACAGTGCAAAAGCATCTCCTTGGCGTGCAAGGGTTATCTTTGGAGGGGGATTCGAGGCTTGAATATAATTTTAACCACATGATTCTTGATTTTCTTCTTTTTTTTTTTTTTTGTTGTTCTAGAGATCCGAATTATTGGAATGGGAGAAAAGATAGTAAGATCTGGTTTATTAATTAATATAAAAACGTATTTAAAGCTTATAGTACTTGAGCATATTGGCTTAAGCCAATAAGGTGATGTTGATAAGGGCATAAGCTCCAATGAATGAGCTTATCAGCTTTTACAAAATCAAATAAGCTCATAAGGTGGATAAACAAGATAACCCAATCACCCCCTAAATACACATAACCAATCAAACCAACATCAATTTTCACACCGAATCACAAAAAGCACATATCTTTACACTACCCATATCATAAAAACACAAATAAACACCAAATTTCACACCAAAATCACAAAAAGCACAAATCTTGACACTACCCATACAACCAATTTCATATCAAATCCAAAAAAGCACAAATCTTTACACTACCCACATCATAAAATCACCAAATTTCATATCCAATAAAAACGTATTTATAAAATTAATATAAAAACGTATTTATAGTATCGTTTATTAATTATTGATATGTTGCCGTAACTAAAATACTGTCGGTACGCGTGTCGTGCTGAGCTCGAGATAAACTCTCGGTTCGGTATATAAATATCAGTATCGGTCAGAAAATAATATTTTCACATTTTCTGATAACATGGTTGTTGTAACGAGTCACAGTATGCGGGTTTGCTACCCGATATAGTTATGTAAGCTTATAAACGCTTATTCAATATAGTTGGGCAATAATAAATAAATATTTATTATTAAATAAATGGTGTAAAATTACCGTTTGTCACATCCTTCCCGCCTTGGAATGAAACCGCCCTCGGTTTCACTTAGAATTACTCACGGGTGTCGAGAAAAGATGAGGATATTTACGCTTGATTTCGTCTTCACGCTCCCACGTGAATTCGGGACCTCTACGAGAGTTCCAACGGATCTTGATAATAGGAATGCGGCTTTGCTTAAGCCGTTTGACCTCTCGGTCAACAATTTCAACCGGTTCCTCAATAAAGTTCAATCTTTCGTCGATTTGGATTTCTTCCAAGGGAATAGCAAGAGTTTCGTTTGAGAGGCATTTCTTCAAGTTGCACACATGAAACACGTTGTGTACAGAGTTGAGTTCTTGTGGCAGTTCGAGTCGATAGGCTACCGGCCCGATTCTGGCTAGAATCTTGAAAGGTCCAATGTAACGGGGATTTAGTTTCCCACGTTTCCCAAAACGGATCACACCTTTCCAAGGTGAAACTTTTAACATGACTCTATCTCCAACTTGAAACTCAAGTGGTTTTCGTCTCTTGTCCGCGTAGCTCTTTTGGCGATCTCGTGCCAGCTTGTAACCGGTTCTTAATTTGTACAATCTTTTCAGTAGTTTCTTGTACCAAATTAGGACCAGTAATCTGACTTTCACCGACTTCAGCCCAGCAAATCGGTGATCTGCACTTCCTTCCGTAAAGTGCTTCATATGGTGCAGCTTTGATGCTAGTGTGATAGCTGTTATTGTAAGAAAACTCAGCTAGTGGCAAATGCTTATCCCAACCATTTCCAAAGTCTATCACGCACGCTCGCAGCATGTCCTCCAAAGTTTGGATGGTCCTCTCACTTTGACCGTCTGTTTGAGGATGATATGTGATGAGTGTGTAAATACTCATCATTTTTACCAATTCTGAACTGCCAAAACATCCAAAAACACTCAATAATGAATCAAAATAGTGAAAATATCCCAGGAAAGTGTTTTACATATGTCAAATGCAAAAATACCAAAAACAGATGAAAAACACATAAAGTTTGCATAATTGGCAGTTTCAGTCCCCCAACTTTCAAAAGTTGTCAAATCTAATCCCTGGAAGTTTAAAATGAAAGGAAAATCATCCCAAGGCAAAGAAAAGTCAAAATATATTCAAAATAAGTCCTTGGGTGATAAAATTTGAGAAAATTACACTTTTACCCCTCAAAATCCAAAAGTGGCAAATTTGGTCCCTAAGGTTTAAAA
The DNA here is from genome assembly GCA_030686995.1 of Artemisia argyi. Classification (NCBI taxonomy): domain Eukaryota; kingdom Viridiplantae; phylum Streptophyta; class Magnoliopsida; order Asterales; family Asteraceae; genus Artemisia; species Artemisia argyi. The sequence goes on from CM060684.1 coordinate 21,434,684, forward strand.
TAATACTTGTGGTCCTTATACTAATGTTTAAATGCAGGATTGGTCCTTATGTGAATTTTGGAAAAGTTACATGGTAGGTCCCTGAAGTTTGGGAAGTTGACAGATTTAGTCCCTGGGGTTTTAAAAGAGAATAATTCAAAAATAAACCTCACACTATTCATTATTGGCAGTTTATACCCTTGTAAACAAAATTAGAAATTGCCAAAAACCAACCCTAAACTTTCCCATAATTACACATTTAGTCCTTAGGATTAATTCCTAGTCAAAAACCAAACCGGACCTAAAATTAACTTAAACCAAATCCAATTCCAATCCAAACTAAGCCTGTTACAACCACTAGCCCACCCAAGCCCAAAGTTAACTAAGGCCCAGTCCACTCCCATGGTTTGACTTCGGTCAAACCAATACCACCAAACCGCCCTTTCTCTCTTCTCCCTCACCACCCCCTCTTCTCCAAAAACCACCCCTGGTTTTGCTACCTCACACCCCCACTTGCAGCTTCATCATCACAAACCCACCTCCCTACACCTACCCAAGCCACCCACAATAAATGCTTCTTCACCCTTACACGTTAACAGAGCAAATTGCTCTATTTGCCTTTTCCCGCCAAATCCACGTGGAGCATCATGAGTGGACCAAAGTTACAACAAGATGGTGGGATTTGATCAGAGCAATGCTGGGAACCCTAATCCCTTGCTATAAATAGAAAAGGAAGCATGAAGATCAGTTAGTTAGTTAATTTTAGTTTTATTAATGTCGTATAATTGCAATGTCCAATTTTAGGGTACACCCAAGCTATTAAGCAGTGGTAACCTTTTTCTTATTGTATTGTAACTCTTTTAATTCAAGTAATTTCAAGTTTCTTAAACTTTCCCAGCTTATGCATTTTAATTTCGAACTTTATATCATCTTTAATCCTAATCATTGTTATTGTGTAATGTACTGGATTCTTAGGAACACATAAGCTCCCTTATAGCTTATTTAAGCTATTAGTAATAACTTAAATCAGTTAGAAATTAAAAAAGTTCAAAATACAAAAAAAGTCAAAGGAAGTCAAACCTGTGTTTTTGGTGATCAAAGCTTGGAGCAAAGTTAATTTTGGATGGCTTTGGTAATTAGAGCTCTATGGAGAGCATTTAGGTGTGGTACTAAGTCCTTGGTTCTCAGTATGGCATAAACTCAAGATTGTAAGTATATTTCTTAGTTTTCCTTGGCATTTACTGTATCAGTTCTTAATCTAGCTTAATATTTCTTGTTTCTTGCTTAATTGATCTTGGTTAGTGATAATATAAATTAAAATTAGTAGTTTGTGTTTTGGAAATTATAGTAGCTAGTTGTTTCACATTTTCAGTCAAAATAGCTTAGTTGTAATTCTTAGATAATTGTTGTTAAACCTGTGTTCTTGGTGTTAATTCAATCTTAGTTCATCTGTGTCAAGAGTTAGGAATCAGTTTAGTTGTCCAAATTCACCATTTGCTTTGAAAATCACCATAACTGCCTAGTTATAGGGGTGTTTGGATTTGGTAGTTTACCTGAATTAAAGTCTAGTTCTGATGTTGTTAGTTGTTTAAATATGTTACATTAGCATAAAACAGATCTTGCAAGTCATCACATTGGTTATTTAAACACAAAACAAGTCAAAATCACCAATTCACACCATATTTGTCAACTGTCTAGGAGTTGTGACCCCAAACCTTTTCAAATCCCTTCATAAGTAGGATAGATAGCCTTAGTTAGTTCTATTATATCTTAATATAGCTTAACTAATCAGAAAAATAGCATAGAATTTCATAAAAGTCAACTAGCTCAAATTTCTTAAAAAGTCAAAGTCACTCATTCCCAGTTTTCACCAAACTTACTCAAGAATTTCTGAATTTTGTGATTTATTTGGTATTGTGAAAATTGGAAGTTTAGTTCTTTACCAGCTTAACTTTGATAATATGGTTTCATTTCATAATTAGAAAATTTAATCTGAGCCCCATTCACCCTCAAAGACAACTGCAGGGCAAGCTTGTGCCCTGCTCACCCAGTCACCCAGTCACTACCACCACTTTGGTGGTGTTTTGTGACCAACCCAGTGGACCCCACACCCCTTAGTTAGTTTTTTAGAACCCCCCTCCTACCAGGGTATCACCATTGACCCTTGGTTTGACCTAGGATCAAGTGGACCCCACCTAGAATCTCTTCTCAAGTTTGTCCCAATTCTGACCCAGTCTTTGTTTAGATAAGTGCTTATTTGGTTCTAATTGGCTTATTTGTGTTCACTGTTTGTTGTTTTTGGCTTATTTAAGTTTGTTTAGCTTAATTTCATCAAGTTTTATCACTGTGGACCCCACCCAAGGCCATTTGACCTTATTTGACCAAACAGTCAACCAAAGTCAACTGTTTAGAACAAGGGGGTGTCACAGCTTATTTATAAGCTATTTCAACAAGTGTTTTTACAAAAGTTTGTTATTTTAATGTGTTTAGTAGTTCTGTAAAAGAAAAATCCAAAAAAAATCAAGTTAAAATAAGTGATAGTTTCTATTTAATTCAAGTTAATTTTAATTTTCATTTTTATATTTTAATTAAGTCACTAGTGTTTTTATATTTTTAATAATTACCTTATATAGTAAAGTAATTTTGATAAATTTTTCAGATTTTTATTTTACCATTTAGTATTTATTAGATTTAATTTTAGATTTCTTTATTATTAATTAATATCAAATATTAAATAGCTTAATTAGTTTTTATAAGATTAAATCTAGTTTTTATAATTTTTCTAGTTCTAATATAGTATAATAAGTTTTTAGAAAATAAATTTTGAGAATCTACTGTTCATTTTCCATTTTCCTTATTTTATTTGTTTAAAATAGATTTAAGTTAATTAATAGATAAATAATTAGTTGTTTAATTTTAAAACATAATTTTAGAGTTTTTATAATTTTGTAGGATTCCAGTGATGATTAAATAATTTTATAAATTTTATCTTAATTTTCTGAGTTAATTTAGTATTAATATAAATTAAAAGTAGTTTAATTAGTTTAATTAAGTTAAATAGTTTTTAATTAATTACAAAACCACAAAAAGACAAAAATATTATTTTTAATTTTTTTATACTTTCTTCAAGTTCTAATTTAGGTTTAGAAAATATTTTTATAAATTTTTAGTCTAATTTACATCATTTGTCATTTTTAGTTTAATTAAATTAGATTTTAATTTAGATTTTAAATAGTTTAATTGATTAAATAATAGTTTAATATTATTTTAATCACTTTTATCATTTCTTTTTCATTTTTAATTTTAAGTTTTCAAAAGTGTCAAAAACACCCCCTGTAGTTTCATAATTACCAAAAAACCCACTTTTCCAGTCCGATACGTGATCTTAATTGTTAATTTGTGCATATATCTGGTATCTGGTTATTGTGAATATTATATCTGTTTGTCAATACCAAAATAACAGTAGCAATATCATTCCTACATCATCTGGCTACTGTCCTCAGTGCCACTTTCTCATAAACGATTCCGAAAGCACCATTTCAATCTCGCTGGGACTTTCACGACCCGGGGAAACACTACACTATCACCGGAGTATTGATTCTAGGCTATCTTTGACTTGTTGACCTTGGTCAATAATAATAAGACGGTTTAGGACCAATCAAAATTTGGCGCCGCTGCCGGGGAGGTTGTTGCGTGTTTTACAAAATCGTTTTAAGTTTAGTGGTTTTTAAACCCTCCCTGTAAAAAGTTTTGTAAAAACAAAAATCATATCAAAAACGTTCATTAACACTTTTCCTAAAGTGTTAAAAACACCAAAAAAATCTAAAACAACAAAACAAACTGTGAAGTTAAATTACTTCGTGTTCTTTAAGATTACAACCTGAAACAGTTGGTTTAAGGTAAGTTCTGACATTAAATTGCGAACTGAAGAGGAAACCTATTTACTTCCTCCCGCCAGCCTGCGAGTAATCTTAAAGGGACGATTTCGGTTAACGAATCAGTTCCAAAAATAATTTCCAAGTTTTCTGCACACACACCCGTAAGCCTAAAGCAGATTTTTCAAATTAATAAATACATAAAATCTTACTACCGCAAACCAAGGCTGAACACCTACCAACTGGGGGTGTGAACATAATAAGTTCCCAAACTTAAGATTTAAAACTTGCCTTTGTATCCCTGTGAGAAGTGTACCTTTTTCAAAGAAGCTACTCACTTGTGATTATTGGTTAAAGTTCACTGTGGATTTGCCTCGAATTTGTGTTGAAAAATTGTTTTTAGTGCATGCGCACTCGGTCTCAAGCAAAGAATAAAAAACAGAAAGACGTACCCGAGTTACGTTCTAACACAGAAACCGAAATGGCCGCTGGGCCACCACCACCATTACCACCCCCTGACCCTAATAGGGATGAGCCAGCTCCCGATCTCCGAACTATGGAGGAGCTGTGCCAACCTACCATGCAAGGGCGGGGTGGGCCTATTGCACCACTCACTATTGGGGCTGCGGACTTTGGCCTCAAGCATCACATGATCCAACAAGTCCAGAATTCGTGTTCATTTCACGGATTACCGGGTGACGATGCCAACAAGCATCTTGACAAATATCTCACGGTCACCCAAAGCATGAAACAGCATGGTGTCACCGATGATGCCCTTCGGCTGTACCTCTTCCCCTATTCTCTCGCTCATCATGCCACTGCATGGTTTGACCGACTTCCAAAGAATTCTATTCGAACCTTTGATGAAATGGTAACCAAGTTTTTAGCAAAATATTTTCCACCATCCATGGTTACCAAGTTACGTAATGATATCAGCAACTTCCGGCAACTTCCCGATGAGTCTCTTTTTGAGGCTTGGGAGCGTTATAAGCTAGCCATTGATCGGTGCCCTAACCACAATATGTTACAAGTTACCATAATAGATACTTTCTATAATGGTCTAACATTGAGGCACCGAGACATTCTCAATGCTGCTGCTGGTGGGACCTTTATGAAAAGGCGTCCCGAGGAGTGCTATGACTTAATCGAGAACATGACTGCCCATCATAACTTTTGGGATTCCTCTGCGGAGAGGGAAGCGTCATGTCATTCCGTTACTCCCTCATCATCATCATCTCCTGAAATAATCGCTCTTACCAAAAAGATGGATGATATTTCTACGGCTGTGTTGAGAATGAACCAAACGATACAACATCAGGCTCAAAATCAACAAATAAAAGCCGTGGCCCGAAGTTGTGAAACTTGTGGGGGCCCACATCTGTATTCCGAGTGTCCAGCTACTGCTGAATTTTCTCAAGAGAACGTTTATGCTGCTAACGGTTCCTACAACACGGGAGGTAACTCTTACCAACCGCAAGGGGACCGTAATCTCTTAAGCTATCGTTCCAACAATTTTCTCGGACCTCCAGGTTTTAACCAAAATCAAAACCGTAACACGAATCAGAATTTTAACCAAGGTCAAAACTCAAATTTCCAAAACCCGAACCAAAATCAAGGCCAGTTTAATCAAAATAATTTTCAAAACGGCAATCAAAACCAAGGTTTTCAAGGAAATTTTCAAAGAAACCAGAATCAAGGGAATTACAATCAGGGTAATTTCAATCAGAGAAACACTTTTCAGGGTAACAACAATCAAAACCAAGGGAATTACCAAAACAACCGTGTTCAAAATCCCCCTGTTCAAAATCAAAACGTTGTTCCACCCCCGTCTTCCTCAGATGCTGAAATTAAACAATTCATGAAAGCACAAGAGGAAACAAATCGGCTATTGATCAAGACTATCTCTGAACTTCAGAAGTCTTTAAATGATCGACCCTCGAGCTCTGGTACATTACCGAGCAACACGATCGCTAACCCGAGGGGCGATGTTAAAGCGATCACTACCCGAAGTGGGGTGTCATACAATGGACCCTCGATTCCCCCTACCTCTTCTTCTCCTCCTAAGGTAGCGGAACGTGAACCTGAGGTTACTACGGACAAGGTATTTCCTACTAATAACGGAGGTACCAACAACGTCCACCCTCAAGTTGTCCCGGTCTCGGCTCATAAGCCAAAAGTTGTATTTGATCCTCCTGTGGGTCCTGATGAAATCTCAAAGAACAACCCTAAACCGTCAATTCCATATCCTTCACGAGTGACTGAACAAAAGAACCGCGAAAAAGCTAACCATCAGATGGAAAAATTTTATCAAATTTTCCAAGAATTACACTTTGATATTAGCTTCGCGGACGCTCTTCTTCTCATGCCTAAGTTTGCTTCAACAATCAAAAATCTGATAAGCAACAAAGAAAAACTTTGTGAGATGGCAAAAACTCCTCTTAACGAGCATTGCTCAGCAGTGCTCTTGAAAAAGCTTCCCGAAAAGCTTGGAGATCCCGGGAAATTTCTCATTCCATGTATTTTCCCTGGGATGGTTGAATGCTTTGCCTTGGCCGATCTTGGCGCAAGCATTAACCTGATGCCTTACACAGTCTGGAAAAGACTCTCACTTCCTACTCTCACTCCGACCTGCATGACACTCGAGCTTGCAGACCGTACCATATCCCGTCCTCTCGGCATTGCCGAAGATATCTTTGTGAAAGTAGGAAAGTTCCACTTTCCGGCAGATTTCGTGATTGTTGATTTCGATGCTGACCCACGAGTCCCTCTCATTCTCGGGAGAGGATTCTTAAGAACGGGTCGTGCTTTGATCGATGTATTCGAAGAAGAAATCACTCTACGTGTTGGTGGCGAAGCCATCACATTCAATCTTGATCAGACCTCGAGATACTCCTCCAACTATGACGCTGAAACGGTTAACCGTATTGATATCATCGATGTTGCGTCTGAGGAGTATTCTCAAGAGGTCCTTGGTTTCTCATCCAGTGGCAGTCTTTCTACTGACCCTATCATTTCCGACTCTTCCCCTTCCCTCACTCCGTTTGAGGGAAGTGACTTCCTTTTGGAAGAGCTCGAGGCTTTTCTTGCTCAAGATAGCTCAATTCCCGATGGAGTTGATGAAAACTATCTTGACCCGGAGGGGGACATTCTTCTCCTTGAAAGATTGTTAAATGACGATCCTTCACCCTCTCCGTCTCCACAAATACTTCATAAAGCGGAAGTCAAAAATGTTGAAATAACTGAAGACTTTCCCGAGGTTGAGCTCAAGGACTTGCCTCCTCATCTAGAATATGCATTTCGGGAGGGTGATAATAAATTACCCGTCATTATTGCCAAAGACTTAAAAGATGAGGAAAAGGCTGCACTCCTAAAGGTTCTTAAGTCAAACAAACAAGCAATTGCTTGGAAACTCTCCGACATTAAGGGCATAAGCCCGAACTTTTGTACTCATAAAATCTTAATGGAGGATGACTTTAAACCAGCTGTGCAACATCAGAGAAGGGTAAATCCCAAAATCCACGAAGTTATCAAACAAGAAGTTCTTAAGCTTCTTGATGCGGGATTGATTTACCCTATATCTGACAGTCCTTGGGTTAGCCCAATTCATTGTGTTCCCAAAAAGGGAGGCATCACCGTTGTCACCAACGAGGATAACGAGTTGATTCCAACTCGTTTGGTCACGGGTTGGCGGGTTTGTATTGACTATCGAAAGTTGAATGAAGCCACCCGTAAAGACCATTTCCCTCTCCCTTTTATGGACCAAATGCTCGAAAGACTTGCGGGGAATGAATACTACTGCTTCCTCGATGGCTTCTCGGGTTACTTCCAAATCCCCATTGATCCCCAGGATCAAGAGAAGACTACCTTCACATGCCCCTACGGAACTTTTGCCTACAGACGTATGCCTTTCGGCTTATGTAATGCACCAGGCACGTTCCAGAGGTGCATGATGTCCATTTTTTCCGACATGATCGGGAAAACTATGGAGGTATTCATGGATGACTTTTCAGTCATCGGGGATTCATTTCAGACTTGCCTCTCCCACTTGGAACAGATGCTTAAACGTTGCAAAGAAACGAATCTAAGTCTCAACTGGGAGAAGAGCCACTTTATGGTCAAGGAGGGCATTGTCCTCGGCCATAAGATTTCAAAAAACGGGATCGAGGTTGACAGAGCTAAAATCGATGTCATTGCCAAATTACCTCATCCCACCACCGTAAAAGGTGTTCGGAGCTTTTTGGGTCATGCCGGCTTCTACCGTAGGTTTATCCAAGATTTTTCTAAGATTGCCCGGCCTATGACCCATCTCCTCGAGAAGGATGCTCCTTTCATCTTCTCTCCCGAGTGCATCGAAGCTTTTGAAACACTAAAGAAAAAGCTTACCGAGGCACCGATTCTTGTTGCCCCCGATTGGGACCAACCTTTTGAGCTTATGTGCGATGCTAGTGATTTTGCCATAGGTGCGGTCTTGGGGCAACGTAAAGCTAAATACTTTCAGCCCATACACTACGCAAGCAAAACTATGACTGAGGCTCAAGGTCATTACACCACCACTGAAAAAGAACTCCTAGCTGTGGTGTATGCCTTCGAGAAATTCCGGTCATACCTAATCTTGACTAAATGCGTAGTGTATACAGATCACTCGGCTTTGAAATACCTATTTGCAAAACAAGATGCAAAGCCGAGGCTTCTTCGTTGGGTTCTCCTCCTTCAAGAATTTGATATCATTATCCGTGATAAAAAAGGAGCCGAGAACCTTGCTGCTTATCATCTCTCACGATTAGAGAACCCTCATCAAGATATGTCCGAGAAAAAGGAAATAAATGAAACATTTCCTCTCGAGACACTCAATGCGGTTGCTTTTCGTGGTGACTCTACTACCCCATGGTTTGCCGACTTTGCAAATTACCATGCGGGTAACTTCATAGTGAAGGGGTTAACGTCCCAACAAAAGAAAAAATTCTTCAAAGACGTTAAACATTACTTCTGGGACGACCCCTTCCTCTTCAAAATCTGTGCCGATCAAGTCATCAGGCGATGTGTATACGGACAGGAAGCCACTGATATCCTCAAGGCTTGCCATGCTGGACCCACTGGGGGCCACCATAGTCCTAACTACACCGCAAAAAAGGTGTTTGATTCCGGTTTCTATTGGCCCACCATCTATAAGGATGCCCACGAGTTAGTCAAAGCCTGTGATGCTTGTCAGCGTCACGGGAATATTTCACAAAAGAACGAAATGCCGCAAAATGCTATTCAAGTTTGTCAAATCTTTGACGTCTGGGGCATTGACTTTATGGGGCCATTCCCATCTTCTCGTGGAAACAAATACATACTCGTGGCTGTTGACTACTTGTCAAAATGGGTTGAGGCTAAGGCCTTACCCACTAACGATGCCCGAGTAGTTGTGAAGTTCTTGAAATCCCTCTTTGCTCGTTTTGGAACCCCACGTGCCATCATTAGTGATCGCGGTACTCACTTTTGCAATGATCAATTTGCAAAAGTCATGCTGAAATACGGTGTTACTCATCGTCTTTCCACCGCGTATCACCCCCAAACAAGTGGGCAGGTGGAGGTTTCCAACCGTGGTATTAAACGGATTCTTGAGAGGACAGTAGGTGAAAACCGTGCTTCCTGGTCGGATAAACTAGATGATGCACTCTGGGCCTTCCGTACAGCTTACAAAACACCCATTGGGTGCACTCCATACAAGCTTGTATACGGGAAGGCGTGTCATTTACCGATCGAGCTCGAGCACAAAGCCTACTGGGCCTTGAAACATGCTAACTACGACCTTCATAAAGCGGGTGATCACCGTAAGGTTCAAATCAATGAATTAAACGAACTTCGTGATCAAGCCTACGAGAACTCTTTGATCTACAAAGAAAAGACAAAGAAGATTCACGACTCTAAGATTAAGAACCGAGTTTTCAACGTCGGTGACAGAGTCCTTCTTTTCAATTTAAGATTAAAGATCTTCTCGGGGAAATTAAAAACCCGATGGACCGGACCATTCACCATTGCTAAAGTTTACCCATACGGGACTGTTGAGTTATCTCAACCCGAAGGTCCCAACTTCAAAGTGAATGGTCATAGATTGAAACATTATTTTGGAGAGGACACACCACCCATGGTTGTCCCGGATCTCCAAACTTTCCCCATGGACCAATGAATTCGGGGATCGAGTCAAGCTAGTGACTCGGTGAACAAAAATTAGCGACACATATGGGTTTTCACCCATATTTCTGACTTCTTTCTACTTTCTACCACCCTAGTGTGGGGGAATGGCCATCCCCCACCGTTTCAAAAGTAAATATTTTTCAAAATTCAATAAACATGTTTCGTATGTATATTATGTCATTCAAATCCCGGGCTGTCAGGACGAATTTACTACAGTTAATCATTCACAAGTGATTAGCTAGCGTGGTAAACTTGACACAAGCCTGGGATGTGTATGTATATTATTATTCATCTTCCAGGCTGTCAGGGAGAATTTATTACAGTTAATCATTCACAAGTGATTAGCTAGCGTAGTAAACCTGACACAAACCTGGAAGATGTATGTATATTATAAACTTTATCATTCAACTCCCGGGCTGTTAGGGCAAATTTATTACAGTTAATCATTCACAAGTGATTAGCTTGCGTGGTAAACCTAACACAAGCCTGGGAGGTAGTGAGCAAAAAAAAAAAAAAAAAAAAAAAAAAAAAATTGTATGTACAGATAAAATAAAGTGAAAAATAGAAATTTCCACAGTTAGAATCGAATATTAGCTTTTCCATTCAGAGATTCGGCATAATAGCCGGGACTTTGAATATTGAGGACAATATTCAGTTCTAGTGTGGGGGGGGGGGGGGGGGGGGAAATTCTTACGAATTTTATCATAAAACTTTCCAAGTACCCCCATTTTAGGCCAAAATTTTTCAAAATTTTTCACTTTATTCCAAAATTTTTGTGGTTATCAATCCGCCAAAGTCTAAATGACAAAGGGATTGGCTAGTCCAGGAGCAAACGGCTCTTGGTAAAGACATCTCAAATCCGTTGATGGCTGGCAGTTTGCCAAAAACTTGCATGGTTCCTCAGCTCCCCCGCATCCTCATAAGCAAATGAGCTGGCTAGCCCACAAGATTATGGCTTGTGGTAAAGGCCGTGAAAAACCATAATTGGTAATCAGCTCACCAAGATGTTGACTTAGTCCATCAAGATGCTGGCTAGTCCAGAAGCAAACGGCTTTTGGTACAGACAAATCAAATCCGTTGACAGCTGGTGGTTTGCTCAAAATCACACGGTTATCAGGTGTGCCACAGTTCTTACACCTGGCTACTCCAGAAGTGATGGCTTTTGGTAAAGAGTTTCAAATCCATTATGTTTTTCTCAAAAGATTGCTAGGGACTAGCAACTGTTTAGTGTGGGGGATTGATGAGTGTGTAAATACTCATCATTTTTACCAATTCTGAACTGCCAAAACATCCAAAAACACTCAATAATGAATCAAAATAGTGAAAATATCCCAGGAAAGTGTTTTACATATGTCAAATGCAAAAATACCAAAAACAGATGAAAAACACATAAAGTTTGCATAATTGGCAGTTTCAGTCCCCCAACTTTCAAAAGTTGTCAAATCTAGTCCCTGGAAGTTTAAAATGAAAGGAAAATCATCCCAAGGCAAAGAAAAGTCAAAATATATTCAAAATAAGTCCTTGGGTGATAAAATTTGAGAAAATTACACTTTTACCCCTCAAAATCCAAAATTGGCAAATTTGGTCCCTAAGGTTTAAAATAATACTTGTGGTCCTTATACTAATGTTTAAATGCAGGATTGGTCCTTATGTGAATTTTGGAAAAGTTACATGGTAGGTCCCTGAAGTTTGGGAAGTTGACAGATTTAGTCCCTGGGGTTTTAAAAGAGAATAATTCAAAAATAAACCTCACACTATTCATTATTGGCAGTTTATACCCTTGGAAACAAAATTAGAAATTGCCAAAAACCAACTCTAAACTTTCCCATAATTACACATTTAGTCCTTAGGATTAATTCCTAGTCAAAAACCAAACCGGACCCAAAATTAACTTAAACCAAATCCAATTCCAATCCAAACTAAGCCTGTTACAACCACTAGCCCACCCAAGCCCAAAGTTAACTAAGGCCCAGTCCACTCCCATGGTTTGACTTCGGTCAAACCAATACCACCAAACCGCCCTTTCTCTCTTCTCCCTCACCACCCCCTCTTCTCCAAAAACCACCCCTGGTTTTGCTACCTCACACCCCCACTTGCAGCTTCATCATCACAAACCCACCTCCCTACACCTACCCAAGCCACCCACAATAAATGCTTCTTCACCCTTACACGTTAACAGAGCAAATTGCTCTATTTGCCTTTTCCCGCCAAATCCACGTGGAGCATCATGAGTGGACCAAAGTTACAACAAGATGGTGGGATTTGATCAGAGCAATGCTGGGAACCCTAATCCCTTGCTATAAATAGAAAAGGAAGCATGAAGATCAGTTAGTTAGTTAATTTTAGTTTTATTAATGTCGTATAATTGCAATGTCCAATTTTAGGGTACACCCAAGCTATTAAGCAGTGGTAACCTTTTTCTTATTGTATTGTAACTCTTTTAATTCAAGTAATTTCAAGTTTCTTAAACTTTCCCAGCTTATGCATTTTAATTTCGAACTTTATATCATCTTTAATCCTAATCATTGTTATTGTGTAATGTACTGGATTCTTAGGAACATATAAGCTCCCTTATAGCTTATTTAAGCTATTAGTAATAACTTAAATCAGTTAGAAATTAAAAAAGTTCAAAATACAAAAAAAGTCAAAGGAAGTCAAACCTGTGTTTTTGGTGATCAAAGCTTGGAGCAAAGTTAATTTTGGATGGCTTTGGTAATTAGAGCTCTATGGAGAGCATTTAGGTGTGGTACTAAGTCCTTGGTTCTCAGTATGGCATAAACTCAAGATTGTAAGTATATTTCTTAGTTTTCCTTGGCATTTACTGTATCAGTTCTTAATCTAGCTTAATATTTCTTGTTTCTTGCTTAATTGATCTTGGTTAGTGATAATATAAATTAAAATTAGTAGTTTGTGTTTTGGAAATTATAGTAGCTAGTTGTTTCACATTTTCAGTCAAAATAGCTTAGTTGTAATTCTTAGATAATTGTTGTTAAACCTGTGTTCTTGGTGTTAATTCAATCTTAGTTCATCTGTGTCAAGAGTTAGGAATCAGTTTAGTTGTCCAAATTCACCATTTGCTTTGAAAATCACCATAACTGCCTAGTTATAGGGGTGTTTGGATTTGGTAGTTTACCTGAATTAAAGTCTAGTTCTGATGTTGTTAGTTGTTTAAATATGTTACATTAGCATAAAACAGATCTTGCAAGTCATCACATTGGTTATTTAAACACAAAACAAGTCAAAATCACCAATTCACACCATATCTGTCAACTGTCTAGGAGTTGTGACCCCAAACCTTTTCAAATCCCTTCATAAGTAGGATAGATAGCCTTAGTTAGTTCTATTATATCTTAATATAGCTTAACTAATCAGAAAAATAGCATAGAATTTCATAAAAGTCAACTAGCTCAAATTTCTTAAAAAGTCAAAGTCACTCATTCCCAGTTTTCACCAAACTTACTCAAGAATTTCTGAATTTTGTGATTTATTTGGTATTGTGAAAATTGGAAGTTTAGTTCTTTACCAGCTTAACTTTGATAATATGGTTTCATTTCATAATTAGAAAATTTAATCTGAGCCCCATTCACCCTCAAAGACAACTGCAGGGCAAGCTTGTGCCCTGCTCACCCAGTCACCCAGTCACTACCACCACTTTGGTGGTGTTTTGTGACCAACCCAGTGGACCCCACACCCCTTAGTTAGTTTTTTAGAACCCCCCTCCTACCAGGGTATCACCATTGACCCTTGGTTTGACCTAGGATCAAGTGGACCCCACCTAGAATCTCTTCTCAAGTTTGTCCCAATTCTGACCCAGTCTTTGTTTAGATAAGTGCTTATTTGGTTCTAATTGGCTTATTTGTGTTCACTGTTTGTTGTTTTTGGCTTATTTAAGTTTGTTTAGCTTAATTTCATCAAGTTTTATCACTGTGGACCCCACCCAAGGCCATTTGACCTTATTTGACCAAACAGTCAACCAAAGTCAACTGTTTAGAACAAGGGGGTGTCACAGCTTATTTATAAGCTATTTCAACAAGTGTTTTTACAAAAGTTTGTTATTTTAATGTGTTTAGTAGTTCTGTAAAAGAAAAATCCAAAAAAAATCAAGTTAAAATAAGTGATAGTTTCTATTTAATTCAAGTTAATTTTAATTTTCATTTTTATATTTTAATTAAGTCACTAGTGTTTTTATATTTTTAATAATTACCTTATATAGTAAAGTAATTTTGATAAATTTTTCAGATTTTTATTTTACCATTTAGTATTTATTAGATTTAATTTTAGATTTCTTTATTATTAATTAATATCAAATATTAAATAGCTTAATTAGTTTTTATAAGATTAAATCTAGTTTTTATAATTTTTCTAGTTCTAATATAGTATAATAAGTTTTTAGAAAATAAATTTTGAGAATCTACTGTTCATTTTCCATTTTCCTTATTTTATTTGTTTAAAATAGATTTAAGTTAATTAATAGATAAATAATTAGTTGTTTAATTTTAAAACATAATTTTAGAGTTTTTATAATTTTGTAGGATTCCAGTGATGATTAAATAATTTTATAAATTTTATCTTAATTTTCTGAGTTAATTTAGTAGTAATATAAATTAAAAGTAGTTTAATTAGTTTAATTAAGTTAAATAGTTTTTAATTAATTACAAAACCACAAAAAGACAAAAATATTATTTTTAATTTTTTTATACTTTCTTCAAGTTCTAATTTAGGTTTAGAAAATATTTTTATAAATTTTTAGTCTAATTTACATCATTTGTCATTTTTAGTTTAATTAAATTAGATTTTAATTTAGATTTTAAATAGTTTAATTGATTAAATAATAGTTTAATATTATTTTAATCACTTTTATCATTTCTTTTTCATTTTTAATTTTAAGTTTTGAAAAGTGTCAAAAACACCCCCTGTAGTTTCATAATTACCAAAAAACCCACTTTTCCAGTCCGATACGTGATCTTAATTGTTAATTTGTGCATATATCTGGTATCTGGTTATTGTGAATATTATATCTGTTTGTCAATACCAAAATAACAGTAGCAATATCATTCCTACATCATCTGGCTACTGTCCTCAGTGCCACTTTCTCATAAACGATTCCGAAAGCACCATTTCAATCTCGCTGGGACTTTCACGACCCGGGGAAACACTACACTATCACCGGAGTATTGATTCTAGGCTATCTTTGACTTGTTGACCTTGGTCAATAATAATAAGACGGTTTAGGACCAATCAATATGCAGTGCTCATGTCAAGATTACTTCCCATTGCATCTTGAAGTGATCTCCAGAATTTTGACGTGAAACGGCTATCTCTATCAGAGATGATAGAAATTGGGACACCATGTCGTGCAACAATTTCTTTTATGTATAGCCGTGCAAGTTTATCCATGCTTTCGTTTTCCTTGATTGGTAGGAAGTGGGCGGACTTGGTAAGACGATCAACGATTACCCAGATAGTGTCGTAACCGCTGGATGTCCTTGGTAACTTGGTGATAAAGTCCATAGTTATGCGTTCCCACTTCCATTCGGGGATCTCTGGTTGGACCAATAAACCTGATGGGCGTTGATGTTCAGCCTTGACTTTGGAACAAGTCAAGCATTGACTGACATACATCGCAATGTCGGCCTTCATGTTGGGCCACCAGTATAATTTCTTTAGGTCAAGGTACATTTTGTCGGCTCCAGGGTGTATAGAGTATCTAGACTTGTGGGATTCGTGCATGATGAGATCACGCATCCCTCCATAAAGTGGAACCCAACTTCTGTCCTTGAAGCACAACGTCCCATCAGACCTCTTTACAAAAACATTTTCATTCTCAGGCATCCCATAGATTTTCTCGTTGGGTCTATTCTCTTCCTTGAGTGCCTCAGTCTGAGCCTCAAGGATTTTTGATGGGAGAGGCGAAACGATTGTCATACCTAAGGATCGCACCCTCAGGGGTTTTGGTCTATCTTTTCGACTAAGAGCATCCACTACCACATTTGCTTTACCAGGATGGTACCGGATCTCGCAATCATAGTCGCTAAGCAATTCTAGCCAACGGCGTTGCCTCATGTTGAGCTCCTTTTGGTCAAGGATATGTTGTAAGCTCTTGTGATCCGTATACACAACACACTTGGTACCATAAAGGTAGTGTCTCCAGATTCTGAGTGCAAATACCACTGCTCCCAGTTCTAAGTCGTGTGTTGTGTAATTCTTCTCGTGTTTCTTCAGTTGGCGTGAGGCATACGCTATCACCTTTTCCCGTTGCATAAGTACAGCTCCTAAGCCGCTATGTGAAGCGTCGCAATAAACCACAAAATCTTCACTGCCCTCAGGTAGGGCCAATATAGGCGCACTGCACAATTTATGCTTAAGAAGTTGAAAAGCTTCTTCTGCTTTATCACACCATTCAAACTTTTCACTTTTCTGGGTCAGCTTGGTTAAAGGTTTTGCTACTTTGGAGAAACCTTCAATGAACCTACGGTAATAACCAGCAAGTCCTAAGAATTGGCGTATTTCGGTGGGTGTGGTAGGTGTCGCCCAATCCTTTATTGCTTCGATCTTTGCAGGATCCACGTGAATGCCCTGACTATCAATCACGTGACCCAGAAATTGCACTTTCGGTATCCAAAAATCACACTTCGAAAATTTTGCATACAACTCCTCCTTCTTTAGAAATTCTAAAATTTGTCTAAGGTGTTCCTCGTGCTCCTTTTTGCTTTTGGAGTAAATCAGGATGTCGTCGATAAAGACAATCACAAATTTGTCCAAGTACGGCTTGCATACCCGATTCATGAGGTCCATGAATACTGCAGGGGCATTGGTCAAACCGAATGGCATAACTTGGAATTCGTAATGACCGTATCGAGTTCTGAATGCGGTTTTTGGGATATCTTCTTCCCGAACTCTAAGTTGATGGTATCCTGATCTCAAGTCGATTTTAGAGTAGATGCTCGAACCTTGAAGTTGGTCGAATAGGTCGTCAATTCTCGGGAGTGGGTATCGGTTTTTAATGGTTAGTTTGTTTAGTTCCCGGTAGTCAATACACATCCTGAAAGACCCATCCTTCTTTTTCACAAACAGGACTGGAGCTCCCCAAGGCGAGGAACTTGGCCTGATGAACCCTTTCTCTGAAAGTTCTGACAACTGGTCTGAGAGTTCTTGCAATTCCGTTGGGGCTAATCGATAGGGCGCTCGTGCCACAGGTGCAGCACCAGGCACTAAGTCAATACGGAATTCGACCTGTCGAGTTGGCGGGAGTCCAGGTAAGTCTTCAGGAAAGACTTCTGGGAAGTCTCTCACGATTGGTACATCTTCCAACCGTGTTTCCTCTGATTCATTCCCTTCCTTCTCGGTAACTTGCGCCAGAAAGAGATGACATCCTTTTTCGATGTATTTTTGGGCTTTGGTGCAAGAGATGATGTTTAGTCTTGACGCGTTTCTTCTATCTCTCCTGTCACCTTCTACGATTAGGACTTCGTCCCCATATGGTAGGCGAACGATCTTCTCGTCGCAAATGATGGAGGCATGATACTTCGATAACCAATCCATGCCGACAATTACATCAAAACTACCTAGTTCAACTGGCATGAGGTCGATGTTGAATGGGTGGTTTAATAGGTTTAAGGTACAACCTCTAATGACAGTGTCTACCCTTTCTATGTTTCCATTAGCTAACTCCACATTGTATATGATGTCTAAAGTGGTCGGGGCAATACCAAGAAGTGGACTAAATGCAGTTGAAACAAAACTTCTATCTGCCCCAGTATCAAACAATATGGATGCATAACGGTTATTTAAAAGGAACATACCCGTCACAACGTTCGGGTCCTCTTGGGCTTCTACTTTGCCCACAGCGTAGACCCTCCCACGGGCTCCTCCTCCATTGCCTTGATTTCCTTGATGCCCAGCAGCTCCATGATTCCCACCGTTTCCTTGGTTCCTCTGATTACCCTGATTACCATGGTTACCTTGGTTACCTCGGTTACCTCCATTTCCTTGATTCCTGGGCTTTTGGCACTCATTCCGATAATGCCCTTTTTCACCACATCCAAAGCATGTTATTTCAGCCTTCGGATTGTTAGTTGGTGCAACTTGTGCATTAGCGAGGGGCCTTGCTTTGCAATCCCGGGTCATGTGTCCTATCTTTTGGCACTTGTGACACTTGACCGTGCACCGACCATTATGGTGTAACTTGCAGCGGTTACATAATGGTAATTTGCCCTCATACGCTTTCTTTTCTGTTGGTCCAGCAGCGTAAGCTTTAGCAACTTCTTGCCTTTTGTTTGAGTGGTGGTTGGTGTGGTTGTTTCGGGAGTGGTCATCCCATTTTCTTTTGTTTGTCACCACTGCTCCGACTGAGTCTTCAATCATTTGGTCAGTCAGTTTGTTGGCCAACTCCATAGTTTCATGGAGATCAGCAGTCTTGGAGGTAGTGACATTCCCCTTGACATATGGGTGTAGCCCTCCAATGTACCTTTCCAGCAAGCGAGCTTCAGTCGGTACCATTTCAGGGCATAGTAAGACTAACTCTTGAAAACGTTGGTTATATGTGGCCATGTCGGTGCCTTGCACCTTGAGATTCCAAAATTCTGCCTCCAACTTCATGACCTCATTGCGAGGGCAATACTTTCTGAGCATCATTTCCTTGAAATTTTCCCATGGCATTGCATAGGCGGCATCATGGCCAGCCGACTTCAAATAGTTGTTCCACCAGGTCAAAGCAGCATTCTTGAAGGTAAATGATGCAAATTTGACCCTGTCTTCATCCGCACATCTGCAGATTCGGAATACAGTTTCCAACCTTTCCAACCACCTGACCAAAACAACAGCTCCTTCGTTTCCCTCAAAATAATCTGTCATGAGCTTTTTGAATTCCTGATAGTTACAGCCACGGTTATTGTTGTTTGCCGGTCTAGAGGTTCCGACATCAGTAGTTGAATTGTTCACATTTGCAGCAGCCAGTGCTGCTGCCACTCGCTCTTCAACTAGTTGGTCGAGCATGGCTTGATTTACAACAGGTGGAGTTGTTGCAGTAGTCTTGGCGGAAGCTGGGTTAGCACGAGTAGATCTAGTTGATTTCCGTTTGGGAGCCATATAGCTACGAAATAAAATAGAGAGAGTAAATAAGATTTCATAATAAAAGTTTGTCAACATGTAAAAGTATAGTCACCACAAGTAGAGTATAATGATAAAATCAATTATAGAGAGAATGGCACAATAGAATAACCAACCAAGCTTGTTATAGATTAAAATCGATATGCGTTCACAAAATTACAAGCTCATGGTGCAACGAAAGAAAAGTACAAGTCTCGAATACATAAACGGAAATACAAGTCTCAAATAGAAAGAAAAGTACAACAAATACTAAGCTTGCATCATCTAATACAACAACACTACTCAACGCGAAGTCGCTCCATGCCTAACACCAGCTCTGCCTGTGTGTTCTCCAACTGCTCCAACCGCCTACTAGAGTCCTGGATAATCGTGAGGTGTGCTCCAAGCCTATTCTCCAATGATGCGATCCTCTGCTCCTGTGCATGTACCAAGTCTCTGGTCAACTCCAAATCTGGGATACGTCTCCTAGCAGCTAGAATCTCATACCGATCCTCCTGTCCAGCTCTAGTCAACCTAGCAATCTGAGACTCCATATCATGCATCTGGTGCCACTGACGCCACGCAGTATCCCAGACTGATGTCAACTCACTCCGCATCATCCCCACACACTGGCGCATACCCTCAAGCTCACTACCTATCATACCAGTACTGTCATCCAATCTTCCTAACCTATCCAACTGCTCAGTATGCTCCTCAAGTAAGCTCTCATGTGACCCCAATAAAACAAAGATCTGCTCCACACCAGTCACCTCTCCATCCTCCACTGGTGAAGCAACCGGAGGTGTGGAAACCTGAACAGATGGTGATGGTGGTACAAAAGAAGGTGAAGAAGGTGTATAATCTGGACTCACAGCACGAGGTGCAGCACTAAACACACACTCGACATCCCTCCATACCTCACCATTAATCTCCTCCTCATGAACTCTCCTCGATCCCTGTCCAATCTCAAAAGTGGAAGGAATAACCCCTAAACCATTCTCCAAAGTATGGAGTGTAACAGCTCCCTGACCCAAACCTGATGGCATATCATCATCCGTATCACCTCCCTGAATCTGTGCATCTCTCGAACTCTGTCCCATCTCACAGGTGATCGGCACATCCTCAAGGATAACCTCCAGTGGTCTCACACTCACATCTGTACCTGTATGCTCAGTGATGTGCTCAATCGGTGTAGTCTCATCAGGTGTAACCTCAGCTGGTAGAGGTTCCTCTTCAGGATCTTCCTCCGAATCAGTCTCAATAGCTCTCCTCAATCTCTGATGTGGAGGAGAGTGAGGTAGTGGTGAAGTAGGAGTATGCTCATATGATGATCGAGTCCTCCTACGGGGCACTGATGATAAAGCAGATGTTAGGTGTATGTTACGCCCTCGGACTCTCCTGTAAGAAGCCCGACGTCTGATAGTAGGGTTCTGAGTATGAATGGACTGAGTGGTAGTGATGTCAGTAGTGGGCTGAGTAGGAAATGATGGAGCAGGCACAGACTCAGTGATGTCAGGATCTGAAGCATGAAAATCCTGAAGTATGATGTACGGATGCTCTGAGTCTGGTGTGATCTGGAATGGCGGAGTGTCAACGGAAGGCATAGTCTGTGACACATACGGTATAAGTGTGTAAGTATATGTAGAATACTCATAGTAAATAATATAAGTTTAGTGCGTATAAGGATACTTATAGTGCATATAGTCAAGTAAGATCATCAAATAGTAAAGCATAATTAAAGCAAGTAAAGTGGTAAGTAA
Organism: Artemisia argyi; assembly: GCA_030686995.1. Classification (NCBI taxonomy): domain Eukaryota; kingdom Viridiplantae; phylum Streptophyta; class Magnoliopsida; order Asterales; family Asteraceae; genus Artemisia; species Artemisia argyi. The sequence goes on from CM060684.1 coordinate 21,455,565, forward strand.
GGCAGGCAGGCAAGTGGTGGTCATAAGGACTTGTTTTTGTAAAAAGCGGTTATAGTTTAGGATTTATATGTACCTAGTTCTCTATAACCTTGGCTCTGATACCAATCTGTAACACCCCCAAAATCGGTACAGCGGAAGCATTCGGGTCATGGGGTGCTACTAAATTGGAGATCACAACACAAGATAATAAAGAACGGAATACATACTCCGTTACAAATACATTTCATAAAAATTCATTCAAGTTTACATCAAGTTTTAAAATAAATAGATAAGCCCAACGTCAAGTGGTCCCATAAAAACAAGTCATAATGTTGTGTAAAAACACTTCAGTAAATAGATTATGACCATCGCCTTGCCATACCTTGACGAAAATAAGCAGCTCAAACACCTGAGTAAAACATGCTAAAAGTCAGCAAAAAGCTGGTGAGTCTATAGGTTTATCAGTAAAGTAATGTGGACCAATAGTTTTGTGTACAACATTACAACACATATAATGTCATACAAACTAGTCTATCGCGCTAGCACTAAGTTCATGCAACCGAAGCTAAACAGCATAGCATGCCACAATGTAGCACATATAAATAATAGTGAGGGCCCATAGCGAGTGTTTAACCCAATACACTCGTAGTCCGACTTGGTATACGTTCGCATTGACCCGTCTGGCCAACCGAACGGGGGAGTTACCCCCAATAGATCTATCTATATCAATCGCGCTTCCTAACAGGAATTAACGGTTCATGAAAGTGGGCATAACAGTGGGTTCAGGGCTTAGGCTAACTACGCAATACTGTTGAGAAATAATAGTATGGTCCAGAAAATGTTTTGCATGTTTCTCACCCCATAGTTTTGTAAACAAGTATAAGTAAAGTGGGGCTATAAACTCACCTTAGTGATTGGTAGTCGTGATAGCGAAAAGTCAAGTAGTGATAGTGAGCGGCACCGACACGCGACCTAGAATAGTACGGCAATAATTTAGTTTAGAATACCAATTAAGACACAACGTTGTTTTAATAAGTTAAAAGAAACTTAAAGAGATGTTCGTATCGTTGTTGCTTGTGTGGTTAGGTTTATGTTTGTAAGCAAATTTCCACGTGTATAATTATTGATACATAAGAGTATATAATTCTTGGTTTGATAATAGTTGGCATCGAGGTGCGAGCAAGTATCTTCAATAATAGTTTAAGTGTTGACGAAATATGTAACATTATCGTGATGAGATTTTTAAGTATATTAATATATATGTTATGTAATAATAATAATTGAAGAGAGTAGTATATAAATAATAGACTTTTATTTATGTAAGTTGACACAAAAAAAATCCATTCTAAAAATGTTAGTTATATATAAAGTTCTTCGTGTTAGTCTTCGTATAAAATTTCTTCGTAGTAGTCTTAATATGCAACGATAACTAAATTTTATGCCTCGTTGAAAATAGAGTTTTAGTTATAAGTGAATAAGCAAAAATCCGATTATATTTTATAAGCGAAATCTAAATTTAATTATATGTTTTCAAATAGTCTAAAAATTATGTTTTTATGTATCATTTTGTGGTTACCGTCTTTATAGTTTTAAATGACAAGTATTTCTATCGAGGTTGAGTCGAGATAATAGATCGTATATGTTTATAGAACATGTTGTGTCGAATTGAACATTACGGGAAAAATATGTGATCACTTGTGGACAAGTAAATGATAAACCGTAAGTGAGTTTTGTAAGTTTTGCATTTTTAGTACGAGTATAAATTGTGAAAACTTTTTACTTTTTACAAAATGTTTATTATCTAAAACAGATTATTAAATGGATCTTATGGACTGATAATTCGATTTAGATCATTAGAAAAGATTGGGCCATGAGTTGGGCCTGGTCCAACTGTCTCTTCGGTACTAACTAAACATCACCATCCGAAAACAATTTCAACAAGACAGTTTACAAACTCATGTCTATATTTATTTATATATATATATATATATATATATATATTATTTTTTTTTAGGCGTTACACAAACAAGTTTGCGGGGAAAGTTTATATATAATCCGGACTTTAAGATGACGCAAGCCAACAAGAAGAATTGATCACAACTTAATATTGATTCACTCGGATTATACTTTCGGTTAACATGTTTTAAGCCACACGAACCACAACAACAACAACAAAAAAAAAAAAGAAGATGTATGTTCTCAGTTTTAGCCTAATCCAAAATCGACCCAAAAAAAACAAAAAAAAAAAAAAAAAAAAAAAAAAAAATTATATATTCATCTTTTTAGTAAATCAACACAACTTGAAAGTTTTAACTCTAACATGAATAACACAAATAAAATCTTTATAACACATCTAAGCTCATTCGCATAACAAGAAACTTTTATAAGTCGAAACCCAAAAAAAAATATTTCGATTCATAACTGGTTCGAACTTATTCATATATATATATTTTTTTACATTTTCTTTAATTAAATTATACCACCATGTCTAATTTACCTTTAATTATAAAAGCCCTATCAATTTAATATCAATTCAACCAAATAAAAAAAAATCGATTCATAAATAAATCACAACAGGTTCATTCTTAAGTTTTTCTTCAATTAAACATGCTCATAACACTTAATTTATCCTTAATCACAAAAGCCCTAACAACTTAGCATCTAATAATTAATCATAAAAATTAGGGTTTCTTCGAATTAAAATTAATTCAATAACGTTTTAAAAAAAAATAGCCAAACAATTACATAATCGAATTATCAAGGCAAAGTTTGAGATTTCTTACAAATTTTGATGAGGTTACAAGAAGGAGTTCCAATCCGAGTCCAAGCAAGCAAACCACACCAGAAGGGTTGTGGTGCAAGATGGTCTGGATGGAGAAATAAAAAGAAAAAAAAAAAGTGGAAAACCCTAATCCTACCTTTGATTTTTGGGGTTCGGTTTTAACCAAAAATAGGCTAAAAACAAAACTTGGCCATCTTCATATGCTATCTCGTGATCTTTCTTGGCTGGAAAAGAGGGTTACAGTGCAAAAGCATCTCCTTGGCGTGCAAGGGTTATCTTTGGAGGGGGATTCGAGGCTTGAATATAATTTTAACCACATGATTCTTGATTTTCTTCTTTTTTTTTTTTTTGTTGTTCTAGAGATCCGAATTATTGGAATGGGAGAAAAGATAGTAAGATCTGGTTTTCTTGATGAGAGAGGGAGAAGAAAACGTTTGTATGGGGAGGAGTAAAAAAAAGATAACGTGTATATCCTTTAAGGAATGAGGCGTGGGTTTTTGTTTTATCGTTTCCCTTTTTTTTTTTTTTTTTTTTTTTTTATTTTTTTTTAAACGTATATACAAAAAAAGAAAGGGTGGGTGAGATTTTTTTTTTTTTTGTTAATTTGTTGTGCACTTCATTTATGGGAGGTATTTTGTGTACTCCGTGTTTCGCTGAGTTTCGCCGTAACGCATTATTTTTGGTCTGACACGAGTGTGAAAAATATACCTTCGGAGAGCGTCTTTATAAAATTAATATAAAAACGTATTTATAGTATCGTTTATTAATTATTGATATGTTGCCGTAACTAAAATACTGTCGGTACGCGTGTCGTGCTGAGCTCGAGATAAACTCTCGGTTCGGTATATAAATATCAGTATCGGTCAGAAAATAATATTTTCACATTTTCTGATAACATGGTTGTTGTAACGAGTCACAGTATGCGGGTTTGCTACCCGATATAGTTATGTAAGCTTATAAACGCTTATTCAATATAGTTGGGCAATAATAAATAAATATTTATTATTAAATAAATGGTGTAAAATTACCGTTTGTCACATCAAACAATTGAAATGATAGCGATTTTTGCTCATATTTTTTGTCGAATCTTGCAAAAGCACTATTGTGTATGGGTAAAAAAGTACAAACCATAATATGTTAGTTATGTGACTTGGTGATGTTGTTTCGACAACTATTCTGGCGGAGTGGAATTGACAAATATATTTACTTAACCAACCTAAGCGATTACAATTACGTGTTGAGTTATGATAATACTAGCTAGATTCATATTGACCAACTATGCTCTAATCACATACTTCATTTGTCCTTAAATAAGTGCAGGAACGGAACTAGGACCATATATGACCGGGTGCACAAAGTTTTTTGAAACGTATTATAGAAACACCTTTCGATAGACCGGGTGCATTTAAGATGCATTTAGGAAAAATTGATTTTTTTTTTCAAAAATTAATACTACATCGAAAAAATCCATAGGGGTCCCGGGCACCCGCGGGAACCCCTGGTTCCGTCCTTGAATAAGTGTTCACTTTGATAGAAGCACACAGTTTTAAGTAAGTACAAATATTCCATTGTTAACAAATCAAATGTCTTCTTTTTTGCGGAAAAGTGTTTTGGTTGATTGTAAATGAAAGTCAAACACTTATTTAAGGACAAAGAAAAGTAGGATGGTGGACACCTATTTCAGCTCAAAGAGACGTATAATTTTCGGCATGGGGTGTTTTGGCAAGCTTATGGCTCATTGTTGAAATATAATCTTATGCCTGGATATTTACAAGGACTAATGTTGTCACTATTCTTATTTTCAGCTTATGGTTGTTGAAGTTTAAGCTTGGTTTGAAGTAGATGGAAAGTTGAAGGGCTGCTAGTGACATTTTGATAGAGCCATTATGAAAGAAAGCATATATACTCGACTTCACTCAGAGTAAGAGCGGGATCCATGGTTGCTCTCTCTCTCTCTCCACAGTGTGAAATCACTGTCTCCTTCTCCAAACGGCTCCTTATAGAGCCGTTATAACACCATCACCACAAAAGCTGCTATTCTTTCTTCTGTTAAGCTATTATCAGCTTCATTTCTTCTTCATTGTAATAGAACTAATATCAATGTAGATATTAGGGGTACGACAGTGTAGCTGGAGTACCCGTGGTTGTTCCTTTTTTGTTTTTCCTGATTGAAATCAGGTTACGTTATCTCTTGGTTGCTAATCTGCTTGAGATCAGATTGAGCTATTATCATTGCTAACTGGCGGTATTCTCTATACTTGATTGAGGTCAAGTTATTGTATTCACTGATTGAGATTAGTTTGGACTTTGGTTTGTAATACCTTGGTTATTATCAATAAAAGATTCATTCATCTTCACTTTTTCTACACTCAAGAAAAGCTCTTTTTATTTTCCAATAAGCCGTTAATCACTTCATATAACCTTGGTCAAACACACCCTTCAATCAATTAAGATATTGTTCACACTCACAAAGCTTCCCTACAATGTTTTGGCTTCTTTTACTTGGACTTTCTTTTATAAATGCTTGCAAATAGGTCCGCAATGACACGTGTGGTTAAATGTATCTTAGTAGTCGGAAATTTGTATATTTCTATCTTTACGGGCCATGAAAAACATTAGCTCTTGTACTTGTGATCGACCCGCAATCAATTTGTTAGTCATTTCTTAGTGAATTTTAGAGATGTTAAATGAGGTAAGACAAGTACAACGTTGAGTTAATGTAGTCTCAAAATTAAACATTCGGTAAGAGAAGTTGAAAGAAGGAAATGGTTTAGGTTTTATCCCACATTGATGGCTGAACATATACAAAAGTGGTTTATAACTAAGGTTAAGAAGGCTTTTACAAAATCAATGTTTTCATGTAGCGATAGATTTAAGCTTTTCGTTACATGTTTAGTCGTTGATTTTTTAGATTATTTTAATACTCATAACTTAAGGTTTTGTTTTTTAAAAATGGTTAGAACGAGGAACTAATGCTCATGGGCCGCAGTGGGGTTTAAAGCATTACACTTTCTCTCTAACATAAGGAACACACAAAAATTACGAGGCATAAAAAGTTAGCAATGAACTAATTTGAAAATTAAATAAATAAATCTCTACACTAATCATCAACTAATGATAAACATTAAGTTAAAAGAGCAAAGTTGCCATTTGAAATGTATCAGAAGAGTTGTTTTGTCACTTATCTTTTCGACTACCATTATTCGCCATTGAACGTACTGGATAATAAGTTTGTATTTGCCACACATTTTTTAGACGTTATTTTGGTACATGCTGAGTTAACATAGAAAAAAATTGGTTAGTTTTAACCAATATTCAGTTAAATACCAAGTGCAAAGGTGCAAATACAATATAAAAGAGCTTAGAAAGAACAATGTACTAAAGAAAACATTTAGCAGACCTCCAAATGATTTAAAACAACTAAAACTAAGTACAAGTTCTCTTACAAGTAGCTTGTCTCACAGCTTGTCAAAAGTTGTATAAGAAATGCTAATGTAATCCTCAAGCAAATATAAGAACAGTGTACTAAAGCAAACATTTACCAGTCGTATAGACTTACATGTGACATCACATCGCACCAAGTTAGAGCCACCCATGTCCAGTAAGCGAGTTTAACGGAGGAATGACAAACTTTCACTAGCGACTCATGTTTAGTGGCAAATAAGGTGGCTGAAAAAATGAGTGGCAAAATTACTCTTTTGATATATTTTCAATAGCAATTTCACTCTTTTAACCACATTAGCGATTACCTTCTCATGATAGTTATATAAGGTGATTTATTGTTAATGCAACATCTACCCAAACATGACCCATTTATTAAACGGGTTAGACGAGTAGACATATCTGTTACTCAAACTGTTTAGCTTCATGTCGGGTTCGTGTTAGTTATTGTGTCGTGTTGAAAATTGACACCTCCTATTTCTAGTATGTTAAGTTAAAACAGTGATCGAATTTTAGTGTTAAGAGTAATTTTTAACTCAAATATGTGAGTTTCAGTTGGGTCTCTTATGACTATTTTTGGCTCTCCTATCTTGTGAAAATTGACACCCCCTATTTCTAGTATATTTATGTGGAGATAGAGATGGACCGAGGGGAGCTCATGGATTTTTCTTGCGTAGTGTGAAATATGTCAGATATACCAATTTTTCCAGCAATGCACCTGGTCCAATTTTTTTTTTTTTGTTACGAATATCATTAGCATCATGACTTTTAGTACCAGGTCCGCCACTGTCTAAAAAGTAACGAGTCTTTGACAGAAATGTACGTGTTTTAATCGAGGTATTCGCGTGACGGTTTATTACATTTTTCATAGCCATCCTCATGTGTGTACCTGGTATAAAGTTTAAGCCGACTTTTTGTAAAAATATTAGTTAGCTTGCAATTAGGCCATTTGTTGGTGATATGTTTAGTGTTTTGGTTTCTTTGTTAAGCAATATTGTTAGTTGACTTAGTTATTGTCGTAACCAAATTTTTAAAAATTCTTAATAATCAGATATACTATATGACATTAGAAAGTGTGTAGTTAAATGTATTTGACTATCTAAGTAGTGGGAAATTTGTATATTTTTAACTTTACAGCCCATGGAAAACCTTAGCTCTTGTACTTGCAATCGGCCCGCAATCAATTTGTTAAGTCATTTCTTAATGAATTTTGTAAATGTTAAGTGGGGTAAGACAAGTTCAATGTTGAGTTACTGTAATCTCAAAATATAAGAGTCGGTTACGTAAGTTGAAAAAAGAAATGTGTTTAGGTTTTGTCCCACATTGATGGTTGAGCAAATACAAAAGTGGTTTATAAGTAAGGGTACCGGGAGTACATGTGGTAAGGTGGATTGCGGTACCCCTTACCGCAAATCAACACCGCCGCCTCCATTACCATACCGCACGGGGCATTGTTTTGAGTGAATTTCTCACGCACGGGGAAGGGAAAATTCGACCGTTGCTTTGGGACCGTTGGGTATACAACGGTCACTTTTTTTTTTTTTTTTTTTTTTTTTTTTTTTTTTTTTTTTTTTTAAATTGGTCTAGTGTTTGGTGGGTAGAAAGCAAAAAAAAACAACATACCGAGAGGAAAAAAAACATTCTGAGCAAAAAAAAAAAAAACATTACCGAGAGAAAACATCAATGGAACGTGGAGGTAAAAATAGAGATCCAAGAAGAGGTAGTCGTGGAGCGAGAGGTGGCTCGAGAGGCACAATTCGTCCTCGAATCCAATCACATCCCGGTTTCGAATCTTCTCAACCACAACCTTACCGGCCCGAAATGTATCCTCAATCTCCACCATTTTTTTACTCCCAACAACCCCTCCCGCAAATTCCCACTAACTTCGATCCGTTTGATCCGAGCTATACCCAACAATCCCCACCGCCAATTCCACCTTTCAACCCTTACGCGCCCCGCTTTAACCAAGAAAAAAGGCGTGAACGGGTTAGTGAACCGTTACCCATTGTTGATGATGCCGAAGATGATGAATATTACGACAATGTTGACGTGGTACCCGAGACACAACCATTTGATGACGAGGTCGAAGAGGATGACGAGGTCGAACCTCACGTACAAAAGAAGAAAAAAAAACCAAGTAAGCCTTGGACACCCGATGAGGAGGAGGCGTTAGCTAAGTCTTGGATCAAAATTTCGGTGGACAAAGTTGTTGGCGACCGTCAAACAAAGATGGGATTTTGGAAGCGAGTTCTAATTCATTTTCAAAGCCTTGTCCCGAGAACCGAACGCACTCATCATCAATTGAACTCGAAATGGACTCCTATGCATACTTTGATCGCTGCGTTCAACGGTTACTACACACAAGCGGTATATTTTTATATTTATGTTTTTTTTTATATTTATTTATTTTTTTGGATATTGTTTTTTATTGTATATTTTTATATTTATGCTTTTTTTATATTTATTTATTTTTTTGGATATTTTTTGTTTTTATTGTATATTGTAGAACCGTTTGAGAGATAGTGGGTGCAATGATATTCAAGTCCTTGAAATAGCCAATCGTGATTTTGAAAAACAATATAAGAAAACTTTCACGCATTCGAAAGCGTGGCATATTCTCAAAGATCAAGCAAAGTGGAAACAACAATCGTTGGTTAGTCAGATGCAAGAATCCACGGGATCGAGCAAGAAAAGAAAGTCATCGGAGTCAAGTAGCGCTCAAACGCCAACAAACGATACTCCAATAAACGTGGAAGATTTCGAGTGTGACTTACCGAACCTCAACGAGAACCCAACTCCATCACGTGAATCGAAAGGCAAAAAAAAATTGAATTCTGGTGATTCAAGCCTTGCAAGTTACACGGCCGAAAAGAAAATTTTAATGCAGGCGCAGTTAGAGGTTCAAAAGAAAAAGGACGAAGAATATTTCAAGTTTCTTGATGGAGAGGTGATGAATCGTGACATGAGGTTCGTTATGGATCCGCATGACCATATCCCAGACCCGACTTTTAAGGATTTCTTCATCAACAAGAAACGCGAGATATGCGCAAAATACGGTTGGCCGTGTAGTTTGTAGGATTTAATGGTTTTAAGTTTAGTTTTCATGGAACTTTAGTTATTTTATGTTTTTTAATAATATTATGTAATGTTTTTTTTTTTTTTTAATGAAATTTTAGTTTTTTTTTATAATTTTAATGGAATTTAAAAAAAATAAAGAAAAAAAAAGAAAAAAGAAAAAAAAAAGAAAAAAGGGAAAAAGGAAAAAAAAATGAAGTGAGTGAAGGGTGAGTGAAGTAGCGCCTCCAAAAAAGAAGTGAGTGAAGGGTGAGTGATGAAAAAAGTGAAGAATGATGTGGCGCAAGGGGATTGGTTGGAGTGAGTGAAGGAAATGGGAGTGAGTGGTGTACTCCCACCACCCTAAGAATGAGATGGTTATAAATAGTCGTGACTTGATATATAGTGAATTTAAGCTTTCATAATGTATTTAGTTTCTACTTTTTTAAGATTATTTAAAGATAAAATTTTAAAATACTCAATTTACTACGAGGCATAATTTATTAAGCAAATAACAATTAACTAATTTTGAAAAAAGGTTTTTTTTTTTTTTTTTTTACACTATTCATCAACTAATAATAAATATTACAGTAACAATCACCTGCTCGTGATAGTTATATAAGGTACGAGTAATTTATGTCATTAAGCATAGTTGTACAAAGTACACGTCGGTTTTTCCCTAAAAAACTAATGAAAAGAATTGCATGCAATACAAAAGAATTTGATGCTACTATCATTAAAATTGGATCGAGGTCTCAAAATTATTCTCCAAAGACAAAAACACATAATTTTAAAAAAGTGGGACAAAAACACTCTTTAACTAATCAAATATAATCTCTACACACTAAATTCTATTTTGATTAATTGAAACAAGAAATGAACAATTAGTTTGAGTCTTTGAGACATCCCAAAATTAAAAAGTGAAAAATGATTTTTGAAGAGAGAGTAACATTTTGAGAAAACTGAGAGATAAAACATTCGCCAATTAACTAAATGAACAATCAGTACACTCTCATAACATAACTACATTTAAGTATAAGTGTATCGCGATACGTCGAAATAGCTTCATAGCCAAGCACGACCAAAAACCACACCTAGTCTCCATATTCAACGCGACGATTGTCTTTAGCATCTCACGTTTAAACTTTCTATGCCATAGAGAAGAAAATGTTGAGATAACAAACAAGTAGGTTAAGTATAAGGGTGATAACCACAGAACGATCATTTGAGAACCAAAACATACAAATTAGAAAACCAAAGGAGCAAGCTTGAATGTGACATTTGTTAAAATTTGGGTAAGGATTGTGATGATAATCTTGGATTTCTTTTTAAATCGTGCATGTTCATTTTTCGAATAAAGTATTTTGACCCTTTAATGTCTAGATATGTCCTTATTGAGATAATTCAAAAAGAACACTTAGGCACAAGAAAACAAAACAAAACAAAAAAGAATTGTATGAATTTTCATATGCTCAAATGAGACAATGAATCTGTTACTAGTGGTGAATTATTGTATACTAGCCGTCTCGAGAGACGGAAATATTTACTTACACTTGTTGGGCAACCCGAATCGAAGAAGTGGGTCGGCTAAAAAACGGTCCACTATCGTATAGCTGGTCTAGCTTTAATGTATAATGTGGCAAAAGATTTGATAAAGAAAATGTCGTATAAAAAATGTGACAAAAGATTTGATAAAAAAAAAATGTGGTATAAAAATGTGGCAAAAGATTTGATGAAAAAATGTGGTATAAAAAATATGGCAAAGGACGACATGTGTAAATTTTTAGAGCCACATGGATGATTTGTGTAATTAATTCAAGGACGAATGGTGTATTTTTTTTTTAGAGCCACAGGGACAATTTATGTAAATTTATGTAACTAACTCTTGAAAAGACGACATGTGTAAATTATTAGAGCCACATGGACCTTTTATATTATTGACCCAAGGATGAATTGTGTAATTGTTTAGAGCCACAGGGATGATTTATGTGAATTTATGTAATTAATTCTTGATTAGATCATGCCACGTCAAATTACGGCTACAATAGGAGTAATTAAGAAAGTTTAGTGTTTTAATAGAAAAATTAAAAGTTGTATGCCTACAATAGGAAAATGTGGCAAGTATTATGTTTTTTTTAGACCATTTGCCCTTTTTTTCTATTTAGTTCTCTAAACATGCTAAATATAACCTTAAGGGCTACGTATAAGACATTTAAACATGCATTGAATATTTCCACCTTAATGATAAACCACTCACACATTGCATATAACTACTAACGACAGACATAATGTACAACCACTTTTACATCTTTTTAACTTTTAAATGGTATACAAATAGCAAAACCCTTAATTCTTTCTTAACAATAGCTAATTAACCAAATACGATTTACAATAAAACTATTGTTTAGCGATATTACTTTGTAGATGCTAATTTGTTATTTGGCCCACCCGTAACTAAATTTCTGGCTTCGTCGCTAGCATAAATCATAAGTTTTGGAAGGTGGTATAAGTGGTTAGAGTTTATACATTAGCTAGGTTACCAAAGATGGCTTGGGTTAGAATTCCCTCATGTCCAAAGAAATATTCAAAACTGAGTTATGTGGTGTGCTGAAAATCGAAATCACAACGAATTTTTCTCATATTTTTTTGTCGAATCTTGCAAAAGCACCATTGTAAATAGGTTTTTATATGTGGTAAAAAATACAAACGATAATACAAGGTTAGTTACGTAACCCGGTGATGTTGTTTCGACAACTAATCTAGCTGAGTGGAATTGAGAGATATACTTACTTAACCAACCTAAGCAGTTACAATTATGTTTTGAGCTATGATAAATACTAACTAAATTCATTTTGAACAACTATGCTCTAATCACATACTTCACCGTTTTTAAATAAGTGTCCAGTTTGATAGTGGCACACAATTTTGACAAATAAAAAAGTATGATACGACAGGGAGATGAGTATAATTTGTGTTTAACAAATACACTTCTAACTTCCTTTTTGCTTCATTTACACTTGAGCCTCCATGTTGTTCTCATTAGCGTGTACTAAAACACATCACTATTTATACTCTTGAAGAGTACTCATTCTTAAATTAAAGGGTGTTTTGGCAAGCTTATGGATCATGGAAAAGCTCTTTTTAGCGTTCAATAAGCTATTAAGCACTTCATATAAGATAATAAGATATTGTTCACGCTCACAAAGCTTCCCTACAATGTTTTGGCTTCTTTTACTTTGACTTTCTTTTATAAATGCTTACAAGAAGGTCCGCAATGACGTGTTTAGTTAAATTTGTATATTTCTAACTTTACTGGCCATGGAAACATAAGCTCTTGTATTGGCGCGCAATCAATTTGTTAGTCATTTCTTGGTGAATTTTGTAAATGTTAAGTCAGGTAAGACAAGTACAACGTTTAGTTAATGTAGTCTCGAAATTAAACATTCGGTAACAAAGTTGAAGGAAAGAAATGTGTTTAGATTTTGTCCCACATTGATGGCTGAGCAAATACAAAAGTGGTTTATAAGTAAGATTAAGAAGGTTTTAAATATTAGCAGCTAAACATGCAATGGATTCAAGCTTTCCGTTATGTGTTTAGTTGTTAATTTTTAGATTATCTAAAGATAAACATTTAAAATTCTCTATTTAGTATCCATGGATACTCATTACTTATAGGGTTTTGTCTTTTAAAAACGGTTAGAACGACAAACTAAAATCCTCATGGGTTGCAGCGGGATTTAAAGCATTACACTTCATCTCTCTAACATAACAAACACACACAAAAAACTACGAGACATAATTTAATAAACAAATAACAATTAACCATTTTTTCCTCTTAAAACTATTCATCAACTAATGATAAATATTACCAGTTACCTGATAGTTATATAAGGTACGAGCTCGAATGTGACATTGTATATCGTGAAGGACTGGATAACTCATAAGTTTTGGAAGGTGGTATCATAAGTAGTTAAAGTATATACGTTAAAAAAGCCTCGGAAATTTGGAGATTTTTTCGTCAAAAAAGCCTCGGAAAGCAATGATGTTTGACGACATTGTTGAGCGTTCTTTTTCATGGTTTTCCTCTAGATGTAACTTTTCTTTTAGTTGGGATGTTTGGTGTAAAAACCCTTCTCTTATTTCCTTGTAAGTTTGTGCTAGCTTCTTGCTAGTTTTTTTCCTAATAATAGTTGCCGTTCAAAAAAAAGTTAGAGTTTATACGTTAGGTTACCAAAAATGGCTTGGGTTAGATTTCCTCAAGCCTAAAGAAATATCCAAAACCGAGTTATGTAGCGCGCTAAAAAACCAAACAAGTGAAATGATAGCGATTTTTGCTCATATTTTTTGTCGAATCTTGCAAAAGCACTATTGTGTATGGGTAAAAAAAGTACAAACCATAATATGTTAGTTATGTGACTTGGTGATGTTGTTTCGACAACTATTCTAGCGGAGTGGAATTGACAAATATATATACTTAACCAACCTAAGCGATTACAATTACGTGTTGCGTTATGATACTACCAGCTAAATTCATATTGAACAACTCTACTCTGATCACATACTTCATTCGTCTTTAAATAAGTGTTCACTTTGATAGTGGCACACAGTTTTAAGAAGGTACAAAGATTATAATGTTAACCGATCAGATGTCTTCCTTTTTGCATGAAACTATTTTAATTGGTTATAATTTGTAAGTCTTAACACTTATTCAAGGACAAAGAATAATACTATGGTCGACACTTGTTTCAGCTCAAAGAGACGTATAAATTTTGGTAGTGGGTGTTTTGGCAAGCTTATGGCTCATGGAAAAGCTATTTTTGGCGTTCAATAAGCTATCACAAAGCTTCCCTACTTGTTTTGGCTTCTTTTACTTTGAACTTTCTTCTTAAGTGCTTTGCAAGGAGGTCCGCAATGACGTGTCTACCCACCCAAAACTCGATTATCACATGGCTTGTCGACAAACATAAGTAATATTCTTAAAAAACACAAAACATATGTTATTCGACAAGAAACAAATACAGTAACTAACAATGTAAAACACAGTTGAAAGAAAGTCACAATATGAGAATATGTGCCATATAACAAAAGTATATAACTTGCACAACCATAAAAACGAGTTTACTCAAATATTTGTACATGCATACGAAACTTGTGGATCCCTCAACATTGACATTTGACCCGAGGTGGTAAAGTGAATCCGCATGAGAAGGTAACTACCAAAAGGTAGTCTTGTATCTCAAAGTACTCCAAAGAAGGGATTATTTATGGCGCTGTTCAGTTCACTCCCGGCTGACATTAGCACTTGTTTGTCGATTTTGTCTCTTGCGAGAAACAAGAACTCATCTCCTTCAATCTTTTCAAACCCACATAGCTCAAGAAACTTGATGCCACCTTCTAATTTTCCAACTCTGTCCTGTTAGATTCACCAACAGCACAAACAAAACAGTAAGTAATGCAACTTCCGATTGGGTAACATATAAGAAACGCATTATGAAAGCATTAGATATTGTTTTGGTCTATGTGGATTGTGTTCTATATCAAACGGGTCAAATAGAAAAAGTTAGCTAAAAGGAAGCAGGTGAAATGTGCTACATGAGTCAAACATACAAAAACTTGCCCAAACTTTTATTTTTAATTTACACATAATTAGAGTTATTGCGATAATGTCGTTTTTGTAATAATAAGCAACACGATATCTTCAGAAAGTTCCAATAAATGGCAACCAATTGTTCCTGTGTCGGCCCACCTTGACCTGTCCCCATTTCTTCTCTCATAGTCATGCAGACAACTGATTCAAGTGATTCAACTTGAACCCGTTTTGACCTATTACCAAACCTTCCGATCTTGTCAACCTCAAATCATTAGACTCTATGATGCATTTGCTCAAA
This sequence comes from Artemisia argyi, assembly GCA_030686995.1. NCBI lineage: Eukaryota > Viridiplantae > Streptophyta > Magnoliopsida > Asterales > Asteraceae > Artemisia > Artemisia argyi. Next base: position 21,470,709 of record CM060684.1, read on the forward strand.
AGAAAGCTTGTATAGGATGAGGAAATAACTTTATCATATACCCAAGCCGGTAACATTGTCTATTCATTATAAAACATAAGCTTAGTATTTTTTTTGTTTGTGTCTTTTTAATATAAAATACTTGTCAAACAATGCTCCGTCGACAACTCTCTCAAAAGGTGCTTCACAAGTGCATTATTCTAAGAATGTGTTTTTCTTCTACTTTTTCCCGCCCTCTCTCTAGATAATTGCATGTGTCCCATAGAAATTCATCACTCTATCACACTATTATTATATCTCTAAAATATAAACAGTTTATTAAAAAAAAAAAAAAAAAAAAAAAAAAAAAAAAAAAAAAAAAAAAAACATTATAACAACCAGCAGCATTTCATGCTCTTTAATCCAAGACCCGTCCTACTATACTTCAAACAAAAAAAATAACTTCGGATTTTACAATTTTCCCAAGTTCTTCATATTTTACACAATAAGTAACGATGGCTCTCTACAAATCATTTTTTTAGAGTTTTTTTGTAGTGCATATATATATATATCTTACAACAATAAACACACAATCAATACTAACCAAATTATACACCCATAATACTCATAATATACACACCAAAATATTCAAACTTGCCCAAGCCTTATCATTAAAAACGTGGGATAAATCCTAAAATCCATCGGAATTCACATTCCAACACACAACCAACGTCAAAAGTCAACAAAACAATAAAAACATAACATTGAAAACAAAGTCGCACGTGGCTCGGGTTCTATCTTAGACCTAAAACGGTTTACGCGCAGTGGACTCCAAATCCGAATCCACTTCATCTTCCTCACTCAACCATCCATTCCTATTTCCCTGAATCTGTGGTAGAGGATGTCTTGCAAAATCATCTCTACGATTCCTTAACTCTTCATCCACCCGATCCGCAAAATCATACAAACCTCGGGGTCTAGCCCAAACTACCCCGTTATCTTCGGTCTAGCCCAAACTACCCCGTTATCTTCTAAAAACTGAGGACACCTACCCGGGTACTTGGTGGTGAAGCCTTCTTTATCGGCTACCTTCGTCTCATACTTCTTCACCATTTCCCCATTCACATTCTCTAGAGTCAGCTTCTCTTCAATCACACACGGTAACATGCTAGCGGGACCAAAATCTTTCTGTTGGTTCTCTTCATCCTACCAACTCTTACATCTCGTAGCGACTACTGTGGTCCACCGAAGCGTCTTTTGCGCAGGAGGTGCCATTCTATAAATGACACACACACGATACTATGTACAGAGTTCGATAGACGTCCAAAAACTCGATAAAATAACTCATAAATTAGGAAAAATAAACATGTAAAGTGTTATTTTACATGTCTATTTTTCCTAATTTATGAGTTATTTTATCGAGTTTTTGGACGTCTATCGAACTCTGTACTTAGTATCGTGTGTGTGTCATTTATAGAATGGCACCTCCTGCGCGAAAGACGCTTCGGTGGACCACACGCTACGGGATGTAAGAGACTTGGTAGGATGAAGAGAATCAACACAAGGATTTTGGTCCCCGCTAGCATGTTACCGTGTGTGATTGAAGAGAAGTTGACTCTAGAGAATGTGAATGGGGAAATGGTGAAGAAGTATGAGACGAAGGTAGCCGATAAAGAAGGCTTCACCACCAAGTACCCGGGTAGGTGTCCTCAGTTTTTAGAAGATAACGGGGTAGTTTGGGCTAGACCCCGAGGTTTGTATGATTTTGCGGATCAGGTGGATGAAGAGTTAAGGAATCGTAGAGATGATTTTGCAAGACATCCTCTACCACAGATTCAGGGAAATAGGAATGGATGGTTGAGTGAGGAAGATGAAGTGGATTCGGATTTGGAGTCCACTGCGCGTAAACCGTTTTAGGTCTAAGATAGAACCCGAGCCACGTGCGACTTTGTTTTCAATGTTATGTTTTGAATGTTTTTATTGTTTTGTTGACTTTTGACGTTGATTGTATGTTGGAATGTGAATTCCGATGGATTTTGGGATTTATCCCACGTTTTTAATGATAAGGCTTGGGCAAGTTTGAATATTTTGGTGTGTATATTATGAGTATTATGGGTGTATAATTTGGTTAGTATTGATTATGTGTTTATTGTTGTAAGATGTTACTATTGCTAGGTGTCGCATTGGAAGCGAGTCCACATGTGTTGTGATACATTTATAATTGTGTTGGCCATATATATATATATATATATATATATATATATATATAATAACAAAAGAGTTATTTTCTCAACCCTCTCTCTTCCCTTTCATTTTTTCGAAAGAGATATTTAGAGAGGGGGCAATCTCAGAAGAAAAAAAGGGGAGAAAATATAATCGTTTTCAAATAATGCCTTCTATAGCACCTTTTTAAGTTAATGTGTCATTATGAAGCATGATTCATCAACTTTCCGTTTTATCTTATTCTTCACTATGTTTTGCTGCTTTTGCATGGTGTCGTACAAATGCAGATGGGGGCATGTGAGTAATATAGCTCAAAAGGCCAAATGGCGAAGCACAATGGATTGCCATTTTTTTAGTATTAACAGATGTCCTGAAGGCTAAATACTGAGAACTTTTGTATCAATCAGGGTCTTATTACTAAGTAATACTCGTATATCTAACTAGTAATGCAGGTACATTCAAATAGGAAATTAACCATACAAGGAGATGTTGAATTTAAAAATAAACAAATAAATAAATAAATAAGATATATGTTTACCTGAAAGGCAGCATTACTTAGTCTGATCTTACGGAATTTCTCCTCTTCTGGTTTAGTAGCCGCGTTCTTGACATAAGTCAAAAGGGTGTTAAATGCTGTCTTCACCTTGGCATCGTCATCCTTGTAAATAGCAAACGGCCAAATAGGAAGTTAACACCCATTTATGAAATAAATAAAGGATACAAAGAATATGCAGACAAAAACTGACAATTTTGACCCATTTACGTTAAATGGGTCAATCTGGGTTGTGTTTTATCTCAGATGGTTATGACTAAGATATTTGGCTAAAAGGAGAACATGCCAAATGGGTTTGAAGTCACCTAAGTTTTATATTTATAAATACAACCTCAAAAATCATTTCATTTAAAAATATATACAGATTGTTAGGTCAACCCAGCCTATTGCGACGCGTATGAAAAAAAATAACTTGGTTCACCGACAAACACACAAAGTACAATTCCACCATATATAAGCTGTAACTTTCTTTACCTTATTGCTCTGTTTAAGAGATCGTAAACATTCTCTCATTTGCTCTATTTTTGTAGCAGGCCTGACGGGCAATGAGCTCTGTAATAAAGACCAAAGAGATTCTTGATTAACAAATGTTCTGATTTGCAAAGATTCCCTACAGAACAAGCTACTCAAGCTATGGAATACTTCCTATATGGCTGACCCAATGATAACTGGGCAGAACCATAGCTTAAAAACTTCTAATTTCAAATTAAATAGAGGTACGCAGGTACCTTATCTAGTATTTACACTTAAAAACTTATGAACGGAGCAATTTAATTGATACCTTCTTTTCCTCAACAACAGGTGCAGCAGGTTTCGGAGCAGTGGGATCTTCAGCAGGCAATCCAAGTTTCCTCCTCCTCTCGGCCTATAAAAAAACAAATTTAGTTTCACACAGTATTTTTCCCTTCACGAGTTATGATCATAATATGCATTTTATGAAGAAAATAAGGGTCAGTATCAGAATCATTATCATTATTATTATTATTATTATCATTATCAATAGCGATGTATGGAATGGATGAGTGACTAGTGGAAAAGCATTTACAGAACCTTATCTTCTTCCAACTTCTGTCGAATTTTTTCTCTAGCTCTTTTTTCCTCCTCTTTTTCTGCCTTACGTAAGGCTATAATACTGTAAAGTACAACAAAAATTTCAGTTAGAAATATATACAAAATTAATTTAGAAAAAACGAAAAATAAGCGAGGTACCGTTTTCTTTCATTTTCTTCCTCCATACGTTTTGCTTCCAATAGTTCCCTACCAATTCGGATTCGCTCCTACATTAAATTAATTTAGTGTTAGAACATTTGTGACTAATATAAACAATGTAATGATAATTACTGAGTTCAGTTAGAATAGACCTAAATGACATAGACGTAACATAAAAAACAAGATTCATGAGATGTGAATTTCATTAAGGGGTGTTTGACTAGCCTTATTTATTGGATTGTTTGTAAGTAGCTTATGGATTACGATGAAACAGCTTATAAGCTCTTGGAAAGTGTTTGTATTAGCTTATGATACAGAAGGTGGAAAAAGGAGCAAGACTAGATAAGCCCATAAGTGATAAGTTGTTTATGCATTTTATAATATCAAAATAGCTTCTGGAATCAACTATTTTGATAAAAATATATATCACCTTCTCTCTTTCTCTTTCCATTCTCCTTTCTTCCTCTTCTTTCTTTTTGCGAGCCCGTTCTCTATATATAACAAAGAATGGCATAATCAGATAAGTAAAACAACTAAATAAACTAAAAAAAGAAAGCAAAATCAAAGCATTATACATCAACTCTTGTGCTTTTGCTTTTCTTTCTTCAGGAGTAAGAGACGGCTTAGGAGGCTCCGATTTACTCTTGGCAGACACCTAACATAGTATAACATAAAAGTTGGTAAGGAAAGTGATTTCGACTAGTACATAATGGTATGAAAGATTAATAAATATTAACAAAACAAACTTATTGGAATAAGCACATTTACTGATAAAACTTTTTAGACACACGTGTGATGAAGGTATGATAGAAAGGAGAATACCAAAGGCATCTGATCTATGTCAGCATCATTCTCGTGTTCAACAATCCAATTTGCAGCAGCCTCAAGGCTCGAATTACCTGAAAACAGATGATTCAGATGAAACCAATACTATGTAAAATCCAAACAAAGCCTAATCTGGGAATAGTGTTGAATCGTTATATATAAATTACATAAAACTGATAACCACTTTGGTTTCAGCCAGCTGTAGTATGATCAGAAGAGATTCAGACCACTCACCAGAGAAATGAAGTGCTCTTGTCGACCTTTCCTTTGAAAATCCCATAGACTCGAGCTCCTCCAGTAGTTTTGCATCAACATCAGGAACAACCATTTCTAACAAAAACACAAATGAAAAAACCGCTAGTCAGATGGCACACCCAACCAAAAGCACCATATTTTGTACATTCAGTATAAAGGAAAGGATGGTTATCACAAACAGCGATGCAAAAAGTTATCCATATTGATATTACAAACACATGCACATTCACACTGCATCCCCGAGTTCTTGTTACAATAGAATGGAAATTGAAATAAACTAATAAACTTGTGTTCGTGAGTTTTATTGAGACTAGTGATCTCTCGAGAACTTTCCACGTGGGATAGTTCTAATGGGAAACCAAACAAAAACTTTATGATTTTTTGTCAATGACCAATTTACGCAACCAAAACTAACCCATTTCATATAATACGGGCATGATTGTAAAATTTATAATTTCCCTGCAACTCGGGGACATATATAAGAACATAACTATTTTCCTTTCCTTATCCTCTTTCTTTCCAATCGGGAACACTGAAAGTGAAAATTATTTACTTTCATCTTGGTAACATAAAATCTATAAAATATTGTTATTAACTAGTTCTTATTTCTATATCTTAACAAGCAGCACAAACAAGAACCAAGGGAGCAAATTCCAAGAAATTAATACCCTCTGGTTCACCAGACGAACTAGCATCCACCATGTCCACATCACTACTACTCGGATTCTTAGCAACTTCCAATGCAATTGGCTTCGTCGTCTCCGAAGTTTTATCCGAAAACTCAGTATGACCAGTCCGTTTTGTGTGCAAATCACTCTCCTACAACAACAAAATCAAAATTAGTATTTTCACCAACTGATACATAAAAAATACCAACCAACTATTTCAATTCGTCACAGTTTAGTTTCCAGGATTAAAAATCACTTTGTGTCGGGCTTAGTCAAGCAATCAGGTTTCAAAAAAAAGATAAATTTGCATAAAAATATCATATAGACGATCAAATGACGCGTATATACATTCAAATTCCATAAAGAAACATTCGTATCAGCATTGAGTAGAAAAATTACAGATGACAATTTCATACCAAAAAATTGTTAAATTAATGTAATAAAACAAGGTTTTGTTAAACATATCCCGAACAGCTATGTTTTTGACACAATAACATGCCTGAAAATCGATAAATATCCTCCCGAAAGGCCTAAAGTCCTTCAAGTATACTAATTTTCAACATTATATTATACAAACAACGTCAAATTACACAACTTTAACTTTAATAACTAAACTAACATAACAATATCCACCTGAAAGTCCTTAAGTACCTTAATTTGATCATATCTTTAGTCTATAAAGTAATACTAACTTATACGAATAATCAAACATACACAAAACCAATGTCAAATTACTGTACTTTATTCCATAATCAGTTAATCAAGTTAACAATATCCCCTCGAAAACGGTTAAAGTAGAATACTTTAAGCACATACTCACTTATATCTTTTAGTAGGTGTTTGGATTAGCTTATTTGATTGGCTTATTAACCGAGTTTTTATGGCTTATTAACCGAGTTTTTATGGCTTATACCCATGTACTTGAGCGAAGCTCAAGTATATAACCTAACAAAGCCGTATTAACCGAGCTAATTGGTGCTTCTTTTTATTTTTTTGAATATAAGCTAATAAGCCAATCAAATAAGATAACCCAAACACCTACTAAAAGATATAAGTGAGTATGTACTTAAAATATTCTACTTTAACGCGTTTCGGGGGGATATTGTTAACTTGATTAAGTGATTATGGAATAAAGTACAGTAATTTGATATTGATATATATAAAAAAATAATATAAATATATATAGGGGTGTTTATTTCGGCTTATATAGCAGGCTTATGGCTTATTTGGTTTTCTGCTTATGTTTCGCAAGCTTACTTTTTGTGGCTTATTTTTAAACTTTTATATAACCTTATTATGACATAATAAGGTTATACAAGCCGAAAAGTTTAAAAATAAGCCACAAAAAGTAAGCTTGCGAAACATAAGCAGAAAACCAAATAAGCCATAAGCCTGCTATATAAGCCGAAACAAACACCCCTATATATATTTAACAAAACCTATCTTCGGATAGGGGTGTGACTGTATACATACGGTTTTAGATCGGCAAGGTTTGCCACAAGTAACACAAACTAAATTAAGGACAGCTTCAGTGGATTCTTGGAAATCGGTGTGTTTGGTTAACTCAGCGTGTTCTTGGGCTTCTTCTACTGATTTTAGTAACGTTCCACAGTCTCCGCACTTTAGTGATACTCCGGCCATTGTGTTGGTTGTTGGTGATGATCTGGATTGATTGGGATTTTGGTTGCTTGTTGGGAGGGGAAGAAAAGGGTGTTTGGTTTGGGGTTTTGGGGATTTTATATGGGGTGGGTGGGAGATGATCCAACCCGACCCGACTTTAATCTACTACTAGTATTTGGTCTTTGTTTCTTCTCCAAGACATTGTTTCAAAATTTAATAACCTATCAATTTTTTATTTATTATTATTATTATTATTATTATTATTATTATTATTATTATTATTATTATTTTCCGCTCAGAAATTGTTTTTCAATTTAAAGAATTGGTTTCCACTCAAAGGAGTAAAGGAATTCAATTTATGGATGAGCATGGTTCTGGAACCGGAACCGGTGGATCTGAGAACCGATTTTCCTGAAAAGTGAGAACCGATAACCGAACCAAATATAGTTTTTGGTTCCGGTTCCGGTTCTTTTGGATCTACTCGTATAGGAACCGCTTTTCTATTAAAAAAAAAAAAAAAAAAAAAAAAAAAAAAAAAAAAAAAAAAACTTTTTAAGAACTTGCAACCATTTACATTTAAGTAAATTACAATTAACAACTAAACCATAAACTCGAATAGTCAATCATTCTATAGTTACTTTCGCTTGTTCGTATTTTAAATAAAACAATAATACATAACAATCCGGAAAACAAAATAAAATAACTTAAACTTTGTTCATATCTGTTAGGCAAAGTATTAATAAAACTAAAAGTGTTACGTGATGATCATGTGGCTACATGAGTACATGATGATTATAGATAATAAATAATGTATTAATAAAAGTGCCAGCAAATTTTAGCATAATGAACATGTAAAAGCTAATCGAATGCAAATAAAAATAAAATATAAACTTACTCCCATTATTTTGATATTGATGAATGATCTTGGAATATTAATAGGTATAGATTGATTATTGGTTTATGGATGTTTCAGTGAATTAAATATTATGGTTGAAAGTGCTTGGCTTGATGGCTAGTAGTTTATTATTATTATTATTATTATTATTATTATTATTATTATTATACGTAGGATTTGATTAATATTTTGATAAGAAGTAAAAAAAATTACATATTTTTATAATTATTGGATTTTTGGTTCCGGAACCAAGAACCGGTGGAACCGATCCGAACCGACCCAAGAACCGAAAAATCTCAAAATCAAGAACTGGAAATGGAACCATTTGTTCTGGTTCCGGTTCGGTTCTTTGATGCGTGGGAATCGCAACAGGCTTTACCTCTCGAGGGATCTCGAGAAGCTTACAACCCCCACCAGGCAATGTACCTGATCGTTGTAGTATAGTATAGTGACAAGTACCGGGGGATTGATCGTTCAGCTTAGGAATAGTGTCGCTAGGATTAGAAAGCCTAAATACTAGTTCTAAAGGTGAGGGATGATTATTTTTGTATTTTTATATTTTTTTAGAAAGCAAGTAAAATCTCGGGGTTTGAAGGATTTGGGCGGAATTAGTTGCTAGTCAACTAACCCAATACTACAATGCAATCAAAATAAAATACTAAAAATGGAAATAAGCTAAATTATACTAATGTTGTGAGCAGTAATTGGAGAAAATGTGTTTACTTAGACTTCACTACTCTCTAGATATCTTTTACACGTTAATTACTTGTTATAATTGCATGGATGACGGATTGTATTCCTTAATACCATTCATGGGGTGGCATACATAACTCCCCAATTCTATGAGCTCTTATCTCCTCCTACACCATGCCCAGCACAACTATAGGGATTGTAAACAGTGGCTCATGCATTAAATACAACCAATAAAGACCTAGTACGCCTCGGTTCATGTTTCTTAAGACGTTCAAGCATGTTACCATTTGGAGATCTGCCAGTTTTCTTAAGCCTAACATATAAATCATTCATCCATGACAAGAATAAACAAGCAATCAACACATAATCAATATCTAGGTTTCATTAGATCTAAGCAAACACAAAAGAGATCTAGCCTAGCATAATGAAATTGAGACAAGAACAAGATATAGACAACCAACACATAGACATATTGATTGAATTAGAAGAACACTTATCTCAATTACAATGCAAGGTATCAAGGGTTTGGAACCCTTGAAAAACCTGTAAAAGTTGCACCAAAATCGTCTTTAGGGTTTCTCCAAAACTTCTCTTCTTAAATGTGAAAAACTAGAAAACTATATATAGGAAAATAGGGATGACGGCGTCAAGAACAAAGGTGTGACGCCGTCATCTCGCCGCCAAATACTTCCTCGGACGGCCTTGATCTACTTCTGACGCCGTCAAGGCCTAGGCCGTCACACAAATTACTCTTGATGCCCTGTGTGTGACGCCGTCATCAACTACGGATTTTAATTCTTGAGGTTTGACGCCGTCAGGGAATTACTCTTGACGTCGTCACCTACTGTTCCCAGCATGGAAAATTGAGACTTTGCCGTTTTCTTCACTTTTATGCTCCAAAAACGTTCAAAATGGCTTCTTTTCCAGAATTCACTCTCCAAGTACCTAAAATCACAAAAGGAACGATTTAGGGCAATATTTGATCAAATAAAGTCGGATTCGGGCTTAAATGACCCCCTAAAAATGGATCATTTTTCACCTCATCATTCTTCATGGTTTCGGTCCGGTTTCGGTTCTTTGGTCCTTTTGCTCATCCCTAATTCTTTGAGCAAACGGAAATTAATTTATAACCATTTCTTTGAGCTCATTTTCCCCAACCAAACATGCCCTAAGGAAAAATTATGTACTGTAAATAATAAAGAGGGTAGGTGGTGTGTAATTGATGTCCTAAATGATAAAAGGGTGAGGTTTTTGGAACCTCTCGGTACAACTTGACTCAAGTTGGGGCATGATGAGCCTCCAACGACTCAAATCAAATAGAACTTTTTTTATTTGAACCATTGGATCAAATTTAATGGCTCACAATTATCCAACTTGAGTCAATTTGTACCTCTCAACTTGAAAGGATCTCATTCCAAGTTTTGTGCCCCTCTACATTAAGAAAGTTGGTTTGTAATAAGTAAAAAAGAAACATAAAAGTTTCCCGAATGCGAAAGGATTTGTTAGCAAACATACCCTTAAGCAAAAAAGAAACGGGCCCTTATGTTGAATAATGTTACATTTTAGGGGCGTGTTTGTTTAAGCTTATATGCAGCTTATGAGCTTATTCGTGTTTCGATTTATATTAAATAAGTATTAATTTTGAGATTTGTGGGCTTATATTAGTTTATTATAACGTGATAAACTTAAGCCTATAAGTGTAAATAAAAAAAATGGTGCTTATAAAATATAAGCCGAAATCAAATAAACTCGTAAGCCCACATATAAACTTAAACAAACACACTCTATTTCAATACTTCGTCCGTCTCTAAGGGTTCAGTTTTGACTTTTATTTTTCAAATTTGATCTTCTCCAAAAGGTGAAGAACGGTGATATCACCATGTTCCCATGCATCCTAATAATGCGAACCGGACCCTCCCCCAAGGACCCGGCCCAGGCAATGAGCATCTATCCGAGTGACTGTACTTATCAAGAGGTGGCTTTGAACCATGGCCATTTTCTCCGCTAGACTCCTGATTAACCAGTCAATCTAAGCATTTTTGTTTGTGCTATATAATATTTGATTAAAATTATATAATGACAAGGGACCAGCGGTGTATTTTAATATTTATTTAACTATTGTACTTTTGGGTCAAGTAGGGAATTAGCTCTAGGGTATGATTAACAAAAATTGATTTTGTTTCTGAAAAAAAAAATTATAGTTTTTAAAAAAGTGTTTGGCAAACTAGCTGTACTTTTAACCTAAAAGTGTAAAATGACATAATTTGTAAAAAAATAAAAATAAATAATAATCTCCATAATTTTTTATAAGCTGGTTGCTTTTAGGAACTTATATTTCTAAAATAATTTATCACCCAAATAAATATTATTTCTTTTACCAAAACTTATTTTTCAACAAAATAATCTTAAGCCTCCATAATCTTCTACAATATCACGCCTAACATGCCTCTAATAAATAACTCTAATGTACATTTTAGTTGATGGTTATTATATTGGATAATGATTTTTAAATGTATCTAACTTGCCATGATTTACTGAGTTGTGTATCGAATCATTAATTTGCTAAGTTGGGGTCTAAACTTACTAATCTTTGCTATGTTGTGTACTAACGGGGTGATTCAGGTTTTCTGTTAGAGTTATTTATATAAATCGTCCTTCTTGTTAGTACCAAATTGTAATGCTAGTCCTTATTATTTACATAAAATGTCCTTATGGTTAGCCCCAAATTGCAGCGCCACATGTCATGATGTAAGTGGCGCCACGTGGCATTGGGTTGGGTCGATAACCAGGTTGGGTCAAATATGGGTTCAGGTGCCACGTGGCAGGGATAATTTATCCCCATTTTACAACGGATGAGAATCGAACCCAGGACCTCAAGGTTGGAGGTGAAGCATGCGTGCAAACTGAGCCACGCATAGCTTCAATTATTATATGCAATGTTTAATATTTAACCCACTTTAGTGAACTAGTCCATTTAGCTCTAATTTGAACTGTCATTTAAACGAGTTTTGGACCGGTTCAAAATTATACGAAAGTACCGTCAGACTCGTTTTTTTGTGCTCTTTCTAATGGTGTGCTCAGGGAATTTTTTCGACTTCATTTGAGCCTCGTAAAACGCGAAAATGTCGTCAAAACTTATCCAAAATTCACCGGTTTTACTTTATTTTCAAACCCCTATACCTGCAAGACATAATAACGCATTTCAAATATATTTGCAATATAATTTAGCATATTTCATGGTTATTAGTCCATTTTATCGTGGTATTGAGTATAAAAATGATGTTATCGAATATAAAGATGATGATAAAATGGATTAATTACCATGAAATATGTTAAATTATATTGCAAATATATCTGGAATGTGTTATTATGTATTGCAGGTACAAGGGTTTGAAAACAAAAGCAAAAATGGTGACTTTTGGATAAGTTTCGACGGCATTTTCGCGTTTTACGAGGCTCAAACGATGTCAAAAAAATTCTCCGAGCACACCATCGGAAAGAGCACGAAAAAACGAGTCCGATGGTACTTTCATTTTTTTGAACCGGTCCAAAACTTCGGTAATTTGAACTTTTTTATTACTTATATACGAATTGTCGCAATTGGCCTTTAAAAGAAACAAAATAAGTATTATTAACTGAAGCTATGCTTATTTTACGAACTGTCCCACACAACTCACCCAAGTTCGAACCTAGCGGGAGCCAAAAAGAGTATTAATACTCCATGCCACGTGGCACCCGAACCCAGATTTGGCCCGGTTACCGACCCGACCCAGACCTTTGACCGGCGTTCACCGGCCGCCATGTGGCATTGCCACGTGGCACAACTCATGTGACGACTGTTAGGGAGATGGACGTTTTATGTATACAAGATAACAAAGATTAGTAAGTTTAGACCCCAATTTATCAAAATTAAAAGTTCGATACACAACTCAGTAAAATGTTATAAGTTGGATACATTTAAAATCATTATAATAGTTCAAAAATAATAATAATAATAATAATAATAATAATAATAATAATAATAATAATAATAATAATAATAATAATAATTAGGGAGATTTACATGTATATCCTTCTTAAAATTTAATATTACATAAATATCATTCTCATTTACATAAATAGCCTTCCCAGTTTTATTATTACATCAATGTCCTTCTAAAACTTTTGTAATTATATCAATATCTTTTCCGAACTTTTAACTTCTCATATATATCCAGAAATCAATTAAATTTGTATTATATTAATTTTAAATTCATAAATATTATTTTACTGATATTCATCATAATTATATAGTTCAAATATATTTTTTTTTGCTTCGATTGATGAAAGAACACGATGACGAATTACAAAAGTTTGTATATATATATGAAAGAACATATTGTACAAAAGTTTGGATATATATATATCAATCTCAACTCTCTACTGATTTTAATTCTCGGGATTTCAATTCTTTTACTTATTTCATTTTTTTTTTTTTTAATTTCTCTCTATTAAACATGCCCTTATTATCTTCTTACTCACCACCTATCATTTCTTCTTCATTTAGTACGCACAGACCCTTCACTCGCCATTTCTCCCTAAACCTTAAACAAAATTAATAAGGGTTTTCTATAATTGGTTGTCTTAATCAAAAGTAATGTAAACATAGTTTCGATATCTATGTTCTAGGAATCTTTAGCGTTCATGAAAAAAGAAACATAATTTTAACGTATACAGGTAGTCCCGAATTTCTTAACATTAACAAATTTTCCCAAAAAAAAAAAAACAAAAAAAAAAAAAAAAAAAAAAAAAAATCCCCAAATTTTCCAAAACCCTAACCGGTCCAAACATTCAATTTTCCCCAATTCAAAAAAATCCCCCCCCCCCACCAAATTTACCAAAACCCTATTCGGCCTCAACATTCAATTTCCCATGGATCAATTTGTGACGCCCGCCGTTTCGCTGCCGAGTATCTTAATTCGGCTGATTCGAATCTTGTGAAAGATTTGTTTAATTCAACCCCGGCTGACATTAGCACTGCTTCGTCGATTTTGTCTCTAGCGAGAAACAAGAATTCATCTCCTTCAATCTTTTCAAAACCACATAGCTCAAGAAACTTTATGCCACCCTCTAATTTTCCAACTCTATCCTTTTAGATCCACCAACAGCACAAACAAAACAGTAAGTAGTGTAACTTCGGATTGGGCAATGTAAAAGAAACGCATTATGAAAGCATTAGAAATAATTTTGGTCTTTGTGGATTGTGTTTTATATCAAACGGGTCAAATAGAAAGTTAGCTAAAAGGGAGCAGGTGAAATGAGCTACATGAGTCGTACAAGATAAAAGTCGCCAAAAGTTCTATTCTATATGAACACAGTTCCGTACTTATTGTGATAATGATTGTTGTTGTAATCATAGTAAAGTCCAATCTTTAGAAAGTTTCAAGAACTGGCAACCAATTGTTTGTGTGTCACCCCACCTTGGCCTGACCCCATTTCTTCTCATACATATAACATTAGACTCTAGGATTCAGTCTAGAGCTCGAAGCTGACTATGACACATTTGCAGAAAAGATTGCTTGTATCGGATGAGGAACTTGCTCTATGATAATACCCCCAGCCCGTAACATATTCCATTCACCGTAAATATTAGCTTAGTTTTGTTTGTGTCATTTTAATTGAAAAACTTGTCAGATAGTGCTCCATAATAACTCTCTGAAAAAGGTGCACTAACTTAAAGTAATACTCGTAATTACTAACTAGTAATGCAGGCACATTCAATTTGGAAATTAACCACACTAGGAGATTTTGCATTTTTTTTTTTTTTTTTTTTTTGACAAAAAAGATACATGTTTACCTGAAAGGCAGCATTACTAAGTCTGATCTTACGGAATTTCTCCTCTTCTGGTTTAGTAGCCGCGTTCTTGACATAAGTAAAAAGGGTGTTTAATGCTGTCTTCACCTTTGCATCGTCATCCTTGTAAATAACGGTCAAATAGGAAGTTAACACCCATTTATGAAATAAATAAAGGATACAAAGAATAAGCACACAAAAACTGACAATTTTGACCCATTTACGTTAAATGGGTCAATCTGGGTTGCGTTTTATCTCAGATGGTTATGACTAAGATATTTGGATAAAAGGAGAACATGCCAAATGGGTTTGAAGTCGCCCAAGTTCCATATTTATAATTACAAACTCAAAAAAATCATTTTATTTAAAAGAGTTACCTACTTGAAAATGTATAATACTTGACACTTTTTGTTATTGTGTGTATTGAAGTTATTTTTTTCTTATTGTGTGTACTGAACTTTCAAATTTCGATTATTGTGTGTATTTTGTGACTATTTAGCCATGTAAAATGGCCATTTTACCCTTCAAAATTTGAAAAAAGTAAAGCTAAAATGGTCACAAAATACACACAATAATCGAAATTTGAAAGTTTAGTACACACAATAAGAAAAATAAAAGTTCAGTACACACAATAAAAAAAGTGGCATGCATGATACATTTTCAAGCAATTAACCCTATTTAAAAATATATACAAATTGTTACGTCAACCCAGCCCATTCCGACTCGTAATGAAAAAATGACTTGTTCACCGACAAACACACAAAGTACAATTTCACCATATATAAGCTGAATTTGCTTTACCTTATTGCTCTGCTTAAGAGATCGTAAACATTCTCTCATTTGCTCTATTTTTTTAGCATCGACGGGCAATGAGCTCTATAATAAAAACCAAAGAGAATCTTGATTAACAAATGTTCGGATTTGCAAAGATTCCCTACATAACAAGCTACTCAAGCTATGGGATACTTCGTCTATGGCTGAACCAAATGATAATTGGGCAGATTCATAACCCAAAAAACTTCTAATTTCAGATTAAATGGCGGTATGCGGGTACCTTATTTACACTTAAAAACTTATGAACATAACAATTTAATTGATACCTTCTTCTCCTCAACAACAGGTGCAGCAGGTTTCGGAGCAGTGGGATCTTCCATAGGCAATCCAAATTTTCTCCTCCTCTCAGTCTATAAAAAAACAGATTTAGTTTAAACACAGTATTTTTCCC
The DNA here is from genome assembly GCA_030686995.1 of Artemisia argyi. Classification (NCBI taxonomy): domain Eukaryota; kingdom Viridiplantae; phylum Streptophyta; class Magnoliopsida; order Asterales; family Asteraceae; genus Artemisia; species Artemisia argyi. Next base: position 21,486,666 of record CM060684.1, read on the forward strand.
TTCACGAGTTATGATGATAATATGCATTTTATGAAGAAAATAAGGGTCGGCTTTCAGAATCATTATTATTATTTTTATCAATAGCAATCTGTGGAATGGATGAATGACTAGTGGAAAAGCATTTTCAGGACCTTATCTTCTTCCAGTTTCTGTCGAATTTTTTCTCTAGCTCTCTTTTCCTCCTCTTTTTCAGCCTTACGTAAGGCTATAATACTGTAAAGTACAACAAAAAAATCGGGTTACAAACACAATAATATATACAAAATTAATTGTGGAGAAAAAAAAAAAAAAAAAAGCGAGCTACCGTTTTCTTTTGTTTCCTTCCTCCATACGTTTTGCTTCCAATAGTTCCCGACCAATTCGAATTCGCTCCTACATTCATTAAATTTATGTTAACACGTAAGGACTAATGTAAACTATTTACTTGTAATATCATAGTTTAGTTAACATAGAACCAAAGGATATAGATATAACAAAAGGATTCTTGAGATGTAAATCTAATTGGGGTTCTTTGTCTAACCTTATTTGGGGTTCAAAGTGGCTTATGGCCTATAAAGAATAAGCTTATAAGCTCTTGGTAAGTGTTTGGATTAGCTTATGATACATAAGGTGGAAAAAGGAGCAAGACTAGATAAGCCTAAGCTTGTAACCTAATCCAAACACTAAGATGCGCGTATATTTGCTAAATAAGCTAACAAGCTAGTAAGCCCAAAATATAAGCTACAACAAACAGCCCCTTTATATCAATCAACTTATGCCAATCTCTACATAATCATATTGGCAAACACTTAATTAAAATTTGTCCTAGCAAGTATGCAGCTGACAAATAGGTAATATTGCAGATAATCGAAATTTAACTGCTTCCATCGACAAAATGAAGATATTTTGTCGCAAGATCTAAATAGCATTTATGTTGAAACGTAACTAAACAGAACCATACATCTAAGACAAGAATGCGGTCTACTTTGTCAAAAGAAGAAGACTACATTCTTGCTACATTAAAATTTTGATAACGCTTCCACAAACTTATGATCACTTTAATAATATTCAGCACCGGGAAGAGCAATTAAGTGATGAATTGTTTATGCATTTTATAATATCAAAATAGCTTCTGGAATCAACTATATACCTTTTCTCTTTCTCTTTCCATTCTCCTTTCTTCCTCTTCTTTCTTTTTGCGAGCCCGTTCTCTATATATAACAAAGAATTGGATACTTAGATAAGTAAAACAACTAAATAAACTAAAAAAGATAAAGCAAAATCAAAGCATTATACATCAGCTCTAGTGCTTTCGCTTTTCTTTCTTCAGGAGTAAGAGAAGGCTTAGGAGGATTCGATTGACTCTTGGCAGACACCTAGCATAGTATAACATAAAAGTTGGTCAGGAAAGATTAATAAATATTACATGCAATAAACATTAACAAAACAAACTTATTGGAATAAGCACATTTACTAATAGAACTTTTTAGACACACGTGTGATTAAGGTATGATAGAAAGGAGAATACCAAAGGCATTTGATCTATGTCAACATCATTCTCGTGTTCAACAATCCAATTTGCCGCAGCCTCAAGACTCGAGTTACCTGAAAACAGATGATTCCGATGAAACCAATACAATGTAAAATCCAAACGAAGCATAATTAACCTAGCAATACTAAGCTGAATATGAGACCATTTTTCTCAACGTTACATATTGTTACATCATGAGATTCAGTAACAGTGGTGGAGGCTCAGCTATCTTAATCATGCTATCATGCTAAATACCTATCATTAATGTGTTCATTTTTCCTCAATAACCTACCTTAGCTAAGTACTGAACCAATTAGTACATTGTGGGGATGTGCTACAACTTAAAAAACTACCATATGGACAATGGACTTTCCTTCTCCTTTTTTTGTTCGGATTAAAAAAAAAAAAAAAAAAAAAAAAAAAAAAAAAAAAGAAAAAAAAAAAAAAAAAGAAAAGAAGAAGGCACATAAACCGGTTAGTTTAAATTGTATGGCATAGGCATAAAAAGCATGTCATCATTGAGCTTAATTATTTGTGTTCAGAAATCTACTTACCAAACAGTACAAGACTAAATATACAAAGATGAAGAAGAGACGCATTTCACTAGACATCGCAAGGGTGTTAAAATTCAGCGCAAAATAACATATATAGAAGTGTTCCAAAAGGAAACCTCAAACCAAGGGATTCAGACCACTCACCAGAGAAATGAAGTGCTCTTGTCGACCTTTCCTTTGAGAACCCCATAGACTTGAGCTCCTCTAGTAGTTTTGCATCGACATCAGGAACAACCATTTCTAACAAAGACACACATGAAAAAACCGCTAGTGAGATGGCACACCCATGAATACTCAGCTTAAACCCATAAAAACAAGAGCACCATATTTTGCACATCCATAAAAACAAAGACACGTTGGGTATTGTTGTTGTTGCTAATCACATAAGTGGTGCATAGTGTTATACATATCAAGATTAGAAACACATATTCTCGAGATGTTTTTAGAATATAATTTTCTGTGATTAACTAGTTCTTATTCCTATATATCTTAGCAAGCAGCACACAAGAACCAATAAAGAAAATATTAAATAATAAATACCCTCTGGTTCGTCAGAAGAACTAGCATCCACCATGTCCACATGACTACTACTCGGATTCTTGGCAACTTCCAATGCAATTGGCTTCGTCGTCTCCGAAGTTTTGTCCGAAAACTCAGTATGACCAGTCCTCTTTGTGTGCAAATCTCTTTCCTGTAACGACAGAAACCCAAAATCGAAATCTTCACCAACTGATACATAAAATAACAAAAAAGTTTTTTGCCCACTTTTTCATCCAGTCATGATTTAACTTCAATTCTTATAGAGCTTCTTTAAAAAACCAGCTTTCAAATTTGATACTTTTCGTATACAAACATTACATTTAAGGTATAAAAATATTATCTTTATTTATGCTGGTAAACTTATGTGTTATAAAATGACCGAGACGCAAAGCTATCTATTAAATATTAATGCCTCGAATAGTCGGATATACACATACAATTTTTAAACGAAAGCAAATCAACTGTCAGTATTAAAACACAAGTTAAGTTTCACAAACAAAAATATATGTATAAAACTGACTAATTCATGTATAAAACAAGTTTTCACTTCACATAACCCTAAGAACAATATTCAGGGCGCAATTGCATGCATAAAGTACCGTACTTTAACCATAATCACTTAAGAAATTGAATACATTTCCACCAGAAAGCGGTTAAAGTACAGTAGTTTACTGTTTACGCACTTGTAATCTTCAAAACAATAGCCCTAAGAGCTACGTTTAACAAAACCTTTACAAACATTGTTGGTGATAATCATCAAAACATAAGCCGAAAACCAAATAAAGCCATAAGCCTGCTATATAAGCCGAAACAAACACCCCCTACATATATTTAACAAAACCTATATCTTGGGACGGCTAGGGGTGTGACTGTCTACATCCTAGTACGTGGTTTTCGACGCTTACGGTTTTGGATCGGCAAGGTTTGCCACAAGTAACACAAACTAAGTTAAGGACAGCTTCAGTGGATTCCTGAAAATCAGTGTGTTTGGTTAACTCAGCGTGTTCTTGTGCTTCTTCTACTGATTTTAAAAGAGTCCCACAGTCCCCGCACTTTAGTGATACTCCCGCCATTGTGTTGTTGGTGATGATCTAGAAAAGGATGTTTGGTTAGGGGTTTTGGGGATTTTATATGGGGTGAGTGGGAGATGATGAACCGACGGGTTTTTATAGTAGAACATAAATAATTATTATTTTAGTTAAATGTTAAATAAAGCGTAAAATAATCAACAAAAAGAACAATTTTCATAATGTACCAAAGACCATATACTTCTTTTGAATCATGTATGGTTCGCCGATTTAAGGGCATGTTTGGCTTGAGAGATTGGGAAAGATTATAGAATATTAAAATAATTTTGTTGAAAAATAAGCTTCTGTAAAAAAGGTAATTTTTATTTGGGTGACAAAGATTGTGGAATATTAGAAAAAAAAAAGTTCTCAAAATAAGTTTTTAAAATATTTTGGAAGATTTTGTAGCTTTTTTTTTTTTTTTTCAAAAGATTTTCATTGATATAATTTTAATCAAATACTATATAACGCAAACAAAAATGCTTAGATTAACGGGTTAACGAGGAGCCTATTGGAGACAATGGATAGGGTTCAAAGCCCACATCCTGATAAATACAATCACTGGTACATGTGCTCATTGCCTAGGGTCGGGTCCTTGGAGAAGGATCCGGTTGGCATTCTTAGGATGCATGAGACCAGAGTACTTACACCGTTCTTCACCTTTTGGAGAATATCAAATTTGAAAAATAAAAGTCAAAACGGATCCCTTAAGGGCGGACAAAGTATTGAAATAGAGGGTGTTTGTTTAAGTTTTTATGTGGCCTTTCGAGTTTGTTTGATTTCAACATATATTTTATAAGCTCCATTTTTTTTTAATTCTATTTTATCCTTTTTTACATTTATAGGCTTTTATAAGTTTATCATATTACTATAATAAATTTTTATAAGCCCACAAATCTCAAAATAAATCGAAAACTTAAGACTTATTTAATATAAACCGAAACACGAATAAGCTCATAAGCTGCGTATAAGCTTAACCAAACACTCCCCTAAAATGCAACATTATTCTAAAGGTTTTAATGACCTTTTTTTTTTTTTTTTTTCTTAATGAGATGTTTGTTAACAAACCCATTTGCATTCTAGAAACTTTATGTAGAGAGGCTTTCAAGTTGAAATGTACAACTTAACTCAATTTGGATGATTGTAAGCCGTTAAGTTTTTGTTTGATTTAAACCAATAATCTTAACTACATATAAATGCTAAACGGTCAATTTTTGAAAAATGGTCAATTGTTGAAAAGTTGAAAGTTGAAAAGTATGTATTTATAGCACCTTAAATGTTGAAATGAATGAAAACCTGTATATATGAAACGTAAGTTTCTTGAGTATATAGCAAGTTTGTTGACTTTTGTTGAATCAGTTAATGTTATGATACATATTTATAGAAACCATTTGTACTCAATACTATCAACGATTTGGCAGAAAATGGTTAAAAAGGAAACGGTTTCATACATTCATATAGTACGGCGGGAAAACATAAATTTGAAACAAACCTATTGTATACCTTCTTTGCCTATATAAACAAACCATTTGTACTCAACACAATGTTCCATCTTCAGTCGCTTTGCACCATTGTTTCTTCTAATGTATTGTATTTTTTACAGCTTTTTCTCAAGCCGAACCATGCTCCACATCCTAATCCTTTTTTCAACCCTAAGTTGATCAATTGGAATTGGGATGATGTGATTGTCATATCAAGTGATGACGAAGATGATGAAGAAGAACCAATTCCACCACCAACCGTTGCGAGTCAAGTATTCGTGCCGGGTCGGAAAAGAGTTTATTGCTTGGTTGATGAAAGTGAGACCGATGAAGAATAGAATTATGTTTTATGCCTTTTGTTAAAACCACTTGTTTTACATCATTTACAAACTATGTTTCGGAGTTGCTTTGTTTATTTTCTTATAAAAAATGAATGAATTATTCTTGCTTTGTTTCCTATGATTTATCCTAATGAAGATGGAATCAGTTACTACAATTTATCCTACACAATGTTTAAACAAATGGTTTGAGCCTTTAACCTGAACCATACGGAAAATATTTAACAGTATGAGTATTCAGTAACAAAAAAATTTCGTCTCAAGATTCAATAACAAAAAAATGTGATTTTTTGACTTTGGTTGCTACTTTAATTTCGTCTAAAGATTCAATAACAAAAATATTCAATCTATTTTTGGAACATATTTTTTGGTCGTAAAAACCCTAATGAACCTCAACTGGTTAATACTTTCATTATAAAAGTAAACAAGTAGAATGGCTGTGAATCATTAGGCAAGATAACCATCTATGAATTCGAGTAACACACCAGCCCATGACGTTACTTTTTTGCAAAATCAGGATGTCACCATGCATGACCAACTTGCAACGAATCTCGCGGTAATGTAGTAGTACTAAACAAATTGTTTAAACGATATTTATACATTTTTATCAAGGTTTTTATAATTACTTTCTTTGTTCACAATTCACTTGTTATCTATTGTTCAATTGATCGTTTTTTAATTTCTTCTATCGTTTGATGTTGCAGTTGATGTCGATTGATGTTGAAGTTGATGTCGAACAACTACAAGGAGCGACAACGGTTCATTCTCAAGTTGGAGCTACTACGGCTCAAATGGATCGCATATGGGTGGACTTGGTTCGTAAAGAGATCAAGTCATTGTTGGACATAGTAGACGTGGCAGAATATAGAATAGAAAATGACACCACTACTGTTGAAGGCTTGATGAAGCTTGTACTACAAAAGATGAAGGATACTGCTGCATGGATGGAACAACTGGAACCATTGTTTACCCAGTAACTTTTCGAGTGATGTTTACGTTCTTTTCGACTATGTTTACGTTATCAATAAACTTATGTTCTTCTTTATTGTTCTCATTTAATAGACTTTAAATAAAATTGGATGATATAGTTTGTAAACGTGTGAACCTGAGTTGTAAACGTGTGAATGTTAGTAGGAGGTATTTTCAATTCTGGCTTAATAGTACTATATGAAACGTAAGTTTTTGTTGAATATAGCAAGTTTGTTGACTTTTGTGGAATCAGTTAAAATGAGGTATTTTCAAGTCATAACTATGCAAATCCTGCATATATAAACAACATGGCTGTTAACAACCATGCAAATACTTTCCAAATTAATTTTCACGGTCCTGTATATTAAAAGCAAATCGGGTTATTTTCAAAGAGATTTACATCAAAACTAATTTAAGGTAATATGAGGTATTTTCAATTCATAAGTATGCAAATCCTATATATATATATATATATATATATATATATATATATATATATATATATATATATATATATATATATATATATATATATATATATATATATATATATATATATATATATATATATAAACAAATTGGCTGTTAACAACTATGTAAATAATTTCTAAAATTATTTTGAAAGATACACATAATTGTCAAACTTTACTAATTTTTCAAGTCAAATCTGTTCGAATATAAATATTGTGTAACCCAGCATCATTTGTACAATTATTATTGACAAACACACGCTCATCTCCTCTAAATACATAATAAAATGGAAAATAACATGGTTTTGGATGTTGATGAAGTAGTTCCAACTCAATCCCAGGTTCACGTTTGTACCTGTTTCATTTTAGCTATCACATATCTATACTACATTGTCTAATATGTTGTATGTTATTTTTACTTGTTAGATTGGGAATGAAATTCTCGATGCTTTTACTCCCATGGACCTTGATTCTATTTTGAACAACACTCAAGCTTCCGTTGACGTTGAGGTAAACTCAGTACACCATTTATTTTTCCTGCATTTATTAGAGTGAGGGTATATATGAGTGACTGGATAGTTATAATGCACCATATCAGAATTTATAGTTTTCATGGGCGACTTTGAATCACTTGGATAAACCATGTAGGTCAATTTTTTTAAGATATCACTAGAGGGATGTTTGGATGTTAAATTGTTTGGATGTTAAATCTATAAAGTGCTTCTGTTTTATAAGTCAATATAACTTAACTGTTTGGGTACGAACCTGGAAGCCGAGCCATGCTGATTTGATTACCTGTTTTTCTGCCCCTTTTGGTCTTTTGAAAATAATCAATCTATTAATCATCATTAGAAGACCTGTATATAAATAAACATAATTTCATTTGATTGAAGCAACCTTCTCACCAACTCAGCATGTGTCTCTCCTAATGCAACTTTAAGTTCTTCAGGCATCATTTTAGACACTGGATACTCAGAAATGACCTAAAACAAAATAATAAAGAGGGAATAAGACTTGTCACCATCTGAGAACAAAAAATAATGATTACATATAAGCTTATAGATTGGCATACCTCCCCATACCTGCTTTAAATGAAGGGACAACATGTTTTTTAATCTTTCCCAATCATACCTGCAGTGCCAAATACCATAATGTCATATAAATACTTGTTCCCAATGCTGGTAACCATAAAGGTAACTAAAAGTTCCAAGTAAATGTATACGAGGAAAGCATGTAAACTGGAAAATATTTTGAAACTTGGTTAACCATGTCATGAAATAAGACACAACCGTGGAAGCTGTTCAAGCACAAATGCCTATGCTTCACTGCAAATAATAATATGAATAAATCATTTAGCTTATATGCAGCAACAAATAGCAACACTCACTAGAATATTAAGTGTTTGAATAAACATAAATATAACAGCAGGGTGAGACAAATATGGAATATTAAATGTTTGAATACAAGAAAGGGTTTCGCGCTAAGAAAATTCAAGAATTAGGTCGATAAGAACATTGTGCATACCAGGACTTTCCAGTGGCTGCAATGGCTTTGAATATGCTTCTTACTTCTTCTTCTTGTTCAGCAGTCTCGTACCTCATTTCCGAGCCCCTGGGATTCCTAAATATACAAAGGTTTACCAAATTGCATTGTTATGGTAAACCATAATGCACAAAACTGATATTCCATATCATAATTTATAGGTTTCTTAAGCGACTTTCATTCACTTGCATAGTAGTCTATATTAAAACAATGGAATTTATATAATTATTCCGGTTTTAAAACAATAGCATAGGTACTTGTAATTATTGTCTGCTCTTTCAAGTTTTAATAAGCCTTGCAGTCAAAATGAGCTCTAAAGGAATAAATTATTAAAGTAGCATATTCATCAATGACTCGAGGAATGATTAACTAATTGATTAAAATAGATAGCTATAAAAACAAATGACACCTGAGAACAGCATGGAATGCAACCACTAGGCGCCTACCTAAAAGAGCAAACTCCCAGCGAAAGCCTCAATGTAGATTAACATTTTTTACTAGATATTTATGGTACTGTAATGCGCCTGGTGTAATAACTCAATTTTTTACTAGATATTTATGGTACTAAATCATCCACTTGAATTATACGTATGTCACCATGCTCATCTATTTTTTGTAGCCATGGGACCCCTATTTCAATGTTTCACATTTCTCATCACTTAAGAACCCACACGCCTGGTACAAAATCGACAAAGTACGCGTTAACTATGTGTAGATGGATGAAAAAAACAATAAACTTTACATCATCTTGCTCGACAAAGATGTAAGTGTTGTCAATTGTGATCAAACGAGCTTATTAAAACATACATAATATACTAACCATCAAGTCTATGTTTGAAATTTGAGACGTCTAATACCAGGGAGAAAAACAAGCCGCCAAAGTGCCTGAAGACCTTGTTGAATTGTATAATAACCGAGACTTAGTTGGAAAAGTGTTTTCCTTGAACCATTTCCAAATTGCGTATACTGACCCAAACAGAATATCCACGATATCACAACTACAGTTTGACCCGTTGTGATTGGGTTATATCAGTTAACAGGGAAACGGTCCTCACGGAAATTCCATTCACCGGCCATTCCGGGTTTCCTACGCATGGATGGATACCATCTATTAAGGCTCTTTCTACTGACAAATCAACAAAAAAGATGCTGATTGGTACACATAGTTTACTAAATGCTAATCTATGCATCAAGCTTAATTCATATTATCTATTCGTAATCAATGTATATCCTGCTTTCTTTATAGATACCATCGGTAGGGTCACTAGAGGAGGGTTGATACACCATAGAGGTGGTTCCTCGTGCGAGCTGTTTCTTAGAGATGTGACGTAAGTGTGTCTGTCAAAAAATGTTTTGTATTCATTCTTTTATGCTCCCGGTCTAACAATCATTGAATTCTTATAGAGGGGCGGAAATACAATTCATCACATGTACTTACACATTACGAGAAGAATATGTGAAACTGGCAACGGTTTTAAGAGAAAAGGGAGTTATATTCATATCCCGTGCTAAACTCATCCACACATAACCAAGTATATACTTTTCTTGTTTTAATATTCACATTTCTCATAAGTTGTTTTGTTTCAATACACTTAGCGAATAATGCGTAATTCCCTCTATTATAGTGAACATATTGGTGGATACGGAGTTAACAAAAATCGAGTATAACCCAACTATGCCAAAAGCAGGACCCCTGAAGAAAATGAAGCTATGAGACATCTCCCGAAATTTTATTTGATTTTCCTTTTACTACATTTTAATGTTCAAACATTTTTTTTTCTCCGGATAAACTCATTAGGCCATGAGTGCAAAACAGTTTAAGATATTTCATTTTCGTGATTCATTATGATCGACACATTGACTTCATTTTCGTTATCGATTATTATGCTTGAGAGTTTTATGTTTCTGTGTTAACTTATGTAGTCTTACGCTTCCGAGTATATAAATATACAACCAAATTCATCAATAATACACTTAATTTACAGGTTTTAATGTTAACTTATTTACATGTTATAATGAAAACAAACTCCTCACTGAGATAAACCTATTTAGGATTAGTTACAGAAGTTATTGTGCTACTATTACGCCAACAAAAGCAAATTTTAGACCTTTTACTGCATTTATTCAAAATAGCCATGAGAACTTTTAGGTTTTTCTACAGCCTATAGAAGTTGAGGCATAAACATTACACTAACCTTGACACTAAAATTGTTCTTGCGCTGAGCTTTTATTTCAACACCTTATCGCTGCCCTTTAAAAAGAACAATTCCTATCAAGGTAACACTTAAAGCTCGGCTTCTTCCTAAGACTAAAGCTACATTTGGTATAACAATAACATATAAGAAACAACAAACTGATGCTTTATAAATGTTACCAATTTTAGAAAAAACATATTTATCTACTAAACCTGATCCATTCTTTCATGTGAGTTACATGCGAGTTAAGATTCATAGAAGCAGGAAGAAATACCAATCTACTAAACTTGATACCGCAATCTGTTGTATTCAGAAACAATACCAATCTACGAAAACGCAAAAACTAAATGCATAAACAAATAACGAATCTTGATATCTACAAGTAATTTAACTATAAACCATAAAAACATAATTGAATAAATGTGAAAATTACCAATTTTATGGTCTGCAACTGTTATCCAATCGAATCTGTAACTATGTTATTTTTTTGAATTGGTGATATCCACGCACGATTTGAAACGGATTTAATTGGATTCTCAAAGGATTTATTGGAAAAGAAGGTAATTTTTTGGTGGTGATGCACATAAGTTTGGTGGTTATGTGTGTTAGTGGGAAACTACAAAAGTCGCACTTTTTATGTATTTGGCTTATATGTTTGGGACTTGGTTTAGATTATAATGATTTGGGTTTTCGTGACATTCTCTCTTATGCTTTTTCTTAGTAAAGACTAACATTGTTATGTTCTTTTTCTGTTAGAGTATTAAAGACACGATGAGTGGAGTTAAACAATCTAGCACCACTATTTCGAACCCCATTCATGTTGATTTAAACAAACGTATGTCTTTTTATGATTTTTAATATCGATACATTACTTTTAAAAACTTAACTTTTAATACAAGTTTCATTTCATTCAATTTTATCCTAGAAAAACGCAAACCATTGTCTAATAAAGATGCGCGCACATGCCAAACGGGAAAAAAATGGAAAGACCAACTCTGCCTACTGTGAAGAAAGTTTGACTCACATAAATATCGCTCCTAATAGGGTACCGTTTGGAACATTGCACAATACCCTAAATACTATCAATGCTCCGAATAGGCTTCCATTACAAACAACATCGCCTCAAAACCTATCAAGAAATAAAGAAAATATAACACCATTACAAACACCACGCTCCTACGGTTCAAGCTCTCTACCCACCAATGTAAGTGTAGACCCAGTGATTCAAAAAAGAAAAGAATACCACAGGCGTTATTACCAACAACGTAAACAAACGAAAGTAGCGGAAGCAAATGCAAATGTGGAATCACAAACACCTGTAGGAGCTACACAATATCTTTCGGGCTTGACACGTGAAACCAACATAGGTAAAAAATTGTACATACTAGGTTATTTATGAAATTGTGTGTCATATTACTAATAAATGTTTTAAATTGCAAAAACAGATGATCGAGATGGTAGTAACATATTGTTGCCCCTATTGGATCAAGAGTACAATCAAACTATCGATGGTAAGCTTCATTAAAAAATTTGCTTTTGCTCTTTAGTTCATGTATTTACGTTATACCTATGTAGGAACAAATGTTGGTGTAGACCCAACAATTCAAAAAAGAAAAGAATACCAAAGGCTTTATTACCAACAACGGAAACAAAAGAAAGTAGCGGACGCAAATGCTACCATGGAAGCAGACCCAATGGAAGGAATGACACTAAATCTTTCGGACTTGACACGTGAAACCACCATAAGTAAAATAAGTTTTCATATTATGTTCTTGTTTACGGAATTTTGTATCATCTTATTAATACATGGTTTACATTTCAAAACCAGATGATCGACATGGTAGTAACATATTGTTGCCCCTATTTAATCAAGAGTACAACCAGACTATCGATGGTAAGCTTCATTAAAGAAATTGCTTTTGCTCTTTGATGCATGTATTTACGTTATACCTATCTAGGAACAAATGTTGGTGTAGACCCAATCATTCAAAAAAGAAAAGAATACCAGAGTGTTTATTACCAACAACGGAAACAAAAGAAAGTAGCGGACACAAATGCTACCATCGAAGCAGGTCAAATGGAAGGAATGACACTAAATCTTTCGGACTTGACACGTGAAACCACCATAGGTAAAATAATTTTTCATATTATGCTCTTCTTTACGGAATTTTGTATCATCTTATTAATACATGTTTTTAATTGCAAAACCAGATGATCGACAAGGTAGTAGCGTTATGTTGCCCCTATGTGATCAAGAGTACAATCAAACTGTAGATGGTAAGCTTCAATAACGAAATTGTACTATTTGCTCTTTACTACATGTATTTACGTTATACCTATGTAGGAACAAATGTTGGTGTAGACCCAACCATTCAAAAAAGAAAAGAATACCAAAGTGTTTATTACCAACAACGGAAACAAAAGAAAGTTGCGGACGCAAACACTACCATCGAAGCAGACCCAATGGAAGGAATTTCACTAAATCTTTCAGACTTGACACATGAAACCACCATAGGTAAAATAAGTTTCCACATTATGTTCTTCTTTACGAAATTTTGTATCATCTTAATAATACATGTTTTAAATTGCAAAACCAGATGATCCGTACAATTTCGTGTATGATGGCCTTCCTAATGAGCATCGTTAATTGAAGGAGCAACCACCATGTGTCAAGTGTGGAGCAAAGAAAATACAATATGAGTTTCCTACTTTTTGTTGCATGAACGGGAAAACGACTTTGGAGGCTTTAGAAATTCCTCTAGGACTATATAACCTATTCACGTCGCAATGTGAGTTAGGAAAAATGTTTAGGAAAAACATACGTGCGTACAACACAAACTTTTCCTTCGCATCGATGGGTGTAAAGTTGGACAAAACATACAATGTTAAGAGATCTGTAGTATATACTTTTCGTGTGAATGGAGGGATATATCATAGAATGGATCAGTTGGTTCCTAGAGATGGCCAACCAAGGTACTTGCAGTTGTACTTTTATGACGTAGAATCAGAACTTGAGCACAGGTTACAATGGCCTAATCTTGATAAAGAGATTGTTAAGATATTATCATGTGTTCTTGCACCAAACCCATATGTTCAGACATTTCGAACACTTGGTAACCTTGGTCAGCTTGACAAGTATAAGGTCGAATTAAATGCATCTGTTAAAGTTGATCAAAGACTCTACAATCGTCCTACCACGTCCGAGGTATAAATACGCTTTCTAACCATCCTACATCTTATATAAATTGACTGTTGTATATATAATCTTAAACTCTCAACTTAAATATATCATATCACGTAGGTCGCTGGTATTTGGGTAGAAGGTAATAACAACATCACTGCATACAAGAGAAGCATCGCTGTATATGGAAAGTCTGAACACCCTACGCAAATACAACCTTATTACGCTTCCTATGATCCTTTGTCTTATCCAATGTTCTTTCCGAACGGTGAGGCTGGATGGCATTCTCGAATACCAAGACAAGGTGTAGACATAAACGAACTTGATGATGATGTCGATGACGTCGATGAAGACTGTTAATACAAATATCGCCTAAAAACGTTATTTATATTTTACGATCTTTGCTAAGTTTTGTTAATGACAAAGTATGAAATTTAGCTAAGAGTAAATCATCACTTGAAGTGTTTAAGTCTTGTTTAAACTAAAGTTCACATTTCATAAAACATAACACAAGTTTATTTCTTAAATTAGAAATATGTCACATCATATTTATGGCAAGTTTTGTCATTATGTATTTATGGCAAGTTGTGTGTTTGACTTGCTTTCATGTTGCTTACAAGTTTCATGTTTGACTAACTTTAGGTGATGTGACATTGTTTGGTTGCTAGAAGTTATGAGACAAGACATTGTTTGGTTTGGGAAGTTATTGCAAAAACCTACTGCAGACCCGGCGGTACCCTGGGGGTACACGGGCGGAACCCATCTCAGGGTTCCGCCTGATCCGCCGAGCATGCAGTATTGGTTGCTATAAATACCAAACCACTTGTTTGTTTTGTGTAACCTTTGAGGACATATTTTCACATATTCTCTCAACTAACTTAGTAACCCCTGACTTGTGTGATTCTCTTATGTAGCAAGGAACTCCACAAGTTCATTCAAGAAGTTGCAAGCTTCAACTCTAAAGTTGCAAGTCTTGGTAGCTTGATCATGTATAAGCTTTGATAGTTTATACTTACTTTGTGTCATGTATATTCAGTAGAGATTGGTTAGTATTTTAGGCCTCAAAATATGTAGAGTGTTGGGAGTGGTTGTACCCTTGGTAAAGAACTCGACATCTAGCTTTGTGTCGGTAAAAGTGTAAGCGACGAGTGGGAGTGGTTGTACCCTTGTAAAAGAACTCGACATCTAGCTTTGTGTCGGTAAAAGTATAAGCGACGTGTAAGGTTTTCTCCGCCGGTGAAAGGAGCTTGTTGATTAGTGTTTATAACTCTCGAGTTGGAAACTCGGGGCGTGGATGTAGGGCAAGGAAAAAGAGTCCTTGTAGCCGAACCACGATAAACAATCGTGTTGTGGTTTGATCGTTTCTTTCTCTATCTTTGCTTATTGCATGTTGTTATTTAGTTAGAATTGTTAACTACATATAAAGCTTTTCAAAGAAGTAAAACAAGTAAAGTTGTCTTTATGTTTTCAAACAAATGTAAAAGCTTTTCAAAGAACTAAACAAGCAAAGTTAGGATCATCACAAGTAAAGCTTTTCAAAGTAAGAAACATGTATAATTAGAATTGATACTCACACTAAAAGCTTTAGAAAGAAACAAACATGTAATGGTATGTCTATATTATTGATCAAACCTAAAGTTATTAAAGGATACTTAAGTTGAAAAGGATTTTTAAAGAGGTAAACTATTTAACCCCCCTTCTAGTTTTCCACAATTGGCATCAAGAGCTACGTTACTCAAGATCTTTAAAATAGAATGTATTTTAAAACTTGGATCGATCCATGGATTTTGAAAATCTCAAAGAAGGGCAACCTATTCAAAACCAACCGCTATTTGAAAAAGAAAACTTACTTGAATGGAAAAGTAATTTTGAAAATTATGTGAAATCAATTGATCAACATCTTTGGCATATTATTTCTTTTGGTAATTTCAAACCAAAGAAAACAAGTTTTTGAAAACCGAGATAACTATCTTAAACTTGATAAAAATACTAAAGCTAAAACAATGTTTTACAAAGCTTTAGTACCAAATATGAAAGAATGTATTTTGGTCAAAAGGCTAATGATGTTTGGAAAAATATGGTAAACTTTCATCAAGAAATATGTCAAGCCAAAGATGATCAATTTGATCTTACATATGAATTAGAAGTTTTAGAAAAACTAATGGATAGACACTTAGTAGAAGTTAATACATGTGCTACTAGTTTAAATGTTTTAAATGAAGGTACAAGTGAAGATGAGTACGTGTGTTTTGATGAACCTGCTTGCGTATCTTGGAATGTAATGGAAGTTGACGAAGACAATGATCCGGTAGTTTATTGTCAACTTATTGATACAACAAGCAAGGTGTTAGTTAAGGTGATTACTCGTGTCAAGCTCGTAGTAGTCTTGCTTGCGATTCATGGAATAACTCGGATGAAGATGAAGTCAATCATCCGGTTTGTGATTCTATACTAGATAAAACATCAAGCAAGGTACACTTTGAAACCAAACTCTTTTGCTTTGATTAATTTATACTAGAGTTTTCTAAAATAGAAAATGAGTCTAAACATTTGTGCAACATGGACCTAAAAGCTATCTTCAAGAATGAGTCTTCAAAATCTCTTAAGAATATCTTTGAAAAGAAAATCTTATTAGAAGATAAAATGTCTAAAATTAAGAGTAATGTTGAAATTAATCTAGAATGTAAATTATGTCTAGATTACAAACATGAAATTAAAATGCAAAATGAGAAAGGAAAAATTATTAGTTAAATTTGATGAAAGCTCAAAATCTCTTGAAAGATTGTTGAGGAGTCAAAGGTTGTTTAAAGATAAAACCGGATTAGGATTTAACTCAAAAGCACCATTAACTAATAAAACAAAGCAAGTAAAATTTGTCTAACCTAGAAGAGAGATTTAGAGATAATTCTATCTCTAATAGAAACTCATGATAAAAGAATTAAGATTATCATACTCCTTGCTTTTATATGATTGTCTAACCTTCTTGGATACATGAGTTATTGAGTTTCTAAGCATGTCGTCAAACCAAGTTTTTACGCTTAATGCTTATCCGCTTGATAGCATCTCTATGCAATTTAAAAGGTACGCATTACTTAAACTTGACTTTGGTTATATCCTGTCTCTAGCATTATGTGCTCAAATATGTGTTATTTGTAATACTCTAGAGTGTCTACCTGCTATTTGTAAATAACTAAGATTAGACTCTATGCAACGAGGAATTCAGTCTTTAGTACTAGCAGGAGATATAAGGTGTTTTGGTTATTTAACCATCATGAGATGAACACGAAAAACTCTTGAGTAAGTCTCACTCAACTCTTGCTTACAAGTGAGATAACTAAGAATTTCCTAAGTGTTAAAATGTCTAACACTTTTGTGATGCTTGCAAAACAAACCTTTGTTAAACGATTTTCTCAAACACCATTATTTGAGTCTTTAATTGTGTTTTTCTTCAATCACTTCTTTATGATAATCTCACATAAAACACACAAGGTGAAATAAATCACATTAGCATATTGTAGGATGTGTGAAAGAAAATGAGTTTTCAACATCTAGGATTTACTCATCAAATGTGACACAAAGTCTCATGATGTTGTATCTCTTGGACTTTTTCAAAATGAATAGAGTTCATAGTGTCTTAAGTAAGAAAACTCAAAGAGTCGAGGAATCGTTGAATATAACATTTAACGAGTAATCTCCTCCTTCTAAGATATCATCTTTGGTAGATGATGACTTAGTCGAAAGTCCAAATGATGGCAAGACAAACATGAAGTAAAAGTACAAAATAACATCTTCTCATCATGAGTCAAACATTGAATCAAGTAAAATTGACATAAGTTATAAAACTTGATTTATAGGTCATAGTTGTGTCTAAACAAATTCAACAAAAACGGTTTTTGGAATTTAGAGTAAAACAACTAGTGAAACAAAATAAATGTTTCGAAGTAATCGTGTGATTATAAGTGTCAATATTTGAAAGTCTTTTTGATAATAAAAGCAAGCTCCAAAAGCAAGAGATTTTAACTTAAAGACATTCCTAGTTGCTCTCTTGTTCTCAATGGTTAAGTTATTGATGATTTATCAAGAATGAGATTAGTAAATCCGTAGGTAAAAACTAAACATAGAGAAATGTTTGGAAGACTACTTGTTCTCATAACATTTAGATTCAACATTATGTTTAGCTTTTGTCTATGTACTCGTGTTAACGAAGATCCTTAAACAACTTGTTAGTTGAGCCTAGTTAGATACATTATTAAGTACTACACAACTAGGATTATGGTCTCCCAAAAGAATGGGAATAGAAACCATAGTGTTTGACTAATGGAATTATGTCGGTAATAAGTTGATGAGAAAAGCACAAGTGGTACTTGCACTTTTATACTTACTTACCAAATGATTCTCCAAAACGCGTAAGATTCTCAAATTAGTATCGGATGGAGAAGCACAATCAACAAGCTCCAAGCAAACTCGTATCAACAACGGAATTTATCTCATCAACATTGGAAGCATCGACTTCGGCAACAATTCAATCCATTATGTTCTTAATCGACATATTGTGATCCCTCATCATCGCCTTGGTAAGATTGTTCATTGAGGAACATCTTAACTAAGAAAGTCTTCTACGTCAACTATTCCATCAACGCGTTCACAAAACCTCTTGAATGTGAAGCATTCATAATTCCTAGGCTTAGTCAAAGACTCATAAGACCTAAAACCTTAGTTTTTGAACTTTAGGTTAAAACCACAAAAATCAAGACAATTCCTTTTAAGTCTTTCCCTGCAGAACCCACGGAACCTTCAGAGCATATGGGCGGAACCCATTTTTTGGTTCCGCCTGGTCCGCCGAACCTCAGAATGTCTTATTTGAAATTTCAAAACCAAACACCCTCTTAATTCTTAAACAAAAACCTTCAAACAGCACCACCCTCTCTATAACACATATCCTCACGAATTTTAGGGCTTCTAATCCAATCTCTTCCAATCCAACTAACTTTGTAAGTATTCTAATCACAATTGCATTTTTAATCTAATCATAACATTTGTGCTTACAATCATTAACTAGAATTTTAGGGTTTTTGCATAAAACTACATGATTCATGAAAAACTTGGTGGCTAACTAATCATGTCTTCCATTAGTTAGGAATTGCATCCTCTTTGTTTTTACTTTAATTTACCAAACACACCAAGAGCATTATTTTTCTAATTGCAACTCCAAACATCACCACATTGTTAAAACAAATGAAAAACATTATTGAAACATCACTTGCACATTATCTCGTGAATGCTAAAGGGAATACATAACCAATATGTATTTTCGGGTATTTTCAATCGAAGATATATTCAAATAGGAGAGTTTTTGGTTATCTTTTGTTTTCATAACATTACTTCTCAAACAAAACAATTTGGGCATCAAAATGAGTCAAGATAATCAAGTCTCCGCATTGTTTGCATATAGGAACATATTAGAACATGCACATTGATTAAAAGTCATTAACATACAATTCTTGTGTTTTCTAGGAATCAAAATGCCTAACGCAAATCAAACCGATCACGTGGAAACCCTTAAGTACTTGCCAAAACACCATAGGACAAAAGGTCTTAACAAAGTTCAAATAGAAACCTTTAAGGCACTAGAAAAACGCTATGTTCATGAAGGTAGAACAATTGATCCATCCTTTCTAGAAGGAACATCTACTCGCCAAAACTTTGCCGCAATCAACTTTGATTGTCTTCTTGATATTGATGAGCCGATTTGTCCTAGGTTCATATTAGAATTCTATGCAACTGCAGAAATCCACACTGATGAGTCGGGTGAGATAGCATTAACTTTCAAAACAAATCAAACACCACATTTCATAGGCTTAACAAACTTAGCTATCATCCTTGGTGTTCCTAATGAAGGTACTTGTCTCTACACGGATAAGTGGCCTATTTCAAGCCTAGACTCAATTGAGCGTTTTCATCCATACAACAATCCTCTTGTTTGTAAGGAAACAATCAAGGAACGTCTCTTTGTTAGAGCCTCCACCACTAGGAAAAATCGTTCGGGGAACATTGTGGATAAGGACCCATTTGGTATGGAGACCAATGAGCTTAAACCACAATTTAAGAAGTGGGAAGAAATTCTTAGAGCCAATGTCATAAGTACCATAGGAAATAGGGATCATGTTAACACATGCCTTTGTTACATGCTTTATAGCATTTCCATTGGTCAACCATTCAACTTAGCCTACTACCTAGCCCGACGAATGGCCGACATACCTTTAGTTGGAAAAACCGCCCTTCCATATGGAATGCTTCTTACTCGGCTATTTAGAGCAATTTCACCCATTCCTCCTAATGACAAAGGAATGCACCTTGACTATTTCCTTGTTCCTCACATCTTCGTTCCTCTAAGTGATAAACGAGTTTTCAAAAATAAGGGCAAACGTACTCGATCACCTACTCCATCTTCATCATCATCCGGCATGAGCGACGATGATAATCTACCAAACTCTAAGTTACCTCCCTTAGAATTTCTTCAAGCTCTCCCCATCATTGACAATGCTTCCGAAGAATTCAAGCAAACCAAAGGAATGTTCAAGTGTTTTGGAAGGTACCTAAACAAGCTCAAAAGGAAGATTGACCGGTTGTGAGAAGATTAAGGAGCGTTTGTCTTATGTGTGCTTTAGAAGCATCTTTGTGTTAAAACTATGTGAATTATGTGATTTATGTTGATTCTCATGTTCATGACTTATTATGTTTGATGAATTATGTTTGGTGTGCTCTTTTATGATTAATGACAATATTGATGGTATTTGTCAATTTCATGCTTATGTTAAATTTCACTAAGTTTAGTGAATTTCGCTAGCCCCCGATCAAAGTCTTATACTTTGAGCGTTTACATGCCTAATTTTTGCATTTCCTAACCAGATATGAATTATATTTTTAGTTTTAGGACTTTTCGAAAATTTTGAAAAACGTCTCGCGGGTTTAAAACGCGTTCTGTCTGCTTTTTCAGTTCTGGCGGATCAGACGGATCCCATTTTTGGGTTCCGCCTGTGTAAAACCTGGGTAACCCAGGTCTGGCCCAACGGACCAGACGGAACCCAAATTTGGGTTCCGCCTGTGTATTCCCAGGGTACCGCCAGTCTTCTGCAGAAAATTTTTGCCATTTCTCTTAAATTCATAACTTGATTTAGTGTCAAATCATTATCCTAAGTGAGAAACACTCTTCATTAACACCAACAACCATTCTGGAACAAACCTCAATCCCTAAAACAATTAGTAAGACACTTCCCGCCAAAATTCAAATTCAAAACATAACTAACCAAAGGAACCCTTTTAAAGGATCCTTCAAACCTTTGATACATTCTCAACCAAACCACTTCCATGATCACAAAGCATTGAGTGCTAAGGTTGGTCTTCCACTCCACCCTACTTCATTAGATTGACATTACATGATGTGACATGGTCATGAAAATCATGTGAAAACTCAATCCTTGAATAGTAAAACATCAAATCAAAACACATATTTCAACACTTTTCTCATCCTATAAATTTGAAAGGTTTGCAACAACTCAATCACACCATCAACATCAAAACTTTTTCTCTCAAACATCAAAACCAAAACCATTGCAATGACCAAATCCAATACCTCATCCGAGTCATCTAAGTCATGTGCTAAAACCACTAGGATTAGTGTGAAACCTTGTTGCTTCAACAAAACCACAAAGTCAAGCTCCTCATCATCAAGTGATGCTTCACTCAACATCTCCTCACCCATCCAAGATTTTCTCAACCTCACTACCTCAACTACACCCTCAACACATTGTAATACCAATGTGATTACCATTCAAGATTTGCTCAATCTTGCCACTCCACCATCTTCTCCACCACTTTGCAACTCAAACCTAGCCTCTAACTCATCACCAACTAGACTTTTGAGTATGACAACCTCACCTTCCCAACAAGCTTTTAAATCAAAAACTCCTTCACCTCAATCACCAACACTCACACCAATGGAACTTTTCCATACACCACCAACATCACCAACACCCAATTTGGAAACTTTTGATGATCTATCAAGTCCACCATCCTTCTCACTTTTTGACACCATTGCTCAAATGGAAACACAACAACAACCAAATGAGCAACTTAATCATGAACCCTATTACCCCGCGACGGTAGAACGGTTAGCTTACCGTTATGCTAGACCATCCATTTTTCCAAATGACCAAGGTCATACCCACTCACATTCATTTGTGTTTCACCCCATTTACAAAAACCTTAATGGTGATCCTTACGGAGAACCAAGTTTTCGTCACCTAGTTCAACCACAAGAACCACAACAACAACAACCACCACCAACAAATCAAACCTCTCTTCCACCAAACTTTCCCCGCCATGATTGCGGACATTGCAAGAGAACCGCTCACATTAGTGAAAGATGTCGAACGGAACTACGCGAGTTATCCGAAGAAATGAGGTTTATTCTAAACCACATTTTGGACCAACTTCACTCCTTGTCTAACTCACCTCAACCTTAGAGTCTCCAAAATGAAACAAAACTGTTTCTTTTGGAAGAAGTCACCATTTTAACCTAGTCACCTCCTCACATCCCCAAATAAAACCCGCTACAACCATCAATCCACATTTTCATCCCCAAACAACCCAATCTTTGTTTTTGGAAAATGTTTCTCATGAAGGAAAATGATGATTTCCTTGTAGCATTTTATGTTCTTAGTTTATTTTTTAGTTTTTCTTTGTAGAATGTTGTCATCTTAATTTTGTGTCTTTGACTCTCTAAGAGTCAAATTTTTACAAGTTAAATGAAATTAATTCTACAACAAAGATTTGAAGGGTTTGATTGACCATTTAGGTATAATGAGTGAACTATACCTTGATATGGTACCATACATAAATCTTGTGCTAACATCTCTTTTTGTAGGATCATTATTCATGTTTTCCTTCCTTGAAAACTCCATATAGGGGAGTAACATTCAAGGGGGAGCATGAGTCTTGCTTTATTCCGTTTCACAACTCTTAGTTGTGTTTTTAAACATGAAATGCTTTCATGACATATCTTGTGCGGAAACTAACTTTTCTTTTGTAGGTTCAAAATCCATGTCTCCACTCTTGGCACTCCATGTAGGGGGAGTATCGACCAAGGGGGAGCATGGCCATTATTCCGCTTCACTACTCTACTTTTTGTTTCGACAAAAAGGGGGAGAATTTAGAGTAAACTTGTTCTACTTTTAATATTTCCGCTTCGCTAACTCTTTGCAAAAACAAGTTTTACTACTAACTTTATAAGACTTAACACTAAATCTCATGGCTTACTTTTAAATAAAGTTTATGTTTTGTCATCAACAAAAAGGGGGAGATTGTTAATACAAATATCGCCTAAAAACGTTATTTATATTTTACGATCTTTGCTAAGTTTTGTTAATGACAAAGTATGAAATTTAGCTAAGAGTAAATCATCACTTGAAGTGTTTAAGTCTTGTTTAAACTAAAGTTCACATTTCATAAAACATAACACAAGTTTATTTCTTAAATTAGAAATATGTCACATCATATTTATGGCAAGTTTTGTCATTATGTATTTATGGCAAGTTGTGTGTTTGACTTGCTTTCATGTTGCTTACAAGTTTCATGTTTGACTAACTTTAGGTGATGTGACATTGTTTGGTTGCTAGAAGTTATGAGACAAGACATTGTTTGGTTTGGGAAGTTATTGCAAAAACCTACTGCAGACCCGGCGGTACCCTGGGGGTACACGGGCGGAACCCATCTCAGGGTTCCGCCTGATCCGCCGAGCATGCAGTATTGGTTGCTATAAATACCAAACCACTTGTTTGTTTTGTGTAACCTTTGAGGACATATTTTCACATATTCTCTCAACTAACTTAGTAACCCCTGACTTGTGTGATTCTCTTATGTAGCAAGGAACTCCACAAGTTCATTCAAGAAGTTGCAAGCTTCAACTCTAAAGTTGCAAGTCTTGGTAGCTTGATCATGTATAAGCTTTGATAGTTTATACTTACTTTGTGTCATGTATATTCAGTAGAGATTGGTTAGTATTTTAGGCCTCAAAATATGTAGAGTGTTGGGAGTGGTTGTACCCTTGGTAAAGAACTCGACATCTAGCTTTGTGTCGGTAAAAGTGTAAGCGACGAGTGGGAGTGGTTGTACCCTTGTAAAAGAACTCGACATCTAGCTTTGTGTCGGTAAAAGTATAAGCGACGTGTAAGGTTTTCTCCGCCGGTGAAAGGAGCTTGTTGATTAGTGTTTATAACTCTCGAGTTGGAAACTCGGGGCGTGGATGTAGGGCAAGGAAAAAGAGTCCTTGTAGCCGAACCACGATAAACAATCGTGTTGTGGTTTGATCGTTTCTTTCTCTATCTTTGCTTATTGCATGTTGTTATTTAGTTAGAATTGTTAACTACATATAAAGCTTTTCAAAGAAGTAAAACAAGTAAAGTTGTCTTTATGTTTTCAAACAAATGTAAAAGCTTTTCAAAGAACTAAACAAGCAAAGTTAGGATCATCACAAGTAAAGCTTTTCAAAGTAAGAAACATGTATAATTAGAATTGATACTCACACTAAAAGCTTTAGAAAGAAACAAACATGTAATGGTATGTCTATATTATTGATCAAACCTAAAGTTATTAAAGGATACTTAAGTTGAAAAGGATTTTTAAAGAGGTAAACTATTCAACCCCCCTTCTAGTTTTCCAC
Source organism: Artemisia argyi (assembly GCA_030686995.1). Classification (NCBI taxonomy): domain Eukaryota; kingdom Viridiplantae; phylum Streptophyta; class Magnoliopsida; order Asterales; family Asteraceae; genus Artemisia; species Artemisia argyi. The sequence continues at coordinate 21,511,233 of CM060684.1, forward strand.
AAAGACGAAGAAGGTACTAAACCAATCATTATACTCATGTCACTTTATCTTGTGTAATACCTGCTTACAATAGTAACATATAGTATATGCTTTCCTTACACAACCTTTTTAACATCACCGCACAGGGATTAACACAAGAACTGGTAGAAAAACAGTTACTATGCGAGAATATTATTGTTTCAAATTCCAAATGCGGCCATATCATAACTTGATCTTGTTCGGAGGGCGATTGTTTCAGCAATTCGTGGTAGATATATACATAAAGATTGAGACTTCACGCTTACATTTTTGTGAAAAAAACCAATCCAAAATCAGAGCAGATTTATATCAAGGAATCGTTGATTGTGTTAACGCCGAAGAGGTTCAATCGAATAGAGTTGGCCAACGTATTGTCTTGCCTGCGTCTTTTATCGGAGGGCCACGTGACATGCGAAGACGATTTTTGGATGCAATGACGTTAGTTCAAGATGCTGGGAAACCTGATGTCTTTCTTACCATGACTTGCAATCCTAATTGGCCAGAAATTGTTACCAACCTTTATCCTGGACAAACAGCCCAAGATCGACCGGACCTGGTTACACGAGTTTTTCGTGCAAAACTAGAGGATCTCAAGTACCAACTATTCACCAAACACATCCTTGGTGTTATTGTGTCACACATATATGTTATCGAGTTTCAAAAGCGGGGTTTGCCACATGCACATTTTCTTATGATTATGAGCTCAGCTTACAAGCTGGCAAATCCCGATCATTACGACAAAGTTGTTTGCGCTGAAATTCCAGACCCGAATAAGCATCCTGAATTGCACCAACTGGTTCTAAAGCACATGATTCATGGTCCTTGTGGTCACTTAAATACTCAGTGTCCTTGTATGGAGGGTGAACCAAAGAAATGTCGTTGGAATTATCCTAGGCAATTCCAAGAAACAACGCAACAAGGAGATGACTCGTACCCATTGTATCGACGGAGAGACAATGGCATCGAGGTAACCGTACGAAATAGCGTCCTGGACAATAGATGGGTTGTTCCATATAACCCAAAATTGTTGATGATGTTCAATTGTCACATAAATGTGGAGGTATGCTCAAGTATAAAATCCGTTAAGTATGTCTTCAAGTATGTTTACAAGGGTCATGACAAACAAGTTGTAAACGTTGATCAAGATGGAGAACAAGTCATTAACGAGATAAAGAGATTCCAAGATGCGCGTTATGTATCACCCCCCGAAGCTATGTGGCGAATTTACGGCTTCCCTTTATCTAATATCCATCCCTCTGTTATGTCATTGCAAGTTCATCTACCAAATAACCAGTTGGTTAGGTTCTCAGAAGACGATGTAATGACTGACATTCTTGAGAGAGAAAGGGATAAGAGATCGATGTTGACTGCCTTTTTTGACTTGAACAAGACAGACGTAAGCGCGAGGCAATACTTGTATAAAGACATCCCCAAGCACTACACATGGAATAAGAGTACACGCAAGTGGAACAAACGAAAAAAAGGTCAAATGAGAGGAAGATTGGTTTCCGCTAATCCCACTGAAGGAGAGCGGTTCTATCTACGTGTACTTTTGCAACATGTTAAAGGCCCTACAGGCTTTGAATATCTTTACGAGTTCAACGACGTAGTGTACAATACCTTTCGTAGGGCAGGCCTCGAAAGGGGATTAATACAGAGTGATGATCATATATCTGATTGTCTACGTGAGTCCTCTATGCACGAGATGCCCGACCCTCTTAGAAGACTATTCACGACTCTTATAATCTTTTGTGAGCCAGGAGATATTCGCAAGTTATGGAATGACCATTACGACTCACTTTCAGAAGACTACACCTTACATTGTGCAAGTGTTGAGCGGGTTCAAAATATGGTTCTAATGGACATATCATCAATTCTACAATCTATGGGTAAGAGTCTTAGTGATTTTGACCTTCCCAACATTACCGCGGATGTAAGTTTAGAATCATTTAGCTGCGTGAGTTACAAGAGGAGTGCTCGATAGTTGTACAAGATGAAGATATACTCGCTCGACATTCTCTCAACACTGATCAAAAAGTCGCATATGATACAATCATGAGACATGTCGATGAAGATTCTCCGGGCGTGTTTTTTATTGATGGCCCTGGAGGAACTGGTAAAACATTCTTGTATAAAGCTTTGCTTGCCACTGTTCGCTCTCGTGGTCTTGTTGCACTTGCCACTGCTTCGTCAGGGGCTGCGGCGAATAACATGACAGGGGGAAGAACTGCTCACTCCCGATTTAAGATTCCCATTAATCTTAATACAAACTCAATATGCAACATCAAAAAACAAAGTGGCCTTGCTAAGCTAATTTGTCAAGCCAAGTTGATAATTTGGGATGAAGCATCAATGGCTAAAAGGCAAGGTGTGGAGGCGGTTGATCGAACTATGCAAGATATTACCGGTGTCAAACTTCCTTTCGGTGGCAAGATAATGGTTTTAGGAGGGGATTTTAGACAGGTTTTACCGGTCGTTAGACGTGGAACACAAGCGCAGATTGTAGATTCGAGTCTACGAATGTCACCTCTTTGGTCCATAATTAAAAAAATGCGGTTAACCATAAATATGAGGGCACAGATAGACCCATGGTTTTCAAACTTCCTATTGCGAGTTGGTGACGGGGTTGAAGAGGTCATCGATGAAGACTATGTACGCGTACCTGATGACATGACCGTCCCTTACACTGAAGAGGCTGCATCAAAGGACGCATTAATCGCTGAAGTGTTTCCTTCCTTTGCCGCCAACGCTCATTCATCTACTGATATAGTTTCAAGAGCAATTTTATCCACTAAAAATGAGCATGTTGACAGCATTAATGATATGTTGATTGAAAGATTTCCTGGCGAAGAGAAGGTTTACTATAGTTTTGATGAAGCAGAAGACGACACCCAAAACTTCTATCCTTTGGAATTCTTAAACTCACTCAACGTGAGTGGGTTGCCCCCTCATTGCTTGCGTTTGAAAATAGGATGCCCGATTATTCTTTTAAGGAATCTCGATCCGGCAAATGGATTATGTAATGGCACGAGGTTGATATGTAAACGTTTTGACCGTAATGTCATCAATGCTGAGATAGCTGTCGGGCAACACGCTGGAGTTAGAGTGCTCTTGCCAAGAATTCCCCTTGCTCCATCTAAAGAAGACATGTTCCCTTTCAAACTAAAGAGAACACAATTCCCTATTCGCCTTAGCTTTGCGATGACTATTAATAAAGCTCAAGGCCAAACAATTCCAAATGTCGGTGTCTATTTGCCCGACTCTGTTTTCTCGCATGACCAGCTTTATGTGGCATTGTCCAGAGGGATATCCCGTAGAACAACAAAGGTATTGGTTAAACCAGTCAAAGAGTTCCGTCAAGCAGGAATCTACACCTCAAATGTCGTGTATCAAGAAGTTTTACGCGACGAGTAACGTGTGTTGTTAGTTTTTATCTCATAACTGATGTAATTTTTTCCTTTTAGTTTCATTAAATGTTTTTATATGTTGTTTGCTAGATGTTAAGAATTTTTTCTGGACTTTAGTTATCGTGTAGTACAACCGTTTGCAATTACATTATGATCATTATGATCGGTTTACGTTTTATTTTGATCGCTACACAAAACACTCGCCACAATATCACAAATCGTTAATTATCTACCGCTATGAATTCTGTTGCTATGCACGAGTACTCGCCTAGTAGCTCATAATACCTCAACTTTAGTCTCTTTTGATTTGAACCATTAGATCAAAACTCGAGTCAAGTTCTATGCAGGAGGATCCCATTCTCAAAAACCTCACCTACCCTCTTCATTATTTACAGTACATAACTTTTTCTTATCTTCTACTCACCCAACCATTTCTCCATTTCTTCTTTCTTCTTCTTCATTTAGTACGCACAGACCCTTCACCACCGCACCACCAATCGCCACTGTTACTTTTTTGTCACCTCCGGTCTACTGTGACGCTGCTCCTCCGCCGGTATTTTAAGTTCTTAATTAATTAGGGTTTTCTATAATTAGTTGTCTTAATCAAAATTAATATAAATATAGTTTCGATATCTATGTTCTAGGTATCTTTAGTGTTCATGAAAATTAGTGATGGTCAAGTAGGAAGATGGATTTGGGTTTTTTATATTTGTTTGTTACTATGTTAAAATTGTCACTATTGTAACTAAGGTTTTTATTCAGGACAAACATAATTTTATCATATGCTCCTTCTTAAGCTAGTGTTAGTCCCAAATTTCTTAACATTAATAAATTTTCCCCAATTCAAAAAAAAAAAAAAAAAAAAAAAAATTCCCCCAAATTTTCCAAAACCCTATCTCGAATGTTACTGACGCCCGCCGTTTTGCTGCCGAGTATCTCATTTCGGCCGATTCGTATCTTGTGAAAGATATGTTATATGATGTTGACACAATGAATTTCAATCAGTTCATGTGTGAGGATTTTCTATATATGCGAGAACTGAGGTAGGTTAAGCTATACCTCAGGGCTCGAGCCGAAGGATGCCAATGAAATAGCAATATTCATATGGAAGCGGAACTGTATTTTGTTGCGATATTTGGCGGCGATAAGCTTTATGAAGTGGGTCTTGAAGAAGATTAAGCTGTATACTTTGAGAAAGTTCATTTTATGGGATTTCGAGAGAAGTACATTTCGCTATTTCGAGATAGGAAAGGACGCTTGGAACGAATAGAGTTGGGATTCAAAGTTCTTAGTGATAACATAGTGCAAGTTATTGGGAACCGAGGTTGCTACTGGAGTTGGAGGAAAAATGTGAGAATTTTCGCCCCGCTAGGTTCCTTTGGAGTTTAAAAGCAATCATTGAATTCATAGATGGGAAGGGAACTCTTACTATGGATGGGTAGCCGTCAAACTTACGTTCCCTTCCCATCTATGAATTCACTAATTGCTTCTAAACTCTAAAGGAACCTGGTTCTGAAAATGTTAGGGCAAAAATTCCCACATTTTTCCGCCACATCCAGAAGCGACCTTGGTTACCAATAACTTGCACTTTTTTTTTTCTCTAAGGACTTTAAAATCCAACTCTATTCGCTCCAAGCATCCTCCCTATCTCGAAATAGCCAAGTGTATTTTTCTCTAAATCCTGTAAAATGAACTTTATCGAAGTATCGAGCTTTATCTTTTTCAAAACCGACTTCGTAAAGCTTATCGCCATTGAATATCGCAATAACATACAAGTCCACCTTCCTTATGAATATTGCTATTTCATGGGCATCCTTTCGGCTCGCCCTAAGGCGTAGCTTAACATACCAAAGTTCTCTACGGTAAGCAATACCCGAATCCTTTGTAAGTGCCGAGCAGTCTGAAACTCCCTCCAAATGCGGATGGATGTAAATGCAAAGGAAATTGTACGAACCCAAGACTTGTGCCTGTGCAAAACTTAACGGTGGTGATTTTCCATATGTGCGAGACCGTGGGGACGGTGAGTATATAACTCTTTATTGAAACTTATAAGTATGGTGCATTGTCTGACATGTGATATGTATGTCATTAATAAATCGCAAAATAACATAAACTACAAAATAAGTAATAGGACATGCTGGTACTGTGTTTGAGATATCCGATTCTTCTACTAATAATAATATTAGTTCAATAACTTCAAACAAATTAACAAGTATGTCGAAACCATAAACAGCTGCTTAGTGGCAACAGGGGATGTCATCACCTTAAACAGCTGTTTAGTTGAGGATGTCAACAAGGTGTCTCACACTTTTTGAGCTGCTTTGGCATCAACCTTTTTACCTTGCAATCTATTTTATTTGTGTACATTATTAGTACATTCCATGTGTGCGCTTTTGTTTGATCGGTTTCATTCGTATTAGTTTTTGGTTGCTTATATGGGCTATCTGCCCAAGTATTTTTACGCTCCCAGTTGATTGACATCCTCTGCTGAATTATGTCGATACTAGATTTATTGAAGCGAAGGATGTTGTTTTTGAAAGTGGTCCGAACTGCGGATGTGAACCTGGTTGCGTCAATCACATATCCCAGCGAAAGATAAAATATCAACTTGAGGTTTTTCAGAATCCACATTCAATTTCTAAATCATTATTATGCTAGAAAATGCTTTTATTTTATTTTCTCATTGTATTTCTTTGATGTGAACAGGTTTTTTGTACTTCTGATCGAGGGTGGGCTGTCAAGACCAGAGATTTTATCCCTTCTGGTGCACCCGTTTGTGAATACATTGGAAAGCTTCAGAGAACAAGTGAGATGGATAAAGTTGCTAGTAATGAATTGCGAGCACACAATCAAAGGGATTGAAGGAAAGGAGGTCAGTATAGATTATTCATTTTATTTTAACATAGTATAATATATTTGGGCTTCTATCATTTACGTATCTGATGTGATAAATCAATCTAAAATTTCAGAGGAGGCTAGGAGATGTATCTGGATCAGACGTAGATACTGAATTGGAAAATGTGGTAGCAGATGAAATCGATCCTGAGTTCTGCATAGATGCTGGGAGCATTAGTAATGTTGCGAGGTTTATTAACCACAGCTGTGACCTGAACCTATTTGTTCGGGGCGTTGTAAGCTCACACCATGATCTAAAACTTGCGCGCATAGTTCTGGTTGCAGCTGACAACATACCACCAAAGCAGGTGAATCTTTGTTCTTTCAATGTCGATATTTGTTTTTAATGTTTGGGCTGATCCTAACGAGAGAAATTTGTTGTTTGTTTCCTTGTTTGAATCAGGAACTGACTTATGATTACGGGTAGGTATGCATCAAGATTGGCCATAACATGCTGTGAAGATTTTACAGTTAATTCAAGTCTCAGTTGGTGCAGTATGAGTCGTCGGGGCTGTTTGGGTCTGCAGTTTACAGTTAAGATTTAATGGGTGCAGTGTGTAGTCTTGGCTGGAATGGAAATTGGGGACTGCATATTTTTTGTCTGCTGTATTTGTTACATGAGAATTGGTTCTTAGTTTGAGATGATTCGTGGGACCATCAAGTTTTGAGTTAATGATTGGTATACATCAACTTCAGTGTGATAAATATGCTCTTTTGTTTTTTTTAGCAGCTTAGCTTTGTATTAGTTTTAGTCATTGTTGGCTGCAATCAAGTTTAAATCTATTGTTTTTTTCTTTCAGGATCCACTATGTATTTATTGGTATTTAATTGGTTATGTAGCATTTTGCTTTATCGTTATATATAGATGAAACTTCTGTCCTTATTTTTCAGGTATCAATGTTGGTCACGAGTTCTGTTCAAGAGCTGAAATGGTTGCCGTAGGTCTTGATTCTCACTGGCTAAATGGTATTGACTTTATGGGAGAAGATTCTATAAAAAAGGTAATTTTGTGGAAGTGTATTTGATTTATAGTTTCATGTCATTCTCTAGTCACTAATATTTAGCAACTGAATCACTGGTTTTATTCTATACTTAGGAAAAAAATTTCTAAATAGCGTGCAAAATCCCCTTTTAGGGCATGGTTTTCTTTGATAATAGTATCAGACGCCACCACCTTTTTAATATATCATGTCACTAGGTCCTCGTAGTTAACCTCCGAGCAACTTATCAAACATCGTGACCTTCATATATATTGCAGGAAAATTACAAAGGAAATGAATTTTCACTAGCTGTGGCAATTGTGTTATCTGGTCAGTATGAAGATGATAATGATAATAGAGAAGAGATTGAATATACAGGTCAAGGAGGAAACGATATACTTGGTACTAAACATAAATATAAAAATCAAGAACCAAAAGCTGGTAATTTAGCTTTGAAGGTCAGTGCTTGTTATAAGAAATATATACGTTTTTCCATTTCGGTTTACCTATTGTTTATTTTTGCTTTGTTTTTCCCCTCTGTTTCATTTCGCCAACAATCTATATCCTTCAATGAATGCAGAATCTGGATCAAACTATACCTTGTGATTGTGGGGTCAGGCTACTTACCCGTGGGACATTACATTGAAATGAAAAGCGTAGAGATGATAACAAGTGTGGTGGAAAAGGAAATGACTGAAAGTCATATGCTGGAATTAATTCAAATGGAGGAATCAGGGTTGCTCAACATGATTGTGGATGACAAGTATGATGATCTGGCAAAAATGTACAACTTGTTTGGTAGGGTGCCCAATGGGATAACTGCTATAAAAGATGTGATGACTAGTCACATTCGTGAAACAGGTAAACAACTGGTCACTGATCCAGAAAGGTTTAAAGGTCCGGTGGACTTAGTACAACGCCTATTGGATGAAAAAGATAAATATGACAAGATCATTAACCTTGCATTTAAAGATGACGTGGAGTTCCAAAATGCGCTGAATTCTTCATTTGAGTACATCAATTTGAATCCTCGGTCCCCAGAATTTATCTCGTTGTTTGTGGATGACAAACTAAGGAAAGCCGAGCTGGTGATTGTACTTGACAAGGTGGTGATTCTTGCCTGTTATCTCCAGGATAAGGGTTTGTTTAAGAAGTACCTTAAACACCAGTTGGCGGAAAGGCTATTTTTGGGCAGCCCAAGGGTATCTGAAGAAATAGAGAGAAGCTTTTTACTCATGTTAAAAAACAAATGTGGGAACGTGGATATCTCTGATTTGGAAAACATGTTAAAAGACATAAAGACCTCTTTTGATTCAAAGAAAGGGTTTTATGAAGACATGAAACCTGCTGATGGACCCAGACCTGGTGGTGTACACATTCTCTCAACCGGGTGGTGCAGCAGAAGAGAAAAAGAATGTTCTGAGGAAGGAGCCAATCAGCACAGCTATTAATGAAGATGATGTCTTCAGTGTCAATGCAATGTTTTCTAGCAAGTGTTACAAGGTTTACTCAGAACCCGAAAAGCAAGAGACGGTGCAATGTTTCGTTTACTCATTTGGTTTTATCATTTACGACCAAATAAATATTTCCCATAATTTATCAACCGTGTGCTCTTGATGATATTATCGACCGAACAAACATTTCGTTTTACTCATTTGGTTCCACATATTCCCATTATTTTATGCAATGTTTTCAAGCGCTGTGCTCAGGTTATAATTTCTATTTTGACACCTCGTTCGTGTTATTCTTTGCATAAAAATTACACCTTAATTTCCCAATATCATCATAGTTTGGTCCTAAAGACAAGTACAAGGCTTTTACGACTACGAGAAATTGTCTGAAGTTAAATCACTTAGGTCTCGTGATCACATTGGTCAATTTGTTTGTGTGTTGCTTGCCGGATATATTGGACGTTGTTCTCCATATTTTGATCATGAAGATTAGGTAACAACACAATGATTTTTATTTCAATACAGATTCAGGGTAGAACCGAGCCATGGCTAATCTTACGTTTATCAGATAATTTTTTTTATCCATAGAAGCTGATGTACTTGGGTTCTATTGTGATAACCAGTCAACTATTTATGTGACCAAGAATCTAGCCTTTAAAACTTCCCCTCTTTAAGGTCTTTATGTGTAAAGAAGTCGAGAGGCATATTATGCCAGAACACCCCTTTCTGTTTCGCCTTCAACTTCCCGGGTGTTTAGGATTGAGTTTGCAAAAACGTGTTTCAAAATTATGCCCTGCCCGCGTTATCAGAACTGCCTTTTGTCTCTAAGAAAACACAAATGATCTCTTTTTTTCAATCTAAATGCAATCCCAAACACCATTTTAATCCCGTTGGTAAAGAAAGCTTTTGGTGACCTTTGATGGAATTTGGTGTTCATGGTGTGGGCTTAGCATATTCCACTATCTTCTTTACTATATTTCTTTCTCGTAGATCAACCCTGAGACCTTTCACAAAAAAACTCGAAATTCAGAAGAGAAGAAGAAGAAAGAAAAAAAAGTACTTCCATTGTTTTCGCAAGTAAGTTCATGACATTTTTGTTCTTGCCTTGCTAACTATTTTGACTTGTTTAACAATTGATGGATCATGATGCATTGTTGTCTGTAAGTAAATTCTGGTTATCTTGTATACCAAACCAAAAATATATATAATTTTTTTTTGAAAGGCACAAAAAAAACAAAAAAAAAAAACAAAAGCGGTGCTTATTTTTTTGCCATTACAAGAATGATTGAAAACGAAGATTGTATTATTTATATACAACTGAAAATGTGTAACACATACTGTCCTCCTTTATGATGCTTGAACAGTGACTTGCGCATCTGCCAGCCTTGCTACAAGTACCCTGCGACAACAACAGAAAAAAGAACCAAGAACAATTCAGCAAAACCAACACTATGTAACAACCGTGAGCAAGAAACATAATCTAGCCCGACCTGTCAAAAAATGCAACAGAAGAAGGCTCTCCACCATGCTCTCCACATATCTCAACCTGCGTATATTCATCATTAGTACTTGGTTCATTCACAATACTAACTTTCAGTCACAGCTAGAAGTTGGCAATATTGATTCATTTAAAAAAATGGGTGGATTAGGTTTACACTTTGCCTCTAATAGGTCAAATGCGTAAACTTAAAAAAACTGGTTAAGAATGGTTAGTCATCTATATTGTATTAAAAATACACAAAACCTCCAGAAAGGCACTTTCAGATCTACCCAACCTTTTCACTCATTTCCACCCGTTTTGACCCGTGTCACTCCCATGTTCCACCCTTCAAATTCACAACGCAATATAACAAGAACTATTGGGAACTTGTGCTCACTTAAGTTAGGATTCACTGCACGTCCCTTTTCTGTGGCCATCTTGATCAACTATCCAACCCCCTTTTGATCAAGAACCTACGAGCAATGCAATTCAATATTTGTGTCAATAATATTATCCAGCATATCTATGTGACTATGTCGATATACTATAGTTCATGCTACTGACCTTAAAGGGATCATGTTGGAGAATGCCCTGCACCAAATAAACTGGGAGAAACTTGCCAACGTCATTTCCATCCGAACGTCATTTGGTTGAGATCATTGGTACCAAACGAAAAGAACTCGGCTTCTTTTGCAATCTGCAGGTCAAAATATGAGATTCTGCAGAAAGTGGAAGTGGTGACAGATTTAAAGGTTATACCTCATCAGCAATTAGAGCAGCTTGTGGAATCTCGATCATGATGCCCACTTTGTGCTCTAATGACAACCCCATTCTCAGTGAAGACTTTTGTTGCTACACCGCGAATCACACCAATTTGATGTCGTAGTTCGTGAGGTGTTCCATCAAACGGACAATGATCTCTGGAAAACTGTCACGCCATGGTGGCTCATAGACACTGTAGCTTGAAAGATTGTACGCACCTGCATCTCTGTTAGCTCTGGATATGAAATCCCGAGCCTGAAATCATACAACCAAAGGTTATTGCCTATCGGGCTAGTCTACTACTTTGGGGTTGGGAATGTTACTAAAGAAAAACATTATACATGTAAAAGTACATACCTGGAGCCACACAAACCAACCATTGGGTTCACTTATGATAATTTCTCGATTCTTGAATATATTTCATCCTCAGTCATGCCTGTATTCATGTAGTGGAGGGTCTAATAGGCGGATTGTCACCGGATGGCCTGAAATATTTAATGAAATTAAGATATATTAACATGGGAAATCAGATATGAAGTATGAATGGGTGTTAAAATGCTAGAAATGAGGTGTAAAATTGCCATCCACTGCTCGGAAAATGCCCTCAAAGTCAGATCGTTGGTAAGGCAGTAATAAGTCAAGAGCTGCTTTTCTTTGCTCAAGAGTCACGACCATGATTATTTTCCTTACGGCTTTTATCCTCTCATCAGAAGCAAAAAACTGAAAATAATCGAAAAAATATGTGTAATAGATTATAACATCGTAAATCAATTTATATCTCATACGTTGAACTTCAGTTATTCTACTCCAACTTTAAATTCAAATATTTGCCTACACCTGCAAACACTTCACACGTCCTTTGTAGACATTTATCTAGCATGTTTGGATTATATAGTAATATTGCAGCTTTTTACTTTCATTATGTGTAATATCGACAATAAGGAAAGCAAAAGATTACCATATGCTCAGTTCTACAAAGACCAATCCCTTAAGAACCATTATTTCTAGCTGTTAAGGCATCATCAGGCCGGTGTATCTGCTTGTAAAATAAGCAGAGAAGCTGTATTACCCAAACAATCAGAGGGTGTTTGATATCGCTTATGAATGTGCTTATCTGCTTATTTAGCAACATATAAGCAGTTTTGAGTGGTTGGAACTGCTTATCTGTTATTTTAGTCAAAAGTAAATTCTAAAAAATCAGTCACACGAATATCAGCACAACCAGAAACACAACATTTTCCCCGCCCACAATATATGAACACAACCTGGCTACATCCGGTTAGACCCGGTTAATTACAATAGAGTTTTAAGCGATGGTGGAATCCAGATTGATGGAACAATGGATGGAAGAGAGACACGTAACCATGGGAGGGACGAGAAATGGATGGATGTGAGACAGTATCATGGGAGGGAGGAGAAGTGGCCTAATTACTTAGCCCAACAGATTTCATTACATTTCTACAACTTAAAAAAAGTTCACATACTAGATCGGTACATTTGGAAAAGTACATTTCTATTCTTCGACCAAATCCCAAATTAACAAAATAAGAAAATTACAAAAAATACGAAAAAAGTTAACGAATATGACTAATTGCGGTTCGTACTATTTTTTCGACGAATTTTTTCTTTTTGCATGTTGATCATCTCCGCATCCTCGCCCGACATACCTGCGGTGCTAGTGCCGAGAAACCTTATTTCTTACAACCGCATTATTGTCCGGTCTTTCTCCTTCGCCACCTTATACGCTGATTGAGAGGCTTCTTGTTTGAGTATAAACTAATTTTGTAAATTATCCCCAAAGGACAGCGGGTTACTTCCCACGGTGCTGACGTGGTTTCCGTTTGAGTCAAAACTAAGAGAAGTTTTGTTGAACTCGTGAAGAACCTTGAACCAAAATGATTCGTCCTTTTGGTCATTTTCGAGTTTGTTATCCTCGGTAACGCCAACATAACACTAAGCTAATCATGTTTCCTCCTCGGTGTCCAACAACTATGAGGTAGTGTTGGTTTATTGGTTGTGTCGGATATGTCGATTGTGGTACGTTTTGTGGCTCTTATTCTTTTTCTTCGTGTCTTTTCTCCACGAGTTTATTGTGGTGGTGGTATTGGTTGTGTTTATTGTGATGCTTGGAATTGTGGTGGATTTCGTTAGATGTTGTAATTGTTGGTTATGTAGTTGTTATTGTTGATGAAACACTTGTTCAGGTATGTATTGGCTACCAAACAGAGCAAAATTTGGTTGTTGCGACATACCGAGAAGATAGCTGTATAAAAGGGTTTATATAGTGTGTAAAAATGGTTATTTATTTATTATTATTATTATTATTATCATTCTTATTATTATTATTACATGTTTCTAGCCATTGGGTTCAAATCATATTTATTATTATTATTATTATTATTATTATTATTATTATTATTATTATTATTATTATTTATACATTTCTTGAAATTGCGTTGCGCTAGTTTAGTTACTTGAGAAATGGCGTTGGTAGGGGGCGGTGTGATAACGCCTAAATGGCGACGCCATTTTGTGTTCCACGTAAGAATGGCCGTGTGGCTCAAACGCCATGACACCCCATGTTCTTATGTTCAATCCAAGTATGGCTAGGTTTTTTAACGGATGTATAAGATAAAGAAAAAAAAAACACATGTACGTAGTTAAACTTTAAACTCATATAAGTATAAATGTTGGAGACTATTTGTTGCTTGACTAGTTAAATGTAACAAATTGGGTAGTTCAATATGTTCGTGTTACACAATCAATGTCTGGCTTGGTAAATCATGAGGCTTTGTTTTGTTGCTCTTGTTGTTCCAACCTGATGAAAGCTTTGATGCTCATCCATGTTCAAATTTGTGGGCTAAAAAATAGACAATCTGATGAAAACATGGAATTAATCTTCTAGATGTTTTATTTGTTAAACTTTGTCAAATGAAGACCGTAAAGTGCAGGTGCTAAGATCAATAGATTGGTCTTTTCCATTTCTACTATATAAACAAACAACATAGTAATAATTATCAAGTTCATTTTCTCTTGGATTCCATTCTAATATTATTCCTCATACCAAACATCCCCTAATCACAAAGCAAAACAACTACCAGCTGAACATAGTTATATGTACAAGATATTATCAACATGGCTACTTGCACAAACCTCGAGCAAAAGTAATACTTTGTCCAACAGATATAGAGGAATGATTCCTCATACCAAACATCCCCTAATCAGAAAGCAAAACAACTACCAGCTCAACATAATTTCATGTACGAGATATTATCAACATGGCTACTTGCAGCAAGCTCGAGCAAAGTAATACTTTGTCCAACAGATATAGAGGAATTCATCAAATGCAAGGTAAATAGCTGCAGAACAGCTTCCAGTCCCGTCAGTGGAAGCAAGCAGAGAAAAAGGATGATGCTGCATCAAGATTTTTCATGGTTAGCAAATATATAAAAGTGAGCAGATCAACAAGGGTATAGTTGCAATCTAATATATGATTCTACAACTCAGCGACCACATAAGCAGACTGAAAAATATGAATCTACTTTCTACACATTACAAAAACTTTAACACTTGTGTAACCTTTCTAAATAAAGTGCACATTTGAATACACTACTTACAGCCAACTTTCTTGCACGTTAGAGTGAAAATGAACGAACCATGTGTTCATGTTCTTATACATAAAGTGTGACATACCATAATGTAATTAGTATCCGTGAAGTTCAGTTTAAGGAGGGAACAATTTATCATACCTTAACCGAAGATACCTCGCCCTTTGATCCATTCCAGCTTAAGATTGAAACTGCCAACAAGAGTCTCACCTTTGACCAACACAGGAATCTTCCACATTTTGCAACCTTGGTTGGTTACCACAGAATATGTGTCCTCAAAGTTCACGATGGTTTCTCCGGATTTACTATCTTTAAAAGAAGCTTCAAGAATCAGGTCGCCGTTTGCCGGTACGGCAAGAACAGATTTACGTAAATCAAGTTTTTTACCGGGCAACACCAACATATCATCGGTTTTGAAGATAAGGGCATGGTAATACTCTTTTTCGTCATCATTACGTTCATCCAAAACACCTCTGCCATAGTATGCAGAGATGTATCCACAAACTTTCAAACCTTTTGCATATGATGACTCAAAACTTAACTCCATTGTGGCATCCACGGCACCCTTCAACAATATGTAATGGATCTGTATAAACCCACTTTTGGATTTAAAAGCCATAGTGCCACATTCAGTTATCTTATCCTCGTTTTGCCAAAAAGCAGACTTCTTGAATTCCGCCATCCCACGAGAGAGTTCAAAACATGAATCTTTACCATTCTTCTTGGAAGTAACTATGAGATCCGTGTGAATCTCAATAGTAGAAGCTAAAGTAAGTGCATAACGCGAGCTCGGGTTACCTAAGTATATATAGGATCCATTGCGTATTGACCCAAATCTTTGTTATCGGACTTCAACCAGCCATATTCTAACCCATTAAAATCTACTAATTCTATGTCTCCACATAAATAACCCTTTTCAATATCAGCTGAGATGCTCACAAAAATTGAAAATAACTTGATCCGTGTATTAAGATTTTTAAGCCTGATGAAAATCAAAACAACTATCAAAATTTATAAACAAAAACAAAATTGAGTTTTTAGTAAACAAGAATAAATATAGAGAGATGATCGAGAAATAGAGTTGAATAGTTTGCATGACCCTTAAGATGTAGGACTCAATCATCCAAGTATTGTCAATTTTGGCTTTGTAGCCGGTTTGCGTCATTTCTTAATAAAAAAACATGGTAAAATTAGTCTTTCGAAACTGATTAAAAAACTAACAAAATTGTCATAAGATTGTTAAATTTTATAAATATTATATATAATATTTCAATTACAGACTACAAAAATTCATTTTTCAAAGGCATAATGAAAAGGTACAACACTTTATGCAAACACCCATATATTTTACATAAATAGAAGCTTAGCTTAAAAAATATGAATTATTTCAATATCTACCTGGCATAAGAAACATCTGCAGACCAAGGAATGAATGGATTCACAGGTCTAGGAACTTGTCGAAGGTATCCACTAGAGGAAGTCTACAAAAAAAAAAGAAGTATAAAATGTGCAATTGTGACTTAACTTTCTTAATATAAACTAATAGAATACTTTCTTAAATAAATCTTAGATACCGCCCCTTTCACAGAAAGAGTAAACTGTATAAGGAAAAAAAAAACCCCAACTAGATGAATGCCTACCGGGCTGATTCTCAAAATATCAAAGCACTTTTCCATCACTACTGACGTTGCCCTGCACAGCAATAATCTATTCTCAACAGGCCGGACCTGCTTAAATAATCACAATCGCTTAAAAATCAAATTAGCTTTTAGAAAATCAACTTAAAATTGTAGGGAAAAAAAATTGGAAAGACGATACATCAATGATTATGGCAAAACTTTCAAAATCATACACCGGGATTAAAAAAAAATAGTTACATTTGTCTTTTTGAAAATAAAATGAACTTCATGAAAATCAGCCTTGGTTTATGAGAAGCAAAAATTACATTCAACATTGTATGAGAAAAAAAACATATGTAAGTAAATATACCTCGCCGTAGCAACTCGTAAATTTCTTGCACAAATCCCAAAGATACTGGCACAAAATGTGTGGCACCATAGCTAAACAAGACTCTCTAACCTCCTGTATATTATTTAAACAATCATATTCAATTCCAAAACATATGCTTTGCAACTTAAAGTGAGATTTTGCATGTGAAGTAGTGGAAGTTGGTTAAGATATTGGTCTTACATCGGTAAACCGGACTAGATGTAATGCTAACTCACGTTCTTTGGCAACGAACGCCTATTGGGGCCAAGAACAAAAAAGAAATAATAAAATTAGGGCCAAGATGAGAAAGTTACAACATTGAAACGAAAAGAAAGTCATGCCTTTGTTAACTTGAAGGTGCCTCTCCAGGGATTCTTTATAATTGAAAGTAGGGGCGAAGCCAGGATTTTTAGTTAAGGGGGGCCGACTGTGCTTAAGGCAAGTCATAGTGATGGATATTGTTTCATAATTTAATCTATAGTGCTGTTTTTTATTGTTTAAGTTATTCATTATTAAATTTTGTAGGTATGCCTATAAAATAAGGGTGGCTGAATGAAAAAAACTAGTACAAAAATGGCTCGTAATTTAAGTAAATAATGAATGAAGTGCGTTGATTAGGGGTGGCTCAGCACCCACTAATCACCCTACTAGCTCCGCCCCTGATTGAAAGAACCAAAGCTCGTGTATGTAGCAGATATACGAATGTATTTCCCTATTTATCATAAAATTCCAGCATAAAAATTTCAAATCAATGAGAAATTCAATATATACAAGAACATCGTAAAAATACCTTTTCATCAAAAAGTTCATCAATACTCAATGGAAACTCGGCAAATCTGGTATTCTTCAAGTAAGCATATCTGTCAAGAACACACAAAACATGAAATATGAATAAGCATGAAACCCTACCTGAAAGTAGGGTGTCTCGTTTTATGAAACAAATGAAATAGCTTATGTTACATTGCTTAATTCAATATAAAACATTTTGACAATAAAAATCTGATTACATCAAGTTGAGAATAATAAAGTACAAAAGGGTAAATATGACAAAAGCGTGAAAAACTTGCTTTAGAGCAGATCCATAAACTGCTTCAAAAGTTTTATATCCGACTGCCTTGCCTATAAAAAGAAAAAAGCTATTTTAAATCTCATACTTAATGGATCTTGGACGTGTCTTTATCTCTAACGGGTTAACAAAAAGATAGTATTTTTAGTAAAAACAGAACAGGTCAAATAGGTTGAAAGCTCAAGATTGCTCATCAAAAAAGTCGAGCAAGAACTAATTTTGGCGATCAAATATTTTTCCACGATATACCTAGTTCCACGATAAAATGAACAATATACCTAGTTCCATGATGGAGGGGCGTTTCGAATAATGAAAGAATTCTTGTCGCAAACAATCCAGCTTCTCTTTTTCATTACTTGATGTCCTGTATCCACAATGACATGCCATCTCATCATCATTAAGCCATTGTACATCTCTCGCGACCTGGGAAAAGAATCGGTATTCAAAGTTACTAATCTTTATTTATGAACATGTTACCAGTTAAAAGTTGCTGTGTAAAAAGTTAGTAAGATACTTACAGCGAGGCACCTTTTAATGTACCCTCTCCGGCGTACTGGAGCCACATAAACTATGAAGTCTGCTTTTCGTTTGTAAATTCCCACCCTATATACATCATTAGTAAAATGCATCGCTATTAACAAAAAGGCACCAACATCAAGATCCATATTGATACTAAGTAGGTTCTAAAAATAACAAAGTCTACATATAAAGTTAATCTCCTTCACTCACTGCTACCAGCTTTAACTAAACAAAGATGTATGTTTACAAACTTGCCCTTCTTTGTAAGTTTGAGTAATAACTTCAAATAAAATCTAACCAAAATACCTTCCCCCTGCGTGTATGCAGTGTATGACTAATTTACCAAATAAAAAATTAAGACACGATTTTACCAAATATAAACATAGTAACATAAACAATCACAGATTAAGGCTTTTAAAAAAGTTCCAAATTGCAAACATAAAGTTTCAAAAGGTTAATCCTTTATTGTAAGGTGCAGCATGTTTGTTTCCTTAGCCAAATTGACATCCTGAGACTTTTAAATACAGTTAAATGTTTAAACAGACTAACTTAGAAACTCAGTCGATTTAGGTTGTATTTGGGATAAATGGTAACTTAGAAACTCAGTCGATTTAGGTTGTATTTGGGATAAATGTTTAAATACAGTTAAATGTTTACACATTGTCTGAAAAATCAAACAGCCTATAAGACAACTTATACTTAAGGCAATGTATTCTTCCGCTTATAAATTGAACTGTCTTTTTAATTGAACAGTGCACTAAATTTCAGGGGGCGTATGAGATACATATTGTCTGAAAAATCAAACAGCCTATAAGACAACTCATACTTATGGCAATGTGTTCTTCCACTTATAAATTGAACTGTCTTTATAATTAAACTGAGCTTTTGCAGGTGTATGCCTTCAGCTGCACGATTATTCGCTCATATGACAGCTTATACTTTAGGGACAACAACTCTTCCCATAACCTTGAGTATTCACCAATAAGACAACTTATACTATTTTCTAGGGGGTGTATGTGTTCATTAATTGATTCTGAGTCTTGTTAAAATCTTAGAGAGTATTTGCTTTCAAGACAGCTTATACTTTAGAAGGAACAGGGTCGGTAGGTAATTCATCTTCGTTTGGATACCCATGCAGACATTTAAAGAACATCTCTTAGAACTAAAACTAGTTTAGACATAAGTAAAGTACCACAGATTTGTGAGATCCCTTAATGCAATTTCATTTCTTAACACCGGTTCTTCTGTCTTTGCAGCAACAAAAAGAGGAGGCTCGTGCATTCTACCACTTCTCTTTTTAATCACACCTTGTTCAATCAAAAAGTGCTTTCTAACCTCTGTATTAGCCTGCTCTGCCTCGAAAGGATTCTGCAAAATATGCCTAGTTTATATTTATATACATACAAACATACATAATGTTGGTTGTTATTTGTAAACAGGTTCCCAGATTAGGGTAAAGATAATCAATAAGGTACCAGATATTCACTTGAAATCGTGGTATCACTTTCCAATAGAAACTATTCGACCATATGCCTGGGTTACACGAATATCTCTATGGGATAAGACCAAGTGATGTTCTTGCTTTAGGCACAAACCAAGAACCAGATGCATATAGAAGTGTTTAGGGTTTTGTGTTAATCGTATTGTAAAAACGTATAACTATGCAGAAAGATGTGACCTCTATTTATAATAGAGAATACTCAAAACCCTAGCCCATGGTATTATGTATAATTAACGGCCCATTAATTATATCATAATAATTTTCATAATAATAGGGATCTGTGGTTATCAGTGGTAACATTATCACTAGCAGTGGTAATGTTAACACTAGCAGTGGTAACAATAACCCTTGCAGTGGTAACGTTAACACATCAGTGGAAACATTAACCCTTGCAGTGGTAACATTAACACCTCAGTGGAAACACACAAACAGCAGAATCTACTATCAGTAGAATCAAAACATAACCACTATTGAGTCAGGGGATTCAGTGACCAAATTAGTGTATACTCCATACCTCCAAACCCATTACCAGGTGTGAATTGATCCCTCAAGTGCACTAAATTTACTAACACATAATACATAACATACATGTGTATTAAAACAATTAAATTATCAAACTTTCAAACAGCTACAATACCAAGTTACCGTCGAGGATGAACACATCAACACCAGAATAATCAAACATATGAGATAGCGTTTCTCGAATAAAAGTAGCTCGAATTGGATCTGCATGCAGAATCGAGCCTGTAGCAATTTCCGGGTTGATCAACACTACTTTTCTGAAACCATAAGCTGGTGCCCATGTCTTTATACCATCAACTAACATGGTGTTAATCCTCTGCAAAGAAGTGAAAATTTAAACATGTGAGAATCTAGGAAAGAAGAGAAAATTTCAGAAGATCGAATGTTAAAAAACAATACCTTGGCCATCCATTCCCAGGATAGCTTGAAGGTTAAATAACAACCATTGTGTATAGAGACATGAGGTATCATATCAGATTTCTGAAGATTCTTCACAATGAACTGTAAAAATAAAATATCACACCTATGAATATACAAAATCGCGTTTAAAAAAATCAGCATATTACACACGATAGTTTACCTTGGCAATATCTCCGGATCCTGTTTTCGAAAAAAGCCCCGGATCTTTTGATCTTAATTTGGTGCATATCTCGAGGACACTAGAGCTATAATATTTAGCAAATGTAAGTTTCTCATCATTCAGAAGTACTAAAAAGAAAAAGAAAAAGAAAGTTATAAATTACTACTGCATACCATATGTAATTAATCATCCCCATATTTCTCAAGAGCTTCCCCTTGCATACCAGCAAATTCGCAGCTTTGATTTAAATCAGGGTAACAGAGTCTCAGAGATCTCTCAAAATAACCTCTTATTTCTTTAGTGAAGTACGGAGCTCTTTTTGATGAACTAGAAGTTGACATTGTCTGGTGACAAATAAAATGTAAGAATAACAGATTTTAATAACAAAAAACATACAGATATTAAAACAAGTGGTAAAAGCCTTATGATGTTATTGTTAGGAATAATGTGGCTCATCCACTTGAATAAGATTCTTGATACAAGTTGCAACAACTTGCCTTATCCTTTGCATATCAAGGGTGATGAATGTGGAGCAAGTTGCAAGCAAGTTGAGATGTTTTGAAGCCTATAAATAGAAGGCTTTGCATTTGGTTTCAAGCACACCAAAACACACATACAAGCAATCTTGTAGTGTTCTTAGTTTCTTCCTCTCTAGTTGTAGTTTGTAATATGTTTCTTTTGAGAAAGCATATCGTTGCTCTCTCGAAAGACAAGAACGAACCGTACCACAAGCTAACCGATTGATGGTTAACCAATTCCTCTCTTCTACATCCTCTGGTTTGCTTTCTTCAATGGCAATGTCTAGACCTTGCTGAAAAAGAACGTCTAGAACCTCACTTTGCCACATACCGAAATGGCCTGTGCCATCAAAAACCTCCACCGCCAATCTTGCATTCGTCAAGACTGGTCTAGCCCAACTTGGAGATGTTGGATCCACCAATGTGGAAGGTTTGTCAACTATGCCATCCACCATTTCGTGTACAAATTAATTTTCAATAGCTTCAACCAAAAAACCAATGTAATTCTTTTCTGATGTGGAGGATCAAAATAAATTGCAACCACAGAGCATACTAAGAATAACCTCGGCTCTTGATACCATTTGTTGTCGAATAACCGCGATAATATCCCACCTCCAGCAAAGTCTAGGTTATTCTTAGTGGATGAGCCGAGGTTATTCTTAGTATGCTCTGTGGTTGCAATTAAATTTGATCCTCCACATCAGAAAAGAATTTCGTTGGTTTTTTGGTTGAAGCTATTGAAAATTAATTTGTACACGAAATGGCGGATGGCAAAGTTGACAAACCTTACACAACGGTGGATCCAACATCTCCAAGTTGGGCTAGACCGGTCTTGACGAATGCAAGATTGGCGGTGGAGGTTTTTGATGGCACATGCCATTTTGGTATGTGGCAAAGTGAGGTTCTAGACGTTCTTTTTCAGCAAGGTCTAGACATTGCCATTGAAGAAAGCAAACCAGAGGATGTAGAAGAGAGGAATTGGTTAACCATCAATCGGTTAGCTTGTGGTACGGTTCGTTCTTGTCTTTCGAGAGAGCAACGATATGCTTTCTTAAAAGAAACATCCGCCTACAAACTGTGGGTGGCATTGGAAGAGAAATTTCTGAAGAAAAATTGTCAGAATAAGCTCTTTATGAAGAAGCGACTCTTTCGCTTCACTTATGTATCGGGTACCACGATGAATGATCACATTACCAGTTTTAACCAGCTGGTAACCGATTTGATGAATATGGATGAGGTGTTCAAAGACCAGGATCTAGCATTGATACTGTTGGGATCGCTTCCCGAGGAGTACGAGTTGCTTGAAACAACTCTACTTAATGGAAAAGATGATGTGTCTCTTAGTGAAGTTTGTGCCGCCTTATATAGTAAAGAACTGAGAAGGAAGGACAAGCATATTAGTTCAAGTGGAGACGCAGAGGTTTTGCTGGTCAGAGGTCGTTTACAGAAGAAGGGCACCGATAAGAGATGGAGATCCAAGTCGAGGCAGAGACTAAGCAAAGATGAATGTGCCTTTTGTCATGAAAAAGGTCATTGGAAAAGAGATTGTCCTAAGTTGAAAACCAAAGACAATCACTACAAAGGGAAAGTTGTAGCAGAGGCGAATGTCACCAAGTGTGATGATGAAGAATCAGATCTCTCACTTGCAACATCGTCAACCAAGAATGCTTCTGATGTATGGCAATTAAATTCCGCATGCAGCCATCATATTACACCACATCGAGAGTGGTTTAGTAATTTTGAAGAACATGAGGAAGTTGTTTATACGGCAGACGAAACACCCCTCACTACTCATGGGATTGGTTCCGTTCGATTGCAGAATGAAGATGGAACAATTGTGACCTTGAAAGGTGTTCGTTATTCGCCAAAGTTGAAAAAGAATCTCATTTCCGTCAGTACCATAGAATCTAAAGGATTCGAAGTAAGAGCAAAAGATGGGGTTATGAAGATCATCTCTGGCGTACTTGTAGTAATGAAGGGTATTCGTAAAATAAACAACACGTATCACTATAAGGGTAGAATGGTTGTTGGAACTGTAGCAGCTGTTACCCATGGTGATAGAAATTAGAAGCTGTGAAGCTATGGCATATGCGCTTAGGACATGCAGGAGAAAAATCCTTGAATTTGCTCATAAAGCAAGGATTATTAAAGGGAGTGAGTTCCTGTAATTTGGATCTCTGTGAGCATTGCATCAACGGGAAGACAACAAGGGTGAAATTTGGGACAGCTATCCACAAGACACAAGGTATCTTGGATTATGTCCACTCTGACGTATGGGGTCCCTCAAAGACAAGCTCTCTAGGAGGGAGACACTACTATGTGACCTTTGTTGATGACTTTTCTCGAAGAGTTTGGGTGTATACGTTGAAAACAAAGGATGAAGTGCTAGGAGTGTTCATCAAGTGGAAAAAGATGATGGAAACTCAGACGTGCAGAAAGATCAAACATCTCAGAACAGATAATGGCGGGGAGTATAAAAATGATCAGTTCACAAAATTTTGTGAAGACGAAGGCATTGTCAGACACTTCACTGTCAGGCATACACCACAACAGAAAGGGGTTGCAGAATGCATGAACCGAACTTTGCTGGAGAAAGTTCGGTGTAGGTTATCCAATGCTGGGTTGGGTAAAGAATTTTGGGCTGAAGCTGTGACGTATGCGTGTCACCTCGTTAATCGTTTGCCATCTACTACTATTGATGGGAAAACACCATTTGAGAAATGGTATGGAAAACCTGCTACAGATTATGATTCCTTGCATGTGTTTGGTTCCGCTGCATATTATCATGTGAAGGAATCAAAGTTAGATCCTAGAGCAAAGAAAGCATTATTCATGGGGATCACCTCTGGAATCAAAGGCTATCGTCTATGGTGTCCAGAGACGAAGAAGACGATCTTTAACAGGGATGTCACCTTTAATGAATCTACCATGTTGAAGAAGGTGAATGCTATGCAGTTAGATGGAACTCCTAAAAAGGTGGAGTTTGAAAGAATAATTGTACCAGATGATAGAGATGATTCTCCTATGGTAGAAGGAGGTTATGAAGAAGAGGAGGTTCAAACCGAAGAACCTCCACAACAACAACATGAATCAATTGCTACCAGCAAGCCCAAAAGAAACACTAAAAGGCCTGCTCGCCTTAATGATATGGTGGCTTGTGCATCTTCAATTGCAGCTGATGATGTTCCTACTACTTACTCTGAAGCGGTTGGAGACTCAGAGAGCGAGAAGTGGAGGATTGCCATGAGCGAAGAAATGCAGTCTCTTCTAAAGAATCAAACATGGGAGTTAACCAACCTCCCAAAAGGGAAGAAGGCAATTGGATGCAAATGGGTGTATGCAAAGAAAGAAGGATTTCCTAGCCAAGATGACGTTCGCTACAAAGCAAGATTGGTAGCTAAAGGCTATGCTCAGAAAGAGGGAATTGATTACAATGAAGTTTTTTCTCCAGTGGTAAAGCATTCCTCTATTAGAATTATGTTGGCTTTGGTAGCACAGTTGGACTTGGAACTAGTTCAGATGGATGTGAAGACTGCATTTCTGCATGGAGACTTGGAAGAGGAAATCTATATGGTTCAGCCAGAAGGATTCAAAGTTGCTGGAAAAGAGCATGAAGTATGCAAACTTCACAAATCGTTGTACGGATTGAAGCAATCCCCAAGACAGTGGTACAAGCGATTTGATAAGTTTATGTTGGAGTCGAAGTACACAAGAAGCAAATATGACCATTGTGTCTATTTGAAAAAGCTACAAGATGGGTCCTTCGTATATCTGCTTCTATATGTAGATGATATGTTGATCGCTTCTCAAAGTCTAGACGAGATTGAAAAATTAAAGACTCGGTTGAAAAGCGAATTTGAGATGAAGGATCTCGGTGAAGCAAAGATGATTCTCGGCATGGAGATAGTCAGAGACAGAAAATTGAAGAAGCTCTGTTTGACTCAGAAACAATACCTGAGAAGGATTCTAAAGCGTTTTAGGTTCGACAAGCAAACAAAACGAGTTAGTACTCCACTCGCTTCTCAATTTAAGATCAGTGCTGCTATGTCACCGAAAAATGATGCAGAGAGGGTATACATGGAGAAAGTGCCTTATGCAAATGCTGTCGGTAGCTTAATGTATGCTATAATATGTACTCGACCAGATATTAGTCATGCTGTTGGTATGGTGAGCAGGTATATGCATAACCCTGGAAAAGGACATTGGCAAGCTGTTAAATGGATATTAAGGTATATCCATAACACAGTCGATGTAGGGTTAGTATTCGAACATGGAAGTAGTCAGTGGGTAGAAGGATACTGTGATTCAGACTATGCCGGAGACTTAGACAAGCGAAGATCTACGACAGGCTATGTATTTACTCTGGCAAAAGCTCCAATTAGTTGGAAGTCTACCTTACAGTCAACTACTGCTTTGTCAACTACGGAAGCAGAGTATATGGCGATTACAGAGGCTGTAAAGGAAGCAATTTGGCTTCAAGGGTTGCTCGGTGAACTTGGAATCAATCAGAAATTTGTCACGATGCATTCTGACAGTCAGAGTGCTATTCACTTAGCGAAGAATCAAGTTTATCACGCAAGGATGAAGCACATTGATGTTCGGTATCATTTCATACGAGAGATACTGGAAGAAGGTAGAGTCAGAATCCAGAAGATTCATACTTCTAAGAATCCCGCAGATATGCTGACGAAAGTTTTAGCTGGGATCAAGTTCACTTACTGTTTGGACTTGATCAATGTTGTGAAAAGTTGAAGATTGGTTCGAAGAATCCACCAATGATGGTTGACGGCGAGAATGATGAAAATGGTATTCGCCAAGGTGGAGATTTGTTAGGAATAATGTGTCTCATCCACTTGAATAAGATTCTTGATACAAGTTGCAACAACTTGCCTTATCCTTTGCATATCAAGGGTGATGAATGTGGAGCAAGTTGCAAGCAAGTTGAGATGTTTTGAAGCCTATAAATAGAAGGCTTTGCATTTGGTTTCAAGCACACCAAAACACACATACAAGCAATCTTGTAGTGTTCTTAGTTTCTTCCTCTCTAGTTGTAGTTTGTAATATGTTTCTGTAGTTTGAGAAATATATAAGAAAAGTTTGGTGTTCCATTCTCTTGTTCATTTCATAGTGTCTTAATTTTCAATAAGCTAATTTGAGGTATACTTGTGTTGAAATATTCACTCTTTACCTAGTCGGTGGGATATTATCGCGGTTATTCCACAACAGTTATCGTATCTATAAAAACAATCAACCTAAACATAACTTCTAGTTTTTTAAGCACCGTTCAAAACACAAACGTCACCATTATCTAAACATCATTTACAGCAAAATCAACACACAAAATCAATCTCTAGTTAACTTTCTAGTTAGACTAACAAACTTAGATACATTTTTAGCGGCAACATTCATTATGAAAACTTAAAGAAGAGACCGTGTAGACAAAACGAATTTAGGTTTTATATCTCATGTATTAACTAGCAAGATACCACAATCACCAAATCAATCTCTTTTCCTTCATAGGGATCTAGAGTATCTGATCTATCTTTTTTTTGTATAGCAATATATCAGTGAATCCAAAATTCTTTTTATTTTTCTAGTATTTATAAGACTACTCTCAGACCCCATAACTGGAAAATGTGGCGGCAATCGGGGAGAGAGGTCAAAAAACATGTAATCATACATGCTTTGCTATGGACGCAATTTATGCTTATACTTTTTGCCTGAGTTTCTAAATTTATAATTTGTGAATTCCCAAGCTCTTATATGCTTCTAAAACACTAAGAATTTGCAGGTACCTCAACACTAGCATCAACTGTAAACACGCAGCTAAATTGAAACGGTAAACCATAAGTTTAAAAACGCAGAGCTATTGCTATAAATACACACACACACAACATATACAAACACAACTAATGCAATCAATCAATAATAATAAAGTGCTCGACTAGATAATAAGAATATGAAACAAGTAATTTACCGGTGAATGGTATGGCAAATAATATTAGATGGGGGAATATATTTATTTATACACACAACCGACTTATAAGGTCTCTTTTTGGTCCCTATAGTTTTGGTAAATATACTAGTTCCTTCACTTAAAATTTTTTAAAGTCATGCGCAAGTACACGAGTTTCACTAGTTGGCACGACTATTAGAGCTTGAATAATTATTAACAAAATGTAAAAGTGTCAAACTAGAGGTGGCGATTTGTCCTCAAAATGAAAAAATTACTAATTTTGGCTACTTTGTAAAGACTTGGGCACATTTAGCCCCCTCCTTTTTTTGGAATGGGCATATTTAGCTCATTGAAAAAAGTTAAACGGGCACTAACGGACATATATTTTCTCTTAATTAGAGAACATTATAATCGTTTTTAAAGAAAAACTTGTATATATATAATATATTTAATCTTTTAAATATAAATATAAATGAAGTATTACGTTTAAGGGAATTATTTTGTCATTTTTGGTCTTCTATAAAGCGATTTGTATAACATGTGCCCGTTTGGCCCGTGTCCGCCCGCCCGCCCGTTTTGCCACCTCTATGTAAAACCAACAACTTATTGAAGAATTTATTAACATGGATTTTGTTTTAAGCTTCCTGTATAGGGTTGAGCACTAGTATTTGAAGCTAAGTTGGTTGTATATTATGCGTTAAGTAAATGCCTATAGGTGCAATATAAATTGAAATATATATGATGCCTATAAGTAAATGCCTAAATCGTGAGCACTCAGTTTCATCCTTGTATGTTGATGAATTCCTGATGAAGTATGATTGTGGCTACTGAAGCGTGGATCAGGTTTCAGAGTTAATAGTTGGAGTCCTAGTCCAACAAGTTTACTTGACGTGCAAGTAGTTATCTTCCGGCTTGTTAGATAGCTATTAGGTTAAGTAAAGTGTAATCCTAGTTATAGTCTAATACGAATAGATTAGTCTATATATACCGTGGAGGGTAGGGATTCTAATGGTATCAAATTGGAGTTTTGAGTGAGTTTCTTCAATAAATAAAGTCTGCGTGTTTAGGCAGTAACATACCTGTGTCGTGTTCTTGTTTACACCTGCTGTGGTACGATCTCTGATAACCACATTGTAATCATTGGTATTGTTCTTATTACCCTTAATATCAATAAAGCTAAAGTTTATATGTTTGTTATTTGTATTCTCAGTTTGAATATAGAGTAGTCGTATATGTTTGTTTAGGCTATATGAGAGTCGTGATAAAGTTGTGATCGATATGGATATGCTCTGTGTTATATATGTTTGTATGCTTGATATGTCACGAATTGGTTCACTCTCTATCACTTGATTGATCATTGAAATAGTCATAGGTCGAAAGAGTCTATTGATATGGTTGATTATGAATTGTTTGTCTATGGCGAGTCATTATAGTCCTTGTGAGAATTGGATTGTAAAATGATAGATACATCCGAATTGTGAAATGTTTAATACATACCCTCATGTTGACCGACTTGATTAGGAGAATATGTTTACATATATATTAATCACAAACCATTCTTATTGCACTTGCTATGCTTGAATCCATAAGTTTTCTTACATTTTGAGTAGATATACTTGCTAAGATAATTATCCGTTATTTGTATGCTTGTATGTCTTGTTTATGATTGAGTACGTCGATAAGATTACTTCTGGACTCATGTTCTTTGGTCTAAAGAAACATGCTGTTAATCATCTTGGTAATACAATAAATTCTTAATTCCAACAAAAACGATTTTAGTGATACGTGGCAATCATTAAGGTCAAATTTTGTTTAACCATACATTGAATCCGAAAACACTCTCCTCCCTTGGGACGACTTGGTCTTATCTACAATCTTTTCTAAAAACGGGGGTTATACTTTACCCATGTGTTTTATGTATTGAGTTAGGAAAAACTAGTCTTATAAATATAAAGCTTTCGAAACACATAAAAGACGTATAAAAATTAGGGACTTAAAAAATTAAGGACTAACTTCGTGATACCTCACAAACCACAAGGACCTTACTTTTAAATTTTTAAACATAAGAGGGTATTTATGAAGTTTGACTTTTTTTTTGCAAAAAGACGAAAACAAGTCGCCTCAGTTATAGTAGGCCCCAGTCGCTAAAGAAATTAAATAGACTAGTGTCTTACACATGTAC
Organism: Artemisia argyi; assembly: GCA_030686995.1. NCBI lineage: Eukaryota > Viridiplantae > Streptophyta > Magnoliopsida > Asterales > Asteraceae > Artemisia > Artemisia argyi. Next base: position 21,540,667 of record CM060684.1, read on the forward strand.
TTGATATGAACTTGTTTCTTACAAATGTAGGGACACATGTAAATATTTTAGAGGAGTCGCCCAAACCTATCCGGGGCGAGAGTCGTCACGAGTCATTTTGAGAAATAAAAAAAAGGGAGTCACATGGGGTAAGTACTATTGTACTCTGGGGTCAAGTAGGAAATTAACTCTATTTATTATTTAAAATAATAATTGCGTGAACTTGAACCTGTAACCATGTGGCGGTCGAGACTTAAATCGGGAATAGTTGAGCTTTCTTCTCTAATGTATGTAACTAAACCGGTATTATTTGTAACAGTTTTCATACTTTTCTTTGACCATTATGAGATTTTCACTGAGCGAGATTTGAACCTAGATTTGTTGTGAGAAACCTTGCTAGTGCATATTGGATGTGGTTAAATACTTCGTAGTGACAATGTTAATAACAATTTAATAAACGGTCTTGCCCTCAATTTAATAAACGGCCTGTTGGTATAAATGAGATAGTTATGTCCTCAACCAAAAAGTTATGGTTCAAATATTGTCTTGGGCAAAAGTGAGATTGTTATGGTTAGTGTGAAAAATCAAATAATTTAAATTTTAGCATTAAAGAATTATATTAGAAAGTGATGGTCATTCTCATATTATGTAACGTTGTAATGTGTCGTTGGTTTAGTAAATGTTAAGTTAATGGGCTATGAAACTTGGAAAGCTTGTGATAAGTTAGTTAGTAAGAAAAGCCTTAAAAAGGTCCATGTAACCAAGTCCATAAGCCAAGCCCATAAAAATCCCACCATATTGTAAACACTATAAATACCCCCACACCTCCTCACTTGAGAGGTTGGTTGCTTAAGCGGAAAGCTTAGAGTGTAAGGCTATGTTTTATTAATATAAGTTCTCTTTCTCTCTCTACTCTCTCTCTCTCTCTCTCTCTCTCTCTCTCTCTAAGTAACTCACTAGATTCTTAAGTGAAATGGTTAGTTCTATGGTCCTACAAGTGGTATCAATCGCCTAGGGATAATATTAGGTTGTTTTAGATTGATTTAGGTGGAAAAATCTCGGATTTAGGGCTGTTTTTACGCATTTTATCCAGTAAGACACGGGTTTTATCGAGTAAGGTTAGCTAAAATCTAGGATTATCGAGTAAGGAGCAGTATTATCAAGTAAGGGTTTCTATCTTATCGAGTAAGCTTCTGGTCCATCGAGTAAGGGTCTTATCGAGTAAGAACTGTTCATCGAGTAAGCTTAATTACTGCCGAGTAAGGCATTCCACCTTATCGTACATCGAGTAAGGTTTTTTCTTGGTTCATACTAAACGAAACTCTACTTGGTTTAACCTAGGATTATCGAGTAAGGAACTGATTGAGTATTGGTTATCGAGTATTGATATTGGTTATCGAGTAAGGACACTTTATCGAGTAACAAACCTTATCAAGTAACAACCTTATCGAGTAAGCACCTAGTACTATCGAGTAAGAACCTTTATCGAGTTAGAACTTATCAAGTAAGGTTCTTATCGAGTTAGAAAGCCTGCGAGTAAGAAATTTCACTTGGTTTTTCTTTCAAGTAAGCAATCCTTCAAGTTAGAACTTCCGATTTAGGACCAAACTTCAAACGAACTTCAAACGGCTATAACTTTTGAACCGTAACTCCGTTTTCAGCGAAATACATGTCAAAACGACCGTGAAACAGAGGAGAACGACATGTTGAATGATCTAAAGGTTTTAAGATTCTAGACCAAATTTTCACCAAAAAATCTAATCTTCCACAACAACCTTTTGTTATCTTTAAAGATCCTTAGAACAAATTTTCACTTAGAATTGAACCCATGGCAACTCAACAAGATATTCATGCTGTCGGTGCCGAAAACCGACCTCCCATGCTGTCAAATGGTGGATACTCACAATGGGCTAGTTGTATGATGCGCTATCTTAAGAGCAAACCAAATGGAAAAACTTCTTATCAAATCCATTATGGAAGGACCCTTTAAACCAAGACAAGTACTAGACCCTGGAGATCCTAATGGAACCCCCCCCCCCCCCCCCCCACTACAACCATACTACAGAGATCAGAATGAGACTGAGTACACTGAGGAAGATAGACAACAGATTGCAGCTGATGATCAAGCGTTTCATCTCGTTGTTCTTGGTCTACCTGAAACAACTTATGCTACTGTTGATAGTGAAGGAAGTGCTCATGCAGTCTGGGAAAGAGTTAAGAGGTTAATGTATGGGACAGACATCGGGAAACATGAAATGGAAACACAATTGCTCAAGAAACTTCACAAGTTTACTTCAATTCATGGTGAATCCATAGAGTCGTATTAGCTCAGGTTATGTAAGACCATGAATGATTTATCGAGACACAACCTAAGTCAGACAAACATTGCTAACAACACCAATTTTCTGAATGAGTTACAACCGGAATGGGGAAGATACGTCACTATTGTTTATCAGACAAAGAATTTACATGAAGTGACTTATGATCAGCTGTACGACTTCTTGAAGCAAAATCAAGTTGAGGCTAATGAAGTAATGGCTGAATTACTCGCTAAAAAGCATGATCTTCTAGCATTAATGGCTAACACACCAACACCTTTACCAGTGAACACACAACAACAACAATCATCATCTTCCACTCACAACTACATGCAACCATCATACATTCAACAACCAACACCTGTCTACCAACAACAATTCTACCCACAACAACATGTTATTCCACAACAACAATACCCACAATTCCAAGAACCAGAATTCATTGACAATGATGAAGCTACTGCAGCATTGACACAAGCGTTTGCTTTTCTGACAAAGGCATTCCAAGGACGCTATTCTACACCAACTAACAATAACCAAAGGATTTCATCGAACACTCGCAACAAGCAAATTGCTTAGCCGAGTTTCAATATGGGCAATGGAGGCCAAATGGTTGGAGTTATAGGGAATCAGCAGGGATATGCTACTGGATTTCACATGGCTAATCAGAATATGCAGAATCAGTTGGGTCAATATGCAGGGAATCAAATCGGTTAGTATGCCCTAAAAATCGGAGGCCCTGTGCGGTCACATATGTTGCACATGGTCAAATTATGACCTGGTCACATGGAATAAGTACAGTTGTATTTTTGGGTCACATAGGGAATTAGCTCTTAACTAAAATTTTGAAAATTTCTAACATAACTAAGGATAGAATGACATTTACCTTTTTAAGGCAAGGCACAACAGCGACCCTCAATTTTCCTGCCACATCAACTTTCTCTCTCATGTGACCTTTTAGGCACAGTAAAGCGTCCGACATCTTCTTCTTTTTTCATTACTAATAAAAACCATTACATAATTACATATAATTACATAGTATTAAAATACAAAAAGATACAGAAAAGAAAAGAAGTTACAAAAAGATACCCAAACACACAAACATCAAGGACCAATACTGTATATTTGGCAAAATAATAAAAAAAAATTCGTCATCTTCTTTGTGTGTACCTGGAAATCTTAAACATACACAGTTTAAAAAAAATAAAATGAATTAAAAAAAAGAAAAAAAAGAGAGAGAGAGAGAGAGAGAAGGGAGAGTGTGCATTTTTTTTGTTTGGTAAACAAGCACTCGACCACGGTCAAGTTCATGCCCGTTTGTCCAAATTGCCTTCCACGACGGACAACGACCTACATGGTACAACAGAGCCGATCTTAACTGACCCACAACAACCTGATGGTCGACCCCCTTGTTGTGGGTAACCTAAACACCAAAAACGCATGCACTTGAGTAGTTGAGTTATTGATAGTTCTATGTTTTATTATCTACAAATTTTTAAAATTTTCATAAGATACACGTACGGTTCCTTGGTTTATATTATAGTTTATCAAAAATATAGTTTCCAAATGCCATGGCTCGAGACGTTTTTACATCTTATTGTCGACTTACCATTCTACCTTTTACATTTACACACTAAAATACTCATAGTCTCATACATTCATCACTCAAACTCACCATTTTATTTTATTTTCCCATTTTTTCAAATCAATTAGTTTTTCATTCATTCAAATAAAAATACAAATTACAATACAAAAATTAAAAGGGATTTGGTCGAAGAATAGCAATGTACTTATCCAAATGTACCAATCTAGTACGTGAACTTTTTTTACGTTGTAGGAAGGCAACGAACTTTCATAAGTGTTCCGGACGTGATGATGACATGTCGCATTATAAATGGTTACGTGTCAGACTTTCAGGTATTACACGTCATCATCAAGTACCAAATTGAAACACTTATGAAAGTTCATTACATTTCTACAACTTAAAAAAAGTTCACGTACTAGATTAGTACATTTGGAAAAGTACATTTCTATTCTTCGACCAAATCCCAAATTAAAAAAAATAAGAAAATTATAATTGCGGTTCGTACTATATTTTCGATGGACTTTTTCTTTTTGCATGTTGATCATCTCTGCATCCTCGCCTGACATTCCTGCGGTGCTAGTGCCGAGAAACCTTATTTCTTACAACCGCATTATTGTCCGGTCTTTGTCCTTCGCCACCTCGTACGCCGATTGAGAGGCTTCCTGTTTGAGTCTAAACTAATTTTGTAAAGTATCCCCAAAGGATGGCGGGGGTGTCCAACGACTATGTGGTCGTGTCGTTTCATCGGTTGTGTCGAATATGTCGATTGTGGTACGTTTTTTGTGGCACTTATTCTTTTTCTTCGTGTCTTTTCTTTGCGGGTTTCTTGTGGTGGTGGTGGTTGTGTTTACTGTGATGCTTGGAATTACGGTGGATTTCGTTGAAGATGTTGAAATTGTTGGTTAAGTAGTTGTTATTGTTGATGAAACAATTGTTCGGGTATGTATGTCTGCATAGTGTATTAGCTACCAAACAGAGGAAAATTGGGTTGTTGTGACATACCGAGAAAATTGTTGAAAAACGGATCATTTGGTTGTTGAGACAATTTTTTTAAAATATAGTTTGTATTTGTATAAAGAAATGAAAATAGAAATGGAAGTAATAAAAATAGTTGTATAAAAGGGTTTATATAGTGTGTAAAAATGGTTAACTGTTAGTTTTTTTTTGTTTTTGTTTTGTTTTTTTTTTGTTTTTTTTTTTGTGCCAGTTAACTCACTTGAGAAATGGCGTTGGTATGGGGTGGTGCGATAACGCCCGAATGACGACGCCATTTGGTGTTCCACGTAAGAATAGTGTGGCTCAAACGCCATGACACCCCATGCTCTTATGTTCAATCCAAGTATGGCTAGGTTTTAAAACGGATTTATAAGATAAAGAAAAAAAAACACATCTATGTAATTAAACTTTAAACTCATAACTATAATATGTTGGAGACTATTTGTTGCTTGACTAGTTTTTAAATTACACAATCAATGTAATTAAACTTTAAACTCATAGGTCATAACTATAATATGTTGGAGACTATTTGTTGCTTGACTAGTTGTTAAATGTAACAAATTGTGTGTTCAATATATTCGTGTTACACAATCAATGTCTGGCTTGATAGATCATGAGCCTTTGTTTTGTTGCTCCCATATTTGTTGTTCCAACCTGATGAAAGCTTGGATGCTCATCCATGTTCAAATTTGTGGGCTAAAAAATAGACAATCTGATGAAAACATGGAATTAATCTTCATTGCTAGATGTTGTTTTATTTGTTAAATTTTGTCAAATGAAGACCGTAAACTGCAGGTGCTAAGATCAATAGATTGGTCTTTTCCATTTCTACTATATAAACAAACAACATAATAATTATCAAGTTCATTTTCTCTTGGATTCCATTCTAATATGATTCCTTATACCAAACATCCCCTAATCAGAAACCAAAACAACTACCAGCTGAACATAGTTTCATATACGAGATATTATCAACATGGCTACTTGCAGAAACCTCAAGCAAAAGTAATACTTTATCCAACAGATATAGAGGAAGGCGTCAAAGGCAAGGTAAATAGCTGCAGAACAGCTTCCAGTCCTGTCAGTGGAAGCAAGCAGAGAAGAAGGATGATGCTGCAACAAGATTTTTCATGGTTAGTAAATATATAAAAGTGAGCAGATCACCAAGGGTATAGTTGCAATCTAATATACAATGCAAAAACTCAGCGACCACATAAGCAGACTGAAAAATATGAATCTACTTTCTACACATTACAAATACAGTAACACTTGTGTAACCTTTCTAAATAAAGCGCACATTGTTCAATTTAAGGAGGGTACAATTTCTTATACCTTAACTGAAGATAGCAGACCCTTTGCTCCATTCGAGCGTAAGATTGAAACTGCCAATAAGACTTTCGCCTCTGCCTTTGACCGACACAGGTATCTTCCACTTTCTGAAACCTTTGTTGGTTACCACAGAATATGTGACCCTATTGTCCCTTTTGTCCATGATGGTTTCTCCTGATTTAGCATCTTTTAAATGAGCTTCAAGAATCAGGTCTCCGTTGGCCGGTATGGCAAGAACAGATTTACGTAAATCAAGTTTTTTACCGGGGAGCACCAACATACCATCGGCTTTGAAGATAAGGGCATGGTGATACTCTTTGTCAGCATCTTTAAGTTCATCCAAAACACCTTTGCCATAGGATGCAGAGATGTATCCACAAACTTTCAAACCTTTTGAATATGATGACTCAAAACTCAACTCCATTTTGGAGTCCACGGCATCCTTCAACAACATGTAATAGATCTGTATAAACCCACTTTCGGATTGAAAAGCCATAGTGCTGCATTCGGTTCTTTTATCCTCGTTTTCCCAAAAGGCGGACTTATTGAATTCCTTCTTCCCACGAGAGAGCTCAAAACAAGCATCTTTACAGGCACCATTCTTCTTGGAAGTAACTATGAGATCCGTATGAATCTCAATAGTAGAGGCTAACGAAACTCCATAACGCGAGCTCGGGTTGCCCAAGTATATTTGGGATCCATTGCGTATTGCTAAGGGATTAGACCAATCATGAGCAAAATAGGTAACACGGCCAGAATTTTTGTGATCGGACTTCAACCAGCCATTTTGTAACCCATTGAAATCTGTTAATGCAATGTCTCCACATAGATGACCCACTTTAAAATCGGCTGAGATGCTCACAAAAATTGAAAATAACTCAATCCGGGGATTAAGATTTTTAAGCCTGATGAAAATCAAAACAACCATCAAAATTTATAAACAAAAACAAAATTGAGTTAACAATAAACAAGAACAAATATAGAGATGATCGAGAAATTGAGTTGTAACAGTAAGCATGAAAAAAACTTGTTAACATATGACGCAAGACACAGATTATAAGAGCATTATTATGTAATTGCGAAAATAAAGTGACAGGTCGTATTATGTGTCAACAATATTTGTCTAATGAAAAATATAATTATTAATCATCTTTGCATAAACGTAACCTTTCTAAACTAATTTCCGTTCATTCAAACTTAACTCTCGAACATGTACTAATCTTGAGATCAACCCCAAAAGCAAAGACATATAATTCCCTATTCCTAAATAGAAGGTATACTCGACTACTTTATTGAAGTCGATGATGGTCAACAATTTGACGTCAAACCATACCGCTTGTTTTATTCAAACGGTAAAGGAATATTATTTTGTAGTAGCAAGACCTTAGTATTTGTTAATCTCCCTTAAGATGTAGGACCCAATCATCCAAACATGGTAAACCTAGTCTTTCCAAAACGATTATTAAAAAAACTAACAAAATTGTTATAAGATTGTTAAATTTTACAAATACTATATATAATATTTCAGTTACAGATTACAAAATGACCCAACCTTAACAAAAATTAATTTTTCAATGCATAATGAAATAATGAAAAGGTACAACACTTTATGTAAACACCCATATATTTCACTTAAATAGAAGCTTAGCATAAAAAATATGGATGATTTAAATATCTACCTGGCATCATCAGGAACATCGGCAGACCAAGGAATGAATGAATTCACAGGAGCTAGTGAAGATACGAGTGATTCTTTTTTAAGGTATCCACTACGGCAATTCTACACAAAAAAGGAAGTATAAAATGTACAATTGTGACTAACTTTCTTAATATAAACTAATGCAATACTTTTTGAGTTATTTAAACTTGGCTTGGTTTTTGAGAAAAAAATAAAAAAAATCCTTTTTATACTTCAACTTGCAAAGTAATTTAAACACGAATTTGACTTGATAGTTAATGAGTTTTAATGTTATCATAATACACCCAAACCAATTTAATTTAAAGAAAATAAACCAAAAATCTCAAATAAATCTTAGATACTGCCCCTTTCACAGAAAGAGTAAACTGTTTTAAGAAAAGTTAGTCCTGCATAACAGGATCAGGGGAAAGAAATCCCACCCAAATACCAAATTGAAAAAAAAAAAAAAAAAAAAAAAAAAAAAAAAAAAAAAAAAAAACCTACTAGATGAAAGCCTACCGTATTGATTCTCAAAAGATCAAAGCACTTCCCCATCACTAATGAAGTTGCCCTACACAACAACAATCTCGTCTCAACAGGCCGGACCTGCCAAAATAATCACAAGTGCTTAAAAATCAAACTAACTTTTGGAAAATCAACCTAAAATTGCAAGGAAAAAAAGAATCTGGAAAGACGATACATCAATGATTATGGCAAAACTTTCGAAATCATATACCAGGATGAATAAATAGTTACATCCGTCTTTTTGAAAATTAAATGAACTTTTTGAAAATCAGCCTTGCTTTATGTGAAGCAAAAATTACATCCATCAATATTGTATGAGAAAAAAGCATATGTAAGTAAATATACCTCACTGTAGCAACTGGTAAATTTCTTGCACAAATCCCAAAGATACTCGCACAAAATATGCGGCGACATAGTTAAACAAGACTCTTTAACTGCCTCCTGCATATTTAAACAATCATATTCAATTCCAAAACACATGCTTTATAACTTAAAATGACATAGTTGGCTAAGATATTGGTCTTACATCGGTAAACCGGATTACATGTAATCCTAACTCACGTTCTTTGGCAACGAACGCCTATTGGGGCCAAGAACAAAAAATAAATATTAAAATTAAGGCCAAGATGAGAAAGTTACAACATTGAAACAAAAATAAAGTCATACCTTTGTTAGCTTGACGGTGCCTCTCCGGGGATTTTTTAAAATTGAAAGAACCAAAGCTTGTGTATGTAGCAGGTATACAAAAGTATTTCCCTATTTATCAGAAAATTCCAGCGTAAAGATTACAAATCAATGAGAAATTTAATAAATAATATCAGAAGAACATCATAAAAATACCTTTTCATCAAACAGCTCATCAATACTCAATGGAAACTCGGCCAACCTGTGGTTCTTTAAGTAAGCATATCTGTCAAGAACACACAAAACATGAATATGAATAAGCATGAAACTCGACCTAAAACTAGGGTGTCTCGTTTTATGAAACAACGGAAATAGCCTGTTTTACATTGCTGAATTCAATATAAAACATTTTGAAAATAAAAATCTGATTAGAGCAAGAGAATAATAAAGTACAAAAGGGTAAAAATTATGACAAAGCGTGAAGAACTTACCTTAGAGCAAATTCAAAAACTGCTTTATCAGTTTTATATCCAACAGCCTTGCCTACAAAAAGAAAAAAGCTATTTTAAATCTCATACTTAACGGATTAGGGACGTGCTTTATCTCTCAATGGGTTAAGAAAAAAATAATTTTTTTAGTAAAAACAAAACAGGTCAAATAGGTTGTTAGATGGCTTTATCTAAGAAAGTCGGGCAAGAAATAATTTTGGCAATCACATTTAAAAAATAAAAATAAATAAATAAAACATAGAATGAATGAGCAACATCTATACCTAGTTCCACAATGGAGGCGGCTTTTGAATAATTCAAGAATTCGTCTTGCAAACAATCCAGCTTCTCTTTTTCATTACTTGATGTCCTGTATCCACAATAACATGCTGATGATGCATTAAGCCACTGTACATCTCTCGCAGCCTGGGAAAAGAATAGGTATTCAAAGTTACTAATCTTTTATTTATGAACATGTTATCAGTTAAAACTTAAAAGTTGCTGTGTAAAATTTACTAAGTTACTTACATCGAGGCACCTTTCAATGTACCCTCCCCGGCGTACTGGAGCCACATAAACTATGAAATCTGCTTTTAGTTTGTAAATTCCCGTCCTATATACATCATTTTAGTGAAACATATCACTATTTACAAAAAGGCATAGACATGCAAAGACATTTAAAGAACATCTCCTAGAACTAAAACTAGTTTAGACATAAGTAAAGTACCACAGATTTGCGAGATCTCTAAATGCAATTTCATTTCTTGACACTCGTTTTTCTGTCTTCGCATCAACAAAAAGAGGAGGCTCGTGCATTCTACCACTTTTCTTTTTAAAGACACCTTGTTCTATCAAAAAGTGCTTTTCTACCTCTTTATTAGACTGCTGTTGCTCTCCAACTTCCTGCAAAATATGGCTAATTTATATTTATATGCATACGTAATATATATATATATATATATATATATATATATATATATATATATATATATATATATATAGGGGAGCTTTATTTTCAGAACCCTGTTAAGTGCGGGAACTGCGAGAACTCCAATTTTGCATTAGAAAACATGCATGTTCACATAAAACATGTATGTTTTCTTACATACACCTTAATACGCATGCGTATTAAGGTGTATGTAAGAAAACATACATGTTTTATATGAACATACATGTTTTCTAATGCATAATTGGAGTTCTCGCAGTTCCTGCACTTAACAGGGTTCTAAAAATAAAATCATTTTGCATTAATTTGTTGCACTTAACAGTTTTTTATATGAACAACTATGTTATGCATGTATGTGTATTAAGGTGTATGTAAGAAAACATACATGTTTTATATGAACATGCATGTTTTCTAATGCAAAATTAGAATTCTCGCAGTTCCCGCACTTAACAGGGTTCTGAAAATAAAGATACACTATATATATATATATATATATATATATATATATATATATATATATATATATATATATATATATATATATATATATACACACACACACACACATATGTCTATCTTCTATATATGTATATGTATATATGTCTATAGGATAAAGTTAAAACAAAAAAAAAACAAATATTTGTACATTACGTAAAAAGAATATTTAAAAAAAAAAGTTTGCGAAAAAATCCAAAAAAATTCCACAAGATCGGGTATGTTGGTGCATAAAACTTTTGTGAAAGATTTTTTTTTATTTGAGTTTTTATACTTTTTTTTTAATGCACAAAAAACGAATTTTAATGCACAAAAAAATTTTGATGCACAAAAAACTTCATATTTTTTTTTCCTGAAAAAATATCAAATTTTAGAAAAACTTTCTTCACAACTTTTTCATGCACCAACATACCCAATATTGTGAAATTGTTTTGGAATTTTTTGAAAAAATTAAAAAAAAAAAAAAACAAAAACAAATCTTTTTTCGTAATGTACGGATATTTGTCTTGTTATTTGATCTTTATCCTCTGTGTGTATATATATAACATTCAAACAGCTACAATACCATATCACGGTCGAACACTTCAACACCAGAATACATAAACATATGAGATAGCGTTTCTTTGATAAAAGTAGCTCGAATCGTATCTGCATGCAAATTCGAGCCTATAGCCCTTTCCGGCAAGCTTACTACTGCTGTTCTCACATCAATCGTTGGTGCCCACGTCTTTATACCATCAGCTAACATGTTATTAATCCTCTGCGAAGAAGTGTAGACAAGAATATAGGTGAGAATTTAAACATGTGAGAATCTAGGAAAGAAGATAAGATTTCCGAAGATTGAACGTTAAAAAACAATACCTTGGCCATCCATTCCCAGGATAGCTTGAAGGTTAAAAAACAACCATTGTGTATAGAGACATGAGGTATCATGTCAGATTTCGGAAGATTATTCACAATGAGCTGCAATAATAAAATATCACACCTATGAATATAAAATTGCATTTAAAAAAAACAGCATACTACACATGATAGTTTACCTTCGCAATATCTTCGGATCCTGTCTTCAAGAAAAGCTTCGGATCTTTTGATCTTAATTTGGTGTATATCTTGAGGACACTCGAGCTATAATATTGAGCAAATGTAAGTTTCTCATCATTCAGAAGTACTAAAACAATCAGATTACATGCATATATACCAAAGAAAGAAAGTTATAAATTACTAAGTACCATATGTAATCATCCCCATATTTCTCAAGAGCTTCCCCTTTAATATCAGCAAATCGGCAGGTTTCATTTAATTCAGGGTAAACGAGGCTCAGAGAATGATCAAAATGATCCACTATTAGTTCCCATAACTCCGGAGGTTTTGTTGATGAACTAGAAGTTGACATTGTCTGGTGACAAATAAAAATGTAAGAAAAACAGATTTTAACAACCAAAAGCATACAAATATAAAAACATATTAAAACAAGAGGTAAAAGCCTTATAATGTTATCGTATCTATAAAAACAATAAACGCCTAAACATCATTTACAACACACAAAATCAATCTCTAGTTAGACAAACAAACTTAGATACATTTTTAGCGGTAACATTCGTTTTGAAAACTTAATGAAGAGACCGTATAGGAAAAAAAACGTCAGCAACGAATCTAGGTTTTACAACTCATGTATTAACTAGCAAGATTCCATAATCACCAAATCAATCTCTTTTCCTTCATAGGGATCTAGAGTATCTGATCTATCGTTTTTTGTACAGCAATATATCAGTGAATCCAAAATTCTTTTTATTTTTCTAGTATTCATAAGACTACTCTCAGACCCCATAACTGAAAAATGTGGCGGCAATCTGGGAGAGAGGTCAAAGAACACGTAATCATACATGCAGTGCTATGGACGCCAATTTATGCTTATACTTTTTGCCCGAGTTTCTAAATTTATAATTCGTGAATTCCCAAGCTCTTATATGCTTCTAAAACGTACACTAAGAATTTGCAGGTACCTCAACACTAGCATCAACTGTAAACACGCAGCTAATTTGAAATGGTAAACCATAAGTTTAAAAACGCAGAGCTATTTCTATAAATTAAAAGTGATACCAGAGGGAGAGATGCTAACAGCTTAAAGCATACAAACACACACATACAACATATACAAACATAACTAATGCAATCAATCAATAATAATAACGTGCTCGACAAAGGTAATAAGAATATAAAAAAAGTTTACCGGTGAGTGGTATGGCAAATAATATTAGATGGGGGAATATATTTATTTATACACACCAATGACCAACCGACTTACTTAATTAAGGTCTCTTTTTGTCCCTATAGTTTTGGTAAATATACTAGTTCCTTCACTTAAATTTTTTTAAAGTCATGTGCAAGTACACGAGTTTCACTAGTTGGCACGACTATTAGGGCGTTGGCAGTGGAAGCGTGAAGGCACGGGAAGGGATGGATCCCGTGCGGGAACACCGCCGCCGGCACCACGGTACCGCACGGGAAGGGGAAAAATTTGACCGTTGGGGCACCTTTTTTTTGTATTTATTTGTGCGTGTTTGTTTATTTATGTTTTGCGTGTTTGTGTGGAAGTTATTTTTTTCTTGTTTAGTTGCAGCAGGTAGCAAAAGGAGGAAAACAACGTTTTGTGTGTTTGAGTCAATGAGTGTTTCTTATTGGGCTTTGTTTAAGGCTATTCAAAAGGGTAGAGTTTAATATGTTTTTCTTTAGTTTAGTACAAACCAAACCAGAACTATTTTTTTTTTTTTTTTTTTTTTTTTTTTTTTTTTTTTTTTTTTTTAAGGATGCTATATGGTTAATTTTCTTCACCTAAAACATTTGAGTTGGTTCAAGTACTCTTTGCTTAGAAGTATGTCGTTTATTAAAACATTTTACGAATGATAAAATACTTGAATTTAAAAAAAAAAAATAATAATAATAGTGAAGGGATGTAGTGAGTGATCGGATGCCAACAAAAATATGAGTGAGTGATGGGATTTTGGGTGAGTGATGGGTTGCCAAACCCCTTTAGAGCTTGAATAATTATTAACAAAATGTAAAAGTGTAAAACTAGAGGTGGCAATTTGTCCTCAAAATGAAAAAAATTACTAATTTTCTCTACTTTGTAAAAGACTTGGGCACATTTAGCCATTTTTTTTTTTTTTTTTTTTTTTTTTTTTTTTTTTTAAATGGGCATATTTAGCCCATTAAAAAGTTACATGAGCATTAATGGGAATATATCTTGGGTGACTGTGGCCTACTGTACCTGAGGCGACTTATTTTTTTTGTCTTTTTACAAAAAAAAAAAAAAAAAAAAAAAAAAAAAAAAAAAAAAAAAAGTCAAACATCATAAATACCCACTTATGTTTAAAAGTAAGGTCACTATGGTTTATGAGGTATCACCAGTTTAGTCCCTATTTTTTAGGGGTGGCAATTTCTGACCCGACACGAAATCCGACCTGAAATCGACACGAAAATTAACAGGTTCGGGTTGAGCTAAATAGATTGTGGGTCAGGTTTGGGTCGACATATCTAACCCGTTTATTAAACAGGTCAGGTTCGGGTTGGGAATAAAATAAACGGGTCGACCCGTCAACCAGTTTAAGTTTTTTTTTTCTTAATTAAAAATTATTTATATTTAATTATACGGGTTAAACGGGTCGACCCACTAACCCTTTTAACCCATTTAACTCGTATAATGTGCTAACTTTTATATATAAAACGGATTAAATGAGTCAACTCGAAACCCGTTTAACATATTCAACCCATGTAACCTATTTAACCTGTCAACCTAAGTATATATACGGGTTAAATGGGTCAGGTTCGGGTTACGTGTAAACATGTTATGGTTGACATAACTGACCTGATGATTTAAATGGGTCAGGTTCAGGTTGGGGTTTTCTGACCCGCCAACCTGACAACCCGAACCCGACCCGAATTGTCACCCCTACTATTTTTTTAGTACTTAACTTTTATACGCTTTCATCCATAATTATTATAATATCACGAATTTAGTCCTAGATTTATTTATTTATTTTTATTTTTTAAATTTATTTAACTATTAATACGTTAGTAAGTTCTGTTTCCGCCCGGTTTTAAACGTCTTTAACCATTTTTATATGCTTTAGTCCGATTTTATACGTTGTCATCCGGTTTTATACGTTTTCGTCCGTTTTTATACGTTTTCGCCCGTATTTATTCGTTTTTATATGCTTTTGTCTGTTTTTCTTACTTTTTCATACGTTTTAATCCGTTTTCGTCGGTTTTTATACGTTTTTATACCCTTTCATCTATTTTTATACGTTTCCACCCGTTTTTATACGTTTTCACCTGTTTTCATACGTTTTTGTCCGTTTACATCTGTTTTTTTCGTCCATTTTTCATACGTTTTCGTCCATCATCACAAACTCAGAGAAAAAGATATCCCACTCACAAAATCATCCATCATCAAATAATCATCAGAATTAGTAGGGTTGGTTATACATAGGGGTGTTATCGGGTCGGGTTGAATCGGGTTTTGAATTTTTTAAAAGTGACCCGCAACCTGACCCGATTAAGAATCGGGTTATCGGGTTCGTGTGGGATTCGGGTCAGGTTGTGTCGGGTCGGGTGATTCGGGTTGTCGGGTACAAGCATCAACTGTTGACACTACAAATATGTTGACTGCAATTTGGCACTAGTTTTGCAATTATTCATATATTGTTTTTGCAGAGGTCTGGATCTTCAATACAACAACACGTTCATATGTCTTATGACCTATTTGTATAAAATATATGAATGGCCGAACATATATACAAATCATCTTGTTGATAAAATATGTCAATACAGGAACTTGAACCCAATAAAACTAAACTAAACAAGAATGACAACATTCAAATTTGATTATAAGTAGCTAAATGTTTAATACTCTTAGGCAGCTACAACGTCATAAGACAATACTTTGTCATAAAACCAGGGATCATAAACAATTTTTGTCCTAGTAAATTCTTTGAGCTATAATGTCACAGTAGCATCTCAATGAATTTGTGACATACCGAGAAAATTGTTGAAAAACGGATCATTTGGTTGTTGAGACAATTTTTTATAAATACAGTTTGTATAAAGAAATGAAAATAGAAATGGAAGTCATAAAAATAGTTGTATAAAAGGGTTTATATAATGTGTAAAAATGGTTACTTTTTTTTTTTTTTTTTTTTTTTTTTTTTTTTTTTTTTTCGCTGCGCCAGTTTACTCACTTGAGAAATGGCGTTGGTATGGGTTGGTGCAATAACGCATTAATGACGACGCCATTTGGTGTTCCACGTAAGAATGGTTTGGCCCAAACGCCATGACACCCCATGCTCTTATGTTCAATCCAAGTATGGCTAGGTTTTTAAACGGATTTGTAAGATAAAGGAAAAACGTATCTACGTAATTAAACTTTAAAATCATAACTATAATATGTTGGAGACTATTTGTTGCTTGACTAGTTGTTAAATGTTAACAAATTGGGTGTTCAAATCTTGTTACACAATCAATGTCTGGCTTGATAAATCATGAGGCTTTGTTTTGTTGCTCCCATATTTGTTGTTCCAACCTGATGAAAGCTTGGATGCTCATCCATGATCAAATTTGTGCTCATCCATGCTCATCCACTTTTGGATTCAAAAGCCATAGTGCCACATTCAGTTCTTTTATCCTCGTTTTGCCAAAAGTCAGACTTCTTGTATTCGTGCATCCCATGAGAGAGTTCAAAACATGCATCTTTACGCGCACCATTCTTCTCGGAAGTAACTATGAGATCCATGTGATTCTCAATAGTAGAAGCTAAAGAAAGTGTATAACGCGAGCTCGGGTTGCCCAAGTATATATAGGATTCATTGCGTATTGGTAAGGGATTAGACCAATCACGGGAAAAATACGAAACATGGCCCAAATCTTTGTTATCGGACTTAAACTAGCCATATTCTAACCCATTAAAATCTACTAATTCTATGTCTCCACATAGATAACCTTCTTCAATATCAGCTGAGATGCTCACAAAAATTGAAAATAACTCTATCCGAGGATTAAGATTTTTAAGCCTGATGAAATCAAAACAACCATCAAAATTTATAAACAAAAACAAAATTGAGTAATAGTAAACAAGAATAAATATAGAGAGATGATCGATATTATTTTGTGGTAGGAGCGCAAGACCTTAGTATTTGTTATCTCCCATAAGATGTAGGGCCCAATCATCCAAATATTGTTAATTTTGGCTTTGTAGCCGGTTTGCGTCATTTCTTAATAAAAAACATGGTAAAACTAGTCTTTCGAAACTGATTAAAAAGCTAACAAAATTGTAATAAGATTGTTAAATTTTATAAATATTATATATAATGTTTCAATTACAGACTACAAAAAAATTCATTTTTCAAAGGCATAATGAAATAATGAAAAGGCACACCACTTTATGAAAATACCTATATATTTTACACAAATAGAAGCTTAGCTTAAAAAAAATGAATTATTTCAGTATCTACCTGACATCTGCAGACCAAGGAATGAATGGATTCACAGGTCTAGGAACTTGTCGAAGGTATCCACTAGGGGAAGTCTACACAAAAAAGGAAGTATAAAATGTGCAATTGTGACTTAACTTTCTTAATATAAACTAATAGAATAATTTTGAGTTATTTAAACTTGGCGTGGTTTTTGAAAAAAAATATCCTTTTTATACTTCAATCCTTCATAGCAAAGTTATTAAAACATGAATTGACTCGATAGTTATTGAGTTCTAATGTTATCATAATACACCCAAACCAATTTAATTTAAAGAACATAAACCAAAAATCTTAAATAAATCTTAGATACCGCCTATTTCACACAAAGAGTAAAATGTATAAGAAAAGTTAGTCCTGCATAACAGGATCAGGGGAAAGATACCCCACCCAAATACCAAATTTAAAAAAAATAATAAAAAATACAAAAACTAAAAAACCTTTTATTTAATTTTTTTTTTTTGGAAATGACAAAAAATAAAAAACCTACTAGATGAAAGCCTACCTTATTGATTCTCAAAGATCACTAGTCAAGTTCCCCTACACAAGAAAGCCAAGGAATGACACAAACAACATTTCATAGTTAACATAAGACTTTTTTAGAGTATTTTGCTGACTTGATTTTTGTTGAATTTGTAAAAGAGTTCAAAATGTTTTAGATTCTTCTATGAACTTTCAAGATATGTCAAAAGACACAAGCATCATATATCAACTTTTTCTCTTAAACGTAAAATGTACCTTGACTCGTGTGGATGAGTAGTGCGGGCTGATTTGTAAGAGAATTCCCACCGCTTCGCCTTCGATGAAAGCCATGAAAAGTAAATAAACTTCCGAGAACACCTATTTCACTAATAAATCATGATGAAAAGTCCTTGATGGTGACCATCATACTTGGTAGGTTGTGTTTGCGTAGTGAGTTAGTGTGAATGTGTTCCTCTACTACTTATTTATTTTGATTGTCTTGTTCTCCAATCCTTGTGCTTAGAACTTAGAAGTGATTGGTGAAGAGTAATGTGTGTATAAGATTGCTTCATCGTTAAAGATATATGGTTGAGATTACTTTGATAGATAGCTATAAATGTGGGTAGCTGAAAGATATAAGTGCAGTAAATATGGTGGAGAGTTAATTTTGGTTGTTGAGAATGAAAAATATGGTTGAGAGTTAATTAGTTGAAAAATATGGTTGAGAGTTACTAGTAATTTTTTTATCCTCAATTTTAGATGATCCTCTCATCTAGTATTCAGTTTTTTTATTGACAAAAAAATCAGTAATTTCTTTCATTCCGACTTTCCGAGTATAGTTGACATTGGCATCTAGTAACAATCTATGAAATTTTTATGTGTTTAATGTTAGAATATGGACATTATTTTAGTAGTCGTGTGTTAGGATCGAACTCGAGATCACGGGATTGCACACTTTACGTATGAGTATTAAAGATTAATACTTGAATATAAATGTTGTATTCATTTATTAATTATCACAAAACATATAAACGTTTATTAGTATATAAGATATATGACTAATGGACGTTAAATTAAAAGAACGAGGACTAGAATGAAATTAGAAGTCAAGAAGGTTCTGGATCCCCTCCATTCCTTGTGGGCCGATCGGATTTGTATGGGTTTACCCAACCCACACAAAACTTGAGCTCTAAGTTTCTTATAGTATATATACACATCAAAGGTTTAGGTTTTTGGTACTCTTGTGCACACATACAAAACCTAAAATCTTTTTTCTCTTGTTCTTTTTCTTTGGTCGATCGTATTATGCCCTCTCCAAGGGATAATCGATTTTTGTTAAACAAATATGGTTTTGGTTTAAGTTTTGTGAATTAAATTACTAGCATAACTTTAATACGTTATAGTACGTGTGTACAAGAACGTGATACAATCACACTATTGATTGCATCTTGGATTGAATTACAAAAAGTTAAGGGGTAATTCTTATAATCCTTATAAACCCTAATTAGGGTTCTTGGTTCCGGAAGATTGCTTTGATTCTTGTTCGGGCTAGAATCATAAAGGTATGTTTACTATTTATATTAATGATTAATTAATTACATGTTATTCGATCTATTATAATTGCTTCCGCTTATGCTCACTTTGATGCACTTGGTTTATTTATATGAAGGTCATGATATAATAATTCCAACAGTGGCATCTAGAGCCGTTATAATGTGTAATTAATTATCGCAACGCATAAAAATTGGATTTTGATTCGTATAGTTACATGTTTTTTTTAGGGTTTATGTTTTTTTTCCCCTAACCCTAATTTGGGTCGATTGACCTTTAAAGGGTTTTAGGGTTTTGATTTTATTTTTTTATAAAATTTGACTAGAAACCCTAAGATGTCATGTAATTGTTTATGCGTTTTAGTAAACGATCTTGGTGCAATGTGTTAATTGTTAAGCCAAATCCATAAAAAGTGCATGTTTGCATGGATTTTTTATTGTGTTATTTAAATTGTTTAAATTGCTTTTATATATATTAATGGTTACGTTATATTGAAACATGTAAATTTTTTAATAGATGTCGAATTGGGGAAGGCTCCAATATTAAGTAATCAATTATGTGCTATGTGGTATTTATTTAATTTTGGCTTACGCAATCGATTTATCGATGTATGTGGCTCTTTTTCCAAGAAAAAGAAAGCCCTAATTGAATTAATACGTAATACACCTAGATTTGATTATTAATAGGACTTTTGAATAAGATTTGCATGTGGCTACATGTTTTATACATATTTAATTGTTATGATTATGTATATGTGTTTATTTAGTTGTTTTATTTTTTATTGTCTATTACTTGTTTTGTTTATTTATTGTGTTAGACATGTTTATTTAAACGAAAGGGTAATTTTTGAATAGAAAAATAATACGGACTAAATAATGGCGAAATTGTTTTGGTTTTTAAGAGTTAAAATTTCAAAGAATTGGTTGATTGATGTTTTTGTACGTAATGGTTAAATAGGCTCGACCGAAGTTTACACACTATAAGATGGGTATAAGGATGGCAACGCATTAAATTGTGGCCTTAGATAGACAACATTCTGTCTTAACGCTCGTTTGTGTGTAAATTAGACTTACCGAACAACCATTACATGTACATTGTCATCTTAAGGGTGAATAATCCACAATTCCACAATGATTATCCGAAACACTAAGCTTTCGGGCTTATGCAAAAGTACGATATAGTGGACGATAATTGATGGTTATTCTTTAATTGGTGAACCCGATACCTCAATCAAAACTTTGTTATTTTACTCTTAGCAAATTGGTATTAAAAATGTTTTGTAAAACCAATGTTATGAAGTTGTATGCATGCTTCTTCATACATTATTTTGATTACACGTCAAAATTTAATACCCTTATAAAATTAAGTTGAATGCCATCTAATTAAGAACACTTGAAGTTGTAATTTACGTCAAGTGAGACTTGGCGAGATTGCAATGGAGGGGTAAATTTCATAAATTCATTGCTAGCAGATCAACTGATGTGATGGATTTGTGAGTTTGCAGTTTTTAAGTTAGACGACTTAAATTGAGTAGGAAGTGAGACTTGGACTCAAGGCATTAAGATGGGGATCAAACATGCTTACATTACAAATGTTTTGTGATTGTAAATCCCATAAATCTAGGAATTGCAATATGATATTGGCAATTATTGTTCGACAATTACCTTGTTGAATACTATCATTACTAGCAGATCAACTGATGTAATGGTACTATGTCAATTTAGGATCCTAGCTTTAAGAAAATACTATGGTTTATATGAATATTTGCCAATGGGTATTTTATTTTCTTAAAGATCTAATTATCGAAAATACTGAAATTGAATTTTGTAATTCGTTTTAATGTATTAATGCAACGTTCAAACCGTAAACGTATTTTGGGCTTTGGTAAATTGATCTAGTTCTGTTTTCAAACAAATGTTTGATTAAGAAGTATTTACTTAAAAGACAAAAGAAGTCTACTTTCTATGAAGGAAGAGTGAGACACAATCCTATTCCTTTTCATAAATGAGAAAGGATAATAGGAATATTAGATATGTCTAAATTCTAATATAACTCATAGCAAATTTTTAATGGTTAAGAAAATTGCATACATTTTTCATAGGAATTTTATCATCCTCATTCGGTGATCGAATTCTTAGTAACGAATATGATATTTGGTTAACAGAAAATTATGTATGACATTTTATGAGTTATTATATTTAGAAGCTAGACTAATTACTGCAAAATGGTTAAAGACAAACTAGTTGTTTTTACTATTTTAAAGGTACTACATACATGTAGGATGATAGACCTGTTAAGGAAGAAATTGCATGCCCAATTTTTCAAGTTAATAGCATTTGGTGGATAGTCCATCATTTACGTAGTAGAATACACTCTTTAGTGCATAAGTAATTGTTACGTATGGACATTTAAAGGTGTAGGAAAGTTAAAAGCACACTATTTGCTTTCACTGGATAGGAAACATTTACAATGTTGTCAAATTCAGTGGGAGTAATGTGTACTTATTACTGAATAAGAAATTATTGTAATGATCTTTAATTCAGTGGGAGTTACAATCTTTGACATCTTGGTAGCTAAAGATAATTACTTTCCAAGTGTAGACACTCATACTTTTAAGGATAGTCTTGTACGTTTCCTTACTAGACATTGTTGTTTTACATATACTTGTTATGCTATAATCTATGACACAATCATATTGAACACATAAACAAATGCATGGCGTGTTGTTTATCAATAGTATGAGGTTGTTCCATGCACAAGTGGGAGAAATGTTATCCTTATTGTGTGCAAGAAACAACTCATAAAGATATGATTCAGTGGATTCTCTTGACTACAAGGTAAGAGAATAATGTTCTAATATTAATTCTAGAAACACTTGGTGTTACAATTTATGTTATGTGAGATCTTAACTAGATTGCAACAACAAGGTGAATTTCATATTTCATTACTAACAGATCAACTGATGTAATTGAACTATGAGAATTTGCAGTTTCTAAATTAGAATTATGTTCTAATATGAATTATACTAGGCTAATTCAAGAAACACTTGGTGTTACAATTTATGTTATGTGAGACTTAACTAGATTGCAACAACAAAGTGAATTTCATATTTTTCATTACTAGCAGATCAACTAATGTAATTGAAGTATGAGAATTTACAGTTTCCAAATTAGATACCTATTAGAACATGTGTCAATATGATATCAAGACTACTTTAATTTATATTTATGAATTCATGGAATGACATAAATTAATTAAGTAATCTAATGCTACTTCAATCCAATATTTATGTGTTCATGGAATGACATAAATAAATGAATAAATAATGTTGTTTACATTATTGTGAAGTAATATATTAACTTGAAATTACTATTGAAACCAAAAGATGGTGTTCATAATTACTTTAGTTAAACATGTTTATGTTTCATTGTAAAGATATAAACATAAAGTCTTTTAATTGTTACAAGACTTATAATAAAGTAAGACGTTATCTTGTTGTGTTTTTTAATTAAGACATATACATGAAGTTATTAAATTGTTAAATAACTTATAACGTATAGTGGGATTATAACAGTTTATGTTTTCTTGTAAAGACATGGACATAAAGTGACTTTGTAAAAGTACTTGTGTTATAAAGCATGTAATTGGCTTAAATACTATTATACCATTAAAATGACTTATTTGGTAAATAGACAAGTCAAAAGGAATATGGTTATCTTTAATATTGTTAGATTGTCTTACAATATTAATACTAATGAAATATCAAATATTTATGGTATGTTCAGTTAGGAAAATCAAACTCTTGTTATATTGTTTGATTAAAGATAACTATGACTTCTTTTCTTCCAAAAGATATCAAGGTTAGAATGTTGAGTATGACTTGGACATATTTAATAAAACTCCAACATAGATGATTAATAAGACATTATCATATGATGGAATGTGATGAATGTGATGAATCACATTAAGTCTTAAATTGAAGTTCTAAATTTGTTTAACTGCTTATGAAGAGGTTATTAACAAAGTAAAGTCAGGAACTGTTAATATGTATTTGTAATATTCCAAAAGAGAACATTGTATTGGTTCTTTATTTGCTAAGTATTTAAAGATAGTCTTTAAATTGCTAAAAGCAAGTGGGAGTTTTGATCTTTAAAAGATAAAATTATAAGATACATAATCTTCTAAAATACACTAGTAAATATCATGATGAAGTTTGACATTTAAATGTTAAATCTCAAGATGATAAAGTTTGATATTTAAATGTTAAATCTCAAGATAATGGAATTATCATTCATAGAATAGCAATATATCTCAGATATTTGATTAATATGCTGAGGGATATGATTTACAGGATTATTGTAAACCTGATAATCATTATGATACATTACCAAATATGAAATTGGGTAAAGTATACATGATATGAATGATTAAGATGCTGTCCAAAAAGATAATCAATTTTTGAAATTTGATTTATCTTAATAGTAAGACTAGAAAATGAAGATGAGTTTCTTCAAAGATTTGGTAACCTTTTTTGGTTTAAATCTTTGTATAGAAATTATATGGACAATGTTGTACACGTATTTAATGTATGTTTTATGACAAGATTATTAATCACACTTAAGCAATTAACTGTGATTGACACATTAAATATATAAAGATTATGATTGTCATATTTAGTTTCATTATATGAAATTGACAATAGAATATCAAAACTCTTTCATGAATGATTACTTGAGCGAGGACGATAAGTAATCAAAAGGAGTTTATGAATTCAAATAAATCTTTAGAAGTGTACATGGTGCAATAATCCATGGATGGATAAATGCATGCATCTAGAAGATTATTCTTATGTTTAATTATTAAATTCATGTTTTGATTTATAATTGAAATAAGATAATTTCTAAGTATTCCTAAAAGCTAGTGGGAGTATTATGTTTAATTTCTTAAATTATATATGTTGTGGAACATATGAAAAGTAATATTCCATATAAGTAAATGTTAAGTCTTAGAATGGAATGAAACTTTACTTGTAAGATTTAGGAAATAAGACATATGACCTTGGAATCAATGTTTATTGTTGAAACATGTGCGGTAAATAAATCTAATATAACATGATATATTATTTAGAAAGTCTAAATAGTTATGTATGACATGAATAAAATTTAAGTATGACTCAAAGATTTTTCATGAACAACATGTTTTGTTGTATCATGCTTGATTACAAGATGATTTGACAATATTAATATCTAAATAAAAAGTTATTAGATAACTTGTGTAATATTCTTAAAAGAAATATGTTTGATTATAGAATTACATCCTAAAATCTGGAACAGCTTCCAATTTCTATAGATAAACAATTTTTCAATTGTTGTGAAAATTGTCATAGCCAACAAACTTGAAAGTTTGAAGGGCATCAAACATTACACATTAGATATTATGGTTTACGGAAAGTTTTAATAGCATATTGTTGTTGCATACAATGATGCAAATGAAATTGAGATGACACTCAATGCTAGTTATGGTAAGGATTTCATCCTTGGCTATTACTAGTCATGCTTACTAAAAGCATAAGTTGCATTATACATTAAGAGAATAAGAATACTTTAAACTTTAAAATGTTTGGAAGTTTAATTATCATAAATTGGTGGATTAAGGATGTAACACATTTTATGAAACATTATATGGCATTGTCAAAATAGTTGAGTATGCACATACAAGAACTTCACTAGTTGAATTCTTGAAATAAGTATTCTTAAAATTCCAATAGATCAAAGTTGGATGATTTATGTTTTGTCAACAAGTAGGAATGTCATTACTTGAGACATAATTCATCAACAAGAGTTATCATGCATTGATCTATTTAGTATTTGGATAAGGGATGTTAAACAATTATTATGATAAATTGAAATACATGGTATGTTTAATTTATTATATATTGTATCCTATATTTGTATGTTTAATCCATGAATAAATGTTATTTTAAATTGTCCGTTGTCAGTTAATGATATGGGAATATTATTAAATTAAGACAAATCTGAAGGTTGGTATAATATACTTAAAGTATATTGATGCGTAGTCATGCCATTTCAGATGATATTCGATGATACTGAATATAGGACTTATCCCAACTACATGATGTTACTTTATGGATTTAGTTATTAAGTAAATCATGAGAAGTTATCCTCAGACTTGAGATGCAAGATAAGTGTCATGAATGTAGTACATTTTTGTGAAACAACTTAACGCTATCCGTAACTGGTAGTCATAAGGGTTGTTTTCGGAAGTGTTACAAAGTTTGTGGGTTTTGCTTGTAGTCAAGATAGAATTTGTTCCTTCAAATTTATTTTTGGAGTTTAATACTGCTGGGCCCCTCGTAGGGTTGGTAAGATGCATGTACGGCCGTACCCAAGATCTCACCTGAATATGTTCAGAAGATTTGGTAATCTTGATCAATCATAAACAACGAGAAACAGAATGGTTAATTAAGGAATGACTTTAATCCATATCCTTATTAACGTGGTATTAGAAACAAAAGGATAATAATAATGAGAAATCATTAAAAGGTTTTTCCAGGAGCCTTACTCGAGATTGTACTAGAGGCATCGAAGTGTTGCTAG
Source organism: Artemisia argyi (assembly GCA_030686995.1). Lineage (NCBI taxonomy): Eukaryota > Viridiplantae > Streptophyta > Magnoliopsida > Asterales > Asteraceae > Artemisia > Artemisia argyi. The sequence goes on from CM060684.1 coordinate 21,566,784, forward strand.
ACGCTAACCGATGTGATCACACTATTAAAATATGTCCAAGTGGGAGCTGTTAGAATATGGACATTATTTTAGTAGTCGTGTGTTAGGATCGAACTCGAGATCACGGGATTGCACACTTTACGTATGAGTATTAAAGATTAATACTTGAATATAAATGTTGTATTCATTTATTAATTATCACAAAACATATAAACGTTTATTAGTATATAAGATATATGACTAATGGACGTTAAATTAAAAGAACGAGGACTAGAATGAAATTAGAAGTCAAGAAGGTTCCGGATCCCCTCCATTCCTTGTGGGCCGATCGGATTTGTATGGGTTTACCCAACCCACACAAAACTTGAGCTCTAAGTTTCTTATAGTATATATACACATCAAAGGTTTAGGTTTTTGGTACTCTTGTGCACACATACAAAACCTAAAATCTTTTTTCTCTTGTTCTTTTTCTTTGGTCGATCGTATTATGCCCTCTCCAAGGGATAATCGATTTTTGTTAAACAAATATGGTTTTGGTTTAAGTTTTGTGAATTAAATTACTAGCATAACTTTAATACGTTATAGTACGTGTGTACAAGAACGTGATACAATCACACTATTGATTGCATCTTGGATTGAATTACAAAAAGGTAAGGGGTAATTCTTATAATCCTTATAAACCCTAATTAGGGTTCTTGGTTCCGGAAGATTGCTTTGATTCTTGTTCGGGCTAGAATCATAAAGGTATGTTTACTATTTATATTAATGATTAATTAATTACATGTTATTCGATCTATTATAATTGCTTCCGCTTATGCTCACTTTGATGTACTTGGTTTATTTATATGAAGGTCATGATATAATAATTCCAACATTTAACTTTAACAATCAATCACAAATACATTATGTATATACAAACATGATTGTTAGGCACATAATGTGAACAAATAAATCAAAGCAAATGAAATTTGTCAAATGATTTAGCATACCTATCTAAAAATATGACCAAAGAAGAAACATGACCAGAGAGTTTCTTGTACGTACATCAAAATTAGTTAATGCATTACTATCTAACGCTTTGTGTTTGAAAATATTGACCTGAATCTTTTATATAATAAAACAAAACCTCTATTGAGAATTTTCCATTTCAAAAAAATGGATTCATGCCTTATTTAGTAATAATTTTATTTAAAAAAAATTATTTTTTTATTATGTAATATTTTATATTTATCCATAACACAAGTAAAAGATAAATACAAAAAATATAGATAAGATACAATTAATAATAGGATTAAAATTTTTAAATAATTATCTTTAATAATAAAAAACTATAATTAAACATCATAAATCAAACAAAACAAAGATTAAATTATTTGTTTTTTAATAAATAAAAATATATGATTAAAAAAAAAAAAAAAAAAAAAAAAAAAACCCTCGCATGCGCGGGCATTATAACTAGTAAATCAAATAGATATTCTACTTATTGCATGACACACCACTTACTTGATATAGAGTTTAACTAATAGACATGACCCACATACACATAAAAGCACAAGGTGCAAGTGTGCAACAACAAGGTTAATCTCTTTGTTTGGGCCCCACAGGTGCCACATCACTTTACATCATCTTCACAACTAATACCCTCCTCACCAACAACTAATCTCAACTTACTCATTTAGGGTCCACCCCTTACAACTTTATTTTTTTTTATTCACTAAAATACAACACAATAAATAATTATAAATGACAAGGCTGACAAAAAGGTGAGGAGCAAGGTTCGTCGTGCACTTTTGGCGAGTTGCAACGAGTGTCCAGCGTAGAACGGCGAGGTGTGGTAACGAGTTACACCTTGTGCTCAAATGAGATCAAAACACTCATGCACATAACCCACAAATACATTATGTACATCATAATTGTAGCATAACACGTAGTAACTTGAACAACACAAACTTGATAATGATATAATCTATTGACAAAGGTGGAAGCTGTATGGATGGAATGAAAAAACATACTTGATCAATCTCACAATTGGATTCTAACACTGAAAACATACGTGAGTTGTACACCAATCAATAAGTTATGGGTCAAGTACCATTGAAAACACTTGTAAGAATTATTGATAATTGGTATAAAATGTGAAAAAAAAAAAAAAAAAAGAAAAAAAAATCGTCCAGAAAAGTAGACTTGTATTTATATTTTGCTACATTGAAGATTGCACTACTCGACACTATTGAGCCATTAGCAACATACTGATTATAAGAAAATAATGCTATGAAAGTTTATCCCACCCGTTGTCACATTTCAACCTGATTATGAAAGAAGTGCAACTTCAGTAAAAATACGTGTTCTTGACATGGCAAATTGATTGATAACATCACTCCATTAGTCCTAAGAACTTTCAATATATATTGAAGACATGATATAGCCTGTCAATAAAAGACGAACACTCTATAATCAATGATATATACATATACTTTTCTGTATACATCCCCACTTCCGAGAGTATATAAGAACCGCATGGGCATTCCAAACAATTTTAAAAGAACTGAATTCTGTCATACAAACCCTATGAGAATCGGTAACGATTCTTACAACTCTCTCATCCGGCATATATATAATATTTCAATTACAAACTACAAAAATTCATTTTTCAAATGCATAATGAAATAATGAAAAGGCACAACACTTAATGCAAACACCCATATATTTTACACAAATAGAAGCTTAGCTTAAAAATATGAATTATTTTAATATCTACCTGGCATCAGAAACATCTGCAGACCAAGGAATGAATGGATTTACAGGTCTAGGAACTTGTCGAAGGTATCCACTAGAGGAAGTCTACACAAAAAAAAAGAAGTATACAATGTGCAATTGTGACTTAACTTTCTTAATATAAACTAATAGAATACTTTTGAGTTATTTAAACTTGGCTTGGTTTTCGAAAAAAATCTCATTTTCATACTTCAATTCTTCATAGCAAAGTTATTAAAACACGAATTGACTTGATAGTTATTGAGTTGTAATGTTATCATAATACACCCAGACCAATTTAATTTAAATAACATAAACCAAAAATCTTAAATAAATCTTAGATATTGCCCCTTTCACAGAAAGAGTAAACTGTGTAAGAAAAGATAGTGCAGGATCAGAGGAAAGAAACCCCACCTAGAGGGAAAAAAAAACAAAAAAAAAAACAAAAACAAAACAAAAAAACAAAACAAAACAAAAACAAAAACAGCTAGATGAATGCCTACCGGGCTGATTCTCAAAATATCAAAGCACGTTTCCATCACTACAGCAATAATCTATTCTCAACTGGCCGGACCTGCCAAAATAAGCACAAGCGCTTAAAAATCAAATTAACTTTTAGAAAATCAACTTAAAATTGTAGGAAAAAAAGAATTTGGAAAGACGATACATCAATGATTATGGCAAAACTTTCGAAATCATACACCGGGATTAAAAAAAATAGTTACATTTGTCTCTTTGAAAATCAAACAAACTTTCTGAAAATCAGCCTTAGTTTATGAGAAGCAAAAATTACATTCAATATTGTATGAAAAAAAAAAAAAAAAAAAAAAAAAACATATGTAAGTAAATATACCTCGCCGTAGCAACTGGTAAATTTCTTGCACAAATCCCAAAGATAATGGCACAAAATGTGTGGCACCATTGCTAAACAAGACTCTCTAACCTCCTGTATATTTAAACAATCATATTCAATTGCAAAACATATGCTTTGTAACTTAAAGTGAGATTTTGCATGTGAAGTAGTGGAAGTTGGTTAAGATATTGGTCTTACATCGGTAAACCGGACTAGATGTAATGCTAACTCACGTTCTTTAGCAACGAACGCCTATTGGGGGCCAAGAACAAAATAGAAATAATAAAATTAGGGCCAAGATGAGAAAGTTACAACATTGAAACGAAAAGAAAGTCATGCCTTTGTTAACTTGAAGGTGCCTCTCCGTGGATTCTTTATAATTGAAAGAACCAGAGCTCGTGTATGTAGCAGATATACGAATGTATTTCCCTATTTATCATTAAATTCCAGCATAAAGGTTTCAAATCGATGAGAAATTCAATATATGCAAGAACATCGTAAAAATACCTTTTCATCAAACAATTCATCAATACTCAATGGAAAGAAACTCGGCAAATCAATTATTCTTCAAGTAAGCATATCTGTCAAGAACACACAAAAAATAAAATATGAATAAGCATGAAACCAAACCTGAAAGTAGGGTGTCTCACTTTATGAAACAAAGGAAATAGCTTATGTTACATTGCTTAATTCAACATAAAACATTTTGAAAATAAAAATCTGATTACATCAAGTTGAGAATAATTGTAACACCCCCAAATTTGTAAGTAAGCAGCGGAAGACTAATTGGGGTATTACTTCTCGGATCGTAGTCATAACCATAGAAAACGACTCGAAAGAGGCGTTTTTATAAAAGTTCAGTTATCATTTTATAAATATAACATAACATGACACAAGGAAGTTTTACGATAAATTCAGAGTTACAATTAAAATGGTTTCTGATAAAAAAGACAAATGATAACTTTATTAAACATGGTCCATAAAGAGGGGTCTTTTGCCAATCTCCGTGCCCGGATTGCCTTCGTCAATTACTTGAGATAAACATGCTAAAAGGTCAACACGAATGTTGAGTGAATCCATAGCGTTTAAGTTGTAATAGTTGAACACAAGTCAAACAGTAGTAAAAACAATAGCATTGCAGTGTAATATAGATATTGCCCTAAGCCTCATGACACGCAAACCTTAACATCGGGTGTAATGTAAATAATCCCACACCATAAAATGGTGTAGGTGAATAAGCCTTCGTGTAATAGGAGTTTGTCAGGCTCCTTAGTTAATTCGAATAAAGTGCATTTGGTTACTTACCCAGCAACTCAAATGGGGCGTCAACTGCCAATAGATCTATTCACCAAATTCGCGTTCACTCGCAAGTGATTAATGGTTCATGATATGAGGGTCTTTTGACAAGTGGTAACTTAGGCAATATAAATCAGGATAGCATACAGAAAAATACTTGTGTTCAGTTTAGTAGCATGTATCTCCCAACGGGATTTGAAAACATAGTAAAAGTGGGACTATGAACTCACCTTAGTAGTACAGTGGTAGTGATAAAGATCTCAGTTACGGTCAAAGAACGGCTCCAACACACAACCTAGATAGTACGATAAGTTTTAGTGTTGTGATAGTCTAAATGTGATTGGCGCGAAGAGTTTTAGAAATAGAAGGTTTATTGGTGTGTCGATAACAAACCACGTAATTTAAATGATATGCTCGAAATTTAGAAATGATGTATATATATGTATAAGTATAAATGTATATATGTATATATATGATTATGAAACTAAAATAAGGACTCCGAGATGCAATGCAATGATATGAAAGTCGGAAAAATGGAAAGGAATGTGAGAGTCTCGGATATAGTCCTTGGTCCAAGTCCTTGTTAGATTTCAACTTTTACCCTAACGGTATGAATGCTGCGCCGTTAGTCCTCGTTGTGTAATATTTTCTTTAACAGTCCTCTACTTGTCCAAATATACAATATAAGTTGGAAATTTATCACTTTATCATTTTTGGTCCTATAGTTTCTGTTTTTACAGTTTTGGGTCCCTGTTTTCGCAGCTTTACACTTTTAGTCCCTATAAGTGACGACGCGTTTCACGAAAATCGTAGGAACTTTGTAAAACTTTTTCCGAGGCTTGTTTTAATGTGAAAAAGCTTATTTTCACTGATTTAACCCTAAAAGGGCTGGAAATTCGCTTAATGGGCTTATAAGCCCACTCGGCTTATTTTAAGTTTCATGGTTATCGAGTTTTTGCAAAACACTTTGGCCAAATTAGGGTGTCGAGGAGTTATTATTTTTGTAAGGTTAAAACACGAAACTAATAGCTCGCTGGGTGGTCTACGGGATGGAGTAATAATATGACATGCTCGTTATTTTAGATTTCGAGATAACGTGGTGTTTTCTAGCTAGTTTGGTCGATTAGTCCACATGAATTAATAGATTTTTAAGTTTTTCTTTTTCGCATCTAGGTGCATGCGTGGGTTTAGGAACGATTAGGGTCGAGTCAAATGGTGCATGAAATGTAAGATAGATACGTGACAATGTGTACGTGACCCCTAGGCCTTCCATAAAGGTGGCGTGTCACGCTATTAACTATACGTAAATATATACTATACGTAATCACAAAACAAGAATGAGACGTGAGTTGGTATGCATGCATGAACGTACGAAAGGAGTTAGAGGTCGAGAATGTTTACGACACCTTAAAGGTGGTGAACGTCGAGTGAGATGGAATGAGGACACAACAGCTTCTCTTGCTTGGTTCGAATACTAGTCGTGGTTGGAAAGGAATGGACCTGAGCAACTTCGAATGGTCTCCAAAGTGAGGATGGTATAATCCAGATCGAGCAGCAGTAGGTTTTGAAGAGTGGGGGAAATGGTTTTCGAAAATATAGATGGAGTGCATGGCAAAGAGGAGAGGTGCACGTTTATATATTAATCGAACTAGTGACATTTCCCAACCATTTTACTGTGACAGCAGGGAGTACATTTTGTCAGGGAACTATTTTCTTCCAAGTTTAGGCCCTCTCGTCAGCTCAAATCAAGGGGAGTGTTTCATGGGAGAAATTTTATCGTACGTTGGGTCAAATAAATATAGGAGGGTTCGGTTCTATTTGCTCGTGTGATGTAACGAGAATCAATAAGTTCAAGTAAGTTCGAATGCGACTAAATGCTCTAGTACTATTGTTTAAAGTGGTAACACGTCGAAATGGTAAGAAAAATTTAGGCGAGTTGATTTCTAGCGTATCGAGTGGATTATACCCGCTTAGCTTTAGGGAGTTTTAGTGTAGCATTCGTACGAGATAAAAAGAAATAATCATTGTTAGTGATTCTTGGGTGCGAGGTTAATCAAGGTGTGTGATAACATTGACATGTTGTTTGCAAGATATCGAAATGTTTGGGGCTGTTTTGGTTGTGCTCGCTGCTCGTCAGTTTCAACTAGAAGGGAAGAAAGCGAAAACTAAAACAAAAGTTTGGGCCAGGTTTGATATACGGCCGAAAGGGTTGGGTTGAGCCCATCTGCTTGTTGAGTGGGTTTTCGGTGGTGGGCTGAGGCAAGGGGTTAAGGGCCCGCTGATATTAATTAGCGTTAATTTCGTTTAGTACATTTAATGAGGATTTAGGTGAGTTATTTTTGTGAGTTCGGGAGTTGGTCGAGTGTGGTTTTAATGAAATAACGTCACGTGATATTGTAAGTGGCAAAAGTTAAATATTTTCGCGATTTCGGACTATCGTAGTATGTGTGTGAGCATCGTTCTAATGATATAGGTGATCACAATTCATGTTGTGATTATTCGTAATATAGTCTATTCGTTGAATGAGATATTTGTTGTAGTTATAAATGTTATAAAATAGCGAAATGGTACAATAGGCTTTGATTAGCACATAATATTCAAAAGGGAAAAATAGCGGGAGTTACAGTATCAACCCCTTATTTTGAATTCCGTCCCGGAATTCTAGTCTATGATAGTTGTTAGGGACGACTACGGGAATAGATGTGGATATTTAGCGCGAATCTGGTCTTCACGCTCCCAAGTGTACTCTGGTCCTCGCTTAGAGTTCCACCTAACTTTGACAATGGGGATACGGCTTTGTTTCAATTGTTTGACGTCTCAGTCCATGATCTCTACTGGTTCCTCAACGAAGTTAAGCTTGTCGTCGACTCGGATTTCTTTTAACAGAATGACAAGAGATTCGTCTGATTAACACTTCTTCAGGTTTGATACGTGAAAGGTATCGTGTACTCTACTGAGTTCCTCAGGAAGTTCAAGTTTGTATGCCACGGGCCCAATCCTTTCTAGGATTTTGAATGGCCCAACATATCTGGGATTCAACTTTCCACGTTTCCCAAATCGAACCATTCCTTTCCAAGGAGACACCTTCAACAAAACTCTATCTCCCACTTGGAATTCCATGGGTTTTCGCCTCACATCGGCATAACTCTTTTGCCTGTCTCGGGCTGCTTGTAGGCGCTGTTTGATTTGCACGATTTTATCAGTGGTTTCCTGAATGATGTCGGGTCCTGTGATTTGTGCATCTCCGACTTCTGCCCAACAAACTGGTGATCGGCATTTCCGGCCATAAAGGGCTTCAAATGGAGCTGCCTTGATGCTAGCGTTATAGCTGTTGTTGTACGAGAATTCTGCTAAGGGTAAGTGTCTATCCCAACCTTTACCAAAATCGATCACACATGCTCGGAGCATGTCTTCCAAGGTTTGAATAGTTCTCTCACTCTGACCGTCGGTCTGTGGATGATATGCAGTGCTCATATCCAAGCGTGTACCCAATGCCTTCTGTAACGCCTGCCAAAAGTTTGACGTGAAACGGCTATCTCGATCCGAGATAATGGAAATTGGCACTCCATGTCGTGAAACTATTTCTTTCAAATATAATTGTGCGAGGGTGCTCATCTCGTCGGTTTCTTTTATTGGTAGAAAGTGCGCGGATTTGGTGAGGCGATCAATGATGACCCAAATGGTATCAAACCCTCTTGGTGTCTTAGGTAGTTTTGTGATGAAGTCCATTGTAATCCTTTCCCACTTCCACATCGGGATCTCGGGTTGTATCAACAAACCGGATGGCTTTTGACACTCAGCCTTTACCCTTGCACACGTCAAACATTTTCCGACATACTCGGCGATGTCGGCTTTCATGTTTGGCCACCAATAAAGTTTCTTGAGATCCTGATACATCTTATCAGACCCTGGGTGAATGGAATACTTAGACTTGTGAGATTCATGCATGATGAGATCTCGTATTCCCCCATAGAGTGGAATCCAACTTCGGTCCTTGAAACACAACCTTCCGTCTGATTTCTTCACAAAGCCATTCTCACTTTCGGGCATACCGTAGATCTTCTCTTTTGGTCTGTTCTCTTCCTTGAGAGCTTCGGTCTGGGCCTCAAGGATCTTCGATGGAAGCGGTGATATAATTGTCATCCCTAGAGATCTGACTCTAAGAGGTGTAATTCGCTCCTTTCTACTCAAGGCATCTGCCACAACATTTGCCTTCCCAGGGTGATAGCGAATCTCGTAATCATAGTCACTGAGTAATTCCAACCATCGGCGTTGTCTCATGTTCAACTCCTTCTGGTCTAGGATGTGTTGTAGGCTTTTGTGATCCGTAAACACCGTGCACTTGGTGCCATACAGGTAGTGTCTCCACAGTTTAAGAGCAAATACTACTGCTCCTAACTCGAGATCATGGGTGGTATAGTTCTTTTCATGGGTTTTGAGTTGTCGAGAAGCATATGCGATAACTTTGCTCCTTTGCATTAATACCGCGCCTAAACCTTGGCATGATGCATCGCAATACACCACGAAGTCTTCGCTACCCACTGGTAGTGCCAAGATCGGAGCTTCACAAAGCTTCTGTTTTAAAAGTTGGAATGACGATTCTTGTTCTTCTCCCCAATCAAACTTTTTCTTCTTTTGCGTCAATTCCGTCAAAGGTTTGGCGATTTTTGAGAAACCTTCGATGAATCTACGATAGTACCCTGCAAGACCTAAAAATTGACGTATCTCCATGGGGTTTGTAGGAGATGCCCAATTTTTGATCGCTTCGATCTTTGCGGGGTCCACGTGAATGCCCTTGCTATCAATCACGTGTCCAAGAAATTGTACTTTCTCTATCCAAAAGTCACATTTGGAAAATTTGGCGTACAATTTCTCCTTTTTAAGCAGTTCCAAGATACTTGTTAAGTGCTCTGCATGCTCTTCCTTATTTCGGGAATAAATGAGGATGTCGTCGATGAACACAATTACGAATTTGTCCAAATAAGGCTTGCACACTCGATTCATTAAGTCCATAAACACAGCTGGTGCGTTAGTTAGACCGAATGGCATTACTTGGAATTCGTAGTGGCCGTATCGTGTCCTGAAAGCCATTTTAGGGATGTCTTCTTCCCTGACTCGTAGTAGGTGATAGCCCGATCTCAGATCTATCTTAGAGTAAACACTCGATCCTTGAAGTTGATCGAAAAGGTCATCGATTCTGGGTAATGGGTATCGATTCTTTATTGTAAGTTTGTTCAACTCACGATAGTCAATACACATTCTGAAGGATCCGTCCTTCTTTTTGACAAATAACACCGGAGCTCCCCAAGGTGAGGAACTAGGTCGAATGAACCCTTTATCTAATAATTCTTGCAATTGATCAGATAGTTCTTTCATTTCGGATGGCGCCAATCTATAAGGTGCTCGCGCCACTGGCGCTGCTCCTGGCACCAAATCGATCTGGAATTCCACCTGGCGGACGGGTGGAAGTCCGGGCAACTCGTCGGGAAATACTTCGGGGAAGTTCTTTACTACAGGCACGTCTTCAGGTCGCTTCTCCTCCAACTTCTTTTCTGTCACTTGTGCCAAAAAGGCGTGACATCCTCTATCGATATACTTCACCGTTTTGACGTATGATATGATGCCGAGGCGGGTCTTACTTCGTTCACCGCGGATGATTAGGGTTTCACCTTGAAAAGGGATGTGGACGACTTTCTCGTCGCAGATGATTCTAGCACGGTTCTTGGATAGCCAATCCATGCCGACGACCACGTCGAAGCTGCCAAGCTTGATCGGCATGAGGTCAATATCGAAAGGTTCGTCGAGTAAAAGTAAAGTGCAACTTTGGATTACGGTATTTGTGCTTACTAGTTCTCCGTTGGCTAGTTCAATTTCATAGGTGGTGTGTAGTTCGGTCGGGTGGATGTTAAGTAAAGACACAAGCGAAGTAGATACAAAACTTTTATCGGCTCCAGAATCAAATAAAACTTTAGCAGGATGATTGTTAAGTAAAAACGTACCGGTGACTACGTCTGGGTCTTCCGGCGCATTTCCTCTTTCCATCACAAATGCTCTCCCCCGAGCGTTATTGTTCTGGTTGGCAGTTTGGTTCGGGCACCGGTTCTTGTAATGCCCCTTTTCGCCACATCCATGACACACTACAGTCACGGCTTGCAAGTTGGCGCCAGTGGCCTTGCAGTCTTGAGTTTTGTGGCCGGTCCTTTGGCATTTCCCACACTTAGCGAAACAGTGGCCTTGCAGTCTTGAGTTCTGTTCTCTTCCTTGAGGCCCAGACCGAAGCTCTCAAGGAAGAGAACAGACCAAAAGAGAAGATCTACGGTATGCCCGAAAGTGAGAATGGCTTTGTGAAGAAATCAGACGGAAGGTTGTGTTTCAAGGACCGAAGTTGGATTCCACTCTATGGGGGAATACGAGATCTCATCATGCATGAATCTCACAAGTCTAAGTATTCCATTCACCCAGGGTCTGATAAGATGTATCAGGATCTCAAGAAACTTTATTGGTGGCCAAACATGAAAGCCGACATCGCCGAGTATGTCGGAAAATGTTTGACGTGTGCAAGGGTAAAGGCTGAGTGTCAAAAGCCATCCGGTTTGTTGATACAACCCGAGATCCCGATGTGGAAGTGGGAAAGGATTACAATGGACTTCATCACAAAACTACCTAAGACACCAAGAGGGTTTGATACCATTTGGGTCATCATTGATCGCCTCACCAAATCCGCGCACTTTCTACCAATAAAAGAAACCGACGAGATGAGCACCCTCGCACAATTATATTTGAAAGAAATAGTTTCACGACATGGAGTGCCAATTTCCATTATCTCGGATCGAGATAGCCGTTTCACGTCAAACTTTTGGCAGGCGTTACAGAAGGCATTGGGTACACGCTTGGATATGAGCACTGCATATCATCCACAGACCGACGGTCAGAGTGAGAGAACTATTCAAACCTTGGAAGACATGCTCCGAGCATGTGTGATCGATTTTGGTAAAGGTTGGGATAGACACTTACCCTTAGCAGAATTCTCGTACAACAACAGCTATAACACTAGCATCAAGGCAGCTCCATTTGAAGCCCTTTATGGCCGGAAATGCCGATCACCAGTTTGTTGGGCAGAAGTCGGAGATGCACAAATCACAGGACCCGACATCATTCAGGAAACCACTGATAAAATCGTGCAAATCAAACAGCGCCTACAAGCAGCCCGAGACAGGCAAAAGAGTTATGCCGACGTGAGGCGAAAACCCATGGAATTCCAAGTGGGAGATAGAGTTATGTTGAAGGTGTCTCCTTGGAAAGGAATGGTTCGATTTGGGAAACGTGGAAAGTTGAATCCCAGATACGTTGGGCCATTCAAAATCCTAGAAAGGATTGGGCCCGTGGCATACAAACTTGAACTTCCTGAGGAACTCAGTAGAGTACACAATACCTTTCACGTATCAAACCTGAAGAAGTGTTTATCAGACGAATCTCTTGTCATTCCGTTAAAAGAAATTCGGGTCGACGACAAGCTTAACTTCATTGAGGAACCAGTAGAGATCATGGACCGGGACGTCAAACAATTGAAACAAAGCCGTATCCCCATTGTCAAAGTTAGGTGGAACTCTAAGCGAGGACCAGAGTACACTTGGGAGCGTGAAGACCAGATTCGCGCTAAATATCCACATCTATTCCCATAATCGTCCCTAACGACTATCTTAGACTAGAATTCCGGGACGGAATTCAAAATAAGGGGTTGATACTGTAACCTCCCGATACTTTCCCTTATGAATATTATGTGCTACTCAAAGTCTATTGTACCATTTCGCTATTTTATAACGCTTATGATCACAACAAATATCTCATTCAACGAATAGACTATATTACGAATAATCACAACGTGAATTGTGATCACCTATATCATTAGAACGATGCTCACACACATACTACGATAGTCCGAAATCGCGAAAATATTTAACTTTTGTCACTTACAATATCACGTGACGTTATTTCATTGAAACCACACTCGACCAACTTCCGGACTCACGAAAATAACGCACCTAATCCTCATTAAATTCACTAAACATAATTAACAAATAAATCTAAACGGGCCCTAGTCCACTACCTCAGCCCACCACCGAAACCCACTCAACAAGCCTATGGGCTCAACCCATCTCCCTCGGCCATTTAACAAACCTGGCCCAAGTTTTAGTTTTAGTTTTCTCCCTATTCTTTCTGTTTTGGAACCGACGAGCAAGAGCAACCAAAACGACCCTAACATTTCGATATCTCGCAAACAACATGTCAATGTTATCACGCACCTTGATTAACCTCGCACCCAAGAATCACTAACAATGATTATTTCTTTTTATCTCGTACGAATGCTACACTAAAACTCTCTAAAGCTAAGCGTGTATAATCCACTCGATACGCTAGAAATCAACTCGCCTAAATTTTTCTTACCATTTCGACGTGTTACCACTTTAAACAATAGTACTAGAGCATTTAGTCGCATTCGAACTTACTTGAACTTATTGATTCTCGTTACATCACACGAGCATATAGAACCGAACCCTCCTATATTTATTTTACCCAACGTACGATTAAATTTCCCCCATGAAACACTCCCCTTGATTTGAGCTGACGAGAGGGCCTAAACTTGGAAGAAAATAGTTCCCTGACAAAATGTACTCCGTGCTGTCACAGTAAAATGGTTGGGAAATGTCACTAGTTCTATTAATATATAAACGTGCACCTCTCCTCTTTGCCATGCACTCCATCTATATTTTCGAAAACCATTTCCCCCACTCTTCAAAACCTACTGCTGCTCGATCTGGATTATACCATCCTCACTTTGGAGACCATTCGAAGTTGCTCAGGTCCATTCCTTTCCAACCACGACTAGTATTCGAACCAAGCAAGAGAAGCTGCTGTGTCCTCATTCCAACTCACTCGACGTTCACCACCTTTAAGGTGTCATAAGCATTCTCGACCTCTAACTCCTTTCGTACGTTTATGCATGCATACCAACTCACGTCTCATTCTTGTTTTGTGATTACGTATAGTATATATTTACGTATAGTTAATAGCGTGACACGCCACCTTTATGGAAGGCCTAGGGGTCACGTACGCATGGTCACGTATCTATCTTACATTTCATGCACCATTTGACTCGACCCTAATCGTTCCTAAACCCACGCATGCACCTAGATGCGAAAAAGAAAAACTTAAAAATCTATTAATTCATGTGGACTAATCGACCAAACTAGCTAGAAAACACCACGTTATCTCGAAATCTAAAATAACGAGCATGTCATATTATTACTCCATCCCGTAGACCACCCAGCGGGCTATAAGTTTCGTGTTTTAACCTTACAAAAATAATAACTCCTCGACACCCTAATTTGGCCAAAGTGTTTTGCAAAAACTCGATAACCATGAAACTTAAAATAAGCCGAGTGGGCTTATAAGCCCATTAAGCGAATTTCCAGCCCTTTTAGGGTTAAATCAGTGAAAATAAGCTTTTTCACATTAAAACAAGCCTCGGAAAAAGTTTTACAAAGTTCCTACAATTTTCGTGAAACGCGTCGTCACTTATAGTGACTAAAAGTGTAAAGCTGCGAAAACAGGGACCCAAAACTGTAAAAACAGAAACTATAGGACCAAAAATGATAAAGTGATAAATTTCCAACTTATATTGTATATTTGGACAAGTAGAGGACTGTTAAAGAAAATATTACACAACGAGGACTAACGGCGCAGCATTCATACCGTTAGGGTAAAAGTTGAAATCTAACAAGGACTTGGACCAAGGACTATATCCGAGACTCTCACATTCCTTTCCATTTTTCCGACTTTCATATCATTGCATTGCATCTCGGAGTCCTTATTTTAGTTTCATAATCATATATATACATATATACATTTATACTTATACATATATATACATCATTTCTAAATTTCGAGCATATCATTTAAATTACGTGGTTTGTTATCGACACACCAATAAACCTTCTATTTCTAAAACTCTTCGCGACAATCACATTTAGACTATCACAACACTAAAACTTATCGTACTATCTAGGTTGTGTGTTGGAGCCGTTCTTTGACCGTAACTGAGATCTTTATCACTACCACTGTACTACTAAGGTGAGTTTATAGTCCCACTTTTACTATGTTTTCAAATCCCGTGGGGAGATACATGCTACTAAACTGAACACAAGTATTTTTCTGTATGCTATCCTGATTTATATTGCCTAAGTTACCACTTGTCAAAAGACCCTCATATCATGAACCATTAATCACTTGCGAGTGAACGCGAATTTGGTGAATAGATCTATTGGCAGTTGACGCCCCATTTGAGTTGCTGGGTAAGTAACCAAATGCACTTTATTCGAATTAACTAAGGAGCCTGACAAACTCCTATTACACGAGGGCTTATTCACCTACACCATTTTATGGTGTGGGATTATTTACATTACACCCGATGTTAAGGTTTGCGTGTCATAAGGCTTAGGGCAATATCTATATTACACTGCAATGCTATTGTTTTTACTACTGTTTGACTTGTGTTCAACTATTACAACTTAAACGCTATGGATTCACTCAACATTCGTGTTGACCTTTTAGCATGTTTATCTCAGGTAATTGACGAAGGCAATCCGGGCACGGAGATTGGCAAAAGACCCCTCTTTATGGACCATGTTTAATAAAGTTATCATTTGTCTTTTTTATCAGAAACCATTTTAATTGTAACTCTGAATTTATCGTAAAACTTCCTTGTGTCATGTTATGTTATATTTATAAAATGATAACTGAACTTTTATAAAAACGCCTCTTTCGAGTCGTTTTCTATGGTTATGACTACGATCCGAGAAGTAATACCCCAATTAGTCTTCCGCTGCTTACTTACAAATTTGGGGGTGTTACAATAATAAAGTACAAAAGGGTTAATATGACAAAAGCGTGAAGAACTTACTTTAATGCAAATCCATAAACTGCTTCAGTAGTTTTATATCCGACTGCCTTGCCTATAAAAAGAAAAAAGCTATTTTAAATCTCATACTTAATGGATCTGGGACGTGTCTTTATCTCTAACAGGTTAACAAAAAGATAATTTTTTTAGTAAAAACATAACAGGTCAAATAGGTTGAAAGCTCAGATTGCTTATCAAAGAAAGTCGAGCAGGAACTAATTTTGGCGATCACATTTTTTTTCAAAATATATATATATATATATATATATATATATATATATATATATATATATATATATATATATATATATATATTAAAAAAATGAGCAATATACCTAGTTCCACAATGGAGGGGCCTTTTGATGAGAGAATTCGTCTAGCAAACAATCTAGCTTCTCTTTTTCATTACTTGATGTCATGTATCCACAATGACATGCCATCTCATCATCATTAAGCCATTGTACATCTCTCGC
Source organism: Artemisia argyi (assembly GCA_030686995.1). Classification (NCBI taxonomy): domain Eukaryota; kingdom Viridiplantae; phylum Streptophyta; class Magnoliopsida; order Asterales; family Asteraceae; genus Artemisia; species Artemisia argyi. The sequence continues at coordinate 21,583,096 of CM060684.1, forward strand.
GGCCTGGGAAAAGAATGGAAAAGAATCAGTATTCAAAGTTACTAATCTTTATTTATGAACATGTTACCAGTTAAAAGTTGCTGTGTAAAAAGTTACTAAGATACTTACAGCAAGGCACCTTTTAATGTACCCTGCCGGTGTACTAGAGCCACATAAACTATGAAGTTTGCTTTTCGTTTGTAAATTCCCACCCTATATACACGAAAGTCAAGTCAATTGGTTTGAGAAGATGAAAGGGTAAAGATGACAATTTATAATTGTCATAATCTATCTTTTAATATTAGGCATTATGTTATTTTTATATAAAGATTTGTTTAGATTATTAAGAGTTAAAAGTTATGATTTGTAACGTTGCAATTAGTGATTGGTTGATGATCAGATGTTAGATTCACGGGATATCAACTGTTTTTCAGATGTTACCTTAATAACAGCCTTCTTGAGTACTATATCGATTACCTATAACACTTCTCAAAGAAAATACTTGAGAAACAGCAAATTTGTTTCTATGCAGTAGAGGTGACAACATGTGGGGTGGGCAGGTTCGGTAATGGGTAAACTTAAGTAACAATGTTGAACTCAATATTATAGCCTTAAAATTTAACATAAACTATACACCTAGAGGGTAGGAACATTTTTCATTTGAAGGCCTAATGAATATATAGTGTAGCTACTTTTAGCTTGGTTCTTTAAACCATCTCCCCAAGCTTAATTCAAACCAACTTCTATTATAAAAATTCCGTACCAACTTAATTTAAATATTCAAAACCAAGAGTTCAAGCCCCAAGCCCACAAACTAAAAGCCATGAACGTTGAGAGCCCCCTATATCTCTTAACCCAAGTTCATGGTAGCCTGTCAGTGAGGAGTCCGTGCAAGAATCAAGCTAGATTACCAAAAAAGATGTAAGTAACATGCTTCTTACGATAAGATAGATAATATACCAAAAGCTAGTTTTTTCTTGGTTTTCCATATCCACATCTAACAATAAGATAGATAATATACAAAAAGCTTCATTATTATCATGATTCATTCTTGCTCACCCTATTTTTAACTACAAACAACTTTTAATACATGACACATGTAATAAGTCTGGTGAAATCCTACAAAATTCTTTGAAGAATATCTACTATGTGGTCTAAGTATACATTTAGAACTTAAATAAGTTTATGTTATATTTCTCAACCCTAGTGGATTTTTATTTCATTTTGCTTCTTGGAAGATCTAACAAAATAATTGGGAGTTATTAACATTGTATTGAGAATAAAGGGAAAATTATTAAAAAGAATGACAATATACCTGTTAGATCAAACATTTCCGAGACAGCCTATTTCAATGATGAATCACAAAAAAACTAATGTCGATCTTGTCTTTTCTTGGTTTCTGAAATGATGGAACAAAGTAATTAGTAACCTTGATTATTCACATATGTTGTGTTATGTTTGTTACAACAACATAAAACAGAATGTGTACCAGGTACCTTGGAGATGGTGGCAGATGACGTCACTCGAGGTTGTATGGTGGTCATAGAACCGGTCAGCTGTATATATGTGTGAGAGATCTGAAAAACGAAAATGTTGTTGAGATGCCGTTGTGTTTTGTGAAACCAATAAAGACTTATAACGTAAAATTCAAAGCGTTGAGACTATTAAATTCCTTTAAACAAGTTTGAAACAAGAATCTTTTAAGGTTTTTCATATACAAAGCTGAAAACATACTTTAAACTCAAATTATTCACTTGAAGAACATAATAGTGTGCAAGAATGAATGATGTTTACCTGACTTTTGAAATTGTAAATGAAAAAAATGAAAAAATTGTCATGGAGAAAAAAACATGAAATAACTAACAATGCCCAATTTCATAGATGTGTCTTTGAACCAAAAAATAATCAATCAATAAATAAATAAATAAATAATAAAAACATGTAAAATTTAACAGATCTGAACAAGAAACATGTTGTATACATTTGCTTCATTCAAAGAACAACGGCATTTAATAATTTTATATCTATCTCCTCAAAGATCTGAGCAAAAAACATGTAATACTAACCTCACACTTATATATTTCATTCAATGAAGAAAAAAACTTTGGGTAGAATTGAAGGTGAGAGGTTTTTTGTTGGATATTTTAGTGTAATTGGATTAAATTGTTTGACCAATTTTGTCATATTAAACATCATTTAGGCTTGGACGTGCGGAGTGCACACCTATGTGAATTTATTATGATGTTAGGGGCGAAGCCCCTAAAGGACGGGGGTCCGGGGGCAACGCCCCTGGGAGCGGGGTTCCAGGGGCGGCAGCCCCTGGTAGCAGGGTCCAAGGGGCGGCAGCCCCTGGCAGGGTCCAAGGGGCAGCGCCCCTGGCTGGGGTCGAATTTTCGAAATTTTCGGAAATTGAGGGACTAAATTTTCGGAAATTGAGGGACTAAATTTGGCAACTTTGAAACCTGCCAAAAAGGCGGTTATGATGGCCCTAATCCCGTTTTTGATACATATACGGTTTCTCTTGGTCAATTCTTCTTTCTGGTTCATAAGATTTCAAACAAAATCCATACAAAACGTTCTCAGTCTCTGGATTGTATCCGATTGAATAATTCGGGAGAACCACCGAATTGATTCGATCTGAAAGTGTTTACACGCCTTTCAGAGATTCTATTATATCCGGTTGTGTTCGTTATTGTTATCCCCTACATTTTTGAGATGGACAAGTGTATTTTATAGCCAACAAGATGATAAGAACTAAGAAGACATTAAGTATACAATTTTAAACCCTCACCAACCAAAACATAAGAAAGTGATAAATGAAAAAAAGGCATTTAATGTTTGAGCAAATTCCAGTTTACTACATTTAATTTTTGCTTATCTACTGTTTCTGGCTTGAGTTGTGAAGATTGGCTAAGCTTGTTCTTTTTTCATCAACTTTTTACCAATGGCATCATATTTGCAGCAACATGAGGTCTACAAATAAGAGAAACTAGCTTTCAAATTGTTTTTATGATCATTTCTCCTTTAACTACTCTACACGTAAAAAATGAATGAATGAATTGGGTTCTTAGGTCTATAGTTTAAGCCTATGTATCACTACTTTTAATTTGAAATATATATTAGCGCGAATTGGAACGAGTTTTAAACCAAAATATTCACTGTTAGATCTGTTCATAGCAATTTTCAGTGGTCACATTATTTATCAATGGATCTTACAAATGGTATCGTTTTCTCAGCGCATGGTCAGAAAAAAAACTTGTGGAGAAAGTCATAGAAAAGATAAAAAGTGAGGATGAAAGTGCCTTGGGTAAAAGTGGCCAAGTGGGTGTGTGTTTTCCTTTTTGTGAGTAAATGAAGTGAGTAGTAGGTATTTGGTTAGTTGGCTTTTATGGCTGTAAGTAAATACATGTTATACCAACTTTAAATGATCGTATGTTAAATGTGGGTCAAGACTTTTTTTTGTAGTGCATTAAATATTTTTCAGAGGAAATCACCTAGACTCGTTCTAAACATTTGTCCATCACTTAGACAATGTGATTTACAAGAAAAAATCTTGGAGTGACACGGTTAATTATAACAATTCGGAAAAATCTTGCTTTGATGCTGTGGTTCACACCACCACTTGGTTTTTTTGGAAAAACTAGAACTTGGTTTGCTTCGTCTCAAAATCTTCTCGAAAGATACCTATATATATATATATATATATATATATATATATATATATATATATATATATATATATATATATATATATATATATATATATATATATAAACCGATTATTTTACATTTAAGTTAATAAAATCAAATTTAAGATTGACCCATTTTTAAAAGTTTATGGTTTGATTGTAAACTTAATTAACCAAAATAGAACATTTAATCTCACTTAAGTATGAAAGTAAAAGAAAAAAGGAGCTCATGCATAAGCCATGCATAATTTCATTTTTTTTTTTCTCAACCAAATTTTTCTACCAAATTTTTTAAATGTTTGACTAAAGTAATTCAAGGGATGGAAAAATGGTTATCCGACACAATGAGCCCATCAAAGAAATATCAGAGTTGTAGTCATGTTTGAAACAACTCCATACTACACAAACTAGTTCATTCTTCACCGTCATCTTTGCGGACCTTGGCCTTTGCCATTATAGATGATACCCTAACAAAACTATTTTTTTGGATCAGCAATTACATCAATAACAATGCCACCAAATAACTATTCAAATTGATTGCAATACATTTAAAAATGAACTCTTATTATCTTTATATTTGGACTGCACAAAACTTAATCATCAAACAATGAAGGGAAAATTGTCCAAAAATACATTCAACTTGCCACATTTTATTATTGTATGCTATCAAAAAAAAATTTTCCTATTGTATACACGAACTTTCTTAATCTTTCTATTGTATCCATGAATCTGACGTGCCATGGAGTTAATTACATAAATTTACATGAATCGTCCCTGTGCCTCAAAACAATTATACCATTCGTCCTTGAAACAATTACATAACAGGTCCCTGTAGCTCAAGAGTTAAAATATTTGCATCGTTATTCCTCATTGAGTTAAAATATTTGCATCGTTAGTAATCATTGACTATTAAGTTAAAATATTTGTGTGGAAAACTAGAAGGGGGGGTTGAATAGTTTTCCCTTCTTTTTCGTTTTATAAAAACTTTGTTTCAAAATGTTGATTAGAATTTATTCAATTGTTTGTTTGAAAAACCTTCAATTAGATTTTAGTATAAAAGCAACATATAATCAATATGATCAATTATATATGTGAACTTTTAGATTAGTTTTCAAAACTTAGTTTTATGAATGAAGCATAGATCAAACTTTATGTGTATAAGTTTTTCTTTTAAAATCTTAAAACGTTTTGTATCAAATTATCGATTAAGTTAAGCTCAACATGAGAAGTGTTAAATATATATATTAGTCCATTTGACCATAACATACAATTATATATCCTATCACACTATTAACTTCTATGTAAAACACATTCAATCATCACAACAATATAAGCAACAATTAAGACATATAGGCAAGCATAGATATAAAGCGATAAATGCAAGAATGAATGAAAAGAGATGAGAGAAAGAACATGCAAACCGAACACGATGATTTATAGTGGTTCGGCTACAAGGACACCTTCCTTGTTCCTACTCCACTCCCCGAGTCACCTACTCGAGAGTTTTCTTCACTACTCAACAAGCTCCCTTATGGCGGAGAAAACCGTACACACCAATATACACACCAATTTACACACCAATCTTCACACCAATCTACACACCAATCTACACACCAATCTACACACCAATCAACTTCTTCAAATCTATCTACTTCACAACTAACTACTCCACACCTATCTTCTTCACACCAATCTAGTTCCTAACTTATCTTCTTCACACCAAAAGTATATTCACACCTTCAAGGCACTAATGTCTTGACACCTTCAAGCCACTAATGTCTTCACAACTTCAATGCACTAATGTCTTGACACCTTCAAGGGACTAATGTCTTCACAACTTCAATGCATTAATGTCTTGACACCTTCAAGCCACTAATGTCTTCACAACTTCACATAAGCACTAACTAGATCCTAACACATCTTTGGGTTTATGATAGGGAGGATACTTCTCTTGCACTTTAAGTGATGAAAGATTGGATCACTTGAAACAAAGATTAATAATCTTATGATCAAAGGGTTTTAGAAGGATGTTTAGAGAGAATTGGATCTGAAAATATTTGTGCAAAAGGTTGGAAAAATTCCAGGTTTGAGGTGGTATTTATAGGGAAAAATTTCTGACAAAATCTGACAGGGGAGCGTGGCCGGTCCCCTTAATTGTGTGCCGGTCCCCTTAAAATTAAGGGGGCCGCCCCTTATAATTAAGGGGGCCGCCCTACTGAAACGGCCAGATTTTCTGTCTTTTAGTGGGGAAAGTTTATTTGGTGAAAAACTAACTAATTTTGGTTAAAAGTTTGAAATCATATATTTAGTATGATTAAAACATTTTTCTTTATTACCAAAAGTGTTTTTCAAAAATATATAATAAGTTTATATAATTAAATAAACTTTGTATTAGTTAATTAAATACCCCTTTGATCATGAAATGTATTAAACACTTGTTTATCCATACCTTAAGTGATTGTTGAAGCATACTTGAGACGTTGAGATGGCGAGGCTTGTTGACGTAAGAATGCATAGATGAATTGTGATCACAAGTAACTTAAGCACTTTACGTTATATGTTGTAACTTACATTTTTGTCATCATCAAAACATGAAGAGGATGTTTAGATTAAATATCGTAATATTCATGCCAACAATCTCCCCCTTTTTGATGATGACAAACTATGTAAACTATAACTTATAGTAAAATGTATAAGTTACTTGTTTACACTTCTTCTCCCCCTTTTGTCGAAGCAAAAAGGTGGACTCTAAATGAGACTTCTACAATGCTTGAACTCTTGAGATAGAATATAAAAGGCGAGCTTGCATCATCGTAAGTGAAGCCTTGATCCTATCAACCTCAATGCTCCCCCTTGGTGTATGCTCAAAACTTGTTTTGGCTACCAAAGAATCGAGCGGTGAAGTAATCCTTCAAAACAAAGTTAGTAGACAAGTGCACATGTATATGATGATAATGGATATATGCATGAGACTAATAGGGGAACAATATATGGACATATTAGGTATATGTACTAAAAGTATGACACATGCAATTATTGTTTTTAAAACAAAACCTAAATCCAAAAGAAAATTTAGAATCTAATGCAAAGATTAGAACCTAGGAAAATGTAGGATTGGTGGGATCAAGGATGGATAAACTTTGATGGAAGGTTTAGGATAGAATAGGTTTGTGAATTTTGGGAAGTGTAGGATGAAATGGGCTAAAAAATAGAAAAGGGAAACAACACATTCGACCATCAGATGGCCGGTCCCCTTAATTGGAGGCCGGTCCCCTTAATAATTAAGGGGCCGCCTTATGATTTAAGGGGGCCGCCCATCTGGTGATTCCCAGATTGCCAGAAAAGGGTTTTTGGTAGTGCATTGCAGAAAGGTTGTGTTTTTGGTTTCAAACAAGTCCAACTCTTTGAGGCAATTAAACATAGACTAATTATGTAGGCAATTATGTAGCTAAAGCATGTTAACCAAAGAGATTAAGTAATCAAGCAATTTCATCTAGCATGCAAACATACTCATCTAGCAAGCAAAATATAAGTGCTAGGAAACAATAAGCAACATCAAGTATTTCATAACTACATAACTAGGAGAATTAATCCTAATGCGTATTATGATAGCATGGGTTTCTAGACTTGTTACAAACGAAGTCTTAATAGATAAACCATGGCCCTCTTGATTTGATTTAGTTCACTTATAAGTGTCATTTATATAAATATAGATGACAAATATGAGATCACCATGCATGATTTAAAGAGACGTTTTTAGCATCATTCAACAATGTTTGAAAGTAGGTTTTCATGTAGATATGAGAGTTAATTGAATAAAATAGATTCGGTTTTACTTCAAAATGTGTTAATGAAAGGTAAATAAAATTTTCTCAATCTTTGGTTTTGATCAAAACAAAATTGTGGATATTTATTGTGAAAACATCTTATTTAAAAGTGGGATAGTTATTTGAAAAACTATTTTCCAAAATGTGAGGTTTTTGCATATTTTTAAAGATATTAGATTTTTGACAACAAATATCATTAATCATATATTTTAAAAGATGTTTGTTATAGATCTCATGCTCAAGACGATTGGTTAAGCCTACTATTATCTCATGCTATCGTTTCTACAAATCCTATGATCCAATTGTGGAAAACTAGAAGGGGAATGAGGAGGGATGAGCGTGAATGTAAAGGGAAGGTGATGACAAAGGGTTGACAATTATGGTTTGGATTAATATATCGTTCGACAAGGGTGGATGATAGGGAATCATGGGATTTTTAGGTGTTTTGTTGGTTGACGACCGAAGGTGGATATGTGAAATGAGGTGGTGATGAGTCGACAACACTTGATCATGAGTCGACAACACTTGAAGCTTGGATTTCTTCATTGTGTTCTTCACTTGCTAGTAAGTGGAAATGACGCATTTCGTAATGAAATTCACTTGGATGAGGTGGTGATAACTTTTGGTGGTGGAGATAATTGTGAGTTGATATATTCTTTGATGGATGGAGTGGTGGATTTGAAGTGGGGTTTGTTGGTTGAGGGTTTTGATGTTGTTCAAGTGATGGGGTTTGTTGAGATCTAGTAAGAAGATACTCAATCCAGGTAAAGTGCTCATTCAAAGCAATGGTATGTTGTTGAAGGAAGATGCAACAAGGGCAATTGTTAACATGCTTCTCAATTTGGTTAATGTTATGTGGTGATGATGGTGAGCTTGATTGAGGTGGATCCAAATTGCGTTGAGCAAGATGTAATGCTAAAAGAACACTAAGCTCATGAGTCTCTTTTAGCTCCTCAACGAACTTCAAGTGTTCGGAGGAAGGTGATGGTGGTGGAGCATGATGATTGTCTTGGGTGAAGGTTTGCACATGCAACATGGGAGTGGCATGTGAGGTTGTAGGAAGTGGTGGTGGTACTCTAGGTGGTGTGAGGTAGAAGGATATATGTGAGTGAGTGTCATTTCCCTTCCCATTAAATTCATGCTCATCCGGATATATTATGAGACTAATATGACCTATCGGAAAACGACACTAAGGTTCATATGAAATAAGGGTGTAGGATCTAAAAGAAATAAAAATATACCTAGATGAATGATACATATAGAGTAAATCATGTAAAGGCATACAATCAAATCACATAGGAGCAAATAAACATCTAGAAATAACATATATGCGATATGCCATAAATCTAGGAATGAAATCATCTAATGAGAAGCAAAGTTCATAAAAGTAAGCTTAGCGTTAGGTACATTTAGGAAGAGCGATTTAATCAAGTTGGAGAATGAGTATGAGACTATTACTAGTGGTGCTCAATTCAGGCTAAACACGACCATTTTTACGGGTTACACACACCCAACTTCTCACATAGAAGCAATCCAACCGTTAGGTTAAATTGAGTTTCTAGTCAATAGATTCTCCAGTAGTCATTCTCTTTTTAGAAGAAATTGAGTTCCTAAATTCACCTATCGAAGAGTACCAAATATGAAGTTTGCTTGATTCACTAATACTTGGCATAATGTGACTCAAACACCATGTTTTTATGAAGGTAAGTCTACATGATATATTTTACTCACTATCCCAATAGAGATGTGTTAAATGTTAAGATAAGAGTAAATGCAAAGTTTTAATCTTTTGTTCATGATTAACCGGTTATTTGGTTTTGATGACATATTACTTGATTTAATAAATGTGCTTTGATTTATGAATGCTCCTTAGCATATCTTGAAAAAAGAATCTCATTAAGATTATTTATCTTAAACGAGATTGTGATTCACAAATGATATCAAAACTAGACATTTATATATTCTAAAGCAAATATTATTTTCTATGATTTTTGCCAATGTTATATATCATAATTTAACTAATATTTGAAACAAAATGAAGTTTACTTGTTTATGCATTGTGACAAGTTGTTTTTCAATTCTAATAACTTAAATTATTTCAAAAAGAAAAATGTAGTGCATTATCTTGTAACACAACCATTCATGCTACAAAGAAAATGAAATACATATAATATATAGTGTGTATTGTTCTTAAATATGTATTTTATCTTGTGGTGATAATTTTAAGTAGTGTGAGCAAAGTTTACATATGTTGTTAGTTTGCTCATGTTTGGTTTTTCGGATATGACACATTTATCCATTGCATTGCAATGTAAATTGCTTGAAGATTTCGGACGAAACATCCAAGTCGTCAATCCTACTTCATTGTATATTTTATAAATGTGTTTAAAATGTTATTCTAATATTTGGAACACAATTATTGGACAAGTAGATTCAATATGACATTATCAACACAAGTGTGAGTTATGATCCAATGCATACTCTTTTCATCTACAAAGGATGTAAATATTTTCATATCAATCTAGTGTGATTGAGTATGTAGATTCAAGACTATATCATTTGATGTAATCTTGAAACTTAAATAAATAACAATCCAATTTCTTGTCCATACTCAAAAAAACATGTCAATTAGATTTGATGAATATATCAACCATAATTTGAATAATGAATTGATATAATATCAAGATCTTTCTTGACCCTCACAAACACTCATTTAAGATAAATAGGCATTTTGATAGTGTGTTCCATTAATCCTAAGATTATTTATGAGTGAGGTTGGTGAATGATTGAAATTTGACTTATTACTTCATGATTGTTATAAGTTTTGTTTATGTGAAAGACTCTTCATTGTTACTTATAATGAACACACTTAGATTTTGAAAATACTTTTTCTTTTATATTACTACTAATGTTTTACAAAGATTCAATTTGTCATATTAAACAACTTAAGGTAAAACAAGGTAATTTGTTGAAAATGTTTAAGTGTGTTGTTAAGAATAGATTAAATTGATTGAAATATTTAGGTGATTAGATTTAACTCATTTACAAGATGTTTGAGTAACATTAAGCCATCTATTCCTATATGCAATGCAAGCATAATAATGCAATCCTAACGCAAGAAATCTAGCATAAGATCAAGTTAAGTATAAGCTAGATAACTAACTATAAACTAATAGAGTACAAGGCACATATGCTAAGATATTCAAATAGCTAAATTACAAATAGCAATGATTAGCAAAGTAAAATCACAAATGAGTTCACATAGCACATAAAACACTTGTCGTCGTTTTGTGTTTTATATATACCAATGTTTACTTAGCTCGATTTTATTTGACACTAAAAAAAAGTTTCCTATCCATTTTAAAATTTAATAAAGATCAATATTTTGAAAACATAAATACTTAATTTTTCAAAATTATATCGACTAGGAATGCCCGACTCGAAGGAAAAGTTGAAATACAAGTTTTATGTTAAAACAAGACTCAAATTTTTGACCTTCGTGTAGTATTTTAACTTTCTGACTTATTTAAGTTTGTAATGGTTACTTGTAAGTATTTTTAAATGAAAGTAGACTCAATTACCTTTAAAACGCCGGGTGGCACGACTTCTACGGAGTTACGGTTAATTTTATATGATATTTCAAAGTTTTTGAAAAACTGTCAAACAGACAGGCGGACCCCTTAAATTTAAGGGGGCCGCCCAGACAATTAAAGGGGCCGCCCATCTGATACTCAAAAATGCAATTTTTGTTAAAAATTGTTTTCTGACTTTGTGGAAAGGTGTGTAACTTTCTGATTTTAAAAACGAACATATAACACTTGTTTTATGTATAATCTTATCTCGAGCTAGTATAATTAGTGTATATAATATCAAAACTAATACAAGTTAATCAACAAAACACTTTTCATATTAAATCCTCCTTAATGGGTAATTTGATACATGGATCGTACTCAATTTTTAAAACCATTTGTTTTGAAAATTTGAGCGACGTGGCTCTGGTACCAATTGTGGAAAACTAGAAGGGGGGGTTGAATAGTTTTCCCTTCTTTTTCGTTTTATAAAAACTTTGTTTCAAAATGTTGATTAGAATTTATTCAATTGTTTGTTTGAAAAACCTTCAATTAGATTTTAGTATAAAAGCAACATATAATCAATATGATCAATTATATATGTGAACTTTTAGATTAGTTTTCAAAACTTAGTTTTATGAATGAAGCATAGATCAAACTTTATGTGTATAAGTTTTCCTTTTAAAATCTTAAAACGTTTTGTATCAAATTATCGATTAAGTTAAGCTCAACATGAGAAGTGTTAAATATATATATTAGTCCATTTGACCATAACATACAATTATATATCCTATCACACTATTAACTTCTATGTAAAACACATTCAATCATCACAACAATATAAGCAACAATTAAGACATATAGGCAAGCATAGATATAAAGCGATAAATGCAAGAATGAATGAAAAGAGATGAGAGAAAGAACATGCAAACCGAACACGATGATTTATAGTGGTTCGGCTACAAGGACACCTTCCTTGTTCCTACTCCACTCCCCGAGTCACCTACTCGAGAGTTTTCTTCACTACTCAACAAGCTCCCTTATGGCGGAGAAAACCGTACACACCAATATACACACCAATTTACACACCAATCTTCACACCAATCTACACACCAATCTACACACCAATCTACACACCAATCAACTTCTTCAAATCTATCTACTTCACAACTAACTACTCTACACCTATCTTCTTCACACCAATCTAGTTCCTAACTTATCTTCTTCACACCAAAAGTATATTCACACCTTCAAGGCACTAATGTCTTGACACCTTCAAGCCACTAATGTCTTCACAACTTCAATGCACTAATGTCTTGACACCTTCAAGGCACTAATGTCTTCACAACTTCAATGCATTAATGTCTTGACACCTTCAAGCCACTAATGTCTTCACAACTTCACATAAGCACTAACTAGATCCTAACACATCTTTGGGTTTATGATAGGGAGGATACTTCTCTTGCACTTTAAGTGATGAAAGATTGGATCACTTGAAACAAAGATTAATAATCTTATGATCAAAGGGTTTTAGAAGGATGTTTAGAGAGAATTGGATCTGAAAATATTTGTGCAAAAGGTTGGAAAAATTCCAGGTTTGAGGTGGTATTTATAGGGAAAAATTTCTGACAAAATCTGACAGGGGAGCGTGGCCGGTCCCCTTAATTGTGTGCCGGTCCCCTTAAAATTAAGGGGGCCGCCCCTTATAATTAAGGGGGCCGCCCTACTGAAACGGCCAGATTTTCTGTCTTTTAGTGGGGAAAGTTTATTTGGTGAAAAACTAACTAATTTTGGTTAAAAGTTTGAAATCATATATTTAGTATGATTAAAACATTTTTCTTTATTACCAAAAGTGTTTTTCAAAAATATATAATAAGTTTATATAATTAAATAAACTTTGTATTAGTTAATTAAATACCCCTTTGATCATGAAATGTATTAAACACTTGTTTATCCATACCTTAAGTGATTGTTGAAGCATACTTGAGACGTTGAGATGGCGAGGCTTGTTGACGTAAGAATGCATAGATGAATTGTGATCACAAGTAACTTAAGCACTTTACGTTATATGTTGTAACTTACATTTTTGTCATCATCAAAACATGAAGAGGATGTTTAGATTAAATATCGTAATATTCATGCCAACAATCTCCCCCTTTTTGATGATGACAAACTATGTAAACTATAACTTATAGTAAAATGTATAAGTTACTTGTTTACACTTCTTCTCCCCCTTTTGTCGAAGCAAAAAGGTGGACTCTAAATGAGACTTCTACAATGCTTGAACTCTTGAGATAGAATATAAAAGGCGAGCTTGCATCATCGTAAGTGAAGCCTTGATCCTATCAACCTCAATGCTCCCCCTTGGTGTATGCTCAAAACTTGTTTTGGCTACCAAAGAATCGAGCGGTGAAGTAATCCTTCAAAACAAAGTTAGTAGACAAGTGCACATGTATATGATGATAATGGATATATGCATGAGACTAATAGGGGAACAATATATGGACATATTAGGTATATGTACTAAAAGTATGACACATGCAATTATTGTTTTTAAAACAAAACCTAAATCCAAAAGAAAATTTAGAATCTAATGCAAAGATTAGAACCTAGGAAAATGTAGGATTGGTGGGATCAAGGATGGATAAACTTTGATGGAAGGTTTAGGATAGAATAGGTTTGTGAATTTTGGGAAGTGTAGGATGAAATGGGCTAAAAAATAGAAAAGGGAAACAACACATTCGACCATCAGATGGCCGGTCCCCTTAATTGGAGGCCGGTCCCCTTAATAATTAAGGGGCCGCCTTATGATTTAAGGGGGCCGCCCATCTGGTGATTCCCAGATTGCCAGAAAAGGGTTTTTGGTAGTGCATTGCAGAAAGGTTGTGTTTTTGGTTTCAAACAAGTCCAACTCTTTGAGGCAATTAAACATAGACTAATTATGTAGGCAATTATGTAGCTAAAGCATGTTAACCAAAGAGATTAAGTAATCAAGCAATTTCATCTAGCATGCAAACATACTCATCTAGCAAGCAAAATATAAGTGCTAGGAAACAATAAGCAACATCAAGTATTTCATAACTACATAACTAGGAGAATTAATCCTAATGCGTATTATGATAGCATGGGTTTCTAGACTTGTTACAAACGAAGTCTTAATAGATAAACCATGGCCCTCTTGATTTGATTTAGTTCACTTATAAGTGTCATTTATATAAATATAGATGACAAATATGAGATCACCATGCATGATTTAAAGAGACGTTTTTAGCATCATTCAACAATGTTTGAAAGTAGGTTTTCATGTAGATATGAGAGTTAATTGAATAAAATAGATTCGGTTTTACTTCAAAATGTGTTAATGAAAGGTAAATAAAATTTTCTCAATCTTTGGTTTTGATCAAAACAAAATTGTGGATATTTATTGTGAAAACATCTTATTTAAAAGTGGGATAGTTATTTGAAAAACTATTTTCCAAAATGTGAGGTTTTTGCATATTTTTAAAGATATTAGATTTTTGACAACAAATATCATTAATCATATATTTTAAAAGATGTTTGTTATAGATCTCATGCTCAAGACGATTGGTTAAGCCTACTATTATCTCATGCTATCGTTTCTACAAATCCTATGATCCAATTGTGGAAAACTAGAAGGGGAATGAGGAGGGATGAGCGTGAATGTAAAGGGAAGGTGATGACAAAGGGTTGACAATTATGGTTTGGATTAATATATCGTTCGACAAGGGTGGATGATAGGGAATCATGGGATTTTTAGGTGTTTTGTTGGTTGACGACCGAAGGTGGATATGTGAAATGAGGTGGTGATGAGTCGACAACACTTGATCATGAGTCGACAACACTTGAAGCTTGGATTTCTTCATTGTGTTCTTCACTTGCTAGTAAGTGGAAATGACGCATTTCGTAATGAAATTCACTTGGATGAGGTGGTGATAACTTTTGGTGGTGGAGATAATTGTGAGTTGATATATTCTTTGATGGATGGAGTGGTGGATTTGAAGTGGGGTTTGTTGGTTGAGGGTTTTGATGTTGTTCAAGTGATGGGGTTTGTTGAGATCTAGTAAGAAGATACTCAATCCAGGTAAAGTGCTCATTCAAAGCAATGGTATGTTGTTGAAGGAAGATGCAACAAGGGCAATTGTTAACATGCTTCTCAATTTGGTTAATGTTATGTGGTGATGATGGTGAGCTTGATTGAGGTGGATCCAAATTGCGTTGAGCAAGATGTAATGCTAAAAGAACACTAAGCTCATGAGTCTCTTTTAGCTCCTCAACGAACTTCAAGTGTTCGGAGGAAGGTGATGGTGGTGGAGCATGATAATTGTCTTGGGTGAAGGTTTGCACATGCAACATGGGAGTGGCATGTGAGGTTGTAGGAAGTGGTGGTGGTACTCTAGGTGGTGTGAGGTAGAAGGATATATGTGAGTGAGTGTCATTTCCCTTCACACCAATCTAGTTCCTAACTTATCTTCTTCACACCAAAAGTATATTCACACCTTCAAGGCACTAATGTCTTGACACCTTCAAGCCACTAATGTCTTCACAACTTCAATGCACTAATGTCTTGACACCTTCAAGGCACTAATGTCTTCACAACTTCAATGCATTAATGTCTTGACACCTTCAAGCCACTAATGTCTTCACAACTTCACATAAGCACTAACTAGATCCTAACACATCTTTGGGTTTATGATAGGGAGGATACTTCTCTTGCACTTTAAGTGATGAAAGATTGGATCACTTGAAACAAAGATTAATAATCTTATGATCAAAGGGTTTTAGAAGGATGTTTAGAGAGAATTGGATCTGAAAATATTTGTGCAAAAGGTTGGAAAAATTCCAGGTTTGAGGTGGTATTTATAGGGAAAAATTTCTGACAAAATCTGACAGGGGAGCGTGGCCGGTCCCCTTAATTGTGTGCCGGTCCCCTTAAAATTAAGGGGGCCGCCCCTTATAATTAAGGGGGCCGCCCTACTGAAACGGCCAGATTTTCTGTCTTTTAGTGGGGAAAGTTTATTTGGTGAAAAACTAACTAATTTTGGTTAAAAGTTTGAAATCATATATTTAGTATGATTAAAACATTTTTCTTTATTACCAAAAGTGTTTTTCAAAAATATATAATAAGTTTATATAATTAAATAAACTTTGTATTAGTTAATTAAATACCCCTTTGATCATGAAATGTATTAAACACTTGTTTATCCATACCTTAAGTGATTGTTGAAGCATACTTGAGACGTTGAGATGGCGAGGCTTGTTGACGTAAGAATGCATAGATGAATTGTGATCACAAGTAACTTAAGCACTTTACGTTATATGTTGTAACTTACATTTTTGTCATCATCAAAACATGAAGAGGATGTTTAGATTAAATATCGTAATATTCATGCCAACAATCTCCCCCTTTTTGATGATGACAAACTATGTAAACTATAACTTATAGTAAAATGTATAAGTTACTTGTTTACACTTCTTCTCCCCCTTTTGTCGAAGCAAAAAGGTGGACTCTAAATGAGACTTCTACAATGCTTGAACTCTTGAGATAGAATATAAAAGGCGAGCTTGCATCATCGTAAGTGAAGCCTTGATCCTATCAACCTCAATGCTCCCCCTTGGTGTATGCTCAAAACTTGTTTTGGCTACCAAAGAATCGAGCGGTGAAGTAATCCTTCAAAACAAAGTTAGTAGACAAGTGCACATGTATATGATGATAATGGATATATGCATGAGACTAATAGGGGAACAATATATGGACATATTAGGTATATGTACTAAAAGTATGACACATGCAATTATTGTTTTTAAAACAAAACCTAAATCCAAAAGAAAATTTAGAATCTAATGCAAAGATTAGAACCTAGGAAAATGTAGGATTGGTGGGATCAAGGATGGATAAACTTTGATGGAAGGTTTAGGATAGAATAGGTTTGTGAATTTTGGGAAGTGTAGGATGAAATGGGCTAAAAAATAGAAAAGGGAAACAACACATTCGACCATCAGATGGCCGGTCCCCTTAATTGGAGGCCGGTCCCCTTAATAATTAAGGGGCCGCCTTATGATTTAAGGGGGCCGCCCATCTGGTGATTCCCAGATTGCCAGAAAAGGGTTTTTGGTAGTGCATTGCAGAAAGGTTGTGTTTTTGGTTTCAAACAAGTCCAACTCTTTGAGGCAATTAAACATAGACTAATTATGTAGGCAATTATGTAGCTAAAGCATGTTAACCAAAGAGATTAAGTAATCAAGCAATTTCATCTAGCATGCAAACATACTCATCTAGCAAGCAAAATATAAGTGCTAGGAAACAATAAGCAACATCAAGTATTTCATAACTACATAACTAGGAGAATTAATCCTAATGCGTATTATGATAGCATGGGTTTCTAGACTTGTTACAAACGAAGTCTTAATAGATAAACCATGGCCCTCTTGATTTGATTTAGTTCACTTATAAGTGTCATTTATATAAATATAGATGACAAATATGAGATCACCATGCATGATTTAAAGAGACGTTTTTAGCATCATTCAACAATGTTTGAAAGTAGGTTTTCATGTAGATATGAGAGTTAATTGAATAAAATAGATTCGGTTTTACTTCAAAATGTGTTAATGAAAGGTAAATAAAATTTTCTCAATCTTTGGTTTTGATCAAAACAAAATTGTGGATATTTATTGTGAAAACATCTTATTTAAAAGTGGGATAGTTATTTGAAAAACTATTTTCCAAAATGTGAGGTTTTTGCATATTTTTAAAGATATTAGATTTTTGACAACAAATATCATTAATCATATATTTTAAAAGATGTTTGTTATAGATCTCATGCTCAAGACGATTGGTTAAGCCTACTATTATCTCATGCTATCGTTTCTACAAATCCTATGATCCAATTGTGGAAAACTAGAAGGGGAATGAGGAGGGATGAGCGTGAATGTAAAGGGAAGGTGATGACAAAGGGTTGACAATTATGGTTTGGATTAATATATCGTTCGACAAGGGTGGATGATAGGGAATCATGGGATTTTTAGGTGTTTTGTTGGTTGACGACCGAAGGTGGATATGTGAAATGAGGTGGTGATGAGTCGACAACACTTGATCATGAGTCGACAACACTTGAAGCTTGGATTTCTTCATTGTGTTCTTCACTTGCTAGTAAGTGGAAATGACGCATTTCGTAATGAAATTCACTTGGATGAGGTGGTGATAACTTTTGGTGGTGGAGATAATTGTGAGTTGATATATTCTTTGATGGATGGAGTGGTGGATTTGAAGTGGGGTTTGTTGGTTGAGGGTTTTGATGTTGTTCAAGTGATGGGGTTTGTTGAGATCTAGTAAGAAGATACTCAATCCAGGTAAAGTGCTCATTCAAAGCAATGGTATGTTGTTGAAGGAAGATGCAACAAGGGCAATTGTTAACATGCTTCTCAATTTGGTTAATGTTATGTGGTGATGATGGTGAGCTTGATTGAGGTGGATCCAAATTGCGTTGAGCAAGATGTAATGCTAAAAGAACACTAAGCTCATGAGTCTCTTTTAGCTCCTCAACGAACTTCAAGTGTTCGGAGGAAGGTGATGGTGGTGGAGCATGATAATTGTCTTGGGTGAAGGTTTGCACATGCAACATGGGAGTGGCATGTGAGGTTGTAGGAAGTGGTGGTGGTACTCTAGGTGGTGTGAGGTAGAAGGATATATGTGAGTGAGTGTCATTTCCCTTCACACCAATCTAGTTCCTAACTTATCTTCTTCACACCAAAAGTATATTCACACCTTCAAGGCACTAATGTCTTGACACCTTCAAGCCACTAATGTCTTCACAACTTCAATGCACTAATGTCTTGACACCTTCAAGGCACTAATGTCTTCACAACTTCAATGCATTAATGTCTTGACACCTTCAAGCCACTAATGTCTTCACAACTTCACATAAGCACTAACTAGATCCTAACACATCTTTGGGTTTATGATAGGGAGGATACTTCTCTTGCACTTTAAGTGATGAAAGATTGGATCACTTGAAACAAAGATTAATAATCTTATGATCAAAGGGTTTTAGAAGGATGTTTAGAGAGAATTGGATCTGAAAATATTTGTGCAAAAGGTTGGAAAAATTCCAGGTTTGAGGTGGTATTTATAGGGAAAAATTTCTGACAAAATCTGACAGGGGAGCGTGGCCGGTCCCCTTAATTGTGTGCCGGTCCCCTTAAAATTAAGGGGGCCGCCCCTTATAATTAAGGGGGCCGCCCTACTGAAACGGCCAGATTTTCTGTCTTTTAGTGGGGAAAGTTTATTTGGTGAAAAACTAACTAATTTTGGTTAAAAGTTTGAAATCATATATTTAGTATGATTAAAACATTTTTCTTTATTACCAAAAGTGTTTTTCAAAAATATATAATAAGTTTATATAATTAAATAAACTTTGTATTAGTTAATTAAATACCCCTTTGATCATGAAATGTATTAAACACTTGTTTATCCATACCTTAAGTGATTGTTGAAGCATACTTGAGACGTTGAGATGGCGAGGCTTGTTGACGTAAGAATGCATAGATGAATTGTGATCACAAGTAACTTAAGCACTTTACGTTATATGTTGTAACTTACATTTTTGTCATCATCAAAACATGAAGAGGATGTTTAGATTAAATATCGTAATATTCATGCCAACAATTTGCATCATTAGTCGTCATTGAGTTTAAATATTTGCATCGTTAGTCCTCATTGACTATTCTTACGTTAAAATATTTGCATCGTTAGTCCTCATCGAGTTAAAATATTCGCATCGTTAGTCCTCATTGACTATTATTACGTTTTTATCCCTTTTCGTCTGTTTTTCTTACATTTTCGTCCCGTTTTTCTCATGTTTTCATAGGTTTTATCATCTGTTTTTATACGTTTTCATTCATTTTTCTCATGTTTTTATCCGTTTCTTCCATTTTTCTCATGTTTTCATATGTTTTTATCCGTGTTCATACACTTTCATTCGTTTTCGTATATTATTTTACGTTTTCATCTACTTTTTTTATGTTTTTATCCGTTTTCATACACTTTTAGTCCTCATTGAGTTAAAATATTTGCATCGTTAGTCCTCATTGACTATTCTTACGTTTTTTATTTGTTTTCGTCTAGAGTTTAGGGTTTTGGGTTAGGGTTTAGATAGGGTTTAGGGTTCTCTAAACTCTAAACCCTAAATCCTAAACCCAAAACTCTAAACCCTAAACCCTTCTACTCTTAATCATTAAAAGTGTAAAACACGAAACTTGTCCAAAATGATGTTTTACATCAAAACTCGTGAGATTTTAACCTGAAATTGCAAAACAATGACTGTTTACTACCAAAATAAGCGGTTTTAGACCAAATTTATAACTTATAAACTTATAAACACTTGTAATCTTATAAGTTATAAGTTGTGTAAATCCTCAAACTTATAAAATTTACAAGAGTTTATAAGTGTATAAGTTATGAATTTGGTCAAAAACCGCTTAAGTTTTGGTTATAAAGAGCCATTGTTTTGCAATTTCAGGTTAAAATCCCACTCATCTTGATGTAAAACATTATTCTTGACAACTTTCGTGTTTTACACTTTTGATGATTCAGACCAGAAAGGGGTCAAAATCGTGATTTAAAATCGATATAGAAACATTTTTATCAATGAGGACTAAAAGTGTATGAAAACGGATAAAACATAAAAAAATAGATAAAAAATGTAAAATATAGACGAAAACAAATAAAAGTGTATGAACACGGATAAAAACATATGAAAACGTGAGAAAAACGGAAGAAACAGATAAAAACATGAGAAAAATGAATGAAAACGTATAAAAACGGACGAACACTGATAAAAACCTATGAAAACATGAGAAAAATGGACGAAAAGTGATAAAAACGTAATAATAGTCAATGAGGACTAACGATGCAAATATTTTAATTCTATAGTCAATGAGGACTAACGATGCAAATATTTTAACTCAATGAGGACTAACGATGCAAATATTTTAACTTAATAGTCAATGAGGACTAACGATGCAAATATTTTAACTCAATAGTCAATGAGGACTAACGATGCAAATATTTTAACTCAATCAGGACTAACGATGCAACTATTTTAACTCTTGAGCTACAGTGACCTTTTATGTAATTGTTTCAAGGACGAATGGTGTAACTGTTTTGAGCCACAGGGACGATTCATGTAAATTTATGTAATTAACTCCATGGCACGTCAGATTTATGGATACAATAGTAAGATTAAGAAAGTTCGTGTATACAATAGGAAAAAAAATTCATAGCATACAATAGTAAAAGGTGGCAAGTTGGATGTATTTTTGGACAATTTTCCCAACAATGAAATAGATAACACAACAATCAAAATATTTAGAATTGCCACTCCGTCTTTTATGTAGCTAAAAACATTATAATGTGCCCAAACAACCTTTTCCCATTCACTTACTAACATATATAGCAGTAAAAAAAAGAACAAAAAGCACCTTCCCGCCCCAGCCACCACCGTCCTAGACACACCACTTATGAATCTACTAGCGTTGAGCTCATCTGGAATTTGGCCAACAATAGCAACTCCAACGTCATACGATTATAGGACAATTTACATTCATACGATTAGATCCATTGTATGACAATTAAAATGCATTCATTTGAGTAAATCCATACAAATGAACATCCCATTTTTGACCCGTTACCTAACCCACCCAATTTACCTCCTTAAACCAACTGACTATGGTGTTATCATTTTTTACCTACAAACTGAGATTATGTGTGTGATTACCAATTGTTAAGGAACTAACTATTGATCTTCCCCATATCATATTAGGACTAACCTCAGAAGGCTTATTTTCATCAACATGGCGATGATTAGCATCAGGCCTCAAACTGTTTGTACGATTACACCTTGGCATGCGAACAGGTGAAATTGCAGTTCGTGCATTCCCACTTCTCAATTGTTCTAACTCTGCTTCTTTTTTCTCCAACAATAGCTTCATATGGGATATCTGAGTGAAAAAAGATGTCATAAAAGAACAATTTAGCAATTGTTTTTCTTGCTTACTAAAAGAGAATATAATGTGAAATAGCCATACCTCATCTTTCATCTCTCTGATTTCACCAGTTGCTTTATTAGATTTAGTCGTACCTAGTTCAATTGAGGCAACTCTCTCAACAAACTTGAGGGTGCTGATCGTCTCTCTAGTGGCATTAGTCTTGGGATTTATAAGCACAAACATGAGTGTTTTAGCATGCCCACCTAGAGAATCTTGCAATATGATACGTGGGAATTGCGCCCTCGCAACAGGTTTTACCTCTCAAGAGATCTTGAGAAGCTTACAACCCCCACTAGACAGTGTACCTAATCGTTGTAGTATAGTATAGCGACAAGTACCGGGGGATTGATCGTTCAACTCAGGAATAGTGTCGCTAGTATTAGAAAGCCTACTAAACTAGGTCTAGAGGTGAGGGATGATTCTTTTTGTATTTTTATATTTTATGGAAAGCAATTAAAATCTCGGGTTTTGAAGGAGTGGGAGGAATTAGTTGCTAGCCAACTAACCCAATTAATCTAAAGATGCAATCAAAATAAAATAACAAAAATCAAAATCAAAACTAATACACTAATGTGGTGGAAACAATGATGAGGAAAGTTGTGTTTACTTAGACTTCATTACTCCCTAGATATCTTTTACAGGTTGATTAGCTTGTTACAATTGCATGGATGATGGGTCATATTCCTTAATACAAGTCGTAGGGTCGTGTACAATATTCCCTAACTCTATAAGATCCTACTTCACTCCTATGTCGAGCCGTTAGAAGCTCCTAACATGGGGTCATTAGAATTCTCTTATGCATTAAATACAACCAAAAATCATAGTACACCTCCGATCATGTTTCTTAAGACGTTCCAGCAAGTTACCAATGGAAGTCTGCCAGTTTTCTTAAACCTAACATCGAATACAATCATCCGTAACAATTATAAACAAACAATCAACCCATAATCAACATCTAGGTTTCACTACATCTAAGCAAACACAATAAAGATCTAGCCTAGCATGTTAAAGAGAAGACAAGCGCAAGATATAATCACACAACATATAGACATATTGAATGATTTGAATGAATACTTATCTTCAATTGAACATGGAAGAATCAAGGGGTTGAAACCCTTGAAAAGCTGATAAAATTCGACCTAGAGTTTATTCCCACAAAGTTGCACACTAATGAATAAAATTTGGAAAACTATATATAGATATTATATCTTGACGGCATCATGTATTAGCTCGTGACGCCGTCAACTCGCCGCCATGATAAAATCGTATTGACTAGATCCATTTGTGACGCCGTCATGTGGAGAAATACTCTGGGCCGTCACTAGTAATTGGACCCTGACGGCCTTGGTGACACCGTCGGGCCATAAGCTTGAAAACTCTCTGGGCCGTCACGTTATAAGTTCCATATCCACCTCTTTTGTAACTCTTGACGCCGTCACGTGTAAAAGCTTGACGCCGTCAGGTACTGTTCCAGCAAGGAATTTTGAGACTTTGCCGTTTTCTTCACTTTTATGCTCCAAAAACGTCCAAAATGCTTCCTTTTCCAGATTCTTCCTCAAAAGTACCTAAAATGACAAAAGGAACGATTTAGGGCAATATTTGATCAAATAATACGCCGTCATGTGTATTGCTGTTCTGGGCCGTCACCACTTTTATTCTTGACGGCCTTGATTTGACGCCGTCACATTTTCACTGGGCCATCACCATTTTTGCTCTTGACACCGTCATCAAATTGCTCTTGACGCCGTCAGGTACTGTTCCCAGCAAGGAAAATTAAGACTTTGCCGTTTTCTTCACTTTTATGCTCCAAAAACGTCCAAAATGCTTCCTTTTCCAAAATTCACTCCCAAAGTACCTAAAATCACAAAAGGAACGATTTAGGGCAATATTTGATCAAATAAATTCAAATTCCGGCTTAAATAACCCCCTAAAAACGGATCATTTTTCGACTCATCATATACCCTTACACTTGAGATTTGCTTGTCCTCAAGCAAATGCGCTTTTATTCTAATCAAAGTACAAGTTAGGGGTCATTTAACACTAATATAAAAATAATTACAACAAATAATCGTTCCACTAAAAACTAAAAACACGCACGGAGGTCATACACTAGCACCTCACAAATAGTGTTTAGATACTCACATCTCTCGGGTGTTATAAAGTATATATCACAATAAGGAAATGGAAAGCATCTCTCACTACCTGTCATAGCAAATAGATTGCCATTGGCTTTGGAAACGATCAAACCTCCACCACTTGGCGTAAGCACCTAGGATAAACTATCAAAGAGGTCTTTTAAAAGGGTTACAACGTTAGGTATAGGGATATGGAAAACACGGTTTTGTTGGATAAAGGCAATATTTACTGGTGGCGAGTTAATCATCTTGGTTAATTACATGTATAATATGGCGTTGCTAAGCCAAGACTCGACTCGACTTAAGTTAATAAATCAAAAATAACAAAAACATAAAACAAACATAGAATGAAATAGGATGGTAGTCCGTATGTTTTTTTTTTTTTTTTTTTTTTTTTTTTTTTTTTTGCATACACTCTTACCCTACCATCCAATATAATACATCATAGGGAATGTACATTCTCCTTACACTTGACTTTACATACTTTACAATAAACTAATCTAATTACTCGAATCAAGATAATCAAAACACTTGGAGTACTTTTTAAGATTAATGCACATATGTGGGTAATATATGATGTTCTTCCCCATTACTCCAAAACATAAGTACTTTACCCATGAGTCCCAATCGTCCCAAAACAATATGTACAAGATATGACTCGACTTAGCAACCATGTAATCAATTAAATAATTAATTAAGGGTTTAAACAAATAACAATAATGCACTAAAGATGAGTGCATACACGGAAGGCTAAGGCGATTTGGCTGTACATTTGGGTGGGTTGTAACAAATTCTTCCTTTAAGTAAGATGATTAAAGTTAGAAACGAAAAGATAGGCTCGGAGGGGTGTACTAGGGGTATCGTGTACTAAAAATGAGTACAACGCTAAGGTGTGGGAAAAATTAATTGACTTTACTAGTCAAGTAATATGACTTAAATGGTCAAGTAATCATGATACGGGTTTAACACAAGGGTGATCCTAATGCCTCTTATCATGTAGTAAATCCTACTACACGAATGTAGTCTCACTAGCGGTCTCGGGATGCATCACTAACGCAAGTTCTAGAATCTAAATGCTACCGGTACACTTATAAGCACTAATAATGAATGTTTTTCCTATCAAATCTAAAGGCGAACCTCACATATTTGGGTGGAAAATTTTTCTGAATGGTACGGTTTTGTGCTAGTCATACAACTCCTATCTATGAGACGCTTGTTAAGGCTAAAGTTTCACTCCTAAATGTTGTAAAAAAATTTAAATTTGGCGCTAAAATTACACTAACAAGTATTTCTCTTAGTTTTATTACACACCTACCATCGAACAAACAAACTCAAGTGCAATTGTATCTTATAAGGTATCATCATTTACCCTCCCCCTTACACTTAGGATGAACATTGTCCCCAATGTTCAATTAAAGAATGTAAAAGTAAAATAGGTAAAAGAATGAAAACAAATACTCCCCTGATTCGTTTGGTGTGGATAGTGTATCAACAAGGTTAGATCTTCCTCCAAGAAAATGAACGTTCAAAGCTTCCCTTTCAGAAATATAAATCATCTTCTTGTCATATATAACCTGTTAATCCTGAGAAAACAATCAAGGCAACCTCGCGTAAAATCGGCGGCAATATATATATACTAACAAAACCTAGAAAGCAAATTAAGATATAATGCTTGTGGAATGAATGTTTGCAGATTTCCTGGAGTTTATAAAACTAAAGAATTAACAAAAACTTTTAAGACTCCGTTAGAAAAACAAACTCGAAAAATTTCCAGAATTTTACACATGACGCCGTCAGGTTTTAAATCCTGACGCCGTCAGAAGTGACCTGCAGAAATCTTTATGTTAAGTTTCCGGAAAATTTCTAAAAAAACTTATGTCCTACTTCCTGGAAAATCCTGCAAAACATCATTATGACTCGATACAAGCATTTGACTCTAACAAATACTAATATACATGTTCATTTAATATTGTGGCGAATCAAGATCATTTTCGTTCTTAGAAACAAATTTGGGGTTTCCCCTTACACTTAGGTTTTGCAAAATACCTTTATATGAAGTTAAGACGAAGTTAAACAACAAAATAAAGCATTTTCACAATTTAATTTGAAACATGATCTACCAACAATAAAAATAAAACATGCATACGGAAGCAAATAACATCAAACAAATAAAAATCAAACAAATAAAAATCACACAAAACATGGGTTGCCTCCCAAGAAGCGTTTTTCTTTATTTACGAGTCTTGTAGCTAGACTCAAGGTCATGGGCAATTACGTGACCTCATCATTGGTCTCATTCTCTAGGTCATCTCCTATCTTATTTTTGTATTCCGGACCTAGTTGCAAACATTCCTTGTAGAAACCGAGTATTCTACTCATGACATAATCTACTCCTCTACGTCTATCCTCATCATTCCTATAGTAAACCGCTTGCTTGTGTTCTTTTTCAAGGTTTGATAGAAGACTGTATTGTTCAATCTTATAGGTCATTTGGTAAGAAATCTCATCGTTCTCATCCTAGAATCTAACTATCCCTAGGGACGGGTCATAACTCATCTTAGAGGCCTCAACAAACGGTTTTTCCGAACACTACTTGACTTAGGCAACCATCTATTACCGGACGAATATCCTCTACAATCACAAAGTCGGTAACATAAGTGAAGTTTCCTACAAAGACATGTAATCCTTTCACTCTTCCTACCAAGTTGCTCATCCAATTCGTGTTAGGCATCATCCTATATCCAAGTTGCTTCTTAATTACCCAATTATAATAGGTCCTAGTCATGATGTTTATAGGAGACCTAAGATCGATGTAAGCTTTCCACACACGCATATGCCCAATGTTGCATGGTATGTTGATGTTAGAGGGATCTCCTGTTTTGATGAGTGGTGAACCAAGGATGTAAGGTGTCTCGGGGTCATCGAATAGATCCTTATGATATTCCCGTTCTTCCTTGGTGGGTAACTTATCAAATTATTCCTCTACGTTTTCTACTTCCTCTAACTTTTCTTCCTTAATATCCTCAACTTCCTTAATCTCATCCTTAGTCCCGGTTTCTATTCCAACTTCATCCTTGTCACTTTCTTCTATATTCTTATTTATTGGCTTAATGGTGACAACGTTAAAAAAGTGGACGTGTTTGGATGATGAGGGGTCCTTAATTTGGATTCCACTACTAGTGTCCCTAGTGTCCTTCCTAGGTGTAGTTAGCACTTGGTTGTTGAGGGCTTTCAATAAGTTGTCAATCTTATTGGTCATCTCCGTTTGTTGTTGATTGAATTCGGTTTCAAACTTAGGTATGCGAGCTTCTTGAGATGCCATAAACTTGGACATCAATCCTTCAAGATTATTGGTACTACTATAGTTATTGGAAGGATTGTTGTTGAACGTACGGTTAGAGGGTGGACCGTTTGGTTGGTAATGATTAGGTGGATTGGAAGAATTGTTTTGGGGCATGTTTTGATTTTGTTTCCACCTAAGGTTCGGGTGATTTTTCCAAGAAGGGTTGTAGGAATCACCGTAAGGGTTTCGCTCGGGTTTGAAAGTGTACCACTTGTCTCCCGCTTCGTCGGTACGTGAGGATGCGTAATCCGCAAAAGCTTGTCCGGGGAGTTCCACGCAATTACGAGTGTCATGGAGACCACTTCATAATTCGCATGAAGAAGTGATTTTATTCACTTGGCTTGAAGGCTTAGGAGCTTCGTAGGATTTCATGAGAAACTTGACTTGGTCTTCAAGTTCCATGATCCTACGGTCGGGAGTGCTAGAATTGTTCGAAGGCAAAGATATTGCCTTGATCGTTTTGTTCAAATCACGGGGATCATTCCAACTTTCGTTGTCATAGAGAGCAAGATATTCTATGAGTTCCCATGATTCTTCCGCACTTTGATCACGTAGCTTGCCACCGGCTGATTGGTCAATGGTTCTCCTTGTGGAGAGATTGATATGGTCATAGAAGATTTGGACTTGGAGCCAAAGATCTATGCCATGATGAGGGACTTTTTGGAGTAAGTCCTTGAAACGAGTCCATGCTTCATATAGAGGTTCACCTTGACATTGTTGGAACATCAAGATATCATTTCTAAGCTTGGTAGTTCTCCCCAGTGGGAAAATTGAGCAAGGAAACGAGTAGTGAGATCATCCCATGAGGTGATGGATCCCGCGGGTAAACGTTCAAGCCATTGACTAGCTTGATCACGTAGAGAGAATTGGAATAGGCGTAATCGGGTCGACTCTCTAGTTACAACATCAAAGTCTATGGAATATACAATTTTAAGGAAATCCTTGAGATGTTGATTAGGATCTTCGGAATGAAGTCCATGGAATGCACATCCGCTTTGCACCAACCGGATGGTGTCGAATCGCAAGAGGGACACATTGGCTCCTTGGGTGAGCTCAATAGTGTTTCGATAGCCTTGGTGGCTAGGAAGGGAATACTCTCCTAAAGTTCAGGTCCTAGGAGGTTGGTTTGCTAGTGGTGGGTTTTGCGGGTGGCTTTATTGTGGTGGGTTGATGGGTTCAAAGATGTTACCACCTTCCATGATGTCAGATGGTAAAGGTTACGAACAAAGAAATGAAGAAATGAGATAGACTAAATAAAACCTAAAAATAAAAATAAAGATCTTACTAGAAAGGAATCTAGCAAGTAGACCTAATAAAAAGAAATCATAACCTAGACAATAACTATTTCCCCGGGCTACGGCGCCAAAAACTTGATACGTGGGAATTGCGCCCTCGCAACAGTTTTACCTCTCAAGGGATCTTGAGAAGCTTACAACCCCCACCAGGCAGTGTACCTGATCGTTGTAGTATAGTATAGTGACAAGTACCGGGGGATTGATCGTTCAACTCAGGAATAGTGTTGCTAGGATTAGAAAGCCTACTAAACTAGGTCTAGAGGTGAGGGATGATTCTTTTTGTATTTTTATATTTTATGGAAAGCAATTAAAATCTCAGGTTTTGAAGGAGTGGGCGGAATTATTTGCTAGCCAACTAACCCAATTAATCTAAAGATGCAATCAAAATAAAATAACAAAAATGAAAATCAAAACTAATATACTAATGTGGTGGAAACAATGATAAGGAAAGTTGTGTTTACTTAGACTTCATTACTCCCTAGATATCTTTTACAGGTTGATTAGCTTGTTACAATTGCATGGATGACGGGTCATATTCCTTAATACTAGTCGTAGGGCCGTGTACAATATTCCCTAACTCTATAAGATCCTACTTCACTCCTATGTCGAGCCGTTAGAAGCTCCTAACATGGGATCATTAGAATTCTCTTATGCATTAAATACAACCAAAAATTGTAGTACACCTCCGATCATGTTTCTTAAGACCTTCAAGCAAGTTACCAATGGAAGTCTGCCAGTTTTCTTAAGCCTAACATCGAATACAATCATCCGTAACAATTATAAACAAACAATCAACCCATAATCAACATCTAGGTTTCACTACATCTAAGCAAACACAATAAAGATCTAGCCTAGCATGTTAAAGAGAAGACAAGCGTAAGATATAATCACACAACACATAGACATATTGAATGATTTGAATGAATATTAATCTTCAATTGAACATGGAAGAATCAAGGGGTTGAAACCCTTGAAAAGCTGATAAAATTCGACCTAGGGTTTATTCCCTCAAAGTTGCACACTAATAAATGAAATTTGGAAACTATATATAGATATTACATCTTGACGGCGTCATGTATGAGCTCGTGACGCCGTCAACTCGCCGCCATGATAAAATCGTATTGCCTAGATCCATTTGTGACGCCGTCATGTGGAGAAATACTCTGGGCCGTCACTAGTAATTGGACCCTGACGACCTTGGTGATGCCGTCAGGCCATAAGCTTGAAAACTCTTTGGGCCGTCACGTTATAAGTTCCATATCCACCTCTTTTGTAACTCTTGACGCCATCAGGTACTGTTCCAGTAAGGAATTTTGAGACTTTGCCGTTTTCTTCACTTTTTTGCTCCAAAAACGTCCAAAATGCTTCCTTTTACAGATTCTTCCTCAAAAGTACCTAAAATGACAAAAGGAACGATTTAGGGCAATATTTGATCAAATAATATCGAATTCAGGCTTAAATGACCCCTTAAAAGCGGTACACTTTTCGCCTCATCACAATACTTGAATGAGCTTGCTATTTCTATAAGGAATGTGTGTGCTCTTTTGGGCAAGGGCAGAAATGACATCTCCAAGTGCTAAAAGAGATCTGTTAATATGCTAAGCTTCCTTTAGACGCTCCCCAACGGCTTCTGACTTGTCCACCCTCTCACTTCCAGCAAGATCTACGAGATGAAGGCAACCCTTTAAAGTAGATCCTGAAACTAGTTCTTTTCCTCGGATATGAACTGTAAGACACTGTCAGAAAATTTAAAAAGTTATTAAGTAGTATATTAATGGAACAAGTAGAATACGAACCCGTATTTGAAGGTGTTAACATCTGTATTCCTCACAAAGTGGTTGAAAGGGTTAGCTCTCGTTTAGAACATACTTTGTATGGCTATTTTATGGGAAAAGGATGGTGTTTTTAGTTGTTGAATACTATGCATGCTAAGAATAACTAGGCGAAACATGGCCTAAAAAGGATTATGACGAATTTCAAAGGCTTCTTTTTCTTCAAATTTGATGCATTGGCTGGTGTAGAAGCTGTTTTGGAAGGTAGTCCTTGGATGATATGCAAATCTCTAATTATTCTCAAGAAATGGTCTACGGATACTTGTTTGCGTAAGGAAGAATTGACTAGCATTCCGGTATGGGTTAAATTGCATGATGTTCCTCTTTAAGTGTTTGAAGAGGATGGTATTAGTTTGATCGCTACTTTTATTGGTAAACCTGTTATGCTTGATTCTTACACGACCTCTATGTGTAAGGATTCGTGGGGTAGAAGTAGTTTTGCTAGATGTCTTATTGAGGTCGATTCTGATGCTGATCTCGTGGAGGTTGTTACTATTGGTTTTCCTTCACTTTATGGGGAGGGTTTTACTAAAGAGACTATTCGTGTTGAATATGAATTGAGGCCTCCCAGGTGTTTTTTGACCTTTTACCAAAAAAAAGTTATGATTTGTTTCCTTAATATTAGTTTTAGAAGAGATTTTGGCTTTCTTTCCAAGACTCAATTAGAGTATATGTAATTGCAATACGTTTATGTTTGAGCACAGTTATTTTCGTCTTCTCGAACCAATTGACTTGACTTTCATGTTGACCAAAGAATCGGCGGCTAAGCCAGAGGAGCTGGAGCTCGAACATGCCCTGCATC
Source organism: Artemisia argyi (assembly GCA_030686995.1). Classification (NCBI taxonomy): domain Eukaryota; kingdom Viridiplantae; phylum Streptophyta; class Magnoliopsida; order Asterales; family Asteraceae; genus Artemisia; species Artemisia argyi. The sequence goes on from CM060684.1 coordinate 21,614,634, forward strand.
AGGCATACCCATGCAGACATTTAAAGAACATCTCTTAGAACTAAAAAAAATTTAGACATAAGTAAAGAGTACCATAGATTTGCAAGATCCCTTAATGCAATTTGATTTCTTGACACCGATTCTTCTGTCTTCACAACAACAAAAAGAGGAGGCTCGTGCATTCCACCACTTCTCTTTTTAATGACACCTTGTTCAATCAAAAAGTGCTTTCCTACCTCTGTATTAGCCTGCTCTGCCTTAAAAGGATGCTGCAAAATATGCCTAATTTATATTTATATACATATATACATAACATATAACATACATATGTATATATGTGAGTATATATAAAACAATTAAATAATCAAACATTCAAACAGCTACAATACCACTTTGAGGTTGAACACATCAAGACCAGAATAATGAAACATATGAAATAGCGTTTCTTGAATAAAAGTATCTCGAATTCGATCTGCATGCAGAATCGAGCATGTCGCACTTTACGCCACGACCAACACTACTGATCTGAAACCATAATCTGGTGCCCATGTCTTTATACCATCAACTAACATGGTGTTAATCCTCTGCAAATTTAAATATGTGAGAATCTAGGAAAGAAGTGAAAATTTTGAAATATCGAACGTTAAAAAACAATACCTTAGCCATCCATTCCCAGGATAGCTTGAAGGTTAAAAAACAACCATTGTGTATAGAGACATGAGGTATCATAGTACTTAACCCATGTGACTCATTTTTTTTATTTCTCAAAATGACCCGAGTCGACTCTCGCCCCGAATGAGTTTAGGCGACTCCTCTAAACTATTGACACATGCCCCTTCATTTGTAAGAAACGAGTACATGTCAAGTACATGTGTGTAAGGCACTAATCTATCCTATTTCTTGGGTGACTCTGGCCTACTGTACTTGAGGCGACTTATTTTTTTGTCTTTTTGCAAAAAAAGTCAAACATCATAAATACCCTTTTATGTTTATAAGTAAAGTCACTATGGTTTGTGAGGTATTACTAATTTAGTCCCTAATTTTTATACGTTTTCATCCACAAGTTTTATAGTATCACGAATTTAGTCCCTAGTTTTTTTAGTATTTATTTAATTATTAATATATTAGTAAGTTTCGTTTTCATACGTTTTCACCCATTTTTAAACGTCTTAATCCGTTTTTATACGCTTTAGTATAATTTTATACGTTTTCATCCGTTTTTAAATGTTTTCTTCCGTTTTTATACGTTTTCGCCTGAATTTATGCGTTTTTATACATTTTTGTCTGTTTTATTACGTTTTTAAACCCTTTCATCCGTTTTATATGTTTTGCCTGTTTTCATACGTTTGTATCCGTTTTCATCTATTTTTATACGCTTTCGTCCATTTTTAACATGTTTTATACGTTTTCCTTCATCATCACAAACTTAGAGGAAAAGATATCTCATTCACAAAATCATCCATCATCACATAATCATCAGAATTCGTAGGGTTGTTTATACACTATAACCACCTAATGAGGGTTCTAGTTTGCTATCCGATTCGAGTCATAGTAATCGTTTAGGTTGTAATCGTGAGAACTCAGTTTTATCCTTGTAATCGTTGGTATTGTTCTTATTACCCTTAATATGAATAAAGCTAAATTTTATATGTTTGTTATTTGTATTCTCAGTTTGAATATGGAGTATTCGTACATGTTTGTTTAGGCTGTATGAGAGTTGTGATAAAGATGTGATCGATATGGATATGCTCTGTGTGGAAAACTAGAAGGGGGGGTTGAATAGTTTTACGTCTTTTTAATTTTTATAAAACAAATTGTTTAAAAGTTTTCGTTGATTTATAAAATATAGATTCGATGATATATGAAATCTAGTTATACACAATATGAACAACACTAAGTATATATCTACTATGAAGCAATAATTATGTAAGTAATGAAATAAGTAAAGGATGGAAAGATCAAACCGAGAGACAAGCGATTTATAGTGGTTTGGCTACAAGGCACCTTCCTTGCCCTACTCCACTCCCCGAGCACCTAACTCGAGAGTTTTCTTCACTATATCAACAAGCTCCCTTATGGCGGAGAAAACCTTACACACCAATATACACACCAATTTACACACCAATTTACACACCAATCTTCACACCAATCTTCACACCAATATACACGCCAATCTTCTTCACACCTATCTACACGCCAATCTTCTTCACACCTAGCTTTTACACACCAATCTTCTACACACCTTCTTCTACACACCAATCTTCACAACTAACCTATTTCACAACTAATCAACTTCTACTATCTACACAACTATTCTCTAACAAATATTCACAACTAATCACACTATGAAATAATAATTAATGATGATGCTCAAACAACTTAGATGTGGAGATCACAACTAGTTGTAATACTTCTTGTCTTGAGGGATAGAAGTATTCTTCTCTTGCACTTGAATGGATTATGTATGGATCACTTTGAAACAAAGATTTAAGAATGTATGATCAAAGGATTTATAGATTGGAAATGGAGATCTAGAACAGAAAGTTCTGAAGTGCAAAAGGTGGGAAAAAATCCAGGTTTAAGGTGGTATTTATAGGCAAAAGTTTCTGACAGAGGAGCGTGGCCGGTCCCCTTAAAGCATGGCCGGCCCCCTTAAAATTAAGGGGGCCGCCCCTTATAATTAAGGGGGCCGCCCAACTGTAACGGCCAGAAACTTTGTTTTTTAGTGGGGAAAGTTTATTTGGTGAAAAACTAACTGATTTTGGTTAAATATTTGAAATCATATATTTAGTATGATTAAAACATTTTTCCTTATTACCAAAAGTGTTTTTCAAAAATATATAATAAGATTATATAATTAAATAAACTTTGTATTAGTTAATTAAATACCCCTTTGATCATACATTGCACTAAACACTTTGTTTATTCATACCTTAAGTGATTTGGATGTAAAGAGAAATATTAATCACCAAATACTTGTTTATGTCATAAGTTTTAGTTCTTTGAGGTTATATTTTGTAATGATCAAAACATAGAGATATTGATAAAAACTTAATAATGTTTTTAAGGCATTATTTATGTCAACAATCTCCCCCTTTTTGATTATTACAAAACCTTAAACTCAAAAGATTTAAAACTTGTTATTAGACAAGTATTATAGAGTTTACCATTTTTCTTCTCCCCCTTTTTGTAAAATCAAAAAGGTTAGGCCGAATAATCTTCGTGAAAGAAGTTTAAACGGGTAGAGAACTCCCCCTTGATGTATGCTCCCCCTTGTTTGAGAGCATAAAGGGAACGAGCAATTGGAATCTTGGCTACAAAAATATTTTGAAGAGAACAACACACATATATATGCAAAAACAACAATTATGCAAATAAAAATAGATTCATTCAAGCATGATAGAAATAACTAGCATGACAACATTCAATATGGTTGTAGCATATTGATTACAATAAAACAAAATAAAAGATATAGTCCTATATTGCCTAAGAGAGCACTTGGACTTGCTTGCAACCCATGGTTGATTTGTTTTATTTGCTTGAAGGAAAACAAAAGCATGGAGCTTAGATGTTTGATTGAGGTGGATATGGGGTGTTGTATGGAGCGGAAGAGGTGGATCTCACGATGTTGTATCGTGTTAAGGGTGGTATTGGATGATCACGAGTGAGAAGATATTCAATCCAAGAAATATCTTCACTCAAGTAGAGGATTTGTTTTTTAAGGAATATGCAACAAGGGCAAAAGTGAATGTGATTTGTAACTTGATCCAAGTTAAGAGAGTGGGGAAGGCAATTTGCATAGGGTGATGATGGAGGTATCCCTTTGTTGCGTTGTGCAAGATGCATAGCAAGGAGATCACTAAGATCATGGATTTGGTTTATTTCATCACGGAACTTTTGTTTTTCTGTGGCAATGTGGAGGGGATCATAGGTTTGGTATGGATGAGTTGGGTTAGAGTAGTTGGAATTGTAGTTTGATGGTTCATCAAACTTGCATGGATCATTATAAGTTGTTGGAGGTTGAGGGGTGTAGTTTAGCTTGAAGGAAGATGTTTGGCCAATGTTGTATGGTTTGTAAAGTGGATCAAATGAATGCCTTTGTTGGTTTGATGCAAAGTTTGGGAAATAAGAAGTTGGTGGGGAGGAATGATTTCCAACTACATTTGTGATGATGGATTTGTTTCTAGGACTTTTTCGTCGCCAAACGGGTTTTTCCGTCATCCTTGCTAGCCTTGAGGCTTTTGATTTTGGTTTGTTTGGAGAGTTCATGATGGGATGAATGGAGAGCTTTGAGGATTGGGGATATTTATAGTGTAAGATTTGTGTGTTTAAGGATGGATAAAGTTTGTTTGGAGGATTAGGACAAAATATGTTGGTGAAAAATGGGAAATGTAGGTTGAAATGAGCTAAAAAGCATAAAAGATTCTGTAAACCCGACCATCAGATGGCCGGTCCCCTTAATTAGGGGGCGGTCCCCTTAAAATTAAGGGGGCCGCCTTACATAATTAAGGGGGCCGCCCATCTGGTGATTTCCAGATTGCCAGAATTGGGTTTTTGGCAGAAAATTTGCAGAAAGGTTGTGTTTTTGGACTTGGATTCAAACAAGTTCAATTCCTTTAGGCAATATAGCATCTAATCTAACATTAGATATCATGCAAAAACACATAGGCACTAGAGCAAATAATCAACACATAATAAGCAATAGGAGGTAAGTAAATGCAAGCACACTTAAGCTTCCTAAGACACCTATCTTGAATTAAAGGCAAGGGCAATTAGTGAGTGAAAGACTAATGATGGATCAAGATGACACCATTACTAGTGAACTTGTCTTAGTGAGTGTCTATATGCAACAAATGTGGAGTTGTGATTGTTTCGACACCTAGAAGCAAAAAGAAATAACGATCCTAAGAAACAATCCAAATGATCTCCTTGATTCAATTTTTACTCGATCATGAATGTCAAAGACATATATTGGATTATATACCTTGACAATTTATGTGAGAGTTTATGCATGATTTTGAAATATAATGTTTTTAGAATTAGTCAACAATGCAAGGAAAATGGTTTTCATGAGGTTCCTAGATTGTGAGAATAATTTTTAGAGAAAATTGATTGAGTTTAAAAAAAAATAAATTTATGCAACAAAAATAAATTTTCCCAATCTTTAGTTTTGTGCGAAATAGATTCCTAGACTCAGAAAATATGAAATGGAAGAAAAATAAATTTCATGCAAGTATTAATTCGAAATATTTCAATATAATTTAGTCAACTTGTTCCATCATTCCTAATCCTAAACGCAAGTGGTTGAATAATTCACGCTTAAGGGGTTTTGTGAATATATCCGCAATGTTATCTTCCGATGCAACCTTTTCTATAGATATATTTCCTTTTTGTACATTATCCCTAAGAAAATGGTGACGTATTTCTATGTGTTTAGTCCTAGAGTGTTGCACCGGATTTTTACTTAAATCTATCGCACCTTTGTTATCGCACATAATGGGGACATTTTCTAACCTAATGCCATAGTCTATGAGAGCTTGTTTCATCCATAGTGCTTGTTGACATGCCTTTCCGGCGCTTACATATTCGGCTTCGGTGGTAGAAATAGCAAGAGCGGTTTGCTTCTTCGAAAACCAAGACGTTAGACAACATCCCATAAACGTGCAAATACCGCTAGTGCTCTTTCTATCTACGTAGTCTCCCGCATGATCCGAATCCGCATAGACAATGGTTTCTATGCCGGATTCCTTAGGATACCATAATCCTAAGTGTATAGTGCCTTTAATGTATCGGAAGATACGCTTAACCGCTTCTAGGTGAGAGGTTTTGGGATCCTCTTGAAAACGGGCACAAAGGCAGACACTAAACATGATATCGGGTCTACTTGCCAACAAGTATAGTAAACTACCTATCATTCCTCTATACTTGGAGTTATCTACGGACTCACCTTCATTGTCCTTTGTGAGCTTTACCTCCGTAGACATGGGTGTTTTTATGGGTTTTGAGTCTTCTAGGCCAAATTTCTTAAGCATTTCCTTAATGTACTTAGATTGGTTAAAGAATATTCCATCTTCTAATTGTTTTATTTGTAATCCTAGGAAGAAGTTAAGTTCACCCATCATACTCATCTCAAACTCATCATGCATGATTTTGGCAAATTCATCACACATGTCTTGACAAGTCGATCCAAATATAATGTCATCAACATATATTTGAACAATGATGAGATTAGGGTCTTTCCTTTTAGTGAAAAGAGTGTTATCTACCATTCCCATGGAATAATCATGTTTAATAAGAAAAGCTTTTAATCGATCATACCAAGCTTTGGGAGCTTGTTTGAGTCCATACAAAGCTTTCTTTAACTTATAAACATAATCAGGTTTTGCGAAGTCAATGAATCCTGGAGGTTGTGCCACATATACCTCCTCATTGATAAAACCGTTAAGGAATGCACTTTTCACATCCATTTGGAATAACTTAAAATCTAGGGCGCAAGCATAGGCAAGTAATATCCTAATTGATTCTAGTCTAGCTACGGGGGCATAAGTTTCATCATAATCAATTCCTTCTTGTTGATTATAACCTTGGGCAACTAACCTAGCTTTATTCCTAGTAACTATTCCATTCTCATCTAACTTATTTCTATATACCCATTTGGTTCCTATGATGGTCATATCCTTTGGATTTGGGACTAGTTCCCAAACATCATTTGCCTTAAATTGATTTAATTCTTCTTGCATAGCTATAATCCAACTTTCATCTTTTAAAGCCTCACTAATATTCTTAGGTTCTATTGCTGAGAGGAAACAAAAGAAGTTGTTTTTATCTTGGGCTTGTGACCTAAGGGTTCTTTGGTTAAGATGTCCTATTATATTATCTAAAGGATGTGATCTAGATTCTTTAATATTAACGATTTCGTTATTTTCTAAGTGAGTTTCTTCATTGTCATTTCCTATGGGTTTTGTTTTACTAACCTCAATAGCTTCTTCTTCGACTAAGTTATCATCTTCTAAAGGTAGCGTTTTAGGAGGTGGTGGTGTTTCATCAAATGTTACATTTAGTGATTCCTCTACCTTCATGGAGTGTTTGTTAAGTATTATATATGCTTTACTATTTTGTGAGTATCCTAAAAATATTCCTTCATATGATTTTGGATCAAACTTAGTGAGGTAGTCCTTAGTGTTTAAGATATAGCATTTACTTCCAAATACCCTAAAGTAGCTTAAGTTAGGTTTTCTATTTCTTAATAACTCATAAGGAGTTTTTCCTAGAATTCTTCTAATTGATACCCTATTTAGAATATAAGTCGATGTATCTACGGCGTGACACCAAAATTTTTGTGGAATTGATTGTTCATTTAACATAGTTCTACTCATTTCTTGTAGTGACCTATTTTTTCTTTCTACTACCCCATTTGATTGAGGAGTACGAGGAGCGGAGAAATTATGAGATATTCCATTTAACTCACAATATTTTCCGAATTGTACTTCGTTATCAAATTCCCTTCCATGGTCCGTCCTAATGGCAACTATTGAGCATCCTAACTTATTTTGAATCATTTTGCTAAATATTTCGAATTTTTCAAATGCTTGGGTTTTGTCACTTAAAAACCTAGTCCACGTGTATCGTGAGTAGTCATCTACTATTACTAAGGTATACGTGTTTCCTCCATAGCTCCGCACAGCGGATGGACCAAAAAGATCCATATGTAATAATTCTAGGCACCTAGTGGTGGATACTATATTCTTAGCTTTGTGGCTAGCATGAGCTTGTTTTCCAACTTTACATGCATCACAAAAATGTTTGTCATATTTTAGATTAGGCAAGTTTCTAACTAATTCCTTAGAGGCCAAAGATTGTATTTGTTGCATGTTAGCATGTCCTAATCTCCTATGCCACAAAGTGGAATTTTCGTCTAGGGTCGTTAGGCATATCCTATCTTCAGGTTTGTTTCCTAGTTTCATAACATATACACCTCCTTTCCTAATACCTCTACCTATAATTTTTCCATTCTTAACTATTTCGCTATCTTCTTCAGAAAAGATAACTTTATATTTATTATCGCATATTTGGCCTACACTAAGTAAGTTATATGTTAAATTATTAACATGTTCAACATTTTCAATAGTAAGTGAGTCTTGAGAAATCGTACCTTTGCCAATAATTTTTCCACGCAAGTCACTACCGAAAATAACGTTACCTCCATTGTATGCCTTGTATGTAGAGAATAGCTTGCGATTCCCCGTCATGTGCCTCGAACATCCACTATCCTTGATCCATTCGTTAGGTTCCAAGTCAATTCCAAGGCATATTTCGTCGGTTGCATTTGCCACAAAACACTTTTCTTCTTTTGGTTTTTCCACTTCTTCTTTATCACTATCACTCCATGTTCCACTAACAAATGCGCTTTGATTTTCATAACCCGGCGGCTTTAAACATTCTCCAACGAGATGATTTGGACTTCCACATCTAAAGCACTTTCTTTTCACGTAATTATCACTTCTATTTCTTTGGAACGATTTTCTATCGTCATGTGATGACCTAGTGAATCTTCCTCGTCTCTTGAAGAATTTCTTGAATTCTCTTATGGCCATTGCATATTCTTCGTCTTCACTTTCGTCACTTGAATCATCATTATCACTAGGTTCCTTTTTGGCTTTTAGAGCAATGGATTTGATTTGTTCTTTCTTGACTTTGACCGTTTCCGAATCTCTTCTTATGATTTCTTCATGAACCTTCAAGTTGCCAATTAGTTCATCTAGTGATAACGTCATCAAGTTCTTTGATTCTTCAATTGCCGTGACCTTAGCTCGCCATTTTGGATGCAATGCCCTAAGAAATTTCCTAACACAATTTTTACTAGAAAATGTCTCATCAAGTGCTTTTAAACTTGTGATGATAGTGTTAAACTTAGCAAAAGCATTATCAATTGATTCCTCTTCCGGAATCGTAAATTGTTCATATTGTTGTACAAGAAGATCTATTTTATTTTCTTTGACTTGGCTATTACCTTGGTGAGTGATTAGTAAAGAATCCCAAATTTCTTTTGCGGTTTTACACATAAAAATTCTTTCATATTCTTTGCGTGGTAACGCATTATAAATAACCATTTTAGCCTCATTATTTTTTGCTAGTTTCTTTTTCAAATCATCATTTTGTTTTTCAAAAGCTACAATTTCATCCATTTTGGTTTCAACATTATATTGAATAGGGGGAAAATCACCAAAGGTAATAATATGCCAAAGATCAAGATCTTTTGATTTCACATACGTTTCGAATCTATTTTTCCAATATAAAAATCCATCACTTTCAAATAGTGGTGGTCTTTGCATAGATTGCCCTTCTAAATATTTTAAAGATTTCATAGATCGTTACAAGTTTTAAAATACAATATATTTTAAAATTCTTGCTAAACCTGGCTCTGATACCAATTGTGGAAAACTAGAAGGGGGGGTTGAATAGTTTTACGTCTTTTTAATTTTTATAAAACAAATTGTTTAAAAGTTTTCGTTGATTTATAAAATATAGATTCGATGATATATGAAATCTAGTTATACACAATATGAACAACACTAAGTATATATCTACTATGAAGCAATAATTATGTAAGTAATGAAATAAGTAAAGGATGGAAAGATCAAACCGAGAGACAAGCGATTTATAGTGGTTCGGCTACAAGGCACCTTCCTTGCCCTACTCCACTCCCCGAGCACCTAACTCGAGAGTTTTCTTCACTATATCAACAAGCTCCCTTATGGCGGAGAAAACCTTACACACCAATATACACACCAATTTACACACCAATTTACACACCAATCTTCACACCAATCTTCACACCAATATACACGCCAATCTTCTTCACACCTATCTACACGCCAATCTTCTTCACACCTAGCTTTTACACACCAATCTTCTACACACCTTCTTCTACACACCAATCTTCACAACTAACCTATTTCACAACTAATCAACTTCTACTATCTACACAACTATTCTCTAACAAATATTCACAACTAATCACACTATGAAATAATAATTAATGATGATGCTCAAACAACTTAGATGTGGAGATCACAACTAGTTGTAATACTTCTTGTCTTGAGGGATAGAAGTATTCTTCTCTTGCACTTGAATGGATTATGTATGGATCACTTTGAAACAAAGATTTAAGAATGTATGATCAAAGGATTTATAGATTGGAAATGGAGATCTAGAACAGAAAGTTCTGAAGTGCAAAAGGTGGGAAAAAATCCAGGTTTAAGGTGGTATTTATAGGCAAAAGTTTCTGACAGAGGAGCGTGGCCGGTCCCCTTAAAGCATGGCCGGCCCCCTTAAAATTAAGGGGGCCGCCCAACTGTAACGGCCAGAAACTTTGTTTTTTAGTGGGGAAAGTTTATTTGGTGAAAAACTAACTGATTTTGGTTAAATATTTGAAATCATATATTTAGTATGATTAAAACATTTTTCCTTATTACCAAAAGTGTTTTTCAAAAATATATAATAAGATTATATAATTAAATAAACTTTGTATTAGTTAATTAAATACCCCTTTGATCATACATTGCACTAAACACTTTGTTTATTCATACCTTAAGTGATTTGGATGTAAAGAGAAATATTAATCACCAAATACTTGTTTATGTCATAAGTTTTAGTTCTTTGAGGTTATATTTTGTAATGATCAAAACATAGAGATATTGATAAAAACTTAATAATGTTTTTAAGGCATTATTTATGTCAACAATCTCCCCCTTTTTGATTATTACAAAACCTTAAACTCAAAAGATTTAAAACTTGTTATTAGACAAGTATTATAGAGTTTACCATTTCTCTTCTCCCCCTTTTTGTAAAATCAAAAAGGTTAGGCCGAATAATCTTCGTGAAAGAAGTTTAAACGGGTAGAGAACTCCCCCTTGATGTATGCTCCCCCTTGTTTGAGAGCATAAAGGGAACGAGCAATTGGAATCTTGGCTACAAAAATATTTTGAAGAGAACAACACACATATATATGCAAAAACAACAATTATGCAAATAAAAATAGATTCATTCAAGCATGATAGAAATAACTAGCATGACAACATTCAATATGCTTGTAGCATATTGATTACAATAAAACAAAATAAAAGATATAGTCCTATATTGCCTAAGAGAGCACTTGGACTTGCTTGCAACCCATGGTTGATTTGTTTTATTTGCTTGAAGGAAAACAAAAGCATGGAGCTTAGATGTTTGATTGAGGTGGATATGGGGTGTTGTATGGAGCGGAAGAGGTGGATCTCACGATGTTGTATCATGTTAAGGGTGGTATTGGATGATCACGAGTGAGAAGATATTCAATCCAAGAAATATCTTCACTCAAGTAGAGGATTTGTTTTTTAAGGAATATGCAACAAGGGCAAAAGTGAATGTGATTTGTAACTTGATCCAAGTTAAGAGAGTGGGGAAGGCAATTTGCATAGGGTGATGATGGAGGTATCCCTTTGTTGCGTTGTGCAAGATGCATAGCAAGGAGATCACTAAGATCATGGATTTGGTTTATTTCATCACGGAACTTTTGTTTTTCCGTGGCAATGTGGAGGGGATCATAGGTTTGGTATGGATGAGTTGGGTTAGAGTAGTTGGAATTGTAGTTTGATGGTTCATCAAACTTGCATGGATCATTATAAGTTGTTGGAGGTTGAGGGGTGTAGTTTGGCTTGAAGGAAGATGTTTGGCCAATGTTGTATGGTTTGTAAAGTGGATCAAATGAATGCCTTTGTTGGTTTGATGCAAAGTTTGGGAAATAAGAAGTTGGTGGGGAGGAATGATTTCCAACTACATTTGTGATGATGGATTTGTTTCTAGGACTTTTTCGTCGCCAAACGGGTTTTTCCGTCATCCTTGCTAGCCTTGAGGCTTTTGATTTTGGTTTGTTTGGAGAGTTCATGATGGGATGAATGGAGAGCTTTGAGGATTGGGGATATTTATAGTGTAAGATTTGTGTGTTTAAGGATGGATAAAGTTTGTTTGGAGGATTAGGACAAAATATGTTGGTGAAAAATGGGAAATGTAGGTTGAAATGAGCTAAAAAGCATAAAAGATTCTGTAAACCCGACCATCAGATGGCCGGTCCCCTTAATTAGGGGGCGGTCCCCTTAAAATTAAGGGGGCCGCCTTACATAATTAAGGGGGCCGCCCATCTGGTGATTTCCAGATTGCCAGAATTGGGTTTTTGGCAGAAAATTTGCAGAAAGGTTGTGTTTTTGGACTTGGATTCAAACAAGTTCAATTCCTTTAGGCAATATAGCATCTAATCTAACATTAGATATCATGCAAAAACACATAGGCACTAGAGCAAATAATCAACACATAATAAGCAATAGGAGGTAAGTAAATGCAAGCACACTTAAGCTTCCTAAGACACCTATCTTGAATTAAAGGCAAGGGCAATTAGTGAGTGAAAGACTAATGATGGATCAAGATGACACCATTACTAGTGAACTTGTCTTAGTGAGTGTCTATATGCAACAAATGTGGAGTTGTGATTGTTTCGACACCTAGAAGCAAAAAGAAATAACGATCCTAAGAAACAATCCAAATGATCTCCTTGATTCAATTTTTACTCGATCATGAATGTCAAAGACATATATTGGATTATATACCTTGACAATTTATGTGAGAGTTTATGCATGATTTTGAAATATAATGTTTTTAGAATTAGTCAACAATGCAAGGAAAATGGTTTTCATGAGGTTCCTAGATTGTGAGAATAATTTTTAGAGAAAATTGATTGAGTTTAAAAAAAAATAAATTTATGCAACAAAAATAAATTTTCCCAATCTTTAGTTTTGTGCGAAATAGATTCCTAGACTCAGAAAATATGAAATGGAAGAAAAATAAATTTCATGCAAGTATTAATTCGAAATATTTCAATATAATTTAGTCAACTTGTTCCATCATTCCTAATCCTAAACGCAAGTGGTTGAATAATTCACGCTTAAGGGGTTTTGTGAATATATCCGCAATGTTATCTTCCGATGCAACCTTTTCTATAGATATATTTCCTTTTTGTACATTATCCCTAAGAAAATGGTGACGTATTTCTATGTGTTTAGTCCTAGAGTGTTGCACCGGATTTTTACTTAAATCTATCGCACCTTTGTTATCGCACATAATGGGGACATTTTCTAACCTAATGCCATAGTCTATGAGAGCTTGTTTCATCCATAGTGCTTGTTGACATGCCTTTCCGGCGCTTACATATTCGGCTTCGGTGGTAGAAATAGCAAGAGCGGTTTGCTTCTTCGAAAACCAAGACGTTAGACAACATCCCATAAACGTGCAAATACCGCTAGTGCTCTTTCTATCTACGTAGTCTCCCGCATGATCCGAATCCGCATAGACAATGGTTTCTATGCCGGATTCCTTAGGATACCATAATCCTAAGTGTATAGTGCCTTTAATGTATCGGAAGATACGCTTAACCGCTTCTAGGTGAGAGGTTTTGGGATCCTCTTGAAAACGGGCACAAAGGCAGACACTAAACATGATATCGGGTCTACTTGCCAACAAGTATAGTAAACTACCTATCATTCCTCTATACTTGGAGTTATCTACGGACTCACCTTCATCGTCCTTTGTGAGCTTTACCTCCGTAGACATGGGTGTTTTTATGGGTTTTGAGTCTTCTAGGCCAAATTTCTTAAGCATTTCCTTAATGTACTTAGATTGGTTAAAGAATATTCCATCTTCTAATTGTTTTATTTGTAATCCTAGGAAGAAGTTAAGTTCACCCATCATACTCATCTCAAACTCATCATGCATGATTTTGGCAAATTCATCACACATGTCTTGACAAGTCGATCCAAATATAATGTCATCAACATATATTTGAACAATGATGAGATTAGGGTCTTTCCTTTTAGTGAAAAGAGTGTTATCTACCATTCCCATGGAATAATCATGTTTAATAAGAAAAGCTTTTAATCGATCATACCAAGCTTTGGGAGCTTGTTTGAGTCCATACAAAGCTTTCTTTAACTTATAAACATAATCAGGTTTTGCGAAGTCAATGAATCCTGGAGGTTGTGCCACATATACCTCCTCATTGATAAAACCGTTAAGGAATGCACTTTTCACATCCATTTGGAATAACTTAAAATCTAGGGCGCAAGCATAGGCAAGTAATATCCTAATTGATTCTAGTCTAGCTACGGGGGCATAAGTTTCATCATAATCAATTCCTTCTTGTTGATTATAACCTTGGGCAACTAACCTAGCTTTATTCCTAGTAACTATTCCATTCTCATCTAACTTATTTCTATATACCCATTTGGTTCCTATGATGGTCATATCCTTTGGATTTGGGACTAGTTTCCAAACATCATTTGCCTTAAATTGATTTAATTCTTCTTGCATAGCTATAATCCAACTTTCATCTTTTAAAGCCTCACTAATATTCTTAGGTTCTATTGCTGAGAGGAAACAAAAGAAGTTGTTTTTATCTTGGGCTTGTGACCTAAGGGTTCTTTGGTTAAGATGTCCTATTATATTATCTAAAGGATGTGATCTAGATTCTTTAATATTAACGATTTCGTTATTTTCTAAGTGAGTTTCTTCATTGTCATTTCCTATGGGTTTTGTTTTACTAACCTCAATAGCTTCTTCTTCGACTAAGTTATCATCTTCTAAAGGTAGCGTTTTAGGAGGTGGTGGTGTTTCATCAAATGTTACATTTAGTGATTCCTCTACCTTCATGGAGTGTTTGTTAAGTATTATATATGCTTTACTATTTTGTGAGTATCCTAAAAATATTCCTTCATATGATTTTGGATCAAACTTAGTGAGGTAGTCCTTAGTGTTTAAGATATAGCATTTACTTCCAAATACCCTAAAGTAGCTTAAGTTAGGTTTTCTATTTCTTAATAACTCATAAGGAGTTTTTCCTAGAATTCTTCTAATTGATACCCTATTTAGAATATAAGTCGATGTATCTACGGCGTGACACCAAAATTTTTGTGGAATTGATTGTTCATTTAACATAGTTCTACTCATTTCTTGTAGTGACCTATTTTTTCTTTCTACTACCCCATTTGATTGAGGAGTACGAGGAGCGGAGAAATTATGAGATATTCCATTTAACTCACAATATTTTCCGAATTGTACTTCGTTATCAAATTCCCTTCCATGGTCCGTCCTAATGGCAACTATTGAGCATCCTAACTTATTTTGAATCATTTTGCTAAATATTTCGAATTTTTCAAATGCTTGGGTTTTGTCACTTAAAAACCTAGTCCACGTGTATCGTGAGTAGTCATCTACTATTACTAAGGTATACGTGTTTCCTCCATAGCTCCGCACAGCGGATGGACCAAAAAGATCCATATGTAATAATTCTAGGCACCTAGTGGTGGATACTATATTCTTAGCTTTGTGGCTAGCATGAGCTTGTTTTCCAACTTTACATGCATCACAAAAATGTTTGTCATATTTTAGATTAGGCAAGTTTCTAACTAATTCCTTAGAGGCCAAAGATTGTATTTGTTGCATGTTAGCATGTCCTAATCTCCTATGCCACAAAGTGGAATTTTCGTCTAGGGTCGTTAGGCATATCCTATCTTCAGGTTTGTTTCCTAGTTTCATAACATATACACCTCCTTTCCTAATACCTCTACCTATAATTTTTCCATTCTTAACTATTTCGCTATCTTCTTCAGAAAAGATAACTTTACATTTATTATCGCATATTTGGCCTACACTAAGTAAGTTATATGTTAAATTATTAACATGTTCAACATTTTCAATAGTAAGTGAGTCTTGAGAAATCGTACCTTTGCCAATAATTTTTCCACGCAAGTCACTACCGAAAATAACGTTACCTCCATTGTATGCCTTGTATGTAGAGAATAGCTTGCGATTCCCCGTCATGTGCCTCGAACATCCACTATCCTTGATCCATTCGTTAGGTTCCAAGTCAATTCCAAGGCATATTTCGTCGGTTGCATTTGCCACAAAACACTTTTCTTCTTTTGGTTTTTCCACTTCTTCTTTATCACTATCACTCCATGTTCCACTAACAAATGCGCTTTGATTTTCATAACCCGGCGGCTTTAAACATTCTCCAACGAGATGATTTGGACTTCCACATCTAAAGCACTTTCTTTTCACGTAATTATCACTTCTATTTCTTTGGAACGATTTTCTATCGTCATGTGATGACCTAGTGAATCTTCCTCGTCTCTTGAAGAATTTCTTGAATTCTCTTATGGCCATTGCATATTCTTCGTCTTCACTTTCGTCACTTGAATCATCATTATCACTAGGTTCCTTTTTGGCTTTTAGAGCAATGGATTTGATTTGTTCTTTCTTGACTTTGACCGTTTCCGAATCTCTTCTTATGATTTCTTCATGAACCTTCAAGTTGCCAATTAGTTCATCTAGTGATAACGTCATCAAGTTCTTTGATTCTTCAATTGCCGTGACCTTAGCTCGCCATTTTGGATGCAATGCCCTAAGAAATTTCCTAACACAATTTTTACTAGAAAATGTCTCATCAAGTGCTTTTAAACTTGTGATGATAGTGTTAAACTTAGCAAAAGCATTATCAATTGATTCCTCTTCCGGAATCGTAAATTGTTCATATTGTTGTACAAGAAGATCTATTTTATTTTCTTTGACTTGGCTATTACCTTGGTGAGTGATTAGTAAAGAATCCCAAATTTCTTTTGCGGTTTTACACATAAAAATTCTTTCATATTCTTTGCGTGGTAACGCATTATAAATAACCATTTTAGCCTCATTATTTTTTGCTAGTTTCTTTTTCAAATCATCATTTTGTTTTTCAAAAGCTACAATTTCATCCATTTTGGTTTCAACATTATATTGAATAGGGGGAAAATCACCAAAGGTAATAATATGCCAAAGATCAAGATCTTTTGATTTCACATACGTTTCGAATCTATTTTTCCAATATAAAAATCCATCACTTTCAAATAGTGGTGGTCTTTGCATAGATTGCCCTTCTAAATATTTTAAAGATTTCATAGATCGTTACAAGTTTTAAAATACAATATATTTTAAAATTCTTGCTAAACCTGGCTCTGATACCAATTGTGGAAAACTAGAAGGGGGGGTTGAATAGTTTTACGTCTTTTTAATTTTTATAAAACAAATTGTTTAAAAGTTTTCGTTGATTTATAAAATATAGATTCGATGATATATGAAATCTAGTTATACACAATATGAACAACACTAAGTATATATCTACTATGAAGCAATAATTATGTAAGTAATGAAATAAGTAAAGGATGGAAAGATCAAACCGAGAGACAAGCGATTTATAGTGGTTCGGCTACAAGGCACCTTCCTTGCCCTACTCCACTCCCCGAGCACCTAACTCGAGAGTTTTCTTCACTATATCAACAAGCTCCCTTATGGCGGAGAAAACCTTACACACCAATATACACACCAATTTACACACCAATTTACACACCAATCTTCACACCAATATACACGCCAATCTTCTTCACACCTATCTACACGCCAATCTTCTTCACACCTAGCTTTTACACACCAATCTTCTACACACCTTCTTCTACACACCAATCTTCACAACTAACCTATTTCACAACTAATCAACTTCTACTATCTACACAACTATTCTCTAACAAATATTCACAACTAATCACACTATGAAATAATAATTAATGATGATGCTCAAACAACTTAGATGTGGAGATCACAACTAGTTGTAATACTTCTTGTCTTGAGGGATAGAAGTATTCTTCTCTTGCACTTGAATGGATTATGTATGGATCACTTTGAAACAAAGATTTAAGAATGTATGATCAAAGGATTTATAGATTGGAAATGGAGATCTAGAACAGAAAGTTCTGAAGTGCAAAAGGTGGGAAAAAATCCAGGTTTAAGGTGGTATTTATAGGCAAAAGTTTCTGACAGAGGAGCGTGGCCGGTCCCCTTAAAGCATGGCCGGCCCCCTTAAAATTAAGGGGGCCGCCCAACTGTAACGGCCAGAAACTTTGTTTTTTAGTGGGGAAAGTTTATTTGGTGAAAAACTAACTGATTTTGGTTAAATATTTGAAATCATATATTTAGTATGATTAAAACATTTTTCCTTATTACCAAAAGTGTTTTTCAAAAATATATAATAAGATTATATAATTAAATAAACTTTGTATTAGTTAATTAAATACCCCTTTGATCATACATTGCACTAAACACTTTGTTTATTCATACCTTAAGTGATTTGGATGTAAAGAGAAATATTAATCACCAAATACTTGTTTATGTCATAAGTTTTAGTTCTTTGAGGTTATATTTTGTAATGATCAAAACATAGAGATATTGATAAAAACTTAATAATGTTTTTAAGGCATTATTTATGTCAACACTCTGTGATATATATGTTTGTATGCTCGATATGTCACAAATTGGTTCACTCTCTATCACTTAATTGATCATTGAATTAGTCATAGGTCAAAAGAGTTTATTGATATGGTTGATTATGAATCGTTTGTCTATGGCGAGTCATTATAGTCTTTGTGATAATTGGATTGTAAAATGATAGATACATCCGAATTGTGAAATGTTTAATACATACCCTCAAGTTGACTTACTTGTTTAGGGGAATATGCTTACATATATATTAGTCACAAACCATTCTTATTGCACTTGCCATGTTTGAATCCATAGGACAAAAGAGTTTTCTTAGATTTTGAGTAGATATACTTGCTATGATAATTATCCGTCATTTGTATGCTTGTACGTCTTGTTTATGATTGAGTACGTCGATAAGATTACTTCTGGACTCATGTTCTTTGGTCTAAACAAACATATTGTTAATCATCTTGGTAAAACAATAAATTCTTAATTCCAACTAAAACGATTTTAGTGATACGTGACAATATTAAGGTCTAATTTTGTATAACCATACATTGAATCCGAAAACACTCTCCTCCCTTGGGACGACGTGGTCTTACCTACAATCTTTACTATAAACAGGGGTTATACTTTACCCATGTGTTTTATGTATTAAGTTGGGAAAAACTAGTCTTATAAATTTAAACCTTTCAAAACACATAAATAGAAAAATCAGGGACTTAAAAAATTAGGGACTAACTTCGTGATACCTCACAACCACAACGACCTTACTTTTAAAGTTTTAAACATAAGAGGGTATTTATGAAGTTTGACTTTTTTTTGCAAAAAGACAAAAATCAAGTCGCCTCAGTTATAGTAGGCGCAGCTGCCCGAGAAATTAGATAGACTAGTGTCTTACACACATGTACTTGTTTGTTACAAATGTAGGGACACATGTAACTATTTTAGAGGAGTCGCCCAAACCCATTCGGGGCAAGAGTCACCACGGGTCATTTTGAGAAATAAAAATAAAATAAAAAAGGGTCACATGTGGTAAGTACTATTGTACTCTGGGGTCAAGTAGGAAATTAGCTCTATTTATTATTTAAAATAATAATTGTGTTAACTTGAAACCGTAACCATGTGGCTGTCGAGACTTAAATCAGGAAAAGTTGAGCTTTATTCTCTAATGTATGTAACTAAACCGGTATTATTTGTAACAGTTTTCAGACTTTTCTTTGACCATTATAAGATTTTCACTTAGCGAGATTTGAACCTTGATTTGTTGTGAGAAACCTTGCTAGTGCATATTGGATGTGGTTAAATACTTCATAGTGACAATGTTAATAACAATTTAATAAACGGTCTTGCCCTCAATTTAATAAACAGCCTGATGGTATAAATGAGATAATTATGTCCTCAACCAAAAAGTAGTGGTTCAAATCTCGTCATGGGCAAAAGTGAGATTCTTATGGTTAGTGAGAAAAATCAAATAATTTAAATACAGGTAAATTACATACAAGATTTATAATTTAGTAGACTATATACACAAGACCTTTGGTCAAATACAGTTGAAAACACTCGTAAGAATTACTGATAGTTGGTATAAATTGTGAAAAAAACATCGTCCAAAAAGAAAATTAGTAGACTTGTATTTATATTTTGCTACATTGAAGATTGCACTACTCGACCGCGAACCCCGATCCCTTGCAAAGTTGTCAAAAAATAAAAAGTCTAAAAAGAATTGTGGTGATGCCACGTGTCCCCCGTCTCTTTTCCCCCCAAGGACATGGATGTAATTTCACTCCCTCCCGCTTTTTTCTCTCTTTCCCTCTTTCTCTTTCTCTTATCTTATCTGGTATCCTTTCTATTTTCCGATCTCTACTCTTTGATTTCTTTCAATTTTCCGGCCATATATAAATGAATTTACACAATAATTTCCATTCAATTCATTCATTCATTCAATTTTACATTTTTCTTATTCTTTTATTTGTTCATATTTTGCAAAATTAGGGCTTTTTTGTTCTCAATTCATATTCGTTTATTTGAATCGTTAATTTTGCTTCAAATCGGGTTAATTGTTCATATTGGCTTCGAATTAGCCGTCCGATTGCTCAATTGGAATAGAATTAGGGTTTTTTTAGCATTCAATTGGTCAATTGGAAGAGAATTGGGGTTTTTGAGCATTCAATCGGTCAATTGGAAGAGAATTAGGGTTTCAACTGTTCAATTGGTTAATTGGAAGAGAATTAGGGTTTTTAACTGTTCAAATTTGGGGATTTTCATCGCTAAATCGGTTTCTGATGGCTGAAAGTGATACTCGTGTGTTTAATCAAGGTAATTTCATTTTTTGTTATACATTCATCAGTCAGTTATATTTTATTAGGTTCATCAATTAGTTGTTGAAGATATATCCATTGTTTAATTAGTAGGATGTGGATTCATTAGAATAACTTGTTAGAATATATTAGAATGAGGTTCAGCAGTTATTGGTTGTTATTGTCGTTTAATTAGTAGGATGTGGATTCATTAGAATAACTTGTTAGAATGGATTAAAGTGAGGTTCAGCACTAATTGTTTGTTATCGTGGTTTAATTAGAGGTTGCGGATTCATTAGAATAACTTGTTAGAATGGATTAAAATGGGGTTCAGCAGTAATTGCTTGTTATCGTGGTTTAATTAGAGGTTGCGGATTCGTAAGAATAACTTGTACGTTATAATGGATTAAATGAGGTTCAACAGTAATTGTTTGTTATTGTGGTTTAATTTAGAGGTTGTGGATTCGTTAGAATAACTTGTTAGAATATATAAGAATGAGGTTCATCAGTGATTGCTTGTTATCGTGGTTTAATTAGCAGGATTCGGATTCATTAGAATAACTTGTTAGAATATATAAGAATGAGGTTCATCAGTGATAAAATGTTATCGTGGTTTAATTAGCAGGATGTTAACTTGTTAGAATAACTTGTTACAATAGATAAGAATGAGGTTCATCAGTGATTGCTTGTTATCATGGTTTAATTAGCAGGATGCGGATTCATTAGAATAACTTGTTAGGATAGATAATAATGAGGTTCATCGGTGATTGCTTGTTATCAATTTTATTTGTCTTTGTGTTAAGTGTTTTTGGTTCATCAGTTATTGATTGTATATATTTTTTTCAGATAATGATTATGAACCTGTTCCATATTCTGTTGGTATTGTTTCTGAGGAGGCGGGTGAGAAGTTATGGATTCTGGATATTCCTGATGGTGAGAAGCCGGCTTATGGTATGATGTATCATTCTCTGGAGCAGGCTTATGAGTATTACAAAGATTATGCAAAAAGAGCTGGTTTTGAGATTCGTTTAGGTCAACGGTATAAATCTAAGAAGAGTACGGACGATAATGTGGATTTGAAATATTTTGTTTGTAGTAAAGAGGGTACAAATCCTGCCCCAAAGAAAGTTGGACCAAATTCTAAACATTGGAAACATCCATCTAAGCGTACTGATTGTAAGGCTCTTTTACTTGTGAGGTATGTTGAAGGAAGAGGATATTGGTGTTATGAATTCGTTGAGGGTCATAACCATAGCCTAGTTAGTCAGGAAGATAGCATTTTTTTGGTTTCGTCTCGTGATGTTTCTTATACTCAGCAAGTTTTTCTATATCAAGCATCGCAAGTGAATCTTGGTCCAGTGAAGGGTTTCCATTTACTTAGGCAGATTTATGGGGACTACGATTTTGTTGGGGTTAGTTCGGTTGATTGTAAAAACTATATGAGAGATGTGCTTGATTTCATTGGTAAGAATGATGCTCAGATGTTAGTTGAGATGTTATTGAACAAGAAGGATTTTCTTCCTAATTTTTCATTTGAGCATCAAACTGGTGAGAATAACGCATTGACGAATCTTTTTTGGGCCGATGAGTACGCAAAAAGGAATTATTATGCTTTTGGCGATGTTATGTCATTTGATACTACATTCAGGACTAATAAGTAAGTTCATTTTATATATGTTTTTTATTTTCAACTGATGAACATCTTTTAATTAATAAGTTCATCAATATTTTAAGATAAGATAGATATTTTAATTTGATTGTACCCCACCTATCTTATCTATTTATCAGAAAATCCACCTTTCTTATCTCTGTACCCCACATATCCTATCTCTTTATCAGAAAATCCTCCATCCTACCTATTCTATATTTTTTCCTCTACCCCACATATCCTATCTCCTTATCTCTTTCTTATCTTTAAATACTGATGAAATGAATGTAAATAGGTCATGTTTCTAGCTTGAATTGTTTCCCCGGAGTGGTTGTTGGGTGAGTGTGAGTAGCTTTTGAAACTCATTGATAAGTTCAAACACAAAAAAACTTTACTGCAACAAGATGATGGTCATCGGTATAAAAGTTAATTCGCGTTGCCCATCATCTTGTTCTGGCAGTTTATGTGTGTTAAAGATTATCAATGAGTTTCAAAGCCTACGCAGAGTCACCAACGACCATTTCTGGGGAAACATTTGAAGCTAGAAAAATTAAAAAAAATTAAAGTTGCTGTATTTGATTGTTATAAGCTGATGCGGTTGAGAAGTATTGAATTTAAATGGTTCATCAGTATTTTAAGATATGGTTCATCAGTATTTTTTAAACAAGATTTTTTAAAGATGGTGTAAATAAGTTCATCAGTATTTTTTAAACAGGATTTTTTAAAGATGGTGTATATAAGTTCATCAGTATTATAAAGCTGGTGTATTTGATTGTTATAAACTGATGTGATTGAAAGGTACTGAATTTAAATGGTTCATCAGTTATATTATAATGGTTCATCTGTTTTATAATAATGTTTATCATTTATTTTTTATAGGTACAAAATGGTTTTTGTACCATTTACTGGGATCGACAATCACAATCATTATGTTACATTTGGAGCTGCCTTGCTGTCGTTGGAAACTAAAGAATCTTACATTTGGTTGCTTCAATGTTTTCAAAGAGGTTTTGTGCGAGCACCAAAGGTTATTGTGACTGATCAATACGCATCAATGAAAGTTGCTATAGAGACAATTTTTCCGTTATCTCGTCATAGATTATGCATGTGGCATATCATGCAAAAGTTGACTTCAAAGGTATGTTCATCAATTTGTTTTTTTTTTTAATTATTTTTGTTTATTAGTTACTTATGTTCATCAGTTAGCTTTTACCCAGTAACTTTTTTCTAAAGGTTCATCAGTTAGTTTTATAGAATAATGTTCATCATTTAAATTTGATCTTGATTTTGTTGGTTGGTCCTGAGCTTGCTAAAGATGAAACTTTTAAAAGAAGAATATCAGATATTGTTTGGAGATATTGTTTGGACTGATAGAATAGAGCCTGAAGAGTTTGAGGCTTTGTGGGAGCGATTGTTAGTTGATTTCGATTTGAAGAGTCACAAATGGCTTTCTGATATGTATGATTTGAGGCATAAATGGATTCCAGCCTATTATAGGGATGAGGTGATGTCGGGTTTGATGCGTACTTCTTCTAGGCCTGAGAGTGAAAACAATGCCTACGGTCGCTTGACAAGTATTGATTTGACTTTGTGGGAGTTCTATAATCATTTTGATAGTGTGGTGGGTTGTCAAAGTTTTGC
The DNA here is from genome assembly GCA_030686995.1 of Artemisia argyi. Classification (NCBI taxonomy): domain Eukaryota; kingdom Viridiplantae; phylum Streptophyta; class Magnoliopsida; order Asterales; family Asteraceae; genus Artemisia; species Artemisia argyi. The sequence goes on from CM060684.1 coordinate 21,638,577, forward strand.
TCAACATAAAAATGATCATGACAGTCGGTATACTATTCCAGATATGCACACCGAACTTCAAATAGAGAAGGAGGCTTCAGAATTATACACTCGGTCCATTTTCTTTGATGTTCAAACTGAGATTTATGCTTCTGTGATTTCGTGTATGTCTGTTAGTGTTTCGGATGTTGATTCTGGCAAAAAAATATGTAATAAAAGATACTGGCGAAGATAAGCAGATTTCTAGGCGACATCGTATAGTGAAAGGGAAACCACAGTATGACGTTTTTTATTAGGTAACATCTTTTTATACACAGTTTTGTTTCATCATTTTTTTAATTAGATAAGAATGAGGCTCAGCAGTAGATAAGAATGAGGTTCATCATTGCTTTGTTATCATGTTTTTTGTACTCAGCCACTGTATGACTACTTCCTTTTTTTTTTTCCAGGTTTTGTGTAAACCATCTAAAGATTTTTATGTGTGTTCGTGCAAACGTTTTGAGTCATATGGACTTTTATGTCGTCATATCTTTTAGGTTCTTCTGTTTTCAAATGTTTAGAACTTTCCAAAATTTTAAATGAAATTGTTTAACTTCATGCATGCATTTGCAAAATTCATGTGAAGAGAGACACGTAACCATGGGAGGGAGGAGAAGTGGCCTAATTACTTTTAGCCCAACAGATTTTATTACATTTCTGTAACTTAAAAAAAGTTCACGTATTAAATCGGTACATTTGAAAAAGTACATTTCTATTCTTCGACCAAATCCCAAATTAACAAAATAAGAAAATTACAAAAAAAATACAAAAAAAGTTAACGAATATGACTAATTGCAGTTCGTACTATATTTTCGACGAATTTTTTATTTTTGCATGTTGATCATCTCCGCATCCTCGCCCGACATCCCGGCGGTGCTAGTTCTGAGAAACCTTATTTCTTACAACCACATTATTGTCCAGTCTTTCTCCTTCGCCACCTCGTACGCTAATTGAGAGGCTTCTTGTTTGAGTATAAACCAATTTTGTAAATTATCCCCAAAGGACGGCGAGTTACTTCCCACGGTGCTGACGTGGTTTGCGTTTAAGTCAAAACTAAGAAAAGTTTCGCTGAACTCGTGAAGAACCTTGAACCAAAATGATTCGTCCTTTTGGTCATTTCTGAGTTTGTTATCCTCGGTAACACCAACATAACACTCAGCTAATCATGTTTCCTCCTCCGGTGTCCAACAACTATAAGGTCGTGTCGGTTTATTGGTTGTGTCGAATATGTCGATTGTGGTACGTTTTGTGGCTCTTATTCTTTTTCTTCTTGTCTTTTCTCCACGAGTTTATTGTGTTGGTGGTGGTGGTTGTGTTTATTGTGATGCTTGGAATTGTGGTGGATTTCGTTAGATGTTGTAATTATTGGTTAAGTAGTTGTTATTGTTGATGAAACAGTTGTTCGGGTATGTATTGGCTACCAAACAGAGGAAAATTGGGTTGTTGCGACATACCGAGAAGATAGTTGTATAAAAGGGTTTATATAGTGTGTAAAAATGGTTATTTATTATTATTATTATTATTATTATTATTATTATTATTATTATTATTATTATTATTATTTAAATTACATGTTTCTAGCCGTTAGGTTAATTTTTATTTTCATTTATTTACTTTTTTTACTTTTCTTGAAATTGCGTTGCGCCAGTTTAGTCACTTGAGAAATGGCGTTGGTAGGGGGCGGTGCGATAACGCCTAAATGGCGACGCCATTTTGTGTTCCACGTAAGAATGGTGTGGCTCAAACGCCATGACACCCCATGCTCTTATGTTCAATCCAAGTATGGCTAGGTTTTTTAACGGATTTATAAAATAAAGTAAAAAAACATATCTACGTAATTAAACTTTAAAATCATAACATAATACGTTGGAGACTATTTGTTGCTTGACTAGTTGTTAAATGTTAACAAATTGGGTGTTCAATTCATGTTACACGATCAATGTCTGGCTTGATAAATCATGAGGCTTTGTTTTGTTGCTCCCATATTTGTTGTTCCAACCTGATGAAAGCTTGGATGCTCATCCATGTTCAAATTTGTGGGCTAAAAAATGGACAAACTGTTGAAAACATGGAATTAAAAATTTCATTGCTAGATGTTGTTTTATTTGTTTAACTTTGTCAAATGAAGAACGTAAACTGCAGGTGCTAAGATCAATAGATTGGTCTTTTCCATTTCTACTATATAAACAAACAGAATAATTATCTTGTATTCCATTCTAATATGAATCCTCATACCAAACATCCATGGACGGAGCCACGACTAAATAAGGACTAAATATGAGTGGGTGCACAAAAAAAATTGAACAATAATACTAGAAACACATTTCGATAGACCGGGTGCATTTAAGATGACTTTAGAAAAAATCAATGTTTTTTTTCAAAAATTAACACTATATCAAAAAATTCCAATGAGGTGCACGGGCACCCGCGGGAACCACTGGCTCCGTCCCTGCAACTGCAAACATCCCCTAATCAGAGAGCAAAACAACTACCAGCTGAACATGTTGAACATACCAGCTGAACATAGTTTCATGTACGAGATATTATCAATATGGCTACTTGCAGAAAGCTCGAGCAAAAGTAATACTTTGTCCAGCAGATATAGAGGAAGGCATCAAAGGCAAGGTAAATAAGTGCAGAAAAGCTTCCAATCCTATTAGTGGAAGCAAGCAGAGAAGAAGGATGATGCTGCAACAAGATTTTTCATGGTTAGCAAATATATAAAAGTGAGCAGATCAACAAGGGTATAGTTGCAATCTAATATACGATGCTAAAACTCAGCGACCACATAAATATAAATCTACTTTCTAAACATTACAAATACTATAACACTTGTGTAACCTTTTTAAATAAAAGCGCACATTGTTCAATTTAAGGAGGGTACAATTTATTATACCCTTTGATCCATTCAAGCTTAAGATTGAAATTGCCAATTTCGTCTCTGCCTTTGACCAACACATGAATCTTCCACTTTTTGCAACCTTGGTTGGTTACCACAGAATATGTGTCATTGAAGTTCACGATGGTTTTTCTAGATTTACTATCTTTAAAAGAAGCTTCAAGAATCAGGTCGCCGTTTGGCGGTACAGCCAGAACAGATTTTCGTAAATCAAGTTTTTTACCGGGAAACACCAACATACCATCGGTTTTGAAGATAAGGGCATGGTAACACGGCTAGAATCTTTGTTATCGGACTTCAACCAGCCATATTCTAACCCATTAAAATCTACTAATTCTATGTCTCCACATAGATAATCCTTTTTTATATCCGTTGAGATGCTCACAAAAATTGAAAATAACTCAATCCGAGGATTAAGATTTTTAAGCCTGATGAAATCAAAACAACCATCAAAATTTATAAACAAAAACAAAATTGAGTAATGGGTAAACTTAAGTAACAATGTTGAACTCAATATTATAGCCTTACAATTTAACATAAACTATACACATAGAGGGTAGGAACATTTTTCATTTGAAGGCCTAATGAATATATAGTGTAGCTACTTTTAGCTTGGTTCTTTAAACCATCTCCCCAAGCTTAATTCAAACCAACTTCTATTATAAAAATTCCGTACCAACTTAATTTAAATATTCAAAACCAAGAGTTCAAGCCCCAAGCCCACAAACTAAAAGCCATGAACGTTGAGAGCCCCCTATATCTCTTAACCCAAGTTCATGGTAGCTAGTCAGTGAGGAGCCCGTGCAAGAATCAAGCTAGATTACCAAAAAAGATGTAAGTAACACGTTTCTTACGATAAGATAGACAATATACCAAAAGCTGGTTTTTTTTTTTTTTTCTTGGTTTTCCATATCCACATCTAACAATAAGATAGATAATATACAAAAACCTTCATTATTATCATGATTCATTGTTGAAATCCTACAAAATTCTTAGAACATTTACTATGTGAGGTCTAAGGATACGTTTAGAAACTTAAATAAGTTTATGTTATATTTCTCAACCATTTTTATTTCATTTTGCTTCTTGGAAGATCTAACAAAATAGTTGGGAGTTATTAAAATTGTATTGAGAATAAAGGGAAAATTATTAAAAAGAATGACAACATACCTGTTAGATCAAACATTTCCAAGACAACCTATTTCAATGATGAATCACAAAAAAACTAATGTCGATCTTGTCTTTTCTTGGTTTCTGAAATGATGGAACAAAGTAATTAGCAAATATGTTGTGTTATGTTTGTTACAACAACATAAAACAAATGTGTACCACGTACCTTGGAGATGGTGGCAGATGACGTCACTCGAGGTTGTATGGTGGTCATAGAACCGGTCGGCTGTATATATATATGTGTGTGAGAGATCTGAAAAACGATTGAAGGATTTTTTTTATTTCTTTTTTTTTTTATTTATTTTTTTTCCCCTGCAGATGAGAGCAAAAGAAATAGGTGGCGGATGTTACCGGAATTAGGGTTGTCTGTATATGAGATATGGGTAGAGTTACTGTATTATGTATTTGGGTTGCAAATTGTATTTGGGTTGCAAATTGGGCCGGGTGTGACCAACAATTGGACCGGGTATAAAAAGGAGTATGCAAAAGCAAGGAAAAAAAAAGGTTATATAGTACATGGAAGTGATTCGGTAAAAGGAAAAACTAAAATGAGAATAATAAGAAGATTTCTAGCCACTTATTTCAAATAGAAAGGAGAAATTTAAGAAGAGATGCATCTATTTTTATAGGTGCATCTGAAATGTGTGGTTGTGGTTTCTTCTCATATTTCTCATTTTAATTATTTTTCTTATTTGATCGTAACTAATGTAGTATATTCACCTTGAGGGGCGGATTTACATTGAACACAGGGTATGCACGTGCATCCCCTGTGAGAATTTTTAGTAGTGTAAAAAATCTTGATTTTTCCAAGAATATTGATAAAATACACTAAAAATTTGTGAGTGCACACCCTTGAAAATGCTAGAAAAATATGGGTGCATACTCTAATCTAACTCACCATTGTTGAAAAGAAAAAGAAGAAAAAAAGAAATGGTGCTTTTGAGTATGTCGACTGCAGGAAGAAGAAGCAGAGATTAAGAAGTAGGTTAAAATGTTTGCTAAGTTAGTAAGTTTACGTATCCTCATGGCCCATTTGTTATATTTTTTACTTTGAGTTTGGAGCCCAAATGAACCAAAGCCCAGTCTATTCACAATTACAAACTTACATGTATATTACCTTTAGGCTTTAGGTACTCCCTATATAAGTTTTAACAAAAGATGTATTAATCTTTTTCTTCATATTATTATATTTACGTGAGGCTTTATTAATATAATCAACACGTTAGAATTTTTATTTATGATTTAAATATTAAGATTTTAACAATATTTCACAGTTTAATTTGTCCAAATTTCAACTTTTTCCATGAAGATTCGATCAAAAAAGCATGGAAAATTCGACCCGTAAAACCCAACCAGGGACAAAAATCTTTGAAAAAAAAAATTACATATATAGTGCACACCCTATAATGAATTCCTAGATCCGCCACTGTTCACCTTTTAGTTATTTGCAAACTTCGCCGATATCATCATATTGGCAAATTTGATGCAACAACATATAACTAATAAACAAATTCATGTACAACTGAAAGCTAAATACACAAACTATTTTTATTATGTAACTTAAATCATTATCATATAATGTATTTTAGTTATTTTGTAAAGACAAAAAGCAGAAAAGGTCCACCAAATCAATTACATATGTGTTTAATGGTGAATAATTTTAGTGGGTTATGATGAGAAGAATGTGTTGCCATAAAATGTGAATAAATCGTCGTCCTAAAAATTTTTTAGTATACTTGTATTTATACTTTGCTACATTGAAGATTGCACTACTCGACAACTATTGAGCCGTTAGCAACATGCTGATAATAAGAAAATAACGCTATGAAAGTTTATACCACACGTTCACATTTCAAACTGATTATGAAAGAAGTGCAACGTCAGGACCGTCTCATGGATTTCGGTGGCCTGTGCCATCGCCACAAAGAGGCCCTTAAACGCACATACAAAATATACATGTATCACTAGTGCGTAAACTAATTAAACACAAGCCTCATATTGTGTATATACATATAATAAAGTGCGTGAAATTTTGTTACCCTCGTTAAGCGGTGGCCTTGTGCAATGGCACCTCTTACACTCCCTTAAAGCCGGCCCTGTGCAACGTCATATTCAGCTTAGTTAGAATGAATACGTGTTCTTGACATGGCAAATTGATTGGTAACATCACTCGTTTAGTCCTAAGAACTTTCAATATATATTGAAGATATATGATATAGCCGGTCAACAAAAGACGAACACTCTATAATCAATGATACATATACTCTTCTGTTTACATCCCCACTTCCGAGAGTATATAAGAACCGCATGGGTATTCCAAACAATTTTAAAATAACTGAATTCTGTAATACAAACCCTATGAGAATCGGTAACAATTCTTACAACTCTCTCATCCGGCATTATTGTCATCAAAGCAAGTTCAAGCAGGTAACTGAAGCCTTACATTGTTCTTCCAGCTGCATTGTAAATGGGAAACCATCACCACACAAATTATCAGTGATAGTCGATAAAAGTGAATGAAACATTTGTTCCCCGAGGTTGCAAACTGGGCGGGTCTAAACAAGTCAGAATGGGTCTAAATGATACGGGGTATAAAACAATTCAGGATACACTATAGGAGACTATTGCCTCATTTGACCCGTTAGACCCATTTGATCCATTTCTTATTTAGAAAACTTTCTAAGTTTACCCATTTGATGTATTAGATATGAAAATAACCTGAATCGGTCCATTCATAAGTAAATGGGTCGAAATTGCTGAATCTAATGGTAAAATTTAATCATTTAGTTTATGCCATGTTGCATTTACCTTTCAAAGTAGTAATAGAAGAAATCAGCATAGAGCAATGTCTGGATTAACCCTGCTATCCAAGCTGCAACACATAGACAAAGTATTAACATAGTCCATAAGGCTCGTGAATTCGATATGAATGAAAACACAGGCTTCTTATATTAACGCCTAAACAACTTCTTTAGTGTGAATTAAAGTGAGAAAGAGAGACATACTGATCCAATGGACATAATGTGGTTCAGTGAAGTAACGGTAAATCCAGTTCAGAATGTATAACCCTCGATATGCGCTGCAAAAAAGCAATACAAATTTAGTTTTTATCCACATGGAAACCTTACTTGTGTAAAATATACAATGCACTTGTATCTGAACCTATAATGCAATTTGAATTAGTACTGCAAAATGTTATTACCCAAGAAGAAAAACGTATTGGCCAGTCAAGTTATCGATGTTTCTTGTTCTTTGCAGTAAGACTAGCTGAGGAAGTATCGCAACTGCTTCCAGATATAAAGAGAATGTCCACATTACCTGCTCAGAAGACATTGTTAAATAATCAGTCATAAAAACTAGAGGTGGCAATTCCGATAAATAGATATTAAAACATTTAATTTTGTATTTGGCATGCAGATTATTTAACAGAAAATTATCAATAATTTATTATCTTATATAAAGTGCTTCAGCAACAGGACCCATTTCAAGGTTTCAACCCAACAAGTCGGCAACTATAATTTCAACCTCTAACACATCTGTTTGACCTATTATCCAACCGACCCATGTTGCTGGTTTTCCACCGCCTCCAATGGAAAACCAAAAATAACTTTCATAAAAACTTTGCTTGGTTGATATGGTGCCTTTTTGTAAGATGATTTGAGACAGTAGAACACGATATGAACTAAACTGAAATACATAGCAATATAACATATACTGTAAATAGCAAGGTTTTAATACCTCTTTGAAAGTTAACTTCTCGTGAACAAGTAATGCCAAAAGCAAACAAGGCAGCATGAGGATATAATGACGAAAGGTGTCTTGATCTTTATCATAGGATCTACGAACAACCCTGTGATGTCTCATGTACCATACAATAGAGAAAGAGCTCCCAAGGAAGATCAACTTCATGACGGTATTGTAAACTGAGATAAAATCAGTAAATATATCCAAGTAGCGAGTGACAAAGACCAGCGCATAGAGTTCTTGAGTTTTCAATGATACACCTGCATATAATGCAAGTAAAAGATCAAAAGACAGTTGCATGAACTTATGGTCAGCACAGAGTATAATGGTCAGTATTTAACATGTTTGCCTATCAACCCTAGCCTCATTTATAGGAGTTCTTGGTTAGGATTTATCTTTTCAAAAAGCTTGCAGTCTAAGAAGGGTGATTTCATACAATATATACTGCTTAAAAATAAAGCAAATGTGCATTTACTACAAATAGTAAAGTGTTGGACATGTAAAGCATCGACTTACGGTAACTACAGTGTAAATAGCATAGTGCTCAAAAATCATCATACAACTTTCTAAAATGTTGAAGACAAAAGATGGGGACAGCTAGCCTACAAAAACGACTTATCAGAAAGCTAGCAGTGGCAGAAGATACATGCAAACAATGCTGCTAAAAAGAAAGAAAATGTGCATTTTCTCTCTCAAGTCATCATTTAGATAGTCTTAAACAGGTCAAATGTCAATCAAAGTAACTAATGTGCATAGTAGAATATCTCAAGTCATAAGTATACTTGTAAAGCCTCATGTACACATTTCCTATTACTAGCTAGATACCCTAGTAAAGATGAGCCAAATAAACAATGGCTAATTTGTTTACACCATTTTCCATCTAGAGTGATTCATCTTTTTTACTACATAACGGGATCCACGGTGAACAAATAAATTATCAAAATAGTTTGACCAACCGAATGCATAGAAAGTAAAAAGTTCACCTCAGGCAAAAAAACTAAAATCTCCACCCTGTAAAACACAAACTACCAGTGTGAACTCTAAACCTTAAGGATATATGAAAACTAAACTGAACATTAAACAATGTAACAGCCACACATATAACATTGCCCGCGGTACATTCACGAAAATTCTATAATGCCTCTGCACTTAGTTAGTACTAGGTTTTCCCAACAACTAAGATCTCTGCATTGTGAGGTCAGAGGTGGAAATTTGAACCCTATACGCCAACTTAACTAATCCCGTATACCAACCTAACGGCTATTAAATAACATTTCCAGAGCTACAGTACGTTCATAATCCAAACTCTCCAACTACTAGGATTTTCAAAGAACTAAATGCATTCACACAATCAGCTAAAAAGCAAAATACATCATAGACAACACGTAGGATGACGTAAATCCTATAAAACAGTCACCAAAACCTCTTCCATTTCATCAAAATACCACCAAACCATTACCAAAATCCACTTCAATTCATCACACGCCCACACTTATCACAAATCAATTACTTCTGAGCATCTGCTAAACAGTTAAAGATGTAACATAACCAATGGTACATTACATTTGTTGTAAAGGCTATGTTTGGCGACAAGCTTTTTGGAGCGTTAAGCGTTTAGAATATATTACTTGTTTGGAAACGAGCATTTAGCCTTTGGATTTTTACAATCAAAATCCTACTTAAAAGGCTAATAAATGATGCGTTTAGCCATCACGGCATTTTACACTTTATAACAAAACCTACACTTATGTTACCGAACAGATTTATAGAACAAACAGTTACTACTGACACCTATTGCTAATTTTCCTCCACATTGAACAAGTAGTAACTAAACGCATTCCAGCATTCCGCAAAAGACTTAAACCAACCTAAAATCCACTTAAACAACATTACATTCGTAATTAAATCAGTACATACTCCACATTCACCAACTACTACTAGCTTTAACAAACAACTAAGCACAGGATTTAATGGTGTGAATTTTGAGCAGCAACGCAAAAACACTCACTACATGTGTTCTACTAGTTGTACCAAACATAACAAAACAAACGCTTTTGGAATATAATGCTTGTTTGGCAACGAGTGTGGACCTTGTTTAAACGCTCCTATCTAATACAGAACAGATTATAAAACAAACATTCTACAACTAGTTTTACCAAACATAACTAAACACTTTCCGCTAACCAAACGCATCGGATGACGTAAATCGTGTAAGCATTAACTAAACAATAAATTAGGACAAAACTGAGGAGCAACGCAAAAACACTCCACTACATGTTTTCTACTAGTTCTACCAAACATAACACAGCAAACGCGTTTAAACAAACCTAATAAACTTTTAGCACTTAGAATATAATGCGTGTTTGGCAAACGCTCCTATCTAATATAGCTCTAGAATGCTCTTATAAAACAAACAACTACTACTTTTACCAAACATTCTGCTAAACACATGATTTTCGAATGACGTAAATCACGTAAGCATTAATAAAACAATAAATTAAAGCAAAATTGAGCAGCAACGCAAAAACACTCACTACATGTGTTCTACTAGTCCTATTTGAAACGAGTGTTCAATCAAACCTATTGAACTTTTAGTGTTTAGAATATACTGCCTGTTTGGCAAACGCTCCTATCTATAGAACAGTTACGCTCTATAATGCTCTTATAAAACAAACAACTACTATATAACATATGATTGTCGGATGACGTAAATCGCGTAAGCATTAACTAAAACTGAGCCGCAACGCAAAAACACTCGCTACATGTGTTCTACTAGTTCTACCAAACCTCTTAAACTTTTTCAGCGTTTAGAATATAATGCTTGTTTGGCAAAAAAAACGCTCCTATCTAATATAGCTCTATACAACGCTCTTATAAAACAAACAACTACGTACAACGCGTCGGATGATGTAAATCACGTAAGCATTAACAAAACAATCACATCACCTAAAAAAACAACAAAATTCTATAACATTACAATAAATTAGGGCAAAACTGATCAGCAACGCAAAAACACTCGCTACATGTGTTCTACAACGCTCTTATAAAACAAACAACTACTACTCGTTTTACCAAACACATTCCGCTAAACACATGATTATGTACAACGCGTGGGATGACCGAGTAAATCGCGTAAGCATTAACAAAACAATCACATCACCTAATAAAACAACAAAATTCTCTAACATTACAATAAATTAGGGCAAAATTGATCAGCAACGCAAAAACACTTTCTACATGTGTTGTACAACGCTCCTATCTAATATAGCTCTACAACGCTCTTATATAACAAACAACTACTACTCGTTTTACCAAACACATTCCGCTAAACACATGATTATGTACAACGCGTTGGATGACCGCGTATATCGCGTAAGCATTAACTAAACAGTAAACAATCACATCACCTAAAACTACAGCTACTACTAGTTTTACCAAACACAATTAAACACATTCCGCTAAACAAACGCGTCGGATGACATAAATCGCGTAAGCATTAACTAAACAATCACATCACCTAAAAAAACAGCCACTACTAGTTTTACCAAACATAACTAAATACATTCCGCTAAACAAACGCGCTGGATGACCGCGTAAACCGCGTAAGCATCTAAACAATCACATCACCTAAAAAGACAGCCACTACTAGTTTCACCAAACATAACTAAACACATTCCGCTAAACAAACGCGCCGGATGACCGCATAAACCGCGTAAGCATTAACTAAACAACAAAAATATCTAACATTACAAAAATTAGGTAAAAAAAAAATTATAAAAAAATAAAAATATACCAGCACATGATTTAATGGTGTGAATTTTGAGCAGCAAAACTAAAACACTCGCTAAATGTGTCATGTCACCTGCTAATCTGAATATATTCATTTTTTTTTTATATAATTTTTTTTTTATAAAAAAAAAGTTATATAAATTCGAACAGATCTGCTTGTTATATTATTATTATATAAAAACAGATCTGCTAATATGATTGATTTTGATTTGATTTGAGTGTGTGTGTTTTTTGTGGTGTTTTAGTGTGTGTTAATTTTGGGGGAGGGAGATGATGAGTGTTGATGGAATCGGGTCGGGTCGGGTTTTTTTGTTTGGGTTAAAAAAGTGTTGTTGATTGAAATGGGAGTGGGTGAGTAGTGATGATGATGAATGGAATGGAATTGATTTTGAGTTTGCTTCACGTTTTTTATTTGTGTCATTTTACCATAATGTCCTTCGGACTGAACCGGACCGGAACCGGTTTGACGGCTTGTCTGATTCAGTAAAAAAAACTAGTTCAATGTCGGGTCCGGTTTTTAAAACATTGGATTTAGCCACTTAACTTTTGTTGGCATCGGCAATGACTTTATCTTTAACTTTGTTTGACCAATTAATTAAACCACTTAACTTCTTTTGACTATTTAGGGTGCATTTGTTTGAGGGTGTTGGAATGGATTTGGGCATGAAAGTAATAAATAATGTTTGGTTTACAAAATTTAGCTTTCAAACTTGTGAGCCCACTACTCTCTTATTCCACACTAGTAGGGTTGGTTTAATAAAAAAAACATGTTGGTTCATTTTATTGCTTTCATAACACTTCCATATTTTTATTAAAATGCCAGTTTTAAATGCAATTTAATTATAATATAAACTAAAATATATTTTTTCTCTCTTAAATTTTTTACCTCAAATCCCAATTTAAATCTAAATTCAACCATATCTATAAATCAAACGTCCCTTAGTATAATCCTTTAAGTTTAAAGGTCTACTTAGTTTGTAAATGAGTTTAAGATTTAGATTTGAATTTGACGTAGGAGAGAAAATATATAACTTTAAAATATATATTTTTTAATAATTTAAAATAAGAAAGAGAAATGAGAGAGATTTGTGTGAGAGAGAGAGAGAGAAAGAGAGTTAGAAATAAAAGAGTGTGAGTGAGATTGGGGGTTGTGTATAAAACCCACCAAGTCTTGCAACATTGGGTTTGTTGCAAATGATTACAGTTTTCAATGCTTAAAGATACAAATCAAACGTATAAAATTAGGAGTGAAGCTAAAACCCCACATAAAAAACGTATAATTTGTGTGGTGAATTCTTTTACTTAAATTACATCAATGAATTATAATGCCCTGTTTGGTTCGTTGTAATCTGACGTAATTGGATGTAATTGTAATCTGATTACATTACGTAGCCTGTTTGGTTTGCATAATGGGTGTAATTGTAATTCACATTACATTACGTAGTCTGTTTGTTTTACAATGTAGTTGTAATTCAATCATACCAATTACATCAAGTGAGGGAATTCAGATTACATAACAAATTTGATGAAAAGTTTTGAATTACGTTGTAATTCATATTTTATAAATAAAAGTATCAGTACATATTATTATTATTATTATTATTATGATGATGATTATTATTATTATTATTATTATTATTATTATTATTATTATTATTATTATTATTATTATTATTATTATTATTATAATAATAAAATTAAAAAATATATATATATTATTATTTAATTATTATTATTATATTATTTAATTATTATTCTTATCATATTATTTATTATTATTATTATATTTAATTATATTATTATATTAATTTTTATTATTTTTATTATTATATTTATTATTTATTATTAATATTATTATTATTATTTAATTATTATTATTATTTACTATTATTTAATTATTATATTATTTACTCATATTTAATTATTATTATATTATTATTTATTATTATTATTATTTAAGTGTTATTATTTAATAATATAATTATTATTTTTATATTATTATTAGTATTATTTAATTATTATTATTATTATATTATTATTTTTTATTATTATTTAAATATTATATTAATTTTTATTTAATTATTATTATTATTATTATTTTTCTGGATTACATTACGTTGCGAGTCAACCAAACACAATGACATATTTCATCAATTACAATTCCAACACATTCCAATTCATTGAATTACAATTCATTCAAATTACAATTCCTTTCAAAGATTACAATTCATTCAAAAACATTCTGCGAACCAAATGCACCCTAAGTGATTTCTTAGATTTCTTCATCTCCAATAAAATTTATCCTTAAAGTTATGGCTAAATTCGAAACTAGTTAGTTTTTTGTTTAATATATGAAGGGTAATGATTTCCTTTCATGTGATGATCGGTGGCCTCTACTGTTAGCCTGTTATGTGACAACTGGCAAAATAGGGAGCCGTTTTTAAAACCCGCATTACATTAAAAAATTATAATTTTGGAATTTTTGAAAAGTTTATTGTGACGAGATGTTTGATGAACGTTGGAATGTGAATTTGATCGTATGTTAATTATGAGGATTTGATTATTTATTTATGGTTTGGTTTGGTTCGTTCGTGATGATTTATTTTGAGATCGTTATTTTGGCACTACATTGACTCCGGCACTAGATTAACCTAACAATTTTAATTATATTTTTAATATTGGTTTGGATATTATTATTTGGGGACGTATCGCGAGGTTTTGATTATTTTTTGAACGAGTTCGGTTTGAGAAAGTGGTTTGGTTATTTAAGGTTTCGGGTTTGGCCCGTGTATTTACATTGGGCTACTTAGCCCACTATGTCACACCCCCAGAATCGGGTCCAGCGGAAGCATACATGTAGCTGGGGTGTAACTCAATTGGTATTACAACACAAGTACAAAAATGTTTTCACTTGAATCATTTAGAATAAAACCGTTTAACCAAAATGTTGATTTTTACATTGTTAAAAGTAGTGCGGAAATAGGCCCTTAAAGTAATTTAAAACGGTCCCCAAATGAATAATCAGAGTCTTCTATGACCATGCCATGCCCTGCCAAAACCTCCTGTAGCGTGCCATAGCTTAATACCTGAAAATACATGCTAAAGTGTCAACACGAGGTTGGTGAGTTCATAGAGTCTTGTGAAAAAGAATGTAATGCATTGAAATGAAGATTTCCCAGCAAAGGCATCGTAAATCCACTCAGTTCCAAGTCCCGCCATAAGAGACTTGTAACCTGTGTGTTTATAACCCACTGCCAAATGTAATATGTTTGATACAAAAGCATTGTAATTCAATAGTAATAGTGGTGGAAAAGTATCGTAATTCCATAAGTAATTTTCGTATGTACAATAGCCATGGCGATGTCGCCACAAAATGAATCTGACCATAAGCAAAACGCATAAAATGAATATTGATTGCACTAAGTTCAAGGCACCAAAAAGGTTTTTCAGCTAAATGTAGGAGATTACACTCCCAAGTAATGTAGGTAAATCCATACCCAATGCAGGTAAATCCATACCCGTTGAAATTGTAGGTAATCAAACATACCCAATGCAGGTAAATCTATACCCGTTGAAATTGTAGGTAATCAAACATACCCAATGCAGGTAAATCTATACCCGTTGAAATTGTAGGTAATCAAACATACCCAATGCAGGTAAATCTATACCCGTTGAAATTGTAGGTAATCAAACATACCCAATGCAGGTAAATCTATACCCGTTGAAATTGTAGCTACAGGTCCTTAACTTAGGCAATCTTAGGCAATCGGTAAATAGTTTAAATTTATGCACTCATGTCTATGAGTAAATAGCAAGTAGTTAGCAAGTGAATAATATTGTACTCGGATAATCAACAAGTATTTAGATAAAGCTGAAAATATTTAAGAAATCAACCATGTAAGCGAGTAATGCGTTTCAGTAAAACGAGCATGTATTCTCCCCCGTAGAGTTTGCAAAACGATTAAAAGAGTAGGGGCTATGACTCACCTTAACTGATGAAACTGTGATGAAATGAAATGAACACCAATGAACAATTAGCTGCCGCAACCCAATATGATGGTACCATGAACATGTAATGAGCTGAAAAACAAGGCGCGCACACTAGCCGCAACCTAATATGAATGATGAACGATCTACTTTAGATCATGAAATGATGTTATGAATGTCCATGCACATGTTTCTATACCACTCTACCCTTTGGAAAAACACTTGTGTTATCAAAATATATAATCCAAGAATTTGGAAAAATATTGCTATTAGAAAATAAAATAAGCTAGTTGCAATATATATACTTATATATATATCGTATGTTTCCATGTTAGTGTTGAAATACTCGGGTTGTAATCCTTGAAATATCGCCTTGAAATGATGAAAATATACTTGTAATAACTAATACTTCATTAGTTATAAAGCTTGGTACTTAATATTATTTCTAGCTTATAAAAGTACTTCGTAGTTTTAGTGTCCATTTTTATTAAAAGCTGTCAAATAAAAATGGTTTTAGCCGATATTCAAACGTGAATATCTTTGTCGTTACTTGTCCGTTTTACTTGTTCTTTATATCCACGGTTACGTCTTAGTATGTAGTAATATATTTTGGAAAGCTCGGCTCCTCCGGGTTACGTCTAAAGCCTCTTTTTGACCAATGAAAAACGTCCAACAGCAAACATTTTTCCAGAAAATACTTTTCGTCAACAATCTTGCAAAAATCATAACTTCTTCGTTATAAACTCTTTTTAATCCGTTCTTTCGCCTACGGATTCGTTTTTGAAAGTATTTTCTAAAAATTTTGCCAAAGTTCCCTTGGTGTTTACTGATTTTCCAGGTTTTCACAAAATGGGACAGCATGTCTAAAACATGTTCCAAATCAAGTTTTCAAGGTTTATAACTAATTTCTACCATCACCAAACCTCTTGTAATCACCACATAGCTAATCTAATCCTACCATACACCTTCTTAGGGTGCCATGGACTCCTAACCAAGTTATTATAGCAAGGGAATTCATAAATAAGAAGTTAGGGTTTGTATGTTCCATTTTTGACAAAATAAATGGTGGTATAGCTAGTTGTACATGGTTTTTAGCATGGAACTCATGAAATACATGTAAATATAAGATGATTCATGTAAAAATAAAGTGGATAACTTACTTGATAAAATGAGATGATTAGATGATGAGTATGCTTGGATTACTTGTGTTTTTGTTGCTTGATTCTTGATTAGGCAAGTATAATGAACAAGTTTGATGTTATAACTTTTGAAAAATGATCACTTGATCTATGTATGGTGGTTTGGTCGTGGTTTGCAATGGAGAAGAGATGAGAATGAGATTTTGATCTAAAATGGATAAGAGTTTTGGTTAAATGAAGTTTTTAGATATTTAGAACTAGTTATAATGTATTATAATCACTTATAAATGCACAAGGTTAAAGATTTTGTATAAAGTTTCCTAGGAGAGGACTTGAGGACCAGCCATGGTGAGCCAAGGGGGGGGGGGGGGGGTAGGGGTACTTGGTATATATTTAGAAATCTTGCAAGAATTATGCACTAGTTTGTGTTTTTAGTTACAATCGGGTACCGGTTTTAATAGAAATAAATGTTCACGAAGTTAACCGGGACAAAATAAAGTTATAATAATAATAAAAACATATTAAAAATATGTTGGGTACATTTACTGAGTGATCGGGTGATTATTGTTTAGTTTTCACGAAAACCGTCGTTATATTCATACGCGTACGTTATAAATAAAATAAATTTCCAAAATACTGGGTAACTGAATGTTATAACTTTTATGATGTTAAAATGGATATAAAAATATGTCGGGACCATCGTGGGAATATTTAGATATATTCGTCGTGTATAAACCGGGTGTTAACGTTTACTATAAATACTTATACGTAAAAACGTTAAATGTACTGAATGTAATAATTTGAAAATCCTGAGAGTGGTATAACATGAAAATGCTGTTATGATGATATGCAGACTATCTCCAGTCCGTATGCAGTGTTCTTAACACTAATGAAATGAATTCGCACCTAAACCAATCCGGTTACGCGAATTTGAATACCCGTAAACTAAATTTACGATGAAATGAGTAATGCAAGTGAATAGTGAAAACTTTTCCGGAAATGAATAGTGTTCGGTGAATAGTAAATTTCCCAAAAGTTTCTCAGAATATCAAACTGACCTCGAAAACGATGAATAGTAAAACAATGAATAGTGTTTTGATGAATAGTGTTTGATGAATAGTGTTTTTCCAAAGTTCGGGAAATGACCTGAAATGACCTGAAATGGTGAGTTGTGACAGTCTTCCCCTCTAAAAGGAACTTCGTCCCGAAGTTCAGTTTATGTTGGTTTCTGAAAACATATTGGTGAAAAGGTGATGATATTCTAGAATTCCAGCGAACTCTAACGATAGGAATTCGACTCTGCTTCTACTGTTTGACCACACGGTCCATGATTTCTACTTGTTCTCCTGCAAGGTTTATGTTTGACTATGGGTTGGATTCCTTTCCAAATGGGATTATGGGTGACAATTCTGAAAAGCTGATAATACGTGGTTGTGTAATCCTGTTGCTGTTGTTCTCTAACAAGGCTCAAGTCTGACGACCACTAGGCCTACTCTGTTTGAAATATTACATGGTCCAGTGTATATCTCGGGTTTAACTTTCCAAGTTTTCTGAATGGTATCATGCCTTTCCTAGGCAGAACTTTCTGTATAACTCTGCTTACCAACTTGTAGTTTTAATGGTTTACCAAAGATCGATGTTTAAAATTTTCTAACAATTCAATAGTTTTGTAAAGGATTAACCAAAAGGAATTTGTTTATCAAAATAAGTGCCTCAGAAAAATATTTCTTACAAGATATATGTTTTGTATAACTGTAGTTTGGAGAAAAAATCCATTTAAAAGTGAAAGTATTAAGAGGATAAAATAGTCAGGTATGTATATCTGCACAAAGGCATAGGTGTCTAACAGGTTTGGATAAAGTCTATTGGTGAGGACATGTTCAATCTATAGTCTCGGTTAAGAGGTTGAATTTATCTCTATGGTGTTGTTTTGTGAGTAATCGTATCTAAAATAATCTTGTAATTCAGTCAAGCCAATACTTTCTAGATGATGGAATTTTTGGTGATCAGGCCAATGATAGTGTTTCGAATGGTTTTGTGATATCCTGAGATTTCTGTTGAGTTTTGAATGGTCTTAATGTACCGAGAGATTCTCCTTATAGATGGTATGGAAAGTCTTTCCTAGGGAGGTCATTGATAATATCCACTTAACAATATTGGTGGTAGTGAGGGATGAGTGGCATAGGAAACTATATAGTGTCAGCTAATTCTATATTTATATGGGGATGGGGAAAGGAAATGATAGTGATGGTGAGAAGGGAAGAGACTGTGACAACTGCGACAAAATGATATTGTAATAAAAGAAAATACCGTGATGTAAGTGTATCATGCATAGACGTGAATGTTCATGAAATGAAATGATCAATTGACATACTTCCAAGCGGCGGTTCATGAGGTGATGAAAAGTATGAATGTTCTGACAACGAGGGTATACTCACACATGCATGAAACATTTGGAAAATGAGTAAAGGATTCAATCCAGACAGAATTTTATTATAACCATTCTCAGTGTTGCAAAATTCATTTCTGAGTCAGACATAGGTGGTCAGCCTATATCTCACTATCCCGGGTTGAATATAGATGACCAGTCTATATTCCACCGAGGTTCCATGAATTTTGAAATACTCAGCTCAGTTATACTAAGACTATGTCCTTCACAAATACCAAGACGTTCTGAAAGACAAAAGTAAGTGACCAAACTCGAGGTCAAATGATGAAACTATGCAAGGAAAAACATAATGCGGTGACATATATGATACGTGAACATGCTTATATGAAAGACAATTATAGTAATCAACTATAATAAATGAATATAATATATATCAGATAATGAGACATAAATCTCATCACCTATGTCAGCAACTAACCACAAATGAGGCTTCAGCTTGGCAGGCAGGCATGTGACGGTCATAGGGTTAAGTTTTCTTGAAAGTAGCTATAGTCTAGGTTTTAAAAAAACACTTAGTTCGCTATAGCCAAAGCTCTGATACCAATCTGTCACACCCCCAGAATCGGGTCCAGCGGAAGCATACATGTAGCTGGGGTGTAACTCAATTGGTATTACAACACAAGTACAAAAATGTTTTCACTTGAATCATTTAGAATAAAACCGTTTAACCAAAATGTTGATTTTTACATTGTTAAAAGTAGTGCGGAAATAGGCCCTTAAAGTAATTTAAAACGGTCCCCAAATGAATAATCAGAGTCTTCTATGACCATGCCATGCCCTGCCAAAACCTCCTGTAGCGTGCCATAGCTTAATACCTGAAAATACATGCTAAAGTGTCAACACGAGGTTGGTGAGTTCATAGAGTCTTGTGAAAAAGAATGTAATGCATTGAAATGAAGATTTCCCAGCAAAGGCATCGTAAATCCACTCAGTTCCAAGTCCCGCCATAAGAGACTTGTAACCTGTGTGTTTACAACCCACTGCCAAATGTAATATGTTTGATACAAAAGCATTGTAATTCAATAGTAATAGTGGTGGAAAAGTATCGTAATTCCATAAGTAATTTTCGTATGTACAATAGCCATGGCGATGTCGCCACAAAATGAATCTGACCATAAGCAAAACGCATAAAATGAATATTGATTGCACTAAGTTCAAGGCACCAAAAAGGTTTTTCAGCTAAATGTAGGAGATTACACTCCCAAGTAATGTAGGTAAATCCATACCCAATGCAGGTAAATCCATACCCGTTGAAATTGTAGGTAATCAAACATACCCAATGCAGGTAAATCTATACCCGTTGAAATTGTAGGTAATCAAACATACCCAATGCAGTTAAATCTATACCCGTTGAAATTGTAGGTAATCAAACATACCCAATGCAGGTAAATCTATACCCGTTGAAATTGTAGGTAATCAAACATACCCAATGCAGGTAAATCTATACCCGTTGAAATTGTAGGTAATCAAACATACCCAATGCAGGTAAATCTATACCCGTTGAAATTGTAGCTACAGGTCCTTAACTTAGGCAATCTTAGGCAATCGGTAAATAGTTTAAATTTATGCACTCATGTCTATGAGTAAATAGCAAGTAGTTAGCAAGTGAATAATATTGTACTCGGATAATCAACAAGTATTTAGATAAAGCTGAAAATATTTAAGAAATCAACCATGTAAGCGAGTAATGCGTTTCAGTAAAACGAGCATGTATTCTCCCCCGTAGAGTTTGCAAAACGATTAAAAGAGTAGGGGCTATGACTCACCTTAACTGATGAAACTGTGATGAAATGAAATGAACACCAATGAACAATTAGCTGCCGCAACCCAATATGATGGTACCATGAACATGTAATGAGCTGAAAAACAAGGCGCGCACACTAGCCGCAACCTAATATGAATGATGAACGATCTACTTTAGATCATGAAATGATGTTATGAATGTCCATGCACATGTTTCTATACCACTCTACCCTTTGGAAAAACACTTGTGTTATCAAAATATATAATCCAAGAATTTGGAAAAATATTGCTATTAGAAAATAAAATAAGCTAGTTGCAATATATATACTTATATATATATCGTATGTTTCCATGTTAGTGTTGAAATACTCGGGTTGTAATCCTTGAAATATCGCCTTGAAATGATGAAAATATACTTGTAATAACTAATACTTCATTAGTTATAAAGCTTGGTACTTAATATTATTTCTAGCTTATAAAAGTACTTCGTAGTTTTAGTGTCCATTTTTATTAAAAGCTGTCAAATAAAAATGGTTTTAGCCGATATTCAAACGTGAATATCTTTGTCGTTACTTGTCCGTTTTACTTGTTCTTTATATCCACGGTTACGTCTTAGTATGTAGTAATATATTTTGGAAAGCTCGGCTCCTCCGGGTTACGTCTAAAGCCTCTTTTTGACCAATGAAAAACGTCCAACAGCAAACATTTTTCCAGAAAATACTTTTCGTCAACAATCTTGCAAAAATCATAACTTCTTCGTTATAAACTCTTTTTAATCCGTTCTTTCGCCTACGGATTCGTTTTTGAAAGTATTTTCTAAAAATTTTGCCAAAGTTCCCTTGGTGTTTACTGATTTTCCAGGTTTTCACAAAATGGGACAGCATGTCTAAAACATGTTCCAAATCAAGTTTTCAAGGTTTATAACTAATTTCTACCATCACCAAACCTCTTGTAATCACCACATAGCTAATCTAATCCTACCATACACCTTCTTAGGGTGCCATGGACTCCTAACCAAGTTATTATAGCAAGGGAATTCATAAATAAGAAGTTAGGGTTTGTATGTTCCATTTTTGACAAAATAAATGGTGGTATAGCTAGTTGTACATGGTTTTTAGCATGGAACTCATGAAATACATGTAAATATAAGATGATTCATGTAAAAATAAAGTGGATAACTTACTTGATAAAATGAGATGATTAGATGATGAGTATGCTTGGATTACTTGTGTTTTTGTTGCTTGATTCTTGATTAGGCAAGTATAATGAACAAGTTTGATGTTATAACTTTTGAAAAATGATCACTTGATCTATGTATGGTGGTTTGGTCGTGGTTTGCAATGGAGAAGAGATGAGAATGAGATTTTGATCTAAAATGGATAAGAGTTTTGGTTAAATGAAGTTTTTAGATATTTAGAACTAGTTATAATGTATTATAATCACTTATAAATGCACAAGGTTAAAGATTTTGTATAAAGTTGCCTAGGAGAGGACTTTAGGACCGGCCATGGTGAGCCAAGGGGGGGGGGGGGGGTAGGGGTACTTGGTATATATTTAGAAATCTTGCAAGAATTATGCACTAGTTTGTGTTTTTAGTTACAATCGGGTACCGGTTTTAATAGAAATAAATGTTCACGAAGTTAACCGGGACAAAATAAAGTTATAATAATAATAAAAACATATTAAAAATATGTTGGGTACATTTACTGAGTGATCGGGTGATTATTGTTTAGTTTTCACGAAAACCGTCGTTATATTCATACGCGTACGTTATAAATAAAATAAATTTCCAAAATACTGGGTAACTGAATGTTATAACTTTTATGATGTTAAAATGGATATAAAAATATGTCGGGACCATCGTGGGAATATTTAGATATATTCGTCGTGTATAAACCGGGTGTTAACGTTTACTATAAATACTTATACGTAAAAACGTTAAATGTACTGAATGTAATAATTTGAAAATCCTGAGAGTGGTATAACATGAAAATGCTGTTATGATGATATGCAGACTATCTCCAGTCCGTATGCAGTGTTCTTAACACTAATGAAATGAATTCGCACATAAACCAATCCGGTTACGCGAATTTGAATACCCGTAAACTAAATTTACGATGAAATGAGTAATGCAAGTGAATAGTGAAAACTTTTCCGGAAATGAATAGTGTTCGGTGAATAGTAAATTTCCCAAAAGTTTCTCAGAATATCAAACTGACCTCGAAAACGATGAATAGTAAAACGATGAATAGTGTTTGATGAATAGTGTTTTTCCAAAGTTCGGGAAATGACCTGAAATGGTGAGTTGTGACACACTACACCTTCACTATTATTATTATTATTAATAATAAAAAGATTTTTTTTTTTTAATTTACTTAAAATCGTCCTTGTGGTCTGTTCTTAAGCAACACACACACAACACCCCTCACCATTTTTTTCACACTCTCTCTCTCTCTACACTTCATCCCCAACCCCCAAAAACCCTAGCCGCCGTGTCTTTTCCAGCCACCACCACCTTCACCGCCGCTCCCCCATCAAAACCGACACCACCAATCAACTCCTCACATCATTCTCTATCCGATCCATATAAACACGCGCCCTAAATCTATTGTTTTCATCTCGTTATCACCACAAATTCGTCATTTCTTGGCGTGGTTTTGAAGATCCTTTCGATTTGGTCTTGGGAATCGAAGGTAGGATGAGCTTTGGCTCGTATTTTGGTTAAAGTCGTGACCTAGGGTCACGGGTTTGGTTTCTTTTCGGGTTTTCTTGATTATTAACGAAAGATTTTAATGGGTTTTGATGAAATGGATTAAAGAAAAATGTTTGGTATCCGGGTTTATGTTATTTTCGATGGGTCGAGGTTCAACCGAGAGCTATGGCTCTCGGCTTGGGTTCTTGGTTGTATTATTATGACCATTTGATGATTTTTGGATCTTTGGTGCTTGTTTGTGATGTTTGGTCGACCTTGTGGTCGTGTGGATTCTCGACCGACACCCCAAGTTGGTTGTTTGGCTCGGTTTGGCTCGAGTTAGAGCTAGCCGAGACCTAATGGTCTCGGGTGGGACTCCCGTATCTTATTTCGAGTGTCATATTGACCCGGGTTGACTTGGTAACTCAACCCGTAATTGTTTATAATTTCGGTTGTATTGATACTTGTCGGACTATTATTGTTGTTGTCGTGGTTGTGATTTTGACCATGGATTCTTATTTGGACTTGAAGTGGTATATTTGGATTACGAGTTATATTGGAGATGTGTTGTCGAATGTGGAACTTGGGGACCGATTGTGAGACGGTCATTAGATGACGGAGATAGGTTAGTTGGGTGCCGTAGTCGGACCCTCTTGTTGTAGCACGTGGTTATGAGATTGATTTGGACGGAGATGATATATTTATTTTGACTTGATTCTTATATTGGACTTGGACTATGAGCCGAGAGTCATGACTCGGACATGTGACCAAATTCTATGACTCGATAAATATTTAAAAGTCAAACATTAAAAATAATACTCGTAATAATATTATTGAGAATATAATCGTTTATATACGTATATAGACGTGATAACCGTATATATATATATATATATATATATATATATATATATATATATATATATGCGTATATTAATAATAAAACGATCGCGAGTCAATGTTATAATAATATAACGATAGTTATTATACTATGCAAATAGTGTAATAAATGTCAGAATATTGTTATAAATAATAACTATAAATAACGGCGAAGACTAATAAGTCGGGTGAATAATAATTAAAAACATGATTTTTATAAATTTAGAGACTTATCGAGTTATACGAGTTGTGGTTATTTAAAGTCCAAGCGGGCTTTATATTGTGACTTTTGTGTTGTCACGGATATATGACGATTAATATAAACATTTTCTATAGCAAGTGACTTATTTAATTGACAGATTAGATCGAGTTATTTGGTTATATAAAATAAGTATATTAATGGGCATCGTATCCCACGACGCCTATAGGTTGTGGTATATGTTTTGGAGTAATAAATTACTATGTATCTCGTGGAATTTGGCCGATTCGACGATATATATAGGGAATTTATTGGACTACGATATATACCAAATAGAATTCTTTGTGCTAAGTGCTTTAGGTTGGGTATAATTTTAGAACGATATATTACGTGAATAAATATGGGGGATTACCAAATCGACGGATTTGATAAGCTTCGATGATTATTTAAATAATGTGTTGGGCTAATATTAGACCTATAGTTGGTTTATTATTTTGTTTGTTGTGGCTTTTTGGTTTGAGTTGTGTCGACCCTTCACCCATATGGATACCAAACGTCGAATTTCAAATTAATATGAAGTTAATTCGAGAAATGGATATTTTTGGAAAGTAAAATGGAATACGTTCGGGAATGGGAATATTTGATCTTTGAGGAAATGGTTTCTGAACGAGTTTGATATTGTTAGGAAGTGCCGAGTCTGTAGTTGCCGTTACGTGAGTTGCTTTAGTTTGCTTACGTCTTTCTCTATCGATTTCTTTTGAGGATTTTCTGGACTTGAGGTGAGTCATAGCCCCACTTTTACTCTTGAACTTTGTTTTCAATACTTGGGGTAAGAAACGTGCAAATGTTTTATGTGGACTATTATCGCTTTATTTATTTATTTCAAAACTTGCTATGCTTATAGAACTAGGTAGGATTAAGCGAGGCCTAGTCTCGAACTAGGTAAGCTATTGATTTAGTTGTTGAGCGAGGCCTAGTCCCAAACTAGGTAAGCTATTGGATTGATTTTAGAGCGAGGCATAGACCTGAGCTAGGTAAGCTATCAGTTGGATTGATTTGAGCTATAGCGTGCACCTATAGGGTTGATTTGAATTGGTTGGAGTATTTTGGTTGGATCATTTTGGTTGAATATTTTGGTTGGATGATTGAGGCCTAGTCTAGCTAGCAAGCGTTTTGCGTATATGTCCACTATATCGAATTATGAACTTAAACCTATGATCTCACCAGCGAAAGCTGACTTTTAGCACGTTTTCTCAGGTAATTAAGTGATGCTCTATGGATGCTTGGGATTGGAGGCTTGGCAATGGCACCGGTTATGGATCTATTTTTCTAAAACTCTGATAACTATTGTGGACCTATGTTTATTTCTTTTGGGCCTTACTTTGGATAATTCTTGGGATAAATGTAAACTTTAAACCCGTATTGGTTGTGTTTTTCTTATGTTTACTTTATCTCGTTCTTTCATGACTTTGAATGGATACCAATCCCCGTAGCACCCCGAAAGCTTGTTGAGTCTTCCGCTGTATCAAATTTTGGGGGTGTTACAGATTGGTATCAGAGCTAAGGTTATAGAGAACTAGGTAAATAGACACCTAAACTTTAACCGATTTTTATAGAAAATGATCCTCGACCATTGCCCGCCAGCCCGCCAAGCCGAAGCATCATTGTTATTGTTGAGGTATATTGAGATGATTATTAGATTTGGGATTCTTGAGGTGATTTGAGGATTTGAGATTTATTGATTTAGTGATATGATGGCGTTTTGAGGAATTATATGCGTTTTGAGGAATTACATGGCTTAATTGTTTTACGAATGGTTTTAGTAATGCGGTATTTTTAATCTTTCTTGGTTATATGATTTGGGATTATATGATGATGTTGATATGGTATTTTGAGTTCGCGGTTTAGTTGTTTTGAAACACTTACACCTACCCTACGCCGTTGTCACACCCGTACGCCCGATGTTGTTGAGGATATTCTTACTGCACCGGTATTTCCAGCACAATTCACCATGGCTCCTGACGACCCTTACCAGGTTGCCATGCTTTCGGCTACTGTTTTACCGACAGGTTCTACTTCAGCACCACCTGCTGCATCTACGCAGGGACCCTCATCTTCTCTAGGGCTCCATGGTACATCGAGGCAGCTTACACTTCATCAGGCTTTGGCTCGTGTGGCTCCACGTTTTGCCCACCGAGCTACGGCACGTATGTCGGTACGCCTTACTTCACCACCTTTACAGATAGATGCTCACTCTCTTCTGTCAGAGGCGCCACCTGCATCATTGCGTCGTCGTCCTAGATCACCTACCCCTTCACCACATGGTTCACCTGTTAGGAGACGACGATTGATGATGTACTCTTCCGATGAGGAAGAGGAGGAGTACGAGGGTGAGGATGAGGCTGATGACCCTCAGGAGGCTGAGCAGGGTGATGATGATGACCTTGAGGAGGAGGATGACCCTCAAGAGGAGGAGGTGCCTGATGATGATGATCTGTTAGTGCCGCCAGCTCAGGCTGAGGAGCCTGATTCACCTATACATCCGATTGAGCCTGTTTCACCTGATCATCCATTTTTGTTTGAGTTGCCACCTGGTAGTCCAGTGGCGTCGGATGCGTCATCTGAGGTTTCTGCTGAGCATTGATGAGGCGAAAAATGATCCGTTTTTAGGGGGTCATTTAAGCCCGAATCCGACTTTATTTGATCAAATATTGCCCTAAATCGTTCATTTTGTGATTTTAGGTACTTGGAGAGTGAATTCTGGAAAAGAAGCCATTTTGGACGTTTTTGGAGCATAAAAGTGAAGAAAACGGCAAAGTCTCAAATTTCTATGCTGGGAACAGTGCATGAAGGCGTCAAGAGTTGCTCTTGACGGTGTCAAAGTCCCAAGAATAAAATACCGTAGTTGATGACGGCGTCACCAAGGCCGTCACCAAGGCCGTCACGTGTAAACTTGTCAAAACTTGCGCGCTGAGTAGCTGATATTGTTTTGGTCATAACTTTTGCATACGAACTCGGATTTAGGTGATTCAAAAGCCCACGCGAAGAGGACGAAGAGATCTACAATTTGGTGAAACAGTGGTCTTGACGGCGTCAAGAGTAACAGGCTGACGCCGTCAAGAAGGGCCGACAGAAAACATGCCTATAAATATAACTTCATAACTTCACTTTTTGTAAGCCCTAAACCCTAAGGTCGATTCCTGGGTTTAGGTGGGTATTTTTCCAGCAACTTAGAGGGTTTCAATCACTCCATAAACATCATGTATTGGTTTGATGATTCTATCTCAACTATGTCTTTCATTATTCTTGTTGATTGTCCTTCTTTGATTATGTTTTGTTAATTCACCTTGTCTCTACTTATGATTGTGTGAAACTTGTATATAATTGATTAGATCTTATTGATTCCTTGTTGATGTTTGTGTCTATCTTCATCAATTAGGGCGTGACACTTCGATAGATCTAATTGGTTTAGTTTATAATCCTTGTTTTCCTATTGATTCTTGTTTTGATTGAATGATTTATATGTTAGGCTTAAGAAAACTGGCAGATCTCCAAATGGTAACATGCTTGAACGTCTTAAGAAACATGAACCGAGGCGTACTAGGTCTTTATTGGTTGTATTTAATGCATGAGCCACTGTTTACAATCCCTATAGTTGTGCTGGGCATGGTGTAGGAGGAGATAAGAGCTCATAGAATTGGGGAGTTATGTATGACACTCCATGAATGGTATTAAGGAATACAACCCGTCAATTAAAACAAGATTACAATTCAATAGGTAGGATTGGATAGCTAGCAAGGAGTAACATATCATAGGTAGACATGCTTCACTTATCTTGTAGAACCTTAGTTTAGTTTTCTTGTTAATTAGTTCAATTAGTAGCTTTTGGGTTAGTTGATTAGCAACTAATTCCGCCACTTTCCCAATACCCGAGATTTTTACTTGCTTTTCATAAAATATAAAAATACAAAAAGAATCATCCTTCACCTTTAGACCTAGTTAGATTAATTTCAATCCTAACGACACTATTCCTAGCTGAACGATCAATCCCCCGGTACTTGTCACTATACTATACTACAACGATCAGGTACACTGCCTGGTGGGGGTTGTAAGCTTCTCGAGATCCCTCGAGAGGTAAAGCCTGTTGCGATTCCCACGCATCAAGTTTTTGGCGCCGCAGCCCGGGGAATAGTTATTGTCTAGGTTGAATTTGATTTTTATTAGGTCTACTCATTAGATTCCTATCAAGTGAGATTTTTTCTTTTTACTTTGTAGCTTTCTCGTAGTCTATCTTTTCTTTGTGATTTTGTTTGTAGTTTGCTTCAAATGGACTTTACACTTAGACTTCTAAGATTACAAGATAGGGTTGAGCGGCTGACACTCCAAAGAATTCAAAATACCTCATTTAGAGACACCTATGAATCATATGAGCCTTCACCTAGGATAGATTCTTATGAACAGCCTCCATGTTTAAGATCTAGTTTTAGTGAGGCCAATAGGAAATGCGACCTAGTTTGCCAAAGAATTATGGAGAGAGCCATTGCAACAAATCATAAGTTGGATGAAGCACTAGGTTTGCTATTATCACTACCTAAGAATACAATTGAGGAGGATTTAGCCGAGCATGATCACATTGATCAAAAAGACCTAGGTTCTATGATTGATGATGATGAATCTCAAGAAACAGATGATGAATCTCTTGGGCAATTTGTATATAGCAGTCAGAATATTGAAGATGATCCTTATGATTCGGACATAGAAGTTGAGATGCCTAGAGAAGCACGTGAGATACTTGTTAGGGCTAGATCCTGATACATGGAATGATGAGGTGAACAACATAAGCCCACAAAATACTCAATCATCATTTGAGGCACACGCACCGCCCGTGACTTACCCGGAAGAAGTAGAAGAAACTTTAGGAATTCCAATGGAGGTAGAACCCTTGGACCAGGCACCACTTGAGGATATAGGTTTGAACACTTGTAGTGATAACCTTACTCCTAGTTCTAGGGAAATTCCTAGTGTTGATGAACCGGAACCTCAATCTTTACACACCTTTCCATCCTTAGATATATTTCTAGGAGACAAAAGAGGAACCGACCCACCCATCAACCAATATTATCCGGGTAGTTTTAGGATGAAGGAAGCCATTCACTCACCCCCTTCACCTCACGTGGCATATTCACACCCTAAGGGTGTGTATCGTTACTTTCACCCACACTTGATCCTAAGTGTAGGGAGAACCTCCGCTATTTCCGTTAAATAAGGGTAGAGTCAGGCTCGTGACTCGAACAAAAACAAGCGCTTCTTGGGAGGCAACCCATGTTTTGTATGTTTTTATTTGTTTGTTTGTTTGTTTGATTTTATTTGTTTTCGTATGCATGTTTTATTTTTATTGTTTGTGGCTCATGTTTCAAAGTAAATTGTGAAAATGCTTTATTTTGTTTTTAACTTCGTCTTAATTGCATATAAAGGTATTTTGCATAAGATAAGTGTAAGGGAGATCCAAATTTGTTTATAAGAACGAAATTGAGCATGAACCACAACAATATTAAATGGACATGTGTATTAGTACTTGTTAGAGTCAAATGCTTGTATCGAGTCGTAATGATGTTTTGCAGGATTTTCCAGAAAGTAGGACGAAGTTTTTCCAGAAATTTTCTGGAAACTTAACATAAGAATTTCTGCAGGTCACTTCTGACGGCGTCACGAGTTTACTCTTGACGGCGTCACGTGTAAAAATCCGGAAATTTTACCAGTTTTGTTTTTCTAACGGAGTCTTATGGTTTTTGTGAATTATTAAGTTTTATAATCTCCAGGAAATCTGCAAACATTCATTCCACAAGCATTATATCTTTAATTGTTTTGTTTTTATTCCTAAGTCTGGAATTACATCTAGTTGTGAGTTATCTTTGTTCGGCTTGATGCTTTGGGTTTTTGTAGTTGTTCTGTCAGGATTTACAGGTTATGTTCGACAAGGAGATGATTTATATTCTGGAATGGAAGCTTTGATTGTTCATTTTCTTGGAGGAAGATCTAATCTGGCCAACCTATAATCCATACCGAGCGAATCAGGGGAGTATTTGATTTCATTCTCTTTACTTTTTCACTTTTACATTCTTTACTTGAACATTGGGGACAATGTTCATCTTAAGTGTAAGGGGAGGGTAAAAAGATGATACCTTACATATGCACTTTCGCTTGAGTTTGTTTTGTTTGATAGTAGATGTGTAATAAAACTATGAGAAATACTTGTTAGTGCAATTTTAGCGCCAAATTAAAATTTTTTTACAACATTTAGGAGTGAAACTTTAGCCATAGCAAGCGTCTCATGGATAGGAGATTGTATGACTAGCACAAAATCGTATATTCAGAAAAATTTTCCACCCAAAAATATGAGGTTCGCCTTTAGATTTGATAGGAAAAGCATTTACTATTAGTGCTTATGAGTGTACCGGTAGCATTTAGATTCTAGAACTTGCGTTAGTGATGCATCCCGAGACCGCTAGTGAGACTACATTCGTGTAGTAGGATTTACTACATGATAAGAGGCATTAGGATCACCCTTGTGTTAAACCCGTATCATGATTACTTGACCATTTAAGTCATATTACTTGGCTAGTTAAGTCAACTAATTTTTCCCACACCCTTAGCGTTGTACTCATTTTTAGTACACGATACCCCTAGTACACCCCTCCGAGCCTATCTTTTCGTTTCTAACTTTAAGCATCTTACTTAAAGGAAGAATTTGTTACACCCCACTTAAATGTACAACCAAATCGCCTTAGCCTTCCGTGTATGCGCTCATTTTTAGTGCATTATTGTTATTTGTTAAACACTAAGTTAACTATCTAATTGATTACATGGTTGCTAAGTCGAGTCATATCCTTGTACATATTGTTTTGGGACGATTGGGACTCATGGGTAAGTACTTATTTTATGGAGTAATGGGAAAGAACATCATTTATTACCCCCATATGTATGTTAATCTTAAAAGTGCTCCAAGTGTTTTGATTTTCTTAATTCGAGTCATTAGAATAATTAATTGTAAAGTATGTAAAGATTCAAGTGTAAGGGGAATGCTTATCCCCTATGATGTATTATTTTGGATGGTAGGGTAAGAGTGTATTCTAAAAAAAAAAAAAAAAAAAAAAAAAAAAAAAAAAACGGACTACCATCCCTTTTCATTCTATGTTCATTTTATGTTTTTGTTATTTTTCATTTATTAGCTTAAGTCGAGTCTAGTCTTGGCTTAGCAACGCCATCTTGTACAT
This sequence comes from Artemisia argyi, assembly GCA_030686995.1. NCBI lineage: Eukaryota > Viridiplantae > Streptophyta > Magnoliopsida > Asterales > Asteraceae > Artemisia > Artemisia argyi. The sequence continues at coordinate 21,670,559 of CM060684.1, forward strand.
GTAATTAACTAAGATTGTTAACTCGCCACCAGTAAAACTTCCTTTATCCAACAAAACCGTGTAATTCATATCCCTATACCTAACGTTACAACCCTTTAAAATACCTCTTTGATAGTTTATCCTAGGTTCTTACACCATGTGGTGGAGGTTTGATCCTTTCCCAAGCCTATGGTAATCTATTTTGCTATGACAGGTAGTGAGAGATATCTTATATTTCCATAATGTTATATTACTTTATTACACCCGAGAGATGTGAGTATCTAAACACTATTTGTGAGGTGCTTGTGTATGATCTCCGTGCTTGTCTATTGGTCTTTAGTGGAACGATTATTTGTTGTAATTACTTTTATATTAGTGTTAAATGACCCCTAACTTGTCTTTTGAGTAGAATAATCGCTCATTTGCTTGAGGACAAGCAAATCTCAAGTGTAAGGGTATATGATGAGGCGAAAAATGATCCATTTTTAGGGGGTCATTTAAGCCCGAATCCGACTTTATTTGATCAAATATTGCCCTAAATCGTTCCTTTTGTGATTTTAGGTACTTGGAGAGTGAATTCTGGAAAAGAAGCCATTTTAGACGTTTTTGGAGCATAAAAGTGAAGAAAACGGCAAAGTCTCAAATTTCTATGCTGGGAACAGTGCATGAAGGCGTCAAGAGTTGCTCTTGACGGCGTCAAAGTCCCAAGAATAAAATACCGTAGTTGATGACGGCGTCACCAAGGCCGTCACGTGTAAACTTGTCAAAACTTGCGCGCTGAGTAGCTGATATTGTTTTGGTCATAACTTTTGCATACGAACTCAGATTTAGGTGATTCAAAAGCCCACGCGAAGAGGACGAAGAGATCTACAATTTGGTGAAAAAGTGGTCTTGACGGCGTCAAGAGTAACAGGCTGACGCCGTCAAGAAGGGCCGACAGAAAACATGCCTATAAATATAACTTCATAACTTCACTTTTTGTAAGCCCTAAACCCTAAGGTCGATTCCTGGGTTTAGGTGGGTGTTTTTCCAGCAACTTAGAGGGTTTCAATCACTCCATAAACATCATGTATTGGTTTGATGATTCTATCTCAACTATGTCTTTCATTATTCTTGTTGATTGTCCTTCTTTGATTATGTTTTGTTAATTCACCTTGTCTCTACTTATAATTGTGTGAAACTTGTATATAATTGATTAGATCTTATTGATTCCTTGTTGATGTTTGTGTCTATCTTCATCAATTAGGGCGTGACACTTCGATAGATCTAATTGGTTTAGTTTATAATCCTTGTTTTCCTATTGATTCTTGTTTTGATTGAATGATTTATATGTTAGGCTTAAGAAAATTGGCAGATCTCCAAATGGTAACATGCTTGAACGTCTTAAGAAACATGAACCGAGGCGTACTAGGTCTTTATTGGTTGTATTTAATGCATGAGCCACTGTTTACAATCCCTATAGTTGTGCTGGGCATGGTGTAGGAGGAGATAAGAGCTCATAGAATTGGGGAGTTATGTATGCCACTCCATGAATGGTATTAAGGAATACAACCCGTCAATTAAAACAAGGTTACAATTCAATAGGTAGGATTGGATAGCTAGCAAGGAGTAACATATCATAGGTAGACATGCTTCACTTATCTTGTAGAACCTTAGTTTAGTTTTCTTGTTAATTAGTTCAATTAGTAGCTTTTGGGTTAGTTGATTAGCAACTAATTCCGCCCACTTTCCCAATACCCGAGATTTTTACTTGCTTTTCATAAAATATAAAAATACAAAAAGAATCATCCTTCACCTTTAGACCTAGTTAGATTAATTTCAATCCTAACGACACTATTCCTAGCTGAACGATCAATCCCCCGGTATTTGTCACTATACTATACTACAACGATCAGGTACACTGCCTGGTGGGGGTTGTAAGCTTCTCGAGATCCCTCGAGAGGTAAAGCCTGTTGCGATTCCCACGCATCAAGCATGCAGAGTTAGGTGAGACTGGTAGGATGTGGGCTCAGATTACTGATCTTGGTGAGAGAGTTACACGTATGTCTGAGCGGATTGATAGGGTGACCGTTGAGTTCATTGGGGAGTTGAGGATTGAAATGGTTACGGCTGAGAGGAGAGTTACTGAGATGAGGAGAGGTTTGATGGAGATTCACGAGCATATTGAGAGTTTACAGCGAGGTTTTATTACAGCTCGAGAGGCCGACCGCAAGTTATGGCAAAGGAATGCCGAGCTGGAGAAGGAGGTGGCTGACCTCAAGAGAGACAGCGACACCCATAGTGTGGAGTTAGGATCATTATGAAGAGATCTTGATGGCTTGAGGCAGGAGTTGAGGATCCTCCGCCAGCAGCATGGCTAGATGTTTGAGCTATGTTATCTTGTTGCTTTCCTAACTGAGGAGTGTTCGGTTGGAAAGGCTAGTTATCCTATTTTGATGTATTTTCCGTTGATTACTCGTCTTGTTGGAACGATTATTATCTTTTGTGTTTTCGGTAGTTGGAACGATGTTGGATCTTTATTGTATGGTTGATGGTTATTATTATATGGTATTATGTGGTTTTTGGATATTATGGAAATTGAGTTCCTATTCGCCTTATTGATGTCTTGTGGTGTACTGTTGATATTCTTTCCATGACTTGGCTTCGTTGATTTAATTCTTGTTGAGCATATGATAAGTTCTATCGGAGACTCACGAACTTGTATGATGTTTCAGATCAATGGCCCCATGACGAAACCCTGTTAGAGCTACCAGAACTGGTCCTGCAACGACTACCCCTGGTCGTCGAGGACGCCGTCCTACTCGAAATGTTGAGACCCCTACTCCTGATAACCTGGACACTACTAACCGCAACAACAGGAATCAAAATGTTGATGTTCAGGGAGACAATGATCATGTTCCACTTAATGCACCTACGGTGGATTAAGCAATGATCAATCAACTTGTGGAGCAACGAGTTGCTGAGCTACTAGCTGAATCAAATCATTCCAACAATTCTGCTGGAACATTTCTACCTGTTCGTGCTAATGGATGTAACTACAAGGAGTTTAAGATCTGTGGACCCGTTGAGTTCGGTGGAACTGAAGGAGTGGTCTACTTGGTCAGGTGGATAGAGAAGACTGAGTCAGTATTTAATGTCAGTGGTTGTGCGGAGAATACGAAGGTAAAGTTTGCTTCTTTTACTTTCAAGGATGAAGCTCTACCTTGGTGGAACAATTACCGTAACGCGGTTGGGAGTGATGTGGCTTATGCTATGACTTGGGAGCAATTTAAGTCTTTGCTGATTCAGACTTACTGCCCAAGGAATGAGATCAAGAAGCTGGAGATTGAGTTCTGGAACGATAAGGTGAAAGGTACCGATATGGCAACTTACAATCGCCGTTATCGAGAGTTAGCCTTACTGTGTCCCGATATGGTTAGGACTGAGACTCATAGGATTGAGAGGTATACCGATGGGTTGCCGGTAGCTACAAGGAACGATGTGATTCTGCTAAGCCTGCAAACATTCATGAGGCTATCACTATTGCTCAACAATTGATGGACTCGTTGGCATTGGAAGAAGCTGAGAAAGACAAGAATGGAAAGAGGAAGAGGGATGATCACTCTAAGGGTAATGATCGTCGAAACAAACGACAAACAACTGCTAGAGCTTATGCTATGGGAGATGGAGACAAGAAGAACTATAATGGAGATGCACCCAAGTGTAACCGGTGTTACAAGCATCATTCTGGTCGATGTACTGTGATGTGCAAGAATTGCTCTAAGATGGGACACATAACTAAGGATTGTAGAGCTCGACCACTTGCTATGGTTCAAGCTACTCCTGAAACTATGAGCAAGGCAAATGTTACTTGCTATGGATGTGGAAATAAGGGACATTATAGGAATGAGTGTAGGGAATCGTGGAACCGAGGAAATCAAGGATCGGGTGGTAATGGGTACATTAATGGAAACCGTGGAGCTGAAGGAAACCGTGGACGACAAGATAATGGGGACCAACGTGTGGAAGCTGGAGCTGCTCATGGGAGAGTGTATGCACTTGGAAACGAGAGAGGAGAAGATCCGAACGTCGTTACTGGTACGTTCCTTCTCAATAATCGTTATGCTTCCATACTATTTGATACTGGTGCCGATAAGAGTTTTGTGTCCACTAAGTTTGCACCCTTACTAGAGAAACCCCCGATGGCCTTAGGAATTGGTTATGATGTAGAGTTAGCTAATGGGAACATAGAGAGGATTAGGACTATCATTCGCGGTTGCACGTTAAACTTTCTGAATCGTCCTTTCAATATAGATCTTCTACCCATCACGTTAGGAAGTTTTGATGTTATTATTGGTATGGATTGGTTGTCGAAGTATCGTGCTCATATAATTTGCGATGAGAAAATCGTGCGTGTGCCTTACGGCAAGGAGATTCTGAACATACCAGGAGATAGAAAGGATTTGAGAGGCCCATCTAGATTAGCGGTCATATCTTGCACTAAATTTCCGAAGCTAATGGAAAAAAGGATGTTACCTTTTCTTAGCTCAAATTTCTGAGAAATGAGAGAAGGAGAAGAAGGAAAGGTGCATTGGAGATGTACCTATAGTTCGTGATTTTTCGGATGTGTTTCCCAATGATTTGCCGGGAATTCCGCCTACTAGACAAGTGGAATTTCAGATTGAGTTGATACCTGGTGCTGCACCTGTAGCACGAGCGCCTTACCGTCTTGCACCTACTGAATTGGAAGAGTTATCGAAACAATTAGCTGAGTTAGCCGAAAAGGGATTCATAAGACCAAGTTCTTCGCCTTGGGGAGCCCCAGTCTTATTTGTGAAGAAAAAGGATGGATCGTTTCGCATGTGTATTGATTATCGAGAGTTGAACAAGTTAACGGTGAAGAATAGATACCCGTTACCGAGGATCGACGATCTGTTCGATCAGCTTCAAGGATCGAGTATGTATTCGAAGATCGATTTGAGATCGGGATATCATCAGCTTCGAGTGCGCGAGGAAGATATTCCGAAAACGGCTTTCAGAACCCGTTACGGGCATTACGAGTTTCAGGTGATGCCGTTTGGGTTGACCAACGCACCGGCGGTATTCATGGATCTCATGAATCGGGTGTGTAAGCCTTACTTAGATAAGTTTCTGATTGTGTTCATCGATGACATTCTAATTTATCGAAGAGTGAGAAGGAGCATGAGGAGCATCTAAGACTTATCTTAGAATTACTCAGGAAGGAGAAACTGTATGCCAAGTTTTCGAAATGTGAATTTAGGATTCCGACGGTACAATTTCTGGGTCATGTAATTGATAGACAAGGAGTTCATGTAGATCCTGCTAAGATTGAAGCGATTAAAGATTGGGATGCACCTACGACCCCAACAGAAGTTCGTCAATTTTTGGGTTTAGCCGATTATTACCGAAGATTCATTGAGGGATTTTCGAAGATAGCAAAACCGTTGACCAAATTGACTCAAAAGAGTGTTAAGTATGAATGGGGAGATAAGGAAGAGGAAGCATTTTAGTTACTTAAGGAAATGTTGTGTAGTGCTCCTATCTTAGCGTTACCTGAAGGTAACGAGGACTTTGTCGTTTATTGTGATGCTTCTCATAAAGGTTTAGGAGCTGTGTTAATGCAACGAGAGAAAGTGATAGCTTATGCTTCCCGACAGCTCAAGAAGCACGAGAAGAACTACACCACCCATGATTTGGAGTTAGGTGCTGTGGTTTTTGCTTTGAGGATATGGAGACATTACTTGTATAGAACCAAGTGTGTAGTGTTTACCGACCACAAAAGTTTGCAACACATTTTGAACCAAAAAGAGCTCAATATGAGACAGCGACGTTGGATTGAGTTGTTAAGCGATTATGATTGTGAAATTCGCTACCATCCTGGTAAAGCAAACGTTGTTGCTGATGCTCTTAGTCGAAATGAGAGAATTCCACCATTACGAGTTAGGTCATTAGGAATGACTATCGCATCGCCATTACCATCTCAAATATTAGAAGCTCAAACGGAAGCGTTGAAAGCAGAGAATCAACCTGCTGAGAACATATTTGGGATGGCAGAAAATGAGAAGGGATTTGTTAAGCGTTTTGATGGAGTATTATGTTTTGGAGAGCGAAGTTGGGTACCATTGTGTGGAGGAATTCGAGAGTTGATTATGCATGAGTCGCATAAGTCAAGATACTCTATTCATCCTGGATCTGACAAGATGTACCAAGATTTGAAAAAGTTATATTGGTGACCAAATATGAAGCCAGAACTCCCAGTTTGGAAGTGGGAGTGTATCACGATGATTTTATTACCAAATTACCAAAGACAGCTAGCGGTTGCGACGCTATATGGGTAATTGTGGATCGTTTGACTAAGTCTGCTCATTTCCTGGCGATTAGTGAAGATGATAGTGTCGACAAACTTGCGAGGTTGTATGTGAAGGAGATTGTTTCTTGTCATGGAGTTCCGATATCGATTATTTCTGATCGCGACAGCCGCTTCACGTCAGCATTGTGGCGATCACTGCAAACCGCTTTGGGGACGAGACTTGATATGAGTACTGCATATCACCCCCAAACCGATGGTCAAAGTGAGAGAACTATTCAGACTTTGGAGGATATGCTTCGTGCATGCATAATAGACTTTGGTAAAGGCTGGGAGAAATATCTACCCCTTGCGGAGTTCTCCTACAACAATAGCTACCACACAAGTCTTAAGGCTGCACCGTTTGAAGCTTTGTATGGTCGTAAATGTCGTTCACCTATTGGTTGGGCAGAAGTTGGAGATAGCCAACTCACAGGCTCTGAGCTTATTTTGGAAACTACTGAGAAAGTAACGCAAATTCGAGATCGACTGCAAGCAGCTAGAGATAGGCAGAAAAGTTACGCCAATCAGAGGCGTAAACCCCTAGAATTCCAGGTTGGAGACAAATTGATGCTAAAGGTCTCGCCTTGGAAGGGTGTGATACGTTTTGGGAAACGTGGGAAACTTAATCCCCGCTACATTGGACCATTTCTTATTTTGGAAAGGATTGGGCCCGTAGCTTATCGATTGGAATTGCCAACGGAATTGAATAAAGTTCATGATGTGTTTCATGTTAGCAATCTGAAGAAGTGTCTTTCGGAGGAAACGCCAGTTATACCAATCAAGGATATTCGTGTGGATGAGAGTTTAAATTTTGTGGAAGAACGATTGAGATATTGGATAGAGAGATTAAACGACTTAAGAGAAGTCGCATCCCGCTCATCAAAGTTCGTTGGAATTCGCGGCATGGACCGAAATTCACGTGAGAACGTGAGGATGAGTTTCGAAAGAGATATCCGAAGCTTTTTACTTCGTAGATGGGCTGTTCCGAGAGAAACCCAGGACGGGTTCCTTCTGAGGCTGGGAGGATGTGACAACTGGCAAAATAGGGAGCCGTTTTTAAAACCCGGATTACATTAAAAAATTATAAGTTTGGAATTTTTGAAAAGTTTATTGTGACGAGATGTTTTATGAAGGTTGGAATGTGAATTTGATCGTATGTTAATTATGAGGATTTGATTATTTATTTATGGTTTGGTTTGGTTCGTTCGTGATGATTTATTTTGAGATCGTTATTTTGGCACTACATTGACTCCGGCACTAGATTAACCTAACAATTTTAATTATATTTTTAATATTGGTTTGGATATTATTATTTGGGGACGTATTGCGAGGTTTTGATTATTTTTGGAACGAGTTCGGTTTGAGAAAGTGGTTTGGTTATTTAAGGTTTCGGGTTTGGCCCGTGTATTTACATTGGGCTACTTAGTCCACTACACCTTCACTATTATTATTATTATTAATAATATATATATATATATATATATATATATATATATATATATATATATATATATATATATATATATTTTTAAATTTACTTAAAATCGTCCTTGTGGTCTGGTCTTAAGCAACACACACACAACACCCCTCACCATTTTTTTTTCACACTCTCTCTCTCTACACTTCATCCCCAACCCCCAAAAACCCTAGCCGCCGTGTCTTTTCCGGCCACCACCACCTTCACCGCCGCTCCCCCATCAAAACCGACACCACCAATCAACTCCTCACATCATTCTCTATCCGATCCATATAAACACGCGCCCTAAATCTATTGTTTTCATCTCGTTATCACCACAAATTCGTCATTTCTTGGCGTGGTTTTGAAGATCCTTTCGATTTGGTCTTGGGAATCGAAGGTAGGATGAGCTTTGGCTCGTATTTTGGTTAAAGTCGTGACCTAGGGTCACGGGTTTGGTTTCTTTTCGGGTTTTCTTGATTATTAACGAAAGATTTTAATGGGTTTTGATGAAATGGATTAAAGAAAAATGTTTGGTATCCGGGTTTATGTTATTTTCGATGGGTCGAGGTTCAACCGAGAGCTATGGCTCTCGGCTTGGGTTCTTGGTTGTATTATTATGACCATTTGATGATTTTTGGATCTTTGGTGCTTGTTTGTGATGTTTGGTCAACCTTGTGGTCGTGTGGAATCTCGACCGACACCCCAAGTGGGTTGTTTGGCTCGGTTTGGCTCGAGTTAGAGCTAGCCGAGACCTAATGGTCTCGGGTGGGACTCCCGAATCTTATTTCGAGTGTCATATTGACCCGGGTTGACTTGGTAACTCAACCCGTAATTGTTTATATTTTCGGTTGTATTGATACTTGTCGGACTATTATTGTTGTTGTCGTGGTTGTGATTTTGACCATGGATTCTTATTTGGACTTGAAGTGGTATATTTGGATTACGAGTTATATTGGAGATGTGTTGTCGAATGTGGAACTTGGGGACCGATTGTGAGACGGTCATTAGATGACGGAGATAGGTTAGTTGGGTGCAGTAGTCGGACCCTCTTGTTGTAGCACGTGGTTATGGGATTGATTTGGACGGAGATGATATATTTATTTTGACTTGATTCTTATATTGGACTTGGACTATGAGCCGAGAGTCATGACTCGGACATGTGACCAAATTCTATGACTCGATAAATATTTAAAAGTCAAACATTAAAAATAATACTCGTAATAATATTATTGAGAATATAATCGTTTATATACGTATATAGGCGTGATAAACGTGTATATATATATATATATATATATATATATATATATATATTAATAATAAAACGATCGCGAGTAAACGTTATAATAATATAACGATAGTTATTATACTATGCAAATAGTGTAATAAATGTCGGAATATTGTTATAAATAATAACTATAAATAACGGCGAAGACTAATAAGTCGGGTGAATAATAATTAAAAACATGATTTTTGTTATGAATATATTAATTATATTGATTGTACTTAATACCATTAATCATCATAATCATCACCTTTATGATTATTCTTGTAACACCCAATATGTACTTAATATCATTCATGTTAAGGTCCCTATAAATAGAGGTACCTAATGCAATGTAAAGACACACCAATAACAAGTTCCATCTCTTCCTCTCATACTCTCATATGTTCCTTTGCTTATTGTTCTTATTGTGCCAGTAGGCTTGTTATTTAACACGTTATCAGCACGATAGTCTCAAAGTGCAATCCTTGATCTTGATCGCTAGCCATGCCGAATCTTGCGAAACTTGACTTTTTGGCTTTGGACATAAGTGGACAAAACTATTTGTCTTGGGTTTTGGATGCCGAGATGAACCTTGCTGCTAATGGTCTTGGTGATACAATCCAAGTGGGCAAGACAACAACTGTTGAACAAAAGGCTAAGGCAATGATATTTTTGCGCCATCACCTCCATGAAAATTTAAAATATGAATATCTCACTGTTAAGGACCCACTTGTCCTTTGGAATCATTTGAAAGACAGATATGAACATCAAAAAAACTGTGATTTTACCGAGAGCCCGCTATGATTGGGTTCATTTAAGGTTCCAGGATTTTAAAACAGTGAGTGAATATAATTCTGTTATGTTTAAAATTACCTCCCAATTAACTTTGTGTGGAGAAAAAATCACTGATGAAGAAATGCTTGAAAAAACATTTTCAACCTTTCATGCCTCTAATTTACTATTGCAACAACAATACCGCGAAATAGGCTTTAAAAAGTATTGTGATTTGATCTCATGTTTACTTGTCGCGGAACAAAACAATGAATTATTGATGAAAAACCATGAATCACGTCCAATTGGATCGGCTCCACTTTCGGAAGCAAATATGGTAAATGGAGGTCGCGGTCGTGGATCTGACCGTGGACGAGGACGTGGCCATGGACGTGGCCGTGGTCGCGGACGTGGCCAAGGGCGAGGTATTGGTCGAGGTAATTATCATGGTTTTCAGTTTGGAAATACAAGTGGTCACAAAAAGTGGCAAGATAAAGGTAAGATGATAAAAAATGATGGAGGTGAGAAAACAAAAGGTGCCATACAAAGTATATGTTATCGTTGTGGCGGCACTAATCATTGGGCCCGTGCATGTCGCACACCCAGGCATTTGGTGGAACTCTACCAACGATCCCAAAAGAACAAAGGAAAAGGGGTCGAAGTTAACTTTGCATATGATGAAGGAAAAATTGATAGCCTTGGTATGAACAACCTTGGTGTTCCAGAAGACCCAAATGACAACACTCATTTGGATGTCAGTGATTTCCTCGTAAATGAGTGATCCATAAGCCAATATCTATAAAGCCAATAATAAAACACCTTCACGTTGGTGATGGTCTTGTTTTTGTTTTGTTTATCCTCTTTCAAGTTTACCTATGTTGTCCTATGTGACGTACTTTATCTATGATTATTCACTTGGCTTAATAAAACATGTTATTTCCTTTTAATATTTCGTTAAACATTTTACTTATAATATGTGTTTTATTTTGAAGAATATGGATCGTGTAGCACAACTTATTATTGATGATGAAGACATATGTCTAGTGGATAGTGCAACCACACACACGATACTCAAAAAGGAGAAATATTTCTCACATTTAAACATACAAGAATCAAATGTGAGTACTATCTCGGGTAGTGCAAAGCTAATAAAAGGTTATGGAAAAGCACATATATTGTTACCCAAAGGTACAATGTTTAAAATTGACAATGCACTATTTTCCCCCAAGTCTCAAAGGAATTTATTAAGTTTTAAAGATATTCGTCGAAATGGATATCATATTGAGACTACAAATGAAGGACATGATGAGTACCTTCATATTACGAATGTGATTTTGGGTAAAAAGAATGTGTTAGAAAAATTACCCGCATTTTCATCCGGGTTGTATTACACTAAGATTAATATTGTTGAAACAAATGTGGTCATAAATAAAAAACTTATTGACCGAGAAAAATTTATCGTTTGGCATGATCGGCTAGGCCATCCCGGATCATTAATGATGCGAAAAATAATAGAAAATTCAAAAGGACATCCATTAAAGGACTATAAGGTTCTTGAAACTAAAGATATTACATGTGTTGCCTGCTCAAAAGGAAAGTTAATCACACGCCCATCACCAGCTAAGGTAGGGAATGAATCCCTTAATTTTCTGGAAAGAATCCAAGGGGATATATGTGGGCCCATACATCCACCTTGTGGACCATTTAGATACTTTATGGTTTTAATCGATGCATCGACTTGATGGTCACATGTGTGCTTATTATCAAGTCGCAATATGGCATTTGCGAGATTACTTGCTCAATTAATAAGACTGAGAGCACATTTTCCAGATTATCCTATAAAGACAATACGTTTGGACAATGGAGTTCTATATCTTATGATAGTTTTGAATATAACTAATATAGAGGATTGGATATAGTATGAGTTAAAGTGATTTTAAAACTATTCTCAAAAAAAAAAAAAAAAAAAAAAAAAAAAAGTGATTTTAAAACAATAAAATTGGTGTCTGAGGAGACCATAGATGGTTTATTGAAAATCAGTAGTAAAGTTTACTGGAAAGTGAATCGTCAAATATTTTTTTTTTTTAAAAAAAAGAAAAAAAAGGTTATAATGTTATAATGGGTTTTGCTAAAAATAATGAAGGTATTAAATATTAGAATAAAATGTCTCCATTGATTTGAAATGGTGTGATTGAGTTTGTTATGTGGCTTATTTATCATTTGATTTATTTGTTTGCATATAACACACTGAATTAATTGATTTATGAGTAACTTCACAATATATGTTACTGTATGTTTTATTTCTTTTGATAATGCTATAGGCTAATGTGTGAGTATTATATGAAAGCTATAAAATAATGCATATAAATTTGTTTTGAGAAATAAAAGAATAAATGTGATGATATACTAATGTCTTCATATAGTCAAGTGCAATTTAAGCACATGTGGTCCTAAATAGAAGTTTATGAGCCAAAATTATTTACTAGTGGCATGCCGGTTAGACTATCCCGGGTCAATGATGATGCGAAATATATAGAAGAACCATAAGTTTCTTCAAAGATAGTTTTGATTATTCTCAATGGAATGAAAGTTAATTGTTCATGTATCACCACCAAGTTAAGTAAGGACTTTGTCCTATAAAGTTTTGGAAAGAATATAAAGGGGATGTATTCAGGCCTATACATCCGTCATGTGGATCATTTTGAGTTTTAAAATCGATGCATCGTCAAAATGATTATCAAATACGCAACTTAAAGTTAGCGCAATTAGTGGCTCTACTTATAAAATGCGAGCACTGTTTTCCAAATTAAATCATTGAAAATGGGGGTGAATACTTTCAAGTATTGGGTGATTATTGGAATAAGTGTTGAACATAAAAGTAGCTCATGTTCTTACGTGAATTTCTTTTGTTGAAACGTTTATTAAGCGTATCCAGTTGATTGCAAAGCCAATAATTATGAGAACAAAACTATTAGTTTATGGGGCATGTTATAATATGATTTCGCATCTTGCCAACAATTATAATGAATCCTCCCCATTAGAATGGTTTTGGTCACGAACCATATGTTTTCCATATAAGAATTTTGTAAATGTGCGGTATATGTTTTTTTGTAAATCCACCACAACGCACAACAATGGAATGTTGAAATAATTCATTCAGGGGGAAGAAAATGAGCAGCAATGGATATGGAATGAATTATGATATAAATGTTGATCCTCACAGTATTGAATATGAACTTTAAGTTAAAGGGACAACTTATATTCTAGATCTAGTAATTGCCAGCATGTTTGTGACCTAAAATAAGTGACTAGATAATATAAATGCTGCTAATGCTCCAATTAAAATGTGTGTCCCAAAAGTACAACCAATGAATGGTAGTAAGTCTATGGCACGGCTGCAGCGTGATAGAAAAATTGATTCCAAATAAAAGTCCTCGAATGATTAGATAAAATGGAGCAAGAAAATGAAGATGGTCAAATCGAGGTAATAAGACCCCATAATAGTCAAGAGACACTAGACATGTAGGTTATTGAAAAACCCCGGATACATGAAAAACTATGAGATCTCAATAAATGATATATAATGTCTAGTAAAGTGTGGAATCGAAAAGAAATGAATCGACGTCGATAGCTATATATGATAATGCGCATGATAATGATTATGTAAATAAATAATATAGCGCTAATATGAATGTGAGGATCTTGGATTGATGTATGGCTAAAATTTAATGACGCAAGTAACTAATGAAAGATTAAAGTCTCTTTTGACGAGACATGGTTACTGGGACTTGAAGTCTGTACATATGACTTATTGGATATGCATCGGTTTTTATGAGAAAACGAAATGAAATTATGCATAAGGTACAAGTGATGGCACACATATATTTTCTCAAAGACTTGAAAATGATCATGTAGATGCATGTTCTCATGTGGTGGATCCAATAATGTATTTTAATATTGTATAAGTCTGGCAATGTATAAAATAATTGATATGCGTTTTAAAAGATAAATGAATAGAGCTCGTGTGTTAAAATTTTATTGTAGGACATAAAATGCATGAAGCATGCTTGTGAATTTTAATACTTAAAGCATATAAGAAAAGTTCTCGAGAAAACTACTTGATTGTATTGAATTAATCATGTGTTTGGCATATATGTTATAATCGCCTTAGTGTATAGTATTGTGCCAAATAAAGAATTTTGCTTGCCTATGAAACTTTGTAAAGAGATCTAGATGAGAATATGTTTTAAGTTTCATACAATTTGATTTTATGATTGTAAAGGCGATTGAATGCATAAAAGTTGAATTTGAAACAAAAGATGCAGCTTGTCTTAGCTTATGAATTGAACATCTTAAAAGATGTAATCATTGCATCATGAAAGCTAAAGAAAGATGCTATACATCTTTATATGGATAAATGACGCTCATGTTTTTGAGGTCACATGATGAAGAAAGACCCCTTGATTTATAAAGATGATGATCACAATATCAATTTAAAGTATCATACTAAAATGTGTACGAAACATTTATGATTCTCGCTAATGGTCATACATGATATAATATCATTTGAATTAATTGTGTTTGCAATGAATAACTTGTAAAGTACGATGATGTACTTAAATGAGATGTATGATGTATCTTAATCCTTAAATTGGATATGCGAACAAAATGTAAAGAATATTTATTCATGTGATTCTATCAAGACACATTAAGTTGCATTTCACTGACTCAATGAGCTTAAGTGATGTGATCATCAGGGGGAGAGAAGATACGCGTTGCACTCTTTTTCCCTTGACCACGGTTTTGTCCCCACAAGGTTTTCCGGCAAGGTTTTTAACGAGGCAACATCCCCGAGCATATAAATGAGTTATGTACTCTTTTTCCTTCACTAGAATTTTGTCCCACTGGGTTTTATCTAGTAAGGTTTTAACGAGGCATAATCCTCAAATGGAGTAAAACAAATATTTTGGTATCTTCAAGGTACAAAGGAGATGGGTTTATACTTCACTAACCCATCAAATACAAGTTTAGTTGGTTTTGCAGATACAGGATATATGTCTGACCCTCACAATGGTTGATCTCAAACTATTATGTATTCAAAATGGCAATACTACAATTTCATGGCGTTACTTAAAGCAAACAATCGCAACCACTTCAACTAATCATGCAAAAAATTTTGGCCATCCATGAAGCAAGCCGAGAATGTGTTTGGTTAAGAAATGTTATACTCCGTACTACATATTGGTGAATGTTGTGGTACTTATGTGGGAAATGAGGGACCAACAATTTTACATGAGGACAACGCAACATGCATTGTTCAACTTAAGAAAGGGTTTATTAAAGATTCGTTCAAGCGACAATCTAGCAGATTTATTTACCAAGGCACTCTCTACATCAACATTTAAGAAATTGGTATATGGCATCGAAATGCGGCATTTCAGTAAGCTCAAGTAAAGTGATTATGAGGGGGAATAATACGCATTGCACTCTTTTTCCCTTAGCTATGGTTTTTCTCACACTGGGTTTTTTCCTAGCAAGGTTTTTAATGAGGCAATATCCAAAGCGTATTTTGAATGATGTACAATCAAGGGGGAATGTTATGAATATTTATTATAACGATTGTACACATTCATTATCACATTCATACCCCATAACTAGTAACCTCCACCTTTATGATTACTTTGTAACTTCCAATATTATACTTAATATTATTCATGTTGAGGTCCCTATAAATAGAGGCACCTAATGTGATATGTAACACACCAATAACAAGTTTTATCTTTCCCTCTCATACTCTTTTATGTTCCTTTGATTATTGTTCTTATTGTGCTATTAGGCCGTTGTTTCACAACACGTTTTTTCCAGATTATCCTATAAAGACAATACGTTTGGACAATGGTGCTGAGTTTACATCCCAAACATTTAATGACTATTGTATGTCTATTGGGATAGGTGTAGAACATTCAGTAGCTCATGTTCATACACAAAATGGGCTTGCTGAGTCTTTTATCAAGCGAATTCAAATGATCGCAAGGCCCATGATTATGAAAGCGAAACTACCAGTTTCGGCTTGGGGCCACGCTGTTCTACATGCAGCAACACTAATTCGTATCAGGCCAACGAGTCACCATACTTACTCCCCATTACAGTTGGTTTTTGGTCAGGAACCAAATATTTCCCATCTAAGAATTTTCGGTTGTGCAGTATATGTCCCAATTGCTCCACCACAACGCACAAAGATGGGACCTCAAAGGAGAATGGGAATATATGTTGGGTATGATTCACCATCTATAATTAAATATTTGGAGCCATCAACGGGGGATTTGTTTACGGCTCGATTTGCTGATTGTCATTTCGATGAGTCAGTATTCCCAACATTAGGGGGAGAAAAGAAACAGCTGGGAAATGAAATAAGTTGGAAAGAATTATCATTATTTCATCTTGATCCTTGAACAAAAGAATGTGAACAAGAAGTTCAAAAGATAATTCATTTACAAGGGTTAGCAAATCAATTACCAGACGCGTTTACTGACCTTAAAAGAGTAACCAAGTTACATATACCAGCTGTTAATGCTCTTGTTAAAATTGATGTTCCTAAAGAACATTTAGAAATTGCTAATGAGTCTAAGGCACGCCTAAAGCGTGGTAGACCAGCCGGTTCCAAAGATAAAAATCCTCGAAAGAAAAAGGGAGCATATAATCAAGATGGTCAAGTCGAGGTTAAAGAAACGCAAGAAGAGTCCTCTATAAGGACATTAGACATGACGGTTCAAGATGAACCTCGGGTACCCGAAAATGAAGAGATATTATGTCATGTCTAGAAAGGTATGGAACCGAAATGAAATCGACGTCGATGATGTTTTTGCATATAATGTAGCTTTAGAAGTGATGGAAAATGATGAGGATCAAGAGCCAAAGTCTGTTCAAGAATGTAGAAACAGAAACGATTGGCCAAAATGGAAAGACGCAATTGACACAGAATTGAATTCTCTCTCAAAAAGAGAAGTTTTTGGACAAGTAGTCCGTACACCGAAAGGCGTAAAACCTGTAGGATATAAATGGGTCTTCGTGCGAAAGCGCAATGAGAAAAACAAAATTATTAGATACAAAGCGAGATTGGTGGCACAAGGATTTTCTCAAAGACCTGGAATTGATTATGAGGAGACATACTCTCTTGTGGTGGATGCAACTACTTTTCGATATCTAATTAGTCTGGTAATACAAGAAGGACTTGACTTGCGTCTAATGGATGTTGTAACTGCTTATTTGTATGGTTCACTTGACACTGAAATTTACATGAAACTTCCTGAAGGATTTAAGTTACCCGAATCAAGTGAGAAAAGTTCTCGAGAACATTATGCAATAAAATTGAATAAGTCCTTGTATGGATTAAAACAATCTGGCCGCATGTGGTACAGTCGCCTTAGTGAGTATTTGTTAAAAGAAGGCTACAAAAATGATTCTATTTGCCCATGCATTTTTATTAAGAGATCTGGATCGGAATACGTAATAATTGTTGTGTGTGTTGATGACTTAAATATAATTGGAACTCCTGGGGAGCTTCCAAAGGCGATGGAATGCTTAAAGAAAGAGTTTGAGATGAAAGATCTTGGAAAAACTAAGTTTTGCCTTGGATTGCAAATTGAACATCTTAATGATGGAATTTTAGTCCACCAAGAAGCATACACGGAAAAGATTTTGAAAAGGTTTTACATGGATAAATCACACTCACTGAGCACTCCAATGGTGGTGAGGTCACTAGATGTTGAAAAAGACCCTTTTTGGCCTCCGAAAGATGACGAAGATATTCTTGGTCCCGAATTACCTTATTTAAGTGCCATTGGAGCATTTATGTTTCTTGCTAGTCATACACGACCGGATATATCATTTTCTTTAAATTTATTAGCAAGATATAGCTCATGTCCTACGAGGAGGCATTGGAATGGGATAAAGCAAATACTTCGATATCTTCAAGGCACAAAAGACATGGGCTTATATTTTACTAACTCATCCAAAACAAATTTAGTTGGATATGCAGATGCAGGATACAGGTCTGACCCTCATATTGGCCGGTCTCAAACTGGTTATGTTTCACACATGGTGGTACTGCAATTTCATGGCGTTCCGTAAAACAAACAATCGCAGCCACTTCATCTAATCATGCAGAAATTTTGGCGATCCATGAAGCAAGCCGAGAATGTGTTTGGTTAAGAAATGTTATACTACATATTGGTGAATCTTGTGGTATTTTTGCTGGAAATGAGGGACCAACAATTTTACACGAGGACAACGCAGCATGCATTGCTCAACTGAAGGAAGGGTTTATTAAAGGTGACAGAACCAAGCACATTTCACCAAAGTTTTTTTTTACTCATGACTTACAAAAGAATGGCGATATTATTGTTCAAAAGATTCGTTCAAGCGACAATCTAGCAGATTTATTTACAAAGGCACTCCCTACCTCAACATTTAAGAAATTGGTATATGGCATCGGAATGCGGCGTTTCAGTGAGCTCAAGTGAAGTGATTATGAGGGGGAATAATACGCACTGCACTCTTTTTCCCTTAGCTATGGTTTTTCTCCCACTGGGTTTTTCCTAGAAAGGTTTTTAATGAGGCGGTATCCAAAGCGTATTTTGAATGATGTACAATCAAGGGGGAATGTTATGAATATATTAATTATATTGATTGTACTTAATACCATTAATCATCATAATCATCACCTTTATGATTATTCTTGTAACACCCAATATGTACTTAATATCATTCATGTTAAGGTCCCTATAAATAGAGGTACCTAATGCAATGTAAAGACACACCAATAAAAAGTTCCATCTCTTCCTCTCATACTCTCATATGTTCCTTTGCTTATTGTTCTTATTGTGCTAGGCTTGTTATTTAACAATTTTTATAAATTTAGAAACTTATCGAGTTATACGAGTTGTGGTTATTTAAAGTCCAAGCGGGCTTTATATTGTGACTTTTGTGTTGTCACGGATATATGACGATTAATATAAACATTTTCTATAGCAAGTGACTTATTTAATCGACGGATTAGATCGAGTTATTTGGTTATATAAAATGAGTATATTAATGGGTATCGTATCCCACGACGCCCATAGGTTGTGGTATATATTTTGGAGTAATAAATTACTATGTATCTCGTAGAATTTGGTCGATTCGACGATATATATAGGGAATTTATTGGACTACGATATATACCAAATAGAATTCTTTATGCTAAGTGCTTTAGGTTGGGTATAATTTTGGAACGATATATTACGTGAATAAATATGGGGGATTACCAAATCGACGGATTTGATAAGCTTCGATGATTATTTAAATAATGTGTTGGGCTAATATTAGACCTATAGTTGGTTTATTATTTTGTTTGTTGTGGCTTTTTGGTTTGAGTTGTGTCGACCCTTCACCCATATGGATACCAAACGTCGAATTTCAAATTAATATGAAGTTAATTCGAGAAATGGATATTTTTGGAAAGTAAAATGGAATACGTTCGGGAATGGGAATATTTGATCTTTGAGGAAATGGTTTCTGAACGAGTTTGATATTGTTAGGAAGTGCCGAGTCTGTAGTTGCCGTTACGTGAGTTGCTTGAGTTTGCTTACGTCTTTCTCTATCGATTTCTTTTGAGGATTTTCTGGACTTGAGGTGAGTCATAGCCCCACTTTTACTCTTGAACTTTGTTTTCAATACTTGGGGTGAGAAAAGTGCAAATGTTTTATGTGGACTATTATCGCTTTATTTATTTATTTCAAAACTTGCTATGCTTATAGAACTAGGTAGGATTAAGCGAGGCCTAGTCCCGAACTAGGTAAGCTATTGATTTAGTTGTTGAGCGAGGCCTAGTCCCGAACTAGGTAAACTATTGAATTGATTTTAGAGCGAGGCCTAGACCTGAGCTAGGTAAGCTATCGGTTGGATTGATTTGAGCTATAGCGTGCACCTATAGGGTTGATTTGAATTGGTTGGAGTATTTTGGTTGGATTATTGAGGCCTAGTCTCGCTAGCAAGCGTTTTGCGTATATGTCCACTATATCGAATTATGAACTTAAACCTATGATCTCACCAGCGAAAGCTGACTTTTAGCACGTTTTCTCAGGTAATTAAGTGATGCTCTATGGATACTTGGGATTGGAGGCTTGGCAATGGCACCGGTTATGGATCTATTTTTCTAAAACTCTGATAACTATTGTGGACCTATGTTTATTTCTTTTGGGCCTTACTTTGGATAATTCTTGGGATAAATGTAAACTTTAAACCCGTATTGGTTGTGTTTTTCTTATGTTTACTTTATCTCGTTCTTTCATGACTTTGAATGGATACCAATCCCCGTAGCACCCCGAAAGCTTGTTAAGTCTTCCGCTGTATCAAATTTTGGGGGTGTTACATGTTACTACAAGAAAAGCACCAACTATTTTGCTTTCATGTGTTTTAGGGAGTGCCCATCATATCTAAAAGAAGGGTTTCAAATTTAATATTTGCAGCTCCTAGGTGTTCTGAAATTCCAGAATTGGTTGCACTTCTGGGTATTTTTTAGAAGAAGTATGAATGTTTTTTTGTTAGTGCCACTTTTGACCTACAACCCGATAGTAGTGTAAACCGAATGGTGATTATCTTGATAATCCTACAGGCGTTTAATTTTTTTTATAACTATTATTCACGGCCTTATTATAGTTTTATGAATTTTGTAGCTTATAGATATGTTAATTCTTATTTATTTTTCTTCTAAACAACAAATGTGAAAGAATTCTGTAGAGAAGGTGGCAACTCGATGTTTTTTTCTTGATAAAATATTGTTATCAATTGGTTATGAGATGACTTTTGTTTGCTGTTTCATTTGTTGCAGAAGATGATCTGTTGATGCAGATTTTGATCCCGACTCAATCGCTCCAAGTGTTGGAAAAGGGAATGAGGTTAATTATTTTACTTTATTTTGGTTTGTGCAATGCTTATCATTGTGGTAGTTTTTTAATTGCCATTCGTTTAAATTGCGAATCGTATCTACTGCTTTAGGCATTGACTATTTAACGTTTCTGTAGGAATTACTAGCTTGCCATAATAAATTATCTCTGAATTTTTCTTAAACACTCTTATTACAAGTGACCATTTACTACAATAATATTCGAGGAATCTCATTTGAAATGCTAATCCCTTCCTTGCATCATGACCATTGGATGTTCAGCATGTCGCTGTCAAGTTACAAGAGACACTGAAGTGAACTTCCAATACTAACCAAAAGTACGTTTGAAATATCTAAAAACTTTAATAATTTCTGTAGACAAGTCATTTTTTTGCATGCATAAATACTTTTAACTTACCAGTTTTTAACATCTTTGATGAAAAGGTCCCTTACCTTTAAAATGGTTACACACATATCGTTTAGGCTACTGTTTTGTAATATGCTAGACTCTTGCAAGTTTAGTTCTAATAAAATGTGTAACCGAGTTCAATATCTACATGATTTGTGCTTTTGTAGGTCCCATGAGGGTATGTATTTGAATATATTTGACTACATTTTTTATGAGCATAACATTGATATAGAATCCGGATGACTAAAGAAAGTGAAGGTTATGTCATAACACAAAACCTCTATACTGTAGTTTGATTGAATAAAGAAGTGCATATGTAATTAATTCTTATTATCTTTTGTTAAATGAAAGTACATTATATATTTTTTTTAGCCACCCTTCTCAATTTAAGTGTGGTCAAACAGACGTTGTATACGAATAAATTTTATTTCGTCTATGAATATGTACCATGTAATTTAAATTTTCTCATACTTTTCATTGTTCTTTTTACATATAACACATGAACACTAATTTTATTTCCAATTTTTGTGTCTAAGATATTTGCCGTTATTCACTATTTATTTACGTCCAATTAAACTTCGTCAACTAATATAATGAAGCTAGCCCGCTCATCCGGGCGGGCTATGAAACTAGTATATGTATACGTATCTAATTTTAATTTTGAGTTAGAAGATATATTACTTGAAACCTTTATAGTTATCTAAAACTTTTTTCATTTAAATACTTTGTGGTCATCTGCTTATGTATAAGTAATGGGAGATGATTTCCACAAATTATGTTTTGATTTGCACACTTATTTGTACAACTGGTTAAAGCAGTGTGTATACGCAGTATAACATTTTAATGCATATGATTGAGTGTCCTAATAAAAAAATGGAGTGTGCAAATCATTTCTCATAAGTAACAGGTATTGTTTTTTGCCGTGCACACACACAACCCAATAGAACTAATGTCTGTTGTTTGAGAACAAATATATGACATGTTTAAGTAAGTGAAATGTAAGTTTAAACGAGATATAGATATATATCTAAAAAAAACACAAATCATCATCATAGTTTTTGATAAAAAAAACTACGAAGACACTACACGTATGGAGTTATGAATTTAGAATCATTAAGGTGCTAGGAAAAGTGTTTAGTACCCGCGTCTTAGCGATTATCCATTACTTGTGTAAGAT
Source organism: Artemisia argyi (assembly GCA_030686995.1). Taxonomy (NCBI): domain Eukaryota; kingdom Viridiplantae; phylum Streptophyta; class Magnoliopsida; order Asterales; family Asteraceae; genus Artemisia; species Artemisia argyi. The sequence continues at coordinate 21,692,894 of CM060684.1, forward strand.
TACACCCTCGTCGTGTCCTTCCTTATATGTCGGAGATATAAAGCGTGTGCACGGAACTATTGGGCATGTGAAAAAATTTGAGTTCAAGTGTATATAAGTTTCACGTTATAAAAGTTATGTGACATCTTTGGTCTCCTGGTCATACCTAGTGTCCTTGTAAATATGGAAGGGACGTCTCATTTAGACCAAAATTTAATGATCAAAATATTAACTAAAGTGGATTTGAATCAACTAAAGTTTTAAGGTTTTAGTATTTGCAATCCTAAAGAAAATAAAATAGCCCGTAAGTGTTGAAATCTAGCATTTGGGAATTTTAAGGATTTTAAGTAAGATGGTTGGTTTTTTTAATTTGTTGCTCATTTGATATGTAAAGAGTTTGATTTTTAAAAAAAATGGCATGAAAACTATGACTTTCTAACATGGAGTGATGCAATTAAGAAAATAACATAGAGTGATGCAACTAAGAAAATAACATAAGTCTCAACCAAATATACAACTAGTTAAACATAGCTCTACATGTACATTTAAATTAATAAATAAACAACAATTATTGTACCCCTACTTGCTACTATATGTGCTAGTCTTATGCCCATGCCGTAATTAATCATGAAATAAAAGGAAGCACAATTGAACTTAACGACCAGAAACTGTAATTATTTGTAACGCAGGTAAGAAGTTAGACAATTGTGAGTCTGTGACAATCAAAATAATGCCGGTAAATTTAGGAAAAATAATATCGGGGTGAGATTATATGAACAACTTAAAACAACGAAAAAAACTTGGACTAATGACACCAAAATGATGTATCATAGTTGTTACGTATTCCTTTTATATATATTAAACAAAATATATATATATTTTTTTGCTATTCTGTGTACTAAACTTGATTATTTAGGCATTTTTATGTACTTTATGACCATTTTGCCCATCATTTTATTAACATGCGAGAGGCAAAATGGTCATAAAGTACACAAAATACCCAGAAAATAAAGTTTAGTAAACATAACAGGAAAAAAAAAAAAAAAAAAAAAAAAAGTTTGATACATATAGGAGTAAATGATGACAACTATGAAACATTTAGAGGCAATTAGCCCAAAAAACTTTCAATTTTTTCTGCTTTTGACACACAACGTTTTATAAAGAATTACAGCTTGGTCAAACTACCATTTGGGGTATTTCAAACTCTAACTACCAACTAAAAAATTATGGCAGGTCATGTTTGTTATCAATGCCCGCTAAAAGAGGAGAAAGGAAAAATACAATTACTCTTTGTTATCAATGCCAGCTAAGCTAAAATTGAATTGGTTAATAAAACTATAAAAGGACTAATTTACTCTTTGTTATGAACAGTCAATTTGGGTTGCCTATACATATTGATAACGAGGAGGATTGCCCCTTGTGTTGCACAGGGGATTTTATCAAACCTTCTTGTGGAGGTTAGACCCGCACTTCGCAGCAGCGGATATCAAAATCTGTAATTAGTTTTAGTCCGGATATTATTTTATATCTTTTTAGATTTGAACATAGATAAAAAAAACAGTGTGACAGTAGATGTTAAACGCATGAAGATGATAATTATCCTCTATATAATAACGAAAGGACGATAGTTTTTATGATAGTAATAATACTAACATAGTAACATCTTCGACGTGATAGTAAGTATGTATATATATTTTTATTTGTATCAATTATCATACTATATTATAATGGAGGAAGGCCTTCTAATATTAGAATACTTAAAATTAAGCCTTACAAGTTAATAAGCTTAAAGTACAAGTGATGCAAACACAAATGCTACTTATAGAAATTCCCCTCATATTTAATTCCAGCATACAATTAATACTAACATTAAATACAATAAATAAATCATTATGTACATTAAATATAATTAATTAAATGGTCAATAAATACAATTAATGCACTTATTAAAACACCCCTTACATAAGAAATACAAATTATCAAGCATATTGTACAACCAACTTAAACACAATTCCTGCATTAAATGTCACTAATACAAATAATAAAACATATTATACAAATATTCAAGCTCAAACGGGTAATGGGCTCGAGCCCGAACGAGCACGGGTCAAATGGGCTCGAGCCCGAACGGACACGAGCCAACAGGCTTGAGCCCGAACGGACACGAGCTAAACGAAACTTTTGATATCCGTAAATTTATTGTCGAAAAGAACATAGTAAACTAAAATGTGTTCACATATTGTACAAACCAAGCAAACTACTAAAATAATAATAATAATAATAAATAAAATAATACAAACTAAGCAAAATTTCATCAAACTTTTGCTATAAAAAACTAATCAGTAAAACTATTGCCAAAAACCGTACAAATAAAATAAATTATTAGCCGAAAAAATTAAATTACATGGTGCTCGCAGCTGCATCGCGCGGGGACCCTGCTAGTAAATAATTAAACTTCAAGGACCATTCCATTATAATGTGAAACACTTGTTTAATATTATAACAAAATTGACTTAAAATACGAAGCTAACAAATATCAATTAATTTCTAAATATCTTTTATATAATAAAAGAATTACATTATTTCGTAGTATTTTTGCAAAACTCTTCTTATTGAAAAAATAATTGGACCAATAGGAGAGCTCGATTTTGCCACATAGGCGAAATCAAACAATATGATTGGTCAGTAGAAAGTCAAAATTAAATTTATTTTGGTCAAACTTAATAAATTTGGTAGAGAAATTTGATTGAGGAAAAAAATGCAAAAAAATATATGTGTCAAATTTATGAAAACAAAAACTTACAAAAAGATGATGTAATTAATAAAACTTTGGTGGTTGAATTTTACATAAAATATATGGAGCTAAGTGTAAAATTACAAGTTCCATGTTTTTTAATAACTTTAGAAAAAACACAAATAACCCCTTACATTTTATACCCCTTATATTTTATAATATGAACTTTGTTTAAAATGACATGAGTATTAGTATTAGTTTCCGACTTTCATCTATTTAAATTATTAGTTTTAATATAAATATTGTAAATATGCGAATTAGTTTTAATATTGTTAGTTGCAGACTTATATCTATTATAATATTTTTTTTAAATAAGGACTCATGTTATTCTATTTAAAAGTTTAATTTATGCGTACACGGGTTTGAATATTAATACTGCTAAATTATTAGTAACGAGAATATAAATATCAAATGGTAAGCACGAGTTACTGTGATATGAAAATAAATATACGCGATTCTACTTATAACAACGATTATAACTTCATTAACGCTCATTTATGTGCTACTAAACTCACACATTTTGTACAACATGATATCAATAGTTAAAGTTAAATAATAACATCAACATCAAACTCAACATGGCTGCCAGTTAAAAAACATTATACAAAGCTAATTATTTAAAAAAAAAAAAAAAGAGTTTGATAGTCATTGTTTTAAGTTAGAATGTGTTTTCCTTAAATTATATTAAACAAAAAAATGCACGCATCACAATCCTTATTTGATAACAATCACCTTCTAAATCAAAAAAAAAAAAAAACTATGTAGGTGATAAACTAACTTTATTAATAGACGTGATGTTTCATAAAAAAAAAACTGTAATAGTTGGCCGTTGTAAAGTAATTAGATTATGTACATGAGAATTATAAAGCAAACATATATAGTTTTTAATCATGTTATTACGTTACTATACTGCGATAATGTTATTGAGTTGGTAATCACAGATGTGAGATACCATTCTTCTATACTTATGATTTATGTGTTAACCTGTTTTTGCTTCTCGATAGAATCTGAAAGAGACCTCAACAGAACTTTGGCTTATGTCATATCTAGCTGATAGCTTTTAGTAACTTTTTTTTATGGTATAACTTTTTTGTTATACACACCGACTTTTAGTAATTTTTTTTTAAATGTTTTATCGAAAACTTCTACACTTAATATTTGTGTTTTTACTATAAACACACTAAACTATGATAGAATTAGTTGTGAGTTCAGAGGTTTGTTAATAAGCTTCTCAAAAAAGCTTATAGCTTTATCATAAACTTATTGTGTTATGGTAATTGAATAAGCCAATAAGCACCTTTAATAAGCATAATCAAACACCCCTTTAGTTATAATATGAAGTTTTCTTATTTGATGTTATAACTAATTATGTTGTTATCCTCACTATAATGCAACATGTAAGTGGTTTTTGTAGTTTTATGATCTCATCACACACACTAAAGTGCAATGCAATTTGTTGTGTGCGTTTTTAGAAGATGATTAAGTATCAACACATGATTGTCATAAAATAATTTTTTACACCTGCTCAAATTATGAATGTATAATTAAGTTGAGTTACTAATTTAGATAATACATGAATGTATTTTAATGTACCAAAGATGTATTTTAGTGCATATACGGGGAATTTTATAGTAGGCATTCTTAGCAGGTGTCTTTGAATGAGTTAATGAAACTTAGCAGATGTTTGCTGTCATTAATAATACTATGGGTATCAATCAACGGTCTAAAATATGTGTGTCTTTTACCTTGATGATCTAGGCCAATTGTAAAGAAAGTTGCACTAAAGTGAAACCAATTAAAACGCACACAACAAATTGAAGCATATATACATATGATTTTTTATTTTTAGTCCAACAAGTAAAACCAATTGAAGCATGTTAAGAGATTTATTTCTTAATCTATAATAATAAATAATTAAAACGAAGTTTTAAAAACCCTGTGCGTGCACAAGTATTATAACTAGTTTAGAAGAAGATAAATTTCAGGGACCATTAGGCTAACACTTCATTTATAATAATAATAATAATAATAATAATAATAATAATAATAAAATCGAACCTTCGTCTTTTTTGAAACCTAGCCCTTTTACACTTCATTTATGATTATAGCTATGGAAGATAAATCCTAAAACAGTAACAATTCCAAACAGTTGTTATTATAAAAAATTAGATAAATGATTCCATTAACTTAAAAATCCTTATAAATCAACTTATTTCTTTCTAACATATCTCTTTATCTATGGCATCAATAAGCTCATTTCCATATTCAGTCGTACAACAAATAAGTCCTCTAGCAAGAGGTAATCCTTACAAGCGAATATATTCGACAAAAACCACCCGAATAACTGTCAATGCAGCTGAGTCCCACGTAAGGCGATCGACAAACTACAAACCATCATCGTGGTCATTTGATCATATTCAGTCACTCTCTAGTAAATACACAGTACGGTTATTATTTCATGTTTATATAAACCATTATGGCGACATTTAAGAATTCAACCTACGCAGGGAGATGATTATGTGGCAAGAGCAAATACTTTGAAGGACGCGGTGAAGACGATGATACTAAAAGCAGGAAATTTGTTGAGAATTCTGGAGCTAGTTGATGAGTTGCAAAGACTAGGAATATCGTATCTTTTTGAGGAGGAAATAAGTAATCTCTTGGAAACGATTTACTACAATTACTATAAATTTCCTGAAAATTGGAATAAAATCAATTTGAACCTAAAGGCTCTTGGCTTTCGACTACTGAGACAACATGGTTATCATGTTCCTCAAGGTAAAATTTCGATGAAGTATTTATTTTCATAGAAAATTATAGGCTACGTAAAGTTTAGGTGATATATGGAAACACTTGTTATAATTTATGTTTGTTTACATTCTTCTTTATATTTAGAGATATTTCTCAACTTTAAGGACAAGAATCAAAATCTTAATTCATACTTACTCAACGATGTTGTGGAAATGCTCAACCTGTATGAGGCATCATATCATTCGTTTGAGGATGAAAGCATATTGGACGACGCTAGAGACATCACAACCAAGTATCTCAAAGAAAGTTTGGAGAAGATTGATAGGAGTATCTTTTCATTAGTCAGTCATGCTTTGGAGCAACCGCTGCATTGGAGGGTACCGAGAGTAGAGTCGAAGTGGTTTATTGAATTATATGAGAAAAGAGGTGGCGCAAGTCCCACATTAATTGAGCTTGCAAAATTGGATTTCGATATGGTCCAGGCTATCCATCTTGAGGATCTAAAACATGCATCAAGGTATCATATATTTCCAAGCATATTATCACGATATATGACACAATAACAAGTGGTTAAGCTATAACTAAATGATCCCAGATGAGGTTGCTAATCATGATGCAAAACTGATAATACCTGACGATTAATAGGTGGTGGAGAAATACAAGTTGGGATACCAAGTTAACCTTTGCAAGGGACATGCTAGTGGAGAATTTCCTGTGGACAATTGGTTTCAGTTACTTACCAAACTTTAGCCGTGGGAGGAGAACGATAACTAAGGTCGCCGCTATGATCACCACTCTCGATGATGTCTATGATGTGTATGGTACTTTGGGCGAACTAGAACTATTCACTGATGTTATAAACAGGTAATCGCTAAAACAATCTTACTTTCCTTATTACTAGTATCGACATAAATTATATAAGACATGATTTTTTTTTTTTTTTTTTTTTTTTTTGAATTTCGTAGATGGGATATAAAGGCGATTGAACAACTCCCGGATTACATGAAGATATGTTTCTTTGGACTTTACAAGTCAATAAATGATATCACGTATGAAACTTTGGCAAACAAAGGATTCTTCATCCTTCCATACTTAAAGAAAGCAGTAATACATCCATCTTCTTTGGCTATATTTGTATAACAAAATTTCATTTGTGATTATTAACATGTTAACAAATCAATTCAGAGTTTTCACCTTAAAAAGTTAACTTCGCAGTGGGCAGATCTATGTAAGTCATACCTAGTAGAAGCTCAATGGTACCACCGTGGACATAAACCAACACTAAACGAGTATTTGGACAATGCTTGTGTATCGATATCAGGACCTGTAGCACTTATGCATGTGCACTTTTTAACATCAGTTAGTTCAATCGAAGAAATCCATCAATGCATAGAAAGAACTGAGAATATAGTTCGCTATGTATCACTTATCTTCCGACTTACTGATGACTTGGGGACTTCATCAGTACGCCCTTTAATTAATTATCAGATTTACTGCTATACTTTGCTTTCTTGTTAGATCAAGTTACATAAATTGCTATTTCATTATATATTCTATTTTATTTTCCATTTAGACGACGTCTGGTAACTTTAACATTCTCTTGTTCTTGTTAGGGTGAAATTGCGAGAGGTAATACTCAAAAATCAATCCAGTTGCACATGCATGAGACCGGTGCTACTGAACCAGCAGCTAGAAGTTATATAAAATCGTTAATCAACAAGACATGGAAGAAACTTAACAAAGAACGCGCAATTGTTAAGTCTGAATCTTCACGGGAGTTTATCGATTATGCAACAAACCTTGCTAGAATGGCTCAATTCATGTACGGTGAAGGAGACAAGGATTTTCGTCTTGATGTGATTAAATCTCATGTATTATCATTTCTGTTTACTCCAATCCAAGGGATATAAATATCAATAAACATGATGGTATATATGCGTGAATAAGAAGCTAATGAGATCTTAATATTCTAAAATGGAATGTTTGTCTTCTATGATCATTCTTAATGCAAATAATTATATGGACATACCCATGTAAATGGCGGACCTCGGATAGTTCCACGGATTCATGTAAACACATGAATATTTTTCGTGTATTTTAAAATATCATAGCAAAAAACCCTTGATATTTCTGAAATGCACCATGGAACCCTAAAAGCCTCTCCCCTCTTTGGTGATTTTTAACCCTAACAACCCTCAATCAGTTTTCTTCTAAATCTGCCTAATTCCTTGTGTTTTTGCAGCGATTTGTTTAAAGGGAGTAATCAACACTCGTTATCATGATCCTGAATTTAGTTCCACTTTCTTATTCACAAGGTTTTAGGTTTTTTAGTTTAATTGTTCCTTAGGGTTTTAAACCGCCTATTACTTAATCATTTTTAAATCGATTTTGTCTATTTATTCTAAGTCGACAGCTCGTAATCACTTCTATTTACTTTACATCGACTATCATTATGGCTAGAGGTTAGGTATTAGTGGTGTGCATGTTTAAAACCCTAATTGTTTCGGTTAGGGTTTTCTTTTTTCTTGGTCGATTGCTTGTGTTTGTTGAATGATGGTTTATTTTATCTGTGGTTTACAACTTATGTTAAGGATTTGTTCGTGGGTTAAGAGAGATGGAAAAGGGTTTTCTAAACAACAGTCCTACATCTAAGTCGAGGTCTAATCGGAATAAGGATACATCAACCAGTTTGGCCAATCAAACTAGGTTGAGAAACGAAGAATTGATGTGTAGTGTGAATGTGTCACAACAACATGCGGCTGCTAACGAGGTTGGTGTATCAATCGTTACTGGAAAGTATTAATGCTTCTTGTTCACATAATGTTAAGAGTGTCAATTCTCAACATATTGATGTGACGTGTGTTGGTATAGGTAATACGGATCCAAAGGCTGCTTCTACTTCGATGAGTGATAAGGCTACTAAGGTTGATTCTCCTACTTCTTTTGCCAATGTCATTAATGCTACTCGTATGGTCCCGAAAGTGAATTTTAGAGCATTGATCAATGAAGATTGTGTTGATAATCATGACACAATGTTGCCTATAGCTGCTATAAAAAGGTTTTAAGCCGGTATGCAAACATACTTGTTGGTTACTTTCTTGGTAAGACCATTTCTTTTCCTTTAGTTAAAAATTATGTTATTAATACATGGGGAAAATTTGGCTTGCAAACGTTGATGAAGAATGGTGATGTTGTGTTTCTTTTTAAGTTTGCTACTAAGGAGGGTGTGGATCATGTTCTGGAACGAGGTCCTTGGATTATACGTAACTCGCCTATTATTCTTAACAAATGGACTACCACTTTATCCCTGTAAACAAGGTACCGGTTTGGATCAAAATGCATAAGGTTCATTTGGTTGCTTATTCTGATGATGGTTTGAGCTTTATTTCTATGCAAGTAGAGAAACATATTATGTTAGATGCTTTTACAAGCTTTATGTGTGTCGAGTCTTGGGGCCGTATTAGTTTTGCTCGTGCTTTAGTTGAATTAAGCACAGATTCAAAACTAAAAAGCCAGGTTACAATGGTAATTCCAAATGAAGAAGGTAATAGTTTTACTACTAAATTATTAATGTCGAATATGAATGGAAACCTGGTCATTATGGTGAATCTAAGAGTTTTGGACATGCTTTGATTGAATGCCAATCGTATTAAAGAGGCTGTTCGTAGTAATACTAATGTGGCAGCCAAGGCTGCTGATGATTCTACTACTTTGGAAAAGAATGATGATGGTTTCACTGAGGTAGGGCATCGTAAGGATAAAGGTAAGAAGGTTGGGGTTCAAATGTGATGCGAGGATTGCGGCCTCACAAAATGTTTTACCTCTCAAGGGATCTTGAGAAGTTTTCAATCCTCCTGGCAGTGTACATGGTCATTGTAGTGTAGTATAGGTATGTCCAAAAGATTGATCGTTCTCTAGGGGAATAGTGTCGTTAGGATTGAAGTGTAGATCAACTAGGTCTAAAGGTGAGGGATGATTCTTTTTGTATTTTTATATTTTTTATCAAAGCAATTAAAATCTCGGTTTTGAAAGAGTGGGCGGAATTAGTTGCTAATCAACTAACCCAAGACTACAAATTAAACTAATAAATAGAAAATAAAAATAACAAGAAAAGTAAATTTGGTGGACTTCGTATGATGATACAAACGTGTTTACTTAGACTTAATTACTTCCTAGTTATCTCTTGTTGACTCGTTGAATGTCATAGTGCAGTTATTTTAGTTGAAGCGTTGTATTCCTTAATACAAATCGTGGGGGTGCGCACAATCTGTCCCAACTCTATGAATATTAGTTTCTTCTTATGACGACACATTTAGTACCCTATCATAGAATCATTAACTTCTACTCATGCATTAAATACAATGAATAAAATCGTGGCGCCATCCGATTACGTTGCTTAAGACGTTCAAGCTTGTTACACAAAGGAGGTTAGCCAGTTTTCTTAAGCCTAACGCGAGTCAATCAACTAAACAATAGACAACTAATCAACAATCAATAACTATATTTCATTAGATCTAAGCAAACACAAAACAACCTAAGCTAGCATGTTGAAAGGAAGAAAAGCATAAAAGATAATCAAACAATACATATAGACATATTGAATGATTAAAAGATTACTTATCTTCAATGAAACATGAGAGAAAAGAGGGTTTGAGAACCTTTGAAATCTCAGAAAATTTATACTAGGGTTTGTCTCCAAAGTTGCACACTTAATGAATGAAAAATCCTAAACTATATATAGATTTTACAAGCTGACGGCGTCAGGTTATAAGTCCTGACGCCATCAGAATGCCGTGATTAGGGTTTCGTGTTGCGCAATTAAGCTTCTGACGTTGTCACTCTTTAATGCTTCTGGGCCGTCTCGTGTTAACTTAAAGCCTCACGGCCTACTCCCGGCGTCAGGTGTAATTCTTCAAATGGTTTCTGGGGCGTCACGTATGATAATTTCCAACATCTTCAACTTCAAGTGACGGCGTCAGCGTCCAAAGCCTGACGCCATCAGGTGCATATCCTGACTTTTCCACGACTTTGTTGATTTCTTCATTCTTGAGCCCAAAAACGTCCAGAATGCTCCATATTCCAGAAATCACGTCCCAAGTACCTAAAATGAGAAAAGAAACGATTTGAGGCAATATTTGACCATATATTCACGATTTAGGGCTTAAATGACCCCCTAAAAACGCGTCAAATAAATCCTTATCAAAATGCCTCAGTAAAAATCGTTTCGTGGTATTGATGTTGATAAAAGGGCTGAATTTAGCCTTTTAAAACCTAAGCAAAGTATGTACCTGTTTTGAAAAAGCCGGATGCTACTAAAGAGAAAATAACTAAAAAAGCAATTGCTACATTAAACCCATTTGATGCTCTTGATATGGCCGATGCTGATGATAATAGTATTCCTTGTGCTACAAGTGTTTCTCCTAAGGATGGGGCTGATTTGGAGTCTGGTAGCAAGAAGGAAAGGTGGCTAAAGAAGATAATGATGATGAGGTTCTTGATTGCCAAAACGATATGGCTAGTTTCTTAGCATCTGGTATACCTGTTGTTTCTATTTCTTCTAAGTGTGAAAATGGAGGGGGGGGGGGGGGGGGGGAAACTTGAAAAGCTAATTATTGAGAGGAAGATTACTCTTATAGAGGATGATGGTCAACCTCTTAAAAAGGTTGATTCTTCTTCAACCAAGGTGGGTAACCCTTTTTTTAAGATTGGTAATGTGGTTGATTATGATAGCTATGACGATCAAGTTCTGGATTATATTGAAGAGAATACTTATTTCAGTGTTGGAGAAAACGAGAGGAGTTTTTTGGAGCAATAGAAAGATGGTATATGTCACTACATTGATTATGATGATTATTATTTTAATGATTATGGTCTATCTACGGCCCAATTAAAGATCCATGACATTAGACTTGGATATGTTGTTTCTTGCTTTGTTTTGTTTTGGTTTTCTAGTTGTGAGTAGCTAGTTGGTTCATTTATGACATGTCATGAATGATTTAGTGGTTGTTCAAAAGGTTGCTTGAGGTTAATATGGTATCTCAGCTACATTCTTTTGTACTTAACTGTTTTTTAGAGTAATATATTTTATCGGGTGGAAACCGTTTACCACAAAAAAAAAAGAGAAAGAAATGCATCATGCAGACATATTTTTTATGTTACAAGTCTTGTTTGGTTTGGTTCGAGGCGGCCACAACCCATGAAACATTCTTATGAATTATGCACCAATTAAACATGTTTCTGTTGTTTGGTTACTATCAGGATGAGCCACCTTCATGGAAAGTATATGAAAAAAACCAAAACAACAATAATGTAGAAACACAAAATTTAATAGCTATAGTACAATCACTTTCATGAGCTTTTTTATTTTTATTCTCATTTATATCCTCCCTCTTATCCATTGACATCCATTCGTACTTTATCAACAAAGTAAACGTGCAATTTTAGTTCAAATGCAATATATTATCATTAGAGTGTCGAGGCACGTACTCTTATCTTAATATATATCTTAGATATATTTTAGTTTTTAGCATGATAAGTTAATATTTTTGATCAACTTAGACGTCAATCATTTTGTAAACATATCACGGTTAATTATATTCACTCTTAACACCTCATGTATGACCAACATAAGAAATCACATAGACAGATCTTTTGCAATTACACATGAATGGCTAAAGAAAAGTTAACTTATCACGAGATACTTTTTTCATCATATAATAATTTTTTATTTTTATTTTTATTATTTTTATTATTAGTATTTTCATAAATATTTGGATTTACATAGTGGTGGAAGACAAACGGGCAAAAAGTTACGCAGCTAGCTCTTTTTGAATAGCAAAACTAATTCGTTTGAAAACAACATCTGTGGATCTAGGTGTTAAAACATTATTATATATGACTTGTTGGACTCTATTGAGGAACTCCACTGCCTCAGGTGCAAGAAAACCAAAAGTATCAAATGCGAAAGGAATAAAAACATGTTGATTTTCAATGCACACTTTCTCGTGTTTTGCCACTTTGTACGATGCAGTTTTCAAAGCCGCCAATCTAAAACCATGGCTACCCAAACCTACGAGAGTAGAAACCCCGATTAGATCCACATACGCATGTTTCCCTCCTACCCATCCAAACACCAAAACGTCTGCGATCTGAGTGTGGATCTTCCATCCAATGAGTCAGTCAAAAAGTTCACAGGTGCTACTTTTTTTATGGAAATCCCAGCATGCCTACAAACGTCAAAAAAGACATCCCTAACTATATCATGTTTGTACTTGAAGCCGAGAGATCTTTGCATTGAACCACATGTTTCTAAAGGAATCCAACACGTTTCGAACAAACTGGACATATCTGATTAGCCGAAAATAAATGAATCATAAGACGATACTTAAGGAAAGTACGATATTCCACTGGTGACATATGTTGACCGACCCCGTCTATGAGACACTCAAAAATATAGAAACACAAAAAGTTTAATAGCTATAGTACAATCACTTTCACGAACCTTTATTATTATTATTATTATTATTATTATTATTATTATTATTATTATTATTATTATTATTATTATTATTATTATTATTATTATCCCTCTTATTCATTGACATCCTTTCGTACTTTATCAACAAAATAAACGTGCAATTTTAGTTCAAATGCAATATGCTCTTATCTTAAAAACTACTTTCCGTCATACAGTCGTGTCAAAGACTTCCATATTCTTGACCATTTCACTAAAAAGCACTCACAAATGTTTTTTGAAGTTTTAAGAGGGCGGTGTCCTTATTAGTGAAACCATTGAACTCAAAGCTTGGAATCGTATGACAAAACATATTTCTTAGTTCATTTATGTTGTAATACGACATAGAATAATCCTGTCCTACATTTATCCATCGCTCTATAAATAGTACAAATTAGATGAATGATTTCATTAACTTAAAAATCCTTATAAACCAACTTATTTCTTTCCAACATATCTCTTTATCTATGGCATCAATAAGCTTATTTCCATATTCGGTTGTACAACAAAAAAGTCCTCTAGCAAAAGGTAACGCTTACAAGCGAATATATTCAACAAAAACCACTAGAACAGCTGCCAATGCAACTGTCAATGCGGCTGACACCCACGTAAGGCGATCAGCAAATTACGAACCATCATCGTGGTCATTTGATCATATTCAGTCACTCTCTAGTAAATACACGGTACGATTATTATTTTGTGTTTACATAATGAACCTTTATGGCTACATTTAAGAATTCAACCAACGCAGGGAGTTGATTATGTGGCAAGAGCAAATACTTTGAAGGACGCAGTGAAGACGATGATACAAAAGTCAGGAAATTCGTTGAGAGTTCTGGAGCTAGTTGATGAGTTGCAAAGACTAGGAATATCGTATCTTTTTGAGGAGGAAATAAGTAATCTCTTGGAAACGATTTACTACAATTACTATAAATTTCCTGAAAATTGGAATAAAATCAATTTGAACCTAAAGGCTCTTGGCTTTCGACTACTGAGACAACATGGTTATCATGTTCCTCAAGGTAACATTTCGATGAAGTATTTATTTTCTTAGAAAATTATAGGCTACATAAAGTTTAGGTGATATATGGAAACACTTGTTATAATTTATGTTTGTTTACATTTTCTTTATATTTAGAGATATTTCTCAACTTTAAGGAAAAGAATCAAAATCTTAATTCATACTTACTCAACGACGTTGTGGAAATGCTCAACCTGTATGAGGCATCTTATCATTCGTTCGAGGATGAAAACATATTGGATGACGCTAGAGACATCACAACCAAATATCTCAAAGAAAGCTTGGAGAAGATTGACGGGAGTATCTTTTCATTAGTAACTCATGCTTTGGAGCAACCGCTGCATTGGAGGGTACAGAGAGTTGAGGCGAAGTGGTTTATTGAACTATATGAGAAAAAGAATAGCATGAGTCCCACATTAGTCGAGCTTGCAAAATTGGATTTTGATCTAGTCCAGGCTATCCATCTTGAGGATCTAAAACATGCATCAAGGTATCATATTTTTCCAAACATGTTAATTATCACGATATATAGCACTATAGAAAGCGCTAAAGCTGTAATTAAATGATCCAAGATGAGGTTGCTAATCATGATGCAAAACTGATAATACCCGACCATGAATAGGTGGTGGAGAAATACAAGTTGGGATACCAAGTTAACCTTTGCAAGGGACTTGATAGTGGAGAATTTCTTGTGGACAATTGGTTTTAGTTACTTACCAAACTTTAGTCGTGGGAGGAGAACAATAACTAAGGTCGCCGTTATGATCACTACTCTCGATGATGTCTATGATGTGTTTGGTACTTTGGGCGAACTAGAACAATTCACTGATGTTATAAACAGGTAAATGCTAAAACAAGCTTTCTTTCAATTCCTTATACTAGTATGGACATGAGTTATATAAGACATGGCTTTTTATTATTATTATTATTTTTAAATTTCGTAGATGGGATATAAAGGCGATTGAACAACTCCCAGATTATATGAAGATATGTTTCTTTGGACTTTACAACTCGATAAATGATATCACACATGAAACTTTGGCAAGCAAAGGATTCCACATTCTTCCATACTTAAAGAAAGCAGTAATACATCCATCTTCTTTAGCTATAGTGTATAGCAAATTTTGTTTCATTTGTGATTACGGACATTATTAACAAATTAATTTAACTTTGCAGTGGGCAGATCTATGTAAGGCATACCTAGTAGAAGCTCGATGGTACCACCGTGGACATATACCAACACTGAACGAGTACTTGGACAATGCTTGTGTATCGATATCAGGACCTGTAGCACTTATGCATGTGCACTTTTTAACATCAGTTAGTTCAATTGAAGAAATCCATCAATGCATACAAAGAACTGAGAATATAGTTCGCTATGTATCACTTATCTTCCGACTTACTGATGACTTGGGGACTTCATTGGTACGCCCTTTAATTAATTATAAGATTTATTGCTATACATTGTGTTTTTGTTACATCAAGTTACATAAATTGCGATTTCATTATAGTTGTATTTTCACTTCCATTTGGACGACGTCTCATAACTTTAGCATTCTCTTGTTTTTTTTAGGGTGAAATGGAAAGAGGTGATACTCTGAAATCAATCCAGTTGTACATGCATGAGACCGGTGCTACTGAACCAGAAGCTAGAAGTTATATAAAATTGTTAATCAACAAGACATGGAAGAAACTTAACAAAGAACGAGCAATTGTTAACTCTGAATCTTCACGGGAGTTTATCGATTATGCAACAAACCTTGCTAGAATGGCTCAATTCATGTATGGTGAAGGAGACAAGGATTTTGGTCTAGATGTGATTAAATCTCATGTATTATCATTGTTGTTTACTCCAATCCAAGGGATATAAATATGTAACACGATGGTATATATGCGTGAATAATTAGAAGTTAATGAGATCTAAATATTCTTTTTTGGGTAAAATGAAATCTTAATATTGTCAAATGGAATGTTTGGCTTCTATGATCATTCTGCTTAATGCAAATAGTTATATGGACATACCCATGTAAATGGTGGACCTAGGATAGTTCCACGGGTTGACGTGAACCACATGAATATTTTTTGCTTAGCACTCATATTTCTGGTATATAACATCTTCAAATGAGGTATGTTCTGTCCGATCCTCAACTATATCATTTTTTGTTAAAGTTGATAATAGTGGGTTGTTATGATTCAATTATGTATACTAGACGAGTACCCGTGCATAGCAACGGGATTTTATAGCGACAGATAGTTTATTGATAAAAAAAATTTTCTAGGTTGTAAATGAAAAATAATAAAAGTTTGAAGATTTGGGAATTAAACATAATGTTTTGAAACCCGGTTCCACCCGGGTGATTCAACCGGTTAAACCGTTCCGGTCGAAAAATTGGTCGATTTAAACCGGGTCAACTTGCTAGGTTGGGTCGAAAATTGGTCAAATTAAACCGGTTCAACCCGGCGAGTTTGAAGCGTCCCGGATCAACCTGGTTTGTGATTTGTATTAATTGGTTATAAATGAAAAGTAATAAAAGTTTGAAGATTTGGGAATTAAAAATAATGTTTTGAAACCCGGTTCGACCCGGGTGGTTCAACCGGTTGAACCGTTCCGGTCGAAAATTTGGTCGATTTAAACCGGGTCAACATGCTAGGTTAGGTCGAAAACGGGTCAAATTAAACCGGTTCAACCCGTCGGGTTTGAAGCGTCCCGGGTCAACCCGGTTTGTGATTTGTATTAATTGTTTTAATTGGTTATAAATGAAAAATAATAAAAGTTTGAAGATTTGGGAATTAAAAATAATGTTTTGAAACCCGGTTCGACCCGGGTGATTCAACCGGTTGAACCGTTCCGGTCGAAAATTTGGTCGAGTTAAACCGGGTCAACATGCTAGGTTAGGTCGAAAACGGGTCAAATTAAACCGGTTCAACCCGTCGGGTTTGAAGCGTCCCGGGTCAACCCGGTTTGTGATTTGTATTAATTGTTTTAATTGGTTGTACAATATGAATAAATCATTGTACTTTTAAGTAATGGGGTATTTTAATAAGAGTATTAAATGCATTTCAATATTTCCTTATATACTTTTTTCAACATTTCACTTTTCACTTTCTTGACTTTTCACATTCACCTTTTGACTATTTTTGCTTTATAGGTAGTATAGATTCTAGTAGGCCTTGTGCATGTATATTTTCATATTTTTGTTTTTTTTTTCATGCTTAATCTATTTTATTAGTTTGTCATTGCTTTGAATAATATCTCTTATGTATACTATGAATCCCTTTATATGTCATCTTTATGTTGTTCACAATTTTGATTTTGATCGTTGGCCTCAATTGGGTCAGAAAAAGTGTTGTGGATGATCAAATGGCTGATCAATGGTCCCAAAAAAGTTAACTTTTTATGCACTTGATATGTCTTTGACCATATATGTCGATCATGATAGCGCCGAATTTGGTAGATCATGCTTTTGCACTTGGTTCACTTTCTTACTCTACAGGATGTTTTGCTTTTCCATTTCTGGTTTAAGTCTCAGCACTATACACCGCTGCCGCTAGGCGCGGGTACTCGCCTAGTTTTGACAAATGCAATTACAACACCTACGGAATTTCATTTATCTAGAAAACATATAAAATTTCTTGGGTAGACGAAGCATGAGGAAACTAGGAAACAGGAATGCATTCGAAACAAGCATTGAGCTTCTCGGCAGGCAATAGTTGTGGCTCTTGAATAACCCATAGATCCTCAACTTCCAACCCGAGCTTCACCTCTGGACTTTTTGGACTACGCCTTCCCTCTTCAGCCATCATTTTTCCGTTATTATTTCCGCTCTTTGCAGTTCTTTGTTTGCAAATGGGTTATTTTTGGCGCACAAATGATTCTAGTCTCAAATGGGTTGGTTATTTTAAGATATTTCAATGTTTGTGATTTCTTTTGAGTGTTTAATCTGGGCCGTCGATGTATATCAGATGGAATATGAAAGTGTGGACCGTTGATGGATGTAAGACTGCTATAGTTACAATTGATGGTCAAACATGTTGGTTGTTATTAGTAAACGGGTTCCCAGATTAGGGTTAAGATAATCAATAAAGGTACCGGATATTCACTTGAAATCGTGGTATCACTTTCCAATAGAAACTATTCGACCCTATGCCTGGGTTACACGAATATCTCTATGGGATAAGACCAAGTAAAATTCTTGTTTTAGGCACAAATCAAGAACCAGATGCGTATTTAGTGTTTAGGGTTTGTATATCTCGTATCCATGCAGAATGATGTGATCTCTATATATAATAGAGAATACTCAAAATCCTAGCCCATGATATTATGTATAATTAACGGCCCATTAATTATATCATAATAATTTCCATAATAATAGGGATCTGTGGTTATCAGTGAAAACATTATCACTAGCAGTGGTAATGTTAACACTAGCAGTGGTAACAATAACCCTTGCAGTGGTAATGTTAACACATCAGTGGAAACATTAACCCTTGCAGTGGTAACATTAACACATCAGTGGAAACACACTAACAACAGAATCTACTATCAGTAGAATCAAAACATAACCACTATTGAGTCAGGGGATTCAGTGACCAAATGGGTGTATACTCCATACCTCCAAACCCATTACCAGGTGTGAATTATCCCTCAAGAGCACTAAATTTTCCAACAATCCTCCCCAAATTTAGTTCTCTTCCTTTGCATGAAATAATAAATATAAAACAAAACAAATGCATAAATGAAAATATCTTGAAGATTGAATTTCCATCTTAGTACATATACGTTCAAATATTCGAGAATTAGGGTGTTCTAAGAATTGAACCCTTCAACCCATTTGAATACCTGAAGATAAATACACACAAGTTTTCAAACACTTAAATACTCCTGACACTATACAAGCCATGTGTCCATATCCAATTCATAAATGTTGTAAAAGCTAAAAGTCCAAAGCTTCCTGAAGCGGCAAAACTTCAACATTTACATAGGTGGTTCATCTTTAATTCATGCTCCTGCTTAGCACTTTTTCAAAGAAAATTAACCATTAAGAAGTGAAGACTTCATCCTCCTTTCAGCAGGTAACAAGCACAACCTTGGGATGTTTGTAATACATGTGCTTCAGTCCACTAAATGATCAGCTTTCCACATTGAACTCAGCTTCCAAGTTTCCTTAGAAGGGAGTTGGGTATTCTTGCATTCAGTGACTAAGTTGGACTTAAACCCATCCCTTTAGCAGACTTCAAAACCAAGTCTCTAGCCAAACCCTTCGTCAAGTGATCAGCTAAGTTTTGTTGAGATTTAACAAACACTATAGATACCACCCCATTCATGATAAGCTCACGAATCATGCTATGCCTAACACCTAAGTGTCTAGACTTCCCATTGTACATCTGGCTATAAGCCTTTGCCAATGTAGCAGCACTATCACAACGGATAGAAATAGGTGCTATAGGTTTAGACCACAATGGAATCTCAAGAAGCAAGTTTTTCAACCATTCAGCTTCTTTGCCAGCAGCAGCTAAACCCACAAATTCATATTCCATGGTTGAACTGGTAATGCAAGTTTGTTTCTTGGATGCCCAAGAAATTGCACCTCCACCAAGTAGGAATACCCAGCCACTAGTAGACGAATTGTCTTCAGTGTTACTGATCCAACTTGCATCAGTATATCCTTCTAATACTGAAGGATAACCAGTATATGAGAGACTATAATCCATAGTTCTCTTCAAATACTTAAAGACCCACTGAATTGCTTGCCAATGATGAGCACTAGGATTACTAGTATACCTGCTCAGTTTACCCACAGCAAAAGCAATATCAGGCCTTGTACAAGTCATGGCATACATCAAGCAGCCAATAACCCTAGAATACTCAAGTTGAGATACAGCTTTGCCAGTATTAGGCATTAGCTTCTCACTTGTATCCATAGGAGTACTCACTGGAGTACAATCAAAGTAATTAAATTTCTTTAACACCTTCTCAATGTAATGAGACTGTGAAATAGAAATTTTGTTACTTTCATGTTTAATCCTAATGCCAAGGATAACATCTGCCTCCCCCATATCCTTCATGGAGAACTTTGATGACAAAAATTCTTTTGTAAGATCAACTTGATTTTGGTCAGTGCCAAAGATCAACATGTCATCAACATATAGACAAATGATGACTCCTTTACCAGATTCATCAAATTTGCTATATACACATTTGTCAGCTTGATTAAGTAAATAACCACTAGACAAAACCACTTCATCAAACTTTTGATGCCATTGCTTAGGTGCCTGTTTTAGTCCATAAAGAGACTTAATCAGTTTACACACCTTGTTTTCATTGCCAGGCATGATGAAGCCCTGAGGTTGGTTCATGTAAACCTCCTCATCTAAATCACCATTCAAGAAAGCTGTCTTCACATCCATCTGATGAATAATCAGATTGTGAATTGATGCCAAAGCAATTAGCAATCTTATGGTACTGATACGTGCCACTGGAGCATAAGTATCAAAGTAGTCTATTCCTGACTTTTGTTTAAAGCCTTGAATAACTAATCTTGCCTTGAACTTTTCAACAGTTCCATCTACCTTCATTTTCTTTTTGAAAATCCATTTGCTACCTAAAGGTTTGCAACCAGATGGTAGATCAGTCAACACATAAGTGTTATTGCCCATGATAGAGTCCATCTCATCATTAATTGCTTCTTTCCAGAAAGCAACATCCTGGGAATTCATTGCTTCTTCAAATGTTTTGGGATCATCCTCCACAATGAAGCAATAGGAGTATTGGTCAGAGACCTCACTCCTTGTACCTTCAATTAAGTATAATTGAAACTCAGGTCCAAATGATTTTGGAGTCCTCACCCTATTGCTCCTTCTGAGCTCAGGTTCAGGTTGTTGTTCCACAACCTCAGCAGGAACCTCATCAGCAGGAACCTCATCAGTAGGAACCTCATCAGCAGGAACCTCTGAAACACCATTGTCATTGGTTCCATTAGGAATCCTTTGACTTGGTCTAGGGATAGATGAGAATCTGTCCTCATCAAAGAGTGCATCCCTTGATTCAATTATTGAGTTAATTGAAACAGATTCATTAGGTTCTATAACATAAAATCTATATGCCTTGGAATGCTCAGCATATCCAACAAAGATGCATTCAATGCCTTTTTCACCCAAAGTTTTCTGCTTTGGATCAGGGAGTCTTACAACAGCCCTACAACCCCATATCCTAAGATAATTAAGGTTAGGTTTCTTTTTAGTCCAAAGTTCATAAGGGGTAACTTTGTTCCTTTTGTTGGGAACCCTATTTAATAAATAGCAAGCTGTTAACATAGCTTCACCCCAGAACCCTTGACTCAGTCCAGAATAGGACAACATGGAATTAACCATCTCCTTCAGCACCCTGTTTTTCCTTTCAGAAATACCATTTTGCTGAGGAGTATAAGGGGCAGTCGTTTCATGGATTATACCAACAGACTGAAAATACAGAGTATCCATGTACTCACCTCCCCTATCAGTCCTTAATCTTTTGATCAGGGAACTTTGTTGCAATTCAACTTCAGTTTTAAATACTTTAAATTTATCTAATGCTTCATCTTTAGAATGTAATAAATAAACATGACAAAACCTAGAAGCATCATCAATAAAAGTCACAAAGTATTTCTTATTCCCCAAAGAGGGAGTAGCATGTAAATCACAAAGATCACTATGAATTAACTCCAAAACTTTAGTTTCCATTTTACTCCTTGAAAAGGTTTCTTAGTTATCTTGTTCAACATACAAGTTTTACATTTTTCAGTGTTCATATCAAAAGCTGGTATTAACCCATCCTTGGACATATCTTGCATTCTTTTAAAATGTACATGGCCAAGTCTTGCATGCCATAGGTTTGAATCATTAAGTTTAGATGTAGATATAAAAGCAGAATCAATATTATCATGAACAATATTAATTCTGAACATTTGATTACATAAATAACCAAAACCAATAAACACACCATTTTTAGATAAAATAAACTTATCAGATTCAATAACCTGTTTATAACCACAGTTATTCAAAACACTACTAGAAACCAAATTCTTTCTAATATCAGGAACATGTAAAACATTAAATAAAGAAACAATCTTTCCAGAACTAAACTTCAACTCAACACATCCTTTTCCATGCACCAGGGCAGTTGACTCGTTTCCCATGTGAAGAATAGAACCATCATTCATTGACTTGTAGGTCTTGAACCAGCTTCTATCTTTACACACATGAATTGTTGCTCCAGAGTCAACCCACCACGCAACATCATCATCCTGCACAAAGTAAATGTCAGATATATATGTAACATAATAAATCTTAAAAGACTTATTAAACACATTCTGACCTTTCAGAGAATTGGTGTTACCATTCCCTCCACTTGTGCCTGATCCATTGGATTTGTTTCCAACTTTACCACCCTTGCAATCTTTCCTGAAGTGTCCAGGTTTCCCACACTTCCAACAAGTCACCTTAGGTTTCTTGTTAAGATCAGATTTGGTGTTATCTTGATGCTTACGCTTGCCCTTGTTGTCATTGTACTTGCAGGAGTTGTTATGCTCCACCATATTGACAACTGATGGACCAGTAGCAGTGCTACTCTTTGGCTTGTCAATGTCTTGAGCTTTGAGTGAGTCCTCAATGCGCAAGTGACTGCCCAACTCAACAAGAGTTAACTCCTCCTTTTTATGCTTAAGCATATGCTTAAACTCTTTCCAAGAGGGAGGTAGTTTATCGATGATACAAGAGACTGAAATAGCCTCATCCATGTTCATCTTGTGTTGTGTGAACCGACCAAGTATACTAAGAAGTTCATTGTATTGTTCCATGACAGGTCTAGAATCAACCATTTTGTAATTGTTAAAATTACTTACAAGGAACTTCTTACTTGATGCATCCTCAGCCATATATTTGGCTTCCAAGGAATCCCATAGTTCTTGAGAAGTTTCAACATTCTGATAAATATCAAATAGAGAATCAGACATACCATTGAGAATTAAACCTCTGCATATGTAGTCATCATTCTCCCACTTGCTCCTTGCCCTCATCTGATCCATAGTAGCATCATCTCCATGATCTTCTGAAATCTCAGTCGTGAGAACATACACCACATTCATACTTGACAATAAGAAGTGCATCTTCTTTTGCCATCTTCTGAAATCAACACCTTCAAACTTTTCCAACTTGGAAAAGTTAGCAGCCATTTGTCTCATAGCAGCAGCCATTGATTATCACTAATAGTTTCTATTGATTGTTGGTTGTTATTAGTAAACGGGTTCCCAGATTAGGGTTAAGATAATCAATAAAGGTACCGGATATTCACTTGAAATCGTGGTATCACTTTCCAATAGAAACTATTCGACCCTATGCCTGGGTTACACGAATATCTCTATAGGATAAGACCAAGTAAAGTTCTTGTTTTAGGCACAAATCAAGAACCAGATGCGTATTTAGTGTTTAGGGTTTGTATATCTCGTATCCATGCAGAATGATGTGATCTCTATATATAATAGAGAATACTCAAAACCCTAGCCCATGGTATTATGTATAATTAACGGCCCATTAATTATATCGTAATAATTTCCATAATAATAGGGATCTGTGGTTATCAATGGAAACATTATCACTAGCAGTGGTAATGTTAACACTAGCAGTGGTAACAATAACCCTTGCAGTGGTAATGTTAACACATCAGTGGAAACATTAACCCTTGCAATGGTAACATTAACACATCAGTGGAAACACACTAACAGCAGAATCTACTATCAGTAGAATCAAAACATAACCACTATTGAGTCAGGGGATTCAGTGACCAAATGGGTGTATACTCCATACCTCCAAACCCATTACCAGGTGTGAATTAATCCCTCAAGAGCACTAAATTTTCCAACAAAACAACCTAGCTTTCATTTCAAAACTCATACTCATATATCTAACTTATGAGGAAAATTTCATTACTTGCATTATGAAGAAAAATAAGTACTATAAACAGGTCAAAAGTTTGAAATATATATGTCAAGAACTATATAATAATCGTAAACTAGCTAACGCTTAGCTATGTTTGTTTAATATATAGTAACAGCAAATGGCATGTTTTTCATCTGGCAATGTTTCTCGGCTTGAAAGAAATGGCCAAATGGACATGTAAGAGTGATCAGATGTTATTTTCTAAGTTGAGATTGCAGGTTGTTGGCTGCATGTTATTACAGCCAGGATGTTAGAAGGTGACTTAAACTTTAAGGGTTGTTTGGTAAATTGTGACTTGTCCTACAAGTTTGTTTAGAATTTGGAAACTCTTTATTACGGTTTGTTTGGTGCCTATAAATAGAGGTCAATGTCATTAGTTTTGTTAGTTCCTTTTGAATTTTGGATAGTACTGTTTGAATTAGAATTTGGTATTTGTGGAATTAGAATTTGTCTTTGAATTTGGTTTGATAATTTGAATAAAAGCTTCTACTTCGTTTGTTTGCTTTTGTTTGTTTGTTTCATTTTTTGAATTACAAACAAGTTGTATCAATGAAGCAATCGATTCCTTTCATCATTGAGATCACACTGATACTATTTGATTAGATTTTTGTTAAGATTTGAGTAAACCCCCAATTGTTTGATTTTGGCGAAAATTTTCATTTTGTTTCAATCCTTAGTTCTAAGCATTTCTATCACTTTAAATTCATTGTTTAGTGTAGCTTTGTCATAATGTCAACAAATATCAGGAAAAATGCAAAAAGAAACACTCGTAGGCCTATTAGGTATGCGGACTCTGTATGTGAATTGGATAAAAATAAGAATAATGGGGAAAATAAGGTTGATAGTGATGATGTGTATAGTGAGGCTAGGGAATCAAATGAAACAAAAGGGGAACAGTGTAAAAATGGGGAAAAGGATATCAGGAATAATGTGGATCAGGGTATGGTGAGTGGAGGAGGTAAGCTAAATGTGAATCAGGGAGAGGATGTGGAGTGTGCTAATGGGTCCAATAATCAGAATCAGGGAGATAGGGTTAGTATTGCTTTGGATGGAAAAACTAAGAATGATGGTGATACTTCTCAAGAAGCAAGTCAGGTACAAAATTCTACTACTACTGTTGAACAAACTGTGGAAAATGATATTGCTAAACTAAGTGATGGTGATGTGAGTAAGAATAAGGAGGAAAAAAGGTCATATGCTAGTGTTGCTAATACTAGGCAGGTTTTTGATAAAAAATTGTTAGTAATACCAACTGAAATTGATGATAATGGAACTGAAGTTGTGGTGTTTGATGATATGTTAATTAGTGAAGGTTGCAAAAAATGGGATAAAACTCTGTGTGGTTATTTTGTTGGTGAAAATATGAGTGTGAATGAGTTGAGGTATAATCTTAGAAGGATGTGGGGTAGACATGGCTTTAAGGACATTGTTGATGTATGTAATGGTGTCTACTATATGAAGTTTTTTAGAGAAGAAGGAATGGATTTTATTGCTAACAGTGGGCCCTAGATGGTGAAGAATAAGCCATTAATTGTACAAAAATGGAACATCAGTCTGTGTTTGGATAAGCAAGAATTGGCAAAGTTACCTATCTGGATTAAGATGTGTGGTGTTCCAATTGAAGCATGGACTGTAAAGGGGATAAGTGCTTTAGCCAGCATAGTAGGGAAACCATTTGTTATGGATAATGAAACTGCTAGTATGTGCCAATTGGGTGTTGGGAGAATGGGTTTTGCTAGAGTTCTAGTGGAGATGGATGCAACAAAAGAAATACCAGATGTAATTGAAGTTGTGTACAGGAATGGGCAAAAGGAAGAATTATGTAGAAAGAATGTGAAAGTTGCTTATGATTGGACTCCACCTAGATGTAATGCTTGCTGTGTGTTTGGACATACAACTCAAAAGTGTGGTAAGAACAGTGTTGCTGATGAATCTAGTAAACAAGAAGTAGTAGTGGAGAATAAAGAAAAGGACAACAATGATGGGTTTGAAAATGTTAAGAAGGCTAATGGTAAAAGAGGAGGAAGTAATAAGCAGCATAATCAAACTGAGAATGCTAAGAAAGAGGTGCCAAAACCTGCTGCAAAGTATGTGTATCAACCTAAAGGAAATAGAAGTGGTGGTACAAGTAATGGAAATGGGAAATCAAATGAGCAGATGACGAGTGGGAATGATAATAAGAATACTATGAGCAACAAATCTCCTAAGAAGAAAGCATGGGAAGTAGGGAATAAGGTAGTGTCTGAGTTAAGGAAATATGCTAATAAATATTTAGTGTTGGGAATGTATGATGTGAATGAGCAATCTGAATTAGAGGATATTAGGAGCAGAGATATTGTTGATGAATATATCAGTCAAAAAAAGGAACCTACAGATGAGGAATTTGCTAAATGGAACATTGATATGGTAGGATATTTTAAGATGAGAAAGAAGCCAATTGAGAATAAAGGTAAGGAAATTGAGGATGATGCAGGGCAAGAATGTGATGTGTATCAAGATAAATCAGGAATAGCAAAAAGTATGGTGAGTGATGTATTAAAAGGAAAGGATAGTGGAGTGTTGGAGGAACAAAACTCTGCTTAATGGATTTGAAAATTGGCTGCTGGAACATCAGGGGTGTTAGTACCACTGATAAGCAAAATGAAGTGAGAAATTTTATTGAGAATGAAAAACTTAGTATATGTGCAGTTCTTGAAACTCATTTAAAGTCTAAAAAATTGCAAAAGATTGGTGAAAAAGTGTTTGGTGTTTGGGAATGGACTAATAATTTGAGAATGTGTGATAAGGGGTGCAGAATTCTGATTGGGTGGAATAGTGATAGAGTCAATTTGAGCATAGTCCATATGGCAAGACAATCTGCATTATGTAGAGTGAAAGATGTCAATGGGAAACTTGATTTGTATTGTACATTTGTATATGCTGCAAATGGGGGTGCTGATAGGAAGTTTTTATGGGAGGATTTGAATATATACAAGAGTATAGTTGGGAGTATGGCTTGGGCTATATTTGGGGATATGAATGTTACATTAGTTCCAAATGAACATTCTGCTGGGAGTTCTTGTATGACTGCTGATATGCAGGATTTTAAGGAGTGTGTTAATAATATTGAAGTTGAAGACATTGTAAGTTCTGGGTTGTTCTATACTTGGACTAAAAATCTACATAATGTAAAAGCAGGAAATAAAAGTGGTGTGTTGAAGAAGCTTGACAGAATCATGGGAAATGAGGCTTTCATTGGTATGTTTACTCAAGCACATGCTATTTTCTTACCATATCTTATATCTGATCACTGTCCTACAATGCTCAATTTACCTAATGTTGTATATGTCAAAAAGAAAGCTTTCAAATTTGCTAATTTTGTTGCTGAAAAGAAAGAGTTTTTACCTTTGGTTGAGCAATACTGGAAAGAGGAAGTTGTAGGGTGTGAAATGTTCAGGACAGTCAAGAGATTGAAAAGTTTGAAAAGGCATTTGAAGAAATTGGCATGGAAAGATGGGAATATTTTTGAAAATGTAGTCAATATTAGAGATAAATTGAAGAATGTGCAGACTAAAATTGATAGAGACCCTGTTGATAAAAAGCTTAGAGAAGTGGAGAGTGCCACTTTAGAAGAATATATGGCTGCTTTAAAGATTGAAGAGAAGTTGTTATACCAAAAAGCTAAAGTAAAATGGCTCAGTTTAGGTGATAGAAACAATGCTTTCTTCCAGAGAACTCTGAAGAACAAGTATCACAAGAATAGGATTAATGCTATTGATGACAATATGGGAAATAGGGGTGAAGGTGAAAATGTAGCAGACTTGTTTGTTCAACATTTCAAAAAGTTTCTTGGCGAAAGTGTTACAGTGAAAGATGTAGATTTGGATGCAATTATCAAGAGTAAACTGACTGAAGAGGAGGCTAATTTTATGATCAGAGAAGTAAGTGATGAAGAAATAAAGAATGCTATGTTTCAAATCAATGACAATAAGGCTCCTGGGCCTGATGGATACTCATATTTTTTCTACAAGAAAGCCTGGGGAGTTATAGGAGGTGATATATGCACTACTGTTAGAGAGTTTTTTGTGAATGGGAAGATGTTAACTGAACTGAATTCTACTCTTATTATTTTAGTTCCTAAAATTCCAACTCCATGCAAAGTCACAGATTTCAGACCTATAGCCTGTTGCAATGTGATATACAAATGTATAAGCAAAGTTATTACTGAGAGAATGAAGGGTTGTTTGGGTAAGTTAGTCAGTCAAAATCAGAGTGCATTTGTTCCCAATAGACATATTCAAGATAATATCCTGTTGTCACAAGAATTATTAAAGGGGTATAGCAGAAAAGAGGGGCCTAAAAGGGTAGCTTTGAAAGTTGACATCCAGAAAGTGTATGACACTGTGAATTGGCATTTTCTGGAGAAAATGCTGGTAGGTTATAGGTTTCACAAGACTATGGTGAACTGGATCATCAAATGTGTCACAACTGCATCATTTTCTGTCTGTGTGAATGGTGAAAGAAATGGTTATTTCAAAGGGGGAAGAGGTTTAAGACAAGGAGATCCTATGTCTCCTTATCTATTTACTCTAGTAATGGAACTTCTCAATATCATCATCCAGTCCAAAATTGTAGATAAGAAAGGTTTTAAGTATCATTTTGGTTGCAAGAAATTGAAACTAACACATATATGTTTTGCAGACGATTTGCTAATGTTTTGTCATGGTAATAGAGATTCTATGGGTGTCAATATGGAAGCTATTGATGATTTTGGAGCTATTACTGGTTTGCTGCCTAATCATAGTAAGAGTACCATAATATTTGGTAGCATGAATAATGAAGAAAGGCAGAGTATCCTTGATGTTGTCCCTTTCAAAGTTGAAAATTTACCAATCAGATATCTTGGTGTGCCTCTCACTTCTAAAAGAATAGGAGTTCAGGAATGCAAGTGTTTAGTTGATAAAGTCAAAAACAAAATATCAAGCTGGAAAAATGGTTGCCTTTCTTATGCTGGGAGACTTCTTTTAATTGCATCAGTACTTGAGTCTATTCAGGTCTATTGGGCTTATGTCTAATTGCTGCCAAAAACCACTATTAAAGACATCAATAAGCTCCTAAAAAGTTTCTTGTGGAGTCATGGTGATGATACTAGGGGCAAAGCAAAGGTGGCATGAAAAAATGTATGCAAGCCAAAATGCTAAGGTGGATTAGGTTTGAAAAATATTGAAGTATGGAATAAAGCTGTGCTTGTCAAAAACCTGTGGCATGTGGCCAGTGATAAAGATTCTTTGTGGGTAAAGTGGATTAATATAGTCAAGCTTAAAGGTAGAAGTGTTTGGACTGTCAGTGAAGATTGTAGTGATAGTTGGGGATGGAGAAATTTATTGAAGATACGAGAAGAGATTAAAGAGTTTTGTGTAATGGAAATTGGGAATGGATGCAAAGCATCAGTCTGGTATGATCATTGGAGTCAAATTGGTGCATTATCTTCTTTTATTACTCATAGGGATATATATAATGCAAGGCTGAGTATAAATATGGTAGTAAAATATATTGTCAGTAATAGGGAATGGATGTGGCCAACTGACTGGTATGATAAGTAATATTTGATTAATCAGATACAAAATGTGGTGCTTAATGATGCTTATGATGAATTGATGTGGAAAAGTAAAAAAGTCAAGATGGGTCGTTTTTCTATAAGGCAAACTTATACTGATTTGCAAGAGGAGGAAGGAAGTGTTAGTTGGAATAAGTTGGTATGGTTCACTCAGAATATCCCAAAACATGCTTTCATATTATGGCTTGCAATACAGAACAAATTGGTGACACGGGATAAGATAAAGAAGTGGGGGGTTTATGATATGATGATTTGCAATTTGTGTTATGAAGATATGGACTCACACCAGCATTTGTTTTTTGAGTGCAAATATGCAAAAATGTTCTGGTCAAAAGTTTGTAGAAAAATTGGACTAAATTGGGAAGATATGGAGTGGAATAATATGGTTATTACTTTAGCTAACATGGACAATGGAAGCACAATTAAAAAGCATTATAAGAAGACTCAGTTTGGCTGCTAGTGGTTACTTGATTTGGAGAGAAAGGAATAGCAGAATATTTAGTGAAGAAAAAAGGAGTGTGGAAGAGCTTTTTGAGGTGTATATTGACGCTATCAGGCTCAGATTGACTGGACTCAAAGCAAAGCCAACTGTTGCAGTTTTCAATGCTGAAGAAGAATGGAATGTGCAGATGGTTCCAAGAGTCAAGCCTACACATCAATAAAATAGTATGCTATTAGGATAGTATGGTTTTGAAAGTATGGAGGTTGTGTATAGGGGTGTTTGGAATAGCAGGTGATTCTCATGTACTGCTACAATATGGTTATTAACCATTACAGAGCTTTTCAAAACTTTTGGAAGCTGCTGTATTTGATTTGTTCATCACTTGAGATGGCCCTGTATCTTATCTTAAGAACTACCTTGACATGACCCGTGAAACCATAGAAGAAGATAGAACGGTAAGACCATCTGATAACACCCTATCGGATATTTGCTTTCTTACCAAGAGGTCACAAGTGTTTCTTGAATATGCCATAGGTACATGTCCCAAAATTCCCAACATGCGTGACAAAATTGGCACATCCTCATCTAGGAACTTGAAGAAGCATGTTACTTTTGATAAACCCTTGGCTAGTTCTGTGCATAGCACATCAACACCTAGAAACCAAACAATTTTGCAACAATCTAATGTTCCCATCGTAAATTCTACAGGAGTAATCAATGTTACTAAAGCTAGCGGGTCAAAGCCTAAAGGCAACACAAGGAATGATAGGACCTCGCCTGCTAAGAATGATCAAGGGAAGAAAGTAGAAGACCACCTTAGGAACAATAAGATTGATTTGAATGAAAAGAATCGTGTTGATTCTAGTATTTACGTTAAGCGTACTGTAATTAATTCGAATTCTAATGCGACTTGCAAGACTTGTAATGAATGTTTGATTTCTGGTAATCATGATGAATGTGTTGTGTCATTTTTGCAATCATCTTATAAATCCCCTGTTATATCTGCTAAAGATAACAATACTTGGAGAGCTACAGGAAAAGTTTTTAATAGTGTAGGATATCAGTGGAAACCTATGGGAAGAAAATTCACTCTATGAAACCAGTGCCCATTGACGTACATACCCGACCCTAAGTCGTTAGAGGTTAAGAGATGGAAGGATACTGGTAGAATATTCCCTTTAGTGACCCAATGCCTTGATAGTAAGACAACAGTTTCCACTGGTATCGATTCATCTGTAAGAACCAATGATAATACTAATCATGAATCTCTTAAGTATGCATGTGCTAACCTATTGGATCCCAATTACACTTGGGGATCCATGTTTTTCAGTTATCCATATCTGTCTGGTTTCAAATGCAGGTCGTACAAATCGTCCTGTGGTATTTGGACTCAGGCTGCTCAAAACATATGACTGGGGATCGCTCTCGGCTCAGAAATTTTGTAAAAAGTTTATCGGGACAGTTAGATTCGGTAACGACCACTTTGGAGCTATTATGGGGTTTGGTGATTATGTGTTTGGTGATAGTGTAATTTCAAGAGTTTACTATGTGGAAGGACTTGTGCACAACTTATTCTCTGTTGGACAATTCTGTGATTCTGATCTCGAAGTGGCCTTCAGAAAACACACATGTTTCGTTAAAGAACTGGACGGAGTTGATCTCCTTAAAGAAAGTCGTGGTACAAATCTGTATACCATCTCTATTGAAGACATGTTGCGGTCCTCTCCCATTTGCTTACTTTCTAAGGCCTCAAAAAGCAAATCATGGTTATGGCATCGACGTTTGAACCACTAGAACTTCGGCACCATAAACGAGCTCTCTCGCAAAGATCTTGTTCGAGGCATGCCCAGACTGAAGTATGAAAAGGATCATCTTTGTTCGTCATGTCAATTGGGTAAAAGCCAGAAACAAACACATAAACCAAAACCCACCAACTCCAACACCGAAGCACTTCATACCCTTCACATGGATCTGTGTGGACCCATGAGAGTGCAAAGCTTCAATGGGAAAAGATATATTCTTGTTATTGTGGATGACTATTCAAGATTCACATGGTGAAATTTTTAAGATCCAAGGATGAAACTCCCGATATCATCATCAAGATCATCAAGCAGTTGCAAGTAAGGCTCAACAAAACTGTTAGAATCATCCGTACAGACAATGGAACTGAGTTTGTTAACCAACATCTCACCAAATTCTACGAAAGTGTCGGAATCAGTCATCAGAAAAGCATTCCTCGAACTCCTCAACAAAATGGAGTCGTTGAAAGAAGAAATCGCACACTAGTTGAAGCGGCTCGCACTATGCTGATATTCTCAAAAACACCAATGTTTCTATGGGCTGAAGCCATTGTTACTGCTTGTTATACGCAAAATCGATCATTAATTCATCCTCTCCACAACAAGACACCATATGAGCTGGTGCATCTCAAAAAGCTTGATCTCTCCTTTCTTCGTGTATTTGGTGCCCTGTGCTACCCAATTAACGACAGTGAAGACTTAGGGAAGCTCAAAGCTAAAGCTGATATTGAGGTATTCGTTGGTTATGCTGTAGATCGAAAAGGGTACCGAATCTACAACAAAAGAACTCGACAAATCATGGAAACAATCCATGTCACGTTTGATGAGCTGACAGAGCATACGGCTTCAGGACACACCAGTTCTGGACCCTCACAAAATCTTTTATCTCCTGGACCAATAAGTTCGGGACTTGTACAGAACTCCAATCATGTCACTCCTTATGTTCCTCCCTCGAGTGAAGACTTGAAAAGGTTATTTGATCCCATGTTTGATGAGTACTTTGAGTCACAGCCACCACATGAACCGGTACAGCCAGTTGTTGAACATAATATTATGGCTGGAAACGCACCACATGATGCAAATGGTCCTTCGGTCTCCATCTCTCTTGATCCGGAGGCACCAGAATGCAGCAACACTCAAATTGAATCAAATATACAATCGTCGTCTGAACATCAAGGAGTTACCTCTGATAACTCATGGGAAGTCAATCCTTTTGCATCATCTGAGGAAGAACCATTTGAAAACGTATTTGCACCAGAATCCTCCAATGAAGCATCTTCCTCAGAAAATTCAAACAACGTAATATATGTACCCTATCCTCAACCTCATGAACATCTCAGAAAATGGACAAATGATCATCCTATTGACAACATCATAGGAAACCCCTCAAGACCGGTATCCACCAGATAACAACTTGCCACTGATGCCTTGTGGTGTTTCTTCAACTCAGTATTATCTAAAGTCGAGCCCAGAGACTTCAAAGACGCCCTTACCAAGGTGTCTTGGTTCACCGCTATGCAAGAAGAAATCCATGAGTTTGATTGTCTTGATGTATGGGAATTAATACCACTACCTGAATGTGCGATGATCATTGCCCTTAAATGGATTTTTAAAGTTAAGCTTGATGAACATGGGGATGTGTTGAAGAATAAGGCTGGTTTAGTTGCAAAAGGATACAGTCAACAAGAGGGTATTAATTTTGAAGAATCTTTTGCACCAGTTGCTCGTATCGAGGCCATTAGAATCTTTCTTGCCAATGCTGCCAGCAGTAACATGATCGTTTATCAAATGGATGTTAAGACTGCCTTCTTGAACGGGGACTTAAAAGAAGTTGTTTATGTCTCTCAACCCGAAGGTTTTGTGGACCCAGAAAGACCAAATCATGTATATCGCTTAAAGAAGGCACTCTATGGTCTCAAACAAGCTCCTAGAGCTTGGTACGACACACTTTCCAAGTTTCTTCTTGCAAATCGATTTACCAAGGGTGTTGTTGATCCTACATTGTTCACTAGAAAGACTGGGAAAAATCTCCTTCACGTTCAAATCTATGTTGATGATATTATCTTCGCATCGTCTGATTCCAAGGAATGTGATCGCTTTGCTATAGAAATGAGTTCCCAGTTTCAAATGTCCATGATGGGACAAATGTCTTTCTTCTTAGGGCTACAAGTTTCACAAAACCCAAGAGGCATTTTTCTTAATCAAGCCAAGTATGCTAGTGATATTCTCAATAAGTTTGGCTTTGACTCAAGTGACACCGTTGATACACCCATGGTTGAAAGATCCAAACTCGATGACGACTCAACTGGTGTAACAGTTGATCAAACCAAATACAGAAACATGATTGGATCTCTCATGTACCTCACAGCAAGTAGGCCAGACCTTCTTTTTGCCGTATGCATGTGCGCCAGATATCAATCCAAGCCCACCAAAAAGTACTTGGAAGCTGTCAAGAGAATCTTCAGATATCTCCAAGGGACAATCCACATGGGTCTCTGGTACCCAAAAGACAATGCAATGGCTCTCACGGCCTACTCTGATGCTGATCATGCAGGGTGTCAAGACACTCGCAGAAGTACTTCCGGAGGTGCTTAATTCTTGGGTGAGAAACTTGTCAGCTGGTCATCCAAAAAGCAGATGTGCACTTCTATCTCATCCACAGAAGCGGAATATATAGCCATGTCCTCGTGTTGTGCTCAAATTTTGTGGATGAGAATTATCAGATTATGGGTTTGATTTCAACAAAATCCCAATGTATTGTGATAACAAAAGTGCCATTGCCCTATGCTGCAACAATGTCCAGCACTCTAGAGCCAAGCATATAGACATTCGTCATCACTTCATCAGAGAACAGGTGGAGAAAGGGATAGTGGAACTCTACTTTGTGAGAACGGAGTTTCAGTTGGCAGACATTTTCACAAAGGCTCTGTCTCGAGAAAGATTTCAGTTCATTCTCCCACGACTTGGAATGAAGAGCCTCACTCCAGAAACTCTTAAGTCTCTCCAAGAAGATAATGATGATTGAAGGATTGGCTTCACATATCCTTTGTACATAACATATATCAAAAAGAAAATAGAAAAATATAAAACCAATATAAACCATAAAAACTAGAAAATCATAAAAACCAAAAATATTCTTCTTATGACATGTCTCTTGTGTAATCAATATTATGTACGTTTCTAGAAATGTCGTTCAACAATGACACAGAATCATACATATGGTTGAGCAAGAGTTTTTCGGTTTCAAATAAAGTTTTTCTAAAACATGTCGTATCTCAAAATATTCTTCAAAATCATGGCTTGTAGTCATTTCAGGCTACAACCCGGACTTCAAAATTATGGTTTGCTATTACTTCAGATAGCAACCCATTTTTTAAAATGGGGAAAACACATCGCCAAAAAGACGGTTGTTCCTTTTACCGGGTGAAGTTCACCCGGGCATGGATTACTTTACATCCGTGCACCCTGGATCTAATGTACGCTTCAGTGCATTATTTCTTGATAAAGAAGAGAAATCTTCTTTTTATCGCCAAATACTTTCCCTTCTATGATTTTTCCGGTAAGTATTTGTGCAAAACTTGGTGGTACCATGAGATTTTGATTAAAAATCAAATTGAACTCAAAATTTCGATAAAATTTTTCACTCAATCAATGACCTTAATATTTTATGAAAATATTTCAGTTTTCACATCCGTCACTGATTGAGGGGGAGAGTGATTCCTCAAAATTTTATGTATCATCAAAACTCTCCACACTTTGTACAAAAACCTTGCAACAAAACGATTTGTGATGGTTATGTGTCAGAATGGGAACATTTTCAAAGAGTTTTCGTTAAAACTTCAAATCGTTTGTAAACTCATCAAATCTGACACATAACAACCTCCCTCACAAATTGAGAGGGAGCAAGAAAAAGGTTCCTTTTATCAGAAAATATTAAAACTAACCGCATTTCTCTCCAAAACGTTTTCTAAATTATTTATATCAATTGAGATAAAAAATCTCGAAAGATTTGAAATTTTTGATCGGGGGAGAGAATGTGATTTAAATATGAAATCTGATAATCAAACGTGATCTTTTGGACTCAATAAATGTGCTCCCACATATGTGCCAAACTCTTTCGAATATCGATGCACATATTGAGGGGGAGCAAAAGGCGTTTGTGGAAGTTATACCAAAGACCGACCATTTATCTTTATGCATGGAGTTATAAGGTTGGTTAAGGTTAGGTATGAGTTCCCATGATCCACCAGAACCGGAAGGGTCTTCCCAGGGACAATCCTTTAGATAGATTAGAAGTCCTTAGAAATGATTGAAAAAAGGAGTAAAGTGAGAAAGGGAAGAGTGCGGACTGAGATAGAGCTAGGACTGGAACAAACCCAACAAGGTTCTAGTGGTGAAGTCTCGGTAAGCACTGAAGGGATTGAAGAATTAAAAAGAAATGAAATGAGAAAGGGTGAAAAGAAATAGCCCTCCACATATTCAACCTTAGGGCAGAAACCGGGTTCAATTCATAATCTACTGGCGGTTACTAAGGTAACACCGGTATTGAAGACAAGACGTCATCGAACCAGTGACGCACTGCACTAAACTTCCCAACCACTCAAGTTCTCTTAAAAGAGCTTGTTTCAATCTCACGGGGAACCCTGTGCAATGTATCGACCGCTCATTGTGAGCTATGTTGATACCTAAACAGGAGACGCCTCCCCAGTCTCCAGGAGCGGTTCAAAACGCACTATTGAGTCTAGAGCCATGAGATCATCCATAAATCTCGATAGGACACATTCCAAATATGCTTATTGTTTCACACAATGTGGTAAATAAGATAAAATATTTAGAGTCCTACGCATTACCCTTGTGGTATTGCCAGAGCATCCGAGTGATATGAAAATATTCACAATGAAGATGGAAATCCTTCTAGAGCAAATATCACTCAAGCTCTTGGTAGGTGACATGTGAGGTCCATCTTGGATCAATGATCAAGTGACAACTGGAAAGCAACAATGGTTTGATTCAACATTGAATCAAACTTGTTCCAGGATATGGATTGACGGATACTTTTGCAAAAAGCTTTCGGTGTGCTCATAAACTAATTTTCGAGCACATTGATTGTGTACAATATTTCAAACAAAAGTATTTTTTTATGGAAATGTGATTCTGAGTATAAAACACTCGTCGTGTCTCAAAAATTGTTTATTATATGACACGCGAGTGATTTCTATAAATCAATTTTTCATCAATCCGTGAATATCAATTCACCGATTCACTCTATCGTGCTGTCTGCTTTGAGACGTTCCGATATGAGAACATGCTAAGTATGAAGATTCCAAAGTAGATTCTTTGGAAAATTCATCACTATAATCTGGAAATTCCTGTCAAGGAGAGTCTTCTTTTAAAGAGACTCTACCTGATCACAGGTCGGTTTTCACAAAACCGGAGGGTAGTCTGTCCTCGCAGAACAAATGACAAAGCCATATTCGTTCTCTATCTTTATTGCTAACTGTTTTATTTCAGGGACACATATAAAGATGGCGTTGATGGCTCCAATTTCCAGCTGAATCGGGTCAATCGATACCTCATGCTCACACATTCTCCACACTATCAATGAAGATGAGAGACTTGCTACAACAAATGTTGAGAGACTACCAACAACGTTTCCGCAACTCTGATGAAAAAGTCTCCTGATCCACAACTCTAATGTAAAGTCTCCTGATCCAGAAGGGTGTGAGCATGATGGTCCTTAAGTCACTACATCACATGAAGGCAATACTACTATGGATGAGCTTGGAGATTTACTATGGCTGATGATCTCAAAGAAGCTCAACGATCACATATCACAACGGAATCCAAATCACAAGTTTGTTTGCTTGAAGTACAAAGTGTGCAGAAAAGTGAAGAATCAGAACCTACGAGCTACAAAGACTAAAGAATGCTTAAAGATCAAAGAGCTTAATTTCCAAGGTGACCTTGCTTAGGGGGAGATTGTTAGGAATACAGATATTCCTGTAAAAGTCTCGGTCACCTAATTATTGTAATCGCATTTAAGTTAGCTCGTAGTTAGTTTATTATATAGTTAGATATTAGTTTAGTCTAAGTAACATCGTGGAAGAAGGACGGGTCTTACCCACTGTATGCCTGATCCACAGCTCAGGTGTGGGCGTTTTTATGTTTCTTTGTAGGATAAGTATAAATACCCCTCTCCACATGTGGAGAGGGTTGTACCTTCATTCACAAGCTAATACATTTCTAGTTTCTCTCAAGGCTCCCAAATATTTCTCTCTCTAAAACTCCTCCTCTTTTATTTCTTTTCTTCTTAATTCGTACCTAATCACAAGAACCATACATGTTTGTGACATGATTGATGCTCTACAAGTTTCTTCTGATGTGAAAGTTCATCAAATCTGTCATATTTCTTTGAAAAGAGATCAAAAATATATCAATACGGTTGAAGAAGGGAGCTAAGAGAGTTACACACAGGTACGGCTTTTAGACATTCCGTAGAGATTACATTCCTTTGTTTAAGAAAATCATTTTAATGACAAAAACAACTAAGATGTAAGAATTAGTCAAATCATTTTGAAACAAGCTTCATAAACTGATAGTGAAATTTAACAAAGTATATGTAGTGTCATTTATCATGGAGCGAGCGGGTGAATGAGCTGTGGGGATGACGGGAGGGCGAATTTCATTAGTGTTGGGGGGTCAGATTCGATTATCGGAGAATGGTGGATGGGAAGGGTTCGGGAAACTGGTAATAGCTGTCGGGAAGTGAGTTTGTTACGAGTAAGTTTCAGAATTTGGTTCGGTGGTGGGATTTGAGGGGTCGTGGTGCTGGCCATTATCGCGGTTTAAGGGAACTGGTATAATGTTTTATGCCGCTAATGTCTTATTTAGTAAAAGTTACTTCGTTCGTTCCATATAATTTCTTCTACCCGCATGAAACTGAATAAATATGTAATGAAAGTAGACATTGATCATAAATCCATATTTTAGCCACATAACTGTGTATAGGTGAAATTAAATAGCTATCTGATCATAGTTTGCATGAAACTGATTCACCTACCTATTGCACATTGATCATAATTTTTACTACACGCATGACTGTTCCATATTTTAGACATTCGATAGCTATCTGATTTCTGCTACTCGCATGAAACTGAATCCCCGTGTGATATTTGCAACTTTAGAGCTAATACCTCTAACAAGAGAGCAAAACTGAGTGCACGTAAGCAAAGTGGTGCAGAGTGCAGTGCTGTAAAATCCAATAAAAAGGGAACACCTGTCTCCAAGTTGAATTTCAAACCTGATGAAAAGGTTGTGAAGACCAACTTGACTCCTGCTATTGATGAACTTTAGAAGATTTTGAATTTGCTTGCTGAAGCGTGGCATGTCAAAATGGGTATGGGAAACGGGTCAGATTGTGTTCATATTAGAGTAAATGGGTTAATTTTTTTGTTGTTTTTGGGTACTCCTACAACTAATACATTGTGTTCCTACACCTTGAATTCAATACATAGTTTTCTTATGGTGATGTATCAAAAAAATGAAAGCCAAAAGCCCGCCGCAACGCGCAGGTTTACATACTAGTTCTTATGATTTATGCACTAATTAAACATGTTTCTGTGCGGTTACTATTAGGATGAGCCACCTTCATCGAAAGTATATGTTAAAAACCAAAACAACAATAATGTAGAAACACAAAAAGTACAATCACTTTCACGTTTTTTTTTTAAATGTAATTCTCATGTATCCTAGGTCATCGACATCGTTTCGTACTTTATCAACAAAAAAAATGTGCCGAAGTATGCAAATTTAGTTCAAATGCAATGTATGATCATTAGAGTGGCGAGGCACGTACTCTTATCTTAATATATATCTTAGATATATTTTAGTTTTTAGCATGATAAATAAATATTTTTTATCAACATAGACGTCAATCATTTTGTAAACATATCTCTTAACACCTCGTGTATGACCAAAATAATTAAGAAGTCATCTAGACAGATCTTTTGCGATTGCACATGAATGGCTAAAGCATAGTTAACTTATCACGAGATATTTCTCATCATATAACAATTATCAATCGAGATTTTATAAAAATACGAGATAATATGTTCGGATATTTTATAGTATACTTAATTTGTAACTAGAGGTATTAATAAGTAGGTACCTAATCCTGTTTGGGCTTGTTATTTTAAATACCAATTTGGGCCTAATAATTTGCCTTCTGCAAATAAGTCTAGTGTAGCACAAAGGAAACGAACAAAGAAAACGAGCAGGTTTATGTTTCACCGACAAATCACGTGTCACATGTAGCCAAAGGGTAGATCCGTCATTGATCCTAGTCACTTATTTTTAACTAAATTATGTGCGATATATGGTTGAAAATATAAAAATGTGTTTAAATGCTCAAAATGATGAACCATTTGAAGTTCGATACAAATAAATTTAATACGTGTGCCGCAATGTGCAAGTCACAAGTCAGTTATTTATAATATGAGATTTTCTAACTTGTGCCCTTAGACACATGTTAAGAGGTGGGCCTTTGTGTCATTTTTTATGAATTCTTGTCATTTTTCAAAAAAAAAATTATTTTGAGTATACTTTTTGTAAACTCTGAGTAAAAAGAACACATGAGCCTACTATTATCATATGCCTAAAAGCACATGTTAGAAAAACTCTTATAATATATTACCAATATAAATAGTTGGAGTAATTCACCACTAATATCAAATAAAATAAAGTTAAGTTTTAAAACAAAAAGTAATAATCACGTTAGGGCATCCTCTATGGTAGTTTCATCAAAAGGTCTAAAACTAATATAAAGCTTTATCTTTCATTTTAACCATAGTGCTCATTTGTTTCATGTACATGTGGCATGAAGAGGTCCATATTCTTAAACTTATTCATAATTTAATGCATGTGTTATTATGAATCATTTTAAGAGTTGTAAAAGGTTTATGCATAGTGAAC
Source organism: Artemisia argyi (assembly GCA_030686995.1). Classification (NCBI taxonomy): domain Eukaryota; kingdom Viridiplantae; phylum Streptophyta; class Magnoliopsida; order Asterales; family Asteraceae; genus Artemisia; species Artemisia argyi. The sequence continues at coordinate 21,733,731 of CM060684.1, forward strand.
ATAGGTTTATAACATCAAAAGGTTTATAAATTAATGCTTATGGACCTATACAAAGCTTCACCATTATTGATGCTCTTATAAGAATTTGACATGAGGCTGATAATAAGGCTGGTAAGTGATTGACTCATTTATGAGGTTACGGGGGTTTATCTACATCTATACTATTTGTAAACTATTTATAAATAATGAATTTTCATTCTTGAAATCTTAAATTTTGAAAACATTAATGTATTTTGTCTAAACTACTCTAAGTATGTCTTAATACATACATCTTAAGTTTGATTTCAAATTTTAAAAAACACATATTATATTAATTTTAAAAAACAACATGTTTTGCATCAAATGTCAAACTAGAATTAAGATTTATAAATATAATTATTTGACGCTATACACTGTGACGCATATGGTACAATGATTTTTATACATTCAAATGATATGTATGCAATTTTATATCTTTGAAAACACATATATAGTAGGGTTTTGCTATAGTCTCTTATACGTTATATTCTTATATATCCTCGTATACACACGATCATATATTATATTTTTTTTCAAATAATATATTTTAACACTTATCAAAGTCCTATAAATAAAAATATGTACTAAGATGATATATCATTTCTCTATCTATACTACTTATAATGGAGGAAGAACTATTTTTTCAAAAAATTCAGATGTACACAAAATGATGCATGGTTTACAACACTTTAAATCAAGAAATTTTCATAATTACAACAACCAAAGCATTGTGTACAACAAAAACTAGCATGAATCGAAATTCAGACCACTTTTCTTAGAATTCTATATTAATAACATTAAAAACACTCCTACACCCAATATTACAATTATTTAAACACAATGTATAACCCTCATTTTATATTAATAGCATTAAAAACACTCCTACACCAATATTACAATCATTTAAACACAATGTACAACCCTTATTCTACATTAATAGCATTAAAAACACCCTTACACCCAATATTACAATCATTTAAACACAATGTACAACCCTCCATCTTAACCTAGTCATGAACCTGTGACCAATATTCGACTCAATAAAACTCGACTCGATACACAAAGCTGTGATCAAGCAAATTTAGGTGTCGGAATGACATCCCGTGACATTTTTATTAATTCAATTAAAAAATTTTACTTCAGGGTACCCGCCACTGCAACGCACGGGTACCCTGCTAGTATACAAATACATACCAACTATACTTTACATTCCATTGAAGTGTGTATCCCGAAGCTTCTATTGACGTGGCCGGTTACGATCCTTTCATAGACAAAAAGTACTTGAGCTGCGTGTCATACGAATAATGTACACTTAAAATCCATGGCCCATGAATAGTACCGAGTATCATTTCAATATGTCTGGAGCCAAAAACTTTTAAAAAACGTGGGTACAGAAATGGGATAGGTTTCCCTTTATTTTTAAAAGTGATACCTTCTTTGTTTTTTTATATTTTTATTGATTTTCTTTTTATTTTTAAAATTTTGCTTATATTATAATAAAATTATAAAACGAAAAGTGCAAAACAAAATAAATATAAAGTATAATAAGTTAAAAGTATTAAACTGACAAAAAATACGGAACAAAAACTGATAAAAAAATTTGTGTTAAACTATAAACAGGAGGTCAAAAGAAGGTAGATGGCACAAAAAATATGTACTTTTGTTGGGCCAAGGTGGTAACAATAACATAAGCCCTGAAGAATTATAGTGGAGCCGTGCCACATGTCCACCTCCAATTGGAGTGCAATTTACAATATCTGTCTCACTTTTATTGCCCAACTTATTTTTTTAGTGCCTTTTAAAATAATTATTCGCGAGTAAAAATAGCAATTGGATTTATTTAAATGTACCATATTACCTTTAATCAAATTTAATATTTATAAAAAAAAGTGAAAGAAAAGAGGAAACACATCATTAATTATCAAAAGGTAAAACTGTTTTTCGTTACTTTCATAAAAATCAAATCAGTAACTAATGCATTTTTCCTAAATTTTAAAATTTTCTTATGTGAACAATAATTTTGAAAAAAAAGTAAATAACAAGTAATCTTTAGCCACCAAAGCCGAATCATTAGCCACATTTGAACCACGTATTAGATTGTTTATTAGGCTTAGTTTTGGTTTTGTATTTAAGATTAAACTTGGGTTTTAGCGGGTAATTTTCGATAAACGATCAAATCCTGTACTTTAGCTCAAAAGCTCATGTATCGTGCCTAAAATAATAAATAACAAATTTAAACAATATTTGCACTTAAAATATATACTTTGTTATTTAATATGTCATAAATATGAGAATTTTGATATTAAAAGATGTATAATTAACAAATAGGGTAATGTACATAGAATAACAACGTACTTTTTCAATTTTACCGAGATGAAACACTTACTTTTTTATTAACATTCAAGCTAACGAAACTTTCAAATATTGTTCTGAGGTGAAACACTTACTTTTTTATTAACATTTAAGCCAACGAAACTTTCAAATATTGTTTTGAGATCAACAAAAGTACCCTTGAAAAAAAGTGTTTCATCTCAAAACAATATTTGAAAGTTTCATTAGCTTAAATGTTAATAAAAAAGTAAGTGTTTCACCTCAGAACAATATTTAAAAGTTTCATTGGCTTAAATGTTAATAAAAAAGTAAGTGTTTCATCTCGGTAAAATTGAGAAAGTACGTTGTTATTCTATGTACTATATCAGTCTATAACTTTAAGGCTTAATAAAAAATATTATATCTATTAATGATGTTAACAAGTAATTATTAATAAATTAACTGAAACTAAAGAAACCGAATACTTATTGTTGCTTAATTTTTTGCCTTGCTAAAATGCACGAGTTAATCCAACTCGTTTGCCTATATTTAGCAGGTCCTAACGTGTAACAATTCACAATTTTGAGGTCATTATTTAATTATTTAATTTTACTTAATATTTAATTTTAAGTAAATTTACTTTTGCGAGTAACTAAATAGGTTATTCCGCGTACGTCGTTAAACGTACATTTAACTCAAACCGACACTAGACTATGCCCAGTCTACACATTATATGCATTTTTGGTTCCTTACACCTTTTACGTTTTACACAGATTTTAACCTACGTTTTTATGTTTTAACAATGTTTAAATCTTCCGATTAACTCACCATTCATCTAAACTACTAATATAGTATGTTAATAAGTTTTAACATTCTTATATGTTTTACATTTTATTACTATCCGATTTACATTTCGTATTTTAAAAAACTTCACATTTTCAATTACCAAGATCAAACTACACCCTTTAAACATAAAACCAATAACTCCCCCCCCCCCCCCCCCCCCCCCCACTCACCATGAACAACCAACCACATGGAAACAAGTCCATGTGGTTAGTCACTAGATTTGGTGTCTTAACAAGGCTCATATGTTCATGTTTTGGTGTCATAATTGACACTTGTTAACCCTCAAATGCATGCCTTGAAATCTCCCTCAACTTACATGCAAATTCACCATCATTTTCAAGAAAAACATCAACTCACCTCTGCTCTCTTCCTCCCTCATCTTGTTGTCCAAACACCACCATAGAACACCCCATATTCTTTTGATTTTTCTAGTTCCTTTGATTAGTGATTGAAGGTTCAAGTGTCCTAGTTTGTTTTTGATCCTTTTCCTCCTTCAAGTTCATCATTTCAAGAGTTATTCAAAGGCTCTCAAGGTGCTCAAGGTCTGAGATTTTAAGGTGTTTTTGAAGATTTAATCAAGTTGATCAAGTGTTAAAAAGATTGAAAGAAAAAGGTGCAAGGGTTATTGGTAATCTAGGTTTAGTGTTTACTTGTTCTAAATCTTATCTTGTTCATCAATCTTTATAAAGAACCAAATACTCAATTTTTCATTTCATCTCTTTGATTACATGTTTCTTATTGTATTTTATATGTTTCATAAGTTTATTATGCTTGGTTATACTTGGTACATATGCTAGATCACTAGAAAAAATAAAAGGACTAGACATGCAAAAGTGATTTCTGATCAGGGGTAAAAACGAAATTAATTGCACTAATCAGTGGACTTTAGACCTAAACTAAAAATATATGCTTAAAGATCTATGTCTTGTGTTCATTTTGCTGGGTGGCGCATCTCGTGACGACACCCAATGATTAAACCAAAAATGTTTTCGTGAAACATGTCATATTCTAATTAACAGAATTGTAACCTATAAAAGCCTTTTTTTTTTTAGTATAACCACATATTTTTCAAAGAATGAAAGTGCTAGCTAAAATTTTAACTAAAACGTGAATGCAAAAATGGGGTTAAACGGGCTTGTAGAACTTTAAATATCACATTTTTCCCTGAATTTCTGAGTTGAAGAAGATAACTCTTGCACACCAAGTAATGTCCTCTTCTCCTAAAACCTTATACACGCCAAGGCCTTTGTTAATGAATTTGCTCGTTGGTTTTATCCATATACATGTTCAGATATCACCTGCTCATTCTTCACACATTCATGAATGAAGTGATAACGAGTATGGATGTGTTTGCTTCTACCATGAAAAACCGGGTTCTTAGATAATGCATTGTTATCAACTTTAATTATCACCTTTTGTCTCTCCAACCACGTCACTTCCGCCAATAAATCCCTTAGACAAATTGCTTAACACACAGCTGCAATGGCTGCCATGAACTCAGCTTCACACGAAGATAGGGCCACAGTAGTTTACTTTGTGAGCACCATCTAATAGGTGATGTACCTAGGTAGAAAACATGTCTAGTAGTACTTCGTCCATCATCAATATCAACATTTTGACCCATATCACTATATCTGACCAATTTCATGTCATCACCCCACTTGTATTCAATTCTAAATGAAGTTGTACCTTTAAGATAACGTAGGATTTGCTTGATAACACGCGACTATCTTGGGATTTACATATATAGCGACTAACTACCCCAACCGAGTATGTTACATCTGGATGAGTATGGAAGAGATAACATAAGTTAACTCACCAAGATCTGACATTTCAAATTGAGATGCCATATTTTTCATGAACTCATTGATGCAATCCGACATTTCAAATTAAGATGCCATCTTTTTCATGAACTCATTGAACCCATTGTACATAAAGTTGCATTGCAATCTTCCATACCAGCTTCTTTTAAGATTTTTAGTGAATGTCTTTCTTGCTTGCTCTTGATACAATCCTTTTTTTGTGATACTTCGATACCCAAGTAATAAGTTAACTTAGCAAGATCCGACATTTCAAATTGAGATGCCATCTTTTCATGAACTCATGGATGCAATCCAAGCCTTTCCCAGTCACGAATAAATCATCTACATAAATTGTGACAATGATAAATTCTCCATTGGGTACCGATCTCTTTTTAACCCATCTCTTTTAAAGTATTATCAAACTTTATGTTCCATGCCCTAGGAGCTTGCCTTAGGCCATATAGCAATTTAGCTAACTTATATACTTTTTCCTCTTATCTTTATCTTGGTTTTTCAATACCCTCGGGTTGAACAACATACACTTCTTCCTTTAAGTCACCATGCATAAAGGCCATCTTAACATCCAAATGATGAATATTCCATTTTTTCCTAGCTACGAGAGCAATCAAGAGTCGTATGGTCTCTAGTCGAGCTACTGGTGCAAACTCTTCATCAAAATCAATATCGGGTTGTTGTACATAGCCTTTAGCAACTAAACGCGCTTTGCACTTGTTGATTGAGCCATATGTGTTTCGTTTAATCTTAAACAACCACTTTAACCTAATCACTTTCACATGTTTAGGCAGAAAAATGAGTTTCCAAGTGTTATTGTTGACAATAGAATTAAGCTTGGTTTTCATTGCTTTGAGCCATTTTGGTTCCAATTTGGCTTCATTATAATTCCTTGGTTCCTCATCAATTTCCAACACAAATTCATTAATGTTAAGCTGGTAGTCACCGAACCTCGTTGGTAAAACCTTAATTCAAGTTGAACGACGTGTCAGGATGGGTGTAACATCATTACCAGGTTCATGTTCTTCATTTACTGAAGCGTGAACAATAACCAGTAGCAAGTACATGGCTAGTATCCTGAACAGTAACAGCTTGCGGGCTTGCCTCCTCGTTCAACACCTGATTAAAATCAGTTTGATGTATATCATGCCAAAGAATAGTAATACCTGGTTTATTCTTTCTTCATTTGTATATTCGATGACACCCTTCCAATCCCAGCCTCTCTGCTCATCACAAATCACATGTGCACTGATTTTGATTTTATTTTCATGCGGATTCTAAAGATGAAAACCTCCTGAACTTGGCTACTTTGCGAGATAAACCAACAGTTTTGACCTATCATCGAGTTTCTTTAAGTGCTTCGAGACTATTCTTTCATAGGCAATGCAATAAAATACGTTTAAGTCTTCAAGATTCGGTTTTTCTCCATAAAACTTCCATATAGCGTAAGTCCTACCAATACTCATGTAGATGTTTAATTTATTATATAAGTGTCATGTCGAACCGCCTCCCCACAAAAGAAATTTGGTACACCTCTTGCCTTCATGAGACACCTTATCATCTCGAGTAGAGTACGATTTCGTCATTCCACAATTGCATATTTTCAGGTCCATAGGGATCCATCAACATATGTGATATGCCTTCTTGGCTACAAAAACGATTAAAGTCATGTGACGTAAATTCATCACCTCTATCCGTATGGATTGTTACAATCTCTTTACCCGTTGTTTTTTCAATCGACTTTTTGAATCTTTTAATAACACCAAACGCGTCACTCTTGTGTTATAAAGGAAAAGTCCACATACACCTTGAACAATCGTCGATGAGAACCAAGATATAAGAGTTGCCCGCTTGAGTGGGGGGATTGATAGGTCCGCATATATACCTGTGTAACATCACAAGAATTTGCAAAGCTCTATATGTTGCCTTCTTGGAGAATGATCACTTTGTTTATTTTCCTACCATGCAAAACTCACATACCTGTTCTTGAAGCTTAATTACCGGTACCCCTTTAGCTAGCTTGTGCATCAAATTCACCGCACCAAATATGATATGACCAAGTCGCACATTCCACAACCACAACTCTTCATCAATGTTTGCTTGCAAAAAATAATGTTTCACAACTTTTAGTTGAGCCTTGTAAAGATGATTTGCGCTTTGCGGGACTTTAATTAGCAAACTCTCACAACTATCACACATGGTTAAGAAATCACCTCGTATCCTAATATCACAATTGGATACTGTAGCTTGTCTAAGATTTATCACATTACATCGAAGAGCGAGAATGTAATAAATATCACAACTGGATATCGAGCCATTTCCTTTTATGCTCACGCATGAACCGTCTCCAAATCTTACACAACCTATTATATTTTAATTTAATTCAGAAAAGTAAGAGTAATTACCTTTCAAGTGGTTACATGCACCGTTGTCAAAGTACCATACATCATCTTCCTCAGTTTTGGACTCGATCTTTGGTGGAATATACTTTCTTCATTCTTGAAAACTGTTTCTTGAACCAGGTTCATCATAAAGAATGTGCCTTCTTCATGATTTACACCTCTCTCCTATATCTCATTAAGGTTTACTTGATAGTCTCATTTTCGATCTGGGCATCTTGACACAATGTGTCCGTACTTATCACAACGGTAACACTTTATATGTGAGAGGTCACGTTGCTTCTGTTTCTTACCCTTTTGCTTATTAACTTCATAGTTTTTCGAGGAGTCACATTGACCTTGGTTTTGATAGTTGCCCCTACCACGTCTTTGACCACGACTACAACCTCGGGTGTACGAACCACGTCCTCTTCCTTTGCTTGAGTCATTATTCCTGTTGGAATTTTCAGTCCTAGCATAAAGAAACTTTTTTTTAGCGTCGTTTGTTTTATCTTCTTCTTTCACTCTTTCTTCATATGCTTTCAATCTTCCAAAAACATCCTTAAACCTCGAGGTTTTTAAGGTCTTAAACTTTTTCTAGGGCTGCTACGATATAGAAAAACTGTCTAGGAAGACTTGTGAGAAACTTCTTTACCAGCTTGTGTTCTGTCGTAACTTCACCAAGCGTGGCTAATTTAGAAGCAATACCTGATAGGCTGATAGTGTTGAGGCATATGCGTCTATGGAAACATTATCTGCCCCTAGGTTACGAGCCTTTATTGCTTCCCACATCTCCTATTAGTTTTTAGATTCCCGATTTGTAAAACCAGGTCTCTGGTATTGATTGAAACAATAATCCTTTAATAATATTATTCTTCTTGGCATTATCTAAGCCCGGGTTGATTACTTCCCAGACAAAATGAATTCCAAGAATGACCTCCATGCACATCCTCCATATGGTGTAATTAGTTGACATTAACAAAGGACACTAAAACGTCAAATTTAATTCCTTTGTTGGCGTTGGTGGTAAGTTGGAACCTGATCGATCTCTTGTCATCCTGGTTCTTCTTCTGGATCATGAATAAGTTCTTAACGAGGAACTTTACAGCCCATATATCACGGCTAGATTAAGTTCAACAAATGGTCATACAATCAACAACCTCGAGGACTGTTGCCAACTCATTAGTGTGAATCGAACAACACAATGACCAGATTAAGTATTCTAACAAAAAAAAAAAAAAAAAAAAAAAAAAAAAAGAACGACTAAACCTCGTGATCACAGGTTGTAGTCCAACAAGTTTTCGGTTTGTGTAACCCTTTTATCGTAGGTTATAGGTCTTCCAAAGTATCACGAAGCTCTGATACCAATTAATGGTAATCAAAGAATACACACAACTTATTAACACAAGAACATGACCACGCAGAAGACAGGAACAACTGCCAGAAACACACAAACACTTTATTGAAGAAATCTAACTCAAAAACTTCAATTGATACAATATGAATCCCTACCCATCACGGTATATATAGTCTAACAAAGATGGGTGGACTATAACTAGGATTACATTAAACCTAACCTAACTATATAAATACTACTGTAATACGTTATCAATAAACTTGGACGAGTTGGACTAGAACTCCAACTAGTATGCTAAATCTAGGGGTGAAAACGAGCCGAGTCGAGCCCGAGCCTGCCAAAGCTCGAGCTCGAGCTCGAGCTCGTTTCGAGCCTAATATTTTGAGCTCGAGCTCGGCTCGTGAATATTTTATAAAGCTCGAGCTCGGGCTCGACTAATTTGTATGATGTTTTAAGGAAAATAAAGTTAAAATGGAGCTCGGCTCGTTAATTACATAAGACTCGAGCTCGTTTACTACTTTTAAGCTCGTTTATACGTATAGACAATATATATACGTATATATTTCTAGGGCTCATTTAGGCTCGCGAGCCTACTCGAGCTTTTTGTATAGAGCTCGAGCTCGAGCTCGATTATTAAATGAGCCCAAACTTAGGCTCGAGCTCGGGCTCGAGCTCGTTTAGGCTCGGCTCGTTCGAGCTTTTTACCGATCCGATCCCGAGCTTTTCACGAGCGGTTCGGCTCGTTTCCACCCTTAGCTAAATCTGATCCACACTTGGATGCAACAATCAGACTTAGCAATTCGTCAACATGGTTGTCACTGAATATGACGATAGTGTTAATAATAAGATTATAAAACAATTCCAAACATAGAAATACTTATAGCTATTTACTTATCATGAAAAGTCAAAAAAATTTACGTGTTAACCATTAAATTTCTTTGAGACATGACAATTCTTTAATACGAGAGCTTTATCAATCGAAAGAGTGCACAAACTGTCTTTAAAAGTTTCAAGTATTTTTCGTTAAATTGAGCTAGTAATATAATCTTGATACAAAATAGTCTATAAAAGTTTTAAGTGTAAAAAACCTCATTTTCAAAGTTCGCTTTAGCTGCTAGAAAGGTCGAGCCGCTCCTTGTCGTGTTTATTATTTTATTCCATATGAAATGAGATTGTCACTACCAGGCTTTTTACTCTCAATACGAACTATAATTCTTAATTGATTTTGTTTTGTTGACAAAAACTCAACCTATAAAACAATCTCTCTTAGTTGTATAAATATTGCTCATCCAAGCACAATACACAAATAAAGTTGCAAGTATCAATGCATCATGCACCAGGTGATTTACAAGTTCAACAATTCAAACATGTAATCTCAGCTATAAACTGTTAATAGCTACTCCCTCCGTATCATAATAAGTGTCAAGTGTCAACTTCAAATATACATAATGTTCTAGAAAATTACATTAATTGTATTTTCCACCAGTCAAATACTTTGTATCATCTATTTTCACTAAACCATACATAATGTTCTAGAAAATTACATTAATTGTATTTTCCACCAGTCAAATACTTTGTATCATCTATTTTCACTAAACCTCTTCTCATTGATTGAAATGAAAAATTAACATTTATTTGAAACATCTCAAAATAAAAATACTGACAATTATTTTGAAACGGAAAGAGTAATAGCTACTCTTTTTGTCTCAAAATTATTATCAGTAGACAAAAGTCACACAGTTTAATAAAAGCAGGACCACTACAATTTTCAATCACTAAAATAGAATAATCCTCACTGAATTATCTTTTTATTATTTAAAATAAAAAGTTAACAATTAATTTAAAAATCTTAAAAAAGAAATATACACCATTATTTTGAGATATTTTGAGATGGGGGAGTATAAAACAATCACTTTCACGTGTTGCTTTTCTTTTTTTTTATTCTCACTTATATCATTGTCTTATCGTAGGTTATCGTTTCGGACTTTATCAACTCGATCATGACTGTTCAAAGACTAAATTATTAGGACCACCTTAAGATATTTTTATAAGATGTTAAAATTTAGTGTTCTTTGGGATTTGAAACATGTTTTATATTATGGATAGCAACAAAAAAGGAAGGGATATTTGCCTAAAATTTAGTGGTCTAGAATTTTTGCCGAAGTTGAATATCGGGTTTTTTAATTAAGGGTTTTGTTAATCACAACTAATGGGTGTGTTTAAGCATAACATAATTAAAAATTCTATATTAAATGAACTAGTATATTCTATAATTATACATACTTTTTATTTTAAACATAGAATGTGATATTAAACTTGGAATGTTTAGTGTTCATTTAATGCAAAATTTTTGATTAAGGTATGTTTAAACAGAATCTTATTGGTTGTGGTTAACAAAACCCTTTAATTATTTATAGTACTACTACTAGGTGACCATGAGCAATAACGCTTATTTTATGGCTAATAGTGCTGATTTTTTTCCTTATAATTCATAACCTAGCTATAACTTAAAAACATTATCTTTCAATCACTAAAGTTTAGTACACCTCATGCTCCACACTTTAACCCAATCAAACACAAATAAAAGAAATGCACTATAAGTCGGCTGGTATATTTGGCGTGAGAGCCTGTAACTCAAAGAAGAGTATGGTGTCAAGCCACAGGGTTGAGTTATAGGGCTATAACTTGCCCCTATAACTTAACTAAGCGTGTGCTCTTATGGTATATCATAAAAACATTTACACTTGGAAATTGATACATGGACTTTTGGATGTTAAACTATCCTGTTCTTTTTCTTTAATTAAACATTGTAAATTTGTAATATATATTGTTTGTTACAAGGGATAACACAATATGTGATTCTCTTCACTTTTGTTATAGTTTGAGACAGAATAAATTTGATATGTAACTTAAAAATATAATGACTTTAATTTATAAATAGATAAATGTTTTCCAAATACAAAATACTACATATTTTTCGATATAATATTTGGCCTCCCAAAAAATGTTCAAGTTTCGTCACCAATAACATCATAATATAATGCTAAAAAAAACATAACTAAAATAAATGTGTCGAAGTATGCATTATTTAATTCAAATGCATATATGATTAGAGTGTCGAAGAACTCTTATCTTAACATCTTAGATATATTTTAGTTTTTAGCAAGATAAAATATAAATTAATATTTTTGATCAACTTATAAGAGGTCAATCATTTTGTAAACGTATCACGGTTAATTATCTATATTCACTCTTAACAACTCGTGTATGACCAAAATAAGAAATCGTCTAGACTGATGTTTTGCAATTACACATGAATGGCAAAAGCAAAGTTATCACGATATTATATATTTTTTTTTTCCATCATGTGATAATTATCAATCGACATCATGCACTTATTGCTTGTAACGTTTTATTTTAATTATGATAGTAAAATATAACATATTTATTACTGTCGTTCATTTAGGCTAGCCACAGAGGGCCGAAAAAACTTCGGTCGAAGGCAATATTTGACTGATATTGAATCGGTTATGCCCATTGTGGGTGTGGGTGTGGGTGTAGGGGCAAACATTAGTTGAGTGACAAAAAAAAAAAAAAAAAAAAAAAAAAACTATCGGTTGAAATTACGACCGATTTTTACAACACCCTCTTTATGATTTTAGTGATAAATATTAACTCAATCGTCAACTGTGGCAACTTGGTCATGTCTGGTCACCAGAGAAAGAAAACTGATGTGACAGGGGATGACCCGGGTCACCACTGTGCCCAGCCTTATGTTGCAATACCACCTAGAATAATCTTTGTCCTGCATCTATCCATGGCTCTCTATAAATAGTACAAATTAGATGAATGATTCCACAAACTTAAAAATCTATAAACCAACTTATTTCTTTCTAACATATCTCTTTAGCTATGGCATCAATAAGCTTATTTCCATATTTAGTTGTACAACAGATAAGTCCTCTAGCAAGAGGTAACGCTTACAAGCGTATATATTCAACAAAAGCCACTGGAATAACTGTCGATGTGGCTGAGTCCCACGTAAGGCGATCAGCAAATTACGAACCATCATCGTGGTCATTTGATCATATTCAGTCACTCTCTAGTAAATACAGAGTATGATTAGTATTTCCTAATTACATTTATATTAATTATATAATGAACCGTTATGCCGACATTTAAGAATCTAACCTACGCAGGGAGAGGATTATGTGACAAGAGCAAATACTTTGAAGGACGCAGTGAAGAAGATCATAAGAAAAGCAGGAAATTTGTTGAGAACTCTGGAGCTAGTTGACGAGTTGCAAAGGCTAGGAATATCGTATCTTTTTGAGGAGGAAATAAGTAATACCTTGGAGATGATTTACTACAATTACTATAAATTTCCTGAAAAGTGGAATGAGTTTGATTTGACCCTTAAGGCTCTTGGCTTTCGACTACTGAGACAACATGGTTATCATGTTCCTCAAGGTAAAGTTTCAATGAATCAGGGACGGAACCGGGGTTCCCGCGGGTGCATGGGACCCTTATGGATTTTTCGATATAGTGTTAAATTAAAAAAAGAAAATCAATTTTTTTAGATGCATCTTAAATGCACCCGGTCTATCGAAATGTGTTTCTATATTACGGTTTGAAAAATTTGTGCACACGGTCGTATTTGATCTAGCTTCCGTCATTTTCTGAGAAAATTATAGGCTGCCTAAAGCTACATACTATACATATCTCTCATTTTTGCTCTTCTTCAATAAAATTTAGTTGATATATGGAAACACTTGTACAAATTTTTGTTTGTTTACAATTTCTCTTTTAAATATTTAGAGATATTTCTCAACTTTAAGGACAAGAATCGAAACCTTAATTCATACTTGCTCGAAGATGTTGTGGGAATGCTCAACTTGTATGAGGCATCTTATTATTCATTCGAGGATGAAAGCATATTGGACGAAGCTAGAGACATCGCAACCAAATATCTCAAAGAAAGTTTGGAGAAGATTGATGGGAGTATCTTGTCATTAGTAAGTCACGCTTTGGAGCAACCGCTACATTGGAGGGTACCAAGAGTAGAGTCGAAGTGGTTTATTGAAGTGTATGAGAAAAGAGGTGGCGCAAGTCCCACATTAATCGAGCTTGCAAAATTGGATTTTGATATGGTCCAGGCTATCCATCTTGAGGATCTAAAACATGCATCAAGGTATCATATATTTCCAAGCATATTATCACGATATATGACACTATAGAGTTAAAGCTGTAATTAAATGATTCATAATGAGGTTGCTAATTATGAAGCAAAACTGATAATACCCGACGATTAATAGGTGGTGGAGAAAAACAAGTTGGGATACCAAGTTAACCTTTGCAAGGGACATGCTAGTGGAGAATTTCTTTTGGGCAGTTGGTTTTAGTTACTTACCAAACTTTAGTCATGGGAGGAGAACAATAACTAAGGTCGCCGCTATGATCACTACTCTCGATGATGTCTATGATGTGTTTGGTACTTTGGGAGAACTAGAACAATTTACTGATGTTATAAACAGGTAAATGCTAAAACAATCTTACTTTCCTTATAACTAGTATCGACATGAGTTATATAAGACATGGATTTTTTTGGAATTTCGTAGATGGGATATAAAGGCGATTGAACAACTCCCAGATTACATGAAGATATGTTTCTTTGGAATTTACAACTCGATAAATGATATAACATACGAAACTTTGGCAAACAAAGGATTCATCATTCTTCCATACTTGAAGAAAGCAGTAATACATCCATCTTCTTTAGCTATATGTGTATAACATTTTTTTTTCCTGATATTGTTAACAAATCAATTCAAGAGTCTTGACTTTTAAATGTTAACTTCGCAGTGGGCAGATCTATGTAAGTCGTATCTAGTAGAAGCTCAATGGTACCACCGGGGACATATACCAACACTAAACGAGTATTTGGACACTGCTTGTGTATCGATATCAGGACCTGTAGCACTTATGCATGTGCACTTTTTAACATCAGTTAGTTCAATCAAAGAAATCCATCATTGCATCGAAAGAACTGAGAACATAGTTCGTTATGTATCACTTATCTTCCGACTTACTGATGACCTGGGGACTTCATTAGTACGCCCTTTAATTAATTATCAGATTTATTTCTATACTTTGCATCTTTGTTACGTCAAGTTACATAAATTGCTATTTCGTTATATATTTGTATTTTCTCTTCCATTTAAACAACATCTCTTAATTTTAACATTCTCTTGTCCTTTTAGGGTGAAATGGAAAGAGGTGATACTCTAAAATCTATCCAGTTGTACATGCATGAGACAGGTGCTACTGAACCAGAAGCTAGAGGTTATATAAAATCGTTAATCGACAAGACATGGAAGAAACTTAACAAAGAGCGAGCAATTGTTAACTCTGAATCTTCACGGGAGTTTATCGATTATGCAACAAACCTTGTTAGAATGGCTCAATTCATGTACGGTGATGGAGACGAGGATTTTCATCTAGATGTGATTAAATCTCATGTATTATCATTGTTGTTTACACCAATCCAAGGGATATAAATATGTAACATGATGGTATATATGCGTGAATAAGCAGTCATGAGCTCTTAAGCTATTCAAATAGATTTGTGTATTCTATTGTCATTCTTAATGCAAATAGTTATATGGGCACACCCATATAAATAGGTGACCTAGGATAGTTTCACCGGTTCACGTGAACCACATGAATATTTTTCGCGTAGTTTAGAATTTCGTAAAAAAAAAAAAAAAAACTTGATGTATTGGAAATGCATCATGCAAAACAATTTTTGTTTAGTTCTCATGAAATGCGTCTTGTACCTTTAATTTCTAGGTCGCCGCAATCCATGTATTTCTGAAATGTCTTCACAATTGCTTTTGAATCATTCTTATAAATTATGCACTAACCCAACGTGCTGCTGTGTGGTTACTAACAGGATGAGCCAACTTCAGGGAAAGTATATGAAAAAACCAAAACACAAAAATAATGTAGAAACACAAAAAGTTGCAAATTTTGTAGGCCGAAAGTTAATGGCTCCGTTACTTTGTAATCGATCGCAAGATTTCTTATGTGGTTATGACCAAAAGTGAGGTTCTTATTCTTCTATGTTTAGGCGTTGGACCACAAAGAATATAATATAGTGCTTGCTAAGGAAGTGTACCAAAGTTTTTTCAGTTTAATGAGAGCCGAGAAAACTCTTATCCCCTCCCCCCTTTATTTATTTATTTATTTTATTTATTTATTTATTTTTTAATGCTTTTAACAACCCATCAAACTTAGAAGAGGTTGGATAGTTTAAACTTTAAAGTATGATAGCTTCAAGCCATTGGCTGTTTGAGATGACTAAGGGGGTGTATGTTTAAGCTTATATATGGGCTTATAAGTTTATTTGTTTTTGGGTTGTGTTTCAGTATTTCATAATTCTCACTTTTTTGGCTTTTGAAAGTCTGAGGCATATATAAGTTAATTATTTCATAACAAACTTGAGATTTGGTCGAAGAATATCAATGTACTTTTTCAATTGTACCGATTTAGTATGTGACCTTTTTTTAAGTTATAAAAATGTAACGAACTTTCATAAGTCTTTCAATTTGGTACGTGATGGTGACATGTCATACCTGAAAGTCCGACACATGACACCATTTATAACGTGACACGTTATCATCACGTACCAAATTGAAACACTTATGAAAGTTCGTTACACTTTTGCAACTTAAAAAAAGTTCACGCACCAGATCAGTACATTTAAAAAAGTACATTGCTATTCTTCAATCAAATCCCTAACAAAATATATAAAATAAGATGAAAATTTTGAGCTGATGAAATAAAGCTCATAAGCCCATAAATCTATAGTATATTATAATGCATTTGAGACTATTTTATAAATAGAAAGGCTTAAAATTCAGATTTTTTTTTGCTTATTATGAAAAGATTTCAAAATTAATTTGTTAGGAAGCAAGTTGGTTAGAAAGTTTGTTAGGAAGCGGTTGGTTGTTAAAACTAAAATTATTTGGCTTAACCATCTCTGATATCTCTACTTATAAAGCATGAAGACAACTAAACGTGTAATAAAATAACGCAAAATATAATCACACGGTACCCGCCGCCGCATTACGCGGGTACCGTTCTAGTAAGCTTAAACAAACACCCCTAATTGCCAAATTAAACTTCATGTTGTGATGAATCAAACTTCAAGGTTGCAAGTGTGATAATACAAAGTTAAGGTAGACAATCTTTGACCTAAAATAATTTTTTAAGGTAGGCCATATTTCATCATGCATGTCATATCACATAAGCTTAGCAAAGTAACTATCATGAGTTGTAAAGTTGGTTATCAACGTGTTTAAAACGTTGTAGAATTAGATGTGTCAAGTTCAAATCTTGGCTACTAACTGCAACAAAATATAACAAAATAAAAAAAGAAAAGAAAACGTTAATTAGGTCTCCCGAGTCTCTTTTCAGGATAGTTTTATCTGCTTCAAATTTGTGTGAGAATAGGATATATTTGCCTCGTGTTACAATGGGTGAAAAAACATTTATTTTTCTAGCTACCGAATGAAGTGTAAATATATTTTCATAACAAAGAGTATTAATGATAATAAGAAAAATTACATAAATGAGTAAAAGTTTAAAGTTTAACTAGTTTTAAGGTTAATTTCTTATATATCTAAATTTCTTTAAAAGGTTTAAATCGGCGAAGAAATCCAATTCCATACATCTTTTGGTGTTGACAGAACCTTCTTCAAGGATCAACATCAAATATAAAACCGATAAAATTACACGGATGGTCCCTACGGTTTACTCGAATTGAAAGTTTAGTCCCTAAGTCATTTTAAGTACATCAGAGATACTTTTTTTTGAAACTTGTCACACATTTAGTCCCTAATTTGGATGGCCGTTAGTCTATCAGTTAAGTTATTTGCACCGTTAATCATTCGTTCCGTTAATCCTCATTTTCTAAAAAAGTCATCAATTTTTGCACCGTTAGTCCCTCCGTTAATATTTTGGACCATAATCAATCTTTTTACGTTTTCGTCCATTTTTGAACGTTCTTGTCCATTTTTTTAACGTTTTCGTCCATTTTTTTACGCTTTTGTCAATCTTTTTACGTTTTCGTCCATTTTCTTAAGTTCTCGTCCGTTTTTTTAACGCGTCCATTTTTTACGTTTTTGTCAATCTGTTTACGCTTTCGTCCATTTTTAACATTCTCGTCCGTTTTTTAACATTTACGTCAATTTTTTTACGTTTTCGTCCGCTTTTTCACGGTTTAGTCTGTTTTCTTAAATTTTTATCCATTTTTTTACGTTTTCGTCCGCTTATTTACGTTTTTGTCTGTTTTCTTATATATTTATCTATTTTCGCTTTTTTTTTTTTTTTTTTTTTTTTTTATATATATTTTTTTTTACGTTATCGCCTTTTTTTTGTGATTAAGTAATTATACTACAAGAAAATTTGACATTTGATAAAAATGTTTCTGTGTCGATTTTAAATCACAATTTTGACCCCTTTCTGGTCTGAATGATCAAAAATGTAAAACACGAAAGTTGTCCAGAATGATGTTTTACATCAAGACTCACGAGATTTGATACATAACTAACGAATAATAACGAACAAAAATGGCTTAAGTTTTGGTAGTAAATAGCCCTTGTTTTGAATTTTTCAGGTTAAAATCTCGTAAGTCTTGATGTAAAACATTATTCCGGACAACTTTCGTGCTTTACACTTTTGATGATTCGGACCAGAAAGGGGTCAAAATCGTGATTTATAATCGATACAGAAACATTTATATCAAATGTCAAGTTTTCTTTTAGTATACTTACCTATATCATAAAAAAGCGAGCGAAAACGTAAAAAAATGGACGAAAACGTTTAAAAAACATAAGAAAACCGGCGAAAACGTAAAAAAGCAGACGAAAAAGAAAAAATGGATGAAAACGTTAAAAACAGACGAGAACGTAAAAAAATAGACGAAAACGTACAAAAATTGAAAAAACATAAAAAAATGAACGAAAACGTTAAAAAAACGGACGAGAACGTAAAAAATGGACGAAAACGTAAAATGATTGGCAAAAACGTAAAAAAATGGACGAAAACGTTAAAAAACGGACGAGAATGTTAAAAAATGAACGAAAACGTAAAAAGATTGATAACGGTGCAAAATATTAACGGAGGGACTAACGGTGCAAAAAATGAGGACTTTTTTTAGAAAATGAAGACTAACGGTGCAAAAAATATTTACGAAGAACTAACGGTGCAAATAACTTAACGGATAAACTAACGGCCATCCAAATTAGGGATTAAATGTGTGACAAGTTTGAAAAAATAAGTATCTCTGGTGTACTTAAAATGACTTAAAGACAAAACTTGCAATCTGAGTAAACCACATGGACCATCCATGTAATTTTGTCTATAAAACCTTAAGGTTAAGAGGCAATTTTGAATTTGCAACAATACTAAAGGGGTGTTTGTGTATTTATGAAATGCAATTTACTGTTCATATACAGCAAAACTACATTTCATAAATCGTTAAGTTGGACAAAGGTCGAACATCAATTAATAAAAATAAAAGGAGAGGAACGAATTTGGTGTATGTTTGGCGAAATGAGCTGGAGCTTGTTAAATGTTACGCATAAACATTAATATGTAAATGTCTAGTATCGAACCCGAGACCTCGGGATTGCACACTTTACAAACAAGAATAATGTAAAATAAATATATATATGTTAAATGTATCGTATATGTATATTTATAAACACTTAATGGACTAAATGGTCGTTAGTTATTAACCGTATAAACTAACTATCGTTAGTAACGAAAGATAAGGACTAGAATGTAATTTGGGAGTCAAGAAGGATCTAGAACACCCATGGGGGTGCCTAGGCCGGTCGACCCAACCCATATGGGTCGATCCACCCTTGCTTGATCACCAAGAAATCCTCTAGTATAAATACAAGGCCAAGGGTTAGGGTTTCACATCTTTTGTGCACACACACTAAACCCTAAAAACTTTGTTTTCTTCTTTCTTTTCTTGGCTGATCGTCCACCCCCCTCCAAAGGGTTCTTGGATCGATTTTGTCAAGCAAATATTAAGTGTTTTGTTTACTTGCATCAAACCTTTATTCGTTGGTAGTTTGTGTGTACAAGAACGAGGTAATTACTTACTTTAGTAATTATCAAGAGATCGATAAACAAAATGGTAAGGGGTTTATCATTGATCTATTTGTACAAGAATCAATGTTAATTTGAAGTGCATCGGGTATGTTTACTATTTATGTTTTAGTTAATATTTATGTGTTATACTTGATCCTAGCTTCCGCAATATGTGCTATTTAATTGTTAAACTCTAACAGTGGCATCACGAGCCATGTATAACATGTAATTGATTACTAAAACGTAATAAAAATCGGATCTTTAATTGTTTTAGATACATATTTTTGATCTAGGGTTTTTCCTATTTTTTTTAATTAAAGTCGAAACCCTAACCCTAATTTTCGGGGGGGGGGGGGTCGATTTTTCCATGAAACCCTAATTAGGGTTTTGTCGTTTTCTTGGATGATTTGTAATCACTAGAAACCCTAGGTCTTTAACCGGTTAATTGAACGTATCTCTTGTGACCTATGTGCTAATTGTTAGGTTTTAATCCGTGACTTACATGCATGTTAGTCATGGATCTTGTTTTTTTTATCACATGTTTAAGATAGATCTTAAATTGGGGAAGACTCCAATACATATTAAAATCGATTTATATGTTGTGTGGTGTGTTTATTATCTTTGGCCTACGCAATTGATTCGTCAATGTATGTGACTCTCCTCCATTAAGAGGAGAAGGCCTTAGTTGATTACATGCATTATTATACCTAGAATTGATTTTATTAGGATCTTTTCTAATACGGATTGCATGTGGCTAATTGTTTCACTTATTTATTATTTGTTGTTTTGATTTTCTTCGATACTTGTTTTATTGTTTTAGTTTGACTTATTGTAAGCAATAAAAGGGTTGTTTTTATAAAGAAAATAATACTGACTAATAATGGTGAAACCCTAAGTGGTAAAGTAAGAATCTTGCAAGGTCTTAGGTGCCGATAGTGGTCCGATTCGCATGGTAATCAGCTCCCAGGCGAGACTAGCAAAATTCATACTTTACATAATTTTGAGATTGAATCCATAAACTTTTACTTGATTGATGTTTTGTACAAATATGCTTTTAAAATTAAGTCCTTTAAGATGATATTCATAACTGTGATTTGAAGGCTTAGAAAAGTGCCTTAGAGTCTGCCTTGGTTATCACAATCTTAAATATGTCTTAAACGAATTACTTTTAAAATCATATATTGTAGAAAGTCATCTTAGGGTTTTGGCATAAACCTCAAGTAAAACTTTGTGTATTAATTTCACGAATTGGATATAAAAAGTTTTTATGAAAACTTATGTTATAAAGATGAGTGCATGCATCTTTGTACATATTTTGATTGACATATCAAAAATAATACCCTTAATAATTTAAGTTACGTGCCATCTATC
Organism: Artemisia argyi; assembly: GCA_030686995.1. Taxonomy (NCBI): domain Eukaryota; kingdom Viridiplantae; phylum Streptophyta; class Magnoliopsida; order Asterales; family Asteraceae; genus Artemisia; species Artemisia argyi. Next base: position 21,754,991 of record CM060684.1, read on the forward strand.
TATAAGGAACACTTGGAATTTTAATTTAGTAAACGTGAGACCTAGGCTAAATTACTATAACAAGGTAAAATTCGTTTAACGCGTGAGACCATAATTGTAATTTTACAGTTTCTAAGGTAGACGACTTAATTAAGTTGTGCGTGAGACCTAGAACTTAAGGCATGAGATGGGATGAAACATGCTTACAAGGCAAATTGATGAATCAATTTGATGTAAATCCCATAATGATCTAGGAATTGGAAATCTTGTTTGCCAATTATTGTTCGACAGATTACCAACTTTTATACTTTCACCACTAACAGATCAACTGATGTGGTGGAATCTATGTAAAGTTGGATCCTAGATTTTCAAGAAAATTAGTTGGTTATATGAATATAGCCTTGGGTATTTTATTTTTCTTGAAGATATTGATTATCGAAAATACTAATATTTGAACTTTATCTGTAGATATGGCTCAACCCGATAACCAAACTGTGATTTCTGCTTTCAAGAGTCATCTTGAGAGAGACAAACTGACTGGAAAGAATTTCAATGACTGGCACCGTTCGCTCAGAATTATCTTGAGGGCGTCTGGAAAGCTAGACTTCTTGACCGAAGAATGCCCAGCTGAGCCTGAAGCTACTGCTACACCAGAAGCAAAGGCGGCTTGGAAGGTGGTAAATGCTAAGTTTAATGAGGTTGCTTGTTTAATGCTCACTAGCATGAGTGCTCAGTTACAAAAGAAGTACGAGTACGCGTTTCCTAAAGACATGCTTGAGATGCTTAAGCAGTCTTATGAGAAGCCACCTGCAGTTGAATTGTATGATGAACTCGACAAGCTACACAACTGCAAGCATGGTGATGGTAAACCAGTAGCTGATTATGTGGATGAGATGAAAGATTCGTTTGATCAACTTCACAGAATTGGTTTTGGTTACCCCGACAATGTGCAAGTGCACTTGATCAACAGGTCCCTCAATAGGGATTTTGCTGGTTTTGTGCAGAATTACAACATGCATTGCTCGGGGAAGACAGTCTCAGAATTACTCGCATTACTTGTTGATTATGAGAAAAGTCTACCAGCCAAGGTCAAGGCTCCTACCCCACAAGTGTTGGCAATTCATGGGGGGAGAATCCAGAAAAAATCGCATGTGAACAAAGGCAAAGGTAAAGGTGATAAAGGCAAGCAGGTCATGGCCTATCAACCACAACCCAAGACGAAACAGCATCAGCCTAAGCAGAACAAGACAAATCCTCCAAACAAGAAGGATCAGGCTTGTCACCACTGTCATGAAAAGGGCCATTGGAAGCGCAATTGTCCTCTCTACATTCATGACTTGCGACAGAAGAAGCAGGGTAATGAAGCTGGTAAACCCAATACTTCAGGTGCGTTCTTTATGATTGAATTATTTACTCTTACTCCTAAATTGAATTCGTGGGTATATGATACGGGATGTGGCATTCATATTTGCAATACCTTGCAGGGGTTTAGAGTTGAGAGAAAGCTGGCCTATGGACAACAATTCTTGCACGTTGGTAACGGAGCGCATGCAGGAGTTGAAGCTATAGGAGTTTTTAATTTAGTGTTGCCTTCGGGCTTAGTACTATCTTTAAATAATTGTCATTATGCACCGTCAATTGTTAGAGGTGTAATTTCATTTTCATGTTTGTTAAACCTTGGTTTTCATCATACTATTTCTAGCAATGGAATTTCAGTTTCTTTAAATGATGTTTTTTATTTTAATGCTATTGTTGTGAATGGTGTATTAGAAATTGATATGAATGATAATGATAAGGCTTTTTTTACAAATAATTCAATGTATAGCATCAACAATAAGAGAATCAAGAAAGGTCTGGATTCGTCTTATCTTTGGCATTGTCGACTTGCTCACATTGGCAAAAATCACATGAAAAAGCTGCAACATGATGGGCTTTTAGATAAGATCAATGATGAATCATTTGATAAATGCGAATCTTGCATTGCTGGGAAGATGACTAAGAAACCCTTTAAAAATAGGATTGAAAGGGCTTATGATCTACTTGGTCTTATTCACACAGATGTGTGTGGACCACTTAGACATGTGTCAAGGAGAGGTGCTAGCTACTTCTTAACATTCACGGATGATTACAGCCATTATGGTTATGTTTATTTACTTAAACATAAACATGAGGTATTTGAAACATTCAAAGTGTTTAAAGCAGAAGTAGAGTTGCAACTTGGAAAGAAGATTAAAGCTCTTCGATCCGATAGAGGTGGTGAATACCTGAGTCAGGAGTTCATAGATTATCTAGCAAAGGAGGGAATTGTCCAGCACCTTACTTCTCCATATACTCCACAACAAAATGGTGTATCTGAAAGAAGGAATCGTACATTGCAAGACATGATACGATCTATGTATTATCTAACAACTCTTCCTTTCTCGTTTTGGGAGTATGCCTTAGAATCTGCAGTTCGCATTCTAAATATGGTTCCAACAAAGAAGGTTGATAAGACACCATATGAGTTATGGACTGGAAAAGCTCCTAACTTGTCTTATCTTAAGGTCTGGGGTTGTGAGGCGTATGTTAAACGTGACTCAGCAGACAAACTCCAACAAAGATCTGTGAAGTGCATCTTCGTAGGATACCCTAAGGAAACTATGGGATACTACTTTTATTACCCACCTGAAAACAAAGTATTTGTTGCAAGGTATGGAGACTTCCTTGAAAAGGAGCTCATATCTCAAGAATTCAGTGGGAGATTATATGATCTGGAAGACGGTCAAGAAGATGTAGCACCTTCTGAAAACACTAACCAACTTCCGGTAGAACCTGAAGGTTTAGGTCCTCCACCTGAAGTTGAAGTGATTCCCATTCGTAGGTCAACAAGACCAGTAAAAGCTCCTACTCGTCTATGTCTTAATGTAGAGAGTGATGAGAATATACTGGGTGATCTTGATGAGCCTACAAGTTATAAAGCAGCCATGAATGGTCCTGAAAAGGCCAAATGGAAAGATGCTATGGATGGGGAAATGCAATCCATGAAAGACAATGATGTTTGGGAAGAAGTAGACCTACCTCCGGGTGCCAAACTAGTTGGGAGTAAATGGTTCTACAAGAAAAAGACTGACATGGATGGCGATGTACACACCTATAAGGCCCGTTGTTTAGCTAAAGGCTATACTCAAACTTTTGGTGTTGACTATGAGGAGACCTTTTCTCCTGTAGCTGACATAAGGGCAATTAGGATTCTTATAGCCATAGCCGCTTACTATGACTATGAGATTTGGCAAATGGATGTAAAAACCGCCTTCTTAAATGGTCGCCTAGATGAAGACATCTATATGGCGCAGCCTGAGGGGTATGTAAATCCAGAATTCCCAAATCGTGTATGCAAGCTTAAAAGATCCATTTATGGATTAAAGCAAGCATCACGACAATGGAATAAGAGATTTGATAGTGAGATTAAAAAGTATGGATTCACTCAAAATCTTGATGAGCCATGTGTATATCACAAAGTTAGTGGGAGTAATGTAATTTTCCTTATATTATATGTTGATGACATATTGATCATGGGAAACGACATTCCAAGTTTGCAAAAGGTTAAGGCATATCTTGGAAAGTGTTTTTCTATGAAAGATTTAGGGGAAGCTGCATTTATTCTGGGAATCAAGATATATAGAGATAGATCTCAGCGATTAATTGGATTAAGCCAAAGTGCTTACATTGATAAAATATTGAAGAGATTCAATATGCAAAATTCCAAGAAAGGATATTTGCCAATGCAAGAATAACATGGCTTGAGCAACAAGGTTTGTGCTTCAACACCTGCAGAGGTGCAACGCATGAAGAGAGTCCCTTATGCTTCGGCTGTGGGATCTATAATGTATGCGGTGAAAAGTACAAGACCTGATGTGGCATTTGCTCAGAATTTAACCAGTCGATATCAGCAGAATCCAGGTGGAGCTCACTGGACTGCTGTTAAGAATATTCTTAAGTACCTTAGGGCTACTAAAGATATGTTCTTGGTTTATGGAAGAAATCCATCAGCAGAACTTGATGTTACAGGTTACTGCGATGCTTCTTTGAAAGGTGATAAGGATGATACGAAGTCTCAGACGGGTTATGTCTTTGTCATTAATGGAGGAGCTGTGGATTGGAGGAGCAGAAAGCAGAGTGTACTAGCAATGTCTGCTAAAGAAAGTGAGTATATAGCTGCTTCAGAAGCTGCAATGGAAGCTGTTTGGATTAGGAAGTTTGTTTCAGGGCTAGGAGTTATGCCTTCGATTCAAAGACCTATTAAAATGTATTGTGACAACTCAGCTGCAATTACATTTGCCAATGAGCCTGGAATCATGAAAGGCACCAGACATTTCCCGATTAAGCATCACTATGTTCGAGAACAAGTCAAAATAGGCGAAATCGAAATGCTCAAAGTTCACACAGATGATAACTTGGCAGATCAATTAACAAAGCCTCTACCTGGCACTAAGCTTTACAAGCATGCTGAAGGTGTAGGACTTAGATTAGCTGAAAATTTCATGCCCATTTGTAATTAGTGTTTGGATAAAGGATGTAATGTACAATTATTATTTTAATGAAATAAAATATGTTTTATGTTTATTTATTCATTGTCTTAATAATATATCCTATATTTGCATGTTTAAGATCTATGAATAAGTTATTATTCTAAATTGTCCATTGTCGATTAATGATATGGGGATATCATTAAACTAAGACAAATTTGAGTATTGGTTTAAGATATACTTAAAGTATATTGATGTGTAGACATACCAATTTTACATGATATTCGATGAATTGAATATTGGACTTATCCCAATAATATGATTAATATTTAATGTGAGAATCATATTTAAAGTTATCCTCAGACTTGAGATACCAGATAAGTGTCATGGATGTAGTGCATTTTTGTGAAGCAATGTACCGCTCATCGTAACAGGGAGTTATAAGGGTTGTTTTCAGAAGTGTTGCAAAGTTCATGGGTTATTCTTGTAGTCAAGAAAGAATTTATTCCTTCTGATTTGTTTAGAAGTTTAATACTGCTGGGCCCCTCGTAGGGTTGACAAAATGTTTGCATGGCCATGCCCAAAGTTTATCTGGAATACGTTCAGATGTTTTGGTAATTTTGTTCAATCATAAAGAAACGAGAAACAGAAATTTAATAAAGAACCTCACATCTTTATTAATGTAGTATTAGAAATGAAAGGATAATTATAATGATGAATCATTAAAGGTTTTTCCAGGAAACCTAGCTCGGATTGAACTAGGGGCATTGGAGTGTTGCAAGACGCTAACCAATGTCATTTTACTATTAATGGATATACGAGTGAGAGCTGTTAAATGTTACGTATAAACATTAATATGTAAATGTCTAGTATCGAACCCGAGACCTCGAGATTGCACACTTTACAAACAAGAATAATATAAAATAAATATATATATGTTAAATGTATCGTATATGTATATTTATAAACACTTAATGGACTAAATGGTCGTTAGTTATTAACCGTATGGACTAACTATCGTTAGTAACGAAAGATAAGGACTATAATGTAATTTGGGAGTCAAGAAGGATCTAGAACACCCATGGGGGTGCCTAGGCCGGTCGACCCAACCCATATGGGTCGATCCACCCTTGCTTGATCACCATGAAATCCTCTAGTATAAATACAAGGCCAAGGGTTAGGGTTTCACATCTTTTGTGCACACACACTAAACCCTAAAAACTTTGTTTTCTTCTTTCTTTTCTTGGCCGATCGTCCACCCCCCTCCAAAGGGTTCTTGGATCGATTTTGTCAAGCAAATATTAAGTGTTTTGTTTATTTGCATCAAACCTTTATTCGTTGGTAGTTTGTGTGTACAAGAACGAGGTAATTACTTACTTTAGTAATTATCAAGTGATCGATAAACAAAACAGTAAGGGGTTTATCATTGATCTATTTGTACAAGAATCAAGGTTTTGAAGTGCATCGGGTATGTTTACTATTTATGTTATTGTTAATATTTATGTGTTATACTTGATCCTAGCTTCCGCAATATGTGCTATTTAATTGTTAAACTCTTACAGAGCTGGGGATAGGACGTATATTATAAGCCGAATTTAAAATTTGTATTTTTATAAACTTGTTTCACAAATGGGCTAAGGCTGAGGCTTATTATTGCAAAATTATTAAAAATGACATAATTAAATGAGTTTTCGTATATGTTAGATATTTTTGTGTGTAAATAAGTAATTTATTCTTCAAAAGCCCCGGGCTAAAGTTTTAGCCACTTTTATGAGACTAAAGTTTTTAGCCGGCTTATTTTATAAGTCTTTTTATAAGCCACATGACAAACGAGATTATAAGTAAAGCTCCAGTATCAAAAAAAGTTTGGGACAAGGAACAATGGGAAAACATGGGCTAATGTCTGCTTACCACAAAGACAACATCAACCATGTGTCCATGTGCTACTTCCAATCCCTTTTGCATACATATAATAAATTATTAAAATTAAAGCAAACCATATAATTCCATGAATTTGGACACTTGAGGAATCTCCACATGTGGTGTTCATAAAGTTGACCATAGTCCCCAATCCTTAACTTGTATTATTATTATTTTTTTCCGGAACAACAACTAACTATCACACAAAAACGCAACTTAGGATGTTTGCGATAGTGCTTGGCTATGGTATAATGGCATTTGCCCTATATCGGCTTATTGATCTAAATAAATGGCTATGTGTTTATATGTCACTTTGTTGGTACAAATGTAAATGATACCCTATGAACCTTATGAACGGATTGCCACCACACATGCACCATCCCACAACTACATGTGTGGTCGACCATCGGCCACTGTTACTATACCATATCATTCCAAGTCACGCATTACCTTCATTACTAAGTAAACATATATGTCAAGATAGACAGGCAGTGTGAGTTTAACCAGAAACTAGTATGAAGTTACAAGAGAACTTATCATTAAATAACTTGAAAAAACTATTATCGAACCAATGATCAAGTGTTGTTAAATGTTAATAATGTTAGATAAATAGTTTATGTTTATAACGACTTTTAAATAGTGATAAAAATTATTAGAGATGAAGTGGCGCGATACTATTGGTTCGATTAAAGAATTTCAATGAATGGCAAGCACGATGCATGCGTGGAAATATGTCGGATGATTCCATTTTTATCAGTTTTATAGTTCATCAACTTGTAGATCTAACTCGATCTAATGTTATTTTTGACTTTTTAAAAGTACAAGAACATGTTATGCATGAGTCATGACACCCAACAATATATAAAAACCATCTACTTCATATGAACCTAAGATCATAACTTTCTTACAATGAAAACCAACATCCACAAAGAATCCTTGCCTTCTTGTGATCTAGAAAAATCCAAGACTCTTGGAACGACGTCGGGTGGTGTAGCAAAGAAGCAGTTTAGAGGGGTAAGGCAAAGGCATTGGGGAAAATGGGTAGCAGAAATCCGTTTGCCAAGAAACCGGATGAGGGTTTGGCTTGGGACGTTTAAAACAGGCGAAGAAGCAGCTTTTGCATATGACACGGCTGCATATATGTTACGAGGTGATATGGCTCATTTAAATTTTCCAAATTTGAAGAACCAACTAAAGGCGAATGCTATAAATGGTAACACTGCTGCACTGCTTCAAGCAAAGTTGCAAGAGATGTCGAAGAAGGGTAATGATCTGGCACGACTGGAGCCCGAGGTAAGTTTACCTGAAAAAAATGTGACTTTTGAAAGTGGGCCTGTGATGTTATCGGATGATGTTGTTGTTGAAGAGGTTCAGCTTAGTAAGATGCCGTCTTTAGATATGGAGATGATTTGGGATTCTTTACTTGTTTCAGATCGATAATTATGCTTTGTTAATGTGAAATACAATGAATGTAGCCGGATCACTATGATCCTGAGCTTATGTTAGAAGTCGGATGACACATTGATTAATTCACGTTTCTTGTATCGGTTTATTCTTCAAGATTTGATTCATTGGGGTAACACCTACATATTGAAACAGCTTATCTCATATCAAGTTTTATTGTTTGAATAGACAAATCCTGCTTTTGGTTTAGTATATCTGAACACATAACACTAACACAAAATTATTCAAAAGAAGTTATGTTATAATGTTTCTACTTTTATACGATCTTCAATCGGTTACTACAAGTACTAGAAAAACATCGATGAGAAATCTAATATACTTCAACTATTTTCGGGAAAACAACATTTCTTAACCAACATAACTAGGCTAAGGATATGCTAATATACGATCTTCAATCGGTTACTACAAGTACTAGAAAATTAAAACATTGATGAGAAATCTAATATACTTCAACTATTTTCGGGAAAACAACACTTCATAACTAACATAACTAGGCTAAGGATATGCTAAGGATGAGTTACCTTCTAAATTAGAAAATGATTCTGGCTCGTTACTAGATATCGTATGGTTTTGAGTTCTATCATACGCCCCCTTTGAAACACATCTTTGGAAATCGTCGAGTTCTTGATCAAGATTCTCATTTATGTCTACTGATACTTTCAATGCTTCAGGCTCGTTACTAGTCCTATTTTCAACTGTTCCATCAAACTCAACTACAAACTCATATTTTGTCTCGTTTTCATGATCAGTATACAACATTTGACTCATTGCTTTGTAATTCTTTGACAAGTAACAGTTCTTTTTGGGGGTCCATTTGAACATCCCTCAGGCATTCTTTTTGTGAGTTTTTTGCTACATTTCCAAAGCTGCTTTTGCCGCTACAAGTGGGATTGAGCTCGTTTTGGACAGTTTGAGAAGAACTTCCACCATCTGTTGCATGGGGGGTCTTGTTGTGCATTTGTTGCAGCAATGGCACTGCATTGCTTATGAGTTGTCCTGTTCTTAAACTTTCCATGTAATGCTCCTTTTCGGTTCTGTATCGTTCTTTGTCTTTCAAGGCTTTCTCTTGGTATACCTGAGCCAAAATAAAGCAAAAGAATGCATAACAAAGATTTAAAAGTTGTCTACAGTAAACGAAAAGAATTTAAAACCTCTTTAGTTGATTAATTCATATAGATTACTATAGATCATTATTAAAAATAGTTTAAGCATGTTTATTCAACTATATTGATTATTTATACGAAATCAAGAACAATGACCAAAACAAATGACGCCCTTTAAAACTAGTAACTTTGCACTTACTGCTCTTTCAGAATCCGTGATAGTATTCCAAAGCTCACCAATCATCCTACTAATATCTCTATCTTTTCCAGGGTGAAGCGGTTTGAGCCTAGCATGCTGCTCGGAAAAAAAGAAGTTATAGCCACTTCTGTTGGCTTCGGGTGTGCAGGGTCCCTTTTCTTGATCTCACATTTCTTTCTACGTCTACGCCTAACCATAGTAAATGGACAAGTTACATTTGTACTTGTGGTTTCACATTGAGTTACTACACCATGATGGTATGGTGTTTGATAAGAGAGGTGCTGCATGGGTTCATAAAGCACGCCTCGTAGTAGCTCTCTACCTATAGAAACAGTACAAAGATACCCGCTCTCAAATTTTCCATCTATTACGCCTGTTACTGGGAAGCCTATTGGTTCTGGTGAAGCTGCAAATGCAAAAATGATGTTAAGACGAGAAGTAAACAAAGTTTCTTAAAGTTATGCTAGTAACAACATGTTATAAAGCATCACTTTTTGCTAGAATGACAGCTGTAACTAGTATAGCAAATGACCTTTTTTTTTTTTTTTTTTTTTTTTTTTTACATGGGCCATAATGTCCAACATTGCAATTTAGAAGTTTGTTGGTTTTAAGGTTAGAACAGTAATATAACGAACTATGTGACTAGCCATCTTATATCAAGAACCTCTGCATAAAAAGCAAAACAGACACTTTAGGCAGCATATTGCTGCAGAATGACTATTTTCACCTACATAGATCAGTTTTCGCTTAAAAATCTGAAGGTATTACATAGAAAATCAGCAAGTAACAAATCTCCTGCAAAATGACTATTTTACCCCTACACCAGTGAATACAAGTGTACTTATCCGAGGATGATAATTCCATTACAAAACCTAGTCACAAAAAGAGACTTCAAGTAACGATTATCAATCTTTTGCAAATTGCCTATTTCACCCTTATAGCCATGTGAACAAAGTCTATTTCTGACTAGGATATAGTATATTTCTATCTACTAGGACTAATTTGGAGTCATGTCAGTTTACAATTAAAGTATTTAATATGTGAAGGGGTAAAAGACAGAATCTACCTTTAGGCAATGAGTCCTCTATAATATCCCTTTGTCTGTTCACCAGTATAACTTGAGTTGAATCCATTTGGAACTCAGGTAACGGCAGCCGTGGTTTATCCATTCCAGAAGTTGAAGTAGAAGTTAACGTATATTTTGTATTCTGCCAAGTATCTAAATAAAAATAATTTCAAAAGGAACGTCCAGACCAATATATTATTGACTAATAAGAAATCTTCACATACCGGCAGAAACCGGAGTCCATGCTTTCGCTTTGAAATAGTACACTTGTTCAAAATGCTGAATAAGTGACATATAATATTTTCTTAGGATAAAAGAAGCATTTGTAGCCGAAGGTGGAAAACTAAAACAATTGGTCACTTCCTTCCATTTCTTCTCTTCAAGAACCTGCGTAATTATTTTGGCATAATGTACAAAAAGGCAAGTCACATGGTGTGCAACTATGGATGTTCCATACACGATACTTAATGGACGTAGTGTCTATCACTTACTATTTTAAGGAACTAACTCTCAAATAATAGACACAATCAGTGATACTAGCTTGTTTAATTATATAGATCGATCCAAGAAAGATTGAAAATACCTTCTTGATGCCACCACGGGAAGTGACTTCCACGAACAAGCGATGCAAGTCTAGGTCCCTGCCCCCAACAATAGGAATCCTACAACAGGAAACATACAAGACTTTAAACCCGTCTTTAAAGTTAGAATCTATGTGCTCAGGTAATGTACACCGTGCACTTTTAAAGGATTAACCGCACCAAATCATCAAATGCAAATGTAGGTGCTGCGAAATTTGAAGGATTCTTATGATGTTGAATTTAATGGTTAGCATATTTAAATATGTAACAAAAAATCTAATTTGTAACTTAGGTAACGGTAGATAGTCTTCCAAGAACTTTCAATGCATAGAACCTTTTAAATCATATCATCAAAAAAAAAAAAAAAAAAAAAAATCCATAGTGAAATAGGATATATGTTATTGACAGAAATTGTGCCAAATATGACCCAAACTTATTTTTAGCATTAATTTTGGAGTATTAGGCTTTGAAAACCTTACATAAATCTGGTCCCCATGGCAGCATGAAAATTTCCAAGAGTATCCATGAATAGCTTAGGATTAGCTATAACATCTTCGAATCTAGCGATTGGTGGCGGATATGGATAATACTGCATTGTGCTTTTGTTTTCTGTAGATGAGCATGCAGCCATGATACCTTCTAACCACAACCTTCTTGAGTCTTCTATTTTGTGACTAAATACATACATAAACAACAATAGTTCAATAATCAAACATAAGCATTTACATATGAAAATATGAAACTAAATGCAAAAACTAAAGGACTAAAACTTAATGCAAAATGGGATCTATGGCGGAGCCGGGACTAAAAGTCATGTGGTGAATTTTTATTAAAACTATAGACGACTCCTAACACAAAAACTTGGACCATGCGCGTTTCTGAAAAAATTAGTATATGACTTAAAAACCCCTATATCCGCCATCTATAGCTTGTAACATATGACTTAAAAAGTTCATAACATGGGAAATCAGACCAAGAACTAAAAACAATACTCACCTTCTTTTTGGACCAAATACATTATGCTAAATGGGATTTTTATTCTTGTAACAGAAACTTCATAATTTAAAAAACCAAGAACTATGACATTATTACATATAACTAAAAGTGTCAATCACCATAAATGATGTTGGAAAGAACAACAATCTAGCTCTAGTTCTGTGTCTATCATCAAAGGGAAGTATCCATAGGTAAATTAGGCCTGATGTAACATAAGTACAACAATATTATAGGTATCATAGTATCATAGCCATAAATTGTGGATATCAAGAATATAACAGAATTAGTACATTAATAATCAGACTTTTTTAGCTTTTAATGTTTAAAACTCCCCTTTATCTGTAGTGAAAAGGCTTTGCAGGTTTGAGATAGCTTACAAAATCTTCTTCTGACATTCTAAAGATTTACATTTAATAAACAGTAGTAATGAATAAGACAAAAATAGGAGTTCTTTCTCATTAGACATATACTACAGTTATTTCTGTAAGAGGGTGTTTGCAACTTTGCATACATGTATGTGAGTTGAATAGTTTGTAAACGAAAGGAAAGTGATTTGCACACTACTAATAATTTTGCAAGTATGTTTATAACCTTATATCATTTTCTTAACCTTATGCGTCAACATATTTGTACTAAAAATATCCGAACAACAAAGAGTGCCAATGCCAATGATACTAAACTGGTAATCATATTATTTGATTCTTGAATGACCCGGTTCGGTTTTATATCGTTGAACACCTCTAGTATTTTATTAACTTTTACTTATTAAATTTGATAATTCTTCATGATTCATATATTATCATTAAGTCATAATATATATTTTACATAGCTTAGATAATAAGATAAGGGGAATGTCTAACAAATGCCCTAAGGGCATTGGTTAAGTTTTTTTTTTTTTTTTTGATTTTTAATTCCTTTTTTTGTGGGTCCTTGTCCAAATATGTTATTTTGTGTCAATTATAAGGACCATTTAGGTAATTAAAAACCACAAAAAGACAAAGCTTAACCAATGCCCTTAGGGCATTGGTTAGACATTCCCATAAGATAACTAAGTGGACTAAACCATAAACACACTAAAAGGGCTAATAATATAATACGCTAATAGTATTATCTTCATCTAAAATCATCTAATAAAATCTATAAGACACAATGAGCCTAAGTGCTAAAAACTTAAATTAGCCAGTATGTTTTTTCTACATAAGAAAAAGAAACTATCTATGAGGCTAAACCAAAAGTACCCGTTATCTTAAAAAAACTGAAACCTAAATTTATTTTTGTGTAAAGCATATTAAAAGTGACACATTTTCCAAAGAACAGGAATAATGAGGTTTCATTTTGTCTTTCTTGGTAAATGAATGCAAAAAATAAATTTGAAAAAGCATGAGTTAATTAAAAATAAACTTACTAAAACCAGTGACAAGGCAGAATTTGCAGGCAAATTAAATACGAGTAGTAGTCTACACCAATGAATATATGAGAAAGAAAGCTTATGAAATAAAACGGTTTGATGCATTTACGTAGTATATATTTTACCTTTTAACTTTCTTGATAAGATTGATGTGGTTGAAAATTTACTATTCAGTCCTTGGTATAACTACCTAAGTTTATAATACAAATGTAGCTAAAAAGGTTAAAGTTGTCCTTTTATTAGTGATATATTTGTTATTTCTAACCGCTATTAAAGGATCAACATCTTATGCAAAAATAATGTTAATCGGTCAAAGATTCAACACTAAATATTGTGTGGATCTCCACAATAATTTATCATTAGTTGGTCTATATATTCAAACACTAAATTTAATGGAATATAATTTAACTTTATTATGTAATCTTTTCCAAGTTTATATTTATAAACATTTTATGGACATGATATCATAGATATTGGTCAATTATATTGACATATTCTAACTCTATTTTAAGCTTAGCATTAATAAGAATCATGATTTGATACTCGGGCATTGATAAGAATCCTATTCAGGGGCGGACCTATTGTAATGGCGGGCGTAGCACGGATTACACCAATTTTTAGTCCACGTAGTGTAAAAATTTTTGAAATTTTGCATTTTTTAGTTTGTGCAACACCCATTTGTATTGTGTGATACTTGGGCTCTTTTTCATATACTTATAGCCCAATAAAAGTTAATATGAAAGTACATTAAACTTAATAATCAAATTTAATTTTCTCTTTAAAATTAATCCTCAATTGATTAAAATAAAAGCCAACAATTCATTGTGTTATAAAGGTTAGATTCTAAACTGTAAATTATGTTTTTATTAGTCTATGTTCCATAGCTTTTTATCTTTTTCAATTTTAGGGCTTGAATGTTTATTTGTTTACTCGTGTTTAATTTTTACTATAGACTACTATGGAAAGATGTCGAAACTATTTAAAAACGCTAGTGGTAGTGGTGTAGGACAATCTAGTCAATCTATTCCATAACCACAACCTACTCCAGAAGACCACAACAATTCCAATCCTTTTAATTTGAATAAATATTAGTTTGGATGTTCTTCCATGGGATCCTTCTAATAGGCCAAGCATTTATAGTTATGAACCTAACATAATAGAGGAAATAAGGCGAATGTATTGGAATAAAGGACCCTTGTGGCCATGGAGATTTACATGCACTGATTTCGGGCTATTCAAAAGGTAGTCGCTCTGTGATTAGTCGGCTTGTAATGTCGAGTTAGAAATTCATGTAATAATAATAATAATAATAATAATAATAATAATAATAATAATAATAATAATAATAATAATAATAATAAAGAAATTGGCAGATATATATTTCACATATGTTAACCAAATGGCTGAATCCACAAATGGCACTCTGGAGGTTGCAAAAGGAGGACTACACTTCAGACTGGCTTAGGGTGGTTCCAATATCTGGGCTGGGACAAACTATGAACGCCAGAACTTGCAGGTGCGTATTATGTTATCGGCTAGGCATCCCTCTTTTCTCTGTTCAGATGTCGTGCTCAGCTTGCTCCAAGGTTTTCATGGGGGATATTTATGGGGACCATGTTGTATCGTGTACCGGCATTATTGGTATTAAACATCGGCACAACATGGTGCGTGATACTTTGTTTGATATCTGTGCTCGATCCGGGGTCTTGGCTCATAAAGAGGTTGACATCAGGTTGGGTAGAGAAAGGGAGAAAGTCTTACGGCCAGCAGATATCCTGCTCTATTCCTGGGAGGGAGGGAAGGATGTATGTGTCGATTTGACAGAGTCGTCTCCCCTAACGCAAACTGGTATGATTGATTTTGTGCTAGGTAGTGTGGTGATTGATGCCGCAAAACGTAAGCGCGTCAAGTATGAAGCTAAATGTGCGGATATTGGATATGGTTCCTCCCTTTCTCATTCTCCTCTTTGGAGAACTTGAGGTATATGTGGTGGCCTTACTTAAGCGGATCTGGCAGATGCGGTAGCCTTACTTAAAATGTGTTCACTTAAAGTAAGGTTGTTGTATTTCCAATAATAGAAAAAAATGTACTTCTCCATTAAATGCTTGACACGTCTTAACAACTCTCACACATGACATTCTCGTTTGTCCCTTATATAAAAAGAATGTTGGTCGAAGTAAATGACATATCTTCCACATTTATTGTATCATTTAAGAAGAACATTTACCCTTGTTTGAACTTACTGAAGTCCCTAATCTAATAAAAAACCTCTGAGTTCAGTTTGCTTGATTAGAGAGCAAAACCTACTATAATTCAATTAAATATTTATCCGCATAACACTTTGAAATTCTTTGATTCATTCAAATAATAAGAATCATACGATTGGAAAGTTTATCTTTGTGTATTGCATTTAAATCTGTTTACCCTTTGTTCTTAAACAAAGTCATGGAATAGGAACTACAGTTTTATTTGCTAAAAATAATTTGAGTTTGAAACAAGTCAGTATTCGAGTTTAAGTTAGTTGTAGCTCGAAATTATATTGTTTATCTACTATATCTCTTACATTATAACTAAAAACAGGTAAGAGGCCAAGGTTATGATGAAGCATGAGAGTTCAATGGCTTAAAAACTCGCATAATGTATTTCTACAGAGAGCCCTAAAACGCATTCAGATAAACATTATGTGTTAGCGTCATGGCTGGAAACAAGTCAAGCCGTTCATTAAATGTCAAGGATTGACTTGGTAAAAGCTTGAAAGACGAGCTTAAAGGAGTTCGAGCACATGCTCAGCCTTTTTTAGAGCACATATAATAAATGATTTCGAGACCGAGCTTTATATCTAAAGCTCGATTAGGCCCGCTAATCTAAACGAGCCTAAGAAATATATGTTTTTATACATGCATGGACAAGAAAAACTGCCTTCAGTTACAACTCATATCTCGTCACTAATAGCATAAAGTCGTCACTGAAGCTGTTTAGTGACGAAGTTGAGGTCGTCACTAATCGTCACTATATGGTATTTTTAGTGACCAAAATAAAGTTCGTCACTAAAGATGCTTTATACTTGGTATACGTCTAATTGTATAATTTACTATGTACAATATATAAACAAGCTCAAGCTTGGTGTATGAATTTTTTTCATGACTTTACCATGTTCTACAGCATCGGGTGCTGCTTTGATAAATAACAATAAAGGCATTTTATGTTCAAGTCTAAGACACAATAATACACATAAAAGATCATAATCATCCAAAACATACACTGACCAAAAAAGAATTTTGTACTTTTGTACATAGCATGTCCCTCAATAAATTCACAAGTGTATAAATAGACTAGATAAGAATCAAAGGCAAATTAGCAAAAATCATAAACAATCACATAATGATGCTAGAAATACTAGTTAATAACTTAGAACACCATCAAATACGCTTCGACAAGTAATGATAATGCTAAAGGAATGGCTGTAAATTTTGTTGAAGTTGCATATGATGAACCATTGTCTGTTGATGGGACATTGTTTGTTTTGCTGCCTTTACCCGAAGGGCTTCCAAAAGAAGGTGTTGTATCTGAAGGAGAGTTGTTTGGAGAACCAGCTGTTCAGTGTGAAAGCATAGAACAACATTAAGTAGTCACATTTTACATATTTTAGGTTCCATTTATTTAATGGTAAACATAAACTTTAACTTTCAAGATCAAATGTGTTACAGTGACACATTGACCTTGAACGTTATTGTATATTCTAAATAAAAGGTGTTATTTTCGACTCCCGTAGTTATAAATGTGATAATATGGGTTAAACGGGTAGATATGAATAGACCTGTATATGTACAAGACTACCAGTCAAATGGATTAAAGTCGTTGAACGTGTATTTTTAAAGCATTAAACCTACTAAAATATTTATAGAATTAAATTGAACATTGGACAGTGTTAACTGATGGCTCATTTGGATAATAATACAAGTTGCTATGATTCATTGAATTTTCACATATGGAATCTTATCAAAGATATGGAAGATTTAGAAGATTTGAAGATTCTGATTTTTGCAAGTTGTATGATGCAACTAGGCAACTTGGTAGCAACTTGGGAGGTTCTTTGAAGCCTATAAATAGAAGCTTTCACTTGGAGTTTTAGTACACCAAAAAAACACACAAGCACTTCTTGTTGTGTAGTCTCTCTCTTTTTTTGTTCTAGTTGTAATATATTTCTATAAGAAATATATAAGAAAGTTTGGTGTTACATTCTCTTGTTTTGTTTAATTTTCAATAAGCTAGTTTGAGGTATAGTGTGGTGTTGAAACATACACATTCTTTACCTAGTCGGTAGGATATTATCGTGGTTATTCCACAACAAGTGGTATCAAGAGCCAAGGTTATTCTTAGTATGCTCTGTGGTTGCAATTTAATTTGATCCTCCACATCAGAAAAGAATTACGTTGGTTTTTTGGTTGAAGCTATTGAAAATTAATTTGTACACGAAATGGCGGATGACAAAGTTGACAAACCTTCCACATCGGTGGATCCAACATCTCCAAGTTGGGCTAGACCGGTCTTGACAAATGCAAGATTGGTGGTGGAGGTTTTTGATGGCACGGGCCATTTCGGTATGTGGCAAAGTGAGGTTCTAGACGTTCTTTTTCAGCAAGGTCTAGACATTGCCATTGAAGAAAGTAAACCAGAGGATGTCGAAGAGAGGAATTGGTTAACCATCAATCGGTTAGCTTGTGGTACGGTTCGTTCATGTCTTTCGAGAGAGCAACGATATGCTTTCTCAAAAGAAACATCCGCCTACAAACTGTGGGTGGCATTGGAAGAGAAATTTTTGAAGAAAAATTGTCAGAATAAGCTCTTTATGAAGAAGCGACTCTTTCGCTTCACATATGTACCGGGTACCACGATGAATGATCACATTACCACTTTTAACCAACTAGTAACCGATTTGATGAATATGGATGAGGTGTTCAAAGACCAGGATCTAGCATTAATATTGTTGGGATCGCTTCCAGAGGAGTACGAGTTGCTTGAAACAACTCTACTTAATGGGAAGGATGATGTGTCTCTTAGTGAAGTTTGTGCTGCTTTGTATAGTAAAGAACTGAGAAGGAAGGACAAGCAGATTAGTTCAAGTGGAGATGCAGAGGTTTTGCTGGCCAGAGGTCGTTCGCAGAAGAAGGGCACTGATAAGAGATGGAGATCCAAGTCGAGGCAAAGACTAAGCAAAGATGAATGTGCCTTTTGTCATGAAAAAGGTCACTGGAAGAGAGATTGTCCAAAGTTGAAAACCAAGGACAATCACTACAAAGGGAAAGCTGTAGCGGAGGCAAATGTCACCAAGTGTGATGATGAAGAATCAGATCTCTCACTTGCAACATCGTCAACCAAGAATGCTTCTGATGTATGGTTATTAGATTCCGCATGTAGCCATCATATTACACCACATCGAGAGTGGTTTAGTAATTTTGAAGAACATGAGGAAGTTGTTTATACGGCAGACGAAACTCCCCTCACTACTCATGGGATTGGTTCCGTTCGATTGCAGAATGAAGATGGAACAATTGTGACCTTGAAAGGTGTTCGTTATTCGCCAAAGTTGAAAAAGAATCTCATTTCCGTCGGTACCTTAGAATCTAAAGGATTCGAAGTAAGAGCAAAGGATGGGGTTATGAAGATCATCTCTGGCGTACTTGTAGTAATGAAGGGTATTCGTAAAATAAACAACATGTATCACTATAAGGGTAGAACGGTTGTTGGAACTATAGCAGCTGTTACCGATTGTGATAGAAATTCAGAAGTTGTGAAGCTATGGCATATGCGCTTAGGACATGCATGAGAAAAATCCTTGAATTTGCTCACAAAGCAAGGATTATTAAAAGGAGTGAGTTCCTGTAAGTTGGATCTCTGTGAGCATTGCATCAACGGGAAGACAACAAGTGTGAAATTTGGGACAACTATCCACAAGACACAAGGTGTCTTGGATTATGTCCACTCTGACGTATGGGGTCCCTCAAAGACAAGCTCTTTAGGAGGGAGACACTACTATGTGACCTTTGTTGATGACTTTTCTCGAAGAGTTTGGGTGTACACGTTGAAGACAAAGGATGAAGTGCTAGGAGTGTTCATCAAGTGGAAAAAGATGATGGAAACTCATACGTGCAGAAAGATCAAACATCTCCGAACAGATAATGACGGAGAGTATAAAAATGATCAGTTCACAAAATTTTGTGAAGACGAAGGCATTGTCAGACACTTCACTGTCAGGCATACACCACAACAGAACGGGGTGGCAGAACGCATGAACCGAACTTTGCTGGAGAAAGTTCGGTTTATGTTATCCAATGCTGGGTTGGGTAAAGAATTTTGGGCTGAAGCTGTGACGTATGCGTGTCACCTCGTTAATCGTTTGCCATCTATTGCTATTGATGGGAAAACACCATTTGAGAAATGGTATGGAAAACCTGCTACAGATTATGATTCCTTGCATGTGTTTGGTTCCGCTGCATATTATCATGTGAAGGAATCAAAGTTAGATCCTAGAGCAAAGAAAGCATTGTTCATGGGGATCACCTCTCGAATCAAAGGCTATCGTCTATGGTGTCCAGAGACGAAGAAGACGATCTTTAGCAGGGATGTCACCTTTAATGAATCTACCATGTTGAAGAAGGTGAATGTTAAGCAGTTAGATGGATCTCCCAAAAAGGTGGAGTTTGAAAGAATAATTGTACCAGATGATAGAGAAACAGTTGATGATTCTCCTGTGGTAGAAGGAGATTATGAAGAAGAGGAGGTTCAAACCGAAGAACCTCCACAACAACAACATGAATCAATTGCAACCAGCAAGCCCAAAAGAAACACTAAAAGGCCTGCTCGCCTTAATGATATGGTGGCTTGTGCATCTTCAATTGCAGCTGATGATGTTCCTACTACTTACTCTGAAGTGGTTCAAGGCTCAGAGAGCGAGAAGTGGAGGATTGCCATGAGCGAAGAAATGCAGTCTCTTCGAAAGAATCAAACATGGGAGTTAACCAACCTCCCAAAAGGGAAGAAGGCAATTGGATGCAAATGAGTGTATGCAAAGAAAGAAGGATTTCCTAGCCAGGATGATGTTCGCTACAAAGCAAGATTGGTAGCTAAAGGCTACGCTCAGAAAGAGGGAATTGATTACAATGAAGTCTTTTCTCCAGTGGTAAAACATTCCTCTATTAGAATTTTGTTGGCTTTGGTAGCACAGTTGGATTTGGAACTAGTTCAGATGGATGTGAAGACTGCATTTCTACATGGAGACTTGGAAGAGGAAATCTATATGGTTCAGCCAGAAGGATTCAAAGTTGCTGGAAAAGAGCATGAAGTATGCAAACTTCATAAATCATTGTACGGATTGAAGCAATCCCCAAGACAGTGGTACAAGCGATTTGATAAGTTTATGTTGGAATCGAAGTACACAAGAAGCAAATATGACCATTGTGTCTATTTGAAAAAGCTACAAGATGGGTCCTTCGTATATCTTCTTCTATATCTAGATGATATGTTGATAGCTTCTCAAAGTCTAGACGAGATTGAAAAGTTAAAGACTCGGCTGAAAAGCGAATTTGAGATGAAGGATCTCGGTGAAGCAAAGATGATTCTCGGCATGGAGATAGTCAGAGACAGAAAATTGAGGAAGCTCTGTTTGACTCAGAAACAATATCTGAGAAGGATTCTAAAGTGTTTTAGGTTCGACAAGCAAACAAAACGAGTTAGTACTCCACTCGCTTCTCAATTTAAGATTAGTGCTGCTATGTCACCGAAAAATGATGCAGAGAGGGCATACATGGAGAAAGTGCCTTATGCAAATGCTGTGGGTAGCTTAATGTATGCTATGATATGTACTCGACCAGATATTAGTCATGCTGTTGGGATGGTGAGCAGGTATATGCATAACCCTGGTAAAGGACATTGGCAAGCTGTTAAATGGATATTACGGTATATCCATAACACGGTCGATGTAGGGTTAGTATTCGAACATGGAAGTAGTCAGTGAGTAGCAGGATATTGCGATTCTGACTATGCTGGAGATTTAGACAAGTGAAGATCTACTACAGGCTACGTTTTTACTCTGGCAAAAGCTCCAATTAGTTGGAAGTCTACCTTACAGCCAACTACTGCTTTGTCAACTACGGAAGCAGAGTATATGGCGATTACAGAGGCTGTAAAGGAAGCAATTTGGCTTCAAGGGTTGCTTGGTGAACTTGGAATTAATCAGATGTTTGTCATGATGCATTATGACAGTCAGAGTGCTATTCACTTAGCGAAGAATCAAGTTTATCATGCAAGAACGAAGCACATTGATGTTCGGTATCATTTCATACGAGAGATACTGGAAGAAGATGGAGTCAGAATCCAGAAGATTCATACTTCTAAGAATCCCGCAGATATACTGACTAAAGTATTAGTTGGGATCAAGTTCAATTGTTGTTTGGACTTGATCAATGTTGTGAAAAGTTGAAGATTGGGTTGACGACTCCACCAACGATAGTTGATGAGCCAAGGTGGAGATTTGTTAACTGATGGCTCATTTGGATAATAATACAAGTTGCTATGATTCATTGAATTTTCACGTATGGAATCTTATCAAAGATATGGAAGATTTAGAAGATTTGAAGATTCTGATTTTTGCAAGTTGTATGATGCAACTAGGCAACTTGGTAGCAACTTGGGAGGTTCTTTGAAGCCTATAAATAGAAGCTTTCACTTGGAGTTTTAGTACACCAAAAAAACACACAAGCACTTCTTGTTGTGTAGTTAGAATAGTTCTCTCTTTTTTTGTTCTATTTCTATAAGAAATATATAAGAAAGTTTGGTGTTACATTCTCTTGTTTTGTTTAATTTTCAATAAGCTAGTTTGAGGTATAATGTGGTGTTAAAACATACACATTCTTTACCTAGTCGGTGGGATATTATCGTGGTTATTCCACAACAGACAGAAAAATGTTTTGGGTCAACACAACTCATAACAAAACTTACCCATTTTGAGCCGTTATCCAAGTTGTTCTTTGCCACCTTTGTTCTATATAGGCTAATCTAATGAAAGAATTTTGAACAAACTAATTAATATGTGTAGTTTCGGAAAAAGTTCAGTATTCGACTTTTCTTTTTGGACCATTTCCATTCAAACTTTATCAATAGAACAATTCGGTCAATAGGAAAATACTGTACCACAATAATTTACTCCGTATTATCATAACCTTAACTTTCATTTGTTCTGATAAGCTAAATATAATCTGAATGTAAAGCTACTAGATAATTGTCTAAATCATTACCATTGCATTGACTAGTTGGCGGTGTCTGGACATTGCAGGCCTCAGGCAAAACAAGAGCCTCAGTTTGGTTAATAATACCCAAAGACGAGCCACCACCATTAATTAAGCACTTGACACAAATATTATAGAACCCATCATGAGCTCAATAGATAAATATAATTGCAACAACCTACGACTAAATTTGCGACGTCTATAAGATGTTTTTTTGCAACATTAAACCACAGAAACGACTCCCCTGGGACTTGCGAACACCGCCAACTAGTCAATGCAATGGTACTAATTTTATATATTCCTGTGAGTTCCTTGTGAACCTAGGCATAACAGGATTGTCACTATCATTCACACATAATGTTAAATCACACGTAAAATAATAGTTTAATTAGTTTGTATGCACTTACATTCAACCCGTTTAGTTTTAGCCAATTACCTATTTTTCGTGAATTTTGTCCGCGTTACTTGTTATAAATAGACTTTAATACCTATAGTGGATTTTTATCCTGTAGCCGTGGTGATAGCATCAGTCACCGATTTTTTTTAGAAAAATTCAAACTTTAGAATTTTATTCTATGAAAGTGACTCAAAGAATCTGACACAGTTGACACTTGACTGTATCAAAACTGAAATCAAATAGAATGTTGAATATGATTATTAATACACAGCAAGCATCTCATGAGTTGACTCACCTGTACTAAGTTATTCCATATATTGAACCACAACACCTTCACACGTTTGTTCAAACCACAACGAAATCCAATAGAACACCTGATGGGGCAACAACAAAAAATGAACACAATCGTGATGATACTAGTGATCACAATTGCTACCCCTTATGGAGGTGTGACAGCTCAATCGTCAGATTGCACAAATGTGCTAGTTATCATGTCACCATGTCTCAGCTACATTGCTGGTAACGCATCAACAGCGTCATCAGGATGTTGCACCCAACTAGCCAGCGTGATTCAGTTACAGCCACAGTGCTTGTGCCAAGTTTTTAATGGTACCGGATCATTTATGGGTGTTAATCTTAACCAAATTCAGGCTTCTGAGCTGCCTAAGGTCTGCAATGTTCAGACACCAAGTGAATGCAATGGTAATGATTTAATTATTTGTTTAAACCATGTTATTTAAGCTATTTATAGGTTTAAACAGATGGAATTTTAGTTTTTATCTACAGTTGCATTTCCTATTGACCTAGTTTAAAATGGTCCAATCTTACCTCTAACTGGAGGAAAGTCAACTAGTGAGATTTCTTCCAAAAGACAATATATGGATTTAATACTTTAATAAAAATGATTTTATAGACTATTCATTAGTTAACTCAAAATAGTGGTGGCATAGGATGAGCTGGAGAACAGGTCAAATGGGTGCTTTTTGTATGGGTCGGTTAATCTAAACACTTTTTGCCCAAATTTTTTTAGATGTTATATCTAACTAGTATTTCTAATAATACTGCAAAAAACTATACAGTTTAATAGTAATATGGTTTTGGAATGAAATGATTTTTGAGCCTTTATGCATTTGAACTCGAAATAATGGCAATGAATTTTAGGCTTTAAGCATGAAAGTCTAAAAAATCTAAATGATGGCCAATGGTCAACTTATTGGTAAAATGTAAAACATTTGAGCTCAAAAATTAAAGTTAGCTTTACCTAAAATGAAATGATACCTAAAAATGTGAAATTATTTACTTAGCATTGTTGTATGTTTGCAATTTGACAGCTGCTCCTCCAAGCAAGTCTCCTGCGGATTCACCACCTTCTTCAGGCACGAACACCACCGTCCCACCAGCAGATAATCGTCCATCAGATGCAATTTCAACAAGATTCACAAGCATGCCTATATTATTTTTGTTACATGTCGTTGCGTATGCTATGGTGTTCTAAGTCATTTACTACATATCTAGCAACATTATGTTATTCTTTATGATTTTCACTAATTTTCCTTTGATTCTTACTTTTGTTTTTCATGTATTTGTGAGTTTTCCGAGGGACATTCGATGTTCAAATTTTTTTTAACGGCCAGAGGCCTTTATTTGTATTGTTTCGAATAAATATGATTAACTTTTTGGAAAACGACTAAATTGTATGCATAATCAAATCATTGTTTGATGCATGTCTTGTTAGACATAAATTAGGCTTAGCAATTAGTCATGCCAGTTAGTGCTCTCTTTTCATAAATATTCTTTTGAGTTCCATGTGAACCTAGCCAAGACTCGATAGTTACTGTTAGTCGCAAATACGAGTAGTATTGAACTACAAAACACATATCATTTGCCCATGTAATTTAGAGCCCTTTCAGAATTAGGGACTATTCCTACGAAACTGACCCTCAAAGAAACTGATACCAATGACCATACCAAATCCGAGATCTTAATAAAAAGTCAAACAGAAGGCTTCAAAAAGCTAGGAAGCTAAGCCAGCACTTTGCATATATTTGGTTACCAATACACAACAAACACTTCCAATCTGAAAACCTATAAATTGAGCCACAACACCTCATTCTCTCTACCAAAACCACAACTTCTCCAATCATATATAAAAAAATAACCAAAGGCTCGTAAAAGTTCAAATGGCGCAGAATCAAAAAACCAACACAGTCGTGAGATCTTATTCCTACCGATCACACTGGCAACCCTTTATGGATGAAAAACTCTTATAAGATATGGTTTTTATGCTTATGGTAGTTTAGTATTATTTGTGACCAATAGTAACCATTGAGTCTTGCCTAGGTTCACATGGAACTTAAAAGAATAGATATAAAAAGAGCACAAATTGGCATGACTACTTGCTAAGTCTTATTTTTATATATGCATAAGAAAGGGTTGGTGACACATAAAAAATCAGTGGTAAAGATGATGAGAGAAAAAGTATTACGCATGTCAAACAACGATCTGATAATGAATTACAATTTAGTCATCTCAATCTATTTTTAAAAAATCATATATATTCGAAACACTACAAATAAAGGCCTCGGGACATCAAAATGTTCATACATTATACATCATTACATCAAAAAGTAAAACGAAGTAAGAATCACATAAAAATAAGTAAAAATCATAAACAATAACTTGATGTTGCCAGATATGTAGTAAATAACTTAGAACACTATAGCATATGCTGCAGCAAGGAACAAACATAATATAGGCAAGGTTGTGTATCTTGTTGAAGTTGCATCTGATGGCTTGGTGGCGTTCGTACCTGGAGGAGGTGCAATCCAATTTGAAAACATACAACAATGATAAGTAAAAATTTCACATTCTTAGGTCTCATTTAAGTATTATAGGTAAAGCTAAGTTCAATTTTCTTGATTAAATGTGTCTAATTTGACCTTTAGCTTGAGCATTGCCTATCATTCGGTGTTTAAAATGCATGGAAATTTTCTGGATTCTTATAAATTCGAGGTGGCTTTTCTAACTCATTTATCTCTAGCAAGTGGTAAGCTATATAATGTTTCTGAAAATAGATACGGTCAAACAGGTTCAAATCTCATACATCATTTTATTCTAAAAGCAAAAATTACTAATTGTAATTGTTTGTAGCATTTACTATACTTTGGGTAAAGATGTGTTATGGTCAACACGACCCGTACAAAAACCATCCATTTTGACCTGTTATACAGCTCATATTATGCCACTTTTATTTTGATTAGAATAATGACAATCCTATAAAAAATAATTCTGATTTAAGTATTAAACCAATATCTTGACTTTTAGAAGAGATGAAAGTAGTTGACTTTCTCAAGTCAGGGGCAAGTTTGGACCATTTTCCATTAAACTGAATCAACAATAAACTGATAATAAAACTTCGATTAATAGGAAAAGCATTCGTTCTAGAATAAAATAAATTTAAAAACCTTAATTTCTATTTGTTTATATCTAACAATAGCTTGTTAAATCATTACCATTATTGCATTCACTTGGTTTGTCGACATTGCAGACTATAGCCAACTGACTCAAACCCGGAAACGACGTGGTACTGTTAAAAACTTGGCACAAGCACTGTGCTTGTGACTTCATCACGCTTTTATATTCGTTGCAACAATCTATTGATGCTGTCAATGTGGTATCAGCAATGAAGCTGGAACATTCTGGCATGCTAGTTACCAATCTTGCGCACCCAAAAAGTTGAGCCGTCACACCTCCATAATGCGTAGCCATTGTGATCATTAGGATCATCACGACTGTTATGATCTTTTGTTGTTGCGCCATTTTGGTCTATTCTGGGAATTTGATTATGTGTTTAAGATTGGAGTTTGAACAAACATATAAAGGTGCTATGGTTCAATATATAGGGGAGCTTAGTATATTTGAGTTAACTCAGGAGACGTTTAATATTTTATCTAACTACTTATAATATTAGCCACCATACAAAGAGCCAGATTATAGTCTAACCATTATGAAGCCTTGTGTTTGACATTTTATTTGATTTCAGGTTTGATATAGTCAAGTGTCAACGGTATGAGATTTTTTGAGTGTCACTTTCACCGTAATAAATTCCAAAGTCGGAATTTTTCTAAGAAATTTGGGCGAATGATGCTAGCACCGCTGTTACAGGACAAAACACCACGCCATACATATGATAACCATGTAACATGAATTAAATTAAAGAACGAAAATTAGTCAGTTAAAAAGAAAACCGGTAGAGTGGGTCGAAGGTAAATGCTTACAGACAAATTAAATTACTGTGTTATGCGTGATTTAATATTGTGTGTGACTGAAAATGACAATTCTGTCATGCCTAATGTTACACTGTGAACTCACAAAAATATATAAAGAAGATATCCTATTTATTAGAAACATACAAATACAGGCCAAAGAATAATTTCGTACATAGCATGTCCCTCGAAAAATCACAAGTAAGTGAAAAAAAAAAATGTAAGAATATCAAGGAAAGTATAATCAATAACATTATGTTGCCAGATATACTAATTTATACTCTAACTTAGAACACTGTGCCATATGCTGCAACAAGTAACGAAAAAGCTAGAAGAATTATTGAGTATCTTGTTGAAGCATCATCTGATGAACTATTATCTGTTGATGGGACGATGTTTTTTCACTGCCTTTACCCTAACGGTTTCCGTTTCCCGAAGAATGTGTTGTATCTGAAGGAGAGTTGGTTGGAGAACCAGTTGTCCAGTTTTTCAGAATATAAATAGTTAGATAAATATTAAAAATTGTTTATATAATCCAAAATAATTTAATTGACGAGCTACTAAAAAAATGTGTAAATTATTACCATTGCATTGACTATTTGGCGGTGTTTGGACATTGCAGGCCGCAGGCAAAGCAAGAGCCTGAGTTTGGCTAATATTAAGACCTAAAAACGAGGCACCACCATTAAGCACTTGACACAAACACTGTGGCTGTGACAACACTAAACAGTTTGGAACAACATGATGATGATGGTGTAGTTGTGTTACCAGTAATGTAGTTAAGACATGGTGACACATTTGTGCACCCTGACGATTGAGCCATTGCGCCTCCATAAAGAGTAGCCGTTGTGACCACTAGGATCATCATGGGTTGATTTTTTGATTTTTCGCCATTTGGGCTTTTACGAGACTTTTTTTTTTTTTTTTTTTTTTTTTTTTTTTTTTTTTTTTTTATTTATAAATAATATTGGAGAAATTGTGGAATTAGTTGAGAGAATTTGGTGTTGTGGCTCAATTTATAAGTGTTCAGAGTGGAGGGTGTATGTTGTGTATGTTATGATATTGATAACCAAGTATATTCAAAGTGCTGGCTTCACTTCCAATCTTTTTGAAGCCTTGTATTTGACATTTTATTAGGATTTCGGATTTAGTATGGTCATTGGTATCAGTTTCTTTGAGGGTCTCTTTCATAGGAATAGAGCCTGAATTTGTAGTTTAGTACTCCGTATATTATTTGCGACTAAAGTAACTATTCGAGTCTTACCTAAGTTTATATGGAACTCAAAAGAAAATATCAATGGTAAAGATTACGAAAGAAAAAGTATAAACATATGCCAACAATGATTTGATTATGCATACAATCTAGTTATCTCAATGAAATTCCACAACAAAAAAAAAAAAAAAAAAAAAAAAAAAAAAAAAAAAAAAAAAAAAAAAAAAAAAAATCATATTTATTCGAAATGATGCAAATAAAGGCCTCAGGCCATCAAAATGTTCATACATCATTAAATTGCATGTCCCTCGGAAAACTCACGAGTATGCGTTAAACCAAATAAGAATCACAAGAAATAAGAAAAATCATAATCATGTACTGACATAACATTGCCAAATATGTAGTTAATAACTTAGAACACCATAGTGTACGCTGCAACAAGTAACAAACATAATACAGGATAGGTTGTGTATCTTGTTGAAGTTGCATCTGATGGAGGACTACCTGCTGGTGGACTGGTGGTGTTTGTACCTGGAGAAGGCATTGTTCCTGAAGGAGGAGAGTCGCTTGGTGGAGCTGCAATCCAATTTGAAAACATACAACAATGATAAGTAAAAAAAATCACATTCTTAGGTCTCGTTTAAATATAGGTAAAGCTAATAAGTTTCATTTTCAAGATCAGATGCGTCACATTTGACTTTAAAGTTGAACAATATAATGTCCATCATTTGGTGTTTAAAAGGGAATTTTTCTGGATTCTTTTAAGTTCGAGGTGGCATTTCTAAGTCATTTATCTCGAGCGGGTGGTATGCTATAATTTTTTTCCGAAAATAGATATGGTTAAACAGGTGGAAATATCATAAATCATTTTACTCTTGTTTCTACTACTAATACACAAATTATTTGTAGCATTTACTACAATTTGAGTAAGGATGTGTTATGGTCAACCCAACCCGTACAAAACCATCCACTTTAACCCGTTGTCAGCTCATCCTATGCCACTTCTATTTTGACTAGAATAATGACAATCTTATATAAAATAATTCTGATTTAAGCATTAAACCACTATCTTGACTTTAGAAGAGATCAAAGTAGTTGCTTTTCCGGAGTCAGGGGGGCAAGTTTGGACCATTTTCCGTTAGACTAAATCAACAATTAACTGATACAAAAACTTCGGTCAACAGGAAGAATAAAATAAAATTAAAACCTCAACAACTATCATTTTATATCTAACAGTAGCTTGTTAAATCATTACCATTGCATTCACTTGGTTTGTCGACATTGCAGGCCCTAGCCAACTCACTCAAACCCCTAGACGACGTGGTACCGTTAAAAACTTGGCACAAGCACTGTGGTTGTGACTGTATCACGCTTGAAAATTCGTTGCAACAATCTGAAGATGCTGTCGATGTGACATTAGCAATGAAGTTGGCGCATGCTGGCATGCTAGTAGTTATCACAGTTGCGCACCCTGAAAACTGAGCCATTACACCTCCATAATGCGTAGCTACTGTGATCATTAGGATCATCACGACTGTGTCGATCTTTTGTTGTTGCACCATTTTGGTCTATTCTGGGATTGGAGTTTGAACAAACGTATAAAGGTGCTATTGTTCAATATATAGGGGAACGATATCTGAGTTAACTCAGGAGACTTTGGTGTTTATTAATAATATTATCTAACCAAAAACACATACAAAGAGCCAGATTAGAGTCTAATCATGTTGAAGCCTTGTGTTTGACATTTTATTCGATTTCAGGTTTGATACAGCCATGTGTCAACGGTATCAGATTTTTTGAGTGTCACTTTCCCAGAAATAAATTCTAAACTTCGAATTTTTTAAAGACATATTGGCGAATAATGTTAGCACCGAGGTTTCAGGACCAAACACCACCATACGTATGATAACAAGTAACATGAATTAAATTAAAGAAAAAAAATAGTCGGTTAAAAAAAACTGTAGAGTTGGTTGAATCTAAATGCTTACAAACTACTTCGTAATTAAATTATTGTGTTACGTTTGGTTTAATATTGTGTGTGACTGATTATGACAATCCTGTCATGCCTAGCGTTACACTGTGAACTCACAAGAATATATAAAGAAGATACGAGTATTAGATTTATTAGATACATACATATACAGGCCAGAGAAGAATTTCGTACATAGCATGTCCTCAAAAACTCACAAGTGAAAAAAAACAAGAATATCAAGGAAATTATAATCGATAAACAATGTTGCCACACATATTACTACTTAATAACTTAGAACACCGTGGCATATGCTAAAACTAGTAACGAAAAAGCTAGAGGAATTGTTGCGTATCTTGTGGAAGCTGCATCTGATGAGCCACTATCTGTTGATGGGACGTTGTTTGTTTCGGTGCCTTTACCTGAAGGGCTTCCTGAAGAAGGTGTTGTTCCTGAAGGTGTCGTATCTGAAGGAGAGTTGGTTGGAGAACCAGCTGTCCAGCTGTCCAGTTTTAGAGAATATAAGGAGAGTTGGTAACATCGGTGAACAGTTTCTTTTAGGGTCATTTTCACAGGAATACTCCCTAAATTTGAATAAGATCTAAAGTACTTGGGCGAATGACATGTGTTTTTGTACTTTAGTATTATTTGCTACTAAGAGCACAGGGTACGGTGGTGACGTCGGTGGCGCCATCACCACCGGCCCAACTTTTTCTATGGCGCACCGTACCATCATCTGCGCCGTGAGTCCTTGCGCCGCCACCATGGCTCAGGGCCGTGGGTGATTTTTTTTTTTTTTTTTTCTTGGATTTGACCGTGTGTTTGTGATGTTTTTTTTTGGGCTGGCGTGTTTGTGATTTTTTTTTTTTTTTTTTTTTTTTTTTTTTTTTTGTGCAGGTCCACAGGAAGAAGAAGAAGATTGAAGAAAGGATATATTTTTGTTTGGGCCAAGTCTTTGCACATTTGTATGTTGTTTGGGCTTTGGGCCAAGACTTTGCAATTAGTATAAGTTATACTTCTTTTATTTTTCATGCAATTTTTTTTTTTTTTTTTTTTTTTTTAATTAATGAAGTTTATTTTAGTTAATATTGTGTATGTTTTATTTTATGAAAAAAAAAAAAAAAAAAAAAAAATAGGCCTACGGCATCAGAAATTCTGGTGCCAACAGATACCCCTGAAATGTGGTGCCGTGTGATTTCTGATGCCATGGAGCTTTTTGCTGACGTGGCATAAAAAAAACCCACGGCACCAAGCCATGGCACCAACGGTACCCAGTGCTCTAACAGTAACCAGATCTTATAAATTAGAGTAGTGATACAACCACAAAACCAAATCCACAAAAACATCCACAAAAGTATGTGTCAATACATATTAATGTATTTGTTTGTAGTTTCTCTCATATTTCATTTATTAGCCAATCATGGATTGACAGATCCTTTTGTGAATGTTTTTGTGAATTTGGTTTTGTGGTTGTATCACTACTCTATAAATTAACTCATCCATAAAAATACACGTTCCCCAAATTATTAATTTCAAACGAATATTCAACATCTTAGAGCGCCCATCATAGAAAATAAAAGCCAACATCATCATTTTATATTGAGATAATGTTGGCTTTTTTTATATCAAATCATTAGGGATATAAAAAGAGATTCACTTGAATTTTTAATGAGATTTAGTTAAAACTAGATACTTTTCATGGGTTTTTCATCAAATGTTACATAATCAACATACACATTTTATTAACCTAGGGCCACTTGATCGAAGGATATACCCAGTTAATAAAAAAGCTTTACTACGTATTTTCTAGTCAGAAACTACTCAAACAATGGACCCAATCTCGACCCATAACTGACCCGTTACAACCATTATCTTCAGAAAGAAACACAAAAATAATTAAAAAACGTTTACCTTTGAATGTGCATAACCCCGAACAAAGATCAACAACAAACCCAGATTTAATTGTCCGCCTCTTTTCCCCCAAGTCGATCGTGCATACGAAGATGCCGATGAACCCGCGCACGAACAAAGAACCGATTACAAAGATTAACAGATCAGACGAACATAAGCATGCCAAGGTATTTCGTGGATCAACATTGACGAACTGTATTTATTTTTTTCTAGAGATTTTGTGGTGGCTGATAGGATGATTAGGGTTTGAGAGAGAGAGATGTGTGAGATAAAAAGTGATCACGAATTAAATGAATGATCCTAAAAATATGGACAGTAACAAAATCAGTGGTGAGGATGACAAAAAAATAAATAAATTAATTAATAAATTGATTATGCATACAGTTTAGTCATCTCAATCGATTTCCAGAAAGGAAAACAAAAGTTTATTTAATTATTTGAAACGATACAAATAAAGGCCTCAGGCCATCAACATGTTCATACATCAATACATTGCATGTCCCTCGGAAAACTCACGAGTATGCGTAAAACCAAGTAAAAATCACAAGCTAGAATATAAGTAATATAAACAATGACATAACGTTGCCAGATATGTAGTTAATAACTTAGAACACCATAGCATATGTTGCGACAAGTAACAAACATAATATAGAAAAGGTTGTGTGTCTTGTTGAAGTTGCATCTGATGAAGGACTGCATTATTGCTGATGGATCAGTTTGGAAGAGGAGGAGGAGGAGGACTAGGAGTGCTTCTTACATACGCTGCAATCCATATTGAAAACACATACAAGAATGATAAGTAAAAAAATTCACATTCTTAGGTCTCGAATAAACATAGGTAAAGCTAAGTTTCATTTTCAAGATCAGATGCACCACATTTGACTTTAATCATTTTACTCTATAGTTTAAATACTTAAAATCTCATAAATCATTTTACTCTATAGTTTAAATACTTAAAATCTCATAAATCATTTTACTCTATAGTTTTTGTTGTTTCTACAACTAATACACAAATTATTTGTAGAATTTACTATAACTTGGGAAAAGATCAAAGTAGTTGACTTTTCTCGATTCAGGGGCAAGTTTGGACCATTTTACGTTAAACTGAATCAAAGATTAACTGGTACAAAAACTTCGATCAACAGGAAACGCAATCGTTCTAGAATAAAATAAAATTAAAAGCTTAACTACTATCTGTTTATATCTAACAATAGCTTGTTAAATCATTACCAAGGCATGCCTGATATGAATTGTCCGCATATCTACAATTCACTAGGTTGCTGGTTGTGGGATTACTCATGTAGCGTGCACATGCACTCTTGAAATCTGCCTCTGCCTGTAAACAAATATCTTGTAATTGAGCCATCACACCTCCATAATGCGTAGCCATTATGATCATTAGGATCATCACGATTGTGTTAATCTGTTGCGCCATTTTGGTTTTGGAGTTTAAGGTTGTGACCGGTTTGAACAAACGTATAAAGGTATTCTGGATCTATATATAGAGGAAACATATAATTTTTTAGTATTTTATAATGGGTGTTGATATCCTCACGGCACCATTTTATAAATTCAAGGAGTTTACAAATATACCCTTACAATTGATTAACCTCTTTTCTACGTATTAGTTTACCCTAGTATTCACCACCCACCATTTTCTTCAACGCCAATATATACTACTTTTGTCGCTTGATTTTATGATCACAGGTAACCTTTAAAAAATTGAATTGTTGTTGTGTTTCATAATATTAACAAACCTATCTGACAGTACTCACGATTGCAAAAAATAAATTGACTTTGAAATATGGGGTTTGATCATGATCGGTTAAGAATCATCATATTATGGTGTTTTTATTATTAAATGACTTGGTGAATAATGATTATTAATGTATAATGTAGGCGCAAGTTGGTTTTTTTCATCATAATGTATTACAGCAATTTAAGTGTACGCTTTAAGATTTTTTATTTCTTAAACCTACTAAGCAATTTTAGGTGTAATCTTAACCTACACATGATAAAGTATCTGACATTGTTTTGTTATTTTACCAACAGTTCCAACCATATTTCTATTGCATTTTATTAAGTTTGATTCTTTAGCTTCTTCCTTATTTGATTTGCATACAGACACATGATACATAGATATTTTTGTGGATGACTTGGTGCATGCATGGATTGTTGAAGCATGTATTTCATAGTAGCTGTGTGCAAGCTATCTTCATTGCATGTTTGTTGGTTCAACTATAATATAATTTGTGTATAGTTACATATTACATGTAATTTGATGATAACATTTGGAACATGAGGAAGTTGTTTTTCGGAGTAATATTCCTTTTGGCAAAGCAAGCATAATATGGTTATGTTCATCTCAGTGGAAAATGGATATATAAAAAAATAATTTATGTTGAATAATCAATCAAGAAAGAATATTTAGTTGTCATGCGGTTAAAAGATATATAGGAGTTGGAGGACCATGGATATAAATAGAGGGTGTAAAAGGTTAATAAGTGTGAAAAATAGGTTAATAAATTGTAAGGGTACGTAAAGTAACATTCAATTGCTTTGGATTTATAAAGTGATGCCGTGAGAATATCAGCTCCCTATGCATTTAGCCTTTTGAGGTTATTTAATGCACTATCGGGTGTTTATTTTCCAATTAATGAGTGAGCCCAAACCCTTGTTTCATTTATTGTGATGTCAACAAATACCCTTCTCTCTCTCAATTATGTGGCTAATCTAGACATGTCTTCAAACCACTTAATTTAGTAAACAACACCTTAAGTCTTAAAAATTCAGCAATACAAGCATAAAACCTAAACGTACAACTAAATTAAACACAATAGTCTAACATTTAATACCTTAAAAACTTAATTTTCAATAATACAAGTATTCATGCAATGTCTACAATTTATTGATGCATACTTAATATGCATTCTTAAAACACTCATTTAATGATAAATACAACTATTAAAATGCATAATAAAGTCATGCAACCTGCTAATTAGTGATACTTTAAAAGCTCTCTTTCAAAGAAAAATATAATTAAAAGAACACATAATAAAAACTAAGCAAAGTTTCACTAAAATTTGGTCATTGCTTTTAGTTCCTAAACGAACAAACTAATCAGTAAAGCTATTGCTAAATAACGTACAAATATAATAAATTATTAGCCGAAATAATTAAATTACACGCTATCACAGCCACATCGCATGAGAACCTTGCTAGTGTTAGTTGACTCATGAAACGTTTGTTTGTTTATTACTAACCTACTTAACTCTTATATATTTTGGTTGAAATTAAGGTACACATCTAGATCGTCCATTTCATTTGATTAAAAATACAAGATTTAAGATTTAAAAAATATGCAAGGTCAAAAGTGTAAATTCACAACCACGGTGTCATTATTTGTAGAGGTGTGAAATCTTGCCTAAATTGCAATTAAAGGACGGTTTTTGGCATTTTTGTACGTTTTATAGGTTTTTTTACATTTTTATACGTTTTCGACCGTTCTACTACGTTTTCGTCTGTTTTCATAAGTTTTCGTCCGTTTTCAAACGTTTTTGTCCATTTTTATACGTTTTCGTCTGGTTTTAGACGTTTTACTCCGTTCTTATACATTTTAGCACGTTTACGTCCGTTTTCATACATTTTCGTCCATTTTCATATGTGTTGATCCATTTTCGTCCGTTTTCATACGTTATCGTCCGATTTCATACGTTTCGTTTGTTTTATACGTTTTCGCTTGTATTCATACGTTTATGAAAACGTACAAAAGTCAATCTAGTAAATAACAATGAAATAAGTAGCCAACCTTTATTATATGGCATGTCTATTATCACTTTTGAAATTTAATAAACATAGTTAATGTCTAATATCCCTTATGATATTTCATAAACAGACAAGTATGGTTTTTAACCTTTAATATCACCAGACTCATTTCATTACTTTGTATATTTTTCGCATGCTATCACCTATGTATTTTCTAAAATTTTTATATTTTTAGGTATTAGATGATTTTTGTGCCTTTCACCGCAATAGACAAGCCTAGAACTTTTTTTATTGTCAGTTCAAGGTTTTTTAAGAATGAAACTTCACTCAAAAGTTTGTGTTCTTTTTGGAATTTTTAACATGTAATCAATGTTATCTGTCACTTGTGATATTATACTATTAGTAGGAATAAAAGAGTTAAGCCTCTTTAGATGAATTCTTATTTTGTTCAAAAGCAATGATAAATTAATGCAACTAATAAGGCGAAAAGTTTACCACTTTTAAGGGGTCATTTAAGCCCGAATTCGTGATTATTTGATCAATTATTGCCCTAAATCGTTCCTTTTGTCATTTTAAGTACTTTTGAGAAGAAATATGGAAAAAGAAGCATTTTGAATGTTTTTGGAGCATAAATGTGAAGAAAACGGCAAAGTCTCAAATTCCTTGCTGGGAACAGTACTTGACGACGTCAAGCCTTAACACATGACGGCGTCAAGAGTGACAAAAGAGGTGGAAGTGGAACTTATAACGTGACGGCCTAGAACATTTTCAATGTAATTGGCATGACGGCGTTACCAAGGCCGTCATGGTCCAAATACAAGTGACGGCCCAGAGAAGATTTACACATGAAGGCATCAAGACTAGATCTAGGCAATACGAATTTCAACTTGGCGGCGAGTTGACGGCGTCAGGGGCTAATACATGACGCCGTCAAGATGCTTAGTCTATATATATTTTTCCAATTTTTCATTGTAAAGTGTGGAACAAATAGTGGAATACTTAAACACAAACCCTAGGTCGAATTTTCTGTTGATTGAAGGGGTTTCAAACCCTTCTTTCTTCCATGTTTTAATAAAGATAAGTTCTCCAATAATCATTCAATATGTCTATGTATTGTTTGATTCTATCTTATGCTTTTCTTTCTTTTAACATGTTAGGCTAGGTTTTTATTGTGTTTGCTTAGATGTAGTGAAACCTAGATGTTGATTATTGTGTTTGGAAAACCCTTCAAAAGGTTAACCAACCTTGACGAAAAACTTATGAAAGGGTTAATTACATTCTCGAATGGGGATGAAGATTTTTGTTAATACAAATATCGCCTAAAAACGTTATTTATATTTTACAATATTTGCTATGTTTTGTTAATGACAAAGTATGAACTTTAGCTAAGAGTAAATCATCACTTTAAGTGTTTAAGTCTTGTTTAAACTAAGGTTTATATTTCCTTTTAAACAAAACATTGTTTTTATTTCTTTAATTAGAAAGTGTCTTGTCACATCATTCATTTATGGCAAGCTTGTGTATTTGACTTGCCATAACATCTTACACACTTTTGGAAGCTTTCCAAATTGGATTTAATGTGTTTGACTAGTTGTTGTTAATGTGACTTTGGTTGGTTTGTGTTATTTATTGTAAAACCTACTGCAAGCCTGGCGGAACCCTGGGGGTACACGGGCGGAACCCATCTGAGGGTTCTGTCATATCCGCCAGCCTGCTGTTTGTTTTACTATAAATACCAAGCCACTTGTTTGTTTTGTGTAATCACTTTAGGACATATTTTCATATACTCTCTCAACTAACTCAGTGACATTTGACTTGTGTGATCCTCTTATGTAGCAAGGGACTTCACAAGATCATTCAAGAAGTTACAAGCTTCAACTCTAAAGTTGCAAGTCTTGTTAGCTTTGTCATGTATAAGCTTTGGTAGTTTATACTTCATTTGTATCATGTGTGTAGAAGTGATCGGTTAGTATTTTAGGCCTCAAAATACATAGTGTGTTGGGAGTTGTTGTACCCTTGTAAAAGAACTAACGGGAGTGGTTGTACCCTTGGTAAAGAACTCGACATCTAGCTTAGTGTCGGTAAAAGTGTAAGCGACGATGGGAGTGGTTGTATCCGTGTAAAAGAACTCGACATCTAGCTTAGTGTCGGTAAAAGTTTAAGCGACGTTGTAAAGGTTTCTCCACCGGGGAAGGAGCTTCTTGATTAGTGCTTATAACTCTCGAGTTGGAAACTCGGGGTGTGGATGTAGGGCAAGGAAAAAGAGTCCTTGTAGCCGAACCACGATAAACAATCGTGTTGTGGTTTGATCATTTCTTTCTTTATCTTTGCTTATTACATATTGTATTTAGTTAGAATTGCTAATCACACGTAAAGCTTTCCAAAGAATTAAACAAGTAAAGTTGTGTTTATATCTTTAAACAAACGTAAAGCTTTTCAAAGAACTAAACAAGTAAAGTTAGGTTTGTTATTCATACGTAAAGCTTTTCAAATTGAACACGTAAAGTTGTGTTTATATCTTTAAACAAATGTAAAGTTTTTTTAAGGATAATCAAGTTAAAAAAACGGTAAACTATTCAACCCCCCTTCTAGTTTTCCACAATTTTGTTTACCAAATGCCCCGTGCACACCTTAGGTTCAAGGATTTTTCTATGGAGAAATGTAATAGGTATCCACCCCTTGAAATGCTAAGTGAAAATGATAAAAGGAAAGGGCTTAAATATCCTCATGAAAAGAATAAAAGGTATTATCGCAGATGTTTAGAGCTAAGTGATAACTATAAGAAAGATGAGGCGACTATTAGATGGCTCACACTTGGGTATGTGAGCATAATCGACACACGATAGCCCATGACCTTGAGTCTAGCTACAAGAGTCATAAATAAAGAAAAACGCTTCTTGGGAGGCAACCCATGTTTTGTGTGTTTTTATTTGTTTGATTTTTATTTGTTTCCATATGCATGTTTTATTTTTATTGTTGGTCGATCATGTTTCAAACTAAATTGTGAAAATGCTTTATTTTGTTTTTAACTTCGTCTTAATTACATATAAAGTTATTTTGCAAAAGCTAAGTGTAAGGGAGATCCAAACTTGTTTATAAGAACGAAAATGATCATGATTCGCCACAATATTAAATGAGCATGTATATTAGTAATTGTTTGAGTCAAATGCTTGTATCGAGTCATAATGATGTTTTGAAGGATTTTCCAGGAAATAAGGCATGAGTTTTTCTAGAAATTTTCCGGAAACTTAACATAAGATTTTTCCAGGAACATTCTGATGGCGTCAGGAGTTACAACCTGACGGCGTCAGGTACTAAAATTCTGAAAAATTTTGCGAGTTTTGTTTAAACCGGAGCCTTAAAGTTTTTGTTGATTCTTTAGTTTTATAAATTCCAGGAAATCTGCAAACATTAATTTCACAAGCATTATATCTTAAATTGTTTTCTAGAATTTGTTAGTATATATAGATTGCAGCCGATTTTACGCGAGGTTTGCCTTGATTGTTTTCTCAGGTTTAACAGGTTATATATGACAAGAAGATTATTTATATTTCTGGAGGGAAGCTTTCAACGTTCATTTCTCTTTGAGGAAGATCTAACCTTGTTGACACACTATCCACACCGAACGAATCAGAGGAGTATTTGTTTTCATTCTTTTACCTGTTTTTACTTTTACATCCTTTAATTGAACATTGGAGACAATGTTCATCCTAAGTGTAAGGGGGGGGGGGGGGTAAATGATGATACCTTATATGATACAATTATGCTTGAGTTTGTTTGTTTGATAGTAGGTGTGTAATAAAACTAAGAGAAATACTTGTTAGTGCAATTTTAGCGCCAAATTTAAATTTTTTTATAACATTTAGGAGTGAAACTTTAGCCTTAACAAGTGTCTCATGGATAGGAGTCATATGACTAGCACAAAATCGTACCATTCAGAAAAATTTTCCACCCAAATATGTGAGGTTCGCCTTTAGATTTGATAGGAAGAGCATTCATTATTAGTGCTTATGAGTGTACCGGTAGCATTTAGATTCCAGAACTTGCGTTAGTGATGCATCCTGAGACTCTTAGTGAGACTACATTCGTGTAGTAAGATTTACTACATGATAAGAGGCATTAGGATCACCCTTGTGTTTAAACCCTTATCATAATTACTTGACCATTTAAGTCATATTGCTTGACTAACAAAGTCAATTAATTTTTCCCACACCTTAGCGTTGTACTCATTTTTAGTACACGATACCCCTAGTACACGCCTCCGAGCCTATCTTTTCGTTTCTAACTTTAAACATTTTACTTAAAGGGAGAATTTGTTACAACCCACTTAAATGTACACCCAAATTGCCTTAGCCTTCCGTGTATGCACTCATCTTTAGTGCATTATTATTACATGTTTAAACCCTTAGTTAATTATCTAATTGATTACATGGTTGCTAAGTCGAGTCATATCTTGTACATATTGTTTTGGGATGATTGGGACTCATGGGTAAAATACTAGTGTTTTAGAGTAATAGGGAAAAACATCAAATTATTACCCCCATATGTGCGTTAAGCTTAAAGAGTACTCCAAGTATTTTGATTATCTTGATTCGAGTCATTAGAGTAGTTTATTATAAAGTATGTAAAAATTCAAGTGTAAGGGGGATGTAAATCCCCTATGATGTATTATTTTGGATGGTAGGATAGAAGTGTATGCAAAAAAAAAAAAAAAAAAAAAAAAAAAAAAAAAAAAAAAAAAAGGGAAAAAAACATACGGACTACCATCTCGTTTCATTCTATGTTTGTTTTATGTTTTTATTATTTTTTATTTATTAGCTTAAGTTGAGTCGAGTCTTGGCTTAGCAACGCCTTATTGTACATGTAATTAACCAAGATGATTAACTCGCCACCAGTAAATATTGCCTTTATCCAACAAAACCATGCTTTCCTATCCTTACACCTAACGTTATAACCCTTTAAAAGACCTCTTTGATAGTTTATCCTAGGTGCTTACGCCAAGTGGTGGAGGTTTGATCCTTTCCCAAGCCTATGGTAATCTATTTGCTCTGACAGGTAGTGAGAGATGTTTTTCATTTCCATATTGTGATATATACTTTATTACACCCGAGAGATGTGAGTATCCAAACACTATTTGTGAGGTGCTAGTGTATGACCTCCGTGCTTGTTTTTGGTTTATAGTGGAACGATTATTTGTTGTAATTACTTTTATATTAGTGTTAAATGACCCCTAACTTGTATTTTGATTAGAATAAAAGCGCATTTGCTTGAGAACAAGCAAATCTCAAGTGTAAGGGTATTTGATGAGGCGAAAAGTGTACCGCTTTTAAGGGGTCATTTATTCCCGAATTCGTGATTATTTGATCAATTATTGCCCTAAATCGTTCCTTTTGTCATTTTAGGTACTTTTGAGGAGAAATCTGGAAAAGGAAGCGTTTTGGACGTTTTTGGAGCATAAAAGTGAAGAAAACGGCAAAGTCTCAAATTCCTTGCTGGGAACAGTACCTGACGACGTCAAGCCTTAACACATGACGGCGTCAAGAGTGACAAAAGAGGTGGAAGTGGAACTTATAACGTGACGACCCATAACATTTTCAATGTAATTGGCCTGACGGCGTCACCAAGGCCATCATGGTCCAAATACAAGTGACGGCCCAGAGAAGATTTACACATGAAGGCGTCAAGACTGGATCTAGGCTAATACATGACGCCGTCAGGATGCTTAGTCTATATATATTTTCCAATTTTTCATTGTAAAGTGTGGAACAAATTGTGGAATACTTAAACACAAACCCTAGGTCGAATTTCCTGCTGATTGAAGGGGTTTCAAACCCTTCTTTCTTCCATATTTTAATTAAGATAAGTTCTCCAATAATCATTCAATATGTCTATATATTGTTTGATTCTATCTTACGCTTTCCTTTCTTTTAACATGTTAGGCTAGGTTTTTATTGTGTTTGCTTAGATGTAGTGAAACCTAGATGTTGATTATTGGTTGATTGTTTGTTTATAATTGTATTCGATGTTAGCCTTAAGAAAACTGGCAGACTTCCATTGGTAACTTGCTTGAATGTCTTAAGAAACATGATCGGAGGTGTACTACGATTTTTGGTTGTATTTAATGCATAAGTGAATTCTAATGATCCTATGTTAGGAGCTTTTAGTCGGCTCGACACAGGAGTGAAGTAGGATCTTATAGAGTTAGGGAATATTGTACACGGCCCTACGACTAGTATTAAGGAATATAACCCGTCATCCATGCAATTGTAACAAGCTTATCAACCGGTAAAAGATATCTAGGGAGTAATGAAATCTAAGTCAACACAACTTTTCTCATTATTGTTTCCACCACATTAGCAAATCTGTTTAATTTTCATTTATTTTATTTTATTTTTATTGCATCTTAGTTAATTGGGTTAGTTGGTTAGCAATTAATTTCGCACACTCCTTCAAAACCTGAGATTTTACTTGCTTTTATAAAATATAAAAAAATACAAAAAGAATCATCCCTCACCTCAAGACCTAGTTTAGTAGGCTTTCTAATCCTAGCGACACTATTCCTGAGTTGAACGATCAATTCCCCGGTACTTATCACTATACTATATTACAACGATCAGGTACACTGCCTGATGGGGGTTGCAAGCTTCTCAAAATCCCTTGAAAGGTAAAACCTGTTGCGAGGGCGCAATCCCATGTATCAGCAACACTCGTTTGATTTTTAGAATACGTCAAGTTTTAATTTCCATTGTTTGGTTCATTTTAATTCATTTTGGTATTTGTAAGTGACACTTATTTATCTCTTGTGATATAACATTGTAAGAAAGATGAAAAGTATTTAAATTATCGTTCTTAGTTACTTAAAAGTAATCTCTTATGAAAGCAATATAATGCGATACTAATTGTGGTATTCTACATATGACTAATATCCTAGGTGATAAAACAATAAAATGATCAAAAGTAGACATCATTCATGTTTTTTTTTTTTTTTTTTTTTTTTTTTTTTTTTTTTTGATTCAAATAACTCAAAAGCCTCTAAGTCTGCATCATTGTGTACTACAACACTTTTTCCAGTTACTTCCGTAATCCTTCTCTTTCTTTGTTCTTCACTTCTTCCACAAACTACTTCATCTCTTTCTCTTCCTGATGTTCAGTTGCAAAATAGTTTACTAACTCCGTCATCATCATCTTTATTCCGTCATTGTTCATCTCATGAAGCTTATGCAAAGGCACAAAGTAAACCAAAATGTAAAGTAGTACGAATTTACAAGTAATCAAAATGAGTATCAAGGGGGATATCTTGTGATTTTCAAGTGGGTAGGTTAGACGTCTCATAAAATTTAATGTTCTAAACAATGATGTTGGTAAGTATGTTCTGCGTTGAATAGGTAGACAATGATGCATGCAAACTGTTGTAAACAATGATGCAACCTTAGATACTTTTTGGTTATTTGAATATATATAAACAGACATGAATGATGTCTATTTTTGTCATTTTATTGCTTTATTTCATGTGATATTATTATATGTAAAATACTAGAATTGATTTTACATTCTATTACTTTATCACCTGAGATATTGCTCCAAAGTGACTAATTTTACATTTTATTACTTTATCACCCGAGATATTACACTAAAGTAACTAAGACAGACAATTTA
Organism: Artemisia argyi; assembly: GCA_030686995.1. NCBI lineage: Eukaryota > Viridiplantae > Streptophyta > Magnoliopsida > Asterales > Asteraceae > Artemisia > Artemisia argyi. The sequence goes on from CM060684.1 coordinate 21,798,672, forward strand.
AATACTTTTCATCTTTGATATAGTGTTATATCACAAGTGATAAATAAGTGTCACTTACACATACCAAAATGAATAAAAATGAAGCAAACTATGAAAATAAAAGCCCCGCATATCCTTAAAATCAAAACAAGTGTTACATTAATTTAACATTGCTTCTAAGCAAAATAAGAATTAGTCTCAAGCGACTTAACACTTTTATTCCTACTAATAGTATAATATCACAAGTGATAAATAACATCGATTACATGTTAAAAAATCCAAAAGAACACAAAACATTTGAGCAAAGTTTCAATCTTAAGCAACCCAGAACCTACAATAACACATTTCCTAATCTAATAAAGTAACTTCCTAATAAAACAACCTATTTTCCTTGATATAGTGCTATATCACAAGTGATAAAATAAGTATCACTTACAAATATCAAAATGAATAAAAAGTAATCAAATTATGAAAATAAAAACTCTACGTACTCTAAAAATAAGCAAGTGTTGCAATAATTTAACATTGCTTTTGAGCAAAATAAGAATTAGTCTCAAGCGGTTAACACTTTTATTCCCAACCGAAAGTGACCTGGATCGACACAAACTAGACCTGAAATCTATGTATACTTAATCATAACCTGTTAATTTTTGTGCTGGTTTCAGATCGAGTTTCGTGTCGGATCAGAAATTGCCCTCCCTAATATTTAAAAACGTAGCTATAAAGGATAAAGTTGTCCGTTTATGATTTATATATTTGTTATTTTTAGCCGCTTATAAAGGATCAACATCTAATTCAAAAAATAATGTCAATCCATCAAAAGATTCAACGCCAAATATTGCGTGGATCTCCATAATGTTTATATTATTAATCAGTCCATTATATAAAACGCTAAGTGTTATTGGAAGAATTTATTATTAAGAGATCTCTATTATTGACATTTTTGTGCAATTTTTTCCATTTTTATATAACACGTGATGTACGTGAGTTATAAACATGTTATGGACAAGATATCATAGATATGGTCAATTATATTAACATATTATAATTATAACAAGGAATGTAATGCTTTGCAAATTTTATTACGGATAATGTTTGGATGAGGATGTTCTTTTTGGAATGAATGTTGTGTCGAGCAACAACGTGTTGCAACGGAGCTAATTTTGACCGTTATAGTTTTAAAAAAAATTTAAGATAATTCTAAAGTTATTTGATCGGTTAATGGTGCATTTTGAAATTCTTTTATTTAGAAACTATGTATATATTAAATTTCAACATTTTTTTATAAAACCGTACGTACGTTAAAAGTATATCAATAATGGGTTCGTTTTGTTCGTTATCAAGAGGCCTTTTTGCTAGTATTTTTTTTATTCATGAAACCGGTACGTATCTGTTAAATATTTGGCAAATAAAGTTTGTCATATAAAGAAGTCGTAAATATTAAAAAGTTCAGAGTATTTTTTGTAACTAAAATTTATATTAAAAAAACATTTGTTACATTTTTTAATTGTGAACCAATCAAATAAGTACCTGTAAAAAATTTGGTCAATAAACGTGGTCCAAAATTTGGTCTCAACGGAGCCCAAACATGAGGCCCAAAAAATAATTTTTTTAACAGCCTCAACACAATTAGTAGTATATAGGAATTGGGTAAAATTGGTAAAATATGGGTGTATAATGTTCGTATTGGTACTTTTTATAAAATATAATGTACCAAGTGTAATTGATACCAAAACACGTATCGTGGATTTTGCACGAAACATGAATATGAAATAAATTTATAAATAAGGGTTGGTGCACTTAAGTAGAAAGTTCTTTTTGTATTTTTAAACAGTTGTCGAGTTTGAAAGTTTCATGTACTTGACCAACATTTTATATTAGCCACATGGCTAATCATTTAGTTAATAAATATTAAAAGTTGAACTATTATACCTTAATATGTGTACATGATGTTTTTAAAATCAGTTAGTTTGAGAATATGATAAATTGATAAAGTAATGTACACATTTGTATAACATTCATGCTATTTTCTTGAGTAAATTGCTTAGAGCATGGGGTACGGTTGAGTCGTCGCTCGCGCCGTCACCACTAGCTCACCAAAACCGACGGCGCACCGTACCGGTGGTGGCGCCGTCGGTGCTCACGCCGCAGCCACGGCTCAGCGCCGTCGGGGTTTTTTTTTTTTTTTTTTTTTTTTTTTTTTTTTTTTTGATGGGTTTGTTTGTGTTTGTGTTTTTATGTTGTGTTTGTGTTTGTATGCTGTGTTTGTGTTGGGTTTTTTTTAGGCTGCAGATAGCTAAAGGAAGGAAGGAAGAAGAAGTAGGTTTTAGTTTTATATATTTTTTACTTTTTCATTTTATACCCTTTTGTTTTAGGTATTTACATTTTAAATCAATCTGACATTCTTTTACATCCCTAGTCCTTAATATGCTTGAAATCTTAGTCCCTAAGCTATTTTTTTTATTAGTTAATCTAATGTGTTTTAGTTAATATTGTGTATGTTTTGTTAATATTGTATATGTTTTATTTAATGTAAAAAGAAAAAAAAAAAAAAAAAAAATGGCCGACGGCACCAGAATTTCTGGTGCCAACGGATACACCTGAAATGTGGTGCCGTGGAGATTTTTGCTGACGTGGCAGCACTTTTTATGCCACGGCTTGAAGCCATGGCACGACGATACCCAATGCTCTTATAGGTGTAACTCTTTACAACTTTTATTGATATTGTTAAAATAGGATTTACATAGTGGTACAACTTTGAAAATGTACATGTAGTCTTTGTGGAAAAAAATTGAAGTGCAATTATCGACCTTGGCTTGGAACACACGAAACTTTAAAAGTGCGAAAAGTGCGAGTGTAGTCCATACCATGAATGATTATTTCATGTGAAGTATTTAAGTTTCTCACAATTACTCCGCCTATATTTTCAAAGTTGTGGTGATTGCAAATATAATTTAACATGCCTTTGTCGATAGTATCTTATGTTTTCTTTCGTTTGAAAAACATTTGACTATGAAAAATGTAGACAAATGAAATTTGATCAACAAACTATTGGAAATGTATATGCAACTGACACACACACCTCTTTGATAGCTCAGAAAAGCAAAGCAAGATGGGTTGAAACATATAGCAAGTATCATTTGTATCGTATATTATCAGAATGATAAGGTAAGAAGCTCACATTCTAAAAAAGGCAAGTTTACCGGGGGGTTTTTTTTTTTTTTTATTATTTTTTATTTTATAAACCCATAAATAAGCTAATCGCAAACGTTTTTTTTCCCTACTGTACTAATTCTACCACCTGATTATTATAAAACATTACTTCAATTGATCCATTTATATGTTAATGTGTCAAAGCGGCCACATCACAAAAACACAACTTTTGCAAATGAATAGGCGTATGAGGACATTTCAGATATCCTGAATACGACTGTAATTTACACACATCATGACCCCAAAATGAAATAGTTGGTTGTTACTAATTTGGATTGCCAATGTGGCAACAAAAGTAAGGGAACTTAAACTACCTATATGTAAGTTATAAAAAGAAAAAGGGGTGTCACTAACATTGACGTGTCGTCACTGGTGTGCCTGATGGTCCATCGTCTGTTGTTGAAGACCAGCTTTGTGAACAATGCAAGCCTACAACCCTACAATGATGAAGACATAAAATGATTAACAAATCGGCAATCTAGGTTGCAATAAGATTTTAGAATACTTGTGACTTAATATTTGAACCAACCTGCACACATCTCGTCAAACCCCCATTTGCGAGGACCATTTGCATTCTAGTGGATGGCTGAAACCTGAATGGAATCTCGCAAGCCTACGACTGCAATCACCAAACAAAAAATAAAATAACTTTGGAGACTTGCGCGTATAAAGTGTCGTCTGCCACATCATAACATCTAAATCTGATTAAAAATATCTAAAACATGTTACCTTCGGTCGGGCGTGCTTGTTGGTTGACTGTTTGCTCTTGCATACGGGTGACGGGATCAGAAATGGATTCACAAACCTGATCATGTTCTATGCAAAATCTCAGGTGTCTTCTTCTGTGCAAAAAAGTATGCATATTAAAGCATGAACATGATAGATATTTTTACCAAAAGGCAAGCTTTGGCTTAGGAAAAAGCAAGATTGCAAGAACTGTGAAAAAGAGTAGATGATTCACAAAGGCCAACTATGACAACCCCTTTAAGTTTTATCCGGAGCATTACTTGTTTAGATAAGAGTAATAAAGTTGAAAACAACCCTTTAGGTCACTCCAGCGATATAATTTAATGTATTTCTTAAACAGTTTGTTATTTAAGTCAGTTGAGAATAATTCTAGTATCTAAAACGGGTCACATTAATCTTTTTTACAATCAAGAAGGTTCTTTTCTGGCTATAGATTGACTGAAAATTGAATTTTTTTGAATGATGGGATGAATGCTGTGAAGGTTAGTGAGTCGTTTCTCTCTATTGATATTAGAGACAAAATAGCATTTAGTGAAAACTATCCATATATAGTTAGTGAGTTGTTTCACATATTTTATCTAGTTTCGCTTACTTATCGCCATCCACACATCCTTTTATAACGACATAATGCGTTTCTGTAAGAATCAACCTTTTCTTGTCTAATCGAGATTTGGACAACAAAAGTAAAACCATAAGCATTAACATTGTCAGAACCCAAAAATCTACTCAAAATACATATAATTTTTTTTAACATGCCAAAACTGCGAAGCATCTTTTATTCTATTCAACAAAAAAGAATGTGCGTAAAGTGACACAAAGAGTTGCACATACTGATAAAAGAGCTGATTTTAGAAAGAAAATTAGTATTTTGAGTGATTAAGGTTTTACCTCTATTGGTCTGTCCAAGTCTGCAGGTTTGATATCCATGAGATCCAGTTATTCTGTTCATACCAACGCTACTGTTAACATAGTAACACCCTAATACACAACGACTATATGGAACATATACAGGCGGCGGTAAAAACGGTTAATAAGTATTTGCATTGGTAAACGAAATAAGAACTGCAACGCGGAATGTTAACAGCAGCAAACGCAAGTTCCTAACCTTCGCTGTTGTTTGCGATCAGGGATGGTTGTGTGGTGCCAGTTGTCAAAGGCACATCACTCGAAGATGAAGGAACCGCTATATATATGGCTGTTGTCCCTCCATTAGTTGGCACGAACTCTTCCAGACGCTACAGCAACTACTGTGCGTGGTACATGGGAAGCTACACACACTTTAAGGGTATTCCGTATAACAGGTCCAACTTGAATTGTTTCCAAACCAACGTCGTCTATGGTACGTTGAACTGTTCATGTTTCAAAGTCCAGCACGAAGGGCCCACGGCATACGGCAGCACATAATAGTATAACTCATATGAGAAACAACTTGTGGACGTACTGATGCAAAATCATGAGTGATGAATACACACGTAATAATGAGAAAGAACCCGAATGCTTACCTATGGATGAAAATGATGGAGAAGGATGTTGCGCCATATGTTGTTCAGTCGGCACAGAAAGCCGATAAACATTAACATAAAACAGTAAACAATGAATTACCGCAAGTTTGGCCTCAAGATAGGTAGTTTGAATTATCCAAATTGCTTCTGCTTATTTTCTTACATTGGGACACCAAATAATATGATACAAAGAATACCAACTGATAGAAAGTATATAACATGTCTTAAAACACCTGATTCATATTTAAAGTCGTAAAACAATCATACCGTAAAGCAGCCTCCCTAACGCTATCGCACTTTTCTTCACAGCGTCCTGTGCAATATCCTATTTGAAACAATAAAAACACATTAAATAAAAAGAATCATCGAACATTTAACAAAAAACAATGATTCTCAAATTTTCCGATAAGCTCAAATTTACAGCTTTATGAGCTTATTCACTTAAGCTTAAGGACTTTATAAGCTCATAAGAAAGCATAGTTTAGAAAAAACTAACAATATCTACAATCGAAAAAACCCGAATGTAAAAAAATCAATCTTTAACAGGAAACGACGTGCCCACATATCATCCAACGCAATGTATATTTCATAATTGTTAAATTCCTTATATTTAAAACATCATCACTTAAATAAGACCTATTCCAGACTTAGTGAACACATTACCTAAACCCATCTCCTAAACCCATAAATAAAAGCACAAAGAAAAAGATGATACCTTGACGGCGCCGGGTTCGACGGTAGAACCTCTTCCTGCTTCTTCATCAGCTTAAATGGTTAATCACAGAAACACATGTTATCACCCCTAATTTCATAAGAAGCCTAAAATTTAATCGAAACCCTAAATCTTATGAACCATTACGAAACCCTAATTCTTATGAATGACAATAAAAAAGTAAACCCTAATTCGATTCAATTGGAAGAAAAATTAGAAAGGATAATTAATTTATACCAAATAAATGAAGCAGATAGCCAAACTTACCTTAGGGTCAGGGTGTGCACACGCCTATCCTTTGGAAGAGTCCAATAGCTTAAAAAAACAGTAAAAAAAGGCATCTAAATACCAAGCCTGCTACTCTTCATAGAAATAGGGTAAGACAAGATTTGTTTGTGTGTGAAAAAGAGATGTGTGTGTGTAGGTTGTGGAGGGTTCGAGAATTTGTGGGAATTAGAGAGATGTGAGGCAAATCTCGGATGCTGGTCAATCACGTGAGTATACCTACCCCATATTTTGGGCCTCAAAGGCAGCAAAGTGGGCTGCCAAAAAAACCACACCAAAAAAAGACCAAACCCAAAACTGTAGATTCTACTGTAGACTTAGAAGGACGGCTCATGTATATATTTCATACGTTATCTATACTACATATAAAGGAAAAATGGTCAAATCTTGAAAAGTGAAATATTGAAAGTCAAGGGTGAGAGAAAAAGTATAGTGTAATTAATACTCTTATTAAAACACCTCATTACTTAAGAGTACAATAATTTATTTACATTGTACGACCAACTAAAAACATATCTAGCAAATTAAAAACAACCAATTAAAAACTCCTTACTAAAAAGTACAATAAAATTTTCACAATGTACAATTTAAACAAGCTACAACATAATCCAAAATATAAAATAATTAAACACACTAATCATTGTTATTTTTAAAAGCAATAAAATTAAAAGTACATGTTATTATGCACATTATACAACTTAATAAAATACATAAAGCTTCATACAAGCTAACAAGTTGATGGTACATATAGTTTTGAAAACCAGACCGGACCAACGGGTTCAACCGGGAACTGATCGATGTCGCCACCGGTTCGGCTAACCAATAAAAACCATCCGAAAATGAACCAGAGAGGAACCGTTGAAACCGATACAAACTGGTGAATCAGGTCTTATCGAGATCTATTTCTCCGGCTAATCGTGACAGGGTACCCGTCGCCAAAACGCGTGGGTACACTGCTATACTATATATAAAGGAAAAACCAAAAAGTAAAAAGTGAAAAGTTAGAAACTAAAAAAGGGAATGTTGAAAACATATATTTCAAAAGAAACTATTAATACATATCGAAAACCGGGTTGACCCGGGACACTTCAAACCCGGCGGGTTGACTCGGTTTAATTTGACCTATTTGCGACCCAGCCCGTCGGGTTGACTCGGTTTAAATCAACTCGTTTTTTGACCGGAACGATTCAACCGCTTGAACCACCCGGGTCGAACAGTGTTTCAAAACATTATGTTTAATCCCCAAATCTTCAAACTTTTATTAAATTTTCGTTTATAAACCATAAACTTTTTTTAACACAAAACGATCTATCACTGTAAAATCTCATTGCTATGCACGGGTACTCGTCTAGTAATAGAAAAATAGTCAAAGCTTGAAAAATGAAATCTTGAAAGTCAAAGGTGAGATAAATGCGTAGGGTAATTTATATTCTTATTAAAACACCCCATAACTTAAAAGTACAATAATTTATTCATATTGTACAACCAATTAAAAGCATATATATATATATATCAAATTAAAAATAAGCAATTAAAACACCCTAAAATGAAAAGTACATGTTATTATACACATTATACAAATTAATAAAACACATAAAGCTTTATACAAGCTAACAAGTTGATGGTACATATAGTTTTGAAAACTGAACCGGACCAACGGGTTCAATCGGGAACCGGTGTCACCATCGTTTCGGCTAACCAATAAAAGCCATAGGAAAACATATATTTCAAAAGGAAACTATTAATACACATCTAAAACCGGGTTGACCCGGGACACTTCAAACCCGGCGGGTTGACCTGGTTTAATTTGACAAGTTTTCGACCAAACCAGACGGGTTGACTTGTTTTAAATCGACCCATTTTTCGACCAGAACGGTTCAATCGGTTGAACCACCCGGGTCGAACCGGGTTTCAAAACATTATGTTTAACTCCCAAATCTTATAACTTTTATTATTTTTCGTTTATAACCCATAAACTTTTTTTATCACTAAATGATTTGTCGCTATAAAATCCCGTTGCTATGCACGGGTACTCGTCTAGTAATAGAAAAAGGGTCAAGTGAAAGTGAAAAACTGAATTTTTGGTCAATGCCTATAATGAGATGAAATTAATATATAACTCATGTTTGCCATATAACCAATGAACCAATCATAACCACCCATTTTTATTTTTCACATTTTTTTTTAAAACAACATATCTTGCAAACGGTAAATCTTCAAGCTACAAAAAAAAAAAAAAAAAAAAAAAAAAAAAAAAAAAATACTATCGCGACGAAAATTAAATCATCTTTTTATAGATATGCATTGTTATATACCTTCGACAAATTTTTTTTATAAAATTTTCGCCCAGAAAAATCATATATGATTCGTAAAAATCACATATGATTTGATTTTTACAAGATCCAAGTGCTAAATCAAGTCCTAATCATGATCTAGTTGGGGTTTTGTGGTAAAAACCCTATGTTTCTTAACATAATCATCTTCAAATCACCTCAAAAATTCAAGTAAGTTTCAAGAATACTTTTGATCTTTTCATACTTTCAATTACTTTATATTTTTATGTATTTTCAAGATATATTGGTAAAACATGCAAGTATGTATGATCCATACCACTTATTACTCATTTCTTTTCTTTATAAACATAGATCTATAAATTTCACTAGTAATCTCATTAGATCCACCAAGATTTGGGGATGTTTAGGAACCCATGACACCCTAAGAAGGTGTATGGTAGGATTGGGTACTTGTGGAGTTGATTTGAGATAGTTTGGTTAAGCCTTGAACAAGTTACAAACTAGGAAAATCGATTTTTGAAACTATATATTACCTACTGTCCTTATTTTTAAAACGTGGGAAACTCAAGGTCTAGGGTGTAACTTTGGACCAAAGATTTAGAGAATACATTCCGAGACGAAACTATGGCCGAAAACGGGGATAAAATCCGAGTTACGACGAAAAAGATATGCTATTTTCAAGATTAACGACTAAAACTATATTTTCTGAAATTATGATTCTGTCCCGATTTTTCAAGCTAGGAAAACTGAGATTAAATGATATCTAGACTAGCCGAGACCTTGAAAAACCTAAGGTATACTTGATTACCTTCGCGGGGATATAAAGAACATAGAAAACGGGCTTATAACGAAATAGATACAAGCGTTTGAACTTAGCCGATTTTTATAAATTTCCATCAGCTTTGTACACTAATAGAGTTTTGACGTAAACTGTCTTTGCGAGACACCACTTTCACGGCTGTTTTTCTTTATGATCGGATCAGTTTGAGTCCGAGCCGTAGTTTTATGAAATCAAGATCTCCCAGCAAGCTTTTCAAATCAATTGGCCGTTTGATCATTGGACTCGTAACGAATAAACTACGACCTCATCTATATACCCGATAAACTATATATATTTTGACAGCTTTTGCTATAATGAAATTTTCTAAGTGTTGAGCATAATATTTTCAAATAGCAACAATAAGAGTCGATTCTCTCATCGATCGAGACCCGTATAGCCAAAAGTTAAATAACACGACTTCAAGATATTGTTACAAGGTTTTCAAAAACGCCGAGCTTGACCATTAACACTTAACGTACAATATTTCGCGACTAGTTTTGCGAGGCCATTTTGGTCATATTTTCAAGTAATGAAAATGTTATTTTGCGGCGAAAACCTTATCTTTACCAATAAAACACCAAACGAGGATCGTGGAGTACCTTTTCAACACAACTACATGAAAAGTGGTTATTAACTTAACGAGACGTCAAAAATGTATTTTTTTTTTACGATAAGCGTTATTTCCAAAACTAACGAGTGGTATCGATAGCATACGTACTTGCATGTGTAGCATCATTTCGTTTCTTACATGAGAAACTATCATTCATATTAGGTTGCGATTAGAGATCGTGCCTCATTTCAGTGTATCCACTTTTGTCATCATAGCTATCGCACCAGGTGAGTTCATACCCCTACTCTTACTTATTTTTATAACTGTTTTGGGGGAGAATACATGCTCGTTTTTGACTAAACTCAATGCTTGAATGCGCAATTGTTTACTTAAACACTACTGTTTCTTTGAAGGCTTGATTGATTATTCAAATGCACCTATGTGTATATCGGTTTCATACTTGATTATTTTCTCGCATACACAAGCGTTTTATAAACATGCAACACACTTTATGAACTCTTGCTTTTATGCAACCCACTTTATGAACTCTTGCTTTTATGCAACACACTTTGTGAACTATTGCTTTTATGCGAACACTTTTATGGACCATACTGAAACTTATGTTTTATCTAAACTATTACGCGGATTAGCCTAAGCCCTTGAATCCCACTATGCCCAAACTCATGAACCGTCAATTCCTGCTGGGAAGCGCGAATGTTATAAATAGATCTATTGGTGGTGACTCCCCCGTTCGGTTTGACCGGATAGGCAAACGCGAGCGTATAACATGTCGAATTACAAGTGTAATGGGATAAACACTTGCCGGGCCTTTATATTTAACATGCTTCTAGAGCATGCACACTGTTATAGCTTCGGTTGCATGAACTTAGCGCTAGCGTAATAGACTATTTTTCTATGTGATATTATATTTGTTGTAATGATCACACACTCTACTCATGGTCCACAATCCTGATTTTACTGTAAGGTAAACTTTATTTTTATGACATTGTGAGTTACACAATGGTCACAAAACTCTCTATTGTACTCACAACACTAATGTTTTAATACAAACTTATGAACTCACCAACCTCGTGTTGACACTCTTTAGCGTGTATTTTCAGGTTTTAAGCAATGGCACGCTACTGGAGGTTTTGGCAGGGCATGACATGGTCATAGAAGACTCTGATATTCACTTGGGGACCATTTTAAACTATTTTACGGGCCTACTTCCGCACTATATTTTAACGATGTAAATTCAATACTTTTGGTTAAATGATTTTATTCTAAATGATTTAAGTGAAAACCAGTTTTGAACTTGTGTTGTAATACCAATTGAGTTACACCCCATCTACATGTATGCTTCCGCTGGACCCGATTTTGGGGGTGTGACAGATTGGTATCAGAGCTTTGGCTATAGCGAACAAAGTGTTTTTAAAACCTAGACTATAGCTACTTTCACGAAAACATAACCCTATGACCGTCACGTGCCTGCCTGCCAAGCTGAAGCCTCATTTGTGGTTAGTTGCTGACATAGGTGATGAGATTTGTGTCTCATTATCTGATATATTATATTCATTATTATAGTCGATTACTATAATTGCCCTTCATATAAGCATGCTCATGTATCGTATATGTCACCGCGCTATGTTTCTCTTTGCATAGTTTCATCAATTGACCTCGAGTTTGGTCACTTGCTTTTGTCTTTCAGAACGTCTTGGTATTTGGGAAGGACATAGTCTTAGTATAACTGAGCTGAGTATTTCAAAATTCATGGAACCTCGGTGGAATATAGACTGGTCATCTATATTCAACCCGGGATAGTGAGATATAGGCTGACCACCTATGTCTGACTCAGAAATGAATTTTGCAATACTGAGAATGGTTATAATAAAATTCTGTCTGGATTGAATTCTCTACTCAATTCCCAAATGTTTCATTTACGTGTGAGTAAACACTCGTTGGCAGAACATCCATACTTTTCACTATCTCGTTAACCACCGATTAGAAGCACGCCAACTGGTCATTTCATCTCATGGACATTTACGTCTATGCACGATACACTTATATCACAGTATTTTCTTTTATCACAATCTCATTTTGTCGCAGTTGTCACAATCTTATCCCTTCTCACCCTCATTATCATTTCCTTTCCCCATCCCCATATATAAGGGATTAGCTAACACTCTATACACTCCGATGTCACTCATCCCTCACTACTCCCTATATTGATAAGTGGATATTATCAATGACCTCCCTAGGAAAGACTTTCCATACCATCTATAAGGAGGATCCCTCGGTACATTGAAACCCTTCAAAATTCAACAGAAATCTTAGGATACCACAAAACCATTCGAACCACTATCACTGGCATGATTGCTACAATTCCACCATCTGGAAAGTATTGGCTTGATTGAATTACAAGATTAGTTTCGATGCGAATGCTCACAAAGCAACACTATAGAGATACATTCAACCTCTTAACCAAGATTATAGAACGTTCAATTGAACATGTCCTCACCAATAGACTTTATTGAAACATGTTAGACATCTATGCATTTGGGCAGACATACATACCTGGCTATTTTTATCCTCTTAATACTTTCACTTTTTTTTAAATGGATCTTTCTCCAAACTACCATTATACAAAACATATATCTTGTAAGAAATACTTTTCTGAGGCACTTATTTTGACAAGCAAATTCATTTTGGTTAACCTTTCACAAAACTATTGAATGTTAGGAAATTTTAAACAACAATCTTTGGTAAACCATACTATCCACTTTATAATGAAAATAGTCCTATCTTGCATAACTACTAAATTTTGAAACATCGAGAAAAAAAAAAAAAAAAGGGTTACTTGGAAAGCCGGTTGCTTGAAGTTGTAAATTTATTTACTCAGGGAAGGTTTATGAACAAAACACCCAATCTCCAAAACAAACTTTGAAAATCAATCACTATATTACATCTCTTATACCTTTAGGGGTTTGTGATTTATAACTTGGGGAAAATCTTAGTAATGGAGAATAAGCATCGTAGGTGGAGAAAAACTCAATTCATGACATCCTGCGGAGGATCACAACCTTATCCTAATCTATTATTTTTAACAACACCCTTTGACGGACTTAACCTTGTAAGTCTTTCAAAACAAGATTCATGATACCCATTTCAATTATCCCTAATAGAGGAATTTTATTCACCTCAAACTCCTAGCGATTTCATTAAGATTCTTTTGGAACTACACCACCTATCATCTGCAGACCAATGGTCAGAATTTGAGATCGATTCAAACATAGGAAGATATGCTCATAGCATGAGTGATTGACTCTAGAAATGGTTAGATTAACCATTTTCCATAAATCAGATTCCTTTATAACCATAGTTACCACAAGAGCTTAGGGACTACATCATTTGAGGCACTCAATGGTCGAAGTGCCAACATCCATTGAAGGATCGAAATTTTGAAAAGCCCAACTCACTAGTCCAGTAAGCATTCACTGGATCATTCAACATTTCTGACAGTGTAGGCCTGGTGGCCGTCAGACTTGAACCTTGTTAGAGCTCAATAGCTTACACGATAAGAATCATCATCTTTTCAACAATATAACTTCAGAGACCAACACAAACTGAACTTCGGGACGAAGTTCCTTTTAAGGGGGTGAGACTGTAACAACCCGCATTTTCGGGACATTTTCTCCTATTCACCGGTTACTATTCATCATTTACTATTCACCGGTCACTATTCATCATTTTACTATTCATCATTTTCGGAGTCAGTTTGTGATTCCGAGAAGCGTTCAGAAATTTTACTATTCATGTGACACTATTCATTCCCGAAGGGAAATCACTATTCATGATCAACGTTCGTCTTTTCGTAAACTGAGTTTACGAGTCTTTAAATTCGCGTAACCAGTTAGGTTTAGCTGCGGATTCATGCATCATTCATTAATGACATTTCGTATAGATTGGAATAGTCTACACATCATCATCACTTGAGAACCTACACGGATATGCATTATTTCCATTTACGTATGCTTAATTGGTAATTAACGATACCACTCAGTTTTACTACTAACGTATACCCAATACTCCCGACTATGATCCTAACATATTTACATACTCATAATAATAATATAAAAAAATTATATTATTAATTTACCCGGTGTTTTAAAATCAATGGCTATACTTTACGGTCGGAGCTTATAAATCCGTCGATTTGCGTTATTTCAACACGATAATTATTCTAACACCCGATTCTCATCAGGAATATTATTTTACAACTTCGTCGTATTTTATTTCACCTCGGTAACATTTATTTTTAGTTAACTCGGTACCCGATAACACCTAAAATACAAAATATTTAACCAATACTTACATCTAGACACACTCATTTAATGAGCCACCAACATACTTCCATGTTTCCCTCCTTTGTGTGCCGCCCCTATGTCCCCCCCCCCCTAAGACCAAAGACCAAGACTTTGACCAAATTATATATATATATAGACCTAAGATATTTTTTTTACTTCATTTTCCTTCATTTATACAACTCAAACTAGCACAAAACACTTTCCTCTCTTCCTCCCTTGGTGTGTGGATCGGCCAAGAACAACCATAAGAAGGAATCCATAGTTTTTCAAGATCCAAGTGCTAAATCAAGTCCTAATCATGATCTAGTTGGGGTTTTGTGGTAAAAACCCTATGTTTCTTAACATAATCATCTTCAAATCACCTCAAAAATTCAAGTAAGTTTCAAGAATACTTTTGATCTTTTCATACTTTCAATTACTTTATATTTTTATGTTTTTTCAAGATATATTGGTAAAACATGCAAGTATGTATGATCCATACCACTTATTACTCATTTCTTTTCTTTATAAACATAGATCTATAAATTTCACTAGTAATCTCATTAGATCCACCAAGATTTGGGGATGTTTAGGAACCCATGACACCCTAAGAAGGTGTATGGTAGGATTGGGTACTTGTGGAGTTGATTTGAGATAGTTTGGTTAAGCCTTGAACAAGTTACAAACTAGGAAAATCGATTTTTGAAACTATATATTACCTACTGTCCTTATTTTTAAAACGTGGGAAACTCAGGGTCTAGGGTGTAACTTTGGACCAAAGATTTAGAGAATACATTCCGAGACGAAACTATGGCCGAAAACGGGGATAAAATCCGAGTTACGACGAAAAAGATATGCTATTTTCAAGATTAACGACTAAAACTATATTTTCTGAAATTATGATTCTGTCCCGATTTTTCAAGCTAGGAAAACTGAGATTAAATGATATCTAGACTAGCCGAGACCTTGAAAAACCTAAGGTATACTTGATTACCTTCGCGGGGATATAAAGAACATAGAAAACGGGCTTATAACGAAATAGATACAAGCGTTTGAACTTAGCCGATTTTTATAAATTTCCATCAGCTTTGTACACTAATAGAGTTTTGACGTAAACTGTCTTTGCGAGACACCACTTTCACGACTGTTTTTCTTTATGATCGGATCAGTTTGAGTCCGAGCCGTAGTTTTATGAAATCAAGATCTCCCAGCAAGCTTTTCAAATCAATTGGCCGTTTGATCATTGGACTCGTAACGAATAAACTACGACCTCATCTATATACCCGATAAACTATATATATTTTGACAGCTTTTGCTATAATGAAATTTTCTAAGTGTTGAGCATAATATTTTCAAATAGCAACAATAAGAGTCGATTCTCTCATCGATCGAGACCCGTATAGCCAAAAGTTAAATAACACGACTTCAAGATATTGTTACAAGGTTTTCAAAAACGCCGAGCTTGACCATTAACACTTAACGTACAATATTTCGCGACTAGTTTTGCGAGGCCATTTTGGTCATATTTTCAAGTAATGAAAATGTTATTTTGCGGCGAAAACCTTATCTTTACCAATAAAACACCAAACGAGGATCGTGGAGTACCTTTTCAACACAACTACATGAAAAGTGGTTATTAACTTAACGAGACGTCAAAAATGTATTTTTTTTGACGATAAGCGTTATTTCCAAAACTAACGAGTGGTATCGATAGCATACGTACTTGCATGTGTAGCATCATTTCGTTTCTTACATGAGAAACTATCATTCATATTAGGTTGCGATTAGAGATCGTGCCTCATTTCAGTGTATCCACTTTTGTCATCATAGCTATCGCACCAGGTGAGTTCATACCCCTACTCTTACTTATTTTTATAACTGTTTTGGGGGAGAATACATGCTCGTTTTTGACTAAACTCAATGCTTGAATGCGCAATTGTTTACTTAAACACTACTGTTTCTTTGAAGGCTTGATTGATTATTCAAATGCACCTATGTGTATATCGGTTTCATACTTGATTATTTTCTCGCATACACAAGCGTTTTATAAACATGCAACACACTTTATGAACTCTTGCTTTTATGCAACCCACTTTATGAACTCTTGCTTTTATGCAACACACTTTGTGAACTATTGCTTTTATGCAAACACTTTTATGGACCATACTGAAACTTATGTTTTATCTAAACTATTACGCGGATTAGCCTAAGCCCTTGAATCCCACTATGCCCAAACTCATGAACCGTCAATTCCTGCTGGGAAGCGCGAATGTTATAAATAGATCTATTGGTGGTGACTCCCCCGTTCGGTTTGACCGGATAGGCAAACGCGAGCGTATAACATGTCGAATTACAAGTGTAATGGGATAAACACTTGCCGGGCCTTTATATTTAACATGCTTCTAGAGCATGCACACTGTTATAGCTTCGGTTGCATGAACTTAGCGCTAGCGTAATAGACTATTTTTCTATGTGATATTATATTTGTTGTAATGATCACACACTCTACTCATGGTCCACAATCCTGATTTTACTGTAAGGTAAACTTTATTTTTATGACATTGTGAGTTACACAATGGTCACAAAACTCTCTATTGTACTCACAACACTAATGTTTTAATACAAACTTATGAACTCACCAACCTCGTGTTGACACTCTTTAGCATGTATTTTCAGGTTTTAAGCAATGGCACGCTACTGGAGGTTTTGGCAGGGCATGGCATGGTCATAGAAGACTCTGATATTCACTTGGGGACCATTTTAAACTATTTTACGGGCCTACTTCCGCACTATATTTTAACGATGTAAATTCAATACTTTTGGTTAAATGATTTTATTCTAAATGATTTAAGTGAAAACCAGTTTTGAACTTGTGTTGTAATACCAATTGAGTTACACCCCAGCTACATGTATGCTTCCGCTGGACCCGATTTTGGGGGTGTGACAATAGCCTTCGCCGTAGCTTCATCGATGTTACCTACCAAATAAAAGGCCTATTCAGGAAGACCGTTTAATTCTCCGGAAAGGATTAATTTAAAGCCTATAATTGTTTATGCTAAACCAACATATTTTCCCGGAGAACCCGTAAATACTTCTGCTACGAAAAAAGGTTGTGATAAGAAACTCTCTATTTTTCGCGCTCTTGCACAGTTAACCGATCTTCTTCGGATAATTCGTCCAATCCAAGAATGCCTATAATATCTTGAAGTTCTTTGTAACGATGTAAAGTTTGCTTAACCTCTTGTGCAGTGTCATAATGGTTGTCACCAACGATCCGGGGTTGTAGCATAGTTGACGTTGAATCTAAAGGATCTACTGCTGGATAGATACCTTTGGCAGCTAATCCTCTTGAAAGTACGGTAGTAGCATCTAAATGTGCAAATGTCGTAGTAGGAGCAGGGTCGGTCAAATCATCTGCAGGTACATAAACAGCTTGAATAGAAGTTATGGACCCTTCTTTAGTAGAAGTAATTCTTTCTTGTAAAGTACCCATTTCGGTACTAAGGGTAGGTTGATAACCCACAGTGGAAGGCATTCTACCCAACAAGGCGGATACTTCTAATCCTGCTTTAACAAAACGGAAGATATTGTCAATAAATAAAAGTACGTCTTGTTCATTAACATCTTGAAAATATTCCGCCATAGTTAGGGCAGTCAAACCAACTCTCATACGAGTTCCCGGCGGTTCATTCATCTGACTGTAAACTAGAGCCACTTTTGATTCTGCAATATTTTTTTTCATTAATTACTCCAGATTCTTTCATTTCCATGTAAAGATCATTTCCTTCACGAGTCCGTTCACCAACTCCGCCAAATATAGATACGCCTCTGTGAGCTTTGGCAATATTGTTAATCAATTCCATAATGAGTACTATTTTACCCACGCCAGCTCCCCCAAATAGTCCAATTTTTCCTCCACGATGATAAGGGGCTAAAAGATCTACTACTTTAATTCCGGTTTCAAAAATAGATAATTTTGTATCTAACTGTATAAAGCCAGGCACCGATCTATGAATAGGAAATGTTGTGCTTTGATCTACAGGACCTAAGTTATCAACAGGCTCGCCAAGCACGTTAAAAATTCGCCCGAGAGTCGCTCCACCGACCAGAACACTTAGCGGAGCTCCCGTATTAATTACGTCCATTCCTCTCGTTAGACCGTCTGTAGCACTCATAGCTATGGCCCTAACTCGATTGTTTCCTAATAATTGTTGTACCTCACAAGTCACATTAATTGGTTCACCATTGATATCTTGGCCCTTAACTACCAGAGCGTTATAAATATTAGGCATTTTGCCTGGCGGAAAAGCTACATCTAGTACCGGACCAATGATTTGGGCGATACGCCCCAGGTTCTTTTGTGTCACAACCCCAGAACTAGCAGGATTCATTCTGATAATATAATAATAAAGTAAAAAAATATCTAAATTTTTGCAAAAACTATCGCATTTAAAATAAATGTCCGATGGCAAGTTGATCGGTTAATTCAATAAGAAATGGGAGTTAGCACACGATTTGGTAGTACCATCCAACCGAATCCAATTGCATTGTTTACCTATTCGATTTCAATGAGTGAATTTGCAAGTTCAACCAACCCATTTTCGAAATATCAATAAGAATCTTGAGAAAATCTTTCATTTGTCTATCATTATAGACAATCCGATCTATATTATCTATGGAATCGAACCTGAACTCTATTTACGATTCAGTATTTCTAAATCATCAGCTCTTCTTATTTCTATTGATTTACGTCTAGCGTATGTTTTTTTTTTTTTTTTTTTTTTTTTTTTTTTTTTTTTTTTTTTTTTTTTTTTTTAACCTTTTCATAGAAAAATTCCCCATTTTTCACATATAGTATTTACATATACAACCTATATTACTTACAACATATCTCACTATCAAGAGGGATTTTAGTAGTATTTGGGCGATTTTTAGGTATTTCGATTAAAAAAAGTAAGAATTGGGTTGCGCCATATATATGAAAGAGTATACAATAATGATGTATTTGCCAAATCAAATACCATGGTCTGTTAGTTGATAATTTTACTATTAGTTGGGAATTTTGTGAAAGGTTCTTGTAAAAAGTTTCATTAACGCATAATTCATGTCGAGTAGACCTTGTTGTTGTAAGTTTGATGGTAAGCGCTTTTAGTTCAGCTTAATGGTCCCATAAGAAGGTCTGTGTTCTCCATAGAGCCCAAAACGCTTTTTGGACAAGACGACTTGAGTTATGAAGAGATTTATGATTGGGTTTTGATTTTGGCTCGGGTAGGAGTTGAGGAGCTCACAATTCGAAACTGGTATGGTGAATCAGTTACGTTGCAAGTCCAACTCTACACCCATATGGAGTTGAAACATCTCGAACTTCATTCTTGCACTTTTCCCTCTTTCACAAGTTTTAAGGGCTCGTTTGGTTCGCAGAATGTTTTTGACGGAATCGGAATCTGTTTAAGGAATTAGAATGTGAAGGAATGGAATGTTAAAAATTGAAATCCTTAGGATTTAAAATCTGACGGAATGGAAATTTGCAAATACTAGCGCATGTTTGGTTGGAAGAATGAAATGAGAAAAAACAATTATATTAAAATATTTAAAATTTAATTTTAGTTTAAGATTAATAAACAAAATATTATTTAATAACTAAATTACTTATCAAATAATAATAATAATTTTTTAAATAATATTATATAAACTAATATATTAAATAAATTGTATTTTTATATAAAACACAATTGTATTTTTTTAAGTATAAATTAAAAAAGTAAGCTATAAATAAATTATATTTAATTTTAAATAAATAATAATTTTTAAATATAATAATAATAATTTTTAAATAAATAATAATTTATAAATTTTTAAAAAATAATTTTTAAATTTATATTCAATTTTAAAAAAAATGATCGTTTATAACAACAACAACAACAACAACAACAACAACAACAACAACAACAACAATAATAATAATAATAACGACAATGATAAAGATAATATGAATTCCATTGAATAGTAATTAGTAAACAATCCTCTCATATTGCCATGGAAGGTAGAATTCCATATATATGGGATTTTGAAGGAATTTCCTTCCATTCCGTTTGCCAACCAAACATAGTAAGGAATGGAATTCAGATTCCAAATTCTTTGAATTTTTCAACTAAACACGTTATTGAATGGAATTGGATTCTAATTCCACCAGAATCCTTAGGATTCCGCCAAACCAAACGGGCCCTAAGGGTTTTCCAAATCTACTAAGCTTAGAATTGATTTCTGTCGATTTTCATACCGGTACAGTTTGGGAGTTTGTTGCTCGTTGTCCTTTAGTTGAGTCTCTTAAAATGGATCTTTCTAGTATAAACGAGATGTGACTATGGGATCTTGCAATACTTAGTAATATGAAGGAGTTAAATTTGTCATTCGGTGTTTGGAACAATCCTATGACAATCACAACTTCTAATCTCTTTCACTTGTCAAGTTTTCCTAAACTTGAGACCCATACCTTGGAATTTCAAGACTCCCAGGTAAGACCTATGTCAGTTTTCCACTTCAAATTACAGAATTGTAATGTAATTTGTAAACTGATCCTTTTCACTTCAAAAGAAAATTCGACCTTTTGTAGTTGTTTGCACAAGGTACCTCTTGGATGAATGTCCGTGTGGCCTTTGTATCCCTCAAGACTCTTGAGTTATTAGGGGTCAATTTTGGGAATAATACAATGATTTCATTCATCATTCAAATGTTTCGTGGGTCTCCAAAGATGCAAATGCTAGAAACCAGAGTAAGTGGAATGCATATGTATGAAAAACATCATCTTGAATTCCAATGGTTGTGCATCTCAATACTCTGTCATTTTGCAGGCTTCATACACCCTTAGTGTTCTACCTTTGGAGATTGAATCATTTGATTCAGACAGCAAGACAATGAGCCCGGGGCAGCTTGAGCGTGTGGTGGTTCATTCTTTCCCTAGAACAGAGATTGAAATAGCCATAATAAAGTTCATACTTGAATGTTCACCCTTAATGAATAAAATTTATATCCATGACTACAATTTGACTCATGATGAGTATGAAAACACCAAGATGAACTAGGAGTTGGCAAAGAGGCTGTTGAAACTCCATCGAGCTTCCCCCACAGCTGGGGTAGAATTCTTTTACTGTTTCTAGTTTATGTATGGCTTGAATACCCTAAGACAACTAATTTTGTATAAATTATGTTGCTATTTACTTCTTGGTTTTCAATATGTTTGTGCTGCGAATGTTTACTTCACATTCTACATACGTTGGTCGCCAAATAGTGATAAATGAGAGTATTGAGTGCATCCAGAAAAGGTTTTCTTTGACATATGCATTTTCAAGTTTCACTTTATAAAGTCAAACTTGCAATATGGTAAAGTTTATTTACCATTTGCGTTTTGACTATCTATAGTCCAAATTGCCAATCCATTAGTAAAATTCTAATTTAGATTGTGCAATTTTAAGTTTGTAATGTCAATCTTGCAAAAACATTAGACAAAAACTCCCATTTACAATTGTCAAATCCGAATTCATAACGTCAAAGTTGCAAATGGTTAGTGAGCTTTACCATTTCCAGTTTTAGTTTCTCAAGACAAACTTGCCACATATGCCACTTTGGAGTCAAATGTGGTAAAAAAATGTACACAATACGTATGACTAGTGTTTGGATATGATTTTTACAAAATTAATAATACTTTTGTTATTTGGCTTCATTTTATGTGTGTGTGTGTGTTTGGTAGTGTATTAGGATTTTGAGTAATTAATAAATGTCATAAATTTTCAACAGGGTGGGTAAGGATTTAATGGGGGTGTGATTAATTTTACACAAATTACAACATTGGTCCCTAAGCTTGTCAAGTCTATGTAAAAATAGTGAACACATCACTTAATATTGGGCGGGAATTTTAACTCTGGCAACAGCAATGTAGACAACTTTAGGGACCAAGTCTGAAATAAAAAACCTTATTAAACCCCTTGACCGTCTTTTTCCTGAGACGATATTTACTTTTATGCGTAAACTAATAAACCCAACCACATCCTTTTCCTGACATATTTCCCCATGGAAGATTTCTCAATGTTGACTGAGCTGATGGAACTCGCCGATTCACCACGATTACATGATTGTATGGGACTGTGTTTTAGTCAAGAAGCTGTAGAAGAAGAGTTTTTTATAAACCTTATTTGTGCCGCTATTGATCATCTAAATAGGCTGATACCAAAGCGTAAGGAGCTGATTGTGGAGAATGAAGCTTTGGGCCAGCATGGTGTGGCGCTTGACAGTTTGGATGCATTAAGAAAAACCCAGGCAAAGCACATCGACCTACTTCCTCTTTTGATCAAGATTTATGGTGAAGCTGATGATTGCATTCGCATGCAGAAAGGTTTTGTTAAGAAAATGGCTGAAAACAATTAGTTAAATGGGGTCTTTTGGGTAGGCAAATAGGGCCATTTTGTGTTCTTGTTTTTAGATTTCAAGGTTGTTCTTGACTTCATGTAGGCTACTTGCCAGTATTATGAATATGTAAATCGAAGTCTTTAATCTTCTTGTGTTGTCCTTTTTTATCTACTGTTGTTATCACCAAAACCAAACACCCCTTTATAACAGGTAACCAAAGACATCCCTAACCTAGAAACTATTGGGTATAGTTAACCAATGTGGAGTCATAAAAGTGATTTCCCTATTATACCCCTGCATATCTAACAAAAAAGTTGCGTTGACCGAGCCCAAAAGGGTCAAGGGATGCAATCGGCATAAAAATTGCATGTTTTGTACACATGGCGACTAAAAACAGAACTTGGGGTGCCTGGTGATGTTTTTGGAAAAGTTTAAGGACCAACGGTGTATTTTTGTCTTAAAACTACATGGTTTTTCATCTAATGTTACATGCCTAACAAGCTCAACGTCATGTTGTTTATTTTTCATTTCCCACACGCCATCCTAAGATTAAAAAAAAAAATGCATTACATAATCAACATACACATTTTATTAAACACAGGCCACTTGAAGGATATACCCAAAAGCTTTATCTTCTAGTCAGAAACTACGTACTCAAAGAATGGACCCCATCTCGACCCATAACTGACCCGTTACAACTATTATTTTCAGATCGAAATACAAAAATATTTAAAAACCGTTTACCTTTGAATGTGCTTAACCCCGAACAAAGATCAACAACGAACCCAGATTGCCTCTTTTCCCCCAAGTCGATCGTGCATACGAAGATTCCAATGAAACCGAACAAAGAACTGATTACAAAGATTAATAGATTAGACAAACATAAGCATGCCAAGGTATTTCGTGGATCAACATTGATGAACTGTATTTTTTATTTTATTTTTTTCCTAGAGATTTTGTGGTGGCTGATAGGATGATTAGGGTTTAAGAGAGAGATATGTGAGAGAAAAAGTGATCACGAATTAAATGAATGATCCTAAAAATATGGACAGTAACAAATGTTGGAATTATGATATCATGACAATCATATAAAATAAACCAAACACATCAAGAGAGCATAGCGGAAGCGTTATAACAAGATCATATAACATGTAATTAATTAATCAATAATAAATAGTAAACATACCTTTGTGATTCTAGCCCGAACAAGAATCAATTGCAATCTTCAATTCAAGAACCCTACTTAGGGTTTATGTGAATTATAAGAATTACCCCTTATCTCTTTTGTAATTCAATCCAAGAATCAAACAATAGTGTGTTTGAATCGTGTTCTTGTACACACATACTAATTCAAGTAAAAGTTTATGAAAGTAAATTAAACATAAAACTTTTTAGCTTAATGAAAATCGAATCCCTTAAAGGGTTTTGAGGTTGGATCGATTTTGAGGACAAGAGAAGAGAAACAAAACACCTATTATGTGTGTACAAGTTATGAGAAAACAATAACCCATGAGGAGTTTATATAGTAGTGAAAACTTGGAGCTCAAGGCACAAAGGAGGTGGGAAAACCCCCTTGGCCGATCGGTTGTACATCCCTAAAGGGATTCCGGAACCTTCTCTTGTTTCCAATTATTCAAAAGTATTACTTTCCTAATCTTCGTCTAACGGTCGTTAGCCATCTTGTAGCGTGTAAACTTCGGTCGAGCCTAGTTAACCATTACGTACAAAAATATCAATCAACCAATCCTTTGAAATTTAAACTCTTAAAACCAAAACAATTTCGCCATTTATTTAGTCCATATTATTTTCTATTCAAAATTACCCTTTTCGTTTATAAACATGTCTAACATAATAATAAACAAAAACAAGTAATATATAATAAAAAATAAACAACCAAATAAACATATACATAACATAACAATTAAATATGTATAAAACATGTAGCCACATGCAAATTTATTCAATAGTCATATTAATAATCAAGTCTAGGAATATTATGCATTTATTCAATTAAGGCTTTCTTCTTCAAAGGAAAAAGAGCCACATACATTGATAAATCGATTGCGTAAGCCAAAACTAAACAAATACCACATAGCACATAATTGATTACTTAATATTGGAGTCTTCCCCAATTCGACATCTATTAATAAATTTACACGTTTCGATACAACTTAACAATTAATTCATATATCCAATTTAAACCATTTAAATTATCACACAATAAAATCCATGCAAACATGCACTTTTCATGTATTATGCTTAACAATTAACAAATTGTACCAAGATCATTTACTAAAACACATAACCAATTACATGACATCCTAGGGTTTCTAATCATATTAAAAAATTCAAAAAACAAAACCCTAAAAACCCTAATAGGTCAATCGACCTAAATAAAAATTAGGGTTAGGAATCGAAAAACCCTAAAAACATGTAATTAAACGAATCAAGATTCAATTTTTATGCGTTTCGATAATTAATTACACATTATAACGGCTCATGATGCCACTGTTGGAATTATGATATCATGACAATTATATAAAATAAACCAAACACATCAATAGAGCATAGCGGAAGCGTTATAACAAGATCATATAACATGTAATTAATTAATCAATAATAAATAGTAAATATACCTTTGTGATTCTAGCCCGAACAAGAATCAATTGCAATCTTCAATTCAAGAACCCTAATTAGGATTTATGTGGATTATAAGAATTACCCCTTATCTCTTTTGTAATTTCAATCCTAGAATCAAACAATAGTGTGTTTGAATCGTGTTCTTGTACACACGTACTAATTCAAGTAAAAGTTTACGCAAGTAAATTAAACACAAAACTTTTTAGCTTAATGAAAATCGAATCCCTTAAAGGGTTTTGAGGTTGGATCTTGAGGACAAGAGAAGAGAAAGAAAACATCTATTATATGTGTACAAGTTATGAGAAAACAATAACCCATGAGGTGTTTATATACTAGTGAAAACTTGGAGCTCAAGACACAAAGGAGGTGGGAAAACCCCCTTGGCCGATCGGTTGTACTTCCCTAAAGGGATTCCGGAACCTTCTCTTGTTTCCAATTATTCAAAAGTATTACTTTCCTAATCTTCGTCTAACGATCGTTAGCCATTCTCCGTTAAATACTAACGGTCGTTACTAGTTTTGTGTTTATTAATAATTATATATAACATTTATAAATAATTATTCTTTTACTCTTCATACGTAAAGTGTGGAATCCCACGATCTCGAGTTCGATCCTAACATATGACTACTAAAATAATGTCCATAATCTAACAGCTCCCACTTGGACATATTTTAATAGTGTAATCACATCGGTTAGCGTCTTGCAACACACCGATGCCTCTAGTACGATATCGAGTAAGGCTCCTAGACAAACCTTTTAATGTTTTCTCATTATTATTATCCTTTTGTTTCTAATACAATATTAATAAGGATATGGATTAAAGTCATTCCTTAATTAACCATTATATTTCTCGTTGTTTATGATTGATCAAGATTACCAAATCTTCTGAACATATTCAGGGGAGATCTTGGGTGCGGCCGCACATGCATCTTACCAACCCTACGAGGGGCCCAGTAGTATTAAACTCCAAAAATAAATTTGAAGGAACAAATTCTATATTGATTACAAGCATAACCCATAAACTTTGTAACACTTCCGAAAACAACCCTTATGACTACCAGTTACGTATAGCGTTAAGTTGTTCCACAAAAATGTACTACATTCATGACACTTATCTTGCATCTCAAGTCTGAGGATAACTTCTCATGATTTACTTAATGACAAAATCCATAAAGTAACATCATGTAGTTGGGATAAGTCCTATATTCAGTATCATTGAATATCATCTGAAATGGCATGACTACGCATCAATATACTTTATGTATATTATACCAACATTCAGATTTGTCTTGATTTAATAATATTCCCATATTATTAAATGACAACGGACAATTTAGAATAACATTTATTCATGAATTAAACATACAAATATAGGATACAATTTATTATAAATTAAACATACCATGTATTTAAATTTATTATAATAATTGTTTAACATCCCTTGTCCAAATACTAAATAGATCAATGCATGATAACTCTTGTTGATGAATTATATCTCAAGTAATGACATTCATACTTGTTGACAAGGCATAAATCATCCAACTTTGATCTATCATAATTTTATGAATACTTATTTCAAGAATTCAACTATTTGAAGTTCTTGTATATGCATACTCAACTATTTTGATAATGCCATATAATATTTCATAAAATGTGTTACATCCTTAACCACCAATTTATAATAATCAAACTTCCAAACATTTTAAACTTTGAAGTATTCTTATTCTCTTAATGCATAATGCAACTATGCTCTTATTAAGCACAACTAGTACATATAGCCAAGGATGAAATCCTTACCATAACTAGTATTGAGTGTCATCTCAATTTCATTAGCATTATTGTATGCAAACAACAATATGCTATTAAAAATTTCCCGTAAACATTAATATCTATTGTGTAATGTTTGATGCCCTTCAAACTTTCAAGTTTGTTGGCTATGAAAATTTTCACAACAATTGAAAAATTGTTCATCTATTGAATTTGGAAGCTGTTCCAGATTTAGGATGTGATTCTATAATCAAACATATTATTTTAGAATATTACACAAGTTATCTAATAACTTTTTAATTAGATATTAATATTGCCAAATTATCTTGTAATCAAGTATGATACAACAAAACATGATGCTCATGAAAAATCTTTAAGTCATACTTAGATTTTATTCATGTTATGCATATTTATTTAGACTTTCTAAATAATATATCATGTTATATTAGATTCATTTACCGCTCATGTTTCAAAAATACACATTCGTTTTAAGGTTGTATGTCTTACTTCCTAAATCTTACAAGTAAAGTTTCATTCCAAACTAAGACTTAACTTTTAACTTATATGGAATGTTACTTTTATATGTTCCACAACATATATGATTTAAGAAATTAAACATAATACTCCCACTAGCTTTTAGGAATACTTAGAAATTATCTTATTTCAATTATAAATCTGAATATGAATTTAATAATTAAACATAAGAGTAATCTTCTAGATGCATGCATTTATCCATCCATGGATTATTGCACTTTGTACACTGCTAAAGATTTATTTGAATTCATAAACTCCTTTTTATTACTTATCGTCCTCGCTCAAGTAATCACTCAAGAAAGAGTTTTAATATTCCATTGTCAATTTCATAAATATGACAATCATAATATTTATATATTTAATGTATTTAGAAAACAATATTCAATCACAGTTAATTGCTTAAGTGTGATTAATAATCTTGTCATGCATTAAATACGTACACAATATTGTCCATATGATTTCTATACAAAGATTTAAACAACAAGTGTTACCTTATCTTTGAAGAAACTCATCTTCATTTTCTAGTCTAACTATTAAGATAAATCACATTTCTAAAATTGATTATCTTTATGGACAGTATCTTAATCATTCATATCTTGTATACTTTACCCAATTTCATATTTGGTAATGTATCATAATGATTATCAGGTTTACAATAATCCTGTAAATCATAGCCCTCAGCATATTAATCAAATATCTGAGATATATTGCTATTCTATAAATGATAATTCCATCATCTTGAGATTTAACATTTAAATGTCAAACTTTATTATCATGTTGAGATTTAACATTCAAATGTCAAACTTCATCATGATATTTACTAGTGTATTTTAGAAGATTATGTATCTTATAATTTTATCTTTTAAAGATCAAAACTCCCATTTGCTTTTAGTAATTTAAAGACTATCTTTAAATATTTAGCAAATAAAGAAACAATACAATGTTCTCTTTCGGGATATTACAAATACATATTGACAGTTACTGACTTAACTTTGTTAATAACCTCTTCATTAGCAGTTAAACAAACTTAGAACTTCAATTTAAGACTTAATGTGATTCATCACATTCATCACATTCCATCATATGATAATGTCTTATTAATCTTCTATGTTGGAGTTTTATTAAATATGTCCAAGTCATACTCAACATTCTAACCTTGATAACTTTTGGAAGAAAAGAAGTAGTCATAGTTATCTTTAATCAAACATTATAAGAAGAGTTTGATTTTCCTAACTGAACATACCATAAATATTTGGTATTTCATTAGTTTTAATATTGTAAGACAATCTAACAATATTTGAGATAACCATATTTCTCTTGGTTTGTCTATTTGCCAACTAAGTCATTTTAATGGTATAATAGTATTTTCAAGCTAATTACATGCTTTATAACATAAGCACTTTTAATAAAGTCACTTCATGTCTATGTCTCTATAAGAAAACATAAACTGTTATAATCCCACTATACGTTATAAGTCATCTAACAATTCAACGACTTCATGTATATGTCTTAATTAAAACACATAACAAAATAACGTCTTACTTTATTATAAGTCTTGTAACAATTAAAAAACTTTATGTTTATATCTTTACAATGAAACATAAACATGTTTAACTAAAGTAATTATGAACACAATCTTTTGGTTTCAATCATAATTTCAAGTTAATTTATTACTTCACAATAATGTAAATAACATTATTTCTTCATTTATTTATGTCATTCCAAGAACACATAAATATTCAGATTGAAGCAACATTAGATTACTTTATTAATTTGTGTCATTCCATGAATTCATAAATATACAAATTAAAGTAGTATTGACATCATATTGACATATGTTCTAATAGGTATCTAATTTAGAAACTATAAATTCTCATAATTCAATTACATCAGTTGATCTGCTAGTAATGAAAATATGAAATTCACCTTGTTGTTGCAATCTAGCTAAGCTCTCACATAACATAAATTGTAACACCAAGTATTTCTTGAATTAGATTAGTATAATTCATATTAGAATATTATTTTCTTACCTTGCAGTCAAGAGAATCCATTAAATCATATCTTTTTGAGTTGTTTCTTGCACACATTAAAGATAACATTTCTCCCACTTGTGCATGGAACAATCTCATATAGTTGATAAACAACACGTCATGCATTTGTTATGTGATCAATATGATTGTGTCATAGATCTTAGCATAACAAGTAGATGTACAACAACAATGTCTAGTAATGAAACGTACAAGACTATCCTTAAAAGTATGAGTGTCTATACTTGGAAAGTAATTATCTTTAGCTACCAAGATATCAAAGCTTGTAACTCCCACTGAATTAAAGATCATTACAATAATTCCTTATTCAGTAATAAGTACACAATACTGCCACTGAATTTGACAACATTGTAAGTGTTTCATATCCAGTAAAAGAAAATAGTGTGCTTTTAACTTTCCTACACCTTTAAATATCCATACGTAACAATTACTTATGCATTAAAGAGTGTATTCTACTACGTAAATAATGGACCATTCATCAAATACAATTAACTTGAAAAATTGAGCATGTAATTTCTTCCTTAACAGGTCTACCATCCAACAATGTATGTAGTACCTTTTAAATAGTCAAAACAACTAGTTTTTCTTTAAACATTTTGCGGTAATTAGTCTAGCTTCTAATTATAATAACTCATAAAATGTCATACATAATTTTCTGTTAACCAAATATCATATTTGTTATTATTAATCACCGAATGAGGATGATAAAATCCCTATGGAAAATATGCGCAATTTTCTTAACTATTAAAAATTTGCTATGAGTTATATTAGGATTTAGACATATCTAATATTCCTATTATCCTTTTCATTCATGAAAAGAAATAGGATTGTATCTCACTCTTCTTTCATAGAAAGGAGATTTCTTTTGTCTTTTAAGTAAATATTTCTTAATCAAACATTTGTTTGAAAACAGAACGAGATCAATTTACCAAAGCCCAAAGTGTGTTTACGGTTTGAACGTTGCATTAATACATTAAAACGAATTACAAAATTCAATTTCAGTATTTTCGATAATTTGGTCTTTAAGAAAATAAAATACCCATTGGAAAATATATCCATATAAACCATAGTATTTTCTTAAAGTTAGGATCCTAATTGACATAGTACCATTACATCAGTTGATCTGCTAGTAATGATAGTATTCAACAAGGTAATTGTCGTACAATAATTGGCATAACATTTGTTCAATTCCTAAATTTATGGGATTTACAATCACAAAACATTTGTATTGTAAGCATGTTTGATCCCCATCTTAATGCCTTGAGTCCAATATCTCACTTCCTACTCAATTTAAGTCGTCTAACTTAAAAACTGCAAACTCATAAATCCATTACATCAGTTGATCTGCTAGCAATGAAATTATGAAATTTACCTCTCCATTGCAATCTAGCCAAGCTCTCACATGACGTAAACTAAAACTTCAGGTATTCTTAATTAGATGGCATTTGACTTAATTTTATAAGGGTATTAATTTTGAAGTGTAATCAAAATAATGTATGAAGAATCATGCATACAACTTCATAACATTAGTTTTATAAAACAATTTTATTACCAATTTACTAAGAGTAAAATAGCAAAGTTTTGATTGAGGTATCGGGTTCACCAATTAAATAATTATCAACAATTATCGTCCACTATATCGTACTTTTGCATAAGCCCTAAAGCTTAGTGTTTCGGATAATCATTGTGGAATTGTGGTCAATTCACCCTTAAGATGACAATGTACATGTAATGGTTGTTCGGTAAGTCTAATTTACATACAAACGAGCGTTAAGACAAAATGTTGTCTATCTAAGGCCACAATTTAATGCGAAACCAACCTTATACCCATCTTGTAGCGTGTAAACTTCGGTCGAGCCTAGTTAACGATTACGTACAAAAATATCAATCAACCAATCCTTTGAAATTTAAACTCTTAAAACCAAAATAATTTCGCCATTTATTTAGTCCATATTATTTTCTATTCAAAATTACCCTTTTCATTTATAAACATGTCTAACATAATAATAAACAAAAACAAGTAATATATAATAAAAAATAAACAACCAAATAAACATATACATAACATAACAATTAAATACGTATAAAACATGTAGCCACATGCAAATTTATTCAATAGTCCTATTAATAATCAAGTCTAGGTGTATTATGCATTTATTCAATTAAGGCTTTCTTCTTCAAAGGAAAAAGAGCCACATACATTGATAAATCGATTGCGTAAGCCAAAACTAAACAAATACCACATAGCACATAATTGATTACTTAATATTGGAGTCTTCCCCAATTCGACATCTATTAATAAATTTACATGTTTCGATACAACTTAACAATTAATTCATATATCCAATTTAAACCATTTAAATTATCACACAATAAAATCCATGCAAACATGCACTTTTCATGTATTATGCTTAACAATTAACAAATTGTACCAAGATCGTTTACTAAAACACATAACCAATTACATGACATCCTAAGGTTTCTAATCATATTAAAAAATTCAAAAAACAAAACCCTAAAAACCCTAATAGGTCAATCGACCTAAATAAAAATTAGGGTTAGGAATCGAAAAACCCTAAAAACATGTAATTAAACGAATCAAGATTCAATTTTTATGCGTTTCGATAATTAATTACACATTATAATGGCTCATGATGCCACTGTTGGAATTATGATATCATGACAATCATATAAAATAAACCAAACACATCAAGAGAGCATAGCGGAAGCGTTATAACAAGATCATATAACATGTAATTAATTAATCAATAATAAATAGTAAACATACCTTTGTGATTCTAGCCCGAACAAGAATCAATTGCAATCTTCAATTCAAGAACCCTAATTAGGATTTATGTGGATTATAAGAATTACCCCTTATCTCTTTTGTAATTTCAATCCTAGAATCAAACAATAGTGTGTTTGAATCGTGTTCTTGTACACACGTACTAATTCAAGTAAAAGTTTACGCAAGTAAATTAAACACAAAACTTTTTAGCTTAATGAAAATCGAATCCCTTAAAGGGTTTTGAGGTTGGATCTTGAGGACAAGAGAAGAGAAAGTAAACATCTATTATATGTGTACAAGTTATGAGAAAACAATAACCCATGAGGTGTTTATATACTAGTGAAAACTTGGAGCTCAAGACACAAAGGAGGTGGGAAAACCCCCTTGGCCGATCAGTTGTACATTCCCAAAGGGATTCCGGAACCTTCTCTTATTTCCAATTATTCACAAGTATTACTTTCCTAATCTTCGTCTAACAGTCGTTAGCCATTCTTCGTTAAATACTAACAGTCGTTACTAGTTTTGTGTTTATTAATAATTATATATAACATTTATACATAATTATTCCTTTACTCTTCATACGTAAAGTGTGCAATCCCACGATCTCGAGTTCAATCCTAACATACGACTACTAAAATAATGTCTATAATCTAACAACAAAATCAATGGTGAGGATGACAAAAAAAATAAATTGATAATGCATAGAGTTTAGTCATCTCAATCAATTTCCAGAAAGGAAAACAAAAGTTTATTTAATTATTCGAAACGATACAAATAAAGGCCTCACGCCATCAACATGTTCATACATCAATACATTGCATGTCCCTCGGAAAACTCACGAGTATGCGTAAAACCAAGTAAAAATCACAAGCTAGAATATAAGTAAAATAAACAATGACATAACGTTACCAGATATGTAGTTAATAACTTAGAACACCATAGCATAAGTTGCGACAAGTAACAAACATAATACAGAAAAGGTTGTGTGTCTTGTTGAAGTTGCATCTGATGAAGGACTACATTATTGCTGATGGATCAGTTTGGAAGAGGAGGAGGAGGACTAGGAGTGCTTCTTACATACGCTGCAATCCATATTGAAAACACATACAAGAATGATAAGTAAAAAAATTCACATTCTTAGGTCTCGAATAAACATAGGTAAAGCTAAGTTTCATTTTCAAGATCAGATGCACCACATTTGACTTTAATCATTTTACTCTATAGTTTAAATACTTAAAATCTCATAAATCATTTTACTCTATAGTTTTTGTTGTTTCTACAACTAATACACAAATTATTTGTAGAATTTACTATAACTTGGGAAAAGATCAAAGTAGTTGACTTTTCTCGATTCAGGGGCAAGTTTGAACCATTTTACGTTAAACTGAATCAAAGATTAACTGGTACAAAAACTTCGATCAACAGGAAATGCAATCGTTCTAGAATAAAATAAAATTAAAAGCTTAATTACTATCTGTTTATATCTAACAATTGCTTGTTAAATCATTACCAAGGCATGCCTGATATGAATTGTCCGCATATCTACAATTCACTAGGTTGCTGGTTGTGGGATTACTCGTGTAGCGTGCACATGCACTCTTGAAATCTGCCTCTGCCTGTAAACAAATATCTTGTAATTGAGCCATCACACCTCCATAATGCGTAGCCATTATGATCATTAGGATCATCACGATTGTGTTAATCTGTTGCGCCATTTTGGTTTTGGAGTTTAAGGTTGTGACCGGTTTGAACAAACGTATAAAGGTATTCTGGATCTATATATAGAGGAAACATATAATTTTTTTAGTATTTTATAATGGGTGTTGATATCCTCATGGCACCATTTTATAAATTCAAGGCAATTGAGTGTGAGTTTACAAATAGTGTGAGTTTACAAATATACCCTTACAATTGATTAACCTCTTTTCTATTAGTTTACCCTAGTATTCATGTTTCAGCAGTCTACATAGTTAATTCACCACCCACCATTTTCTTCAACGCCAATATATACTACTTTTGTTGCTTGATTTTATGATCACAGGTAACCTTTATAAAATTGAATTGTTGTTGTGTTTCATAATATTAACAAACCTATCTGACAGTACTCACGATTGCAAAAAATAAATTGACTTTGAAATATGGGGTTTGATCAAGATCGGTTAAGAATCATCATATTATGGTGTTTTTATTATTAAGTGACTTGGTGAATAATGATTATTAATGTACTATAATGTAGGCGCAAGTTGGTTTTTTTCATCATAATGTATTACAGCGACTTAAGTGTACGCTTTAAGATTTTTTATTTCTTAAACCTACTAAGCAATTTTAGGTGTAATCTTAACCTACACATGATAAAGTATGTGACATTGTTTTCTTATTTTACCAACAGTTCCAACCATATTTCTATTGCATTTTATTAAGTTTGATTCTTTAGCTTCTTCCTTATTTGATTTGCATACAGACACATGATACATAGATATTTTTGTGGATGACTTGGTGCATGCATGGATGGTTGAAGCATGTATTTCATAGTAGCTGTGTGCAAGCTATCTTCATTGCATGTTTGTTGGTTCAACTATAGTATAATTTGTGTATAGTTACATATTACATGTCGTAATTTGATGATAACATTTGGAACACGAGGAAGTTGTTTTTCGGAGTAATATTCCTTTTGGCAAAGCAAGCATAATATGGTTATGTTCATGTAAGTGGAAAATGGATATATAAAAAAATAATTTATGTTGAATAATCAATCAAGAAAGAATATTTAGTTGTGTCATGCGTTTAAAAAATATATAGGAGTTGGAGGATCATGGATATAAATAGAGGGTGTAAAAGGTTTAAGTGTGAAAAATAGGTTAATAAATTGTAAGAGTATGTAAAGTAACATTCAATTGCCTTGGATTTATAAAGTGATGCCGTGAGAATATCAGCTCCCTATGCATTTAGCCTTTTGAGGTTATTTAATGCACTATCGGGTGTTTATTTTTCAATTAATGAGTGAGCCCAAACCCTTGTTTCATTTATTGTGATGTCAACAAAAACCCTTCTCTCTCTCAATTATGCGGCTAATCTAGACATGTCTTCAAACCACATAATTTAGTAAACAACACCTTAAGTCTTAAAAATTCAGCAATACAAGCATAAAACCTAAATGTACAACTAAATTAAAGACAATAGTCTAACATTAAATACCTTAAAAACTTAATTTTAAACAATACAAGTATTCATGCAATGTCTACAATTTATTGATGCATACTTAATATGCATTCTTAAAACACTCATTTAATGATAAATACAACTATTAAAATGCATAATAAAGTCATGCAAACTCCTAATTAGTGATACTTTAAAAGCTCTCTTTCAATGAAAAATATAATTAAAAGAAGCATAATAAAAACTAAGCAAAGTTTCACCAAAATTTTGACATTGCTTTTTGTTCCTAAATGAACAAACTAATCAGTAAAGCTATTGCTAAATAACGTACAAATGAAATAAATTATTAGCCTAAATGAGTAAATTATACGCTACCGTAGCCACATCGCACGGGAACCTTGCTAGTGTTAGTTAACTCATGAAACGTTTGTTTGTTTATTACTAACCTACTTAACTCTTATATATTTTGGTTGAAATTAAGGTACACATCTAGATCGTCCATTTCATTTGATTAAAAATACAAGATTTAAGATTTAAAAAAGAAGCAAGGTCAACAGTGTAAATTCACAACCCCGGCCTCATTATTTGTAGAGGTGTGAAATCTTGCCTAAATTGCAATTAAAGGACGGTTTTTGGCATTTTGTACGTTTTATAGGCTTTTTTTTTACATTTTTATACGTTTTCGTCCGTTCTGATACGTTTTCATCTATTTTCATAAGTTTTCGTTCGTTTTCAAACGTTTTTGTCTATTTTCATACGTTTTCGTCTTGTTTTAGACGTTTTCCTCCGTTCTTATACATTTTCGCACGTTTACGTCCGTTTTCATACATTTTCGTCCATTTTCATATGTGTTGATCCATTTTCGTCCGTTTTCATACGTTATCGTCCGATTTCATACGTTTCGTTTGTTTTATACGTTTTCGCTTGTATTCATACGTTTATGAAAATGTACAAAAGTCAAACTAGTAAATAACAATGAAATAAGTAGCCAACCTTTATTATATGGCATGTCTATTATCACTTTTGAAATTTAATAAACATAGTTAATGTCTAATATCCCTTATGATATTTCATAAACAGACTAGTATGGTTTTTAACCTTTAATATCACCTGACTCATTTCATTACTTTGTATATTTTTCGCATGCTATCACCTACGCATTTTCTAAAATTTTTATATTTACAGGTATTAGATGATTTTTGTGCCTTTCACCGCAATAGACAAGCCTAGAACTTTTTTTACTGCCAGTTCAAGGTTTTTTAAGAATGAAACTTCATTCAAAAGTTTGTGTTCTTTTTGGAATTTTTAACATGTAATCAATGTTATCTGTCACTTGTGATATTATACTATTAGTAGGAATAAAAGAGTTAAGCCTCTTTAGACGAATTCTTATTTTGTTCAAAATCAATGCTAAATTAATGCAACTGATGAAGCGAAAAATGTACCACTTTTAAGAGGTCATTTAAGCCCGAATTCGTGATTATTTGATCAATTATTGCCCTAAATCGTTCATTTTGTCATTTTAGGTACTTTTGAGGAGAAATCTGAAAAATGAAGCGTTTTGAACGTTTTTGGAGCATAAAAGTGAAGAAAACGGAAAAGTCTCAAATTCCTTGCTGGGAACAGTACCTGACGACGTCAAGCCTTAACACATGACGGCGTCAGGAGTGACAAAAGAGGTGGAAGTGGAACTTATAACATGACGGCCCAGAACATTTTCAATGTAATTAGCCTGACGGCGTCACCAAGGCCGTCATGGTCCAAATACAAGTGACGGCCCAGAGAAGATTTACACATGAAGGCGTCAATACTGGATCTAGGCAATACAAATTTCAACTTGGCAGCGAGTTGACGGCGTCAGAGGCTAATACATGTCGCCGTCAGGATGCTTAGTCTATGTATATTTTTTCAATTTTTCATTGTAAAGTGTGGAACAAATTGTGGAATACTTAAACACAAACCCTAGGTCGAATTTTCTGCTGATTGAAGGGGTTTCAAACCCTTCTTTCTTCCATGTTTTAATAAAGATATGTTCTCCAATAATCATTCAATATGTCTATGTATTGTTTGATTCTATCTTATGCGTTTCTTTCTTTTAACATGTTAGGCTAGGTTCTTATTGTGTTTGCTTAGATGTAGTGAAACCTAGATGTTGATTATTGGTTGATTGTTTGTTGATTGTTTGTTTATAATTGTTACGGATAATTGTATTCGATGTTAGGCTTAAGAAAACTGGCAGACTTCCATTGGTAACTTGCTTGAACGTCTTAAGAAACATGATCGGAGGTGTACTACGATTTTTGGTTGTATTTAATGCATAAGTGAGTTCTAATGATCCCATGTTAGGAGCTTTTAGTCGGCTCGACATAGGAGTGAAGTAGGATGTTATAGAGTTAGGGAATATTATACACGGCCCTACGACTAGTATTAAGGAATATAACCCGTCATCCATGCAATTGTAACAAGCTAATCAACCGGTAAAAGATATCTAGGGAGTAATGAAATCTAAGTCAACACAACTTTTCTCATTATTGTTTCCACCACATTAGCAAATTAGTTTAATTTTCATTTCTTTTATTTTATTTTTATTGCATCTTAGTTAATTGGGTTAGTTGGTTAGCAACTAATTTCGCCCACTCCTTCAAAACCCGAGATTTTACTTGCTTTTATAAAATATAAAAAAAATACAAAAAGAATCATCCCTCACATCTAGACCTATTTAAGTAGGCTTTCTAATCCTAGCGACACTATTCCTGAGTTAAACGATCAATCCCCCGGTACTTGTCACTATACTATACTACAACGATCAGGTACACTGCCTGGTGGGGGTTGCAAGCTTTTCAAGATCCCTTGAGAGGTAAAACCTGTTGCGAGGGCACAATCCCACGTATCAGCAACACTCGTTTGATTTTTAGAATACGTCAAGTTTTAATTTCCAT
Organism: Artemisia argyi; assembly: GCA_030686995.1. Taxonomy (NCBI): domain Eukaryota; kingdom Viridiplantae; phylum Streptophyta; class Magnoliopsida; order Asterales; family Asteraceae; genus Artemisia; species Artemisia argyi. The sequence continues at coordinate 21,837,392 of CM060684.1, forward strand.
TGTTTGGTTCATTTTAATTCATTTTGGTATTTGTAAGTGACACTTATTTATCTCTTGTGATATAACATTGTAAGAAAGATGAAAAGTATTTAAATTATCGTTCTTAGTTACTTAAAAGTAATATCTTATGAAAGCAATATAATGTGATACTAATTATGGTATTCTACATATGACTAATATCCTAGGTGATAAAACAATAAAATGATCAAAAGTAGACATCATTCATGTTTTTTTTAATATATATTCAAATAACTCAAAAGCCTCTAAGTCTGCATCATTGTGTACTACAACACTTTTTCAGTTACTTCCGTAATCCTTCTCTTTCTTTGTTCTTCACTTCTTCCACAAACTGCTTCATCTCTTTCTCGTCCTAATGTTCAGTTGCAAAATAGTTTACTAACTCCGTCATCATCATCTTTATTCCGTCATTGTTCATCTCATGAAGCTTATGCAAAGGCACAAAGTAAACCAAAATGTAAAGTAGTACGAATTTACAAGTAATCAAAACGAGTATCAAGAGGGATATCTTGTGATTTTCAAGTGGGTAGGTTAGATGTCTCATAAAATTTAATGTTCTAAACAATGATTTTGGTAAGTATGTTCTGCGTTGAATATGTAGACAATGATTCATGCAAACTGTTGTAAACAATGATGCAACCTTAGATACTTTTTGGTTATCTGAATATATATAAACAGACATGAATGATGTCTATTTTTGTCATTTTATTGCTTTATTACATGTGATTTTATTATATGTAAAATACTAGAATTGATTTTACATACTATTACTTTATCATATGAGATATTGCTCTAAAGTGACTAATTTTACATTTTATTACTTTATCACCCGAGATATTACTCTAAAGTGAGTAAGACAGACAATTTAAATACTTTTCAAGTGATAAATAAGTGTCACTTACACATACCAAAATGAATAAAAATGAAGCAAACTATGGAAATAAAAACCCCGCATATCCTTAAAATCAAAACAAGTGTTACATTAATTTAACATTGCTTTTAAGCAAAATAAGAATTAGTCTCAAGCAACTTAACACTTTTATTCCTACTAATAGTATAATATCACAAGTGATAAATAACATCGATTACATGTTAAAAAATCCAAAAGAACAAAAAACATTTGAGCAAAGTTTCAATCTTAAGCAACCCAAAACCTACAATAACACATTTCCTAATCTAATAAAGTAACACCTTTCCTAATCAAACAACCTATTTTCTTTGATATAGTGCTATATCACAAGTGATAAAATAAGTGTCACTTACAAATATCAAAATGAATAAAAAGGAATCAAATTATGAAAATAAAAACTCTACGTATTCAAAAAATCAAGCAAGTGTTGCAATAATTTAACATTGCTTTTGAGCAAAATAAGAATTAGTCTCAAGCGGTTAACACTTTTATTCCCAACCGAAAGTGACCTGGATCGACTCAAACTAGACCTGAAATCTATGTATACTTAATCATAACCTGTTAATTTTTGTGCTGGTTTCAGATCGAGTTTCGTGTCGGATCAGAAATTGCCCTTCCTAATATTTAAAAACGTAGCTATAAAGGTTAAAGTTATCCTTTTATGATTTATATATTTGTTATTTTTAGCCGCTTATAAAGGATCAACATCTAATTCAAAAAATAATGTCAATCCATCAAAAGATTCAACGCCAAATATTGCGTGGATCTCCATAATGTTTATATTATTAATCGGTCCATTATATCAAACGCCAAGTGTTATTGGAAGAATTTATTATTAAGAGATCTCTATTATTAACATTTTTGTGCAATATTTTCCATTTCTATATAACACGTGGTGTACGTGAGTTATAAACATGTTATGGACAAGATATCATAGATATGGTCAATTATATTAAAATATAATTATAACAAGGAATGTAATGCTTTGCAAATTTTATTACGGATAATGTTTGGATGAGGATGTCCTTTTTGGAATGAATGTTGTGTTGGACAACAACGTGTTGCGACGGAGCTAATTTTGACTGTTATAGTTTTAAAAAAATTTAAGATAATTCTAAAGTTATTTGATAGGTTAAGGGTGCATTTTGAAATTCTTTTATTTAGAAACTATGTATATATTAAACTTCAACATTTTTTATAAAACCGTACGTACGTTAAAAGTATATCAATAATGGGTTCGTTTTGTTCGTTATCGAGAGGCCTTTTTGCTAGTATTTTTCTTATTCATGAAACCGGTACGTATCTGTTAAATATTTGGCAAATAAAGTTTGTCATATAAAGAAGTCGTAAATATTTAAAAGTTCAAGGTATATTTTGTAACGAAAATTTATATTAAAAAAATGTTTGTTACATTTTTTAATTGTGAGTACCTGTCAAAAATTTGGTTAATAAACGTGGTCCAAAGTCTCAACGGAGCCCAAACATGAGGCCCAAAAAGTAATTTTTTTAATAGCCTCAACACAATTAGTAGTATATAGGAATTGGGAAGAATTGGTAAAATATGGGTGTATAATGTTCGTATTGGTACTTTTTATAAAATATAATGTACCAAGTGTAATTGATACCAAAACACGCATCGTGGATTTTGCACGAAACATGAATATTAAATAAATTTATAAATAAGGGTTGGTGCACTTATGTAGAAAGTTCTTTTTGTATTTTTAAACAGTTGTCGAGTTTGAAAGTTTCATGTACTTGACCAACATTTTATATTAGCCACATGGCTAATCATTTAGTTAATAAATATTAAAAGTTGAACTATTATACCTTAATATGTGTACATGATGTTTGAAAAATCAGTTAGTTTGAGAATATGATAAATTGATAAAGCAATGTACACATTTGTATAACATTCATGCTGTTTTCTTGAGTAAATTGCTCGTTTAATTGCTTATAGGTGTAACTCTTTACAACTTTTATTGATATTAAAATAGGATTTACATATTGGTACAACTTTGAAAATGTACATGTAGTCTTTGTGGAAAAAAAATGATGTGCAATTATCGGCCTTGGCTTGGAACGCACGAAACTTTAAAAGTGCAAGTGTAGTCCATAGCATGAACGATTATTTCATGTGAAGTATTTAAGTTTCTCACAATTACTCCGCCTATATTTTCAAAGTTGTGGTGATTGCAAATATAATTTAACATGCCTTTGTCGATAGTATCTTATGTTTTCTTTCGTTTGGAAAACATTTGACTATGAAAAATGTAGACAAATGAAATTTGATCAACAAAATATTGGAAATATATATGCAACTGACACACACACCTCTTTGATAACTCAGAAAAGCAAAGCAAGATGGGTTGAAACATATAGCAAGTATCATTTGTATCGTATATTATCAGAATGATAAGGTAAGAAGCTCACGTTCTAAAAAACGCGAGTTTACAGGGTTTTTTTTTTTATTATTATTATTTTTTATTTTATAAACCCATAAATTAGCTAATCGCAAACGTTTTTTTTCTTTCTACTGTATTCATTTTACCACATGATTATTATAAAACATTACTTCAATTGATCCGTTTATACGTTAATGTGTCAAAGCGGCCACATCTATACTAAATCTCAATGATGCAGAAGCTAGCTGGGTAAGGAAAACACAATTTTTGCATATGAATAGGCGTATGAGGATATTTCAGATATCCTGAATCCGACTGTAATTTACACACTTCATGACCCCAAAATGAAATAGTTGGTTGTTACTAATTTGGATTGCCAATGTGGCAACGAAAGTAAGGGAACTTAAACTACCTATATGTAAGTTATAAAAAGAAAAAGGGGTGTCACTAACATTGACGTGTCGTCACTGGTGTGCCTGATGGTCCATCGTCTGTTGTTGAAGACCAGCTTTGTGAACCATGCAAGCCTACAGCCCTACAATGATGAAGACATAAAATGATTAACAAATCGGCAATCCAGGTTGCAATAAGATTTTAGAATACTTGTGACTTAATATTTGAACCAACCTGCACACATATCGTCAAACCCCCTTTTGCGAGGACCATTTGCATTCTAGTGGGTGGCTGAAATCTGAATGGAATCTCGCAAGCCTACGACTACAATCACCAAACAAAAAATAAATAACTTTGGAGACTTGCGCGTATAATGTGTGGTCTGCCACATCATAACATTTGAATCTGATTAAAAATATCTAAAACATGTTACCTTCGGTTGGGCGTGCTTGTTGGTTGACTGGTCATAAATGGATACGGGTGACGGGATCAGAAATGGATTCACAAACCTGATCATGTTCTATGCAAAATCTCAGGTGTCTTCTTCTGTGCAAAAAAGTATGCATATTAAATAGGGCTGTAAACGAACTAAACGTTCAGCGAACATTTCATGAACCGTTCGGTAAAAAATTTGTTTATGTTCGTTTATTTAATAAATGAACGAACACGAACAATATTTTAAGATCATTTAGTTAAATGAACGAACATGAACAAAAGCCACGTCCGTTTATTTATGTTCGTGAACGTCCGATTATGCGTTCGTTTATGTTATGTTATTTATTTATGTTCATACATCATATCTTTTAATTGTATAATTTTAAAATTAGTTAGCTTAAACAAAATAACACTTATAAAACAATATTAGATGCATAATTTAACAAAGTTTATGTTTGTCTGTCTATATTCATTTATGTTCGATCATTAATGTCCGTTTAGCGTTCGTTTAGTGTCCTAATAAACGAACATGAACAACTCATTTTCTTAATAAACGAGCATGAACAAGAAAATTTGTCCGTTTAAGCGTTCGTGTTCGTTTATTTGTCCGGTTAAAATTAAATGAACGAACATGAACATTGCCCCGTTTGTGGTCGTCCGGTTCGTTTACAACCCTAATATTAAAGCATGAACATGATACATATTTTTACCAAAAGGCAAGCTTTGGCTTAGGATAAAGCAAGAACTGTGTAAAGGAGTAGATGATTCACAAAGGCCAACTATGACAACCCCTTTAAGTTTTATCCGGAGCATTACTTGTTTAGATAAGAGTAATAAAGTTGAAAACAACCCCTTAGGTCACTCCAGCGATATAATTTAATGTATTTCTTAAAGAGGTTGTTATTTAAGTCAGTTGAGAATAATTCTAGTATCTAAAACGGGTCACATTAATCTTTTTTACAATCAAGAAGGTTCTTTTCTAGCTATAGATTGACTGAAAATTGAATTGTTTTGAATGATGGGATGAATGTTGTGAAGGTTAGTGAGTCGTTTCTCTCTATTGTTATCAGAGACAAAATAGCATTTAGTGAAAACTATCCATATATAGTTAGTGAGTTGTTTCACATATTTTATCTAGTTTGGCTTACTTATCGCCATCCACACATCCTTTTATAACGACATAATACGTTTTTGTAAGAACCAACCTATTCTTGTCTAATCGAGATTTGGACAACAAAAGTAAAACCATAAGCATTAACATTGTCAGAACCCAAAAATCTACTCAAAATACATATAAGTTTTTTAACATGCCAAAACTGCGAGGCATCTTTTATTCTATTCATCAAAAAAGAATGTGTGTAAAGTGACACAAAGAGCTGCACATACTGATAAAAGAGATGATTTTAGAAAGAAAATTAGTATTTTGAGTGATTAAGGTTTTACCTCTATTGGTCTGTCCAAGTCTGCAGGTTTGATATCCATGAGATCTAGTTATTCTGTTCATACCAACGCTGTTAACACAGTAACACCCTAATACACAACGACTATATGGAACATATACAGGCTGCGGCAAAAACGGTTAATAAGTATTTGCATTGGTAAACGAAATAAGAATTGCAACGCGGAATGTTAACAACAGCAAACACAAGTTCCTAACCTTCGCTGTTGTTTGTGATCAGGGATGGTTGTGTGGTGCCAGTTGTCAAAGGCACATCATTCGAAGATGAAGGAACCGCTATATATATGGCTGTTGTCCCTCCAGTAGTTGGAACGAAATCTTGCAGACGCTACAGCAACTACTGTGCGTGGTACATCGGAAGCTACACGCACTTTAAGGGTATTCCGTATAACAGGTCCAACTTGAATTGTTTCCAAACCAACGTCGTCTATGGTACACTGAACTGTTCCTGTTTCAAAGTCCAACACCAAGGGCCCACGGCATACGGCAGCACATAATAGTATAACTCATATAAGAAACAACTTGTGGGACATACTGATGCAAAATCATGAGTGATGAACACACACGTAATAATGAGAAAGAACCCAAATGCTTACATATGGAGGAAAATCATGGAGAAGGATGTTGCGCCATATGTTGTTCAGTCGGCACAGAACAGCCGATAAACATTAACATAAAACAGTAAACAATGAATTACTGCAAGTTTGGCCACAAGATAAGCAGTTTGAATTATCCAAATTGCTTCTGCTTATTTTCTTACATTGGGACACCAAATAATATGATACAAAGAATACCAACTGATAGAAAGTATATAACGTGTCTTAAAATACCTGATTCATATTTAAAGTCGTAAAACAATCATACCGTAAAGCAGCCTCCCTAACGCTATCGACCTTTTATTCACAGCGTCCTGTGCAATATCCTATTTGACACAATAAAAACACATTAAACAAAAAGAATCATCGAACATTTAACAAAAAACAATGATTCTCAAATTTTTCGATAAGCTCAAATTTACAGGTTTATGAGCTTATTCACTTAAACTTAAGGACTTTATAAGCTCATATGAAAGCATAGTTTAGAAAAAACTAACAATATCTAAAATCGAAAAAAGCCTAATGTAAAAAAATCAATCTTAAACAGCAAACGACGTGCCCACATATCATCCAACGCAATGTATATTTCTTAATTCTTAAATTCCTTACATTTAAAGCATCATCACTTAAATAAGACCTATTCCAAACTTAGTGAACACATTACCTAAACCCATCTCCTAAACCCATAAATAAAAGCACAAAGAAAAAGATGATACCTTGATGGCGCCGGGTGCAACGGCAGTGGTGCGGTGGCAGAACCTCTTCCTGCTTCTTCATCAGCTTAAATGGTTAATCACAGAAACACATGTTATCACCCCTAATTTCATAAGAAGCCTAAAATTTAATCGAAACCCTAAATCTTATGAACCATTACGAAACCCCAATTCTTATGAACCACAATAAAAAATTAAACCCTAATTCGATTCAATTGGAAGAAAAATTAAAAAGGATAATTAATTTCTACCAAATAAATGAAGCAGATAGCCAAACTTACCTTAGGGTCAGGGTGTGCACACGCCTATCCTTAGGAAGAGTCTAATAGCTTAAAAAAAAAACAGTAAAAAAAGGCATCTTAATACCAAGCCTGCTACACTTCATAGAAATAGGGTAAGACAGGATTTGTTTGTGTGTGAAAAAGAGATGTGTGTGTGTGGGTTGTGGAGGGTTCGAGAATTTGTGGGAATTAGAGAGATGTGAGGCAAATCTCGGATGCTGGTGAATCACATGAGTATACCTACCCCATATTTTGGGCCTCATAGGCAGCAAAGTGGGCTGCCAAAAAAACCACACCAGAAAAAGACCAAACCCAAAACTGTAGATTCTACTGTAGACTTAGAAGGACGGCTAATGTATATATTCCATAATATCTTAACTACGTTATCTATACTACATATAAAAGAAAAATGGTCAAATCTTGAAAAGTGAAATATTGAAAGTCAAGGGTGAGAGAAAAAGTATAGTGTAATTAATACTCTTATTAAAACACTTCATTACTTAAAAGTACAATAATTTATTTACATTGTACGACCAAATAAAAACATATCTAGCAAATTAAAAACAACCAATTAAAAACTCCTTACTAAAAAGTACAATAAAATTTTCACAATGTACAATTTAAACAAGCTACAACATAATCCAAAATATAAAATAATTAAACACACTAATTATTGTTATTTTTTAAAGCACTAAAATTAAAAGTACATGTTATTATGCACATTATACAACTTAATAAAATACACAAAGCTTCATACAAGCTAACAAGTTGATGGTACATATCGTTTTGAAAACCAGACCGGACCAACGGATTCAACCGGGAACTGATGTCGCCACCGGTTCAGCTAACCAATAAAAACCATCCAAAAACGAACAGAGAGGACCCATTGAAACCGATACAAACTGGTGAATCAGGTCTTATCGAGATCTATTTCTTCAGCTAATCGTGAAAGGGTACCCGCCGCCACAACGCGCGGGTACCCTGCTATACTATATATAAAGGAAAAACCAAAAAGTAAAAAGTGAAAAGTTAGAAACTAAAAAAGAGAATGTTGAAAACATATATTTCAAAAGAAACTATTAATACATATCGAAAACCTGGCTGACCCGGGACGCTTCAAACCCGGCGGGTTGACTCGGTTTAGTTTGACCAGTTTGCGACCCAGCCCGTCGTGTTGACTCGGTTTAAATCGACTCGTTTTTCGACCGGAATGGTTCAACCGCTTGAACCACCCGGGTCGAACCGTGTTTCAAAACATTATGTTTAATCCCCAAATCTTCAAACTTTTATTAAATTTTCGTTTATAAACCATAAACTTTTTTTTAACACAAAACGATATGTCGCTGTAAAATCCCGTTGCTATGCATGGGTACTCGTCTAGTAATAGAAAAATAGTCAAAGCTTGAAAAGTGAAATCTTGAAAGTCAAAGGTGAGAGAAATGCATAGGGTAATTAATACTCTTATTAAAATACCCCATAACTTAAAAGTACAATATTTTATTCATATTGTACAACCAATTAAAAGCATATATATCAAATTAAAAATAACGAATTAAAACACTCTAAAATGAAAAGTACATGTTATTATACACATTATACAAATTAATAAAACACATAAAGCTTTATACAAGCTAACAAGTTGATGGTACATATAGTTTTGAAAACTGAACCGGACCAACGGGTTCAACGGGGAACCGGTGTCACCATCATTTCGGCTAACCAATAAAAGCCATAGGAAAACATATATTTTAAAAGGAAACTATTAATACACATCTAAAACCGGGTTGACCCGGGACACTTAAAACCGGCGGGTTGACTTGGTTTAATTTGACAAGTTTTCGACCAAACTCGACGGGTTGACTCGTTTTAAATCGACCCATTTTTCGACCAGAACGGCTCAATCGGTTGAACCACCGGGTCGAACTGGGTTTCAAAACATTATGTTTAACTCTCAAATCTTCTAATTTTTATTATTTATCGTTTATAACCCATAAACTTTATTTTATCACTAAATGATTTGTCGCTATAAAATCCCATTGCTATGCACGAGTAATCGTCTAGTAATAGAAAAATGGTCAAGTGAAAGTGAAAAACTGAATTTTTGGTCAATGCCTATAATGAGATGAAATTAATATATAACTCATATTTGCCATATAACCAATGAACCAATCATAACCACCCATTTTTATTTTTCACATTTTTTTAAAACAACATATCTTGCAAACGGTAAATCTTCAAGCTACAAAAAAATACTATCGCGACGAGAATTAAATCATCTTTTTATAGATATGCATTGTTATATACCTTCGACAAATTTTTTTTATAAAATTTCCGCCCAGAAAAATTATATATGATTCCATATGATTCTTACGAATCATATATGATTTGTAAAATATTGAATGACATAACTCCTTGATTGCTTTATTCCATAAACATGATACATATATATATATATATATATATATATATATATATATATATATATATATATATATATATATATATATATATATATATATATATATATATATATAGGTTACAAGTGATAATTCCAGATTATCTATAAATAGGCTAGGCCTAAATACAAAGAAGAGTCAATCGGGCCTATAACATAGAATCGACTAATACTCCACCGTTGTTGGAGCGGGAAGAAGCCGAACGCTCAAACTGGATCTGAATTCTTCAAATAATGCGGAAGGTAGACCCTTGGTGAAGATATTTGAGTATTGATAGCAGGAGGGTACATGGAGAACTCGAACCTGACCAGCAGTAACCTTGTCATGGACAAAGTGAATGTCGATCTCAATATGTTTGGTCCGTTGATGTTGAACTGGATTGGCAGACATGTATATGGCACTAATGTTGTCACAATAGACAAGGGTTGCAGCGGACAATGGAGAGTGTAATTCTCGGAGAAGGTTGCGATGCCAAGCAGTCTCAGCCACGACATTGGCAACGCCTCGGTATTCAGCCTCGGCACTAGAACGGGAGATGGTTTGCTGGCTCTTAGAAGACCAAGACTAGAGATTGTCTCCCGAAAAGTCACAGTAACCTGAAGTAGACCATCTTGTAGAGGGTCAGTGATACGTGGGAATTGTACCAGGCTTTACCTCTCGAGGGATCTTGAGAAGCTTCCAACCCCCACCAGGCAGTGTACCTGATCGTTGTAGTATAGTATAGTGACAAGTACCGAGGGATTGATCGTTCAACTCAGGAATAGTGTCGCTAGGATTAGAAAGTCTCCTAAACTAAGTTTAAAGGTGATGGATGATTCTTTTTGTATTTTTATGTTTTATAAAAGCAAGTAAAATCTCGGTTTTTTGGAAGAGTAGGCGGAATTAGTTGCTAGTTAACTAACCCAATTAACTAAAGATGCAATCAAAATAAAATAACAAAAATGAAATGAAACTAATTAAACTAGTGTGGTGTAAACATTGATAGGGAAAGTTGTGTTTACTTAGGTTTCATTACTCCCTAGATATCTTTTACAGGTTGATAGTTTGTTACAATTGCATGGATGATGGGTCATATTCCTTAATACTAGTCGTAGGGCCGTGTACAGTATTTCCTAACTCTATAGGATCCTACTTCACTCCTATGTCGAGTCATTAGAAGCTCCTAACATGGGATCATTAGAATTCTCCTACGCATTAAATACAACCAAATATCGTAGTACACCTCCGATCATGTTTCTTAAGACGTTCAAGCAAGTTACCAATGGAATTCTGCCAGTTTTCTTAAGCCTAACATCGAATACAATCATTCGTAACAACTATAAACAAACAATCAACCCATAATTAATAACTAGGTTTCACTATATCTAAGCAAACACAAAAGAAATCTAGCCGAACATTTTAAATTGAAGACAAGTGTAAGATATATATTCAAACAACACATAGACATATTAATTGAATTGAAAGAGTACCTATCTCAAATTTAATATGAAAGTTTCAAAGGGTTGAAACCCTTGAAAAAGCAGGAAAATTCGACCTAGGGTTTTTTCCCTCAAAGTTGCACACTAATGAATGAAATTTGGAAAACTATATATAGATAATACAGGATGACGGCGTCAAGAAGGAATTTGTGACGCTGTCAACTCGCCGCCTATAATGAATTCGTATTGCCTAGATCCACTTTTGATGCCGTCATGTAGGAATTTCTTCTGGGCCGTCACTAACAAATGGACCCTGACGGCCTAGGTGATGCTGTCATCTCCAATGCACAAAACACTCTGGACCATCACGTGTATCTTCCACTTCCACCACTTTTGTTACTCTTGACGCCGTCACTTGGAGACTCTTGACGCCGTCAGGTACTGTTCCCAGCAAGGAAAATTAAGACTTTGTCGTTTTCTTCACTTTTATGCTCCAAAAACGTCCAAAATGCTTCCTTTTCTAGATTTCTTTCCATAAGTACCTAAAATGACAAAAGGAACGATTTAGGGCAATATTTGATCAAATAATCTCGACTTCGGGCTTAAATGACCCCTTAAAAACGGTTCATTTTTCGCCTCATCAGTCAGCCGGCCCAATTTGCATCGGTATATCCAACAAGAGAGGTGGTAATAGACGAGTACAAGTGAAATCCAAAAGCCAGAGTTACTCGAACGTAGCGCAGGATATGCTTAAGGGCAGCGAGATGAGGTTCACGAGGGTCATGCATGTAGAGACAAATCTGTTGCACTACATATGATATATTTGGTCTAGTAAATGTGAGATATTGAAGACCACCTGCGAGACTACGATATAAAGTGGGATCCGGAACTGGAACAAATTCGGGACCTAGTTTGGATTCTGTATCAACTGGTGTTCGTGAAGGGTTACAGTTGGTCATGTGAGCACGCTGAAGGAGCTCAATAGCGTACTTCTTTTGAGACAGAAACATCCATGTAGAGTGGCAAGTAGCAGAAATACCAAGAAAATAATTAAGAGCCCCGAGATCAGTCATGTCAAACTCACTATGTAGAGAAGCAATAATATGCTGTACTAAGATTGTAGAGGAAGCTGTAAGAATAATGTCATCCACATAGGTAAGTAAATAAGCAACCTGAAAGCCCTGTTGAAGGATGGATAGAGAAGAGTCACAACGGCTGTGGTAAAATCCAACACGAGTGGCATAACCTACAAATCTATGAAACCAAGCACGGGGTGCCTGTTTCAAACCATATAAAGACTTTTGTAGAAGACAAACATGGTGAGGGTACCGGGGGCCACAAATCCTGGTGGTTGATGCATATATACGGTCTCATATAAATCCCCGTTAATAAAAGCATTCTTGACGTCAAGCCGGTGTATAGGCCACTTGCGAGATACCGCAAGACTGAGGACTGTACGGATGGTAGCTGGCTTGACCACTAGGAAGAAAGTCTCGTCACAGTCAATACCAAGTTGCTGACTACTACCATTGGCAACCAAACGAGCCTTATAACGACTCAGAGTTTCGTCAGCATGAAATTTATGCTTAAACAACCACATAGATCGTACCAAATTGATGCCAGGGGGCCATGGTACAAGAAACCAAGTACCATTTTTAACTAACGCATTATACTCATCATACAAAGTATTATTCCAGTGAGGGTTTTGAAGAGCGAGGAAAGGAGGTTTAGGTAGTGGTGAGATAGTAGAAGTGTGAAGGGAGAGAAGGTCAATGGGTTTGACAATGCCTAATTGTGACCGAGTGACCATGCGATGAGTACGGGGAGCTTCGATGGGAGGTTGGTTTAGGGCGTTGAGTGGTTGGGTAGGAGGCTGTTGAGTTGGTACTTCAGTTTAGGGGTTGTTGGGTTGTTTTGAATTAACGGGTAGTGGGCTGGTGGGTGTAGTGGGCTCAGTATGGATATGATGATCGGCTTGTGATAGAGTTGAGGTAGGGGTTGAGTAAGTACTTGGTGAAGTAGAGGGGAGGGTGTAGTGTCTAAGAATGTGTAGGAAGGTGGGAAATCGGGTGTCATTGAGCGGTAGGGGAATTGGGTTTCGTCAAAGGTGACATGGCGGGAAAGTAAAATTTTGTTTGTTTCAAGGTGATGCGTGGGAATCGCAACAGGCTTTACCTCTCGAGGGATCTCGAGAAGCTTACAACCCCCACCAGGTAGTGTACCTGATCGTTGTAGTATAGTATAGTGACAAGTACCGGGGGATTGATCGTTCAGCTTAGGAATAGTGTCGCTAGGATTAGAAAGCCTAAATACTAGTTCTAAAGGTGAGGGATGATTATTTTTGTGTTTTTATATTTTATGGAAAGCAATTTAAAATCTCGGGTTTGAAGGATTTGGGCGGAATTAGTTGCTAATCAACTAACCCAATACTAAGATGCAATCAAAATAAAATACTAGAAATGAAAATAAACTAATTTATACTAAGGTTGTGAGCAGTAATTGGAGAAAATGTGTTTACTTAGATTTCACTACTCCCTAGATATCTTTTACACGTTAATTACTTGTTATAATTGCATGGATGACGGATCGTATTCCTTAATACCATTCATGGGGTGGCACACATAACTCCCCAATTCTATGAGCTCTTATCTCCTCCTACACCATGCCCAGCACAACTATAGGGATTGTAAACAGTGGCTCATGCATTAAATACAACCAATAAAGACCTAGTGCGCGTTGGTTCATGTTTCTTAAGACGTTCAAGCATGTTACCAATTGGAGATCTGCCAGTTTTCTTAAGCCTAACATATAAATCATTCATCCACAACAAGAATAAGCAAGTAATCAACACATAATCAATATCTAGGTTTCATTAGATCTAAGCAAACACAAGATAGATCTAGCCTAGCATGATGGAATTAAGACAAGAACATGATATAGACAACCAACACATAGACATATTGATTGAATTAGAAGAACACTTATCTTGATTAAACATGCAAGGTATCAAGGGGTTGGAACCCTTGAAAAACCTGTAAAGTTACACCAAAATCGTACTTAGGGTTTCTCCCAAAACTTCTCTTTAAACTTCTCTTTTTAAATGTGAAAAATTAGAAAACTATATATAGGAAAAGGGGTCTGACGGCGTCAAGACCAATTAGGTGACGCCGTCACCTCGCCGCCAAAACAATCCTCGGACTGCCTAGATCTACATTTGACGCCGTCAAGTACAAATCATTTGCAGGACGTCATGACTTTTACTCTTGACGCCCTACCTTCATGACGCCGTCAAATCTCTTCTGGATCGTCATGGAATTTTACTCTTGACGCCGTCAGGGAACTACTCTTGACGCCGTCACCTACTGTTCCCAGCAAGGAAAATTAAGACTTTGGCGTTTTCTTCACTTTTATGCTCCAAAAACGTCCGAATTGCTTCCTTTTCCAGATTTCACTCCCAAAGTACCTAAAATCACAAAAGGAACGATTTAGGGCAATATTTGATCAAATAAATTCGGATTCGGGCTTAAATGACCCCCTAAAAACGGATCATTTTTCGCCTCATCATATACCCTTACACTTGAGATTTGCTTGTCCTCAAGCAAATGTGCTTTTATTCTAGTCAAAATACAAGTTAGGGGTCATTTAACACTAATATAAAAGTAATTACAACAAATAATCGTTCCACTAAAGACCAATAGACAAGCACGGAGGTCATATACAAGCACCTCACAAATAGTGTTTAGATACTCACATCTCTCGGGTGTAATAAAGTGTAAATTACAATATGAAAACGGAAGATATCTCTCACTACCTGTCATAGCAAAATAGATTACCATAGGCTTGGGAAAGGATCAAACCTCCACCACATGGCATAAGCACCTAGGATAAACTATCAAAGAGGTCTTTTAAAGGGTTGTAACGTTAGGTGTAGGAATATGAAATACACGGTTTTGTTGGATAAAGGAAGTTTTACTGGTGGCGAGTTAACAATGTTGGTCAATTACATGTACAATATGGCGTTGCTAAGCCAAGACTAGACTCGACTAAAGCTAATAAATGAAAAATAACAAAAACATAAAATGAACATAGAATGAAAAAGGATGGTAGTCCGTATGTTTTTTCTCTTTTTTTTTTTTTTTTTTTTTTTTTTTTTTTTTTTTTTTTTTTTGCATACACTCTTACCCTACCATCCAAAATAATACATCATAGGGAATGAGCATTCCCCTTACACTTAAATCTTTACATACTTTACAATTAACTAATCTAAAATGACTCGAATTAAGAAAATCAAAACACTTGGAGCACTTTTAAGATTAACGCATATATGGGGGTAATAATAAGATGTTCTTCCCCATTACTCCATAAAATAAGTACTTACCCATGAGTCCCAATCGTCCCAAAACAATATGTACAAGGATATGACTCGACTTAGCAACCATGTAATCAATTAGAAAGTTAACTTAGGGTTTAACAAATAACAATAATGCACTAAAAATGAGCGCATACACGGAAGGCTAAGGCGATTTGGTTGTACATTTAAGTGGGGTGTAACAAATTCTTCCTTTAAGTAAAATGCTTAAAGTTATAAACGAAAAGATAGGCTCAGAGGGGTGTACTAGGGGTATCGTGTACTAAAAATGAGTACAACGCTAAGGGTGTGGGAAAAATTAGTTGACTTAACTAGCCAAGTAATATGACTTAAATGGTCAAGTAATTATAATACGGGTTTAACACAAGGGTGATCCTAATGCCTCTTATCATGTAGTAAATCCTACCACACGAATGTAGTCTCACTAGCGGTCTCGGGATGCATCACTAACGCAAGTTCTAGAATCTAAATGCTACCGGTACACTCATAAGCACTAATAGTAAATGCTTTTCCTATCAAATCTAAAGGCGAACCTCACATATTTGGGTGGAAAATTTTTCTGAATATACGGTTATGTGCTAGTCATACAATCTCCTATCCATGAGACGCTTGCTATGGCTAAAGTTTCACTCCTAAATGTTGTAAAAAATTTTAAATTTGGCGCTAAAATTGCACTAACAAGTATTTCTCATAGTTTTATTACACATCTACCATTAAACAAAACAAACTCAAGCGAAAGTGCATATGTAAGGTATCATCTTTTTACCCTCCCCTTACACTTAAGATGGACATTGTCCCCAATGTTCAAGTAAAGAATGTAAAAGTGAAAAAGTAAAGAGAATGAAATCAAATACTCCCCTGATTCGCTCGGTATGGATAATAGGATGGACAGATTAAATCTTCCTCCAAGAAAATGAACAATCAAAGCTTCCCTTCCAGAATATAAATCATCTTCTTATCATACATAACCTGTAAAACCTGACAAAATAGGCAAGACAACCTTGCGTAAAATCGGCGGCATCCTATATAAGTTACTAAATCCTAGAAAACAAGATAAGATATAATGCTTGTGGAATGAAGTTTGCAGATCTCCTGGAGATTATAAAACTTAATAATTCACAAAAACCATAAGACTCCGTTAGAAAAACAAAACCGGTAAAATTTCCAGATTTTTACTCCTGACGCCGTCAAGAGTAAACTCCTGACGCCGTCAGAATTGACCTGCAGAAATTCTTATGTTAAGTTTCCAGAAAATTTCTGGAAAAACTTGGTCCTACTTCCTGAAAAATCCTGCAAAACTTCATTATGACTCAATACAAGCATTTGACTCTAACAAATACGAATATACATGTTTATTTAATATTGTGGAGAATCATGATCGGTTTGTTTCTTAAAAACATATTTGGGGTTTCCCCTTACACTTATCTTTTGAAAAAATACTTTTAGGTGGAGTTAAGACTAGGCCAAAACAACAAAGTAAAGTATTTCTATTATTTAGTTTAGAAACATGATCTACCAACAATAAAAATAAGACATGCATACGGAAGCAAATAACAAACAAACAAATAAAATCACACAAAACATGGGTTGCCTCCCAAGAAGCGCTTGTTTTTGTTCGAGTCACGAGCCTGACTCTACCCTTATTTAACGGAAAGAAGGGAGGTTTTCCCCACACTTAGGATTAAGTGCGGGTGGAAGTAGCGATACACACCCTTAGGGTGAAAGTATGCCACGTGAGAAAAGAGTAGTGGATTAATTATATGCTCAAAGGGGTGTGCTCCTATCATCATAACCTTACCTAATTCAATCGGGTTAATGGGTGGATTAAGATTTTCTCCTAGAAAGGGATCATTTTCAATCAACTTCAAGAGACTCCTAGTTGGGAATCCATCTTGACCTAATAAACCCGGTTTAAACCCATAATGTTTCTTGTGATCAATCATAAATGGGTGATGTAAGCATGTAAGGTCATTTTCCACTCCTACGTCAGCTTCCTCTTTACAAGGCTTAGAGTCTACTACCTTTATCCCAAGACTACCTGGACTATATGGTTTGATGGGTGGATCGGGACCTTTTTCAATTCCTAAATTCACACCTAAGGATAGAAGATTAGGTAACGGTTTTGGTTGAGGCTCCGGTTCGTCAAAACTAGGAACTTCCCTAGAACTAAGAGTAAGGTTATCATTATAAGTATTCAAACCTATATCCTCTAGTTGTGTTTGGTTCAAAGGTTCTACCTCTATTTGGGCTCCTATAGTCTCTTCTACTTCTTCCGGGTAAGTCAAGGGTGGTATGTATTCCTCAAGTGTTGGTGGGAGTTGTGGGGTACTTTGTAGGTTTGTGTTATTTACCTCATCCTTCCTTTTCTCAACATCACCTATATCCTCATCACGTCTTTTAGTAGAATCTAACCTAAACATGTTCCTAAGTATCTCAAATCCTTCTCTAGCCATTTCAAGTTCTAAGTCTGATTCATAAGAACCTTCCTCAATAACTTGATTACAATGTTCAATTTGCCTAAAGGATTCATCTTTTTGCTCAATATGATCATGTTCGGCTAAATCCTCCTTAATTGTTTCCTCAAGTTGTGATGCATACAAACCCATCAATTCATTGAACTCATGGTTCACGGTTAGGAGGCTTTCCTCAAATTTTTTCCAAAGGGTCTTACTAAAAGGAATTGATCATAACAATGATTGTTTAATATAGGCCACACATGCGCATAACTCATCAAACCTATCAAACTTTACACTCATCTCTTCTTGTATATATCTAAGATCACTTAAAAATTCATTGGAACAACAGGAAGCAAATCTATCCGAGTAAACTAATTGTTCTTCTATTGTTAATGATCTGAATGGAATCTCATCTGCCATAAAGACAAATGAAAATGGTTTTACAAACAAAGGGCACAAAGAAAAAGATAGACTAAAGAGATCCTAAAAATAAAAATAAAATCTTACTAGAAAGGAATCTAGCAAGTAGACCTAATAAAAAGAAATTCTAACCTAGACAATAACTATTACCCGGGCTGCGGCGCCAAAAACTTGATAGCGCCGCACTCTTTTGCGAAAGTTTAGGAATAAATGTAAAGATAGACAATCCCCGGCAGCGGCACCAAAAACTTGATGCGTGGGAATCGCAACAGGCTTTACCTCTCGAGG
The DNA here is from genome assembly GCA_030686995.1 of Artemisia argyi. Classification (NCBI taxonomy): domain Eukaryota; kingdom Viridiplantae; phylum Streptophyta; class Magnoliopsida; order Asterales; family Asteraceae; genus Artemisia; species Artemisia argyi. Next base: position 21,856,006 of record CM060684.1, read on the forward strand.
GATCTCGAGAAGCTTACAACCCCCACCAGGCAGTGTACCTGATCGTTGTAGTATAGTATAGTGACAAGTACCGGGGGATTGATCGTTCAGCTTAGGAATAGTGTCGCTAGGATTAGAAAGCCTAAATACTAGTTCTAAAGGTGAGGGATGATTATTTTTGTGTTTTTATATTTTATGGAAAGCAATTTAAAATCTCAGGTTTGAAGGATTTGGGCGGAATTAGTTGCTAATCAACTAACCCAATACTAAGATGCAATCAAAATAAAATACTATAAATGAAAATAAACTAATTTATACTAAGGTTGTGAGCAGTAATTGGAGAAAATGTGTTTACTTAGATTTCACTACTCCCTAGATATCTTTTACACGTTAATTACTTGTTATAATTGCATGGATGACGGATTGTATTCCTTAATACCAGTCATGGGGTGGCACACATAACTCCCCAATTCTATGAGCTCTTATCTCCTCCTACACCATGCCCAGCACAACTATATGGATTGTAAACAGTGGCTCATGCATTAAATACAACCAATAAAGACCTAGTGCGCGTTGGTTCATGTTTCTTAAGACGTTCAAGCATGTTACCAATTAGAGATCTGCCAGTTTTCTTAAGCCTAACATATAAATCATTCATCCACAACAAGAATAAGCAAGTAATCAACACATAATCATTATCTAGGTTTCATTAAATCTAAGCAAACACAAGATAGATCTAGCCTAGCATGATGGAATTAAGACAAGAACATGATATAGACAACCAACACATAGACATATTGATTGAATTAGAAGAACACTTATCTTGATTAAACATGCAAGGTATCAAGGGGTTGGAACCCTTGAAAAACCTGTAAAGTTACACCAAAATCGTACATAGGGTTTCTCCCAAAACTTCTCTTTAAACTTCTCTCTAAACTTCTCTTTTTAAATGTGAAAAATTAGAAAACTATATATAGGAAAAGGGGTCTGACGGCGTCAAGACCAATTAGGTGACGCCGTCACCTAGCAGCCAAAACAATCCTCGGACTGCCTAGATCTACATTTGACGCCGTCAAGTACAAATCATTTCCAGGCCGTCATGACTTTTGCTCTTGACGCCCTACCTTCATGACGCCATCAAATCCCTTCTGGATCGTCATGGAATTTTACTCTTGACGCCGTCAGGGAACTACTCTTGACGCCGTCACCTACTGTTCCCAGCAAGGAAAATTAATACTTTGGCGTTTTCTTCACTTTTATGCTCCAAAAATGTATGAATTGCTTCCTTTTCCAGATTTCACTCCCAAAGTACCTAAAATCACAAAAGGAACAATTTAGGGCAATATTTGATCAAATAAATTCGGATTCGGGCTTAAATGACCCCCTAAAAACGGATCATTTTTCGCCTCATCACAAGGTCTAGGCATCGAAAGCCATGGTGATAGGCGGGATAGCCCAAGAAAATGCATGGTATTGCTCATGGGGCAAGTTTGTGGGGTGAGTGAAGGTGAGGGTAGCAAAGACACCCAAAGATTCGTAGGTTGGAGTAGTCGGGTGTTTTGTGAAAAAGTCGTGTGTAAGGGATTTCATTGTTGATGGCTGTGGAGGGTAAGAGATTGAGGAGATAAGCGGCCATATGTAGGGCTTCGACCCAAAATGTGGGGGGTAGGTGGGCTTGTAACAAGAGCGTACGAATGACATTGTTGATGGTTCTAATCATGCGTTTAGCCTTGCCATTTTGTTGAGAGGTTTTTGGGCAAGATAATCTAAATTGTATACCGTGTTTTGCAAAAAGGGTATGTAAGCAGTTATTGTCGAACTTACCGCCATGGTCACATTGGAAACTTTTTATTTCACATTTAAATTGGTTCTTAACAAAATTTCGAAAATGTAGAAATTTATCAAGCATGTCATATTTATCACGGAGGGGGTAGGTCCATAAGTAATAAGAGAAATGATCAAGAAATAATACGTAATATATGAAACCACTTTTACAAGTAATAGGAGATGTCCATATATCGAAATGAATAATATCAAAACAATGTTTAACAAAAGACATTTAGCTATGAAAAGGAAGCTTCACATGTTTTCCAAGCTGGCATGCGTGATAAACATGAGGAGACTTTTCTTTATTACACGAAATAAATTGACGGGAAGCAAGAGACTGTAGCACTTCGTCACCGGGATGACCGAGGCGTTGGTGCCACGAGGAGGAGCTTTTGGAGAGAAGAGCGGTAGGGATTGTTGATGGTTTGGTAATGGGATAGAGATCACCAGAACTATCACATCGAAAGAGGATATGGCGAGTCCAGAAGTCTTTCACAGAATGGATACAGGTGCTTCTTCCCATTTCAATTCCAGCGCAAGTAATTTAAGTAAACTTTTTAACAAACGTTTATTCCCATCTGTAAACGTTGGTGACGAGAATTCTATTCCCGTGACCAACACCGGACATAGGATTATTCCATCTTCTCATCGCCCACTTCATTTACACAATGTACTTGTAACCCCTAATATTATTAAAAATCTCATTTCTGTCCATCAATTTACTAGTGATAATTGTACAATTATTATCTCTAGTAAATTGATGGACAGAAATGAGATTTTAATAATATTTGGGGTTACAAGGACATTGTGTAAATGAAGTGGGCGATGAGAAGATGGAATAATGCTATGCCCGGTGTTGGTGACGGGAATAGAATTCCCATCACCAACGTGTACAGATAGGAATAAACGTTTGTTAAAAAGTGTACTTAAATTACTTGCGTTGAAATTTAACTAGGAAGAAGCACCTGTATCCATGTTCCATGTAGGATCTTGTAATGGTATGGTGCTAAAAGCACCAGGGAGCGAAGTTGTTTGAGACGAGTATGCAATAGGGGGAGGTCCGAGTATACTGGCAGGATAAGCGGGCTGTGAGGGATGTGTGTACTGGGCTGCTGGTTGTTGTGGAAGTTGTTGGGCCGGGTAACAGTACTGGGCTGCAGGAGCAACTTGGTTAGTGACGGTGGGCTGGGGATATAAGGTGGTGTTTAAGGCTGATTGTGTGACAATGGGCTACTGGCCCAATCATGGAGTGAAGGTGGGTTGTGGATGGTATTGGGCCACACGGCTGTTGTACAGGCCTGGAGGAGAGCAATTAGTGTAACGGTGAAATTGTGGTGTACAAAAACTCGACCTATGTGACCCCCTATGCTAAACGAATTATTCCCCATGTTGTTTTTAGTATTTAAACCCGGTCGATTGCGGTGGTCATGAATAAAGTTACACCGATTACCAAACTTGCACGTACCTTTGTTAAAATAATCACATATTTGAGGTAGACTTTGGGATTTATTAGATTGAGTGTTGGTGTTACCTCTTAGTGCCGATGGAAGATGTGGTGAAGAAGAGTTATCATCAACGGCCATTGATGCCGATTTGTTCGACTATATGAATGCAAAAATGATTGGAGATTAGGGATGTGGAGAGGATACTTGTTATATGATATTGTATTATGATACTATGGTTATGGAGAATAAGTAGGTGCCAATATGGATAATAAAGAGGATATTGAGGATATTTTTCATGCAACAGAATTGAAGTTGGTCATATTATCCTTATGATATTGTGATATTGGTTATGGAGAATAAGGAGGTGCGGCTGAAAGTGGGAGAGGAGGGAGGGATCCGATTTTGGTGGAGGGAAAGAAGGAAAGGATTGTTTAGTTTATTAGGCTTGATACCATATTGAATGGTATAACTCCTTGATTGCTTTATTCCATAAACATGATATATATATATATATATATATATATATATATATATATATATATATATATATATATATATATATATATATATATATATAGGGGAAAACATAGCTACATTACAATGTAGCCAATTGGCTACATTTCCTTTGAAAAAAAGGGTGGGGACAGGGGGAAAATGTGTGTCAGGGACATACCGCAGGGACTAAACTGTACATTATTAAAACTTTTTTCAAAGGAAATGTAGCCAATTGGCTACATTTGTAATGTAGCTAACATTTTCCCATATATATATATATATATAGGTTACAAGTGATAATTTTAGATCGAAGCTTTTTGATGATATCGTATCTTCTTCATTTATTTGGTGTAATAGTAGATGTAGTAGGAAGTTTTCTAGGGATACTTGGCTTAAAAACCCGCATTTGATTTCTTTGTAATGTCTTTTCTAGCGTCTTGCTAGTTTATAAAATTTCGCCGTTCAAAAAAAAGCCAACATCATCATTTTATATTGAGATAACCAGGCTTTAATTATCCAACCCATGCGTTGAACAGTCTTTGGTTGAAGATCTATGTGTTTATAGCGTAATGGTCGGTACTAATTAGGTTTCCAGTATTTAAAGTAGTTTCTTCACGTTAACAACGCAGCACCGGTTGTTAACCCGTGTTGAGTTGTTAACGTGATGGTGAGGCTAAAATATAAAACAATATATAACCTCACCCGCCTCGGTAGGATTCTGTTAATTTTTAGGCAATGTTGGTTCCTTTATTTTGTCACTTTTAATTCAGGTCGAGTCAAAAACTCAAAATGATATTCAGACCCGTGCGAAGCACACGGGCTGTATCAAAGTGTTCCTAGCGTAATGTTTGACACTATTTTCATCATATATAACTTAGGCTGACCCAGGACTCGTGTGATGCACACAAGTTTTTATAACCATAATTTATATAATTTTGCTCACACGTAAATATGGAAAAAAGAATATTCGATAATGGAATGGTCTCCTCCCTACACTTATGCACCATGCTACTATTTTAAAAATAATTATCCAGTTGGTGTTGGTGAAATATACATCTTTCTGATTTTCTCTCATTTCCAAAATAATTTAATCAATGTACATCATTAAGAATGCCATCACTATAATTCTTGATTAAATTAACACGTTGATCTTTGTCGACAATTGTAAATTATTCTTCAAAATTTGATACAAAAGATGGAATGACAATAAGCTAAGTTAGTATTATTGCTAAAACTTTATACATGGCCATATTTATCAAATTTATTATTGTTATTATAATCATTATTGTGGGTTATTTTTCTTTAGGTAGTTTATTTGCTACGTTTTATAAATGGTATATTCTGAACTTCTGATAATGTGATTCACTAAAATATAAATGGCGAAACTTGCTTGAACTTTCCACTTATAAATGGCGAAACTTTTGATTTCTCCTAACTAACAACTCTCAAATTCCACTAACAATGTGCAATCAATTTCATAATAAATTCAATTTTTTGATTAATAATAAATGTTATTGATTAAAAATAATGTTTTACTTGTAAATGCCACTAACAATGTGCAATCAATTTCATAATAAATTCAATTTTTTGATTAATTATAAATGTTATTGGTTAAAAATAATGTTTTACTCGTAAATGCCACTAACAATGTGCAATCAATTTCATAATAAATTCAATTTATTGATTAATAATATAATGGTTAAACATCAAATAAATGGTAACTTCCAAAAAATAAAATACGATTACCCATTTATCACACAACCGCTTGTTTTTGTGCCTTTAGTAACCTTATTAATGTATGAAAAAAAGCTAATACAATCATATTTTAAGCTCAAATAAACACAAAGTATAGCCCATTCCATTAAGATAGATTACCCTAACATCATTTATTGACACACACATCAACATGGATTAAAATATATCAATACCACGTACGTGACTTTATTTTCCATTTACATTTTGACAAACGTATAACAAAACCGTATTTTCTCCAATTTATTTTCCTAAGTAAAATGATAACCACGTCAATTTTATTACATTGCTCACCCCACCCATAACTGAGTTAGCATCATCGCCGCTTTTTCCATAACTTTAGCAAATAAACTTTTTCTAACTTTCCAGCATTTTGTTGTGATTATAACTATTTTAAGATCATGATTACAATGAGGCATATTTTGTACTTCGTATTTGTAAGGCTGGACACAAGGGGATTCAATCCCCCTTTTTTTCTCTGCCACGTCAGCTTTCTCTCTCCAGCGACCTGCAGGCGATTGAATGCCCCAGTAAGGGCGACCTACACTACGAAAAACATACCCCACAAATATTCTTTTTTAATTAAATAACACACACACAAAACATATACACACTCGGTCCCTACCTCGACCAAGTTCAAAAAAAAATCGTCACACGACCAATTAGAAAAAAAAACCCACAAAAGGACAATCGATATGTAATCGATCTTATTAGTCGGTCGTGTATTGCTTCTGTCGCTAGCCTAAGTAGAGTTAAAATATATTTAACTACTATGTTTGACTTTTGAGACAGTGAATAATCAAGGCCGATATTACAACTTCCTTTTCGAAAAAGAGAATTCACCTTTGATTCTTTTATACGGAGTATATAAACAGTGAACTTTTCGTAAAAGAGGTTTTCTTTTGTTCTTAAATTCGAAAAAGAGAATTCACCTTTGATTCTTTTATACGAAGTATATAAACAGTGAACTTTTCGTAAAAGAGGTTTTCTTTTGTTCTTAAACAAAAATGATACCATATTTATGCTTTACACTATCAATATAAAGATTAAACATAAAAGAATTTGATGACATGTGGAAATTGAATGGTTAAACTAAATCAAATTGTTAACTAATCAAGGAGGGTGTTGTTGGTATTTACTTTTTTTTCCATTTCCTAAAAATTCTACAATACGTTTCATCATCATCACCCTAAATAAAGGGTGCAAATTATTTGTTCTCTCCACATTTTAGATCTAAAAAAACGTTTCTCAAATCTCTGAAGCCATTCTCAAGTTCATATTGACATCTTTGTGAATGTAATTAAAACATCCACTTGTGCATGAATTTATTTTTTGGACGCTATCATGGCGGCGGTATCAACATCCCATCGTATCCGCGACCTCCAATCCCACCCTGCAAGATCCCGGTGAGGCTTCACTTTTCTGGGGACGCTTTGTTATCCCGATTCGATGTGTTACAGATCTGTGTTGGTTGGTGTGCCATGTGGATGTGGAAGAGGTAAGTGAGTATTGAAAAGAGAAATAAAGCATTCTCTTAACTTACAGATCTTTGTTCACCTACCTCTTTCACATTCTGGTTATGTCGTTACCTTCGCGGATGATGGGAGGTTCATTCTATTTTTCCCCATTTCTTTTGAAGTTTGGAGAGCATTAAGAAGGAGTGATAATAGAGTGGCATCTAATTGAAGCAGATCTTGTATTAGTGCTGATGGCAGTTATGTTGCTGCTGGTTCAACATCTAAAGATGGTAACCTGGTTAGTACTCTTAAGGAACACATGGCTTCAGCACTATGTTGTTCTTGGAGTGGTCTTGGAAAACCTTTAGCTACATCAGACAGGAATGGTGGGGGCTAGATTTTTACCCATTTCCGGATGCAATGAGAATATGTTATTTATAGACTTGTGTGGTTATATGAAAAGACTAATTTTAATGGCTATTCTTCTATGATGCTAATTGAAGTCTAAATTGAATTTGTAAATGTTTTACATTCTCTATCATTTGGTATTCCAAAGCCTCGAAACTAATTATTATAAACAAAATTTTTTGTAGTTATTTTGGTACGCAACTTCATGTTCGTACGGTACTTTTGGTTGTCCACAACCCCCTTTGCACATTAAATTAAGGGGGATAAGCTTTAGATATAATGGATTCTTAATTAACCATCTTTATATCAATTCATTATGGACATAAAGAGATATTCACTTGAATTTTTAATGAGATATAGTTAAAACAAGACAAAAATACACCGTTGGTCCCTAAACTTTCCCAAAAACATCATCAGACACCCCCAAGTTCTGTTTTTAGCACGATGCGTCCATAACATGCAATTTTTAGGCCGATTGCATCCCTTGACCATTTTGGGCTCGGTCAATGCAACATTTTTGTTAGATTTGCAGGGGTATAATAGGGAAATAACTTTTATGACTCCACATTGGTTAACTATACCCAATAGTTTATAGGTTAGGGACCAACTGAGAACTCTACTTTGTAAGTTGAGCCAATCTTCTCAGATACGCTAGTTATTACTGCCGTGAAAACCAATTAACCCAGTAGTAACCAAATCCATTTACACACCATTATCTATAAACACTCATTTCCAGTACTCAAATACCCAACTCAAAATCCAACAAAACAATGTCTTTTGTAGATAATGTGATCACTGATATGGCAGATTATATCAGCAACATGCTTGATAACGTAACCACTAATACTATGAATCGTATGCCATTAAAAGATGCGGTGAGGACCTGCATTTTAGTGAGAAGCTGGAGGTTTAGGTGGAATTTGCTCACCGATGTCATAGTTGATGTGGATTTGTTTTACTACTTAACAAGTAAGTTTGATGGTAAGCGCTTTTAGTTCAGCTTAATGGTCCCATAAGAAGCCTTGTGTTCTCCATAGAGCCCAAAATGCTTTTTGGACAAGACAACTTGAGTTATGAAGAGATTTAGTGTCACACCCCCAGAATCGGGTCCAACGGAAGCATACATGTATCTGGGGTGTAACTCAATTGGTATTACAACACAAGTTCAAAAATGGTTTTCACTTGATCATTTAGAATAAAATAGCTTAATCAAAAATGTTTAATTTACATTGTTAAATGTAGTGCGGAAGTAGGCCCTTAAAATACTTTAAACGGTCCCCATATGAATAATCAGAGTCTTCTATGACCATGTCATGCCCTGCCAAAACCTCCTGTAGCGTGCCATTGCTTAATACCTGAAAATACATGCTAAAGTGTCAACACGAGGTTGGTGAGTTCATAGAGTTTAGTGTAAAATGAAATACATTGCATTTAAATGAAGATTTCCCAGCAAAGGCATCGTAAATCCACTCAGTTGCAAGTCCCGCCATAAGAGACTTGTAACCTGTGTGTTTACGACCCACTGCCAAATATGATTTGGTTATATGAACAAAAGTAGTACTTGTATCTAGATTCAAAGATAATTGTAGCAATACTGCTATATAAAGGTAAGAGTGATAAAGTAGCCATGGCGATGTCGCCACAAAAATGGATCTGACCATAAGCAAAACGCATAAAATGAATATTGATTGCACTAAGTTCAAGGCACCGAAAAGGTTTTCTAGCTATATGTAGGAGGTTACGCTCCCAAGTAGTGTAGGTAATCAAACATACCCAAGAAATTGTATGTAATCAAACATACCCAAGAATTTCTAGGTAATCAAACATACCTAGGAAATTGTAGGTAATCAAACATACCCAAGAACTTCTAGGTAATCAAACATACCTAGGAAATGGTAGGTAATCAAACATACCCAAGAACTTCTAGGTAATCAAACATACCTAGGAAATGGTAGGTAATCAAACATACCCAAGAACTTCTAGGTAATCAAACATACCTAGGAAATTGTATGCTACCGGTCCTTAACTTAGGCAATCATAGGCAATCGGTAAATAGTTTAAATTTATGCACTCATGTCCATGAGTAAATAGCAAGTATGTAACAAGTGAATAGTATTGTACTCGGATAATCAAACAAGTATTTAGATAAAGCTGAAAATATTTGAGTAATCAACCATGTAAAGCGAGTAATGCGTTTAAGTAAAACAAGCATGTATTCTCCCCCAAAGAGTTTACAAAACAATTAAAAAAGTAGGGGCTATGACTCACCTTTAGTGATGTAATGAACACAACTGTGCCAAGGAGTATGGCAGAATAGTAACATAACTGATGTCAATAATTAGAGCACAACGATACAGAATCGGCATAACCTAATGAATATAAGCTTGTCTCAAAACATAATACGCAGAAAGTAATCAATACGTATGAGTTTCAAAAGGTAGAGTGTTGTAGTTTTCGTGGAATATTTGTATCAATGTTTGTAAAAAGTTTAGTATCCCATTCGTGTGGTGGTATAAAGTCATAGACTCAGACAAAACGCACGCCAAAGCACAAATCATATAGCATAAGTATTAAAGGTAATAAGCACGTATAAAAGAAGAATAAACCGGTATGAACCAGATAAGCAGATAAGCAGATATATAAATGAGATATGTGGATTAGTTACGTTTAACTAATAAATAGTCATTAGAAGTTCCAACTTGTATTTATTGGTTATTGGGTAGAAATCAAATAACACTCAAGTGACAGTCCGTGTAATAAAGTCCGGTAATAAGTGATTTGTTATTAAGTCGTAAGTCCATTAAGAGTGCAATACATTAATCCTAAACCCTTGTAAGATTATATATGTATTTGACATGGTATATGAGTTAGAAACCTGAAATTCTGAAACAGTCCCAAAGATTGGAAAGTCTGCACAACTCAGTGAGTTATGGGCCTTAGGTAATTAGATAGGGTGATAGATATATGTCTTGTGGTCGTTTCACCGGGTGGCGCACCTCATAACTCATCCCGATGAGTAAATGAGAGCCAAAATAGCGAAAGGTGTCAAAATCTGCACATCAGATTTCAATCAGAAAAAGCTCATGGTTCTGGTCATTTCTGGAGTTTGGCCCAGTTTTATGAAATGTTGTTAAGACATAAACTTAAATGTAGCCGCAAACGGTGCATCAACCGGAGTTGTAGAACTCTAGATATCGCCGAAAAGGCGGGACTACAGTGAGCTGTTCCAAACAGCTCATGTATGCAGTAAATAGACAAACAAAACGCACCCATTTGGTGCAGAAAATCAGCACACGAATACTCCCATTTGGTGCAGAAAATCAGCACACAAACACCCCTATTTGGGGCTGTTTTGCAGCCACTAAACACCCTCGGTTGGGGCTGGTCTTGGGGCTGTTTTGGCAGCCAACAAACACCCGCAGTTGGGGCTGAAATAAGCATATCTAGACGCCCCTGATGAGCATAAAATAAGCATAACCAAATGCACCTTATTGGTGCTGAAATGAGCAGGTCTAAACGCACCCTTTAGGGCTATTAGTGAACCGAGAAACCAAACCCCAACAGCACCCCTGGCGGGCTTGCGGTGTGGGCTGGAACAACAAAACAAACACACCCCTTGGGCTGTTAATACGCACCAACAAACACCCCTGATGGGGCTGTTGTGACAGCAAACTACAAACACCCTTTGAGGGCTGTAACAAGACGAATCAACAAGCAAATAAGTACACCCTTCGGGGTGACTGTTGGCGCGAGACAGTAAAACAACACCAAATGCCCCCTGGTGGGCTGTTATATGCAAAACCAAATGCACCCTACTTGGGTGTTTAGGTGGTGGGTCGAACTAAACAAAACAACAACACCCCTTCGGGGCTGTCGTGTACTAAGCCAAAGAAACACCCCGTGTTGGCTTGCGAGGTCTAAACGAAACAAACCCATGTACCCTTGCGGGTTACCATTCTCAGCCGAGGGTCAAACAATCATAAACATTTTCCACCACACGAATTAATAAGCAAAATATGTTTTAATCAGGTTTTTAAATCCATGAAAATTAAATAAACCGATTCGTATTTTGTTTTAATCAAAAGAAAAATAGATATAAATAAATATGGTATCTTCGGCATACCATGGAAACGAGAGAGAGATTGAGAGGTAGCGGTGGCGCGGCTGTGATGTTTAACTCGAACCAAACGAGACCCTTAGCTTACCATCTAAACCCGAAGCAATAATGTTTCCAGCCTCTTGATGATGGTGACGATTGGTGAGGCGGTGGGTGTAGTGGTGTGAGGCGGTGGGCAGCAGATGTGAGAGAGAAAAGTGGAAGAGATGTCATTCTCTTGTTTCATGTAAAATGAGAAGGGAAACTATGAGATCTGACCTTATCCGTGTGATAAGGCGGTGTAATAAGATAAGTAAGGTGTGAGTTTTTGTTTTATTATTACTCCGTGTATTTCGTGTCCCGCTGAGCTAAAGTGTAAATGTGATAACTCGGATTGGTAATTGCGAGAAATATATTTTTGGAAGCGTTTTTATAATTGTAACATAAAAACGAAACTACTGATTTCGAATAGTGATTATCGAATGTAAACCATTATTATTACAGTATCGGTATGCAGGAAAAGCAATATAACATCTCGTTAAATAAAACAGAGGAACGTAAACGTTCAGAGAATATTAAATCGGTACAGAGTGAATAATTTATATTGGAAAATTTACCGGTTAACTATCGATTACAGTAATTACTTTTACGTTATGGTAAAAGTCAAATAGTCAAAAGTCAAAGTCAAAAGGGCAAAATAGTCATTTTGATGTGTGAAAATTTACGGGTTGCTACATTTAGGATTGGGTTTTGATTTTGGCTTGGGTAAGAGTTGAGGAGCTCAAAATTCAAAACTGGTATGGTGAATCAGTTACGTTGCCAGTCCAACTCTACACCCATATGGAGTTGAAACATCTCGAACTTCATTCTTACACTTTTCCCTCTTTGACAAGTTTTAAGGGTTTTCCAAATCTATTAAGCTTAGAATTGATTTCTGTCAATTTTCATACCGGTACAGTTTGGGAGTTTGTTGCTCGTTGTCCTTTACTTGAGTCTCTTAAAATGGATCGTTCTAGTACAAACGAGATGAGACTATGGGATCTTGCAATACTTAGTAATTTGAAGGAGTTAAATTTGTCATTCGGTGTTTGGAATAATCCTATGACAATCACAACTTCCAATCTCTTTCACTTATCAAGTCTTCCTAAACTTGAGACCCTTACCTTGGATTTTCAAGACTCCCAGGTAAGACCTATGTCAGTTTTCCACTTCCAATTACAGAATTGTAAAGTAATTTGTAAACTGATCTCTTTCACTTCAAAAGAAAATTCGACTTTTTGTAGTTGTTGGCAGAAGGTACCTCCTGGATGAATGTCCGTGTGGCCTTTGTACCCCTCAAGATTCTTGAGTTATCAGGGGTCGATTTTGGGAATGATACAATGATTTCATTCATCATTCAAATGATTCGTGGGTCTCCAAAGATGCAAATGCTAGAAACCAGAGTAAGTAGAATGCATATGTATGAAAAACATCATCTTAAATTCCAATGGTTGTGCATCTCAATACTCTGTCATTTTGCAGGCTTTATACACGCTTAGTGTTCTACCTTTGGAGATTGAATCATTTGATTTAGACAGCAAGACAATGAGCCCGGGGCAGCTTGAGCATGTGGTGTTTCGTTCTTTCCCTAGAACAGGGATTGAAATAGCCATAATAAATTTCATACTTGAATGTTCACCCTTAATGAAGAAAATTTATATCCATGACTGCAATTTGACTCATGATGAGTATGAAAACACCAAGATGAACTAGGAGTTGACAAGGAGGCTGTTGAAACTCCATCGAGCTTCCCCCACAGCCGGGGTAGAATTCTTTTACAGTTTCTAGTTTATGTATGGGTTGAATACTCTAAGACAACTAATTTTGTATAAATCATGTTGCTATTTACTTCTTGGTTGTCAATATGTTTGTGCTGCGAATGTTTACTTGACATTCTACATATGTTGGTCGCCAAATAGTGGTAAATGAGAGTATTGAGTGCATCCAAAAAGGGTTTTCTTTGACATATGCATTTGCAAGTTTGACTTTATAATGTCAAACTTGTAGTATGGTAAAGTTTATTTACCATTTTCATTTTTACTATCTATAGTCCAAATTGCCAATCCATTAGTAAAATCCTAATTTAGATTGTGCAATTTTAAGTTTGTAATGTCAATCTTGCAAAATCATTAGTCAAAAACTCCCATTTACAATTGTCAAGTCCGACTTTATAAAGTCAAAGTTGCAAACGGTTAGTGGGCTTAACCATTTTCAGTTTTAGTTTCTAAAGACAAACTTGCCACATATGCCAATTGCGAGTCAAATGTGGTAAAAAAAAAATGTACACAATACGGATGACTAGTGTTTGGATATGATTTTTACAAAATTAATAATACTTTTGTTATATGGCTTCATTTTGTGTGTGTATGTGTTTGGCTATGTATTAAGATTTTGAGTAATTAATATATGTCATAGATTTTCAACAGGGTGGGTAAGGATTTAATGGGGGTGCGATTAATTTTACACAAATTGCAGCGTTGGTCCCTAAACTTGTCAAGTCTAAGTAAAAATAGTGAACACGTCACTTAATATTGGGCGGGAATTTTAACTCTGGCAACGACGATGTACACAACTTTAAGGACCAGGTCTGAAATAAAAAAACCTTATAAAACCCCTTGACCGTCTCTTCCCTGAGACGATATTTACTTTTACGCGTAAACCAATAAACCCAAACACATCCTTTTCCAGACACATTTCCCCATGGAAGATTTCCCAATGTTGATTGAGCTGATGGAACTCGCTGATTTACCACGATTACATGATCGTATGGGACTGTGGTTTAGTCAAGAAGCTGTAGAAGAAGAGTTTTTTAAAAATTTGTGCCGCTATTGATCATCTAAAGAGGCTAATACCAAAGCGTAGGGAGCTGATTGTGGAGAATGAAGCTTTGGGCCAGTGTGGTGTGGCGCTTGACAGTTTGGATGCGTTAAGAAAAACCCAGGCAAAGCACATCGACCTACTTCCTCTTTTGATCAAGATTTATGGTGAAGCTGATGATTGCATTCGCATGCAGGAATGTTTTGTTAAGAGAATGGTTGAAAACAATTAGTTAAATGGGGTATTTTGGGTAGGCAAATAGGGCCATTTTGAAATCTTGTTTTTAAATTTCAAGGTTGTTCTTGACTTTATTTAGGCTACTTGCCAGTATTATGAATATGTAAATCAAGTCTTTAATCTTCTTGTGTTGTCCTTTTTTATCTACTGTTGTTATCACCAAAACCAAACACCCCTTTATAACAGGTAACCAAATACATCCCTAACCTAGAAACTATTGGGTATAGTTAACGAATGTGGAGTCATAAAAGTGATTTCCCTATTATACCCCTGCAAATCTAACAAAAAAGTTGCGTTGACTGAGCCCAAAATGGTCAAGGGACGCAATCGGCCTAAAAATCGCATGTTTTGTACACATGGCGACTAATAACAGAACTTGGGGTGCCAGGTGATGTTTTTGGGAAAGTTTAAGGACCAACGGTGTATTTTTGTCTAAAAACTATATAGTTTAGTTTTCATGGTTTTTCATCTAATGTTACATGCCTAACAACCTCAACGTCATGTTGTTTATTTTCATTTCCCATACCCCATCCTAAGATTAAAAAAAATATGCATTACATAATCAACATACACATTTTATTAACCACGGGCCACTCGAAGGATATACCCAAAAGCTTTATTTTCTAGTCAGAAACTACGTACTCAAAAAATGGACCCAATCTCGACCCATAACTGGCCCGTTACAACCATTATTTTCAGATCGAAACACAAAAATATTTAAAAAATGTTTACCTTTGAATGTGCTTAACCCCGAACAAAGATCAACAACGAACCCAGATTGCCTCTTTTCCCCCAAGTCGATCGTGCATACGAAGATGCCGATGAACCCGAACAAAGAACCGATTACAAAGATTAATAGATCAGACGAACATAAGCATGCCAAGGTATTTCGTGGATCAACATTGACGAACTGTATTTATTTTCTTCTAGAGATTTTGTGGTGGCTGATAGGATGATTAGTGATCACGAATTAAATGAATGATCCTAAAAATATGGACAGTAACAAAATCAATGGTGAGGATGAGAAAAAAAAATTGATTATGCATACAGTTTAGTCATCTCAATCAATTTCCAGAAAGGAAAACAAAAGTTTATTTAATTATTCGAAACGATACAAATAAAGGCCTCAGGCCATCAACATGTTCATACATCAATACATTGCATGTCGTCCCTCGGAAAACTCACGAGTGTGCGTAAAACCAAGTAAAAATCACAAGAATATAAGTAAAATAAACAATGACATAACGTTGCCAGATATGTAGTTAATAACTTAGAAAACCATAGCATACGCTGCAACAAGTAACAAACATAATGCAGGAAAGGTTGTGTATCTTGTTGAAGTTAACCTGCAATCCATATTGAAAACATATATACAAGAATGATAAGTAAAAAATTTTACATTCTTAGGTCTCGTTTAAATATAGGTAAACCTAAGTTTCCTTTTCAAGATCAGATGCGTAGTCACATCTGACTTTAATGTTGAACATTGCCTGTCATTTGGTGTTTAAAATGGAAATTTTCTCGATTCTTTCAAGTTCGAGGTGGCCTTTCTAACTCATTTATCTCTAGCGGCTGGTAGGCTATAAATTTTTTCCAGAAATAGATACGGTTAAACAGGTGGAAAATGGCGCAAAATTTGTTCCATCCATTAGAATAATGAGAACTCTATCAAAATAATTTTGATTTAAGTACTAAAACAATATGTTGACTTTTAGAAAAGATCAAAGTAGTTGACTTTTCTCGATTCAGGGGTAAGTTTGGACCATTTTACGTTAAACTGAATCGAAGATTAACTGAAAAAAAAACTTCAGTCAACTGGAAATGCAATCGTTTTAATATAAAATAATATTAAAACCTTAACTACTAGTATCTGTTTATATCTAACAATAGCAGCTTGTTAAATCATTACCAGTAATGCAATGAGCAACTTGTCCGCGTGATTTCCCTGCCGCTAACAATTTCTCCAAACAATTTTTGTTATTATGAAGTGTGGGATTTTTAATGTAGGCGTCACATGCCCTGGCAGCTTCCAGTTCAGCAGTTGTGCACCCCCAAGGGTTAGCCAATTGAGCCATCACACCTCCATAATGCATAGCCATTGTGATCATTAGGATCATCACGATTGTGTTGATCTGTTGCGCCATTTTGGTTTTGGAGTTTAAGGTTGTGGCCGGTTTGAACAAACGTATAAAGGTATTGTGGATCCATATATAAGGAAGTATACCTTATCTTAGTATTTTATAATGCATTTAACGTTTTGAGGTATTTAATGCACCAGGGTCCAAACCCTTGTTTCATTTACTGGGAGGTCCACAAAAACCTCTCTCACTCAATTATTCGGCTAATCTAGACATCTCTTCAAACCAATTAATTTAGTAAACAATCCCTTAAGATTTAAAAATTCAGCAACACAAGTATAAAAACTAAATGTGCAACTAAATTAAACATAACTTCTAACATTAAATACCTCAAAAACTTAATTTTCAGCAATAAAAGTATTTACGCAATATTTACAATTTATTGATGCATAATTAATACTAGCAGGGTCCCCGCGCGATGCAGCTGCGGGCACCCTGTAATTTAATTTTTTCGATTAATAATTTATTTTATTTGTACGTTTTTTGAAAATAGCTTTACTGATTAGTTTTTTATGGCAAAAGTTTGATGATTTTACTTTGTTTGTATTATTTTATTTATTATTTAGTTTATGTTTTTGTTTAGTAGTTTGATTGGTTTGTACAATATGTGAACATATTTTAGTTTATTATATTCTTTTTGACAATAAATTTACGGATATAAAAAATTTCGTTTAGCTCGTGTCCGTTCGGGCTCGAGCTCGTTTGACCCGTGCCCGTTCGGACTGGAGCCCATTCGGCCCATTGCCGGTTCGGGCTTAAAAATTTGTATAATATGCTTTATTATTTATATTAGTGACATTTAATACAGGAATTGTGTTTAAGTTGGTTGTACAATATGCTTGATAATTTGTATTTCTTATGTAAGGGGTGTTTTAATAAGTGTATTAATTGTATTTATTGACTATTTAATTAATTGTATTTAATATACATAATGATTTATTTATTGTATTTAATGCTAATATTAATTGTATGTTAGAATTAAATATGAAGGGAATTTCTATAAGTAGTATTTGTTGTTGTACTTATAGCTTTAAAAGTTGTAAGACTTAATTTTAAGTATTCTATTAATACTACCTTCGTCTCAAAATTATTGTCCACATTTCCATTTTGGGATGTCTCAAAATAATTGTCCACTTTCCTTTTTAAGTAAAAACTAGAGAATATATTGAGGGAATATTTTTATTGAGTGGTTGAGATTTATAAGGGTCTCATTTTTATTAAACTTTGCAACTTCTCTCTCATGACAATTAATTTGAGACGGAAGGAGTAGTAGGCATTCATGCTTTATAATTTACGATGATACATTCTTAAAATACTCATTTAATGATAAATACAAGTACTAAAATGCATAATATAAGTCATGCAACTTGCTAATTAGTGATGCTTTAAAAGCTTCCTTTAAATGAAAAATACAATTAAAAGAACGTATAATACAAATTAAGCAAAGTTTCACCAAAATTTTGTCATTGCTTTTAGTTTCTAAACGAACAAACTAATCAGTAAAGTTATTGCCAAATAACATATAAATAAAATAAATTATTAGCTGAAATAATTAAATTACGGGTAACCTCAGTTGCATCGCGCGAAAACCTTGCTAGTGTTAGTTAACTTAGGAAGCGTTTGTTTGTTTATTACTTACCTACTTAACTCTTATTTTGGTATAAATAAAGGTACACATCTAGATTGTCCATTCGATTTGATTAAAAATACAAGATTTAAGATTTAAAAAACATAGAGGGTCAAAAGTGTAAATTCACAACCACGGCCTCCTTATTTGTAGAGGTGGCAAATCTTGCCTAAATTACAATTAAAGGGTGGTTTTTGGCATTTTTGTACGTTATATAAGTATTTATACGTTTTCGTCTGTTTTCATATGTTTTCGTCCATTCTGATATATTTTCGTCCATTTTTAAACCTGTCCATTTTCATACGTTTTCGTCTCGTTTTATACGTTTCCGTCCACGTTTATATATTTTCACATGTTTTCATACGTTTTTGTTCATTTTCATATGTTTTCATACGTTATCGTCCGATTTCATACGTTTTCATTTGTTTTTATACGTTTTCATCAATTTTCATACGTTTTCATAGGTTTTCGTCCGTTTTCATACGTTTTCGTCCGTTTTTGCACGTTTTCGTCCGTTTACACATGTTTTTCTCCGTTTTCATACACGTTCGTATGCTTTCATATGTTTTCGTATGTTTTTATGAGTTTTTGTCTGTTTTCATGCGTATTCGTATGTTTTCATATATTTCCGTCCGTTTTCATATGTTTTCGTTTGTTTTCATACATTTTCGTTCGTTTTCACATGTTTTCATCCATTTTCATACGTTTTCGTCCGTTTTCATAAGTTTTCGTCTGTTTGCCTACGTTTTAATATATTGTCATGTATTTTCATACATTTACATTTTCATTCGTTTTCATACATTTAATACGTTTTTGTTTTATTCATACGTTTATGAAAATGTACAAAAGTCAAGCTAGTAAATAACAATGAAGTAAGTAGCATACCTTTATTATATGGCATGTCTCTTATCATTTGTGAAATTTCATAAACATAGTTAATGTCTAATATCCCTTATGATATTTCATAAACAAATAAGTATGGTTTTTAATCTTTAATATCACATGACTTATTTAATTACTTTGCATATTTTCGTATGTTATCAACTATGTGTTTTCTAATATTTTTATATTTTTCAGACATTAGATTTAGATGATTTTTGTGCCTTTCACCGCACTAGACAAGCGTTTTTTTTTTTTTTTTTTTTTTTTACTCACGAGGGTTTTAACCCATTAAACCCCTATAATAAAATATAAATGATTTTTAATCTTAGAAAAAAATCTTAAACGGATTGGCGGGTCGGTCAACTTAATTTATTCCTAACCTGAACCTGACTTGTTTAATAAACGGGTTAGATGTGTCGACCCAAACCCGACATGAAATCTTTTTATACTTAATCCGAACCTGTTAATTTCGTGCTTGTTTCAGATCGAATTTCGTGTCAGATCAGAAATTGTCACTCCTAATATTTAAAAACGTGGTTATAAATGTTAAAGTTGTCATTTTATGATTTATATATTTGTTATTTCTAGCCGCTTATAAAGGATCAACATCTAATGCAAAAAATAATGTCAATCCATCAAAGATTCAACGCCAAATATTGCGTGGATCTCCATAATGTTTATGTTATTAATCGGTCCATTATATTAAATGCTAAGTTTTATTGGAAGAATATATTATTAAGAGATCTCTATTACTACGTATTAACATTTTTGTGAATCTTTTCCATTTCTATATAACATGTGGTGTATGTGAGTTATAAACATGATATCATAGATATGGTTAATTATATTAACATATTCTAATTCTATTATAGTAAGGTTAGCATGATGGGAATGGGTATCGATCCAATCAAAAATATAATTAAAATAAGAAGAATAAGAAATAACTGTAATCACAAACTTTATATGCATCGACTTGAATTAGATGTATCTATGTTCATTTAGATGCATCCAAATTGAGTTTGAAAATAATTTTGAAATAGAAATGATGCACACTAGTACTAGCAACAAATGTGACCCGTAGGGAACGAAAAATACATAGAATTCATCTAACTTGATGAAATGCATCTAATATATATATATATATATATATATATATATATATATATATATATATATATATATATATATATACATTTAATTTGTGCTAGGAAATATTTTATGGTTCATCTAAAATATTACGGATGCATCTAATTTAAGTCATGCATCTCAAATATATGGTTATAGCTATTTCTCATCCTTCTCATTTGATCTTAAGTCTGATGGGTGTGACTTATATCTATTCTAATTCGATCTCATCATTTATATGTGTTTTAAACAAAGATTATTACCAAGCAGATATAACGACAATTTATTTGTTTGCTCGCGCGTTGAAGCAGGTGCGAAAACCTTCATTTTATATATCCTCCATTAATACAAACTCAATAAGATCTCCTTGTAACACAAGCCATAATCCAATGAACCATTTTAGGGTGAAAACCAAAACCAACTAAAACAGTCTCCAAGAACCTCCAATCCACAGTATCATATGCCTTTTAAATATCAACTTTAAAAGCACATCTAGGCGGATTAGTGACCACTCCGCCTGTGATAATCTCACATAAGCTCTTGGGTTAAAAGAACATTATCAAAGATTCTACGGCTCGGGACAAATGCAGATTAGTTTATACTAACAATGTCTCCCAACCCTTCTTTAATACGATTAGTGTTAGGAATTATATTAGAGTTGATAAGACAAAAGATTGAAAGATGAGGGATTTATGGAGACAAAGAGGAAAATTACATAACATGGAGAAGGACTTGCTTGTAAAAGAAGATTTATATTTTAGTCCTTCGTAGTATTCTTGTAACCCTAATTCTGTATTATATAAACAGAATACAGAGAATTGGTTTAATAGTACGTACAAGATGTAAAACCTAGTAAAGGTATGTGTGTGTAAACCTAGGGCGTGAGTATGCTTATGTAAACGCCTAGGTTAGTTGATTAGTGTTAAGCCTCAACGATCTTAAATCGCTGTTAGAGTGTAACCGTGCTACACTTGATCACGTAGCATTGGGGCTTTGGTGTATGTTAGAGTAGAGATGATGGCGAGAAACCTTGTTTATAATATTGTTCTTATTCCGCTATGTTTTATCATGTGAACATTATTATTCCTAGATTAAGACCTAATCAGTCTTGAGCCAAAACGGTCCTAGAAACTACTTTATTATGACGTTATTTAGTTTCTAACATGTGGTATCAGAGTGGGGGCTCTTGATATCTGGGATTTACAAGGTTTGGTTTGTAGAAGAACGAAGAAAACAAGAAAAATTCGAATTTGGTTCTATTTTCGTAACTCACTGCAGGTCAGTTTTCAAGGCGCGATATTTCCTTCGTTAACCGTTGGATTGGGCTAAAATTTTTACTGGAGGTTCTCAACATGTCAAGGAAGAGTTTCACCGGAGGGATCCTCTATCTGAGCTCTAGATCATCAGGAATAAATTTTTGAAAACTGCTGCTCAGAGAGGTATATTTTTTTCGAATTTTTAGGGTTTTTCTCAAGAAAATCGTTTGTTAGGGTAATTATGTTGCTACACGATGAATGGTACAAGCTTTTTATGCTATACGTTCTCTTTATTTGCTGTTTTTGTCATATTGGTGTTTAGGGTTTCTAATTAATCGACTTTATCATGACTGGTGCTGTTATACTGTCTTAAGGAAACCCTAACTAAGAAACCCTAACAAGGATCTCCAACAGAGGCAACATTGTTTGTTTGTAACAATCTTAGTTTACTGATTACGATTGATTAGATACGAATATGGTTACATGGAGTAAAACATGTTAATGAATGAGCGAATGAGATTACTGGTAATTACTCCTATTGGTTGTGCTTGATTGTGGGTCGGTGGTCAAGTATTTTATTATCATTGATTGGTTATCTTTGTTTATCATGGGACGGTGCTGATTATCTTTGTTGCTATTCCTAACTAGTACCAATTAATGCATCATAGGTCAGTATGTATTGCTGATATCACGTGGAGCTGGTCTACAGTCTTTTGATACTATCTTGAGTTTCTGAATTAAAAAGAACAAGGGTTTTATGTTCAGACCTGTTTGCTAGTACTTTGATTCGTATTATTCAGATCAGGAGGAATCGATGTGGGCTACTGGTACAACATTGAAGTGTTTCGTTCAGAATATTACCACTGCTCGATTTATGTTACCACTGCTGCTACTCAGAATGTTTCCACTGCTGCGATACTTGTTCCCACTGCTACTTAATTGTTTCCACTGCTGTTAGAATGTTTCCACTGCTAATGTAAATTGTTTCCACTGCTACTGTGATAATACTTGGCGACAAAGGTATTCTTACTTGTTATTCAAATAGTGTTTATCGATGAGTAAAATCATGGATGAATTCATAATTCTAAGATACCTCGTACTGAGAATGCAATTAATTAAAGAGTGGTCATTGATGGGATTTTCCTTCATACATTAGTCGGTGTAAATTTATAAATCAACCTCTTAATATGTAGGGCTGATTTAATAGAAGATACATAATTGTTTTTGTGGGACTTATATTGCAAGTGATTTCATTGGTTGAGGTTTAAGATAGTGGGACAGTGTATTATTCTTGATAAATTTTATGATCATGGATCTGATATGTGCAAGAAATCTCGTACCAAGTTAATATTGAGAAGTTAGAAGTACTGATTTGATCATCATAGGATTCGCTGATTGATAGTCTTGTCACATGGTTTTGTTATTTTATTAAATGGTAAATCGAGGGTCTGCTATCAATCATGGGTGAATTAATGTGGTCAGTACTACCTCGTACTTCTTTAATCGAGGGTCTGAGCAGTAATAAAGGTTGTGGTTTGTTAATTATGGCACTGATTTGTGGACCTTATTTGCTGAATGGTGTGAATTAATAAAACATTGAAGTGCTGCTATATTTTTTTTAAAGTGCTGCTCATGATCGAAACTTACTACTGCTAGTTATTTGGAGATGTTTTACACAGAGGTTATTGGTTCACACACACGAGGAAGATTTTGGTTTCGGTTCGTAAAAGATATAATGGCTCGTTTTTATTTGTTTTAATTGGTTACGAAGAAAGGTTTTTATCACCTATTTGATGATGAAGTGGAGTTTCGCAGGTTTGTGTTTTATCATACCTTTTCAGTTGGAGGTAACTTGTTCGTTCGTTCAGGTGACTACGAATTGACAAACACTTGAAGGAGTTACGTTATGGTGCTCAGTGTTTATTGTCAAGAGATTGCGATCTCCCTATACGTTAAGTATACGTTCGAAGTCAATTTTAGTACAAGATATAAGGCACAAGTTTGGGTGGTTCTACTTCAGTATCAAATTGGTTATACTTAGTTTTCTTCATCAGTGATCATTACATAGAGCCTACATTCAACACATGGTTAAGATATGGGTTTCAAGGGAAGCTTATTGTTAAAATGATTAACCATTTATATGCTACATCGAGGTGAAGGTTTTTGCTACTGCTAGTTGTTATTACTATTGATGGTTTTGATTTCTATTGTTTCAAGTACATCTATAGATGCGGAAAACTTAATGGTGGGCGACTTAGAAACATTGGAAAGATGGATTGGACGTGTAATATTGATTCGTGGTTGTGAAGATCAAGGTTGCTTACATTTGTCCCCTATTTGATGATGACAAAAAGGGGAAAAAGAATAGTTTGAAGATTACAACTTGAAGATCCTTGATGATATGCATGGTTTAAGGGGAAGACGACATCTTTTATATACTTGGTTTTGTCATATCAACTAGGGGAGATTGTTAGGAATTATATTAGAGTTGATAAGACAAAAGATTGAAAGATGAGGGATTTATGGAGACAAAGAGGAAAACTACATAATATGGAGAAGGACTTGCTTGCAAAAGAAGATTTATATTTTAGTCCTTCGTAGTATTCTTATAACCCTAATTCTGTATTATATAAACAGAATACAGAGAGTTGGTTTAATAGTACGTACAAGATGTAAAACCTAGTAAAGGTGTGTATGTGTGTAAACCTAGGGCGTGAGTATGCTTATGTAAATGCCTAGGTTAGTTGATTAGTGTTAAGTGTAACAATTCGCAATTTCAGGTTAATTACTATTCCCGAAAAATTTTACTATTCACTTTTACTATTCATTTTTCCCGAAAATTTTCTCGAAATTTGATTTTTGTTTCTTGGCCTCGAGTGATAAATCATTTCCATGGCAAATTAAAAGTTTGACACTCATCAGATCATTTTCGTGAAATTTAATAAGGAATTACACGTTTTAGGGTAAAACGTCATTCAAAAATTCTAAGCACAACGAAACTCGACCGCGTTAAGTGACCCCGCATTAGAAAAATGTTTAACACACTCATGATTTATTAGAGAATTAATCATGACTGAGAAAAACATGACCAAAATAAGCTTCGGCCGTGAAAAACTGGAATTTTCAGTTTTAAGCGTTTTTACTCGGCCGTAACCTTAGCCTATACCTACACCGCGTTTCTAAGACGATTTGAGTTTTCAACTTATTAGAAAAAGTCAACATATTTTTCCCTCCTCCTTTAACCAAAAATCATTCCTTGATTTTATAAGTCATTCCTTGATTTTTAGGCTTACGGTTTGATGTCTAAAAGACATTTAATACCAACCGACACTAGACTGAGCCCAGTCTAGACATTATAAGTCATTTTAAATCATTATTATCCTATTAGAAAAGTAACATTTTACTTTTCTCAATTTTACACAATATTCGTACGTTTTACGCAATTTACGTGTTTTCAGCTTACGATTTCCAGCGTTACCAGCGTTTTCGCTACCCATTAAACTTATCACTCATTGTTATAATATAATAATGAGTATATTGATAATTTTAAACATTTCTACAAGTTTCAAATTTTTATAATACCCGGTTTTACGTTTCATGACTTAACGGTTTACAGTTAGCGATTAACGGAACCAAAACTTACTCCATAAAGGTAAGATAAATATCCAAAACTCTTAACCTCCTCAATTCAGCCCTAGGTGGTGTTTTTATGAGTCATCAAGACTTTAAGGAAGATTACATAGCAAGCTTGTACACATATGTTGACTTAAGTGCTAAGTTTACTTCACATATGCAAGACTTAGCTAACAAGCTTGGTTAGTCACCTTCCTAGCACCTCCTCAAGGCCCTATATAACCATCTCATCACCCTTTGGTCGTTCATACCATCACAAACACAAACACATTCATGATTTTCTCTCTACTTCAAGTTTTATGCAAGAAATCAAGAGCAATATCAACACATAAACCCTAGTTTGGTTTTGATCCATCAAACTACTTCAAATCCTTTGAAACTCTTGGTGATTCACTTGAGTTTAGATCCACTCAAGTCACATAAATCTTCATCACAATTCCTTCAAGAATACAAGAGTAGAAGGGTTGCTAAAGTGGAGAAAAGCTAGTCAATCAAAGTCCTATCATTACTAGTTACTTTCCTTTCTTTTAGAAAGTCTAAAGTTGTAAGCAAACCCTAACATACTTTCTTAATAAATATCATTTTTATGATATTTATAAGTCATTCATACTATATATTGTCTTGTTATTATGTTCATGATGTATAAAAAAATTGGTAAAACAAGTTATGGTATATATATGTTAACTTATGTTAAGATAACAAGAAAACTAGTGACTTTTATGGAGAACCACGACCAAAATAGTATAACTATGATATTGGACACTTAACTACTGTTAAATAGGACTTAACAAGGAAAACATAGCAATTTGAATCACCTAAAACGAGTACACGAATCAAAAGTTATGGCCATAAGAAGTTAGCGAAACCAAAACGCCAAACTGCCTAGAAACAACCTGTTAGCATTCTGACTTTTTGAAAGTGGCACTTCTGGTCCGATTCATCAAAAAGTTAAAACACGAAAGTTGTCCGGAACGCCGTTTTCGTTCAGGAATAAAGAAGCTTGAGCCCTGAAAACGCTTTCCGAGTGATATTTTTTTGAAATTCTTAACAACCCATTTTTAGACCAAAGTCACTATATAATAGTTATGTTTTACTAAGACCAAGAGGTCTTATGACCTAGATCCAAGACTACAACCATGGCTAGAGCCAAGGTTGAGTCTCAAGACCATGGAACAATGACCAAAGGTTATGGCAAAGCCATGGCTAAAGACCATATAAACATACCAAGGCGAAAACATGAGTTAAGACCATATATACATACTAAGGCGAAAACATGACTAAAGACCATATAAACATACCAAGGCGAAAAAATGAGCTAACGACCATATAAACTTACCAATACAAATACATGAACTAGAGAGTTAGCGATAACTTTAACATGCAATTTGGATCTACTCCATCTAAAGAATCATGAGATATTACAAGTAATTGTCATACAAGTTATAAGAAACTTACCCTAATAACAATCTTCATGTACAAATAAACTTTCCTAAGTTTATTCAAATATTGGACATGTAACTTTTCGGATCAAAACTTATATACATATATATTTTATCAACTACTACAATAGTAGGGAGCCTCATGTGAGGAGTTCATTATGTAAGCCGTCGAGATGAGTTGTGGATTTACGAATTAAAGTGTCCAGGCTCCTCGAACGTTTACTACATGACTTCTGAATTATGTCGGCCCGAACGGTAGTAAACGATATATAAACTATACATGTTTCATGAACCATTTCTTTTCATATACTTACACTATACAAAGTACCACATCATGGACTAAGTGCAAGACATATATTGGCATGTTTACGTTTCCTTAGACATTATTCCAAACCTAAGTTACAACAATTATTCTCGGTTGCTTGTAGAAGTTCTTACGGCATATCCATCATTCTCATTATACATCATCCAACTCAAGGTGAGTTCATAGCCCCACTTTCCATTACTTAATTGTTTTACAAACCCTTGGGGGGAATACATGCTATTTTAACCGAGCACAATGTTTTTAAATTGTATGCTTGCCTAATTGTTTTATTATCACTAAGTACCATCCTTGCCAAACCGAGATCCCTTATTATGAACCATTTAATCACTAGAAATAGTGAGCGCGAATATTGTGAATAGGCCTATTGGGATTGACGAATCCCATTTGTATTGACTAAGTTCAAACAAATGCATTAATATTTGAGACATTAGGTATGACGGCAAAGTACCTACCGGGATAACTCCGCCGATCGATATTGGTACCCGTTAACGTTTTGGTGTCATAAGCTTAGTATTTGATAATAACTGTTCCGGGCGTATAACAACGTGGCCCATCTTTGTTTTCCAAACATTGGTGTGAGTCTATAGCTCACACTACCAACATATTGTGTTCAAACATTAAACAAACTCTATGAACATCACTCAACCTTTGTGTTGACCTCTCAAGCATGTATTTCAGGTTCATGACGATCAAGGATGGCACGGAAGGGCCCGGATACTCAAGAGGGCTATAAATTTCATTATCATTGGAAAACTCATTTAATGTGATGTGTAAACATGGAACCATTTGGGACCTCATTTTGTAATCTCTGATATTTATATAATTTGAATGATAAACCTTTTAAAACGACTCAATTAGAGTTCGTTTTCTATTATTGTGACTATTGTGCCGTCGAGTAACACCCAGTTTGAATTCCGCTGCAACCATGAATTGGGGGTGTTACAGATTGGTACCAGAGCCATGGTTATAGAGAAACGGGTCTAATTGAGACCTAAACTATAGCCACACTTACAAGCAAAAATATTTTATAGCCTTCCGCTATCCGTGTCTTCCATCCTTCAGACGATTATGGACTTATTAAGCATTTTATACTACACAAACATGTTAGCATATGGATATATGTACCCTTAGCATAATTGAGCATTTCCCCGTAACCCTTTTTATACTACATGAACATATTATTATATTGATATATACACTCGATTTATTTTCAATCATTTTATCTAAACAATGGACTAAACATATCTGCGTATGCCTATTCTAAGGCATTTCGACACAACCACATTCTCCCAATCATGTTCCTACTCCAACATTTTATGTCCAAAATATTGTAATGAATTACAATGGTCTTCCCTATTTCCCGGACATTGTATGATACAATGGTCTTAATCATTTCTCAAATTTTTTGAGTCACACAATGATCTAATCTACTTCCCTAACATTGTGAATTGCACAATGGTCTAATCTACTTCCGAGGCATTGGGATTTGCGCAATGGTCTCTGGAATTATTCCATCACCTCACCAATATCATTTCATATGATATCAAAAACCCATCACAATCTATCGATTTCCAAATAGAAATATGATATTTCTAAAGGATAAACTAATCCATCATCTACAAAAGCTGAAGTTTCTCTACATTCATCAAATTTCAGCAACTTTCTCTACATTCATCAAGGTTTTCTTCTGAAACCTTCATCCTTAAAACTTCGTGATCCTGGCCAAGTATGGACTGTTTTAGAATTACTTAAAACTTCCTTTCCACACGTATCTACCCGTACTATCTTCTATGCAATGGAATGTGAAAACATAGGTTACAAGTCTTGTAAGGGCGGGACTTGCAACTGAATGGTTTGACATCGCCTTTGTTTAGTGGACAGTTTACCAAAAGCAACGGACATATCACAAGTATGCCTAATTTAGGTATTTGAAAATTTTGTCGAACCTCGGCTAAATATAGACTAGTCACCTATACTTAACCTAGGGACAGTGAAACATAGTCTGACTAACTATGTTCGACTTAAAATTTTCAAACACTGAGAATAGTTGTACTAGGGTTATGTTCAGGTTAATTTCCTACATGAACTCAATAAACCCCCAGAATTCATTAAAACAATCTAGAGACACGATAGTGCCTTACCACTCAGCGAAATCTTAACACCTTATTTGTATTATCTAATTTCATTCTTGAAAGTTTTCATTTATGAGATAATCCGAACTACTATCTTGGGATAGTTATCAATTCTTCTCTTCATCCTGTAGAAGTACTATCCTGTTTTGGTCCAAAGAATACCATTCCATCATAAACCTTTAAAATCTCTTATGATTTTCAAAACAAACTCAACATCTATACCTAAGAATATTAATGTTAAGCATACACTACACACTTTTGTTCATCAACATATCACATCATTATCTTCACAACCATTGAAACCACAAGCTTATTAACAAATCTTGATGCACTTTTAAAGCTCAAATCATCCTTAGTTACACCACAAGTACCCTCATCAGCTTTACAAGTTTGAATATTCATCTTGTACTTTTGGAACACCAGTATCATCTCGTAATACACTACCTTGTAACTCACCGGCTAAGTATGAATGTTGGGTTGGGAATTCTTAAGTAGGATGATTTATAATTATTTGAATGGATTGGGATGCCTTTTCATTTAAATAAAGAAATTGTAAATCACCGAACCATAAGTTTATATTCCCCTACATTGTTTGAGATGTCTCTTTATGTAAATAAAAAATTATAAACAAGTAGGCTTATTTGTCTCCGAAATAACATAAGTATGAAGTCAATAAACATTAGGTACAACAACAGATTACCTACTAGACTATGATTGCAACTACTATATCAATTTCTGTACAACTACTATATCAATTCCTATTAATATTCGATTGCTATATCAATTTCCTTTGATATGCGACTATTATATGAATCTCTATTAATCACTCTTACCCTACCTACATAAAAGTAAGCCTCATCCTACACCATACACCAAAACGACAAATCAAACTACATCACCGGTAATCCCAGACTTTAGTCCTCATAAGTAACCACACCTCTTCATCGACATGACTCCAATGTATAACACACATAGAACTTCAGGACGAAGTTCCCCGTAAGGGGTAGAGACTGTAACAATTCGCAATTTCAGGTTATTTACTATTCCCGGAAAATTTTACTATTCACTTTTACTATTCATTTTTCCCAAAAATTTTCTCGAAATTTGATTTTTGTTTCTTGGCCTCGAGTGATAAATCATTTCCATGGCAAATTAAAAGTTTGACACTCATCAGATCATTTTCGTGAAAGTTAATAAGGAATTACACGTTTTAGGGTAAAACGTCATTCAAAAATTCTACGCACAACGAAACTCGACCGCGTTAAATGACCCCGCATCAGAAAAATATTTGACACACTCATGATTTATTTGAGAATTAATCATGACTGAGAAAAACATGACCAAAATAAGCCTCGGTCGTGAAAAACTGGAATTTTCAGTTTTAAGCGTTTCTACTCAGCCGTAACCTTAGCCTATACCTACACCGCATTTCTAAGACGATTTGAGTTTTTAACTTATTAGAAAAAGTCAACATATCTTTCCCTCCTCCTATGACCAAAAATCATTCCTTGATTTTATAAGTCATTCCTTGATTTTTAGGCTTACGGTTTGATGTCTAAAAGACATTTAATACCAACCGACACTAGACTGAGCCCAGTCTAGACATTATAAGTTATTTTAAATCATTATTATCCTATTAGAAAAGTAACATTTTACTTTTCTCAATTGTACACAATATTCGTACGTTTTACGCAATTTACGCGTTTTCAGCTTACGATTTCCAGCGTTAACAGCGTTTTCGCTACCCATTAAACTTATCACTCATTGTTATAATATAATAATGAGTATATTGATAAGTTTAAACATTTCTACAAGTTTCATATTTTTATGATACCCGGTTTTACGTTTCATGACTTAACGATTTACAGTTAGCGATTAACGGAACCAATACTCACTCCATAAAGGTAAGATAAATATCCAAAACTCTTAATCTCCTCAATTCAGCCCTAGGTGGTGTTTTTATGAGTCACCAAGACTTTAAGGAAGATTACATAGCAAGCTTGTACACATATGTTGACTTAAGTGCTAAGTTTACTTCACATATGCAAGACTTAGCTAACAAGCTTGGTTAGTCAACTTCCTAGCACCTCCTCAAGGCCCTATATAACCCTCTCCTCACCCTTTGGTCGTTCATACCATCACAAACATAAACACATTCATGATTTTCTCTCTACTTCAAGTTTTATGCAAGAAATCAAGAGCAATATCAACACATAAACCCTAGTTTGGTTTTGATCCATCAAACTACTTCAAATCCTTTGAAACTCTTGGTGATTCTCTTGAGTTTAGATCCACTCAAGTCACATAAATCTTCATCACAATTCCTTCAAGAATACAAGAGTAGAAGGGTTGCTAAAGTGGAGAAAAGCTAGTCAATCAAAGTCCTATCCTTACTGGTTACTTTCCTTTCTTTTAGAAAGTCTAAAGTTGTAAGCAAACCCTAACATACTTTCTTAATAAATATCATTTTCATGCTATTTATAAGTCATTCATACTATATATTGTCTTGTTATTATGTTCATGATGTATAAAAAAATTGGTAAAACAAGTTATGGTATATATATGTTAACTTATGTTAAGATAACAAGAAAACTAGTGACTTTTATGGAGAACCACGACCAAAATAGTATAACTATGATATTGGACACTTACCTACTGTTAAATAGGACTTAACAAGGAAAACATAGCAATTTGAATCACCTAAAACGAGTACACGAATCAAAAGTTATAGCCATAAGAAGTTAGCGAAACCAAAACGCCAAACTGCCTAGAAACAACCTGTTAGCATTCTGACTTTTTGAAAGTGGCACTTCTGGTCCGATTCATCAAAAAGTTAAAACACGAAAGTTGTCCGGAACGCCGTTTTCGTTCAGGAGCAAAGAAGCTCGAGCC
This sequence comes from Artemisia argyi, assembly GCA_030686995.1. Classification (NCBI taxonomy): domain Eukaryota; kingdom Viridiplantae; phylum Streptophyta; class Magnoliopsida; order Asterales; family Asteraceae; genus Artemisia; species Artemisia argyi. Next base: position 21,888,007 of record CM060684.1, read on the forward strand.
CTGAAAACGCTTTCCGAGTGATATTTTTTTCAAATTCTTAACAGCCCATTTTTAGACCAAAGTCACTATATAATAGTTATGTTTTACTAAGACCAAGAGGTCTTATGACCTAGATTCAAGACTACAACCATGGCTAGAGCCAAGGTTGAGTCTCAAGACCATGGAACAATGACCAAAGGTCATGGCAAAGCCATGGCTAAAGACCATATAAACATACCAAGGCGAAAACATGAGTTAAGACCATATATACATACCAAGGCGAAAACATGACTAAAGACCATATAAACATACCAAGGCGAAAACATGAGCTAACGACCATATAAACTTACCAAGACAAATACATGAACTAGAGAGTTAGCGATAACTTTAACATACAATTTGGATCTACTCCATCTAAAGAATCATGAGATATTACAAGTAATTGTCATACAAGTTATAAGAAACTTACCCTAATAACAATCTTCATGTACAAATAAACTTTCCTAAGTTTATGCAAATATTGGACATGTAACTTTTCGGATCAAAACTTATATACATATATATTTTATCAACTACTACAATAGTAGGGAGCCTCATGTGAGGAATTCAATATGTAAGTCGTCGAGATGAGTTGTGGATTTACGAATTAAAGTGTCCTGGCTCCTCGAACGTTTACTACATGACTTCTGAATTATGTCGGCCCGAACGGTAGTAAACGATATATAAACTATACATGTTTCATGAACCATTTCTATTCATATACTTACACTATACAAAGTACCACATCATGGACTAAGTGCAAGACATATATTGGCATGTTTATGTTTCCTTAGACATTATTCCAAACCTAAGTTACAACAATTATTCTCGGTTGCTCGTAGAAGTTCTTACGGCATATCCATCATTCTCATTATACATCATCCAACTCAAGGTGAGTTCATAGCCCCACTTTCCATTACTTAATTGTTTTACAAACCCTTGGAGGGAATACATGCTATTTTAACCGAGCACAATGTTTTTAAATTGTATGCTTGCCTAATTGTTTTATTATCACTAAGTACCATCCTTGCCAAACCGAGATCCCTTATTATGAACCATTTAATTACTAGAAATAGTAAGCGCGAATATTGTGAATAGGCCTATTGGGATTGACGAATCCCATTTGTATTGACTAAGTTCAAATAAATGCATTAATATTTGAGACATTAGGTATGACGGCAAAGTACCTACCGGGATAACTCCGCCGATCGATATTGGTACCCGTTAACGTTTTGGTGTCATAAGCTTAGTATTTGATAATAACTGTTCCGGGCGTATAACAACGTGGCCCATCTTTGTTTTCCAAACATTGGTGTGAGTCTATAGCTCACACTACCAACATATTGTGTTCAAACATTAAACAAACTCTATGAATATCACTCAACCTTTGTGTTGACCTCTCAAGCATGTATTTCAAGTTCATGACGATCAAGGATGGCACGGAAGGGCCCGGATACTCAAGAGGGCTATAAATTTTATTATCATTGGAAAACTCATTTAATGTGATTTGTAAACATGGAACCATTTGGGACCTCATTTTGTAATCTCTGATATTTATATAATTTGAATGATAAACCTTTTAAAATGACTCAATTAGAGTTCGTTTTCTATTATTGTGACTCTTGTGCCGTCGAGTAACACCCAGTTTGAATTCCGCTGCAACCATGAATTGGGGGTGTTACATTAAGCCTCAACGATCTTAGATCGTTGTTAGAGTGTAACCGTGCTACACTTGATCACGTAGCATTGGGGCTTTGGTGTATGTTAGAGTAGAGATGATGGCAAGAAACCTTGTTTATAATATTGTTCTTATTCCGCTATGTTTTATCATGTGAACATTATTATTCCTAGAGTAAGACCTAATCAGTCTTGAGCCAAAACGGTCCTAGAAACTACTTTATTATGGCGTTATTTAGTTTCTAACAATTAGTAATGATCTTACTAATGCATTTATAAAGGGCATTACAACAAGAGATAGGTGTATAATTAGTAACTTTTGATGGGGTACTGTTGAGTCAAAATCTCACCAAAGTATCCTCACAAGTATTTGAATTATTAAATTAACCTAAGTTAAGATAGATGATTACATCAGAAACCTAACTCTCTCTCTCTCTGATATAATCAAACACGTAAACCAAAGAGCAAAGTTTACCCCTGACTAAATGATTAGCACAACTGATCATTATCAACCATCCAACAGACTCAAAGGTATACACCTTATGAGAGAACCTCAGAGAAGTCAGAGTCAAAGACCACTGAATGGAAGAACAACGATTCTAAGGGACTCACTGAGTGTTCACATATCAAAGGATAAATCCTCAGATATGTTGTACATCTTCTTAGCTACAATAGTCTGCCAAGCTAAATGAAAAACTTTGTAATCTAATAACGGAGTCAGCTAGCTAAGAGCAAAGAAGTGACAAACCATCAAAGACCTAAAGGACTGAGAAATGTTTTTAGGACTCTCAAACATACTTATCATCTTAAGCCATGCATGTAAACCAGTTACACAGATCAGATACACTAAGGGGCTGTTTGGTAGGGGTGAGTGGAAAGGCTAGAAAGATAATCAAGCAGATTTCTACTGTTTGTTTGCAGCTAAGAAAGTAAGAATGGAAACGAAAAATAGAAAAGTCATTCTCTTTCCACCATACCCTTTCAAAATTAGAAGAATGGGGAGGAATGACGTTCATTCCACTGAGTATAAGAGACGGGAATAAGGCTAAGCATAGTGGCTCGTAAAATATCGGTCTTGGGCATCATTCGACTGACTTTGAAGTCGGTCATCACCATTGTGACATGTCATTCGAATATCGATCACTGGCTAAAAAAAAGAAAAAAGAAAAAAAATCGGTCGTCATTTCAACCAATTTTATACACACTAAATTTCAAAAAATCCTACCCGTTCATATTAAAAATAAATAAATAAATTACTTTACCACTTTACAACCTTATAAATATCAACCTCAAACACACATCTAAACATACAATTTCAAACAACATTTCTATCAATACCTTCAAACGATGAAGAATTTTTATAATGTTTTTAATGTTAGTTGAATAATTTACAATGTTTTAAATGTTTAATAGAATAATATATGTAATATTTTTTTTATTTTTAATGAATTTTAAATTTGTTGTTTATAGTGTTTGAGGAAAAAAATCGGTCACCACTGTGGCACATAGGTCCTGTCTGGTCAACGGAGAGAAAAAGCTGAGGTGGCAGTGTATGACCTGGGTCACCACTGTGAGTGGTATTAAATATCATTATCATGTGCAACGCACATGCTAGATAGTTTGAAGAAATTTATAAAACCCTAGCCTTCTCTCCTTTCGGTTCCTTAATAAAAACCGATACATTTTGCCCTATTGAATCTTGCTCCTCGATTTTCCAAATCACACTTTCTGATTGATCAAATATGCCTTCTTTTTACTTTTTTTTTAGTTCATTTTGTGCATAATCACCATATACCTTAGAATTTTACCATGATTTATAATTTAATATTCAAATCATGATCGTCATATTCATTTGTTTGTGGGTTCTTTTTATTATTTTATAGCTGGACATGGTTTATTATGTAAAACGTGTTGAGAAATCAACAAAAAATTGCTTGAGTTTTGTTGAGAAAATTAATTATCTCATTTGTGTATTTTGGCACAACGATTATCAATTCCACTTCAAAACATAATCAAACATAAGAATAGATTGCCTTACGTATTCCTGTCATTGATTATTTGTTTATAACAAACATGGGAATTGGTTTGAGATTTTCAAATCTATTCTCTTTCTTTGCAATTTTATTCTTTGCAAAATTTCCGTTCTTTCTGATTCACTCGTACCAAAGATCCCCTTAGAGTATTCTTCAACATACTTGCAAAGTATATCCTTGGATCTGACTGAAGTTCTCAGACACGCTTAGGCGGGAGTAATTTGAGATAAGCAAAGCGGGAAAATCCTTGGGAAGATAAGAACTCATCGAGAGTAGGGAAAGCAACTTGCATGTACAAAAGGTGTCAACACAGTGAAACAACCTTAGCCACACAAGTGTACGTGTACCTTACTTCTAGTTAAGTTATCACTATTCTCTTTGTAACTACTAACAGTGTATCTCCCTCATATATTAGACGAGTCTCGGATCATTTCAATCCGACTTCTAGAACACTTACTCTTGCCAACCTTATGAAAGTAAGCCGAGTTAGAGTCACCCTCGCGAGTCGCGAAGCCAATCGTACTCAACTTTCGACTTTTGTTTCAAAAACCTCCCCTCATCAAGTAATGCGTTTTTAAACACAAGCAAATTATGGGATTCCTCCACACATAAAATAGGACAAGAAGGATTATTATCAAGGGACTTTTGAACTTCATCTAATTCAGTACTAAGTCTATTGACATGATCATGGATGTTACCTTGATCTTTTAAGAGCTTATGAAGGGGGGATTTAAACAATTTAAGGCGCTTGACCACCCTAAACATGGTAAAACCTTCAACTTGCAAATTCCAACCTGTCTCAACAATACTATGGAAACGTTCTGTGTGACTAATCGTTAATCCTAGGAGTATCCTGTCATGCCTAGGTTCACATGTAACACACAAAGTTGCATAAAAGAAATATCATATTTATCAGAAACAATACAATTTGATCTGATAATGAATACAAGTAATAATAAAATAATAATAATAATAATAATAATAATAATAATAATAATAATAATAATAATAATACTAGTAATAATAATAATAATAATAATAATAATAATAATAATAATAATAATAATAATATATTTGAAACAATGCAAATAAAGGCCTCAGGCCATCAAAATGTTCATACATCATTACACTGCATGTCCCTCGGAAAACTCACAAGTATGTGTAAAACCAAGTAAGAATCACAAGAAACTAAGTAAAAATCATAAACACTGACATAATGTTCCCAGATATGTTGTTAATAACTTATAACACCATAGCATACGCTGCAACAAGTAACAAACATAACACCGGAAAGGTTGTGTATCTTGTTGAAGTTGCATCTGATGGAGGACCATCTGCTGGTGGGCTGGTGGCGTTTGTACCTGGAGAAGGCGTTGTTCCTGGAGGAGGAGGTGTTGTTCCTGAAGAAGGAGAGTCGCTTGGAGAAGCTGCAATCCAATTTGAAAACATACAACAATGATAAGTAAAAAATTTCACATTATTAGGTCTCGTTTAAATATAGGTAAAGCTAAGTTTCATTTTCAAGATCAGATGCATCACATTTGACTTTAAAGTTTAACATTACCCATCATTTGGTTCTTAAAATGGAACTTTTCTGGATTCATTTAAGTTCGAGGTAGCCTTTCTAACTCATTTATCTGTACCCATAGCCCGTAGGTAAGCTATAGATTTTTCTGAAAATAGATACGGTTAAACTTGTGGAAAATCATGCAGAATATATTGTTTGATATATTTTTTGTTGTTTTAACTATTACAGTAATAATTTATAGCATTTACTATAATTTGGGCAAAGATGTGTTCTGATCAACCCGTCCCGTACACAAACTATCCATTTTGACCCATTTTCCAACTTAACCTATTCCACCTCTATTTTGATTAGAATAATGATAATCTATCAAAATAATTATGATTTAAGTATTAAACCAGTATCTTGACTTTTAGAAAAGATCAAAGTAGTTGACTTTTCTCGAGTCACGAGTATGTTTGGACCATTTTCCATTAAACTGAATTCACAATAAACTGACACTGAAAATTTTGTCAACGGGAAAAGCAGTCGTTCCAGAATAAATTAAAATTAAATCCTTAAATACTATCTGTTTATATCTAACAATAACTTGTTAAATCATTACCATAGCATTCCCTTGGTGTGACGACATTGCAGATCTTAGGCAACTCATTCAAACCCATAAACGATGCGGTACTGTTAAAAACTTGGCACAAGCACTGTGGTTGTGACTGTATCAAGCTTGAAAATTCGCTGCAACAAGCTGATGATGCTGTCGATGTGGGATTCGCAATGAAGTTGGCACATGCTGTCATGCTAGCTATCTCGGTTGCGCACCCCGAAAATTGAGCCATCACACTTCCATAATGCATAGCCATTGTGATCACTAGGACCATCACGATTGTGTTGATTTTTTGTTGTTGCGCCATTTTGGTCTTCTGTGGGATTTTGGTATTGGAGTTTAAGGTTGTGGTTTGAACAAACGTGTAAAGGTGCTGTGGCTCAATATATAGGGGAAGTTAGTATAGGTTAGTTTACTCAGGACACGTTTGTTGTTTATAATTAATCTACTTATGATATTAGCCACTAAACATTGCAAAGATCCAGCTTAGAGTCTAATGATTTTGAAGTCTTATGTTTGACATTCTATTTGATTTCAGATTTGATTAAGTCAAGTGTCGACTGTTCAGATTCTTTGAGGGTCACTTACAACGAAAACATTTAAATGTTCTAGTGGCTCTGAAGTTCATGGGGTGATTGATGCTATCACCACGGTTACAGAATAAAACTCTAAGTTGCACATTATAATATATTGATAACAAGTAACACAGATTAAGGGAAAAAAAAAAAAAAAATCCACTAAAAAGAAAACGGGTCAGATTGGTGGAAAGTAAATGCATACAAACTAATTAATTTATTCATTAATTATTGTAAGAAAAGAATGTTTGTAATCATATTTTACGCGATTATGTATCAGCACAAAAGAATTGTAGAATAACGAATCTTTATATGTCGTAATCTAACCCGCTTGACCTGCCAATTTTGCTACCTCTAGGTTTAGGTTTAAAAGGGCTAAATTTGAGACTACCCAGTCGCTCAAGGTGGTGGACTCTTGTGTACCTAAGTAGGTTGGTTTCTTGAAATGGCCCGAGCGACTAGCGAATTTAACATAAGTTCGACATGTGACACCCCAAAAGTAGTGCCCAATCATAATGTGTAAGGCATACTTTTGTGCTACTTATCACATGCGACTTATCAAAAGTTCGAGCGACCTTCTATTTTGTCACTTTCCTCCAAAATAGTCAAACTTCCACAAGTAATATTTTATTCGTTTTGATCCTTCCCAAAGCCCAGCGACCTAGCGAAAAGTTTTAAGCGACTGACAAAATGTCACTTTTTTGTACATCACACATCAACCCTTTTTGTACCTTTTCACCAACTTTTTTTAATATTAATTCGTTTTAAAGTATTTTTAACACAATTTTTTAATCCTAATTATCCAGCGAATTAATTAGTATAGCTGAGCGATATTCTAAAATCCAAGCGACTTTTTTTATATCCCCAACAACAAGGCCGTTGTATATTATAAATTTTATATCCCAAAAACACAAAAAACACTACTATACTCTCACAAACCAAGACTCATCTTCTTCAATTGCAAACTTGTAACCTTAAAAGAATCTTAATGTTGTTTCATATCAGGGTATGTTTACTATGTTTCGACCATTATTCTATACCTTTTGTAAATCATATTCGTATTCGTATAATGAAAATGCTTAACACTTGCATATATTGTTATACATGACATGTCTGCATATTTATTTGATTTAAATTGGTTTAATTATGTTTGTTTACCTTTGCATTCAATTTCATAGTTTAGTTTGCAACCAAATATTGTTTCACCAGATCCATTATATTCATGTGGTGGTTACTAGGTTTTGGTGTTTGATTTTTTTTTTTTTTTTTTTTTTTGTTAATGTAGGAATATCAAGCCAAACCCATTATTAGAAGTAAACCCAATTACTTTTCTCTGATAAAATCAAAATTGGATCAAAACCGTAGGAAGTTGTTTCGGGCTACTTGTTTTGGTAAATGGTTGGACCTTTCTTATTTTGATCACGAACCACATATGATAGATTATATCTTACAAAAACAATGTTGTCCGAGTAATGCTCATTATGATATGCCAATTGTATATTATGTTGAAGAGCGTCCTATACATTTCGGCAGACCAGAATTTTGTCTTATCACAGGTTTTAGTTTTGGAAATGTAAATTTAAACTCATATAAGTCAGGACATCTCAATTTTAGGAACAGGGTTTTCCCAAACCATGTAGGTAAAAAGGTCACTAGTTTAGATATCTTTGGTCTCATTGAAGATGAACATTCATTTGGTATTATATACGATGAAGATGTCGTACGTCTTTGTCTATTGTTAGCCTTGGAGGTTATCTTTATGGGCAGATTATTGGTTGAAGAAGTTGATGATACACTATTTCGATTGATTGAAAACCTTGATGAGTGGGATGCTTTTCCATGGGGGGAGTATATTTGGAGACGATTATATGATCAAATTTTGGACGTGGCTTCTAAACACAAGTATAAATTCCTTGAAGGTATTAACAAAGACCGAAAGTTTGTTCCAACATATACGCTTTCAGGCTTCGTTTGGGCTTTCAAGGTTTGTATTTTTTTAATCAATATACTCTTTCCCACTTACTTATGGTATTTTTTTTTTTCAAAGAATCTGAATTATTTCGTGCCATTTTATAGATATGGATACTGGAATCATTTGAAAGAAGCATTATTTGGTGGAATAAATTGCCAGAAATGGTACCCAGAGGAATATCATGGTCAAATAACACAACATTTAAGATATCAGATTATAAGTACCTATTTGGAAAGGTAGATATTTTCATCCAAATTGGGGTATTAATGATTTATTTTATTGTTAATTAATTAAATTTATTTTTTTATTTTTTGTGTAAGGAATCAAATGTTGTTCAAGATCTTAGGCCTACATTAGCTGAGAGGAAATGTGATTGGTATATACAGTTTATGGATTTTTTCAATGATTACATACCTAGAACTCCCCCAGTGAAAACCACACATATCGGTGATGAGTATTTAAACAAGTTGGCCATGGCACGCAAACCTGGCAAAGTAGAGCGGAAACATTTACCTATTATATGCAATAGTGAAAGCAGTTTATTAGAGATTAGCATAATTCTGGATGGTGTTATTACAGAGCTTAATGCCCGTTTGTTCAAATTAGAGGGAATTATTCAGGTTCTTGCTCGAGAAAGAAATGGGGTATTATAACCTGTTTCCTTTTTTACTTACATTCACATGCCAAGGTTAAATATATAATTTATCTTTTAACCAGTATATTTTCATTCGCAAGAGAAATTGGTTTTTGATGATGATCTCCGGAATCTGAGTGGAGAGTTTTGTGAGGAGCTCAATGATTGTTTTCTTGAGTTGTTTCATTCAAGCATGGATACTGCCTTCTCACAATCTGTAGAATTTGACGAATATGATGATGTTTCAAAGGTGAATTACAATTTCACTGTATATATATGTACAGTAATTTTGTACGATAATATATGATAATAATTATAAAAAGTAAATTTACTTTCACAGGAATTTATTATTCAAGAAGAATTGAGATCACGACATGAAACATTAGAAAAATTGAGGGAAGAGCAGAAGAGGTTGATGAGGGAGGAGGATAAGATGATAAGGATGCAAGAGGAAAAGATGTTACACGCTGAAAGTGAACGAAAGAAATGGTCAGTAGCGCTTAAGGGAACAAATCACTGGAAAAATAGTTTAGCTCGCATCGTCCCTACAAAGAAGAGTAAATGTTCCGGTGAAGCTAATGTGTATTACTGGACTAAAGCATATACAGAAAAGGTGGTAAGGAAAGCACAATGCTTTGGCTTACTGAATCCAGATTTGACGGAACAGCTTAAGCATGTTAAGCCGTGGGTTGAGGTATTAAAACTTGTTATTTGATTGTATGAATTATTTTGTAATTTTCATTTATGATCATAAGTGTAATTATGTCTTATAACAGGATCTCAAACGCCGACACAAAGATGTCAACAAGGTTTATTTTTCGGATCAGTACCGCCAATATCTTTGTGAAACTGGTCCGCTAAATTGTAAGTTCCCATGGTGTCAAGATGTGACTATTGATAGAAGGTTCTGGGAAAGTTTAGTTTGCTTAGACCACAAAAGGCAAGGTTGGCTACTAGATGAGGCAAGTAATATAACATCTGTAATTCACCCTACAAATAGTTTCTTTCAAACTAGCCGGATGATCAGCAGTATGATCTTTTGAACTAGCAACATGATCACCCGATTGAAATATTTTATTTAAAGTTTGTTCACACTCGTTTCTGTTTCCCAATTTACAGCATATAGAGTTGTGGGTAAACTACATGTGGCATGTGAGACCCCAAACCGCTGATTGGGCTATTGTTAGTAGCTACTTTGTACAGCTTATACTTCAAAACTCGCTGCCTTTGTGGTACGCTAATGGGGAGAGGTACTCCATTCCATGGTCCGATGTTAAGCAGGTAATTCCTTTTTTTTTGCTCCCGTATTTTCTTTGCTTGTCATATTATTTTGATGATTTTTGCCACACATCCACTGTAGGTTTTTATCCCTATTAATGAAACAGAAAGTCACTGGTTTCTTGCACGTTTCGAGATAGAGACGGGACTAGTTACATTTTACGACAGTGGCCAAGTTTTTGTCGATGCATTGACAGATTTTTATTTCCAAGTAATGGAATGTTTAAAGGTTCGTTTAAATATCCGTTTAATTAAGGTTTATACATTACACTGTTTGAATCCTTATTACACTTTGCCACAGACTCAACTACCTGAGGTGCTAAGTCAAGCGCAAGTATTTTAGAATAAAGGCATAGATCCTTCAACATACACCATTACCTTTTATCACCCTGACAAAATACCGAAACAGAGCGGGATATTTGGTGATTGTGGTATTTGGGTATGCATCTTTTTATATCGCTTGGCTTATGGTATGTCGTTAGATGTTGAGGATCCTGTTCAGGCTGCACTTGCATACCGTGAACAAATGACTGAGTTTTTTTTTACACACAGGGTTTGTGTTTAAACATCTATCCATTATGTTGTACCATTTTTAAACAATGACTGACCCAAATACCTTTAATGGGTTAAATTTTTTGTATTTGTACTCTAGTTCTTTGTATCGAGACCATCCTTTTGGGTCAATATTAGCCTTTAAAATTTTGAGCAACTTCACTGTTAGGAAGATGTGTATAGGTTGGTCATATTAGCATCATTTAGTTTATGTTGTACTAATATTTTCCTTAGTCATTTAGTGTATATTGTATTAGCTCTCTAATGTCGTCGAATCTACTTAATTAATAAGTATGTTCATGACATTTTATTTGAGCGATAAAAATGATAGTAAGAACATGTTTTCTAAGGACTTAAAGCTCAATTATAGTGGAAGATCTATGTAACGATTTTTGGTTTTGAGCTTTAATGCTTTATTTTCAGGATACCTTTTTATACAAGTTGGTGTTTGATCAAACACCAATATGTATAAAACGGTATCCTGAAAATAAAGCATTGAAGTTCAAAACCAAATATCGTTAGATAGATCTTCCGTTATAATTGAGACGTCTTCAATGCGAGAATGATATAGTGTGGACTGTTCATGACATGTCACACTCCTTCATTATCGCATTCAAGATGAGTGATGTTTCTTAGACTATTTTCTTTACTAAACATCTGTAACGTTTCATCTCAATCTGTTAAAAAAGATAAATTTAGTGTGTAAGGGACTAAATGTTAATGCTAGTATAATGTTGTACTGATGTTGTTTCTAATTTACTTGTTTTTGGTGTCGTCAAGTTGGGGATTATAACATTTTAACAAAACTAATATTTTCCTTAGTTATTTATTGTATATTTTATTAGCTCTCTAATATCGTCGAATCTACTTAATTAGTAAGTATGTTCATGACATTTTATTTGAGCAATAAAAATCATAGTAAGAACATGTTTTCTAAGGACTTAAAGCTCAATTATAGCGGAAGATCTATCTAATGTTTTTGGTTTTTAGCTTTAATGTTTTAGTTTCATGATACCTTTTTATATAGGTTAGTGTTTGATGAAACAACAACCTGTATAAAACGGTATCCTGAAAATAAAACATTAAAGCTCAAAACCAATAACGTTAGATAGATCTGCCATTATAATTGAGACGTCTTCGATGCGAGAATGATATAGTGTGGACTGTTCATGACATGTCACACTCCTTCATTATCGCATTCAAGATGAGTGATGTTTCTTAGACTATTTTCTTTACTAAACATCTGTAACGTTTCATCTCAATCTGTTAAAATAGATAAATTTAGTGTGTAAGGGACTAAATGTTAATGCTAGTATAATGTTGTACTGATGTTGTTTCTAATTTACTTGTTTTTGGTGTCGTCAAGTTGGGGATTATAACATTTTAACAAAACTAATATTTTCCTTAGTTATTTGTTGTATATTTTATTAGCTCTCTAATGTCGTCGAATCTACTTAATTAGTAAGTATGTTCATGACATTTTATTTGAGCGATAAAAATCATAGTAAGAACATGTTTTCTAAGGACTTAAAGCTCAATTATAGCGGAAGATCTATCTAACGTTTTTGGTTTTTAGCTTTAATGTTTTAGTTTCATGATACCTTTTTATATAGGTTGGTGTTTGATGAAACAACAACCTGTATAAAACGGTATCCTGAAAATAAAACATTAAAGCTCAAAACCAATAACGTTAGATAGATCTGCCGTTATAATTGAGACGTCTTCAATGCGAGAATGATATAGTGTGGACTGTTCATGACATGTCACACTCCTTCATTATCGCATTCAAGATGAGTGATGTTTCTTAGACTATTTTCTTTACTAAACATATGTAACATTTCATCTCAATTTGTTAAAAAATATAAAGTTATTGTGTAAGGGACTAAATGTTAATGCTAGTATAATGTTGTACTGATCTTGTGTTGATCTAAGTATATTATTGTTACAACATGTTTAAAAGTAATGTTTTCGGCCCATGGATTGATATTAGAACTGAAGATCATCACAACCATGTTCTGAATTTCCTTCTTTGGCATCAAAGGAATGTTACAGATTCAACTTATGACACCCCCTTTATTTTTTATTTTGGCCAACACACAATACAGATGGCCAACTACATGAGTTCAATAACCCACAGTTTGTTTACAACATTAGTAGATACACCGTGTGCCAATGGAGTAAACATGTAACTGGTATCATGCAAACTCATATTTCGACATTGATAAAGTGAAGTGTAGATATAAGGTTCCTACTAATACAAACAAAAAGAAGAAATTGATCACTGAAACTGATAAACTTTTGTACATTACGACATTGATAAATTATTGTACATTACATAAAATAAGTTATCATTATATGATATACAAAACAACAACTAAACATTGTTCATAAGAAACCCAAAAATGATGTGGTTTATCATTATAGTGTTGCCATGTATATTGTACTAAGACCATCATCTTTGTTCAATAATACTGAAAAATAATTGTCCCTTTTTTGGGAATTTGCTCTTCTATCTATTGTCCAAAATAAAAATAGCATTAGGTCTATTATCCAACATGTATGAGATATAAAAAGCCCCACATATCTAGGGAACCATCACCTTAACAACCTAATAACCACACAATTTTCTTTGTCTTTTAAGTTTTTACCATAGGGATGGGATCTTTGGGATCTTTAAAATCATCACCAACAAGATCTGGTGACATGGTGTTTGACAATTGGATGTAAGTTTGTGTATTATTATTTATATTCTAGTTAAATGATTTGTTTACTAATATATGTTTCTTATAATTATTTCAACTGTTACACAGGGACCCCCATAATCTTGATGAGTTCGTCTTTGAGGTGTGGCATGGTAGTATTTTTATGGTTCTTCCCTTAAGGTACGCTGGTGGGGAAATTATAAACATGAAGTTACCTAAGTCATTTAGGTTATCTTATTTTGAAATGTGTGACATTTTGTTGAAAAACATAAAAGAAGATATATGGGCATGGTTCTATTGTAAACCTAGATGTAGTTTAGAAGAAGGTTTGACCATTGTCGAAACTGATAGTGATGTTAAGAAAATGTTTGGGTTGGCTAACATTCATGGAGTCATTGAGGTCTTTGTCAGTGCAATTCCCCAGTCAGTCTTAGTTGACAGTTATTATAAGAACTTGCTTTTTGATGACCCTGACGTTGAGGTAACATCTCGAGTTAGATTTCATGAAAAAAGAAGAAATGATCTGGATAATATGAATTTGGAAGAAATACGTGCATGGGAACAATCAGAAGAAAATTCACCTGATATCCTGAGGACACCTTATGTTAAGGTTTGGACTGAAGCAAGTGAAGCTAGTCTTTTTAGAGGGATGGGAGAGCTTCCATATAATGATGATTTTAATGATTGCCCGTCATTTTTAAGGTCTGTTAACAAACCGTACATTCCAAAGGACTACAAGTGTGGCTGTAGGTCTCCGACTTTTTTAAGGTCCCTTACTGAAATTGAAAGTGGGTATGGTTCTAGTCCTATAAAATGTTGCAAGGTTGTTAATGATGTTGAGCATGGTCATACAGTTGGATCGTCTATTGTTATCCAAAATGAGTCAAAGGAAATTGGTTTCAAAGCTACTCCATTCAAAAGTAGGAATCTTTTTCATGAATTTGAAGATGCTGTTGATGATGACATTCATGATGTTGTGGCTTTGTCAAGTGTGGGCGGGTCTACTGTTATCCAATATGTTTCTAAGGAAGCTTGTTTTAAAGTTAGTCCATTTAGATCTAAGAATCTTTTTAATGACTTTGAAGAAGCTTTAGATGATGACACTCAGGATGTTCCAGCTTTGTCAGTCGTGGGAGGGTCTAATGCCATCCCGTATGTGTCGACCAACAATAAAGTTTGTGAATCTAGTCCTTTAAATGGGAAAAGGTTGTTTAACAACCTAGATGAAGTTCCTGCATTTGGAGGCGCAACTGTTATCCAGTATGTGTCAAAGAAAAGACATTTTCAAGGTAGAAATTTAAAAGGTAGGAACCTTATTGATGAATTTGAATCTGTTGGAAGCCATGTTTCTGTTGAGTTTGAGCGTGTTACTAAGGATGAAGAAGTTGCTAAGGAGGAAGAAGTTGCTTGTCAAGATGTTGGACGTACAATGGTCAAGAAAATATGAAACAACAATGGTTCCCTTTGTTGATGCTATAATATTCAATAACTCGATAAGTATTTTGTTTATTTGCACTTACTAAATAGTTGTTGTTTAACCGTTGTTGTAGTAGGTTAATCTATGTCGAACTTTTTAAGTAATGTGACTTGATGTAGTTTGCAAAGCTTTTGTTTAAATTTTTCAATGTTGTAACAAAATGCTTTGCAATATTACATATATTATGTTATAAAGTTATGCATTTTGGTTATGTTTAATTATGTATGAAATTGATAAGCATAAAATGTAACACTACAAGTTGATAAACATTGACAATTCATGTAACACGGCTAACGATACAAAGGAGTATAAATTTGATACACTTAGGTCATTTGAGCGACTTTAATACCTTCAATTCCTAACCTTTTAGCAATCAAATGACTAAATTTAAGCGACTTATCAACATGTCACCCTTGGTACTTTACACACCAACCTTTTCAACACTTTTTCCTTTTTGTACTTACACATCATCTCTTTACGTACTTTTACACAAAGGTACCAACTTCATTAAATACTCTTAAAAGTACTTGTTTAGCGACTTTATAAAAAATTCGAGCGTCATACTATTATTCAAGCGAAATTTAATATTTCCCCAAGTAAGTAGTCCCCTTTGAATTTCAAAGATTTTGTTCATTTTTTTAATCACAAACCATGATCTTTTTCGAATAGGCTTTCTAAATAATCAACTAAATTTGAGCGACTTAGCAACATGTCAACCCTTGGTACTTTACACTTTTACCTTTTTGTACTTTTCACATCAACTTTTTACGTACTTTTGCATAAAGGTACCAACTTCATTAAATACTCTTAGAAATACGTGTTTAGCGACTTTATAATAAATTCGAGCGCGTAATAGTATTTAAGCGAAAATTTATATTTCCCCAGGTATGAATGCTATTTGATATATTTGCATGGGAGATCTCTGCAAATTAATTGCTCACTTAAATTTAGTAATCATGAATCACGACTATTTGTATCAATCTTTAGCCCTATATAATTACCATTCATCTCAACTTTTTTTATACTAAACTTTTCACCCAAATAAAAAATTTGTACCCTAATCATTTGTTCAATGGCTGCTGATGATCAAACTCCCCTTCTTACCGAACTTAAAAATGTTTCTGGATCTCAAGAACTACACAAAGCTTTCAAGTTTGTGTATGGTCATGAGCATGTTGAAGACGAACTTTCAATAAGGTTTCTTGGAGAAAGACGCGATGAACTACAATCAACAATCCAACAAAAAATAGCTAGGTTGGCAGAGTTATGGTCCTTGAATCATGATGAAGAAGAGTCTGCTGGGGATGTGTATCATTGTGAACATAAGTCTTTGGTCAGGCTGCGTAACAGGTTTGAGATGGTCACTGCTATGTTGATGGAACTTCGTCAAGGGTTGACTGAGAAAGAGGAGCACATCTCTATTCTCGAAGTTTATGATTAGTTCTTTGTTGGAACTTTGGCAAGGGTTTCTTTTGGTAATCTTTTGCTTTTAAGTTGTTTTAAATGGTAATGCTTTAATGAAAATGATGTAATGACAATGATGTAATCGTTTAAGCCCTTTATGTTAATGAAAATGGTTATTTAAGTTTATTTTTATTTGTGTATTTAATTTTTTTTTCTTTAATTACTTTATACAAAAAATATGTATCTGTATGAATTGGGTTGATGGATGCTTGGAGATCCACAGTTGTTAGATTACTTTTTACATTTATACTTTTGTTTTGAATCGTTGTAATTATAAACTCATTTAATTTTGTTTTAGCGACTTTATAAAAGATTTGAGCGTCATACTATTATTTAAGCGACATTTTCTATTTCCCAAGTAAGGGGTCCTCTTTTTTATGTACTTTGTATAGTTGGTTTATTTTTGTGTTTTTATTGGTTTGCTGGCAAAAATGGGTACACAGCCAAGTAAGGGGTCCTCTTTTTTATGTACTTTGTATAGTTGGTTTGGTGGCAAAATTTTCCATTGGGAATAGGAACTAAGAGACCTTTTAGTTGAACAAAAAAGCGACTTTTAGTTGAACAAAAAAGCGAGTTTTTAAAATCCAACTTTTTTTCTTTGCACGTGGCCTGCCCCTTTTTGGTCAATGCCATTAAGTGACTTGACATGTTAGGTTGCACGTGGCCTGCACCTATGTGATTTGTAATTATGATTATGCATTTTTGTTTCAGCGACTTTTTTTTTATAGTTTAACACTTTAACTATTGAAACCAAACAACTGTTGATATTGGACATTGGTTATGAGAATCTTGTGAGATGTGTAGTTGATATATTAGTTTTGTGATCCAATTTTGTTTTTCCATGCCACAGCTCTTTAGCTTATTTTAGCCCTTGATATTAAGCAAAATAGCCAAGGTTTAAACTACTTACGGCTAAAAAGATTAAGCGACTAATTTGTGTTTCCCAAAATAAAATACATTTAAACAAAAAGATAGGCTTGTTACTCGCATTAAATAATGTCATAAGCATAAGATGATTTTTCTGACTTATGCTACCCCCCTCGACGGTTGGCTCCGGCAATATGATGATGATACCACCTGAAAATAGGGAGAGAAATATATAACGATTTGGTCATTATTTTACAAGCCAGTATTTATAGCATGTACAAATTTTACCTGATATGTTTTTGGGCCCTTTTTAAGTAAATAGCCATCAATGTTTAGATTTTCCACAAATGTATCAATATCTGGAATTCTTAAATCGATCTTATCAGCCAAACTGTAGATTTCCTGAAAATATTATAAGGAGGTTAGTTCCCCATTATAACGGATAGTAATCACCACGCATAAATGCTTATGATAACAATACGAAATTGGTGTTTACCGATATAGAAAAGCAGTCTTTCTGTGTCAACTCTGATTCCTTGTTTAGAGTACTTAAGAATCGCTTTGTTTCCTTCTGATGACTCATCCCACTACTCTGAGAAAAATCCACAAGTCCATGCTCGTCAACATACTTGTCAAACAAGGATTCCTTCATTATCTCAACAACATCCTTTTGGATACATATATTGAGCCAACAAACCATTAAGATATTGTGGAATATAAACATTTATTAGTATATAAGAATGTGGCATTGCAGTTGTACTAAATGAACTTACCATAGCATCTTGAACGGTTATTTCTTCTCTCAACTCAATCCTAGCCCGTGCTTCTGCCAACCTTACTAGACTTTCTAACTGCCTTGCTGTTATCGGTGTGCCATCAGCAGACATGTTGCGGTCTCTGAGTTTTAGGTAGAACTCCTGCAGGATTTTTGCTGCTTGTCTTGTCATCCTTCATAGAAAAATAAAAATAATGTCATGAAAAAGGTTGAAGAATGGATGTTGCATCATCAATGGTTTTTTATTTCACCTTGGAAATATAAATTTTTTTGCATAGGCGATATATTTACGAAGAAGAGGACCAGGCAATGGAACAAAATCACGGTCGTGCCTCGGATCAATTCTCAACCTTTTAACTAATGAACCATTCTTTCCATTCAAGTATGTGAAGTTATCACTTGGAGATTCTGCAGCATACATATAAAGAGCCCTCTCATTCAAACACCCAATGGGATAAATAAATCTACTGAGATAAGTACACACCTTTTAGTCTTTTCAAAGCTTGTGATGTATCCACATGCCCAGCATGCAGCTGCAAGAAAAAGAAACCGTTACACTGTGATTGTCACTAGCGGCACAAGCTATAAGATAAAATGACCAAATAGGTGACATAATGTATCCTCAAAAGAGGTAATCCACTACAACGGAAGGACTTGGCATATAGTGACTTACTGACATAATGTGTTCCGAAACTCGTTTGTCAAGTAGCTCATCAGGCTTGTCAAGTAATATGAAAACCAAATCAAACCGTGATAGGAGAGGAGCATTCATTTTCAAATTTTCATTCACAGTTTTCGCCCGGATACAACCAAAATATGCAATTAGTAAAATGAAAGCAATTTGAAAAAATGTTTATTGATAATTAATAAATAAAATCAAAAACAATATGTACTTGTAATGACCACCAACAGGGTTTGCTGCTGCTAAAACAGTTGTTTGAGCCGATAAACTTGCTACTAGTCCTGCCTTGGCAACTGATACACGTTGTTGCTCCATAGCTTCCAGTAGAGACTGGTGCTTATAATTGTCAACAGATACTTCTATATATAGCATTTGTTTAATATACTTTTTTAAACTATGTGAGATATTAATTGAAGACTAACCTGGTGTTGTGCAGACATTTTATCAAATTCATCAATACAGCACAATCCCTTGTCTGCCAGTACCATGGCACCTGTTGAAAAACACAACATATCCGATCAATGTAGTCAATTTCAAAAAAAAATATTAATAAAAAAATGTACCAGCCTCAAAGGCATAGTCACCGGTCATTGAATCCTTCACCACAGCAACCATGAGTCCAGCATTTGTTGTGGCATTCCCGCAAACATATATACCTCGTGGTGAAACTGAAGCAGCTGCTTTCAGTAGCTGACTCTTTCCTAGACCAGGATCGCCTAATATGGGACATAAGGTTGTCACAGGTCAGTCTACAAATACTGATTGGCGAATACACACAAATACAAAAATAAAAGGCATGATTTAAATTATTTCGTACCAACAATGATTACGTGAATGTCTCCTCTGACAGGAACTTTATTCTGATCCATTGAATGCTTTCTTACTCCTCCAGATAGTGCCAATGTGATTCCAGCTGTTTAACGAAAACATACATACTTTCTTATACCTTAATATTTTACCAAGGGTACACGTGAAAAAAACTTGTTTCTGTGTTTATCTAAAAAGTTGAAAAATATAACGAACGGTTAATCAGCAACAATTAGTGGAAAAATAATTTCGTATAGCATTTTACGGACCTTTAACAAGTTCATGCCCATAGATAGAGGGGCAAACTGATTGCAGTATTTGACGAAAGACATCTGAACCATGCTCTGAAGAAAATCTGGCAACAAATTCTAAATCCCGTTCACTGAAAGAATCCTGATCCAGCAACTCCGTATCTACAGCCACATGCTCTGTATCTTGTAAAGTCTCGGACACATATTGAGACTTGGAATTTTTGACTGAAATTCCTTCTATAAACAAGTAATACAATCCTCGATTCTTGCCCTTAACTAAAACACGCATAAACAATTTATAGGAATATAATAATTTGATGTAACTAGAATATGAAATAATTCGTCAGAAATTATGGAATGATAACGTGATGGAAAATACCTCCTCCTATATCCATGTAATTGTTAATCACCCTTGGTATACCGGTAATGGTCACAACATCTCCAGGGATGCACAAATCTACAAGATCTTCAACCAACTCACATTCAACAGTTCGTGGTACACGGCCTTCTTCGTGATGTTCAGCATTCAACATCTCTTGAATTCTAAAAGAGTAAATACATAGTTAAAGATTATAATATAAATTCATAAAAAAATATGAAGCATTTTATGTAAGTGCACCTTATTTTTTGAAAGTCTATTGGTCGTGCACTTGATCTAATTGGGTTAAAAGATCTGCTTTTGCATCCGTTAATTACACAAGCAGAAGGAGGTGAAAACTTCCCATCAGGGAAGTCACGGTGAATTTCCGTTCCACATTTGCTATAAGTAAAACTCATTTGTACCACCAAAGGCTTAACAGTGCTAACCTTTACCACATTACCACGCACAGAAACTAGCCTTTCTGTACAATTACATATATATAGTGAACTGGTAAACGATACTAATCCGTCATAACATAGATTATAAATTAAAATTTAGAATTCAGAAATAAATATACCAATGTAAGCTGCCTTCAAATTCTTCAAAGCAATCATAGATTCAGGGTAGTTGTGCAAACGAATGTTTACCTTTGCACTTGCATGCCATTTTTCATCATTTGAATTAGAGCAAAGGACCTATTTAAATTAAAACTTCATAGTCAAACGCCATAGGAATCGAGTAAACAAATATCTCTTACACACATATTCTTACCTTGTGTACTGCAGCGCTCATGCATAGAAGTGCTTCTTTGGGTTTTCTTTCGAACGCATCATAAAATTCTTGGATCACACACACTTCCTGAAAATGTTGGAAATCAAGTGGCAAAATGTACAAGATGTCTTCTTTCTGTACCTATTAATAAAATATTGTAAAAAACAACTATATTCTCATAAACTCTTAAATATGATAATTAAAATGATAAGTAAGATGAAGAGATGTGTATATATACGTTTGACAGGAAGACTAATCCGTAATCAGTTGCGAAAAACTCATCGTGGAGCTTGGACGTTATGTGGAGGAGTTTTTTCCCGTCGCTGTTAGTGTAGTCGATTTAGGGGAAATATTTGGGTAAGATTTGTGTCATTTGATTTTTTTGACCGGATCTAGTCATCGTTTGCTTGTTGTCACCACCGCTGCTGGTGGTTTGTTACTTTTAATTTTTAAGCGACTAAAATGTGTACGGCTAAAAATTTTAAGCTATTAATATGTGTTACTCAAAGTCTCAAATACACCTTTGATGTACCTAAATTCAAATTGACAAATATGGGCGGGATTTTTTGTTGGTTTGAAATTCTAATTTTTAAAAGTAGCCTATAAAAACACATTCATGGCATACACTCATCTAATTCAATCAACACATACACAAATCATACACTCAACTCTCAAGCTGATTTTCATAAAATGTCAAAAAAAGATTTCTCTCAGCAATTCCCAAGTCCACCACAAAATGAACAGGTTTATTACACTTCACCGGAACATACCTTCCCTGTATTCCCAAATGAAAATGAGACGCTAAACGAAGATGAACCGGCAAACATTATACCTGAAGATCTTTTGCATATGCTCCCACTTGAGAATGATCCACCTCTGGAATACGAACCCAATCCCCTTGGTTTAAGTGACGAACAACTCAGGCAACTTGAACAAGATGAAGAAGTATTAAGGGAGTTTGAAGAAGCCGAAGCACGTGCTGCAGCCGCTCGGAGGGAGCAGGAACAAGAGGATTTACTTCACCAATGGGAAATGGGGCTTTTCAATGATCAACTAGAAACTTCAAGTGATGAGGAGGGCTGGGTATCGGATGATTCGTTTTACTAATGTGTTGTTTTATTTAGATACCATTGGTGAATGTCATTATCTAAAGTGAATTATTCCTATATGTAAAACTTGATTTGAACGTATCCGAATAATATTATTTATTCCAGCGACTTTGTTTCAGAAAGTACATCAATAGTTTTAAAGGTTTAGTTACGGATTAAAAAAACACAAACAACAAAAAAAGGTAAGTATACATAGTTGCGGAGTTAAAAAAGCACAAACCAGACCCACTAAAAAAGGGCATTATGTCAACAACATCCAACATATCCCAATAAGTTACAATCCATGAAATTTTTAGTTCGGAAATTAAAAAAACACAACTTGGTCATGCGCATATCATATGACAATAGTTAAAATAAACTAGAAATCGTCCAAATGAATACATTGACGTTGACCGGATGACCCTGGTTGTGATTGAGAAATAGATGATTCACAGTTCCATATGAAAGGGGTGCTTGACTCTCTCCGGTCGACAGCTGAACGTGTTCTTTGACTGACCCTTCTGTTCTGCCCTTGTTGTTCATGTGTTTGAGATGCAGGGGAGCTCGATTCTGATGTTCATTTACGTTTCTGAGATGTAACATAATTTTCAAAAATAATGCTACTAAAAAATAAACCAAAATATGTAATTTAAACTAAATATAAAGAAATACCTTTGTTGTTACCAATGGTACATAACATGACTCTCTTGTGTGTCCTGTTTTGTCACACCTTGTACATTTTGTGCTTTTCGGTTCCTTCCCTTGTGAACGGATACGGTCTCTCTCTTTTGGTCTACCTGCTTGTCGCTTAACAAGAACCGGTGGTTTTACAATTTGCAGGTCAGCAGGAGTACGCCATTGTTTACTGTCTTTTAAAGGATACACCTTTTCTTGGTACGTATTTTTTAGTTCTGTTTTCTTAAACCATTTTAACGCCCAACTACTATTGTTATTCAAAGATTCAGCTCTAGATACTGCACACACATGGCCACAGGGTAAACCTGATAATTGCCATTTACAGCAAGTGCATTCTCGTTTTTTAAAGTCAACAACATGAACCAATCGTGAATCAGTAACTTGGTACAATTTGAACATCTCAATCCCTTTAACAACCCAAGTGGCGCTCTTGACCATTCTATCATTTACTTTTGCGGCTGCCCAATTAGTTAGTTCATCCTTTGGTGCATCTAAAATTAAAGAATTACAATATGCTTAAATATATGAAACGGTCAACAAAACAAAATATACATTATTATGAATTACCTTTATATCTTTCTCGGCGGTCACAATGCTAGTATAATGTTGTACTGATCTTGTGTTGATCTAAGTATATTATTGTTACAACATGTTTAAAAGTAATGTTTTCGGCCCATGGATTGATATTAGAACTGAAGATCATCACAACCATGTTCTGAATTTCCTTCTTTGGCATCAAAGGAATGTTACAGATTCAACTTATGACACCCCCTTTATTTTTTATTTTGGCCAACACACAATACAGATGGCCAACTACATGAGTTCAATAACCCACAGTTTGTTTACAACATTAGTAGATACACCGTGTGCCAATGGAGTAAACATGTAACTGGTATCATGCAAACTCATATTTCGACATTGATAAAGTGAAGTGTAGATATAAGGTTCCTACTAATACAAACAAAAAGAAGAAATTGATCACTGAAACTGATAAACTTTTGTACATTACGACATTGATAAATTATTGTACATTACATAAAATAAGTTATCATTATATGATATACAAAACAACAACTAAACATTGTTCATAAGAAACCCAAAAATGATGTGGTTTATCATTATAGTGTTGCCATGTATATTGTACTAAGACCATCATCTTTGTTCAATAATACTGAAAAATAATTGTCCCTTTTTTGGGAATTTGCTCTTCTATCTATTGTCCAAAATAAAAATAGCATTAGGTCTATTATCCAACATGTATGAGATATAAAAAGCCCCACATATCTAGGGAACCATCACCTTAACAACCTAATAACCACACAATTTTCTTTGTCTTTTAAGTTTTTACCATAGGGATGGGATCTTTGGGATCTTTAAAATCATCACCAACAAGATCTGGTGACATGGTGTTTGACAATTGGATGTAAGTTTGTGTATTATTATTTATATTCTAGTTAAATGATTTGTTTACTAATATATGTTTCTTATAATTATTTCAACTGTTACACAGGGACCCCCATAATCTTGATGAGTTCGTCTTTGAGGTGTGGCATGGTAGTATTTTTATGGTTCTTCCCTTAAGGTACGCTGGTGGGGAAATTATAAACATGAAGTTACCTAAGTCATTTAGGTTATCTTATTTTGAAATGTGTGACATTTTGTTGAAAAACATAAAAGAAGATATATGGGCATGGTTCTATTGTAAACCTAGATGTAGTTTAGAAGAAGGTTTGACCATTGTCGAAACTGATAGTGATGTTAAGAAAATGTTTGGGTTGGCTAACATTCATGGAGTCATTGAGGTCTTTGTCAGTGCAATTCCCCAGTCAGTCTTAGTTGACAGTTATTATAAGAACTTGCTTTTTGATGACCCTGACGTTGAGGTAACATCTCGAGTTAGATTTCATGAAAAAAGAAGAAATGATCTGGATAATATGAATTTGGAAGAAATACGTGCATGGGAACAATCAGAAGAAAATTCACCTGATATCCTGAGGACACCTTATGTTAAGGTTTGGACTGAAGCAAGTGAAGCTAGTCTTTTTAGAGGGATGGGAGAGCTTCCATATAATGATGATTTTAATGATTGCCCGTCATTTTTAAGGTCTGTTAACAAACCGTACATTCCAAAGGACTACAAGTGTGGCTGTAGGTCTCCGACTTTTTTAAGGTCCCTTACTGAAATTGAAAGTGGGTATGGTTCTAGTCCTATAAAATGTTGCAAGGTTGTTAATGATGTTGAGCATGGTCATACAGTTGGATCGTCTATTGTTATCCAAAATGAGTCAAAGGAAATTGGTTTCAAAGCTACTCCATTCAAAAGTAGGAATCTTTTTCATGAATTTGAAGATGCTGTTGATGATGACATTCATGATGTTGTGGCTTTGTCAAGTGTGGGCGGGTCTACTGTTATCCAATATGTTTCTAAGGAAGCTTGTTTTAAAGTTAGTCCATTTAGATCTAAGAATCTTTTTAATGACTTTGAAGAAGCTTTAGATGATGACACTCAGGATGTTCCAGCTTTGTCAGTCGTGGGAGGGTCTAATGCCATCCCGTATGTGTCGACCAACAATAAAGTTTGTGAATCTAGTCCTTTAAATGGGAAAAGGTTGTTTAACAACCTAGATGAAGTTCCTGCATTTGGAGGCGCAACTGTTATCCAGTATGTGTCAAAGAAAAGACATTTTCAAGGTAGAAATTTAAAAGGTAGGAACCTTATTGATGAATTTGAATCTGTTGGAAGCCATGTTTCTGTTGAGTTTGAGCGTGTTACTAAGGATGAAGAAGTTGCTAAGGAGGAAGAAGTTGCTTGTCAAGATGTTGGACGTACAATGGTCAAGAAAATATGAAACAACAATGGTTCCCTTTGTTGATGCTATAATATTCAATAACTCGATAAGTATTTTGTTTATTTGCACTTACTAAATAGTTGTTGTTTAACCGTTGTTGTAGTAGGTTAATCTATGTCGAACTTTTTAAGTAATGTGACTTGATGTAGTTTGCAAAGCTTTTGTTTAAATTTTTCAATGTTGTAACAAAATGCTTTGCAATATTACATATATTATGTTATAAAGTTATGCATTTTGGTTATGTTTAATTATGTATGAAATTGATAAGCATAAAATGTAACACTACAAGTTGATAAACATTGACAATTCATGTAACACGGCTAACGATACAAAGGAGTATAAATTTGATACACTTAGGTCATTTGAGCGACTTTAATACCTTCAATTCCTAACCTTTTAGCAATCAAATGACTAAATTTAAGCGACTTATCAACATGTCACCCTTGGTACTTTACACACCAACCTTTTCAACACTTTTTCCTTTTTGTACTTACACATCATCTCTTTACGTACTTTTACACAAAGGTACCAACTTCATTAAATACTCTTAAAAGTACTTGTTTAGCGACTTTATAAAAAATTCGAGCGTCATACTATTATTCAAGCGAAATTTAATATTTCCCCAAGTAAGTAGTCCCCTTTGAATTTCAAAGATTTTGTTCATTTTTTTAATCACAAACCATGATCTTTTTCGAATAGGCTTTCTAAATAATCAACTAAATTTGAGCGACTTAGCAACATGTCAACCCTTGGTACTTTACACTTTTACCTTTTTGTACTTTTCACATCAACTTTTTACGTACTTTTGCATAAAGGTACCAACTTCATTAAATACTCTTAGAAATACGTGTTTAGCGACTTTATAATAAATTCGAGCGCGTAATAGTATTTAAGCGAAAATTTATATTTCCCCAGGTATGAATGCTATTTGATATATTTGCATGGGAGATCTCTGCAAATTAATTGCTCACTTAAATTTAGTAATCATGAATCACGACTATTTGTATCAATCTTTAGCCCTATATAATTACCATTCATCTCAACTTTTTTTATACTAAACTTTTCACCCAAATAAAAAATTTGTACCCTAATCATTTGTTCAATGGCTGCTGATGATCAAACTCCCCTTCTTACCGAACTTAAAAATGTTTCTGGATCTCAAGAACTACACAAAGCTTTCAAGTTTGTGTATGGTCATGAGCATGTTGAAGACGAACTTTCAATAAGGTTTCTTGGAGAAAGACGCGATGAACTACAATCAACAATCCAACAAAAAATAGCTAGGTTGGCAGAGTTATGGTCCTTGAATCATGATGAAGAAGAGTCTGCTGGGGATGTGTATCATTGTGAACATAAGTCTTTGGTCAGGCTGCGTAACAGGTTTGAGATGGTCACTGCTATGTTGATGGAACTTCGTCAAGGGTTGACTGAGAAAGAGGAGCACATCTCTATTCTCGAAGTTTATGATTAGTTCTTTGTTGGAACTTTGGCAAGGGTTTCTTTTGGTAATCTTTTGCTTTTAAGTTGTTTTAAATGGTAATGCTTTAATGAAAATGATGTAATGACAATGATGTAATCGTTTAAGCCCTTTATGTTAATGAAAATGGTTATTTAAGTTTATTTTTATTTGTGTATTTAATTTTTTTTTCTTTAATTACTTTATACAAAAAATATGTATCTGTATGAATTGGGTTGATGGATGCTTGGAGATCCACAGTTGTTAGATTACTTTTTACATTTATACTTTTGTTTTGAATCGTTGTAATTATAAACTCATTTAATTTTGTTTTAGCGACTTTATAAAAGATTTGAGCGTCATACTATTATTTAAGCGACATTTTCTATTTCCCAAGTAAGGGGTCCTCTTTTTTATGTACTTTGTATAGTTGGTTTATTTTTGTGTTTTTATTGGTTTGCTGGCAAAAATGGGTACACAGCCAAGTAAGGGGTCCTCTTTTTTATGTACTTTGTATAGTTGGTTTGGTGGCAAAATTTTCCATTGGGAATAGGAACTAAGAGACCTTTTAGTTGAACAAAAAAGCGACTTTTAGTTGAACAAAAAAGCGAGTTTTTAAAATCCAACTTTTTTTCTTTGCACGTGGCCTGCCCCTTTTTGGTCAATGCCATTAAGTGACTTGACATGTTAGGTTGCACGTGGCCTGCACCTATGTGATTTGTAATTATGATTATGCATTTTTGTTTCAGCGACTTTTTTTTTATAGTTTAACACTTTAACTATTGAAACCAAACAACTGTTGATATTGGACATTGGTTATGAGAATCTTGTGAGATGTGTAGTTGATATATTAGTTTTGTGATCCAATTTTGTTTTTCCATGCCACAGCTCTTTAGCTTATTTTAGCCCTTGATATTAAGCAAAATAGCCAAGGTTTAAACTACTTACGGCTAAAAAGATTAAGCGACTAATTTGTGTTTCCCAAAATAAAATACATTTAAACAAAAAGATAGGCTTGTTACTCGCATTAAATAATGTCATAAGCATAAGATGATTTTTCTGACTTATGCTACCCCCCTCGACGGTTGGCTCCGGCAATATGATGATGATACCACCTGAAAATAGGGAGAGAAATATATAACGATTTGGTCATTATTTTACAAGCCAGTATTTATAGCATGTACAAATTTTACCTGATATGTTTTTGGGCCCTTTTTAAGTAAATAGCCATCAATGTTTAGATTTTCCACAAATGTATCAATATCTGGAATTCTTAAATCGATCTTATCAGCCAAACTGTAGATTTCCTGAAAATATTATAAGGAGGTTAGTTCCCCATTATAACGGATAGTAATCACCACGCATAAATGCTTATGATAACAATACGAAATTGGTGTTTACCGATATAGAAAAGCAGTCTTTCTGTGTCAACTCTGATTCCTTGTTTAGAGTACTTAAGAATCGCTTTGTTTCCTTCTGATGACTCATCCCACTACTCTGAGAAAAATCCACAAGTCCATGCTCGTCAACATACTTGTCAAACAAGGATTCCTTCATTATCTCAACAACATCCTTTTGGATACATATATTGAGCCAACAAACCATTAAGATATTGTGGAATATAAACATTTATTAGTATATAAGAATGTGGCATTGCAGTTGTACTAAATGAACTTACCATAGCATCTTGAACGGTTATTTCTTCTCTCAACTCAATCCTAGCCCGTGCTTCTGCCAACCTTACTAGACTTTCTAACTGCCTTGCTGTTATCGGTGTGCCATCAGCAGACATGTTGCGGTCTCTGAGTTTTAGGTAGAACTCCTGCAGGATTTTTGCTGCTTGTCTTGTCATCCTTCATAGAAAAATAAAAATAATGTCATGAAAAAGGTTGAAGAATGGATGTTGCATCATCAATGGTTTTTTATTTCACCTTGGAAATATAAATTTTTTTGCATAGGCGATATATTTACGAAGAAGAGGACCAGGCAATGGAACAAAATCACGGTCGTGCCTCGGATCAATTCTCAACCTTTTAACTAATGAACCATTCTTTCCATTCAAGTATGTGAAGTTATCACTTGGAGATTCTGCAGCATACATATAAAGAGCCCTCTCATTCAAACACCCAATGGGATAAATAAATCTACTGAGATAAGTACACACCTTTTAGTCTTTTCAAAGCTTGTGATGTATCCACATGCCCAGCATGCAGCTGCAAGAAAAAGAAACCGTTACACTGTGATTGTCACTAGCGGCACAAGCTATAAGATAAAATGACCAAATAGGTGACATAATGTATCCTCAAAAGAGGTAATCCACTACAACGGAAGGACTTGGCATATAGTGACTTACTGACATAATGTGTTCCGAAACTCGTTTGTCAAGTAGCTCATCAGGCTTGTCAAGTAATATGAAAACCAAATCAAACCGTGATAGGAGAGGAGCATTCATTTTCAAATTTTCATTCACAGTTTTCGCCCGGATACAACCAAAATATGCAATTAGTAAAATGAAAGCAATTTGAAAAAATGTTTATTGATAATTAATAAATAAAATCAAAAACAATATGTACTTGTAATGACCACCAACAGGGTTTGCTGCTGCTAAAACAGTTGTTTGAGCCGATAAACTTGCTACTAGTCCTGCCTTGGCAACTGATACACGTTGTTGCTCCATAGCTTCCAGTAGAGACTGGTGCTTATAATTGTCAACAGATACTTCTATATATAGCATTTGTTTAATATACTTTTTTAAACTATGTGAGATATTAATTGAAGACTAACCTGGTGTTGTGCAGACATTTTATCAAATTCATCAATACAGCACAATCCCTTGTCTGCCAGTACCATGGCACCTGTTGAAAAACACAACATATCCGATCAATGTAGTCAATTTCAAAAAAAAATATTAATAAAAAAATGTACCAGCCTCAAAGGCATAGTCACCGGTCATTGAATCCTTCACCACAGCAACCATGAGTCCAGCATTTGTTGTGGCATTCCCGCAAACATATATACCTCGTGGTGAAACTGAAGCAGCTGCTTTCAGTAGCTGACTCTTTCCTAGACCAGGATCGCCTAATATGGGACATAAGGTTGTCACAGGTCAGTCTACAAATACTGATTGGCGAATACACACAAATACAAAAATAAAAGGCATGATTTAAATTATTTCGTACCAACAATGATTACGTGAATGTCTCCTCTGACAGGAACTTTATTCTGATCCATTGAATGCTTTCTTACTCCTCCAGATAGTGCCAATGTGATTCCAGCTGTTTAACGAAAACATACATACTTTCTTATACCTTAATATTTTACCAAGGGTACACGTGAAAAAAACTTGTTTCTGTGTTTATCTAAAAAGTTGAAAAATATAACGAACGGTTAATCAGCAACAATTAGTGGAAAAATAATTTCGTATAGCATTTTACGGACCTTTAACAAGTTCATGCCCATAGATAGAGGGGCAAACTGATTGCAGTATTTGACGAAAGACATCTGAACCATGCTCTGAAGAAAATCTGGCAACAAATTCTAAATCCCGTTCACTGAAAGAATCCTGATCCAGCAACTCCGTATCTACAGCCACATGCTCTGTATCTTGTAAAGTCTCGGACACATATTGAGACTTGGAATTTTTGACTGAAATTCCTTCTATAAACAAGTAATACAATCCTCGATTCTTGCCCTTAACTAAAACACGCATAAACAATTTATAGGAATATAATAATTTGATGTAACTAGAATATGAAATAATTCGTCAGAAATTATGGAATGATAACGTGATGGAAAATACCTCCTCCTATATCCATGTAATTGTTAATCACCCTTGGTATACCGGTAATGGTCACAACATCTCCAGGGATGCACAAATCTACAAGATCTTCAACCAACTCACATTCAACAGTTCGTGGTACACGGCCTTCTTCGTGATGTTCAGCATTCAACATCTCTTGAATTCTAAAAGAGTAAATACATAGTTAAAGATTATAATATAAATTCATAAAAAATATGAAGCATTTTATGTAAGTGCACCTTATTTTTTGAAAGTCTATTGGTCGTGCACTTGATCTAATTGGGTTAAAAGATCTGCTTTTGCATCCGTTAATTACACAAGCAGAAGGAGGTGAAAACTTCCCATCAGGGAAGTCACGGTGAATTTCCGTTCCACATTTGCTATAAGTAAAACTCATTTGTACCACCAAAGGCTTAACAGTGCTAACCTTTACCACATTACCACGCACAGAAACTAGCCTTTCTGTACAATTACATATATATAGTGAACTGGTAAACGATACTAATCCGTCATAACATAGATTATAAATTAAAATTTAGAATTCAGAAATAAATATACCAATGTAAGCTGCCTTCAAATTCTTCAAAGCAATCATAGATTCAGGGTAGTTGTGCAAACGAATGTTTACCTTTGCACTTGCATGCCATTTTTCATCATTTGAATTAGAGCAAAGGACCTATTTAAATTAAAACTTCATAGTCAAACGCCATAGGAATCGAGTAAACAAATATCTCTTACACACATATTCTTACCTTGTGTACTGCAGCGCTCATGCATAGAAGTGCTTCTTTGGGTTTTCTTTCGAACGCATCATAAAATTCTTGGATCACACACACTTCCTGAAAATGTTGGAAATCAAGTGGCAAAATGTACAAGATGTCTTCTTTCTGTACCTATTAATAAAATATTGTAAAAAACAACTATATTCTCATAAACTCTTAAATATGATAATTAAAATGATAAGTAAGATGAAGAGATGTGTATATATACGTTTGACAGGAAGACTAATCCGTAATCAGTTGCGAAAAACTCATCGTGGAGCTTGGACGTTATGTGGAGGAGTTTTTTCCCGTCGCTGTTAGTGTAGTCGATTTAGGGGAAATATTTGGGTAAGATTTGTGTCATTTGATTTTTTTGACCGGATCTAGTCATCGTTTGCTTGTTGTCACCACCGCTGCTGGTGGTTTGTTACTTTTAATTTTTAAGCGACTAAAATGTGTACGGCTAAAAATTTTAAGCTATTAATATGTGTTACTCAAAGTCTCAAATACACCTTTGATGTACCTAAATTCAAATTGACAAATATGGGCGGGATTTTTTGTTGGTTTGAAATTCTAATTTTTAAAAGTAGCCTATAAAAACACATTCATGGCATACACTCATCTAATTCAATCAACACATACACAAATCATACACTCAACTCTCAAGCTGATTTTCATAAAATGTCAAAAAAAGATTTCTCTCAGCAATTCCCAAGTCCACCACAAAATGAACAGGTTTATTACACTTCACCGGAACATACCTTCCCTGTATTCCCAAATGAAAATGAGACGCTAAACGAAGATGAACCGGCAAACATTATACCTGAAGATCTTTTGCATATGCTCCCACTTGAGAATGATCCACCTCTGGAATACGAACCCAATCCCCTTGGTTTAAGTGACGAACAACTCAGGCAACTTGAACAAGATGAAGAAGTATTAAGGGAGTTTGAAGAAGCCGAAGCACGTGCTGCAGCCGCTCGGAGGGAGCAGGAACAAGAGGATTTACTTCACCAATGGGAAATGGGGCTTTTCAATGATCAACTAGAAACTTCAAGTGATGAGGAGGGCTGGGTATCGGATGATTCGTTTTACTAATGTGTTGTTTTATTTAGATACCATTGGTGAATGTCATTATCTAAAGTGAATTATTCCTATATGTAAAACTTGATTTGAACGTATCCGAATAATATTATTTATTCCAGCGACTTTGTTTCAGAAAGTACATCAATAGTTTTAAAGGTTTAGTTACGGATTAAAAAAACACAAACAACAAAAAAAGGTAAGTATACATAGTTGCGGAGTTAAAAAAGCACAAACCAGACCCACTAAAAAAGGGCATTATGTCAACAACATCCAACATATCCCAATAAGTTACAATCCATGAAATTTTTAGTTCGGAAATTAAAAAAACACAACTTGGTCATGCGCATATCATATGACAATAGTTAAAATAAACTAGAAATCGTCCAAATGAATACATTGACGTTGACCGGATGACCCTGGTTGTGATTGAGAAATAGATGATTCACAGTTCCATATGAAAGGGGTGCTTGACTCTCTCCGGTCGACAGCTGAACGTGTTCTTTGACTGACCCTTCTGTTCTGCCCTTGTTGTTCATGTGTTTGAGATGCAGGGGAGCTCGATTCTGATGTTCATTTACGTTTCTGAGATGTAACGTAATTTTCAAAAATAATGCTACTAAAAAATAAACCAAAATATGTAATTTAAACTAAATATAAAGAAATACCTTTGTTGTTACCAATGGTACATAACATGACTCTCTTGTGTGTCCTGTTTTGTCACACCTTGTACATTTTGTGCTTTTCGGTTCCTTCCCTTGTGAACGGATACGGTCTCTCTCTTTTGGTCTACCTGCTTGTCGCTTAACAAGAACCGGTGGTTTTACAATTTGCAGGTAAGCAGGAGTACGCCATTGTTTACTGTCTTTTAAAGGATACACCTTTTCTTGGTACGTATTTTTTAGTTCTGTTTTCTTAAACCATTTTAACGCCCAACTACTATTGTTATTCAAAGATTCAGCTCTAGATACTGCACACACATGGCCACAGGGTAAACCTGATAATTGCCATTTACAGCAAGTGCATTCTCGTTTTTTAAAGTCAACAACATGAACCAATCGTGAATCAGTAACTTGGTACAATTTGAACATCTCAATCCCTTTAACAACCCAAGTGGCGCTCTTGACCATTCTATCATTTACTTTTGCGGCTGCCCAATTAGTTAGTTCATCCTTTGGTGCATCTAAAATTAAAGAATTACAATATGCTTAAATATATGAAACGGTCAACAAAACAAAATATACATTATTATGAATTACCTTTATATCTTTCTCGGCGGTCACAATACCATTGTTGTAGAAGCCCTCTGTAGTACTCCATTAGCATGGTTATTGGAACTTTCCGAACTCTTGCTGTCAAGGACTTTACTGATTCTGCAGAATTTGATGTCAAATAGTTGTACCTGTTTGCAGGGCAATATGCTCGTGACCACCTTCCCCATCCAGCATCCTCTAACTTTTTATAAACCAGTGGTTTTGAGGCTCGAATCTCAGAAATTGAATCATCAAACTCACGCTCCGTGTAAAGTTTGCAAGTCCTCCAATATATAGCCCTCCACTTTTTACTCTTCAGATTGCAATTCATCATTAAATGACGACAACAATACCCATGAAAAGCATTAGGAAAAACGGTACTACATGCATGTGCAATTGCCAGATGCCGGTCAGATATGATGGACAAACCTTTAACCTTACCAATGCATTCTTTCAATTTACTCATAAACCAAGATCATGTTTCGTTGCTCTCACCTTGACAAACACCAGTGGCAATTGGTAGGATCTGGTTGTTTCCGTCCATTCCAACAGCAACCATATTCGTTCCAAGGTATCTCCCTTTAAGATGTGCGGCATCAATTATTATCAATGGCCGCAAATGACGCAAGAAGCTCCAAATCTATTTAAATAAAGCACATATTCAATATTCAATACAATGTAACTAATAATATATGTACAATTTAAGAAAATATAATTTAATAGACACTTACAGCAACACCGAACCCTATGAAGCACATCTTAAATCGATCATCATCATCTGTCTCAATGTGTGTCACCGTCCCCTCATTCTCCAACTTTAAGTTGTAGCAATAATACGGTAACTGCTCAAAAGAATCCTTAGGGCAACCGTTTATCAACTGTAATGCGATGTTTTTCCCACCCCAAGCTCTTTTATAAGAAAAATCAATTTTCCACTCAACATTCAAATCCTTTTGTATGTCCTTACCTGTATAGATCCTTCTGCTATCTTTTAGTTTCTCCATAAGTATGCAAGCAAGTATTTGTTGTGTAGCGTTTCGATGATTAGGATTTATTTTAGTTCTCAAACATGTATGCACGTCGTTAATGCCGGAAACATAGAATTTACGAGTAACAATACTTTTTCTTGTGTGAACGCTCCAGTTGCAACCCATTTGCATACAATTTACATCGTACCTAGTCGGACTAGACTTGATTACTTTATATTTAAACCGTTCAACTATAGCTTTTATTCCTATTGAAAAAATGCACAAATCCTTATCATCAAACCTATTACCCAACTTTACTTTAGATATTATATTTTGTTTCAGGTTATTAACTACCTTAATTATAGGATCAGGTGAATGGGGTGGGATAGGCATATTTTTAAATGAACATTTCTCCCAACGAGGCTGAACATCCTCAATCACGCGTTCAGTATTATCAGGTTCAGATGTTGCTGCTGGGAGATCAAACTCATTGGGGAACAAAGAAACATTTAGATCTATATCAAGATGCTTAAAAGAAGAAGACGGGGTTACCTCCGAAGTGTGCTCTATAACATCGATAAAAAGTGTCTGAACAATGTCTTGCTTACAACAAATTTCTTTAACAAAGAATGATACATCACCATCGTCACGTAGAGTAATATTCTTGGATCCGGATATGTAGTGTAAATTGACGCTCTTGTCTGTAATATCGTATTTCTTCTTGACATACTTTACCAAGTTGCGGTAATTAACGTCAAGTGGAAGCAAAACTCCACGATTTTTTTTTTTTTTTTGATAATCCAATAAAAGTTTTAATTTTAAGGAATTTGATGAACTCATGTTTTATAAATTTATTTTTTTATTTTTTTTTTTCTCTGGACTGTGAAGAAACCCAGTACCAATCAATTAAGATTGGTCTATGCGGTCGCTCAATTAAGATGTCGCTTAAAAATATACCTCTAAAATTTCATTTTCCCTCGGTCTATGTGGTCGCTCAATTAACATGTCGCTTAAAAATATACCTCCAAAATTTCATTTTCCCCCTCATTTCCAGTCTACATTTCCCTCCAAAAATTTATTTCCCTCCCTAGGTATGTGTGATTTTACTATTCACTATCTATCTATATAATCTTGTCAAAGAATAGGCCAAATAACACAAACAATGACTTCCTCTTCTTCCAATTCTAGGTCAAATATAAAGTCCATCGAATACTACATCAATGCGAGTCATTGCGAATGTCCAATACCATTGCCGGTCGAAGTTCAAACTTCTTGGACACAAAAACATCCTGGTAGAAGGTTTAAGGCTTGTCCCATATGGGTAAGATTATTATACCTACAAAAAAGTACTTAATTATATTGTTACTTTTCATCAATAATTGTTAACAGCGTGACTTGTTTAGGACAAGGAGACGAAATGCGGATTTTTTGGGTTCATAGACCCGGAGCTACCAAGTGAGTACTACAAAGATTTGCTTTACAAAGAACATGAGAAAAATATGTTAAACAAGAAGAAGGGGGAAAATATTGTTTCTAGTCAAGCTGTTGCTGTGTCACAAGATGAAATGCTGATGAACATGAAGAATGAGTTGGCTACCATCAAGTCAAAAGTTAAAGTTCATGACAAATGTTTATTTGTTTTCGGTTTGCTGGTTGTACTCTTCGTTGCTCTTGTTTTAGCTCCAAGTATTAATTAGTAGGTTGTAATAAACTCGTTTATGGTTGTTGTTAGTAGTAATCAATGTTTCCAATGTAATTCAAAAGCATTCACATATGAAGGCACTATATATTTAAAATCAAACAACATAAACCTACGATATCCTTCAACATACATTGTACAATGACTAAACTAGTACACAAAAGGTGGTGGCAACATTAGCATAACAAACACAAAATAAAATAAAACAAAACCCACCTACCAAATAACTAGAAATCATATAAACATAGTCTATTCAGTGTTTTTACCACAAGCCACCTTATACTTCCAAAAATATCTAACCATGTGTTCTCGATAGGCTAACGCAACTTGAAGAGGATCATCAACCTTCATACTTAGATTGTTAGACAACCGGTACAAAAAAATGCATACCTATACTCCACAGTCGCCATATAGATTAGCTTGTACAGGGACATTATCAGCCACTCAAAAAGATATCTTATAATTGGAAACAGATATGGATTTGGTTTCAAAAACTTTACATTTCTCTAGATACTTCGGAAGAATTACCTCAAAACTGGCCCTCATTTTTAAATGATCCGGTCTCGTTTCTGGATTTGGCGTAGGAAGTGAATCGTAAAAAGTTACAACGCCGGTACTAAAAACTAATTCTGCGAGCAACCAGTGGTCCGATGTTACGTTCAAAGGAAAGTAGACCTACATTTTAACAAAATAATATTACATGTTAACATAACCTTATGATTAAGAAAACTAAAACTAAAACTAATAATAATAATAATAATAATAATAATAATAATAATAATAATAATAATAATAATAATAATAATAATAATAATAATAATAATAATAATAATAATAATAATAATAATAATAATAATAATAATAATAATAATAAAGAAGTGGCGTTGAATTGTACCAACCTTGTCAACACTAGACCATGGCACATGATACCTTTCTCCGTTGCCATAATAAAAAGGCAATGATCCCTTAAGAAGGGTAGACGATAAAAAAGAACTGGCCATCGCCCAATCTGCATTGGCGGGTCTAAAGTGCCACATTAAGTCTATCCAAACATCCAAATGCTGAAAAGTATTTATAAAAATGGGATTGTTAAACTATCAACATATAAATGTAATGTTTTCTATTTAAAACGAATACACCAACTGGTAAATTAAGTACCTTATCGTTGAGCCATCCTCTTCTGTTACCCCGGCCAACTCCCAGCAAAGCTAGCCAAAATTGCCGATTAACAACAACGTCGGAACCCCAAGGAAACTTATTCGATGACTTTTTACCTTTTGTCATGAAACAATTCATACTTTCTGGCTTACTTATTTTGTTACCTAACTTCTTGTTCTTAAGGAAACCAACCGGACGCTTCAGATTCTGTAATTTATTTTTTTTAGAGAAAAAATGTTAAGGCATCATCTATTAATATGTATGGAGATATATACAAGGGGTGTTTAAAAATAAATAGTCACAAACCTCTACCCAAGGTTCCAGCGGAAATTGTTCAACATTGTTTCCGAGGGCACAGGGTACACCAATCACTTCACTAAGTCTCTTGGACCGCCTTTTGGGCAATTGTGGAGTTGTAGCCGGTAGCTCCACAAAGGGGTCCTTCAAAGACTTGCCAACCTGTTTTGTTCTCTTTGGTTGAACATCAGGAGTCTTCTCTTTTGTGACACTCTTCTCTTTTGGTACATATTTCTTGCGACGTTTCTTCTTAAGTGGTTGACTTGGTTTGGGTTGTTGTGGAGACTTACCCGGTTTCCTCTTCCTTTGAAGACGTCATTCGAAGGATTATTTACTTGTCCTTCTTTAGAAAGGTCCAGTTCAGTATTTTTGTCGTAATTACAAAAAGTGACCTTTCTTGCTTTTTCAGCTGCCTTGTCGATCTTGTCCAAAATCGACTTGGTTATTATGTCATTTACTTTTTCGATAACTTTAGTATTTCCATTATCAACTTTCTCATAGGAACCAGACTCCATTACTTCATGACCTTCAACACCTTTTCCTTCAGTGGCCAAATGTGCATCAACTAATTTCACACAATCTTTTTCAGTTGTCCTAACACAATCTTCATCACGATCTTTTAATACCTCACCACCCAAATTATCAGTTGTGACACAAACATGGCCATGACAACCTTCAACATCCATATCAACATTCTCATCAGAAACACACTCCATTACTTCATCAACGTCCACACATTTGTCTTTGGTGGCCAAATGCGCATCGACTAATTTGACACAATCTTTTTCGTTTACCCTAACACAATCTTCATCACCCTTGTAGTCATCAGCCCTCGTATATTCCACATGTAAGACACCATCACACTTGTTCTCGTCAACATCCATGTCATCTGTCACATCATCTTTACCACATGTATCTGTAACATGGCCCACACCAACATGCCCATCGCCCATATTCTCTTCAACATTACCATCACGACTTCCCGCATCTGTACCACATGTATCTAGCTACAAGACTCGTAAATAAAGAAAAGCGCTTCTTGGGAGGCAACCCATGTTTTGTGTGATTTTATTTGTTTGATTGTTATTTGCTTCCGTATGCATGTTTTATTTTTTTATTGTTGGTTGATCATGTTTCTAAATTAAAATGTGGAAATACTTTACTATGTTGTTTGGCCTAGTCTTAACTCCAACCTAAAAGTATTTTTGCAAAAGATAAGTGTAAGGGGAAACCCCAAATATGTTTTTAAGAAACAAACCGATCATGATTCTTCATAATATTAAATGAACATGTATATTCGTATTTGTTAGAGTCAAATGCTTGTATTGAGTCATAATGAAGTTTTGCAGGATTTTCCAGGAAGTAGGACCAAGTTTTTCCAGAAATTTTCCGGAAACTTAACATAAGAATTTCTGCAGGTTCATTCTGACGGCGTCAGAGGTTTACTCTTGACGGCTTCAGGAGTTAAAATCTGGAAATTTTACCGGTTTTGTTTTTCTAACGGAGTCTTATGGTTTTTGTGAATTATTAAGTTTTATAATCTCCAGGAGATCTGCAAACTTCATCCCACAAGCATTATATCTTACTTTGTTTTCTAGGATTTAGTAACTTATATAGGATGCCGCCGATTTTACGCGAGGTTGTCTTGTCTATTTTGTCAGGATTTACAGGTTATGTTCGACAAGGAGATGATTTATATTCTGGAAGGGAAGCTTTGATTGTTCGTTTTCTTTGAGGAAGATCTAACCTGGCCAACCTATAATCCATACCGAGCGAATCAGGGGAGTATTTGATTTCATTCTCTTTACTTTTTCACTTTTACATTCTTTACTTGAACATTGGGGACAATGTTCATCTTAAGTGTAAGGGGAGGGTAAAAAGATGATACCTTACATATGCACTTTCGCTTGAGTTTGTTTTGTTTGATAGTAGATGTGTAATAAAACTATGAGAAATACTTGTTAGTGTAATTTTAGCGCCAAATTTAAAATTTTTTACAACATTTAGGAGTGAAACTTTAGCCATAGCAAGCGTCTCATGGATAGGAGATTGTATGACTAGCACATAACCGTATATTCAGAAAAATTTTCCACCCAAAAATGTGAGGTTCACCTTTAGATTTGATAGGAAAAGCATTCACTATTAGTGCTTATGAGTGTACCGGTAGCATTTAGATTCTAGAACTTGCGTTAGTGATGCATCCCGAGACCGCTAGTGAGACTACATTCGTGTAGTAGGATTTACTACATGATAAGAGGCATTAGGATCACCCTTGTGTTAAACCCGTATCATAATTACTTGACCATTTAAGTCATATTACTTGGCTAGTTAAGTCAACTAATTTTTCCCACACCATTAGCGTTGTACTCATTTTTAGTACACGAAACCCCTAGTACACCCCTCTGAGCCTATCTTTTTGTTTCTACCTTTAAGCATTTTACTTAAAGGAAGAATTTGTTACACCCCACATAAATGTACACCCAAATCGCTTTAGCCTTCCGTGTATGCGCTCATCTTTAGTGCATTATTGTTATTTGTTAAACCCTAAGTTAACTTTCTAATTGATTACATGGTTGCTAAGTCGAGTCATATCCTTGTACATATTGTTTTGGGACGATTGGGACTCATGGGTAAGTACTTATTTTATGGAGTAATGGGGAAGAACATAATATTATTACCCCCATATGTACGTTAATCTTAAAAGTGCTCCAAGTGTTTTGATTTTCTTAATTCGAGTCATTAGATTATTTTAATTGTAAAGTATGTAAAGATTCAAGTGTAAGGGGAATTCTCATCCCCTATGATGTATTATTTTGGATGGTAGGGTAAGAGTGTATGCAAAAAAAAAAAAAAAAAAAAAAAAAAAAAAAAAAAAAAAAAGAGAAAAAAAGAGAAAAAGAGAAAAAACATACGGACTACCATCCCGTTTCATTCTATGTTTATTTTATGTTTTTGTTATTTTTCATTTATTAGCTTAAGTCGAGTCTAGTCTTGGCTTAGCAACGCCACATTGTACATGTAATTAACTAAGATTGTTAACTCGCCACCAGTAAAACTTCCTTTATCCAACAAAACCGTGTAATTCATATCCCTATACCTAACGTTACAACCCTTTAAAAGACCTCTTTGATAGTTTATCCTAGGTGCTTACGCCATGTGGTGGAGGTTTGATCCTTTCCCAAGCCTATGGTAATCTATTTTGCTATGACAGGTAGTGAGAGATATCTTCCATTTCCATAATGTTATATTACTTTATTACACCCGAGGGATGTGAGTATCTAAACACTATTTGTGAGGTGCTAGTGTATGACCTCCGTGCCTGTCTATTGGTCTTTAGTGGAACGATTATTTGTTGTAATTACTTTTATATTAGTGTTAAATGACCCCTAACTTGTATTTTGAGTAGAATAAAAGCGCATTTGCTTGAGGACAAGCAAATCTCAAGTGTAAGGGTATATGATGAGGCGAAAAATGGTCCGTTTTTAGGGGGTCATTTAAGCCCGAATCCGAATTTATTTGATCAAATATTGCCCTAAATCGTTCCTTTTATGATTTTAGGTACTTGGAGAGCGAATTCTGGAAAAGAAGACATTTTGGACGTTTTTGGAGCATAAAAGTGAAGAAAACGGCAAAGTCTCAATTTTCCATGCTGGGAACAGTAGGTGACGGCGTCAAGAGTACCACCCTGACGGCGTCAAACCTCAAGAATAAAAATCTGTAGTTGATGACGGTGTCACACACAGGCCGTCAAGAGTAATTTGTGTGACGGCCTAGGCCTTGACGGCGTCAGAAGTAGATCAAGGCCGTCTGAGGAAGTATTTGGCGGCGAGGTGACGGCGTCACATTGTTTGTCTTGACGCCGTCACCCCTATTTTCCTATATATAATTTTCTAGTTTTTCACATGAAAAGAGAGAAGTTTTGGGAGAAACCCTAAAGACGAATTTGGTGCAACTTTTACAGGTTTTTCAAGGGTTCCAAACCCTTGATACCTTGCATTGTAATTGAGATAAGTGTTCTTCTAATTCAATCAATATGTCTATGTGTTGGTTGTCTATATCTTGTTCTTGTCTCAATTCCATTATGCTAGGCTAGATCCCTTTTGTGTTTGCTTAGATCTAATGAAACCTAGATATTGATTATGTGTTGATTACTTGTTTATTCTTGTTGTGGATGAATGATTTTATATGTTAGGCTTAAGAAAACTCGCAGATCTCCAAATGGTAACATGCTTGA
Source organism: Artemisia argyi (assembly GCA_030686995.1). Taxonomy (NCBI): domain Eukaryota; kingdom Viridiplantae; phylum Streptophyta; class Magnoliopsida; order Asterales; family Asteraceae; genus Artemisia; species Artemisia argyi. The sequence goes on from CM060684.1 coordinate 21,930,370, forward strand.
ACGTCTTAAGAAACATGAACCGAGGCGTACTAGGTCTTTATTGGTTGTATTTAATGCATGAGTCACTGTTTACAATCCCTATAGTTGTGCTGGGCATGGAGTAGGAGGAGATAAGAGCTCATAGAATTGGGGAGTTATGTATGCCACCCCATGAATGGTATTAAGGAATACAATCCGTCATCCATGCAATTATAACAAGTAATTAACGTGTAAAAGATATCTAGGGAGTAGTGAAGTCTAAGTAAACACATTTTCTCCAATTACTGCTCACAACTTTTGTATAAATTAGTTTAATTTCATTTTTAGTATTTTATTTTGATTGCATCTTAGTATTGGGTTAGTTGAATAGCAACTAATTCCGCCCACTCTTCCAAAACCCGAGATTTTAATTGCTTTCCATAAAATATAAAAACACAAAAAAAATAATCATCCCTCACCTTTAGAACTAGTAATTAGGCTTTCTAATCCTAGCGACACTATTCCTAAGCTGAACGATCAATCCCCCGGTACTTGTCACTATACTATACTACAACGATCAAGTACACTGCCTGGTGGGGGTTGTAAGCTTCTCGAGATCCCTCGAGAGGTAAATTGTTGTCTTTATTGTCACTAACATGGGCATCACCGTCGGTGTCGTAAGCAGTTACGGAATGCGATGGCGAATCTACCAAATCAGCAAAATCATCTTTATAGATCCCTTGTTCATAAAAAAACATAAATTGAATAAGTAACTGAATATTAGCAAACAACTATTAAGTGAGATCCCCTGTTCAGAAAAGCGTACATTTAAATTAGTTAGGTTATCAAGTTGGATGTGATCAACTGCCGTAAAAGGAGAATTCGGATGACATAGATTCTCAAGTTGTGACATGTAGGATGGGTACGCGGCAGGGTCAAGATAATTAAGCTTTCCATCATCGCCATTAACAGAGGAAGGGCATGTTGATTTGTCGCATGATACATCATAAACTGGGCAGGTCTGTAATTAAAAACTTATTAGTAGCTGGGTTAAAAAGTAAATATAAAATAAAATGAAATATTACGCAGAATATTACCTATTCAACATCATTGTTTACCGTGTTCTCATTTTCGGCGTTAACACGACTATGAAAGGGGCTTTGAATAGGTGTTAAAGCCTGAAATAAAAGAAAAATGGTGTTTGAAGGATGATTTTAACAAAAATTTTAAAAATGAACAAACAGAATAAGCACAATCTGATCCAGAAGAAAAGTAGTGGTGCAAATTACTTAAACTACTCAAATTAAACTCAGAATCATACACTAAACAAAGATACAAGCTCATATGCACAATTGCAGGCTTCAAATGCAAAAACAAACCCATGTCTCAAACAAGCCAATGTACAGAAGCTATAAGCTATCAGTTTATACCTGAATTGACTAGCTTATGGGGGCAAACTATTGATTGGACTACTAAGAACTCAGAACCGAAGTACAAAATCCATAAGCTATCAGTTTAAACCTTAATTGACCATCTTATGGGGGCCAACTATTGATTGAACTGAGAAATGATAACTGTTTTTGACTTTTGATTTTAACTACAACTTTGACCAAAATGAAACAATATCTGATCTAAATGACTACTGTAATTATGATAAGCAATTATTAATCTAAATTAAGCTACCTAAATATTATTGTAACTAGCTATAATGTTTATGCAACCTAACAATTACTAACTGTTAAACTTTTGATGCTCCAAAATATGTCTTGACCTCTTAATATTGAACTACTAATTTTTATGCAAGCTAGTAAAGACTTAATAATACCCTAAGTAATGTATCTAAGCAAATAACAAACTCTGAAACAGTGTCCACTACAACAGACTACTCAAATCCAAACACCCTTTAAGTAACTGTGATTACACTAGGTTTCAGATTACAGGGCTTAATATACTACAACTGATGCTCAATTTTAACACTTATCAATCCTAAAAGATAATAGATGCAGACACAAAATCCAAAACAGACACAATAAAAAACAAAACCAAACACTCCCTTATCTGTCCATATTCACTACACTAGAATGAGACAGATATTACCATGGCATCTTTGGAATGAAAATCTTCATTCGCAGTTTCTTCTGGCTCTGGATTGGCATGAAAAATATTTGAGCTTTCAATACATGTCGACTCCTGAAATAAAAGAAAAATGGTGTTTGAATGATGATTTTTTTTAAAAATTTAAAAATGATTAATAAACTAAAAAAATTATTATCAATAAAAGAATATAAACTGTGTATAGGATATTACCATGGCATCTTTGGAATGCAAATCTTCATTGCCAGTTTGTTGTGGCTCTGGATTGGCATGAATAATATTTGAGCTCTGAATATGTGTCGAATCCTGAAATGAAAGAAAAATGGTGTTTCAAGGATAATTTTTAGAAAATATTTTAAAATGATTAATAAAATAATAAAATAATTATAAATAAACGATTATAAAGTGTGTATAGGCTACTACCATGGAATCTTTGGAATGCAAATCTTCATTGACAGTTTGTTGTGGCTCTGGATTGGCATGAATAATATTTGAGGTCTGTATTGGTGTCGAAGCCTGAAATTAAAAAGACATTTATATACGCTTTTATGGTGACCTAAGATTGTTATTATCAAATTGTGGTATAGATTAAAAAAATTAAATTAAACCGCTGACCTCTGGATGATGTATGTTCAAAGCTTTCTCAACAATGGCAAGCCTTTTTTTAATATCATTGAATACTTCAACATTCGATCCTGAGTTACCAATCAAATGAACTATTGTCTTCAAGGCCTCAACCTCAGCAACTAATTTAGGTACTTCGGTAATTGATTCTGCTGCGGCTGTTGGAAGCCCTCCACCTATTGCATTATTGAGCTCTTCCGCTGCATCGTTGACCTCTTCTGCTGCATCGTTGAGCTCTTCTGCTTGTACCTAAGTAACAAATAAATTTAAAAGGTTTAGGAGATGTACATTAATAATTTATATCTTATAGGCCTTAAGGGTTAAACATAATGTTTTCAAAGTTAATAATGTACCTCAAAAGGAACTTCTGATAGTTGAGGAATGGCATCATCTGAATCATCAGCGACATTTGCTACATGTCCAAAATATGCAGTACTACACACAAAGCGTGGGTTCAACTTTTCATCATTAGTCGGAACAAGTTCCACAGGATCCGAACCCTGTGTAACAAATTTATTATAAAAGGTCAAAACAAAATTTATACATAAGTCCTAAATTAGTAAACAAATAACAAAGAATAATGACAACGAATACCTGACCAAACAGTATAGAATAATCACGTTTTCGGAATGTTTTAATCTTTAACCAAGAAAGACCACGTGGGATGCTATTAGGGACTTTTTTAAACCATTGTTGACTATTGGGATAACTCTCAAGAATCCATATCTAAAATTAAATAAAACGATGAATCTAAAGTTATTTTTGGTACAAGAAAACAATCACAAAAAATTATACAATTTGATTTAAAAAAATCATACCTTAAAAGCCTAAATAAATCCACAAATATTATATGTGGCAGTTTTATCTAGGGTTACTGCCTGCTTCTTCTTGTAATACCTTTGATAATGCTTAGGAACCAAATTGGCTAGACTGGAGTACAAACGTCTCCACAAGTACTCTCCCCATGGATAAGCATTCCAAGCATTAAAATCCTCAACGAGCTGCAAAAATTCATTAGGTACATTGTACCAAGGCCCACGACCGGTAAATATGACCTCAGCACATATCAAAAGACAAACCCTGACAGCATCCTCAGTTGGCAAAGCATCAAATACTTTATCGTTGTTCAAAATATGTAAAAGCTCATTCCCTTTTACGGTAACCTTTCTATCAAACTGCTTATGAGGGAAGATTTGCAAGGCAAACGGGCTACGATCAACTACTACGTGGTCAGGCAAATGGCCGAAAACAAAACCCGTCACCAACAAAAACTCCTCACGGCCAAACCGCAACAAATTATCCCCAATTTTATATGTAATGGGTGGACAAGTATCAAGTAATTTAGGAATATATACCTGATGCTGTAAAACGAAGTTTAGGAGATGGTTATCATTTGAATGACAAGGGGGAGTATCCAACCATTGCGCGAATACACTTTCCCGGAACAGGCTAATTCGATTTTGATTCTTCCCCAACTTACTTTTAATCTTTTCCAGCAACTCTAAATTGGAACGAATCGTTACCTTTGCATGAAAGTATCCGTCAATATTTCCCATTTGCATTGACTGATTAATAATTTGGGGTTCGAAATGAGTATACACAAATTAAGGGTTAGGGTTCTAACGTTTGATTTTGATTTGAATTTTTAGTGGGAGTAGGTGTGGAAAGGAACTTGTGAGTTTCTTGATATTTGAAAATATACAAAACGGTTCATGTTGTTGGGGATATAAAAAAAGTCGCTCGGATTTTAGAATATCGCTCAGCTATACTAATTAATTCGCTGGATAATTAGGATTAAAAAATTGTGTTAAAAATACTTTAAAACGAATTAATATTAAAAAAAAAGTTGGTGAAAAGGTACAAAAAGGGTTGATGTGTGATGTACAAAAAATGAATAAAATATTACTTGTGGAAGTTTGACTATTTTGGAGGAAAGTGACAAAATAGAAAGTCGCTCGAACTTTTGATAAGTCGCATGTGATAAGTAGCACAAAAGTATGCCTTACACATTATGATTGGGCACTACTTTTGGGGTGCCACATGTCGAACTTATGTTAAATTCGCTAGTCGCTCGGGCCATTTCAAGAAACCAACCTACAGTACTTAGGTACACAAGAATCCACCACCTTGAGCGACTGGTCCGTTTGTAGAATTGCCCCGGTTTAAAATCTACTTTTCACTTTTAAGGATTACAAAGGCTCGTGTTTCACCTGGTTAGTTACCTTAAAATTGTGTCGTTCAACCACCATAAATTTGTGTCGTTGATTTTTTAATTCTCGTACCTTTAGATTATGTGTGACTGATTGTTAATCCTAGGAGTATCCTGTCATGCCTAGGTTCACATGTAACACACAAAGTTACATAAAAGAAATACTAGTACCATATTTATCAGAAACAATACAAATACAAGCTAGAAAAGAATTTCATACATGACATGCACTCCACAAACTCACATGTTGACATGTATGAGGAAAAAGAAGCAAGTATCAGAGGAAAGTAATCGCAGATTATAATCCATAACATAATGTTGCCAGATAAACAAATTTCTAACTTAAAACACCGTTGCATATGCTGCAACAAGTAGTGATAAAGCTAGAGGAATTGTTGCGAATCTTGTTGAAGCTGCATCTAATGAACCTTTATCTGTTGATGGTACGGTGTTTGTATCGGTGCCTTTACCCAAAGGGTTTCCCGAAGAAGTAGGCGTTGTATTTGAAGGAGAGTTGGTTGGAGAACCAGCTGCCAGTTTTAGAGAATAGAAATTAAATAGTTAGATAAAATTTAAAATATGTTTGGACATTGCAGGCCATAGGCAACGCAAGAGCCTGAGTTTGGTTAATATTAATAACCAAAGATTAGCCACCACCATTACGCACTTGACACAAACATTGTGGCTGTGACGTGACAACACTAGACAGTTTGGAACAACATGATGATGATGATGATGGTGTGGTTGTGTTACTGGTAATGTAGTTAAGACATGGTGACAAGCTGATTAGCACATTTGTGCACCCTGATGATTGAGCCATGGCGCCTCTATAAAGGGCAGCCATTGTGACCGCTAGGATCAACATGAGTGTGTTAGTTTTTTTATTTTGCGCCATTTGGGCTTTTACAAGACTTTGGTGCATACAATCCGGTCATCTCAATGAAATTCCAAAAAAACCATATTTATTTGAGACGATACAAATAAAGGCCTCAGGCCATCAAAATGTTCATACATCATTAATTACATTGCATGTCCCTCGCAAAACTCACGAGTATGTGTAAAAAACAAAGAATCACAAGAATATAAGTAAAAATCATAAAAATGACATAACGTTGCCAGATATGCTACTTAATAACTTAGAAAACCATAGCATACGCTGCAACAAGTAACAAACATAATACCGGAAAGGTTGTGTATCTTGTTGAAGTTGCATCTGATGGAGGACTGCCTGCTGGTGGGCTGGTGGTGTTTGTACCTGGAGAAGGCGTTGTTCCTGGTGGAGAGTTGCTAGGAGGAGGTGTTGTTCCTGAAGGAGGAGAGTCGCTTGGAGAAGCTGCAATCCAATTTGAAAACATACAACAATGATAAGTAATAATATTCACATTATTAGGTCTCGTTTTAATATAGGTAAAGTTAAGTTTCATTTTCAAGATCAGATGCGTCACATTTGACTTTAAACTTAAGCACTGCCCATCATATGGTGTTTAAAATGGAAATTTTCTGGATTCTTTTAAGTTCGAGGTGGCCTTTCTAACTCATTTATCTCTAGCCAGAGGTAGGCTATAAATTTTTTCCGAAAATAGATACGGTTAAAAAGGTGGAACATAGCGCAAAATTTATTTTAAATACTTAAAATCTCATAAATCATTTTACTCTATAGTTTTTTTTTTTTTTTTCTTTTTCTACTACTAATACACAATTATTTGTAGCATTTACTATAATTTGTGCTAAGATGTGTTATGGTCAACCCGACCCGTACAAAAATCATCCATTTTGACCCGTTATCCAGCTCATCCTATGCCACTTCTATTTTGATTAGAATAATGACAACCCTTTATAAAATAATTCTGATTTAAGTATCAAACAAATATCTTGACTTTTAGAAGAGATCAAAGTAGTTGACTTTTCTCGAGTCAGGGATAAGTTTGGACCATTTTCCGTTAAACTGAATCAACGATGAACTGACACCATAAAATCGATCAACAGGAAATGCAATCATTCTAGAATTAGTTAAAATTAAACATTAACTTCTATATTTATATATAACAATAGCTTTTAAATCATTACCATTGCATTCACTTGGTGCGTCGACATTGCAGGCCTTAGGCAACTGACTCAAACCCATAAACGACGCGGTACTGTTAAAAACTTGGCACAAGCACTGTGGTTGTGACTGTATCACGCTTGAAAATTCATTGCAACAACTGGCTGATGCTGTCGGTGTGGGATTAGCAATGAAGCTTGCACATGATGGCAAGCTAGTTATCACACTTGCGCACCCCGAAAATTGAGCCATTACACCTCCATAATACGTAGCCATTGTGATCATTAGGACCATCACGATTGTGTTGATTTTTTGTTGTTGCGCCATTTTGGTCTTCTCTGGGATTTTGGTTTTGGAGTTTAAGGTTGTGGTTTGAACAAACTTATGAAGGTATTGTGGATCAATATATAGGGGGACTTAGTATTGGTTAGTTAACTCAGGACACGTCTGTTGTTTATTATTAATCTACTTATAATATTAGCCACCAAACATTGCAAAGAGCCAACTTAGAGTCTAATCATTTTGAAGTCTTATGTTTGACATTCTATTTGATTTCAGGTTTGATAAAGTCAAGTGTCGACCGTTCAGATTCTTTGAGGGTCACTTTCAAAGAAAACATTCTATAGTTCAAATGGTTCTGAAAAACATGGGGTGATTGATGCTATCACCAAGGTTACAGGGAAAAATAAATAAATAAATAGAAATAAAAACTCTCAGTTGCGCATTATAATCTATTGATAACAAGTAACACAGATAAAAAAAGTAATCCGCTATATGGAAACGGGTCAAATGGGTGGAAAGTAAATGCATACAAACTAATTAATTTATTCTTTAATTATTGTAAGATAAGAATGTTTATAATCATATTATTTATCAGCACAAAATAAATGAAGAATAAGGAATCTTTGTAAATCAGAATGTATTAAATGTGTAATCATATTTAAATCATGATCTAGTCCGCTTGACCTGCCCTTTTTGCTACATCTAGTTTTACGTTTAAAATCTACTTTTAACAAAGTTTCAAAGATTACAAAGGCTCGTGTTCACCTAGCTGATTACCTTAAGTTTGTGTCGTTGATTTTTTGATTTTCGTACCTTTATATTATGTGTGACAGATTGTTAATCTTAGGACTATCCTGTCATGCAGGTTCACATGTAACACACAAAGTTGCATAAAAAAATATCATATTTATCAGAAACAATACAAGTACAAGCCACTAAAGAATTTCGTACATAGCATGTCCTCGACAAACTCACAAGTATGTGGAAAAAGAAGCAAGTTTCAGAGGAAAGTAATCGCAAATTATAATCCATAACATAATGTTGCCAGATAAACTAAGTTCTTAGAACACCGTTGCATATGCTGCAACAAGTAGTGAAAAAGCTAGAGGAATTGCTGCGAATCTTGTTGAAGTTGCATCTGATGAACCGTTATCTGTTGATGGTACGGTGTTTGTTTCGGTGCCTTTACCCGAAGGGCTTCCTGAAGAAGGTGTTGTTCCTGAAGGTGTCGTATCTGAAGGAGAGTTGGTTGGAGAACCAGCTGTCCAGTTATATAACATAAAAATTGATAAGTTGGTAAACTTGACATGTAAAAGGTCTTATTTTGACCTTAAAGTTGGACAGTGCAATATTTTCACAATTTTGCCATCTCTATTCTAATTAGACCAATAATAAAAATAATGTTAAATAAATAAATATGTAGAACTTTGTAAGAAATTACCATTGCATCGACTGGTTGGTGGTGTCTGGACGTTGCAGGCTGCAGGCAACGCAAGAGCCTGAGTTTGGTTAATATTAAGACCCAAAGACGAGCCACCACCATTAAGCACTTGACACAAACATTGTGGCTGTGACGTGACCACGCTAGACAGCTGAGAACAACATGATGATGATGATGGCGTGGTTGTGTTACCAGAAATGTAGTTGAGACATGGTGACAGGCTAATTAGCACACTTGTGCAACCTGATGATTGTGCCATTGCGCTGCCATAAAGAGCAGCCATTGTGATCACTAGGATCATCACGATTGTGCTGGTTTTTTGAGATTGTGCCATTTTGTCTTTTCCGGGATTTTGGTTATGTTTTAGAATTAGAAGTTGATGTTGTGTTTGATTGAGAGTATGGGGTTGTTTTCGTTCAATATATAGTGGAAGTTAGTATGGGTGACAGGGTGAGTTTCATTAGGTGTTATGTATTGGTAAGCTACTTTAGCTACTTTAACTACTTTAACTACTTTAAATACTTTATGATATTAGCTACCAAATATATGCAACGAGGCTAGCTTAGCGTCATATTTTTGTGTAGTCATGTGTTTTGATACGGTCAACGATATCAGTTTCTTCTTCAAGGGTCACTTTCTTAGAAAAATTCTTAAATTTTAAATGGACTGTGAATTGTGAAGCGTTTGGGCGAATGATACTGTTACAGGAATATTAAACTCCATGTTACATATTATATTTTATTGATAATATGCAACAACCATATAACGTTGAAGACTACTAATTAAATAAAAAATGCATACAAACTAATTACAGTAATAATTTATTTCATATATGGCACAAAGTTACCGAGCGCAACAAAAACAAATTATTTGAGATTTTGGTTGCAAATCAAATATACAAATGAGCTTTAGTACTCAAAATAGTTCTGTTTTTTCCTATTATAAAAATCTTTTTTAATAAAAGATTACAGAGGCTAATGTTTCACCTAGTTAGTTACCTTACCATTCGTTGAGTTGACTAAAATTTAGCATGATTCATAACTAATATCATGTGTATGAAATTTGATTTTGACTCGACATTGAACTAAATTCGTGAGAGATGTCATCTTATAATTAGCGCGAGTGTTGAAGTTTATGATAAGGTGATATTAAAAATTTTGCCACAATGTGGATCTTGAGAATTTGTCAAAGCATGTAAATATCCTGTACTTGATAGTGATGGTCGAGTTTTTACTGATAGAGGATATGGTCGAGTCTTGCCTAGGTTCACATGGAAGTATGGAACTCAAATTAGAAATATAACAAAATTGTCATATTTGTCTGAAACAATACACATACAGGCCGGCAAATAATTTCGTACATGGCATGTCGTTCAAAAAAACTCACAAGTACATGAAAAACCAAGTAGGAACCGAAGGAAAGAAAAAAAAAAAAGTGAACAATAACGTAATGTTGCGAGATATGTAGTAAACAACTTAGAACACCATAGCATACGCCGCAACAAGTAACAAACATATTATAGGAATGGTTGTGAATCTTGTTGAAGTTGCATCTGATGGACGATTAGTGGTGTCCGTTTCAGTACCTGTACCAGAAGAAAATGTTGTTCATGTTGATAAGGAGATAAATTTTACACTTCATAGATACACTAGCTATTTATTACATTTAGTAATTCTTGAGCAATAAGTGTTTTGAATCGACCCAACCCATACAAAAAAGCACCCAATATAACCCATTATCCAACTCATACTGTAGCACCTCTATTTTGATTAGAATAATGACTAAACTATTGAAACAATTTTGATAAAAGTATTAAACCTATATGTTCTCTTTTGGAAGATATCACCATAGTTGACTTTTCTTGACTCACACACAGGACATGGACTATTTGCAGTAAAACTAGCTTGATCAATAATCAATATCTAACAGTAATTTAAATAACAGGATTCTAACACTAATAATCATTACCATTGCATTGACTTGTGGGTGGCAATTGAACATTGCAGGCCCTAGACAAGTCAAAATTCGGGATTTCGTTAATCTTAATACCAAAAAACGTTGCGCTACCACTAAGAATTCGGCACCAGCATTGTGGCTGTAACTGCATTACGCTTGCGAATTGGGTGCAACATCCTGATGATGCTGTTGGTGTGTTACCAGTAACGTAATCAACACATTGTGACATGCTGTTCAGCACATTTGAGCATCCCGAAGGTTGAGCCATCACACCTCCATAATGGGTAGCCATTGTAATCACTAGGATCATCATGATGGTGTTGATTTTTTGTTGTTGCGCCATTTTGGTCTTCCCTAGGATTTTGGTAATTTCTTAAGATTGGGTTTTAAGTTGTGGTTTGATTAAATGTGTGAAGGTGTTGGCGTGCTGTGGCTCAATATATAGGGACCTTAGTATGGGTGAGTTAATGCAGGGGTGATTGTTGCGTATTAAACTAGTCCAATTAGCCACTTAATATATATCTTAAGAGCCAGATTAGAGGTCGATCACTATGAAGCCTTAGGTTTGACATTGTATTAGATTCCAGGTTTTAAATAGTCAAGTGGGAACGGTAACAGTTTCTTTGATGTTTCCCTGTCATACAAAGGCTCATGTTGACAAAATATCAACTTAACTCGCAACTGATTTATTGGGCATGAAGTCTGGTTTTGACTCGACATAGTACTACGACTTTTCTTGGCAAACTTTTGCATGTAAACAACATTACAATTTTTTTACAGTACGAACATTACAATTTTCTTATACTTTTTTTTTTTTTTTTTTTTTTTTTTTTTTTTTGCATGTTGCACCACGGGAAAAATGTGCCTTTGATTTTTTTTGTTTCTTGTAGTTTTATTGTTTTATATTATTTGTACATAGAATGTCCCTCGAAAAACTGAAAAATATGTGAAAAGAGTAGTAGAAATCAGAGAAAAATTAGCGAAAATCATAATGAATAACATAATGTTGCAACACATACTAGTTAAAAAACTTAAAACATCATAGCATAAGCTGCAAGTAGCGAAAATAATATAGGAATGGTGGCTAATCCAGTCGAAGTTGCATCTGATGAACTGTTAATCTTTGACGGCACGTTGTTTGTATCTGAAGGAGAATTGGTTGGAGAAGCAGCTGTCCAATTTGAAAACATGAACAATTGTCAGTAGATAAATTCAACACTTTTAGGTCCCATTTAAACATTAGTTTATATCTAAGTATCTTAATGACAAGTTCCCAAGTAGATGTTAAGATCATTACCATTGCATTGACTGGTTGGTGGTATCTCAACATTGCAGGTCCTAGGCAACTCAAAGGCCCGAGTTTGGTTAATATAATTACCAAATAACGAGCCGTTGCCATTAAGGAATTGACACATGCACTGTGGCTGTGACGGGACCAAGATAGCGAGCTCTCTGCAACATTCTTCTGATGGTGTCAACGTGTTACCATTTACATAGTCGAGACATGCTAACATGCTGATTAGCTTAGCTGCGCACACCGACGATTGAGCCATTGCACCTCCATAAAGGGTAGCCATTGTTATCACTAGGATCATCAAGATTGTGTTCAGTTTTGTATGTTGTGTCATTTGTGTTTTCCTGTGATATTGATTTGTCTGAGATTATGAAAGTATTGTGTATATACTATATAAGTAACCAAATATATATAAAGGGCCGGCTTAGCTTCCAATCTTTTTAAAGCCTTGTGTTTGGCTTGCTTTAGATTCCTGAATTAAAATGGTCACTTTCATAGGCCGGAAATCTCTAAGGTTTGAATGGTCTTTGCAGTATTTGGGTGTACACGAAATCTTGTTGATCAAACTAAATGAACATAAATATTGCGCCATTGATTTCTTGTTTCTTGTGGCTTTTATATTATTTTGTGATTGATTGTTGATCCTAAGACTATCCTTCCATGCCTACGTTCACATGGAACTTGCAAATATACAAAAAAAATATCATATTCATCCGAAACAATACAAGCCATTAAATAATTTCGTACATAGTACGTGTCCCTCGACTGAGTAACAAGTATGCAAATATAAACAATAGTTTAATGTTGCCACGCATACTACTTAATAACTTAGAACACTGTGGCATATGCTGCAACAAGTAGCGAAAAAGCAAGTGGAATAGTTACGAATCTTGTTGAAGCTGCATTTGATAAACCGTTATCTGTTGATGGCACTGTATTTGTTTCGGTGCCTTTACCTGAAGGGCTTCCTGAAGAAGGTGTTGTTCCTGAAGGCGTCGTATCTGAAGGAGAGTTGGTTGGAGAACCAGCTGTCCAATTTTATAACGTAGAAATAGTTAGATAAATAGATAAATTTTTTACAGTAAAATTTTAGGTCTTGTGTAAGTATAGGTGAAGCCAAACTTTAACTTTCAAACCTTCTTTAAAGATTTAATGATTACTATAATATACCTTGCTTCAGCCTTAAGGTAGCTTAAGTGGAAACTTTCAGGATTCTTTAACTTTAAATGAAAAGAAAACGTGTCACACGGGTCCAAAGTCGTAAAAGTACATTTTCAATGCGAAGAACCTCCTAAATCATCTATCCAACAAACCACATTATTATTGAAAATGTATAGTTTTTTGTAGTTTTTATTGATAAACTAATTATTTTTACCATTTTTATGGTTTTCGGCAAAAGAATGTTTAGACCCGTACATACAATCACCCATTTTGACCCGTTATCCAACTCATCCTATGCCACCTCTTTTCCTGATTAGACTAATGACTAATATAGTGAAATAATCTTCTAACGGATTAAACCAATATGTAGAACTATGAAATAAATTACGCTAGTTGACTTATCATGACTCAGAAATTGTTTATGATGACAAGATACTAAATATGATATTTAAATCATTACCATTGCATCGACTAGTTGGTGGTGTTTGGACCTTGCAGGCTGCAGGCAACGCAAGAGCCTGAGTTTGGTTAATATTAAGACCCAAAGACGAGCCACCACCATTAAGCACTTGACACAAACATTGTGGCTGTGACGTGACCACGCTAGACAGCTGAGAACAACATGATGATGATGGCGTGGTTGTGTTACCAGTAATGTAGTTAAGACACGGTGACAAGCTAACTAGTACACTTGTGCACCCTGACTGAGCCATTGCACTTCCGTAAAATGCAGCCATTGTGATCACTAGGATCATCATGATTGTTTCGGTTTTTTGATGTTGTGCCATTTGGGTCTTTCCGGGATTTAGTTTTGAAAAAGATTGGAGTTTGAAGTTGTGTTTTTTGTTGAGAGTATGAAGGTGTTGTGGTTCAATATATAGTGAAAGTTAGTATAGGCTAGTTAACTCAGGTGGTGTTTGTTACATGTCGGTAACCTACTTTAACTACTTTTTTATATTAGCTACCAAATATAGGCAAGGCCCATCTTATCTTCCAATCTTTTTAAAGCCTTGTGTTTGATATTATATTAGATTCTTGGTTTAATAAGGCCAACGATACGTGTTTGTTTGAGGGTCACTTTCATTGATCGAAAATCCCTAAAACTTTGAATGGATTGTGAAGTATTTGGGCAAACATAATGATATCACCGAGGTTACATGTAAAACTAATATGTATTAGAGAATATCATATTGATAATGAGTCACAGTTGTAAAAATTTTAAAAGTTGGCTAAAAAAAACACAAAAGGGGTCGAAAGCCAAAGCCAAAGTGCACTCTTGATTCTCTTTAAGAGTTTAATATACTTTTACATAATTTTTAAATAATATCACAATAAATTTTTTTTTTAGAACGCCATCGTTTAGGACTGATCATGCACAATCATGATTAATTTATGTTTCGGCTAAGGACCGGGCACCGGCCCTTGTGCACTCCTGCAAGTAAGTTAGTCCAGGACTCCAATATAATTAGAGATCCAAATTGAATTATCCTCCAGCAACAATGCTGAATAGGTCCATCTTGTAGAGTATAGAGAATGTTGTTGTGGAGTGTTGGAACTAATGAAACTCTAAGCGTTAGCAAGAACGGGAATTTCAACAGTATCCGATCAACAACATATGAAATCTTAACCAAAACCGTCTGTTTATTGCATCTCACTTGATTTTTCTTATAAAACTGCGCCTTTTAACTTTAGTCATGTATTTAGACTTAAGTAAATCATGACTTTTATGTTAAATTTCTAGAAACTAGACAGTACATATAAGATTGTGATTTTCTTTTCTTTTCCAAAGTTAGAATTGCAACAAAATTATTTAAGCATTCATACTGTCACACCTTAACGTTTGACCGATTGTGATTGTCTGTGTAGTTCATGTTACCTATTTGCGGCTTCACCATCTGAATACTATACGCGTATTTTAGCTGATGCGGATAGACATGGACCTTTGCTTTTGATATCGAACCGGAGCCGTAGTCAATTAACGTGAACTGGAGCCATGCATGGATATGGTTTCAATGCATGGATATGGTTTCAAATTAGAGAATATCATTTGAGCTTATTTTAGTAATAGAATAATAACCAATTGTTATTTTGATTGGGACTTATTTTCTTTCCTATTTTAGTGGTGCTAGGATTAGTATAAATAGGGATTGGTATTTTGTTTAAATTACTTTTTGTTTTTTGAGTTTAATAATAAGAATCCTACGGGAAACTTTTCGATCTTTGATTAATCTTAGTGTCTTGAGCCATTTGATTGTGAAACTGCATCATTAGCCCTTTTTGCACAATCAGTTATTTATATCGTGTCAATACCCTATTGCATCTAAAGTCGCTAATAAGTATATATGGTAAATCTCCTGCCATAACCAACTTTTCTCAGGTTTTCTTCTTATAATACATGTTCGGGTCTTCCTTGTATGTATGAAACTATGAACAGTTTAAATTCACAAAAAGATTATATTTATAATACATGTTCGGGACTCACAAGTATGTAAAAAATGTAAGAATCAGCGGAAAACTAAGTGAAAATCATAAATAATAACATCATGTTGCCAAATTAACTAGTTAATGACTTAGAACACTGCGGCGTATGCTGCAACAAGTAGTGAAAAGGCTAGAGGAATGGTCGTGAATCTAGTTGAAGTTGCATCTGATGAACCATTATCTGTTGATGGGACGGTGTTTGGTTCGCTGCCTTTACCCGAAGGGCTTCCTGAAGAAGGTGTAGTTCCTGAAGGTGTCGTATCTGAAGGAGAGTTGGTTGGAGAACCAGCTGTCCAATTTAGTAACATAGAAAAAATTAGATAAATTTTATACAGTAAAATTTAGGTCTCATGTACTAAGTATAGGTAAAGCTAAACTTCAACTTTCAAACTTGACCAGTGACCTTCTTTCAAGATTTCATGATTGCTATAATATACCTTGCTTCAGCCTTAAGGTAGCTTAATTGGGCGTTAAAAGTGGAAACTTTCAGGATTCTTTAACTTTATATGAAAAGAAAACGCGTGTCACACAGGTCCAAAGTCGCTAAAAGTACATTTTTAATGCATTAAACTTCCTAAATCATTTAGCCGAATTTTGAAAATGTCTGGTTTTTGTAGTTTTTATTGATAAACTAATTATTTATACCATTTTTATGGTTTTCGGAAAAAAAAAATGTTTAGACCCGTACATACAATAACCCATTTTGACCCGTTATCCAACTCATCCTATGCCACCTCTTTTCCTGATTAGACTAATGACTAATCTAGTGAAATAATCTTTAAAAGGATTAAACCAATATGTAGAACTATGAAAAATTATGCTAGTTGACTTATCGTGACTCAGAAATTGTATATGATGACAACATACTACGTAGTAAATATGATATTTAAATCATTACCATTGCATCGACTAGTTGGTGGTGTTTGGACATTGCAGGCCGCAGGCAACGCAAGAGCCTGAGTTTGGTTAATATTAAGACCCAAAGACGAGCCACCACCATTAAGCACTTGACACAAACATTGTGGCTGTGACGTGACCACGCTAGACAGCTGAGAACAACATGATGATGATGGCGTGGTTGTGTTACCAGTAATGTAGTTAAGACACGGTGACAAGCTAACTAGCACACTTGTGCACCCTGAAGATTGAGCCATTGCACTTCCATAAAATGCAGCCATTGTGATCGCTATAATCATCATGATTGTATTGGTTTTTTGATGTTGTGCCATTTGGGTATTTCCGGGATTTTGTTTTAGAAAAGATTGGAGTTTGAAGATTTGGTTTTTGTTGAGAGTATGAAGGTGTTGTGGTTCAATATATATATAAGGAAGTTGGTGTAGGTTAGTTAACTCAGGAGGTGTTTGTTATGTATTGGCAACCTACCTTAAACTACTTTTTGATATTAGCTACCAAATATAGGCAAGGCCCATCTTATATTCCAACCTTTTTGAAGCCTTGTGTTTGATATTATATTAGATTCTTGGTTTGATATGGCCAACGTTAGGAGTTTGTTTGAGGGTCACTGTCATCAACCAAAAAGCGCTGAAAGTTTAAATGGACTGCGAAGTGTTTTGGCGAATAATGATATCACCAAGGTTACATATAATACTAATATGTATTATTGTATTATATCATATTGATTATTAGTCAAAGTTTTAGAATTTTAAAAAGCTGGCTAAAAAGAAAAAAAGCAAAAGGGGCCGAAAGCCAAAGCCAAATCTTGATTCTCTTTAAGAGTCTATTTTAATCGACATCATGTTTGTATAATATCATGATAAATTTTTTTATAAGAACACCATCATTTAGGACGTTTAGGACCGGCCCTTGTGCACTCCTACAGGTAAATCTATAGACCAGTATTCCAATTAGAAATCCGAATTATGTTCCATGTGCAACAACAGATACATGCTGAAGAAGTCAATCACTGTAGAGTATAGAGAATGATGTATATGTTGTTGTGTGGTGCTGGAACCAATGAAACTCTAAGCGTTAGCAAGAACGGAAATTTCATCAGTATCCGATTAACAACATATGAAATCCTAACCAAACCATCTGTTTATTGCATTTAATTTGGTTTTTCTTATAAAACTGCGGCTATTTAACTTTAGTCATGTATTTAGACTTAGGCAAACCATGACTTTTATGTTAAATTTCTAGAAACTAGATGGTACATATAAGATTGTGATTTTCTTTTCTTTTCCAAAGTTAGAATTGCAACAAAATTATTTAAGCATTCATACTGTCAGACCTTAACGTTTGACCAATTGTGAGCGTTGGTGTAGTTCATGTTACCTATTTGTGGCTTCACCATCTGAATACTACGCGCGTGTTTTTTCCTTTTTTCCGTATTGCACAGTTGGTTATTTATATCGTGTCAATAGCCTTTTGCATCTAAAGTCACTAATAAGTATATATGGTAATTAAATGTCCTGCCATAGCCAACTTTTCTCAGGCTTTCTTCGTATAATACGTGTTTGAGTCTTGCTTGTATGTATGAAACTATGAACAGCTTAAATTCAGGAGAATATAGTATTAAGTTTCTTTGTTGAACCATGTGATCGTTGTGATATCCATTTTTCGGTTTCTTGCAGTTATATATGATATATGTATGACTGATTGAGTAATTGTTGAACTAAAACAAACCTTTTATCACAGGAACAAATAAGAAAAAGTATATATCATATATATCCAAGATAAATACAAATAGTGGATGTAAAAGAATTCCGTACACAGCATATCCCTCGACAAACTCACAAGTATGTAAAAGAATAGGTAAAAATCAGCGGAAAACTAAGTGAAAAACATAGATAATAATTAATGTTGCCATATTAACTAGTCAATAACTTAGAACACTGCGGCGTATGCTGCAACAAGTAGTGAAAAAGCTAGAGGAATGGTCGCGAATCTAGTTGAAGTTGCATCTGATGAACCGTTATCTGTTGATGGGACGGTGTTTGGTTCGCTGCCTTTACCCGAAGGGCTTCCTGAAGGTGCTCCTGACGGTGAGTTGGTTGGAGAACCAGCTGTCCAATTTAAAAAACATATAACAATAAGTAAATAGAACTCAAATCTTTTAGGTGTCATGTAAATATAGGTAGAGCTAGATGCCTTTTTTCGAGATTTTATATGATTGGTCTAGAATTCCTTGCTTAACTCTTAAGGTAACTCAATCGGGTGATGATTAAAAATCATGATTCTGAAATTGGAATATTTCATAACATTATTGAAGTATTGGTAAAAAAAAAAAAAGTGTTTTGGCTGAACCCGACCCATACAAAATTATTCATTTTGACCCGTTATCCCACTAGTTGCCTTTTCTTGACTCAAAGGTAACTTTGGACCGTTTCTCATTAAACTGAATCAGTCGATACAATTACAGTCAACCATTAGGAAAAGTTGTTATACCAAAAATAAAATAACTCTAAACTTTTAACGTAAGCTTCTGTTTATATGTATAATCTTATACGATTTGTACGAAAAGCTACTGAGTAAACATGTACATCATTACCATTGCATTGACTAGTTGGAGGTGTCTGAACATTGCAGGCCGCAGGCAAAGCAAGAGCCTGAGTTTGGTTAATATTAAGACCAAAAGACGAGGCGCCACCATTAAGCGCTTGGCACAAACATTGTGGCTGTGACGTGACCACGCTAGACAGCTGAGAACAACATGACGATGATGGTGTGGTTGTGTTACCCGTAATGTAGTTTAGACACGGTGACAAGCTAATTAGCACATTTGTGCACCCCGAAGATTGAGCCATTGCGCTACCATAAAGGGTAGCCATTGTGACCACTAGGATCATCATGATTGTTTCGGTTTTCTGATTTTGTGCCATTTCGGTTTCTTACGAGTTTTTGGTTTATTTTTGGATTGATAGTGTTAAGGTTGTTTTGGCTCAATATATATAAGGGAGGTGTTTGTTGTGTATAGGTAACCAACTATAACTACTTTTTGATATTGACTATTAGTCACCAAATATATATATGCAAATTAAATAAGACATTGTATTAGATTTCCCCTTTGACACGGTCAATGATATTAGTTTTGAAAATCACTTTCATGGGCCAAAAATTCTTGATGTTTGAATGGACTAATTTGTACTTGAATGACAAAAATTCCATGATTATTATTTTATTAAGAGAGTAAATTGCAAAAACCGTTCATGTGGATTGATCAAATTACATGCAAGTAAAGTCCTTGTGGGAAAGTTTGGTGTGCATTTATCATCTTTATCATAAACGATAATTGCACACCAAAGTTCTTCACAAGAACTGCAAACATTTATAAAATATTAACATCGTTCACGTATAAAGTATGAATCTAGTTATTTACTGTTTTTTATAGATATTTTTTTTTGGTTATGAGGTGGGACCAAATGAAATGTGATACGTTATTTAGGTGAGCTCCCATTTGGTTATTGGTAAATTACAACCTAACTCTATAAAGAATACCTTTTTAATTCTTTGATATACACACACGCTAGGGGTGAGCAGAAAAACCGAAATATCCGAATAAACCGAAAACCAAAACTGAACCGAACCGAAAATAACCGAACCAAACTAATAACCGAATCGAATTTATCAAAACCGAAACCAAACCGAACTTTTAATTCGGTTCTTGGTTTGGATATGGTTTTGGTAATCAAAACCGAAAACCAAACCAAAAACCGAATTCATATAAATTTATATATTTTTTATATATTTATATATATAAAAGATCAATAAAACATATATATATATATATATATATATATATATATATATATATATATATATATATATATATATATATATATGAATAACAATACAATTTTATCCTAATATTAAAAAATACTTTTTATGTTTGAAATAACTTTTTTGGCTAAATATATTTGTATATTTTTCTTTTTTTTAAATAAAGTGTGTAATTCGGTTAAACCGAAAACCGAACCGAACCAAACCGTACTAGAATTCAACCAAACCGAACCGAAAACCGAATTTGAATACGGTTTGGTTTGGTTCACGGTTTGACTCTAAAAAAACTTTTAACCGAATTAACCGAATAACCGAAAACCGAACCGATCAAACACCCCTAACACACGCAAAGAATAATAATAAAGTTAGTTTGGACCTTTAATGAGTCCAGCCCAAATTGTGTCCAAAAACTTGAGATTGGTTAAAACTTAAACGAGTATATGTTGCATTTGATAATCACAATTTGGGTAGATATAACAATTTTACGTTAATTTTGTTAGAGCAAGAGTTATCTATTTTGCGTTATAACAAAGAAAAATACTAGATCCACTCAATCTTTACAAAATTTCTCCCACACGCTGATGTGGCAGAGAGATGATTGGTTGGTTTTCTGTGGCCACAGAAAACCAACCAATCATCTCTCTGCCACATCAGCGTGTGGGAGAAATTTTGTAAAGATTGAGTGGGTGTAGCACACCTCTATAACAAAAACTAGTTATAATACCCGCGCGTGCGCGCACGCGCGGGTTTTTTTAAATTTTTTTAATCATATATTTTTATTTATTAAAAAACAAATAATTTAATTTTTGTTTTGTTTGATTTATAATGTTTAATTATAGTTTTTTTATTATTAAAGATAATTATTTAAAATTTTAATCCTATTATTAATTGCATCTTATCTATATTTTTTGTATTATCTTCTACTTGGGTTAATTGCATCTTATCTATATTTTTTATATTTATCTTCTACTTGTGTTATGGATAAATATAAAATGTTAGCTAATAAGAATGTAATCTTTTTTTTTTAAATATACTTATTACTAAATAAGGTATGAATGCATTTTTTTAAAATGAAAAATTCCCAATAAGGGTTTTGTTTTATTATATAAAAAAGATTTGTTTAACTTTTTATATATAACTCGGAACCTATAACTTAAACAAAAAACACACTCCCTCACTCAAGTAACAGAACATTCTTTGACCTACACCTAACACAATAAAACACAAATACAACAAAAAAATTAGGAAATAGCGGATAACATCGGCTGGTCATGACGGCGCCAGAATTTATGGCGCTAGGACCGGTGTCGTTCTCGCGTTATCGGCTGGCGTTTTCCATCCGCGCGAGACTTTCCAGCACCCACACCCTAGTACTTCTACAAATTAATAGAAGTGACAAATCATGTTAACTTTATAAGAAGAAAGTCGAGCGGGTTCAACTGAACTCACATTTATCAAATCGAATCTTCTTATTAGTCTGATCTGTTTAGATGATGAAGCTATATAAAGTTGAGCATGTTCAACTGAACTCACTTAATAAGAAATTATTTGTATAATTTTAGTGCAAAGTTAGAATGATTGAGCCTTTATTTATGCTTCGAAAGCTGATATTGTTTAAATTTAAAAACGTTACTAGTTTTAGTTTTGAATTCAATCGGCAAAAAGTAAGGCTAGCTTGTAGAAGATGTTTTTAGTTGATGAGCTGTATTCGTAGTTGATGTTTCTTCGTCAATTTCATTGACTAATTACAGATATCTAGATCATGACCTTGTAACAAATTTACAACTTTCACATTAATAACAAATGTTAGTAACAAAATCAACTAAAGATATGCGAATAGCGTACAAAACAAAATGTTCATAATTGTTTACGATAAACAAAAAGTTAGAAACACGTCCTAAAAAATGTGTTTTTCCAAGAAACTTTATTGAAAGAGATTTATTCCTACCGATAATACAAGAAATTTTATTGAAAGAAAATGTGTTTTTCCATGAAACTTTATTGAAAGAAATTTCACCGATAGTCCCTAAAGTTGTCGAGTTTTGCGCGGATCGTCCTTAAACTATTTTTTTTTTGGCATTTTCGTCCCTGAACTCCTCATTTTTGGCGTGGTTGGTCCCTGGAACATACTTTTGGCTGACGGACGTTGATTTGCAGCGTTAGTTGACTAGTCAGCTAGGTTTTTGGTCATTTCATATTTTTATAATGGCGCATTTGGTCCCTTCCCTCCTCTTTTTTCCCGCCTATCTTCTTGGTAAACGTTCAACAACTGGTCAGCCTATTTATAACCTCGTTTGTATACACTAGATGACTCACCAACACAGAAATCCCTTTGAAAAAAACCACAATTAAAAATGGCAACCCCAAATGCAAATGGTTGTTTTCCAAGTGAAGCTAACGAATACGAGTTTGTCTTAAACAACGCCTTGTTGTGGGACGCTGTGTTCAATGAATTCGGGTATGATCCTGTATTGGAATTTGGTAATTGCAGGCAGGTTAGCACCGTCGTTAGGACACAGATACTAAGATGGGTTCGTAGACAGGACTTTTACTGGGACGAGGTTTTGGGGTTGAATGAGGAAGAAGATATAGATGAGGAGGAGGAAGAGGAGCTGGAGCAGCAGCAGGGCGTGGTGGGGCAGCAGCAGGGCGTGGTGGAGCAGCAGAATAATGTGGTGGATCAGCAGAATAATGTGGTGGATCAGCAGCATAATGTGGTGGAGCAGCATCATAATGTGGTGGAGCAGCAGCCAAACCTGTTCAAGGATAGGTTGAATTTGGCAAGTAGGATTACGGCTCTTGAAATATTCTTTAAAGAATATAAAGAAAGGATGGATAGGAGGGGAAATGATGCAAGCAGGGCAGAGAGCTCTGGGTCGAACCGGTTGGGGTGAAAGCTTTGAATGATTATGGTGTTTCTATGGTTTTAGTATGTTTGTAATCTGGTGTTTATCTGATGTATGGAATGGTGATGTATGGAATGGTGGCTACTTTATAACTCTATCAATAAATAAATATGAAGTTTAATTACTAGTCATTGTTTATGGTTGATTGTGAATGTTTGATTGCCAACTCCATATCAAGGGCTGTTCAAGTCAACCACAAATTACTCTAATTGTATCTGCTGTAAACCCTTATCATAAGGAAGCCATGAGTTGCAGAATTTGTAAACTAGAAACATGAATAGCATTAACCATTAAGTCATCAAAATAACCACCATAACTTAAGTCTAATACATTAGCACCATTCATAGTAAGTTAAGAAATATTTACAACCATCATCAAAAGTGAACAAGTTTTTCAAAAGCATAAGACATGATACATCATCTTCATGTTGCCTTGCCTTTCCCCTTGCCCTTGCCTTTCCCTTTGGGTTTATCTGTTGCCTTTGCCTTGCCTTTGCCTTTGCCTTTTGCCTTTGCCTTGCCTTTGCCTTTGCCTTTGCTGCTTTGACCATGATCCTGGTCACATTTACGTTTCTTTGCTGGGATTGGCTCCTCATCAGGGACAGGCAGAGCTAGGACAACAAGGACAGCTGGGAGAGGCAGAGAAGGTGGAATAACTTGGAGAGGTACAGCTTCTATTGGCGAATCAGAGCTTGTAGAATCGGCTATTGAAAACTCAGAGGTTGAACCAGACTCAGTTTCTTGCTGTTCAATTAACCAGTCAAGCAATCCGGGTGGGATTGAGTAACCACCAGAACTTAAACTAGAACTGCTGGAAGATGAGCCAATTGGTCCTGGGTCATACTAATATATTTGGTACTGTTAGTGTTCAAAGGTTTGCATCAAACTACATTATGGTCTTTCTAAACACATACAAGCAAACAAATGAAGGCGAGGAGTGAAAAGTTTGATCAAATCATAACATAACAGTATGGTCTTTCAAATCTTAGTTTTCAAATGTAGGCATGCAACTACATTATGGTCTTTCTAATCTTAGTCAACACATACAAGCAAACAAATGAAGGGGAGGAGTGAAAAGTTTGATCAAATCATAAAATAAGCTGACTATGGTCTTTCTAATGTTAGTGTTCAAATGTAGGCATCAGACTACATTATGGTCTTTCTAATCTTAGTAAACACATACAAGCAAACAAAACCCCCAAATGTTGTCAGTAAAAACAAGGTCAAATATGTTAAATAGGATAAACAACAATTAAATGGAGCAAAAGATGTATCAAATGATAAATAACAATTTATAGTTTACATACCTGGACGAGTAGGGGAGCTCATTGTGTTGATTTGGGTTTTTTTTTTTTTTTTTTTGAAATTTAGGGTTTGATCGGGGTTAGTTACTGTTTGAGTGTTATGTGTTTAATGTAACCAAGTGTGTGCTCAATACTCTAAGTTGCTTTCTATAGTAGGTAAGTTGTTTGACTTTAATTAGTCAAACAAATTGAATGGCACATTCAATGCTTGTTCAACAGATGGTTGAAAGTCAAATTTAATGCTAGATACACTTTGTATTTATTTTTTAAGGGCACACAGAGATAACACATTACAAATGTGACACTGTAGTATTGATCCATTATATTCTTTTGTGCTGAGTACTTCTGCATTGATGGTTTGTGTAGGTCATCTTGTTTGACCAAGTTGACAAGCATTGACTTGTTTACTCTTTGAATGTAGCAGTACCTACTTTAATTCTACCAGTATCATTTTGTTTGAGCAGTACCTTCTTTAATGAATGGTCACATTTAAGTTGAAGCTCATAACAGTTATTATACACAAATGAAGGAAATGATGAAATTGATTTCATTTCATTAAACTAAAACAGATTACACAAGATATTCAAACAAAACAGACATATAACCATTTTCTGTTTTTTTACACAAGCAATCCCCAAAGCAGGTTATACTCCTCTTCTTGTTGTTGCAGCCTCTCTTGGTCAGCCTTTGCAAAAGCTGCTTCTTCCTCTAATGCAAGGTTTAATGCTTCTTCATCTAAACTCTGCTGAATTTCATCATCAACAACATTTCCAACAACCTGCATCTCAAATTCTGCCTTTTCTTCTTCTTCCATCAGTTTCATTATTTCTTGTTCCTCTAAAATTCCACTACAACCAGGAAGCGTATCTTTTTTAAATACCTTAACTAAGTTTTTCCTGGTAATGTTAAGATAATGGCCTGATTATGGTGAAAACACAGAAACATTACGAAGAATCAAAGCAGCTCCTACAATAATATCCTTTCCATTATCCCCCTCATTAATGATTTTATGATGTATTGTACCAGATATTTCACCTGAGAGATCTTTCATAGTAACTGTAAGATCTCCAAGCATGTTTGGGGTGCACGACTTTATTATAGCAACAACATGTTCAACTTTCCCCTTATTGATAAAGCTTCTGATATCACCTAAACATCCAATTACAACCCACCCCCCCCCCTCGTTAGCATTCACATAGTCCACGACGCTAAGCCATGGCCCACGTGTAAAATCCTCATCCTCACCCACGTCTTCAACAACTTTCCTCATATACTTCTGTGTGGAAATTATAGGCACGTCTCCACCTAGCCGAGTTTCCTCTAATTTACGTAGCTTCGCCCTTTGATAGACACCTGCAGGACCCGGTATGATCCTAACAGGATCTTGGCTGAAAATTTCATCATTCTGGTGACCGGATGAAGCACCTGGTGAGTTACTCATGTTGTTGTCGTTTTCCGTGACACCAAGAAGCTTGTTGCCAATTTATACTGTCCTTTATGTTAGTGTTTGTGAGGGCCTATAACGCGATTTTCTAAACGGGGACTATACGTGCAAAATGTTTTCCCAAATCAGGGACCTAAAACGAGATGAAAGGGTTCAAATAATTCTCATTTGCCGGGCTTTTTAATTTCCCCGCCAATTCTTACTACCTCACAGAGTGTGTGTTTAGTCCCTGAATTACTGACCTTGTTTTACCATTAGTCCTCCAAATACTCATTCTATGTTAGTCCTTTGGGCATTTTTCCCGCCAAACCACCATGCCAATGACAACTCTCAGTTGTACCTATAAAACATGGCCCATTGCCCTATCCATTTGCATCCAACAATTCTGTGGAAAACTAGAAGGGGGGTTGAATAGTTTTACGTCTTTTTACTTTGTTATAAAAATTTGTTTTAGAGTTTTGCTTAGCTTTTAAAAACTTAGATTCGATAATATGTGATCTCAAGTCTTGTACAATATAAACAATTAATACTACACAATATATTATAAAGATAAGTAATGAAATAAGTAAGAGATGGAAAGATCGAACCGCGAGACAAGAGATTTATAGTGGTTCGGCTACAAGGACACCTTCCTTGCCCTACTCCACTCCCCGAGCACCTAAATCGAGAGTTTTCTTCACTATATCAACAAGCTCCCTTATGGCGGAGAAAACCGTACACACCAATATACACACCAATCTACACACCACTTTTCACACCACAACTTCGTCACACCTAAGTCACAACTTCTACACAACTTCTTCAAATCAATCTACTTCACAACTAACTACTTCACACCTATCTTCTTCACACCAATCTAGTACCTAGCTTATCTTCTTCACACCAAGCTACTAACTAATCACACAATCTATATCTAACACAACTAACTACAATCAAATATTCACAACAATCTTCACAAAGAATAATATAAATGATCTTTGATGATGCACCAACAACTTGGATGTGGAGATCACAACAAGTTGTAATACTTCTTGTCTTGAGGGATAGAAGTATTCTTCTTTTGCACTTGAGAGGATGAAGGTTGGATCACTTTGAAACAAAGAATTTATATACTTATGATCAAAGGATAAAAGAATGGAGATTTGGATCTAGATCAGAAAGTTTAGTAGTGCAAAAGGTGAGGAAAAAATCCAGGTTTAATGTGGTATTTATAGGCAATAGATTCTGACAGAGGAGCGTGGCCGGTCCCCTTAAATCATAGCCGGCCCCCTTAAAATTAAGGGGACCGCCCTTTGTAATTAAGGGGGCCGCCCAGCTGAAACGGCCAGATTCTTTGTCTCTTAGTGGGAAAAGTTTATTTGGTGAAAAACTAACTGATTTTGGTTAAAAATTTGAATTCATATATTTAGTATGAATAAAAGATTTTTCTTTATTACCAAAAGTGTTTTTCAAAAATATATAATATGTTTATATAATTAAATAAACTTTGTAATGCTTAATTAAACTTTCCTTTGATCATAAAATGCACTAAACACTTTGTTTATTCATACCTTAAGTGATTTGGATGTAAAGAGAAATATTAATCACTAAATACTTGTTTATGTCACAAGTTTTAGTTCTATGAGTTTATATTTTGTGATAATTAAAACATAGAGATATTGATAACATGTTAATAATGTTTTTAAGGCATTATTTATGTCAACAATATCCCCCTTTTTGATTATTACAAAACCTTAAACTCAAAATATCTAAAACTTGTTTTTAGACAAGTATTATATAGTTTACATTTCTCTTCTCCCCCTTTTTGTATTAGTTAAAAAGGTTAAGCCGAGTAAGCTTCGCGAGGGAAGTTTAAATGGGTAGAATGCTCCCCCTTAATGTATGCTCCCCCTCATTTGAGAGCACCAAGGGAACGAGCAATGGAGATCTTTGCTACAAAAATATTTGAAGAGAGCAAGATACACATATATGCAAGGAAACAGTTATGCAACTAAACATAGATTCATTCAAGCATTATAGAAATGATAAGCATTACAACATTCAATATGCTTGAAGCATATTGATAAAAATAACACAAAAGAAAAGACATAGTCCTATTTTGCCTAAGAGAGCACTTGGACTTGCTTGCAACCCATGGTTGATTGTTTTATTTGCTTGAAGAGAAACATAAGCATAAAGCTTAGATGTTTGATTGAGAGGGATATGGAGTGGAGTGTGGAACGGAAGAAGTGGATCTCACGATGTTGTATCGTGTTAAGGGTGGTATTGGATGATTGCGAGTGAGAAGATATTCAATCCAAGAAATATCTTCACTCAAGTAGAGGATTTGTTTTTGAAGGAATATGCAACAAGGGCAAAAGTGAGTGTGGTTTGTAACTTGATCCAAGTTGAGAGAGTGGGGGAGGCAATTTGCATAGCGTGATGATGGAGGTTGCCCTTTGTTGCGTTGTGCAAGATGCATAGCAAGGAGATCACTAAGATCATGGACTTGGTTTATTTCATCACAGAACTTTTGTTTTTCCGTGGCAATGTGGAGGGGATCATAGGTTTGGTATGGATGAGTTGGGTTTGTGTAGTTGGAATTGTAGTTTGATGGTTGATCAAACTTGCATGGATCATTATAAGTTGTTGGAGGTTGAGAGATGTAGTTTGGCTTGAAGGAAGATGTTTGGCCAATGTTGTGTGGTTTGTAAAGTGGATCAAATGAATGACCTTGTTGGTTTGATGCAAAGTTTGGGAAGTAAGAAGTTGGGGGTGAGGAATGATTTTCAACTTCATTTATGATGATGGATTTGTTTCTAGGGCTTTTTCTTCGCCAAGCGGGTTTTTCCGTCATCCTTGCTAGCCTTGAGGCTTTTGATTTTGGTTTGTTTGGAGAGTTCATGATGGGATGAATGGAGAGTTTTGAGGATTGGGGATATTTATAGTGTAAGATTTGTGTGTTTAAGGATGGATAAGGTTTGTTTGGGGGATTAGGACAAAATGTGTTGGTGAAAAATGGGAAATGTAGGTTGAAATGGGCTAAAAAGCAGAAAAGATTCTGTAAACCCGACCATCAGATGGCCGGTCCCCTTAATTAGGGGGCGGTCCCCTTAATGATTAAGGGGGCCGCCTTACAAAATTAAGGGGGCCGCCCATCTGGTGATTTCCAGGTTGCCAGAATTGGGTTTTTGGCAGAAAATTTGCAGAAAGGTTATGTGTTTGGATTAGAATTCAAGCAAGTTCAATTCTCTTAGGCAATATAGAGTCTAATCTAATCAAGATATAGCATGCATGTAAAAACAAATAAACACAAGAGCAAATAATCAACATATAATAAGCAAGAGGAGGCAAATAAAGGTAAGCACTATTAAGCTTCCTAAGGCATCTATCTTAGATTAAAGGCAAGGATAATTAGTGAGTGAACAACTAATGATGGATCAAGATGACACCATTATTAATGAATTTGTCCTAGTGAGTGTCTATATGCAACAAATGTGGAGTTGTGATTGTTTCGACTCCTAGAAGCAAAAAGAAATAACGGTCCTAAGAAACAATCCAAATAATCTCCTTGATTCAATTTTTGCTCGATCATGAATGTCAAAGACATATATTAGATTATATATCTTGACAATTTATGTGAGAATTTATGCATGATTTTGAAATAGAATGTTTTTAGGATTAGTCAACAATGCAAGGAAAATGATTTTCATGGGGTTCCTAGATTATGAGAATAATTTTTAGAGAAAATTGATTGAGTTTTACAAAACGGTTTATGCAAAGAGAATAGCTTTTCTCAATCTTTAGTTTTGTGCGAAATAGATTTCTAGACTCAGAATAGGTGAAATGGAAGAAAAATGAATTTCATGCAAGTATAAATTTGAGATAATTCAATATAATTTAGTCAACTTGTTCCATCATTCCTAATCCTAAACGCAAGTGGTTGAATAATTCACGCTTAAGAGGTTTTGTGAATATATCCGCAATGTTGTCTTCCGATGCAACCTTTTCTATAGATATATTTCCTTTTTGTACATTATCCCTAAGAAAATGGTGACGTATTTCTATGTGTTTAGTCCTAGAGTGTTGCACCAGATTTTTACTTAAATTTATCGCACCTTTGTTATCGCACATAATGGGGACATTTTCTAACCTAATGCCATAGTCTACGAGAGCTTGTTTCATCCATAGTGCTTGTTGACATGCCTTTCCGGCGCTTACATATTCGGCTTCGGTGGTAGAAATAGCAAGAGCGGTTTGCTTCTTCGAAAACCAAGACGTTAGACAACATCCCATAAACGTGCAAATACCGCTAGTGCTCTTTCTATCTACGTAGTCTCCCGCATGATCCGAATCCGCATAGACAATGGTTTCTATGCCGGATTCCTTAGGATACCATAATCCTAAGTGTATAGTGCCTTTAACGTATAGTAAGATACGCTTAACCGCTTCTAGGTGAGAGGTTTTGGGATCCTCTTGAAAACGGGCACAAAGGCAGACACTAAACATGATGTCGGGTCTACTTGCTGTCAAGTATAGTAAACTACCTATCATTCCTCTATACTTGGTGTTATCTACGGACTCACCTTCATCATCCTTTGTGAGCTTTACCTCCGTAGACATGGGAGTTTTCATGGGTTTTGAGTCTTCTAGGCCAAACTTCTTAAGCATTTCCTTAATGTACTTAGATTGGTTAAAAAATATTCCATCTTCTAATTGTTTTATTTGTAATCCTAGGAAGAAGTTAAGTTCACCCATCATACTCATCTCAAACTCATCATGCATGATTTTGGCAAATTCATCACACATGTCTTGACAAGTCGATCCAAATATAATGTCATCAACATATATTTGGACAATGATGAGATTTGGGTCTTTCCTTTTAGTGAAAAGAGTGTTATCTACCATTCCCATGGAATAATCATGTTTAATAAGAAAAGCTTTTAATCGATCATACCAAGCTTTGGGAGCTTGTTTGAGTCCATACAAAGCTTTCTTTAACTTATAAACATAATCAGGTTTTGCGAAGTCAATGAATCCTGGAGGTTGTGCCACATATACCTCCTCATTGATAAAACCGTTAAGGAATGCACTTTTCACATCCATTTGGAATAACTTAAAATCTAGGGCGCAAGCATAGGCAAGTAATATCCTAATCGATTCTAGTCTAGCTACAGGGGCATAAGTTTCGTCATAATCAATTCCTTCTTGTTGATTATAACCTTGGGCAACTAACCTAGCTTTATTCCTAGTAACTATTCCATTCTCGTCTAACTTATTCCTATATACCCATTTGGTTCCTATGATGGTCATATCCTTTGGATTTGGGACTAATTCCCAAACATCATTCGCCTTAAATTGATTTAATTCTTCTTGCATAGCTATAACCCAACTTTCATCCTTTAAAGCCTCGCTAATATTCTTAGGTTCTATTGCTGAGAGGAAACAAAAGAAATTATTTTTATCTTGGGCTTGTGACCTACGGGTTCTTTGGTTAAGATGTCCTATTATATTGTCTAATGGATGAGATCTAGATTCTTTAATATTAATAGTTTCGTTATTTTCTAAATGAATGTCTTCATTATCATTTCCTATGGGTTTTGTTTTACTAACCTCAATAGCTTCATCTTCGATTAAATCATCATCTTCTAAAGGTAATGTTTTAGGAGGTGGTGGTGTTTCATCAAATGTTACATTTAGTGATTCCTCTACTTTCATGGAGTGTTTGTTAAGTATTATATATGCTTTGCTATTTTGTGAGTATCCTAAAAATATTCCTTCATATGATTTTGGATCAAACTTAGTGAGATAGTCCTTAGTGTTTAAAATATAGCATTTACTTCCAAATACCTTAAAGTAGCTTAAGTTTGATTTTCTACCTCTTAATAACTCATAAGGAGTTTTTTCTAGAATTCTTCTAATTGATACCCTATTTAAAATATAAGTTGATGTATCTACGGCGTGACACCAAAATTTTTGTGGGATGGATTGTTCATTTAACATAGTTCTACTCATTTCTTGTAGTGACCTATTTTTTCTTTCTACTGCGCCATTTGATTGAGGAGTACGAGGAGCGGAGAAATTGTGAGATATTCCATTTAACTCGCAATATTTTCCGAATTGTACTTCGTTATCAAATTCCCTACCATGGTCCGTCCTAATGGCAACTATTGAGCATCCTAATTTATTTTGAATCATTCTACTAAATATTTCGAATTTTTTAAAGGCTTGGGTCTTGTCACTTAAAAACCTAGTCCACGTGTATCGTGAGTAGTCATCTACTATCACTAAGGTATATTTGTTTCCTCCATAGCTCCGCACAGCGGATGGACCAAAAAGATCCATATGTAATAATTCTAGGCATCTAGTAGTGGATACTATATTCTTGGCTTTGTGACTAGCATGAGCTTGTTTTCCAATTTTACATGCATCACAAAAATGCTTGTCATATTTTAGATTAGGCAAATTTCTAACTAATTCCTTAGAGGCCAAAGATTGTATTTGTTGCATATTAGCATGTCCTAATCTCCTATGCCATAGTGTAGAGTTTTCATCTAGGGTCGTTAGGCATATCCTATCCTCAGGTTTGTTTCCTAGTTTCATAACATATATGCCACCTTTTCTAATTCCTCTACCTATAATTTTTCCATCCTTAACTATTTCGCTATCATCTTCGGTAAATGTGACTCTACATTTATTATCACATATTTGTCCTACACTAAGCAAGTTATATGTTAATTTATCTACATGCTCTACATTTTCAATAGTAAGTGAGTTTTGAGAGATCGTACCTTTGCCAATGATTTTTCCACGTAAGTCACTACCGAAAATAACGTTACCTCCATTGTATGCCTTGTATGTAGAGAATAGATTGCGATTCCCCGTCATGTGCCTCGAACATCCGCTATCTTTGATCCATTCGTCAGGTTCCAAGTCAATTCCTAAACATATTTCGTCGGTTTCTTTTGCCATAAAACACTTTTCGTCTCTTGGCTTTTCAACTTCTTCTTTGTCACTATCACTCCATGTTCCACTAACAAAAGCACCTTGACTTTCATAACCCGGTGGCTTTAGACATTCGCCAATGAGATGATTTGGACTTCCACATCTAAAGCATTTTCTCTTCCCGTAGTTGTCACTTCTATTTCTTTGGAGTGCTTTTCTTTCGTCTCGTGATGATCTAGTGAATCTTCCTCGTCTCTTGAAGAACTTCTTGAATTCTCTTACGGCCATTGCATATTCTTCGTCTTCACTTTCGTCACTTGAATCATCATCATCACTAGGTTCCTTTTTGGCTTTTAGAGCAATTGATTTGGTTTGTTCTTTCTTGACTTTGACCGTTTCCGAATCTCTTCTTATGATTTCTTCATGAACCTTCAAGTTGCCAATTAGTTCATCTAGTGATAACGTCATCAAGTTCTTTGATTCTTCGATTGTCGTGACCTTAGCTCGCCATTTTGGATGCAATGCCCTAAGAAATTTCCTAACACAATTTTTACTAGAAAATGTCTCATCAAGTGCTTTTAAACTTGTGATGATAGTGTTAAACTTAGCAAAAGCATTATCAATTGACTCTTCTTCCAGAATCGTAAATTGTTCATATTGTTGTACAAGAAGATCTATTTTATTATCTTTGACTTGGCTATTACCTTGGTGAGTAATTAGTAAAGAATCCCAAATTTCTTTGGCGATTTTACACATAAAAATTCTTTCATATTCTTTGCATGGTAGCGCATTATAAATTACCATTTTAGCCTCATTATTTTTTGCTAATTTCTTTTTCAAATCATCATTTTGTTCTTCAAAAGATACAATTTCATTTATTTTAGTTTCAACATTATATTGAATAGGAGGAAAATCACCAAAGGTAATAATATGTCAAAGATCAAGATCTTTTGATTTCACATACGTTTCGAATCTATTTTTCCAATATAAAAATCCATCACTTTCAAATAGTGGTGGTCTTTGCATAGATTGCCCTTCTAAATATTTTCCAGATTCCATAGATCGTTACAAGTTTTAAAATACAATATATTTTAAAAATCTTGCTAGACGTGGCTCTTGATACCAATTGTGAAAAACTAGAAGGGGGGGTTGAATAGTTTTACGTCTTTTTACTTCGTTATAAAAATTTGTTTTAGAGTTTTGCTTAGCTTTTAAAAACTTAGATTCGATAATATGTGATCTCAAGTCTTGTACAATATAAACAATTAATACTACATAATATATTATAAAGATAAGTAAGAGATGGAAAGATCGAACTGCGAGACAAGAGATTTATAGTGGTTCGGATACAAGGACACCTTCCTTGCCCTACTCCACTCCCCGAGCACCTAACTCGAGAGTTTTCTTCACTATATCAACAAGCTCCCTTATGGCGGAGAAAACCGTACACACCAATATACACACCAATATACACACCAATCTACACACCAATCTACACACCACTTTTCACACCATAACTTCGTCACACCTAAGTCACAACTTCTACACAACTTCTTCAAATCAATCTACTTCACAACTAACTACTTCACACCTATCTTCTTCACACCAATCTAGTACCTAGCTTATCTTCTTCACACCAAGCTACTAACTAATCACACAATCTATATCTAACACAACTAACTACAATCAAATATTCACAACAATCTTCACAAAGAATAATGTAAATGATCTTTGATGATGCACCAACAACTTGGATGTGGAGATCACAACAAGTTGTAATACTTCTTGTCTTGAGGGATAGAAGTATTCTTCTTTTGCACTTGAGAGGATGAAGGTTGGATCACTTTGAAACAAAGAATTTATATACTTATGATCAAAGGATAAAAGAATGGAGATTTGGATCTAGATCAGAAAGTTTAGTAGTGCAAAAGGTGAGGAAAAAATTCAGGTTTAATGTGGTATTTATAGGCAATAGATTCTGACAGAGGAGCGTGGCCGGTCCCCTTAAATCATGGCCGGCCCCCTTAAAATTAAGGGGACCGCCCTTTGTAATTAAGGGGGCCGCCCAGCTGAAACGGCCAGATTCTTTGTCTCTTAGTGGGAAAAGTTTATTTGGTGAAAAACTAACTGATTTTGGTTAAAATTTTGAATTCATATATTTAGTATGAATAAAAGATTTTTCTTTATTACCAAAAGTGTTTTTCAAAAATATATAATATGTTTATATAATTATATAAACTTTGTAATGCTTAATTAAACTTTCCTTTGATCATAAAATGCACTAAACACTTTGTTTATTCATACTTTAAGTGATTTGGATGTAAAGAGAAATATTAATCACTAAATACTTGTTTATGTCACAAGTTTTAGTTCTATGAGTTTATATTTTGTGATAATTAAAACATAGAGATATTGATAACATGTTAATAATGTTTTTTAGGCATTATTTATGTCAACAAATTCCATATGGCTTAAAAGAAAAACAGTCTGTTCATTGCAACCCACAACTCGCAAATGAAACAATCAAGAACAAAATGGGCATCAATGTTGGCATTTATCGAAGATGTTGTTGACCGTCTCCCTGAATGGTCTGATGAGGGCAGTGACGATCGACTCAACTTCACTGAGCTATGGTTGAACAGGATTCATGAATGCCACAAGTTCAATAATCTGCTGAATGCCATAAAAAAAACTTAAGGGAAGAAGTTGACATGCTGGAAAACAAGGTTAGACATCAAAAGGTTTGTCCAATCAAGGCATGGGCAGATTGGAATGAAACCTTAGACAGCACACTTGTTAAACTAACTAATGGTGCAGTTAATGTGCCAAGAGTTAATCATGAAATTGTTGCTGATGAAGTTGTTACTCCTGAAGCTGTTGTTGGTGAACATGTGGAATCCAATGGAAGGCCTCTGAAGAGGAAAAGGGTGTCTGCTGGTGACAAGAAGGATTTGGAAACCGATGGTTGTTTTTATGTTTAGTATTAGGTTCTTATGCCTTGGGTGTGGTTGTTATGGGTTGCTTCAGTTAAAGACTTTTGTACTCACCTATTATGCTTAATGAAAATAAGTTATTGTGTATTTGTTAACTGATTGTATGTTATGGGTTGTTATGGGTTGCTTCAATACATAATGAACCATGAAATGATATACCCAATATTGTTCATGGCTTTAATTGACTTTGAAAAGTCAATTTAATTGTGAAACCCATTAGAGCAATTTGTAATATTACAAAAGAATAAATACTTAATAATTTCCAGAAACATAATTCATACCATTTAAAATGAAAGCTAACAAGACACAAATATGTTACTTTCATACTGTTTAAACATTTACAAACATAACTTTCATACTCTTTGATCATTTCCAAACATAACTTTCAGACTGTATGAAGATTTTCCTAACCAGGTCTTTTGCCATCTGAGTATCTTCTTCGACAGTCAACTTTACAGATAACATAACACTGAGAGCATGTGTTGGCAATGGGTATTCTTTCTCCACCAGCATGTATATGTCAGTTCCAGCTTTTGTAGCACATGGTGAACTCCACATGTATCATACAATATCCATTTCAATGATGCTTCATCTGCATTAAACTTCCACAATTTGTCATCTTTATCTGGTTCAAATAGCCTATTCAATTCAACCCATAGCATTTTTTCTTTGTCATCAGCTATCTCTGTTAACTTGAACCTTTCAGTGACTAAACTCCATAGCTTGACCAAATCTTCCTTATCAAATGCTTTCATCATATCTTGAAAGTGTTTGTATACCTCACAACGATTTCCACATCTTATTATCTTCCAGTATTTTCCAAATTCATTATTGTACATCTCCCAGTCAATGATTGGATATTTGGCTTGTAAAGCTTCTGCATTCATACCGTCATACGGAACAATTTGCATCATATGCTGAATCTGATCTTCACTCAAATCTTGTTTATGTTGGCCTGCAACAAACGTTTTTTGCTTCTTAGAAGACTTTGATTCTATGTGTGAACCACCTCTCTTAAATCTTGTACTTTGTTCTTCTAAATGCATTGGAATAAAGTTGGCAACCTTCCTTTTGGCAATACTGTGTAGCTTTACAATTTCGTCAAAGGATTTGCCTTTCAGTTTACTTGCAGTCCAATGATCTTGATTGATGAGATATCTCTTCATACCGCTCATCAACTGTGCTTGAGTTTGTGGTTTATTCTTTTTTGCTTCTGCTTTCTTTGCAACATCTTTCTTTTTAATATTCTTCAGTAGATCTTTAATAGGATTGTCTCTGATATAAACTAATATGTGTGCCGCTGTTTCATCAACGTTAGGAGTACTAGCAGTACAAACATATCCGCCAGCAGTACCAATATGTTTAACACCATCATTAACAGTATCTGCACCATGACTCTGTGCACACTCATCAAACTTCATCGGTTTTGAAACATCATCCAAATCAAATTCCACCAAATCTTCTGAACTATCACAATCCACAATGGTTGATTTACTCTTACCTTTACTGTCCTTCAGTTTTTGGCGCAACTTCTTTACTTTTTGAATCAACTTGGTATAAGCACGAGCATAAAGTTGCTTTGTATTCTTCAAGTTTTCCTCCAACCCAGTAACTCTGTCTGACAATTTTGTACAAATATCCATCAACTCTTTGTACTTCGGACTACCTACAACACTTCCATCTGTGTTCAGTTTAGGGACAGGGGAACCATGAGGCATATCCCCCATTGTATCATGTGGCATGGGGTTTGCATCACCTGAAGCACCATCATGAGAACTTGGATCATTAGATGTTTCCATGGGTTGGGTGTTATCATTCTTACCACTGGCCTGCCCAGTTTTTAAGCCTGTGAGTGTAGTGGCAGCCCGCAGCATTGTCTCACAGATAGGCTCATCTGCTACATTTGGTTCAGTTGGAGATATGGGCTGAGGTACCACATATTCATTTCTGATTCTTCTCTTAAATGTCTTTATAACTTGAGGTTCTGATGATGATGGACCACTAATGGGTGTGTCATGAGACTCAACTTGGGTAGCAGATCCTTGACCCTCGAGTGGTGGAACAATCATTGATAAAAACAGTGGTGCTTCTCTCCCATTATAACCCACACAAAGCGTCCTCATATTCCTAAAAACCTTTTGACTAAGGGTTGGAGTTTTAAGAATGGTTTTGTGAGGTTGAAGCCGTTTCTTGTGTTTGTTCAAAATAATTTGAATAAATCTTGGATATATTAAAAATTTGTATTTGCTTTTCACATTTTTTACCATACCATCAAAAATCAATTTTGAAAAGTTAAACTTCTTTTTTGTGGCCAAGCAGACAATAACAGTTGCTATATTACTACTAAATTGTTCCCAACAAGTTTTCTTTGGACTTAAACAATGTAGTACGGTATGAATGAGAAATCTCCATTGAGTGGGGGGGGGGGGGGAATTGTGGTTTTTGAAAAGTTAAGTTATCAAAAGTTAACCCATACCCCATATAGTAAAGATTTTGAAAGATTTCATCATTTGGCAATGAACTAATACCCCCATTGTCTGATAGTTTCAGATGCCTCCTAACAGATGACTCAGTAATAGCCATGAATATGCCATCAACTGTAGCAGTTATCTCTTTTTCTCCATTAGCAAGTGTTTTGACTTTGGCAGTTTGCCAAAACTGATTGATTTGGGAAACATAAATAGTAGGATTTTGTGTAATAGCATACCTTATGTAACTTCTATTGAGAAAATCCACAATCTGGTGGAACACTTCACTTCCCTCTTGTTTCTGTAAGTAGGCTACCATGTTATGTGTCTTACAATTTTCCAAAATCGCCATTAAGGTTGTTAAAATTTTGATTAGGGTTCTGGGTTATGGTCGTTTAGAAGAGTATGTATGTTTGGTAAACCCAATTGAGATGATATGGATGTGACTTAGGGTTTTGGGAAAATCAAATGAATTAAACTTTTCTTTCTATTGTGAATTAAAGAAAGATTGTGAATACTCGAATGTGGTGAAACCTATATGCGAACCTGGTATGTGTTATTTTACACATACTTTTGACCTTAGTTTAGGGACCAAAATGACCAAATACTAATCAAATATGCCAAGAGAGTGTATGTTTTTGTATTTGTGTATGTGCAAGTACGGATATGTGAAAAATGAACAAAAACAAAGCAAAACCGACAAAAACGAGCACAAGACATGGAAAAGTGTCAAAAGCCGAAACCAGGAAAGCAATCTATCTAAGAAAAAGCCCAAAACGACAATTCAAATCCTTAAAGATTCAAAGAATGACAAAAGAGACCCTTAGTGGAAGCGTGAAGATATTGACAAGAAAAATACTCCAAGTATTCACAAGTTGTCGATTTTGATCATTTGAAGAACTTAGGAAGAAAAGTCAACTCACATCCTCCAAGTTACAAGAAATGCATTAGGATCGTTCTCGGTCGTTACGTTTAATATTAAGTTGTATTAATTACATTTTATAATATTTTAAGCATGAATTTCATGTTTTGTAAAGGTCTAGGGGCTAATTATGCAACAATGTCAAAAATTAGAGAAGCCCTAGCCCCTAGCCTATAAATACCCCTTAAACACCAACTTTGAAAGGTTGGTTGTTGAGGGTTGGTCCTCATAGTAGTAGGAGTAGTGTAGTTTTATTTTAATGAAGTCATTTTTTTTACGTTATTTTCTCTCTCTAAAGCTTTATCTTTCTAAAAATCTTTAATTTTTAATTGTTAAAATCTTGTTTTTATTGGTGAGAATTAAAGTTTATGGTTAAACTAGTTAATCTAGTGTTAAATTTGGTGAAAAACATTAGTTTTTAGGCTTTATTTTGGATTAAAATAGTGTTTTGTTACGGTTTTAACGAGTTTGATTTTTTATTATTATCGAGTTAGATTTTACAAAATATATTTTCGAGTTAGGTTTTTTTAAAAATTTGTTTATCGAGTTACAATTTTAGTGAAGGGCTTATTTGCAAAAAAAGAAAAAAATAATTTCGAGTTACAGAAAACAAAAGAAATTGTTGCCGAGTTTTCTTTTTTTTCAAAATTGTTTATCGAGTTACAGATTTTAACTTAGGGACTTATTTGCAAAATAAAATTTATCGAGTTAGGTTTTTAATTTTCTATCGAGTTAGATTTTTCATTATCATCGAGTTTGAATTTTCATTTGCACAATATCGAGTTTCAGATTTTTTTTTTCGAGTATTGATTTTACCGAGTTTCATTTCTTATGGCGAGTTAGCCAAGATTATCGAGTTAGATAATCTATACCTCATCGTTTATCGAGTGAGGTCTCTTATGCTTTATGCTTAGGCAAAACTCTGCCGAATTTTATTTTGGCTTATCTAGTTTGTTTCTTTTATCGAGTCTTTTTCTTTTATCAAGTAACTTTATCTTATTAATATGAGTTTCGAGTAGTTTATTAGTGTTTGCTTAGTGGCACGAGTTTGTGAGTTAAGTGTGGACATAAAAGAAGATTGTGATTAATAATTTGTTATGATTATTTAGATTTGTAGTTTTATTATTTGAAGGGCAAAAGCCGGAGAATAATCAAATTACACATCTAGTAATTATTTTCTTTTTAAAGGATTATTTTCAAAATAAACCAACGTTGTAAGAAAATAGTCTTGTCTAAGAAAAATAATTCGTCGTCAATCCTTTACCCACACTTGATGAACTTATTCACGTCGCTTTGCAAACATATTGTTTTTAAATTCATTTCCCGTCTTAATTTCTTTTCGCGTTTTAAATCTCGTTTTCTTTAGTTATTTTGTCCAATGCTTGTTTTATTTGTTTGTTTCCTTTGCGTCGTTTTATTGTTTCTTTTTACTTTAACTGCGTTTTAAATCCTTTTAGTAGTGTAATAAAAAAAACCAATCAAAATATCTCTTTTAAAACCACATTCACTTCACAATCACGCGACTCAAGCCGACTCAATCGCCGTCTTACCTTCGTTGGGACATAACGACCCGGGGAATTACTTTCGCGAGTGTTTCTTCGGTAAAACAAACATATACTCAAAAAGACTTAAAATCAGAACCAATACACAAAAAATATCTCAACGGTTATTAATGCATAACGGGTATTCCCAAACAGTACCAAGGGTTACCCAACCGTAGTAAATTTGATCCTACCAGTACCAAATACACCCATGGCTTTATTTGACTTTTATAAGTCAACTTATAATCAGCACGCAAAATTACAAAGTGTTATATAACTAGAGATATTGTAGCTACTAACTCCAACTAACAAAAACCAAATGGTGTAAAGAACACAAAATAGCCTTGTTCATTCAACATAAAATAATTTTTTTATTGAACAAAAATTAAACATTACATGATACACTTAACAATTAAACTTGGGAGATTTTTCGGGATCAAATGACAAATGAACGTTGTCATAATCCAAATGCTCATCATCTGATGACTCTTCCTCTTCCTCAGACGCAATATATTTGCGTTTTCTGTATGCCCACATCTTCTTCCAAGTGTATTTACTTTTCCTACTTGCTTTTCCTCTAGCAGCTTGTTCTTGTTTTTCAAATTTTATCAATTTTTTTTGCTGTACTTGAATCTTTTCTTTAAAATACCAATCAATTGTTTCTTCAAATGTCGGTTCTGGTACTTCCTCACTTTCTTTTTCAGCCTCTTCTAGTTGTTGAAGT
Organism: Artemisia argyi; assembly: GCA_030686995.1. Taxonomy (NCBI): domain Eukaryota; kingdom Viridiplantae; phylum Streptophyta; class Magnoliopsida; order Asterales; family Asteraceae; genus Artemisia; species Artemisia argyi. The sequence continues at coordinate 21,971,876 of CM060684.1, forward strand.
ATGGAAGCTTTTTCTTCAATGTCATTTGTTTGCACATTTTGCATTCTTGGATTCTCTTGCATGTTAACATCTGCTTCATTCACTTGGACGTTAATTGTTGATGTTGATGCCATTTTTTTTATATTGTATAGATGTAAGTTGTTTTGAATGAGTTTGTTGTTTACAAATGTTCCAATTTATAACCATTGCTTAAGGCAACTGAACGGTTTTTTTTGCTTTGGAAAAGACACACGTCTTAGTAATTTATTGTTGAACGTTGTATACTACTAGTTTTGATAATGCAAACGGAACACAGGTTCAACAGACATTTATTACACATTTGATATCCTACCAGTACTAAATACACCCACCAGTATCAAGTTTTTTTCTCAACAGTATTAACCCAAATTGTTTGAGACAATGTCTTTTGAACTTTTTCTTGTTATGCTTACTTGAAATCACATATTTTCTATGTGTTAACTAATTCATTTGCATTTCCAAACTAAATTCTTTGAATGTGTCATTTTATAACATCAAAAGGTACTGCCCATGCCTTTAACTGACTTTTACAAGTCAACTTACAATGAACACTCAAATAACAAAATCTTATATAACTAGACTTATAATCCTTAATACGGCCAACAAACAAAAGTCAAATGATTCAAAGATAGAAAACCTGCATATTTACTAATACTAGATGAGTATCTTACTTTTTACAACAAAAAATTTGGAGCATTTCCAAATATAACTTAATGTCAAAAAAGTTGGAGCATATCCAACTATAATTGAATGTACAATATAGCAGCAAAAGTAATTTTTTATAAACATATAATTAGAAGGACCCATACATCAAGTCAACTTCAAAACCATAAAACAGCCGGAGCATCTCGAGCTCTTAAACCAATTACGACTCCAGTCATAGGTGGTGGCCTCTTGCCTATTTGAGCTAAAGTTGATGGAAGAGCTTGTGATGGAGCTTTTTTCTTTTGCCCACCTTTTTTTGAAGAACAAGGAGGTCTGCCTCTGGGTCTTTTGGGAGCTGGTGCAGCAGCTGAAGTGGAAGCTTTGCCTCTTGGACATAAAGTTGATGGAGCTTTTTTCTTTTCACCACCTGTTTTTTAAGAAGAAGGAGGCCTGCCTCTGGGTCTTTTGGGAGCTGGTGCAGCAGCTGAAGTGGAAGCTTTGCCTCTTGGACCTGAAGTTGATGGACCTTTTTTCTTTTGACCACCTGTTTTTGAAGATGAAGGAGGTCTGCCTCTGGGTCTTTTGGGAGCAGGTGCAGCAGTTGAAATGGAAGCTCTGCCTCTTTTGTGAGTATTGGAAGGTCTGGATATCTTTGGAACATCTTCAACAATTGAAGCTGAAGCAGCTTCATCTTTCAGAGCTGTGGATCTCTTTGAAGTGGAAGGCCTGGATATTATTGGAGTAGGTTCATCCTCTTCAGTTGACACACTAATCACCTCATTTGCAACATCCTTTGCAGTTTAAAATTCCTCTTCACTGGATACTTCCTCTTCACTTGGAACGCCCTTCATTGCCTTCGAGTAGCACTGATACTCAAGGCTTAGCATCCTCTTTTCAAGCCATTGTTGCTTCCTTTCAAGGTGTTCAATCCTCTTGTCAACGGAAGCCACTTCTTGAGTGGATTTTTCACTCCCAAATCCGTAATCTCCTCGGTAAAAGTACACCTCCTCAATTGGTTCCATCCTTTACTCAAGGATGGAAATCTTCTTCTCAAGGTTTTCAAGCCTACTGTCATAAACCTTATCCTGATGCTCATCTGAAACATAATAAGTTAACACAGGTTAGATTTAATACATATATCCAACCAATATGTTAACTCTGTTTTTTAGACATTCAAACACCCCCTAAAGGGCTACACTAGACAATGGGCACTCATTAGGTCAAATACAAAGCCCCTTAATTGCCAAAGTGAAACATCATTTGCACTTTGAGTAATGCAGTTTGACTTGCTAAAGTCAATCTGGATAAACACTTAGGTAAATCATAAACTAACCTAAAAATCATTCATTAGAGCCACAACAAAAGGGCAAATGAACATCAAAATGGTGTAAACACATTCTCAAGGTTTTCCATTTTAAATAAATACCAAAATGCATACCTTTCTTCTCCTCTGCTGGCTTTCCCTCCATGGGTTTTGAGGTCTGACCCAACACAGCTTCAATTGTAGGAAATTCCTTAGTAGGTCCTTTTTTGAGAACTGTCAAAATAAGATGGTGCAGATGATCAAAAAAAGGTCAACTCAAATCATTTACTCTAAATTTAACTATAAACAATAACAATGCAACAATGTGCTAACCTTCCACCATAGCATAGTTCCATAAGGTGTCCAACATTTCATCCGACACCTTATCTCCTGGCTTCCAGCTATCCTTATAGGTTTCATAAAGATAATCTTTCATGTCTTCAGTCAACGTAACTTTGCTCCAATCTTTGTCGGCCATTGCAAGAATCAGGCGGTGTATGAGATTGTTTGTGTGTGACAATGATAGGGTTGTGATGTAAGAGGAGGAAGATGATCGGGTTTGTACAGTAACAAGTTAACCAATACGCTTGTAATAGCCGTTTTATATTCAGGGACCAAGCCTTGGTTAAGGCCATTGAGAAAATGTGAAATGACCAAAAACCCAAGTGACTAGTCAACTAACACTGCAAATGAACGTCCGTCAGCCAAAAGTATGTTCCAGGGACCAACCACGCCAAAAATGAGGAGTTCAAGGACGAAAATGCCAAAAAAAATAGTTTAAGGACGATCCACGCATATTTTATTACGAGTATAAAACTACGAAACAGAAAATACTTGAATTGCAAACATAAACTTTGATAGCTCAAAAGTAGTAAAACAAATACGGAGTAGGAAACCATAAAAAAATTGTCTTAACCTATTAGAAAAATACGGAATATAAAATATGAAGTTTGACAAGTGAAAATAATAAAAGACAATATACGTAACAAAAAATCATAAAAAAATGTCTTGTATTGTAAAAATAAGATGTCTAATAAAATGGTAGGAGAGGTAAGATTGGTAGCCATAGTAGCAGTACCTTATTGAAAACTTGATATATTTTCATTTGTATGTTTCACGCGTTTACTCGTTAATCAGATGACATTAGGGGGTGGCATCGTAGTCGGTATGGGGTCGGCGTCTGTCGGCATGAATCGGTAAAACAAAACCACCCACTCGGCATGGCAAAATCGGTATCAATTACCGATTCGATGTGAGTGGGAGCATTAATGATTTTGGACCGTTGCAATGTTTAGGGAGTTACCGTTTGTAATTTTTGACATTAAAAAAAAAAAAATAAATAAAAAAAAAAAAAAAAAAAAATACCCCCTTTAAATCAATAATTCATTTTACCATATTTTCTTCAAATCACATATTCACAATCACCAATTCACTTTAAAAAATCAATAACATGAATCCAAGTAAATCCCAACAAGGTTCAACATCAAAAGGTCGAAATTGTTTTGTTTTTTTTTTTTCCCTATCTATCATGTAACTTTTTTTTTTTTTAATTATTAATGAAATTTGAAGTTTTTAATTTAATTGTTAAATATAATTATGAGTAAAAAAAATAAAAAAGTTTAGGCATCGATCGGCATAACATTGCCACTAAACATATGGACTTAGGCATTCAAAGGCATGAAATTAGTTGGCTGAAGATGATTGGCTAATTACAATTATTTTCTAGGCATCATTAGGCATGGTTGCCACCCCCTTACGTATACCATTTTTATTTTAAATCTGTTCTAAAGATGCTATATTTGACATAATCTACGATATCTAAAATACTAATTAATATACGTAGAAACTCGATTATCTTAGCCTTTTCTAAAACATTCAAAATCTGAAGAAAACAACGTAAATTATATTAAATGACTACATCAAGATGTGGGGCATAATTTTTATATAGATATACATGCATGCACCAGCATGTTTACATAATTAAGGCCTCAAAATTTATATTTGATCTATAAAATTATAAGTAATGTAAAAAATTATATAAATATGAGTAAAAAGAAACATCTTTTTATAAATATGCTAAAGAATGACATTTTCTGCATAAATGATTCTCATCGGATAAAAAAATACACGTTGCATTTAGCCTCATTTAAAGCCCCATTACTTATTTTCGCCGAGTGCCTCCCAAAAACGATCCTTATCAAAATGACCTATTTATAATAAGAGAAATAATTGAAATAACTAAAAAAACATAGTTAATTATACGGTATATCTTTATTTTCAGAACCCTGTTAAGTGCGGGAACTGCGAAAACTCAAATTTTGCATTAGAAAACATGCATGTTCATATAAAACAAGTATGTTTTCTTACATACACCTTAATACACATACATGCATAACATACATGTTAATATAAAAACCTGTTAAGTGCAACAAATCAATGCAAAATGGTTTTATTTTTAAAAACCTGTTAAGTACGGGAACTGCAAGAACTCTAATTATGCATTAGAAAACATGCATGTTTATATAAAACATGTATGTTTTCTTACATACACCTTAATACGCAGGCATGTGTATTAAGGTGTATGTAAGAAAACATTATATGAATATGCATGTTTTCTAATGCAAAATTGGAGTTCTTGCAATTACCGCACTTAACAGGGTTCTGAAAATAAAGCCCCCTAATTATATGCCTAAACTAATATGACAGTATTTTATTGGTTGCGCATCAAAAGACTCATTTTCTCACAAACAAATAAACCATCGTGATAAAGTATAAGGGATAAAATTAAACATATTTTAAGTCATCTCAATTATTCTTACGGTCATATGTTTTAGTTCACTTTCTTGAACAACGTACTTTAATTTTTTAATTTTTTTTAAAAAAGTTGAAACAGACGAAGAAACTTTGATCTCGTGTATAATAAATGTTAGATTAACTCTTCCTAGAACACGAACCTCAAATGATAGTGTTATAAATGTTATTGTAATAGTATTAGCCTGACGTACTTTAATTTTTTAATATTTTTTTTTAAAGTTCAAACTGACAGAGAAACTCTGATTTCTGATTAAAAAAAAATTACCAGTTAAGGTACTCTTCTTTAAAGACCGACCTCATATGATACAGTGTTATTGTAAGTATTAGCCCAAATACACTTATGGTTTCATCTTTTACCTAATAAAATAAAACCCCTAGTGGGGACTTTTTCATTTCAAAAAAATCAAATCATACCTTATTTGGTAATATATTTTTTTTTAAATTGAATTTTTTCCCATGAATTTTGAAAAATAATCACTTAAATACTTCCTCATTTAGCAACATTTGAAAATAATCGTGTTTAATTAGATGTAGATTTTTTTTTTTCAAAAATACACATGTCCTTGAAATTCATTAGTTAATAGTTTTGGGTGAAAATTATAAATAAAAAACCGGAACTCCAAAATCAATAATATCGCCACTCTATTCCATACGTTTTCCCACAACCAAAAGAAAAAAAAAAACCCTAATAACTAAGAATCGATGAAGATGATAAGCCCTGCTCTTTCCCCTGAAACCCACATCTGTCATCCTAATTTGGGTGAGTATTCCAATTGCTATTATTCTTTCATGATCCAGGTTATTAAAAAAGATCAATTAAGGTTTGAGGGTTTGCTATGTTATGATGAATAAAATCACATGATCAATTGTCTAATCTAATTTTTCTTAATTCGTTTTTAGACTTTAATTCGATTTCATTGTGTTTGTAAGGATGCAACTAATACTCGATGATTTGTATATTATGAATCGATTTTTTGAATAGATCTGATGGTAAGTGTTTATGTAGTTTTCATCTTTATGTTTGTAAATTGAATATGATATTGTACAATTGACCTTTGTTTGTGCTTTAGAAGATCTTAGATTAGGGTTTTTCTAATCAGAAATTTTAATTGATTTTGTAATCCTCAAATGTTGATTAGTTATTGTTGGTTGGGTGAAATTAGCATTGTATATATTAATTTAGAAAACAATATGGGATTATGTCCCAACAAATCACTGCATTTTCGTTAGCCCATTAAACTTTTGGTACAAAGTTAGTTAACAGAGAAAGAACGCGTAAGTAGTATTCTTTATACATGATAGTATGATACAAGGTTGAAAAGTTTATGAAAATATCATAGGATTACTATTCTGCTCATTTTCATGAATTTGTCTGTCCTCTTAAAATGTTACTATTTGAAAGACGCATTTCCAGTAGAATACAATGGACACTCGAATTCATAGTTGCTTAAAATGTTTCTATTTATTGAAGGATTAAGAGGTTAGCTATTTTTAGTTTTAAATAGATGATCACCCGTCTGCTACATTATATGAGCAGCGAACATTCCATATGTGACATTAATATATAAACTTTGATATAGAATGTTTTCGAAAATAACACAGATATTTAATACACATGAAAGACCCAGAACCCATTTGGTCACTTACAACCCGTTTCCTTCTAAAATACTTTTTGAAAATTTCTAATTGTTTGAACAATTTTAGATAAAAATTTAATCTGATATGACCCGTTCACACGTAATTGGATCGAAACTGACAGTGCATGCAGGTTAACTGTGGAACATACATGTTGAGACATACAAAGTCTGCAGTTGACAAAGCTTGGTGGATGTGTTAGGAGTTGAGGGTAATGCCATCCTTATTAGCTCAACCAGTATACGTACACGAATGTAGACTATTAATTTCGTAGCTCGGATTAAAATATATTTTCAGCTTTTTTATTCTCACTAACTGATATGTGTTGCAGCCAACAACCATAATGCTACACTAAGTTTGAATAACACCGCTTCTATCAGCAACATACCAGGTCCTTACACAAGAGGGATACACTATTTACAGTTGTTTGTTTTTCTCTTTTTAAAAGTTTGTATGCTAATAAAAAAAGTAGAGTAAAAGCTCATCCCCTAACATTTAAAGTTGATCAAGTATTTAACAACGCCAAATATATCTGACGATTGGTCAAACTATTTACTATCAGGCTCCTCTGCTTAGCTCAGTCATGATTGACTATATAAGTGGACTACCAACGTGGACTTGATCAAAGAAAGCGCTCCCAGCTTCGATAAAAGAACATGAGTTTTGGAGTTCAGGTAGCTTCAAATTGCTATTATGGGTTTCTTATTTCCTTTCCTGAATTGTTACTTGAATCATTCACCTTCAAATTGTTCATAGAAGCTGTTTAACTAATTGGAGTTATATATTTCACACTCTAAATCTTGCACCTTTGGGCCAGATATTTGACCTGTTTATTGTGTTTTCTGATTTTTCTAGGATGACTTGCAGGTGATGGTTGATCATATGGCTATTGCTTTATCAAGGGCTTAGAAATCACAAATAGTTAACGTTGTACGGTCCATTCCTTTGCATCAACAGGTACACGTTGTATTGTATCTACAATTTAATCTTTCGTTACATATTCATGTGCAGTCTTAAGATATATATACCTTTTTATTTTGAGTGAACTGATTTTCTATTCTCTTTTGGTATAGATTGTATTATGTTTTGCTGCCAAGCTTCTCTGTGGGGAAAAGAATGATACAACTATAGGAGAGGTATGGTCAATAATCATATTATCTTTCACGATAAATTATGATGTTATAATATGTGTTTACCCATCTTTGTTTATTGAAACAGTTAAACGAGTGCTATATTGATCTCTGCAAATCAACTTTGACACCACCTAGAAGAATGTCCAAAAATTGTGGAGAATTTCACATCACACTGTAAAAATGGATACTATGATAATCCGCTATTTCAGCGGGCTATAAAAGGTTTTACTATACACAATGGAGACCCCTTCGGAGATGGGACAGGTAGGCAATCTATTTGGGGAACGGAATTTGAAGATGAATTTCACAAAAAGGTCCGTAACAATTTATTCTTAGAATTACATTTCATATAAAATGGTAGGAATTAAAGTTATGCGGAATGGTCTTATCGATGAAGGATAGTAGTGTAGTTTAGGACTCATTTGTGTTTTTAGCGCTTACTTTGTTGTGAAAATTTGAAGCGGATCCGTATATTGTTTTTTCGCTTGCAAATATTTGGGGAACTCAGGTGTAGGTACATTTCAACTAAAATTTGCGGTTATATAGACAATAATTTTGTAAAAATAAAATTTTTTCTGAGTCTTATTTGATTAGGTTGTATTAGATGATGATGATATTTTGAATGTTGAACTGAGTACGATAGGGGTGTGAACACCTTCTCTCCAGAAGGTCATTTGTTTCAGGTTGAATACGCTATTAAGGCCAGTAAGGCACATAATTCTTTTTTATAACTTTTTTCCTGCTTTTAATTTTAAATACTGCAAATGAGTTTTGTTTGGGTTACAAATTTTCTTAGAGTTATAACAAGTTTTACTTGGAACAAGTCTCATATGCAATGTTATTATAAGTTGGATTAATTTTGTCAATTAGGTTGAAATTCATATCGAGTAGAGCATATAGAAGCTGATTTAACTCCTGAAAGGGCAATATTTTTTTTACTTAGAAGTTAGAATACATGAAGTAGAAGGCTGTGTTTATATTTATATTCGGATTCACATCATAATGTTTTGCATTTGCACTTCTTTATATTTACTTTGAGCCAAAGCTAATCTTCAAATTGAGAAAAAGAATGCCTACAAGATTATGGATAACTTGTCATTATAAAAGAGCTCATATGTTACAGTTTCGACCAAAGCTATGTATTTGAATACATTTTTTATTTGATGTATCTTATGCTTTTTTACTGTAACTTAGATGGGTGCAAGATTAGGAAGCATGATCGCAATGCAACCAAGGGAGCTCGAGCTGTTCAGTTACAACGTAACAAAATGGTAACTTTTATGCTTCATTTCTAAACTTCCCATTAGTTATGATGAATCTTGATTTGAGATGGTGTTTAATTGTGGAATTTGAATGATATAAGTGAGAGAGCATAAGAGAGCAACCCTTTTGAAAGAGAAAAGGGCTTTCAGCGGAACAACCAGTACTCCTCGCGTTATTGTGAGTATTGGTTTCACGTAGAATTGACATTATTGACCGTGTGAAACTTCATTTACTTTGGCTTACACACTTTCAATATCTTTTCGTAAATCTAATTTAGTATCTAACCATATGGTGTTTTTTCTTATCTTCTCTTAGGCTGCAAATCCTGGGTGCATATTATAAGATTTTGTTTGATGCCACTCGCCCCCTGATTGGATGGAGCCGCCATCAGATGATGAAAGCAAAGAATATGTGGATGATGATAGTGTGTCTTCTAGAGGGCATTTAAGTATGCACATGTAGAAAGAGGGTATATATCCACACTGTTGAATCATCTGTGGTGTGAAAAAAAAATGTGGTATGTACAAATAATGTTGTTATTTTGATTTGTTGTGCTGGTGTAACAGGAAATTTGTAGAGAGAGATATGGGAAACTTCAAAACCCGTGCCAGCTGTTTAACAGTCTCCGCTATATGATGAAGATCTGTCTGTGTAAGCGAGATATGTTCATTCTGTCATCAAAATCTTATTTAAAATTATGTCGAGTTGGAAAATATAGGCTGGTCTGACTGGGTAAGTCAGGTTGGGTAATGGATCATAATGGATACTTCTCTATGTGTTGACACGGGTTGGGTTGGGTTGATCCGTAACAG